>JAQPPZ010001195.1:1250000-2500000 GCA_028583015.1 Wollemia nobilis
AAGCATATAATCCATTTCCAAATATCCATCCATTTCCAACTTCTTAGTCCATTCCCTTGATAACAACATATCAAAGTGAGGGAGGTCAACCATAATAACTTCTTGAATAATTGCTAGGTTTGGGTGCTTTTTTATTATCTTAATAAAATATTTCATGAGTTTGATAGCATTCGATTAGCTATCTTTAGTATAATATAGACAAATGACAACTTCAATGTTTTTGGTTTAGGAGTATATGTTGTATTTACTTGAATATCTAATTTTTTGGCTAGTTAATAAGGGGTTGTACTCAGGTTCCCCACCCTTAAAAATTACAAATATCTTCTTTCAAGCTTGAGAGTTTACAAATATATACACTTCTCATCTCAATTGAGATGCTATAGCTAGAAACCTACATCATTTTACATATAATTTCTAAATTCTTTATTTTTTTTTATTGGTAAAAGAGGTTTGGAAAGAATACCAGAACCTTTTACAAAAATAAATCTAGTTAAAAAATCCTTGCAGAGGAAAAAAAGAATAAGAGCAACAACTCTGACTAAAAAACCCAGGAACATCCTAACACCAGACTAGAAGATACAAAAAAAAAATGAAAAACACCCATGCAAATGCAAAGCTATTAAGAAAGGAACCCAAATCGGTAACAAAAACCTATGAAAACAAACACCACCTAAGATGACCACTTACACATTTGCATTGTTCGGTCCTTGACTATTATCTGTTATGTATGCTCCCACAAAAAACTTGAAATTCTCCAGAACTCCATATTGGTCATTGTACTCATATAAGAGAGCCTCCTCCTGGGACAAGAGAGAGGAGATTGTCTTAGATACCAATTTGAGAGCCTTAATAAGATCTTGGATCTCTTGGATATGCCCGTGTTTAGATAGGTATGGATAATTTGTCACTTGTGAAATCGGCTTCACTACTTGAGTAGAAGTGCCCTCATTGGAAATTGATCTTTGAGCAGGATTATCCTTCTTGATCTGGAAATATAGAGAGTCATTAGACTTCATCAACAATTAGAGGAGCTTTGCATTTTTTGCTCCCTACCTTGGCTCAGAAGGGATAGTGCCAAGGCTTTGACTTCTGGGTATCGAGAGTATATTTTGCTCTAGTCATAGAGCCCATAGTGCAGTTGGGAGGAGGAGACATAGGAATATATCCACATTTCTCCTTGCCCAAATACTCTTCTCTATCCCTGAAAAAGGCCAAATCCTCTTGGAGAGAATGTTTCTCATGATTAATAATTTCTCTATCATTGGGGAGACTGATGATCTCAACAAGCAAATCAGTTGTAATAGTGAAACTCAGACCCTTGAGGAAAACATGCCCTCCATTCCACGTGCAAACAAAATCCAATAACATATCCAATTCATTTCCTTTGAACAATTACAAAATTTTTAGGAGGCCATGGTCTCTAAAGATGTCTTCAACCAAAGAGGTAAGCTTAAGGGAGGATGGTTCAATTTTGGCCATGGTAGCATACAACTCAAGGAAGGAAAGGTGGCAAATATGAATGAAAAAATAAAGGAGAGGGTGATAATGAAGCCTATGGAAGGACATAGAAGCAATTGAATCTGAGGTAGCTCATAGCCCTCACCATCCACATCAAGCAAAAAAATGAACAAGAATGGGAAAAGGAAACTAGAACGGGTAAAAATGCACACCAATCAAGGGCTTGGAAATGATGAAAATGGGTGCATATGACAAAAAGGTCGATGAAAGGGGTGGGTCAGGTCAGATGAATAATTATGTGGTAAAACTCCACATAGAAAAGGGATCCATAGATGGCATGTAAAAGGTGCATGACTTGGTTAACGAGAATGAGGGCTAACAGAATGCTTAGATCAAGGAACCCCCTCTGACAAATGATACTCATCAGGAACACATGCTGAGAGTTGCACGTGAACCAACTATCATGGACAATATTGAAAAGGTGAAAAGTCAGCATGCTTTGATCGAAGAAAAATTAAAACTAGAAAACCCAGAGAGACTCGGACCTTGGGCGATGACCACTTCGAGACTGATGGAATGGGGATCGATCGAATTGATAGAAACATGATTACGTAATTCCTGGTAGAAAGTCCCAATATCGAGGATACAAAAATTGCTATTGAAGTTGATAAAATGGGCCGTCATAGCACACACCTCGATCGAAGATGGAAAACTTGACTACATATTATAATTCCAAAGACCTTATTTGTTGGTGATTATGTCGAACAAGATATAGAATTTTTTTTAAGGTCATCTTGACAGAAGCTACCACACGTGAGATAGCAATAGATTTTCTATATATCATCATCATCAATGAGATGCATGTTTGAAAGGCCATGAAAGTAAAAAATGGTCGTTAAGTCACACACAAAATTGAACTCGTTGTTGTTGTGCAAGATTTTTAAATTGTGGTGGACGTTCCACAAGATATATTTGATAAAAGTTTCCTTGGTGGTACAATTTGATAGTTGTCTCAAAATAGAAACCCCTTTTGCCTCACGATAAGCTTTACCATATCATGTGGAAGGAAGATAAGATGCAGTTAGAGCCAATATATAGAAACCATATTGTCATGCAAAAATTACCCAATCAAAATACTAAGATGAAAGTGAACTAGAAACCAATGTGGAAAATACTGGTTTCTAACCCAATCACGCTTGGGTTTACTATTCATTGAATTTAACAATATTAATATCAATTAGGAGCTAGGGAAAGTAATCTCTCCACATAGTGAGACTTTGTTTTGAGATTCCCATATTTTTTTTGGTAGATAAGATACTATAGCATTAATGTCGGGTTTTACAGGTTGACCCAAAACATTTTAAAAAAATCAGCCCAGGGCTATTGATGAACATATCCTTACTAAGGATCCTATATATGTAAAATATACATGCCGTAAAAGCCATTACATCCGGTAAGGCACATAGCCTGTTATCAAAAATAAAATTCCCATACAACATTTTGGGTATACCCCGAGAAAACACACATGCATCATAATTACAAAAAAGAAACATACACGCATCCCTTCCTTGAGACAATGGAGAAACAAAAAGTTGCAGACACATATAGCAGAGTACTAAAAAAAACTCCCACAAGATCTGTATTGACATTTACTCTTAATAATTCTTTGGTAATTACTTTCTTCCGTATATGACATGCTTTGGTACCACATACTATCTTGGCCAATCAGCCTTGGAGAAGTGAACCTGCTGGCTAGATTTATGGCGATGGCTATCTGGTGGTCCACGTGGCTTTGGTTCGAAGTCTTATATTGTCATTTCTTTCCTTCCCTGTGATTATCAACCAACCTCAAATTACTAAGATGACTAGGAGCCATGTTATCTCACATGTGACTATCCCCATTAGTCTTTGTGGTATTTCCAAGCAACATCCACGAAGACTGACAACTCAGACAATTTTTATTGTGAGTCCTATTCAAAAAAGAGATGGGAATACTCCTAGCCTTCGAACTTACAGTGCCTTCCCTGTTGGTAAATTCAACTATCATTCTTGGCATTCTTGTTGAATAAACTCCTCTACTTCACTCGGGACACCGTGTTCCCATTTGAAAATTCCATCACCATCGACACCCAAATTGTCCAGCTTATCAGTAATTTTGTTAGCTTCCCAAAAGACATGTTGGGATTTTTTGTCTTGTCTTCCCTGGAAAAGGATCCTAGCCTCTTCAACAATTGTTTTAATCCTCCAAGGAGGTGTTTTCCAATTATTGAGGAGATTTATAACATGCATAGAGTCTCCTTCTACGATCAAATTGCCTTCTAAGTCTTGAGTCATTTAAATGCCTCTCCACATAGCTCTAGCTTCAACTTCATTGTTCGTCCTTGTTTCTAAATATTCAAAAAATGCAAGCATCATATTCCCATTATGATCTCACACAATGCCACCAGTGCCTGCTCTACCAAGATTGTCCTTAGTTGCTCCATCAAAATTAAGCTTAAACCAACCCGTAGGAGGTGGAGACCACTTAAAATTGGCTCTGGGGTTGGCTACCTTAGGCACAAACTCATCTAACAAGGTTAAGCTTAAATATTGAGCAATTGTGGTATCCTAAAGATGAGGTTTATAGATATCAAAAGGGATAAGGTTCAAATTCTCATTGGCAAAGGATAGGATCCTGGAAATGATAGTTTGATGATCATGGATAGACTCATTAAAGACTCTATGGTTCCTTTCTAACCACACCTACCAAAGATAGTGATTGAAATTAATTTTCCACATGTATCTAAGTCTTTGGCTTGAAAAGGAGTAAGGCTATTGGACGAACAAATCAAGTACGATGGCTGGTTTAACCCATGAAATATTGAAGGCCTAAAAAACCCCACTTAGGACAGTCAAGGAAAAAGGGCACTCAAGGAAAATGTGATAAATGGTCTCCCAATTAGCCCTACACATATAACAACGATTAGTGATACAAATACCTTTACGCATCATATTATAAATGGTTAGAATTATTCCTTGGATAACTAGCCATGAAAAGACTACAATTTTTGGAATTAATTTTTTTATCCAAACTAAGTCCTTTTGGAGGACAAAATCCTCGTCATCAAGCAGAAGCTTGTAAGCTGATTTAACAGTGAACTACCCATTTTTCGTAGGAGCCCAGGTCACTTGATCTTACTTGGGTCTCATGGGGATAAACTATTGCCCAAGAATTTTACAAAGATCATTTTATTCTGTTTGAAATTCCTGAATTCTTATTTTTTTCCACTTCATTCTACCTCTATCCTCAACCATATAATCGGAGACTTTTCTACCAATGAGTTCTTCTGTGATATCTATGATTCAAGTTAAGTTAGGATATTGCATCAATGGTTCGTCCTTAACCCACCTGTCATTCCAGTAATTTATCCTCTCACCATTGCCTAAAACCCATCTTAAACCTTTTTTGATGATTTCCTTACAATTAAGAATTGCTTTCCAAAAAGCAGAATCTCTGATTGGAACTGAGTCACTTAGAAATTCCATATTTTGAAGATACTTTTGTTTGATGATAGCTTTCCATTCATTTTCTTCACCAAAAATGAGATGCCACGCCTGCTTAGCTAGTAAAGCTAAATTTATATGAGAAATTCTCCTTAGACATAAGCCCCCATTTTCCCTGTGTCTGCACACTTTGGTCCATCCTATAAGGTGTATCCTTTTTTTCTCCTCTGATCCAGTCCATAAAAATTCTTTTTGGAGTTTCTCAAATTTTTGGAAAACCTTCACAGGGGCTTTGAAAATGGAGAGGAAATATACTGGAATGCTCTGAAGAGATGCCTTAGTGAGGGTTAGCTTTCCTGCTTGAGATAGAAGATGACCTTTCCATCCAACAAGTTTTTTTGAATTCTTTCAATAACCTTGTCCCACATTGACTCTCTCGGAGAACCAATGAAAATAGGGAGACCAAGATACGAAGTGGGGAGGTTTGCTATATCACACCCTAAAATTTATGCAATCCTTCCTTGCATATGAATGGGGGTGTTCAAGAAATATAACTTGCTTTTACTAAAATTAACTTTTTGACCAACAACGTCCTCGTAGAGTTGCAGGATGTATTTAATTATTTTAGCCTCAACCACTGATGCCTTAGTCAATATAAGGGTATCATCGATGAATTGTTGGTGAGAAACAGCCCTAGTGAGAGATGTTGCCTTGATTCCCGATATTAGCCTTGAATTGCAAGCATTTTTTATGGTTCTACCTAAAGCTTCTGCCATAATGATGAATAACATGGGGCTGATAGGGTCCCCCTTCCGAATTCCTCTACGACTTTGAAAGTAACCAACAGTTGTTCCATTAACTAGAATCAAGAACCATGCTTTAGAAATACATTCTTTGATCAAATTAACCCATTGGTGGTGAAAACCAAACTTAAGAAGGACAAAAATCAGAAAGTCTCAATTTAGCCTATCAAATGCTTTGTTCATATCAAGCTTGAGGGCAAAAATAGACATGTTAGTCTTATGAGCAGAGTGCAGAGCTTCATGAACTATGATAACTCCATCCAAGATTGAACTGACTTGGACAAAGCTTCCCTGGCATGGATCTATGATGCAGGGCAAAATATCTCTCATTCTATTTGCAATGGATTTAGTTAGGATCTTGTAAGAAACATTGCATAGACTGATTGGCTTGAAGTCAACCATAGATTCAGGGGTTTGCTTCTTAGGAATTAGAGAAATAAAAGTAGAGTTGATACCTTTTGGGATATGATTGCTTGCTTGGAATTCTCTAACAACATAAATTACATCCTCACTTACGATGTCCCAAAAATCTTGATAGAAACGAGGGGGAAAGCCGTCGGGTCTCGGGGCTTTGTCTGGCTCCATGCTAAACAAGGCTTCCTTAATATCCTCATTTACTATGCTTGGAATGGATTGCAAGAGAATATCTTTGGCCTCCTCATTACACTGCGATTCCTGACCAAGGATAGAATTGAAATAAGTTACTGCCTCCTTTCTGATTTTTGTTAAGTCTTGAGTAATAGAACCATCTACTTTTTTTAAAAATTTTATCTTGTTATTGCTTCCGTTTCTAAGCATGGTGACATGAATAAAATTGGAATTTGAATCTTCATATTTCAACCAACCTTGATTTTTGCCTCCAATAGATTTCCTCACATGCCAAAATGTTATGAAACTTTGCTAGTTTTGTTCGTTCCTCCTGCCTAGTAGTTTCATCAGCATCACCATGTTGAATCCTCTGATCAAACATATTCAAACTTTCAACAACCTATTTTTTATTTTCAAATAGGTTCCCAAAGACCTCTTTGTTCCAAGTTTGAAGCTTTTCCTTAACAAACTTTAATTTACCAACAAGTTTAAAAGCTGCACTACCCCTGATAGGTTGCTGCCACCACTGACTTAAGTTATCTTTGAAACTGGAATGTTTGATCCACATAGATTGAAATATAAAATGTTTCTTGAAGGACATAGAGTTAGGGATCTCCAAAAAAATGGGATTATGATCAGAGGCAATTTTAGGAAGGGCTTGCAGGGTAGAATCATCGAACAAAGTTGTATCCTCATTTGATAGAAAAAACCTATCAAGCCTTTCTTGAATGATATGACACCCTATCCACCGATTTATCCAGGTATAATTCACTCCTCTAAGTTTTACATCCATCAACATGTTGGAGTTCATAGTCATTGAACTCATCCATGCTCCTGATAGGTGGTCCATTTCCACCCATTTTGTCTGAATGGTAAAGAGGAGTGTTAAAATCCCCAACCAGAATCCATGGGACATTATGGAAGATTTCACTCAGATTGCCTAAGTACTCCCACAGTAGAGCTCTCCATTGAATTGAATTCAAGGCATAAATATTTGAAAGGATCCACGACCTATTGCTGTTTATTTCCTTAAATAAAACACTAAGAACTCCGTCATATTTTTGAATACTGGTGCCTTCTACTATCCAGGGATCCCACAAAGTCATAAGGCCTCCAGATGCTTCTCTGGCTGATTTGTAAACCGTCTCCCCTTGATTCCAAATTTTTTTTGCTATTTTTTTGACTGAATCTCATCAGTTTTTGTTTCTTGCAACATGATAATAGTTGAATTCACTTGATTTATTATTGCACTGACTTCCCTGTGTTTGGGTAGGCCATTGAGGCCTCTCACGTTCCATGAGAGGAACTTCATTTAGATTGTTTGGGATTTCTTTCGTCAACAGTCTAATTTCCTTCCCTATAAATGTGATTCATCCTGATGTTCGAGAAAGAAAGCATGAGATGATTGGTTTCAGTGATCATGTTGGAGATATTCCACGAATCAGGGAGGGTTCCAATTTTCAGGTAGCCAATGAAATTTTTGGAATCCCCTTCCACCAGAATACTGGAGATCTACAAACTTTGGAGGAGAGCAATACCCTAATAAAGAGCTCTGGCTTCAACAAAGTGACTAGTATTGTGATGCAAGTTCTTAGTATACGCCAAGATGATATTTATAGAATGGTCCCTGACAATACCTCCCACACCTTGAGGCCTAGGATTTACTTTGCCCACTCCATAAAAAATTATCTTTAGGAAACCTGGGGGGGAGGGGTCCATTTGACAAGGGAACGATCAGTCCTAGGAGAAACATGAATGTGAATGCCATTGGAAATCTTGAGGGAAGAAGCTAGAAGAACTTCAGACCTTAGCATAGGATCATAAACACCATGGGTGACAGACACATTTAGAGTAACTGTAGCAATGATTCTAAAAAGAACATGATTCTCATTGTGAATAGAGTCATTGAAATCATGAGCATTATGTTCCTACCAAATCTACCACAGGAAGTGGGAAAGGCAGAAAGACCAAAATATCTTAAGGCAATGACCTCTGAAAGGGTTGTATCACTGGACACACAACTTGCTCAATAGGGTAGGCAAGACCCAAGAGATGCCAACAAAAGAGAACAGAAAGGACACGATGGATTGGGAGAAAGAGTAGGACAAAAAGATGCATTGGATAGACTCACAATTTAGGTGATAGAGATAACAACTATTAGGGAGAGGAAAGTATCGACGATGGAGGTTTGGGATGGTGAGGATCTTATCTTGGATGGCAAGCCAAAGAAAAAAATTAACTTTAGGAATAATATGGGATTTTTAGATGAGCTTGGAGGGGAACCAGGGAGGACCAGGGTTCTCATTGAGGGCGTAGGATAATTTGACCAAGAAGAGACCATTTGAGGTGGGAGCCCAAAGAAGAGAATCCTCCATGGGAGAAGAAGGAATGACACAAAGACACAATAAATTCAAGAGGTCAATAGAGACTTGCTTCAACTCATCATTGAGGATGTCCACTGGTAAATATTTCCAAGAATGACTATTGGGAAGGAAGAAATCATACACCATAGAACCAAACAAGGCATCAATCACCAGTTTTAGACACAAGATATTCTCACACTTCTACAAAGGACAGTTACCTAGCCAAAGGTCTTCCCAAAATTTGATCTTGGCACCATTACCTAGCTTCTGCCAGATACCCTTCTTTATGATCTACTTAATTTTGAGGATAAAATTACAGATATCTGATCCGTGGATGGGAGTAGGATCATACAAATTGTTTTGATCGTGCCACAAGTATTTGGCTTTGATGATGGAAATACAAAGAGAGCTCTCATTAGTGAGAATTCACCACCCTTGCTTGGCTATGAGTGCAAGATTCATGTTATGGACCTTCTGAAATCCAATGCCACCATACTCTTTCCTGGAACAAATATGGTTCCATGCAACTAGGTGAATAATTTGCTTAGTATTTGATCCTAACCATAGAAAATTTATTTGGATTTGCTCAATTTGGTTGCACATGTCAATAGGAATCTAGAATATGGAAAGGAAGAACACAAGGATAATTTGCAGAGTGGATTTGACTAAAATGGCTTTGCCTACTTGGCTGAGGAGGCTCCCCTTGTAGCTAGCCAGTTTCCTCCAAACACGTTCAATGACAGTATTCCATAGGTATTTTTTTGATTGGCTTTCAAAGATGGGAAACCCTAAATAGGTAGTAGGAAAAGAGGTGATGGAGCAACCTAAAATGGTATCAATACGAGCTTGACATCTCATAGGAGTATTGATAAAGTAGACTTTGCTTTTATTGAAATTTACCTTTTGACCAGTAGCAGTATCAAAGGAAAGTAGGATGGATTTGATGAGCTGGGGTTGGGGAACATAAGCAGAGGTGGCTAAAATGGTGTCATCAACAAATTGTTGGTGAGAGATGGCCTGGAGAGAAGATGCAGGTTTAATGCCAAAAAGGGTCCCCATGGAGTAGGTGTGGTTTAGAGTTCTCCTTAGGATTTTAGCAATAATGATGAACATAAATGGAGAGAGGGGGTCTCCTTGTCTAAGACCTTTGAAAATTTTTAAGTAGCCTACAGGGGATCTGTTCACCAGGACTAAAAATTGGTAGAAGTGATACATTCCTTAATAATAGCAATCCATTCAGGATGGAATCCAAATCTGAGAAGGATTGAGAACAGGAAATCCTAGGAGACTCTATCAAAGGATTTATTCATGTCAAGTTTTAGGAGGAGGCCAGCATTGCCACTTTTGGAAATGGAGGGAATGATTTAATGGATGGTGATAATATTATTAGTAATTTGTCTCCCTTGGATAGAGTTACCCTGGTTTGGAGCTATGATGTAGGGTAGGATAGGTTTGAGTCTGGTGGTCAAGGATTTGGTGAGGATTTTGTAGAGGACATTGCAAAGGCTAATGGGGTAGAATTAAAAAAGGGTGTGGGATAAAAAAGTGGAGTTAATGTATCCTAGGATTTCCTTATATTTTTGCATTTTTTGGATTGTAGAGACTACATACAAACCCACAATATCCCAAAAACATATGGAAAAATAGGGGGAAACCATATGGACCTGGTGATTTTCCACCTTGCATGGAAAACATAGTGGCTTGAATTTCTTCAACAGTGAGGGTTTTAAGTAACAATTTATACTGATCTGTAGTTACTAACCTTGGGATGTTTTGGAGAAGATCCTTAGAGGTTTGATGATCGCACTCCAGAGTGGGGTCAAGAAGCTTCTCAAAGAAGTTTACTATCTTGGTTCTATTTTTTGAAATGTTCATGATTAAATCCCCATCCTATTGAACTAACTCATTGATTCTATTACTTCCTCTGTGTCTCATAGCTATGGTGTGGAAGAACTTTGTATTGGAATCACCTTCTTTCAACCAAGTGACCCGATACTTTTATTTCCAAAAACTTTATTTGCTTTTGAGGATATTTTGGAAATCTGAGAGAAGGGTCTTTTGTGATTTTTGGAGAGTGGGATCAGGTTCTCCATGCTGCATTGAAAGCTCAATGTTTGTGAGGTGGGACTGAATTTGCTATTTTTTGTGGAAAATGTTCCCGAAGATCTCCTTATTCCACTGTTTTAGTTTGAATTTCACGTCTCATTTTTTTGCTTACTTGGGAGACTTTGGATCCATGAAAAGGTCAAGGCCACCATTTGGAGATCAAATACTTAAGGTTAGGATCTTGGAGCCACATGGATTCAAATATGAAATGATATTTGAAATTAGAAACCTGAGGATAACTATCCAACAATAGGGAGTTATGATTAGAGCCAATTCTAGGTAAAGAGCACATGATGGCATCACTAAATTTAGGAATGGCATTGGTAAAAATGAGGACACGATCAAGGAAAATTTGAATAAGTTGATCTCCTTTTCTGTAGTTGCTCCAAGTGTATTTTGACCCTCTAAGACTGATATCCATCAATTCATTACTATCAAAAAATTTGTAAAGCACTCGTAGGAACTCTCAGTGATTTGAGATCCTCCTTTCTTGTTTGTGGATAAAATAGAGGATTTGAAATCTCCAGCAAACATCCATGCTTCTAATGAGAAGACTTCCCTCAACTGGCTGAGAGAGTTCCATAACAGGTTCCTTCGAGATGCAGAGTTAGGAGCATATATGTTGGATAGGACCCAATGGAAACCATCCTCTTTGTTGAAGAAAAAAATATTTATATAACTTCTAACTATTGATAGCACCTTTCCATTAACTTTGGATGGATCCCACATGCATAAAAATCCCCTTGAAGCTCCATTGGTCAGACTGAAAGAGGATTCAAAGTTCTTCCAAATGTATTTTAAAATGCAAGATGTGCTCTGAGAATCAAGCTTGGTTTCTTGCAATAAGAGAATGATGGGTCTATGTTATCTCCTTATAGAATTAACTAAGTTTTTCTTATTTCATCTATTGAGGTCTCTCAAATTACATGATAGGACCTTCATTTAGATATTCTTGAAGATGTTCACTTCCCTCTCCCAAGGGGGAGGGGAAGTTTGGTTCTATTTTGATGTTGAGACTCCAAGAGCCTGGATGAACCTCTGAGGGTGAGTTGTGTACCATTTGCTATTTTGTTTGATGCTTCTCTATTACTTCAATCTTGCACTGAAGGGGGATCTCACTTATTCCCATAACCCACATCAATAGCTAGTTTTATCTAAGAACGGGTCGGGAGAGGTCTATGGGAGGTGTGGCTAGAGGATGAAGGGAGATTGATGGGTGAGGCAAGGAGCCTCATTGAGGAGAGTGGGGAGGGTGGAGGTCACAATGGATGATTGAAGATGAGTTCAGTTGGATTAGAGGAGGGGTCACCATTGGAAAGAGGGGAGGAGTGATTGGAGACCATGATAAACGGACCATGGGGTGGGGAAAGGTCAATACCTGATTGGAAAATCATTTGAGGAGGCCCCAAGGGTTCACATACTTGATGATGATATATGAATTCATAGGGGAAGGATTCTAAATAGTATTTGGGTTTAGTTTGGAGAAGGAGAGATAACCAGATTTAGGGGGACGATGACCCTTGCGAAAGGTATTGGCAGAAGGATTAGAGGTTAGAGGCATTGAGAGGTTAAATGACCTTGCTTAGAATAAAGACTTAAAAAAGTAGATTTATTTTCTATTCAATATTTTTATAAAGGGTACAGACCTTTGAGATGGGTTTGATTGAATTTAGGAGGACTAAATCAAGATTAGCATTGGTGCACATGCAAGCCTGGGTCATACAGGTTTCAAATCTAGTAGGCGGGTCAAAGGATATCAACTCCCCAATGCTTATCTCAATGTCGTGTAGGATATATTCATGCAAAAAATATACCAAAAGGTTAGGAATATGGATCTATATTGGAGTATAGTTGATATTCTGCATTGATGGGTCAAAGTCTACACCCCATTTTCGAAGAAAAATACCTCTTCTTTCGAAGAACCAAGGCCCACCTATGAGGATCCTCTAGGAGTCCATTGGATTGTTTAAATGGATTAGAAAGAACCCACTAGGGAGCACTACTAATTCCATGTATCCTACAATATTCCAGGAGGTGGTAGAACCTTGAATATTATAGCACAATTTTAATAAAGAAATAATTAAAATAGCATCTAAATTAAAAGAATCACTTTTATAAAGAATCACTGTTTCACTGGTAGGAAGGTCCCTCCAATGCATTCAGTAAATAATTATATATTATTCTTCATGGATGATTTTATATGGATTCCTCTCATATCATATATATATATATATATAGAATTTTTCAATCATGACTCTTCAATCATGACTTTTCAATCATGACTTTTCAACCATGACTTTTCAACCATGACTTTTCAATAATAATGAAATATATAATTAAAGTAATAAATAATAATTAATAATTAATGTTAGGATGTGGGATCCTAACATGCCACCCTCCTTAAAAAGATCTTTGTCCTCAAAGCTCAAAGTAAGGAGCTTAGTTGCTTGTTTTCCAAGTCGAATTTGTGCAAGTTCTTGCACTATCTTAATGTCACTTTTTTGAAGCTAGAGATATCTTGAAGGTCGAAGTGTTAGTGGGGGGTTTCCAAGAAAAATAGTAGAATATTCCTTAGGATAATCATGATGACGATGGGAGGGCAACCCTTGGGGTCCCTCAAACACTTCAGAATGATGCATCAAAAGTGGTGGTAACACTTTCATATCCTTTTGTGGTTCCTTGGTAGAGCCAACGGAGGAGTGTGTAGTCACTCTACGTTGGTTCTAAATAGGTTTGGTCATGTGGTGAGAACTCACTATTGGTGAGGAAGGTGTATGTAGGTCTTGTAGAGTGCATGTCTGACTAGCATTGATCACTTTGGGTATGTCTATCTCATCCTTGCTTAGTGCATCAATAACTTCTGGTATATCAACCCTATTGCTAACATTGGTGGGATCAGGTATTTCGGGTATTTCTTGCTCATTGTCCTTGTTTTCTACATCTTCCTCATATTTCTCATCTTCATTAGCTTCCACTTTGGTATTTATTATATACTCGATATCGCTCAAAATACCATCAAGAAGTTCCATGTTTTT
The DNA here is from genome assembly GCA_028583015.1 of Wollemia nobilis. NCBI lineage: Eukaryota > Viridiplantae > Streptophyta > Pinopsida > Araucariales > Araucariaceae > Wollemia > Wollemia nobilis. The sequence goes on from JAQPPZ010001195.1 coordinate 1,263,837, forward strand.
TTATTGTAATCTTGTTCAATCCATCTTCTAAAGTCTACGATGTCACTTTTAATTTCCTTGATTTTTATCAGTGCACCCAACTTGATTGGGTCAAACATGGCTGGGTCCAACATAGCTCTGATACCAAATGGTATAAAAGCTAAAGGTTATAGCACAATTTTAATACAGAAATAATTAAAATATCATCTAAATTAAAAGAATCACTTTTATAAAGAATCACTATTTCACTGGTAGGAAGGTCCCTCCAATGCATTCAATAAATAATTATATATTCTTCTTCATGGATGATTTGATATGGATTCCTCTCATATCATATATATAGACTTTTTCAATCATGACTTTTCAACCATGACTTTTCAATAATAATAAAATATATAATTAAAGTAATAAATAATAATTAATAAGTAATGTTAGGATGTGGGATTCCAACATGAGGTGTGGGTCCATTTGCAAATAGACTCCATGTCTGGTCACAATCCAAGGAATTTTCCAATCAAATAGTTTGAATTGCGATCAATCACATTGGACATGATTTCATAAGGGATCTCAAGGTTGTCGTTAGAGGGAAGCAAATCAATCCTAGTATCTCTGTTCGAATTTATGTTTGGTTTGACCATGTATTTGTAGGATCGAATAGGATCCATTGGTCCACTCACCACTGCTGATGTTATTTTTTGATCTAGAATGTTGATGGTATCTCCTAGATCGGGTGTTCCAAATATCTTTGTCTTTGAGTCAGATTTTGATCCATGGTAAAGGGATCCGATGGTGGTCATAGTAGTGGGTCCAGAGTCTTCCTCTTGCACCATGTATATTTCCTCCCATTTGGTCTAGATGGGATAGGTTTCTTCCTCTGCATTGTGACTCAGACCATTCTTTTCCAAATATCCCAATATGTTGGTATTAGATCTACCATTGTCATCATCATTTTTGCTTTCATCATCACTTTTTTGGTCACCATGAACTCTCCTGCCTCCTCCAAATCTATTTATGTTAGGGTTACTACTTTCATTTTCTATTGCTGCTTCTTCTTCTTCGTTCGCCATCAGTTGCTCTAAGAATGAACGTTTTTCATTTCATCATAGCTATGATATCAAATTCTTGATTTTCATTTTTTGGTTGTTTTCAATTTTTTGTATGAATACAAATATTCCAGAATTCAGCATCCTTCTTGATATTTTTCTATAGTAGCCCTCACAATACCAAAAATTCACCTCTACTTTCTATGCATCATATCTTAGTAGAGTAATCCTTCCAAAAGATCACACTATCATAGTCCACTCTACCAAATCTAGATTGCTAGTTTCCTTCCTGAAACACAAGTGCAACCACAAAAATTGTTATTATTTTTTATGAAAACATGTTATTATTTTTAGCTACAAGTTTACTGTAGTGGTAAGGGCTTTGACCTCTCTTTGAGAGGTCCCAATTTCAAATCCTACTCAGTATGAGGGGACCGAGACCCCTCATAAAAACCTATGTAAACTCATTGAAAAAAACACATTATTATTATAAAATAAATAAGATATTACCAATGGAAAACATTAATGTAAATGTAAATCATTATTTGATTCATGCAGTCAATATTTTTTTGTTAGCTTTAGCTAAACTTACTACTTCATCTAACCATAGAAAGGAGAATTTAACTTCACAATATTCAATCAAAACCCCTTTATTGGATAGCCTATCTACATATTTATTTCCTTCCCTTAATGTATGTGTAAACCTGATTTCTTCAAACTCTTTAGCAAGATCTTGAATTTCCACAATTATCTCTTGTATGTTCCATGGAGCCTTTGCTTTCCTCAAAATTATATTTATTACTATGAGAGAATCACCTTCCATCCTTATATTTTCCATTTCATTTGTTTGCATATTTTTAACCCTTCTAAAGCCACCCAATATTTAGCTTCATTATTTGTCTTAAATACACTATTGAAAGCATAATGAGACAAAATATCTCCTCTATTATTTCTAATTATTCCTCCTTCTCCTGTTGGTCATGGATTTCCTTTAGATGCTCCATACTCGTGGTTTTCAATTTATATTATTTGCATTCTTTTTGCTTATATTTTACCCAACATAATGTGACTTAACTCCATCTATCAAGGCTCTCTATTTCTATATTGGGGTCTGGGTGAGTTGATAGGGTTGGTTTAGACTCCTCTATGGCTAAACATATATTCCTTTTCATTACCTCTAAACTACTTTCCTTTCCTTTAAATATTATTCTATTCCTTTCTAGCCATACAATCCAAAGTATTGTATCTTTTGATATATCCCATATTATCTATAAAGCCTCTCTTTTATAAGTGCTCAACCATTGCTTTAACCAATCTTCAATTTTGCTATTCATCACCATGCATTTACCAAACATATTAATAATCCATTGCTATAGTTTCCATACTATTAAGCAATGTCCTAAGAGATGGTCTATACTCTCCTCCTTTTTACAAAGAACACATTGAGAGGTACCATGAAAACCCCTTTTTATAAGGTTATCCCAGGATACAATTCTTCTATGACCTACTAGTCAAAAAAATATTTTAACTTTAGGAATGCTTGGCCTATCCCAAATATCTCTCCAAAATATAGTGCTATTACTATTTTGTTGGTGCTTTACATTATATCCACTTATTATTGTGTATTCTCTTGAGATATTAAACTCCCAAATCAATTTATCCTTGGTTCTCCTCAGAATAATCATAGTTGTTATCTTTGTTGGTTATTTTCATCTGTATCTACCTTCCTGATCCTTGTACAAAATGTTTGAAACCCTATCACCATATTTGTATTGAAGCAATCTCATACAAGGTTTCAAAATTGGATCTAAATTGAGTGTTTTTTTATCACAATAAGTATCTATCCAAATAGATTTTTTCTCCAGTTTCCACCACCCATATTAAATATTTAATCATTAGATCAATAGATTTTTTGAAACCATTACAAAGAGTAGAACCATTTGGTAGAGAGAATGTAAATAAAAATTAAACTTGGATCATTAGGCTAAACATACTTAGAAGAGTTCTTGACCATTGTCTTTGAATATATTTGTACAATATCTAAATTAATTTTCCCCTAAGATCTAAGTTTACATCTGTGAGAACTTTTAAACCAATACCTCCCATAGTTTTATCATCACACACCTTGCTCCATTTCACCAAAGGAAATTTCCTTTTATCATGTAAACTTGACCATAAAAAGGATCACATAATATAGATTAAACTTAATTCAACTAATTTTTGCATAGAATACAATAACATATAATATGTTGGAATGACCTATAAGACTGACTTAATTAACTACACTCTTCCTGCTAACGATAACCATCTACCTTTCCAAGTTGGAAGTTTATTCTAAACTTTACTAATAATTGTATTTCATAATTCTATCCTCATTCTCCCCTCAAATAAAGGTATCCCTAGATAAGTTGTTGGTAAATTTGCCTCCTCCATTTGAAGTAACCTGTAAATTATTGCTTTGATATTAGCTGGAGTGTTAAGGAAGTAAATTTTGGATTTTTTTCCCTGATGCTCTTTTGTATTCCTTTAAAAAGTTATTCAAAGCATTGGTCTCATTTATTCTTGCCCTTCCAAAAATATTTGTATCATCTAAAAACTATTGATGGGTGATGTTGTTGATGTTATTACTAACCTTAAGTTCACTTATAAGCCCATATTTGTAAGCCTTATTTAAGTTCCTACTCAAAACCTTTGCCATAATAATGAATAAATAAGGAGATAAAGGATCTCCTTGTCTAAGGCCTCTCTTGACTTTAAAATATTATGTTACTAACCCATTGACCAACATTGAATAAGAAATTGTAGAGACACAAGTTTTAATCCATCTAAACCATTTCTTACCAAATCCAAATTTTTCTAAAACTGAAATAAGAAAATCCCATATGACCCTATCATAGGCTTTACTCATACCAAGTTTTAAGATAACTGCTTTCTCTTTTCTTGAAGCTGCTGAATGTATAACTTCATGAGCTACTATGACCCCATCCATAATTTCTCTTTCTTTCACAAATCCTCCTTGCTCTTTTGAAATATTTTTTTTCTAACAATGACCTTAATCGATTCACCATTACTTTGGAGATAATATTATATACCATATTATATAGGCTTATGGGTCTAAAAGAATAAAAAAACTTAACATCCTTATTTTTTGGAATTAGGTTAAGATATGTTGTATTTATTTTATAAGGTATGTATTGTTTTACCCTAGATTGTTCCACTACCACCAATAAATAATCCTTTACTATATCCCAATTATGTTGGTAAAAACTACAAAGAGTCCATATGGACTTGGGGATTTATCTTTATTAAAATATAAAAGAGCTAAATTAACTTCTTCTAGAGTAATAGGCTCCATCAGTTTCCTATTGTATTAATTCATTATAATTGAAGGTACATCTTGAAGAAGTTTATCATTAAGAACTTCAATCTCCTCTGATCCTATAAAAAACTGATAAAAAGACTTCACCTCTTTCTAATTTCACTCTGATCTTCAATACAAACCTCTTCTATAAATTTAATTCTACTAATTCTAGATGTTGATCTCTGTACTATAACCATCCTATGAAAAAACTTTGTATTTTTATCTCCTTTTAACCAAGTCTATCTTGATTTTTATCTCAAAAATTTCTCTTTAGTACTTAAATAATATGATATTCATGATGCAACTCCCTTTCCTCTAAGCTTGGATTATTATGATCACCTTTTTGGAATTTTGAAAGTTTATATTTTATTTCTTTCTTTTCAAAAATATTTCCAAAAGTGTTCTTATTCCATTATTTTATTCTAGAAGTCATAGATTTAATTTTATTTGGAAGAGCATACAACCCACCATTCCTGAAGAATTCCACGTTTGTGCTATCATATCAAAAAATTGAGGATGGTCTTCCCACATCTGCTCATATTTAAAATATGATATTTTTTTGAATTCACTTACCACCATTTTAACTCTTATTGGCCAGTGATATGAACCAATCCTTGTTAAGGTATTAATTTTAACACAAGTTCCTTCATCTAGCCAATGATCTGAGAGTATACATCTATCTAATTTTTTTCTATTAGGTTATGGTCTCTCCTATTGTTGGTCCATGTATAGTTATCTTCTTTAAACTCAACCTCCAGTAGATTATTATTTTGAATAAAAGCTAAGAAATCTCTCATACTTTGGGTTAATTTCCTAGTTCACCCAAATTTTCATCCAACTTGGTTATGACATTAAAATATCCTATGATCATTAATTAGGTTTCTTTGTCTTTACTTCTCATAAAGGCTTCAATCCCACTCCAAACTTCTCATCTACCTGACTGAGTTGTAGGACCATAGACATTGATAATGATGAAATAAATATTTGCAAAGTAGCAAGTGACTAAATAGGCTATTCAATGCCTAGTTTTAAGAAGGGTTACACAAGAGGTTCTAGAAGGATTCCAACAAGTTAGAATTCCTCCTTCCACTCCTTCAGAATCCATTGCATCCCATTCGCATCTTTTCCATACTGATTTCATAGTTTTTGAAAATTCTACTTTTGTTATTTTAGTTTTCTGTATACAAAGAATATTAGGTTTAGTTTCCTACCACTCCTTCAGAATCCATTGCATCCCATTCACATTTTTTCCATATCGATTTCATAGTTTTTAAAACTTTTGTTTTTGTTATTTTAGTTTCCTGGATACAAAGAATATCATGTTTATTACTTAAACATAGGTCCCTAATATACCTTTGCTTTGAGGGGGCATTAACACCCCTTATATTCCATGAGATGATAATCATGTCTAAGTAGGGGCTATTGGTCCTACCTACGTATTACCAATATAATTTTTTTCTTTGGTAAAGAGAAGTTCAACCAACTTAGTTTGTGTTCCTTTCTCTATGTTTGCTCTTGCTTCCCTAAATATTGCTTGATAATTTGAGGATTTTCCTCTTTTTGTCTTACCTTTATCAAGAGTAAGTCTTATTATTCTATTCCTCAATATTTTTCACATTTTTTTTCATCATATTTATCCTCTCCTGGTTCAACTACATAAGATTTTGAATTGTCCTGTATTTTCTGGTATTTCCTTATTAATGGCAGAGGTATTAACTTCTAAAACTATATTTTATTTACCAAATTATTTTTCCTGAATGGTGCATGGTACTTCAAGAGAATATTAAAATATGATGATACACATTCCTTAGGTTCATCGAGAATGTTTTTCCTTATAGAATAATACTGAATAAATGGTTCCTTGCTAATATGTTGAACCTATTGTACTTAGTCCTCTAAGTTTTGATCTACCTTTTCTAAATAGGCTAAAGCCTCAAAAGAGTTGGTATTTCTTCCAATATCCTTCCTCACTGGTCTTCGCTATTTATTTTCTTTCATTTTTCTAGATCTATTTTTTGAAGTTTGAAAACCATCTTCATCCATAACCATTTGTAAGTTTCTCTTGTGATTTTGTACATATGATTATGTTGGGCTCTTCTTAGGGCATAATCTCTCAATATGCCCCACATCAATACATATTATACATCTAAAAGATAAGTTCTCATAATATATGGTTTGGGTCCACATATTAACCCCATACTTAAGAATAATTTATTATGGTAAAACTTTACTTATATCAATCATGAACAATATTTGAGCATAAATAGCCAAGCATCCATATTTCATAGTATCTAAAATATTAAGGATTTCTCTTAAAGTGTTTCCTATTTTCTTGAAGGTATCTATTTCCTATAATTAAATGGGAAATATAAATATCCTAACCCAAAATGGTACTAGTGATAGATTTACATTTTTAGGTGAAAAGCCTTCATAGTAGTGGGTAAGGAAGAGTCTTGCTCTTCCCATAAACCAAGGACCCCCTTTTAGGATTTTTTCTATTTCTTCCCTAGAACAAAAAATGGCTAGGAATAAACCTTTTGGAAGAAAGGATAGAATCACTCCTAGAGACTTCCAACTCCTATCAATCCATTTTATCAAGGCTGAAGTCCCTGCCCAATACCCATTAAATTTATCAAAAATTGCCCTATCTTAGAGCAATGTGGATCTCTGTGAGGTGCGATAACTAACCTCTACCACTAGAGATGATTCTAAGGATTTAAATATAAATTGGTCCATGGAAAGGAAAATAAAATTCAAAATATAATGAAATTTATTAGAATATCCTATAGCAAATACAATATTTGATAAAAAATTTATAATAATTTGCATGCAAAATTTCTAAGATAAAAAAGGAAAAAATAATTAGCTGAAAAATTCTATATCTAGATAGAATATCTTGCTTCATTGAAGTCCTAGCCCTTCATTGCTCTTCCCATAATCCAAACTCTAGCTAAAAAATATTTGTAATTTTGCTTTTCACGACTTGAATAATTATCACTACCCTTGTTCCAGATGGTTGACTTCACAAGATCGTATCTCCCTCAATATTGCTTAGATTCCTTCATATGACCACTCCATTTAAATCTATTCAAATTCTACACAAGTTGGTCTAATAATTAGCTGAATTAGATAACCCTTTGTGAAGATATAGATCCTAAAATATGAGACATTTAAAAAAAAAAAACCTAATCCTTTGTGAAGCATGTATTCATTCTTAATATCTTGATCTTTTGCATGTTTTTAAATTTAATTGAATATCTAATTGATATCAACTATTATGTTTTATTATTCATAAATTTAACTTTAGCATAACTATTTTATTACTCTTTTAGGTTCCTAAAGCAAATATCTCTATCCAAAAAAGGCTAGAGATACTTGCTAACCTTGGCCAATGTTCTTTTCATCTCTTTGGCATTGTTGAATCTAAATTTAGTTGTATTGCTTTTGCTATGCAATGTAAATTTTTTTTGCTGTATGGTTGTAATCATGTATCTTTCGTTTGTTAGGGATGGATACTTTAACCAATCCTTAGCTTCCTTATGTAGCTTTTCCCTTTTATTTTGCTTTTTGACCACCATTATCTTTTCTTGGGTCTTCTCCCATTTTTCTAGTATAGTAATAGTTGAGAAAATTGTTGTTAGTCCTTTTTATATACCTTTATTTTTGGTATAGAAAAATGCTCAGATGCTATTGGCCCCTTTTATTTCACATGCAAAGTTTATCATTGCCTTCTCATCATGATGGTGTCATATTATATTCAACTTGCCTCTTAGATATTTCTTTCTCAACAATAGCCTTTCTCTTGCTTGTAGTTCTAATCCTTGTTGTTTATTAACACATACAACGCTATATTCAAAAGGAGAAATCACATCTTATTTTGAAAGACCAAAATTTGCAAATAATGCATTATTTGAATTTAGTAACACTAGTACTAATTTTTGGATGGGAGCTAATGGATAATTAACTAACAAGTTTTCCATGCATAGTTAGTTTACAACTAGCATTGCTTGCCCTAATGCTATAAATTATTATGTATAGTAGTATTGGTTGTACATATTTTTTTGAGTATACCTTATAGATATGGTGCATTCAGTAGGATTATGCCAGACGTTGTAAGCCAAGCACCATGAGGTGTTGATCTTTGAATTTATATTGACCATGTTATTCTATATTTGACTGCTTGGGTGATTGGTACTTTATCAATGGGCTTGGTACTTTGCGAGGCATATGGTTCTTTATTTTTCCAACTACTTTTTGGATACCATCCATTATTTTTCTCTTTCTTAATATTGGTGTGGTTTACAAGTGTTCTTACATTTCTATCATTTTGGATGTTTGGAATTTCCACCCATCAATTTAATTTTAGAAAAGTGATCTTAGCATTTTTTTATGATGGATATGATTAAACAGGTAACAAGGGTTGGAAATCAATAGAGGAAGGGGTGTTTTCCCAAGGATACTAATAAACAAAGAGAATCATAAATGGGATAAAAATTTAGTAGGTCTAAGTAGCAATTGGGATATTGGTAATTTTTTTATTTTATTTAAAAAAAGTAGGGTTTTGAAATGGTTTCCCTTTCCCTTTTACATCAACTTAGTCACATTAATCTATATGGTGCCATTGATATTTGAACCTTGGTGTGGGCTACATCAACTATTTATCCCAACCATTACAAAAAGGACCCATTGGCCAAAACTTTAAGTTAAAAATATGGGTTTTTATGAGGGGTCTCGGTCCCCTTGTACTGAATGGAGTTTGAACCTTGGACCTTCCTAAAGAGAGGCTAAATCCCTTACCATTGCAATAATATTGCAGCTATGTGCTATTGGTATTTTTAAAGAAATAAAAAAATTAAGAATTAGAATCATAATATATACTCCAAATATAATTATTCTTTGGTATGTATGTTGCAAGGACCTCGTTTTATTTATGTCAAATTCAATGCAAGAACATAATTATCAAGATTCTTGGAGGGAATTTAATACAAATTTATATCCATTGAAAAAGAAGAAGGGTGTCAATTTTGGCTAGTTAAGATCAATGCAAGACTAATAAAAATAAAAATTGGTGATGAAGATGGTATCTTGGCATATTAGAGGTATGGATATATCCCTAAAAAGGAATTAATACATTTCCATTATCCTAAATTTATTTTCAAATAAAACTAGACAACATGGGGTATAGTAAGGTATTCAAAAGAGTCTATAAGATAAGACTACCTAATAATTTTGGAGGTATTATAGCTATTCGAGACAATCACAAATGGGATGGAAATTAGTAGCACTATCTAGCAATTAGATTTTTAAGGTTATTTGTAATAAATGAAAGATTTTAAAAATTAGAATCATAACATATATGCTCCAAATATAATTATCCTTTGGGAAAAATATTCAAGGACCTTAATTTATTCATGCTAGTTCCAATGATAAGACATAATTATGAGCTCTAAATCTTGGAGGGACTTTAACATGAATTGATATCCACTGAAAAAGAAGGATGGTAATGTTTGTTGTCCAATATCAATGAAATAATTTAATTTATTTTTTAATCTAAATTTCCTTTGGGATGCTGTCCCTTAAATTTTTAATTTTTAATAAGATAATGTACATATTGGAAGATATCATGTAGTAGAAATATTGAATAGGCGATTATTATCAATCATCTTCTCATAAATTGATTATTTAATCTATTCAAATATTCTTTTACAAGTGGGAATAAATCATAAACCAATTATTTTTTGAGTTGTGATCTCCTTAATAATAGTCATTCAAAGTCATGTTGCTTTTATTTTGTGTCATCAAGATATAGAATTCTTCAAAATGGTTATGATGTGTCTGGATGAACCATAAATTGAAGGATCCTATATATACAAGTTTAAAAAAAAAAATAGTTATCTAACAAGGATAGATGAGGATATATAACATCAAACATTTTAATAATATTCTTAAGAGTATAAAAAAATTTAAATATAACACTAAAGAATTACAATATATAGTGAAATTCAAGGGAATATATCAACATCAAATGGAATGAGATCATCTGATTAAATACCTCAACTTTAAAGGAGACCCAAGTTCAAATGTTTCTAAGAGGTGCATGCATGATTTTAAAGCTATTGTAATACCACTATATGATAATAATTTCTAATGGGTGGGATCCACATTTTAATCCAATATAAGCAATTAAAGGAAATGTACCAACAAATATATATGTAGAAAATAACATCTAGATGACTATCATAACTTATTATAAAGAAAAGAGACATATTGGGCTCTCAATCCCATTTGTGATGATTTAATAACGATGATAGAAATACTAAAATTTTCCATGTTATTACAATAATATAGGGAAACCGTTGTTGCTCCTCCCTTGGAGCCTCTCTATTTTTTGTTTTTGACCCTGTGGGGTTTCCTGTCCTTCTGGTTTTCCTCTGTTTATTTTTCTGTGTTTTCCTTTTTGCTTAGGATGCATTTTGAGATTTCCTTACATCCTCTTCCCTTTATTCTGCTTCACTAGGATGCACTTTTTCTTCTTCTGCATCCCTTTACTTTTGGTTGTATCAAGGCGTTGGGGCGCCTTTCAAATGCCCCCTTAATGAAAAATTATTAAATTACCAAAAAAAATAATATATATGAATTTTCACTAAGTTAAATATGTATCAACTCTAAATTAAATACAAAGTGAATAAGAAGAATAGAATATTAATAAAAAACCAAATAATTATTTTAAAGACATTATATTATATGCTCTATTCAAGATAAGGAGATTCAATTGAATTTCTATATAAAATTCCATAAATTAGATTATTTGGAGACAACATTAATTCTTGAAAAGGAATATTTTAATGGAGGTAGGAAGCAAAATTCTACTTTCTTCCTAACAAAGCATTGCATCCTCATGGCAATAGAAATAAAAGTAGTGACGAGTTTATCTCTTGCACTTTGGTGTTTTAACAATATCATAATAAAGGAATGAGGATGGAGGATATCCATAGCAAATTAGGGTTTTAGGGAAGCATAATAATGGAATTTATATGGAGAAGCATCCTTCAAATCTAGGGTTTTTAGGGCACCATAAAAAGAAAGTGCTTTTGAGGATATTTCTTACACTTCAAATCCTTCAACAAATGACATAACCTATAGATGATAAGTCTCACTAGGAAGAGTATGAAAATTTCAAATAGATTGAGGAAGATGAAACTGTTGATGGAAATGAAAAAGAGAGAGGAAGAACTAAGAAGAAAAAACAAAGAGAAAATAAAAATTAGAGGGATATTGATATGAAAATACAAGAAGCACATATTGCAAGTGTTAACAAGAAGTGGAGCTAAGCACACAAATTAAAAAAAAATGATGATTAAAATGATATTTTTGAATATTAGGGGCATGAATAATACCCCTAAAAAAATGGTATTAGGGAATCAACAAGATGTTATAGCCAACATATTTATAAATATGGAAACCATGTAGCAAATATTTTAGGCATTCATGGTATTGATTTTAATCTTGGCAAAAGTAAAAGTTTAGAAGGCAACTAGATGAGTGATATTTTCTCTTAATAAAGATAATATCAAGGAGTTGACTGTAGAAACATAGTAGTTTGAGGAGGATGACAAATAATTTTGATAGAAATGTGATGAAGAATATCTTTGATAAAAAGTCAAGTTGGATATACTTTAATTAACCTAAAAGCAATATAATGAGAGCAATTAATGTATAGCTTATTAAAAAAATGCTACCCTTGGCAAAAGAGGCTAGGAAAATTAAGGATATAATTACATAAATTAACTCAAATTTTATCACATTGGTTCTCAAAAAATGCTAATAAGTATTTTTAATAATTTTCATTCAGTAAAGTTTATAAAATGATTTATAAGATAATTTCATAGATTGATAGATAATAAATTGTGTTATATCAAAGGAATAAAGTGGATTTCTTCATGATAAGCAAATCCTTATGCTATAATTATTTCCCAAGAGGCCACACATTATCTTTAGTCCATGGTAACTTGGTCTGCTTATAAAATTTGATGAATCAAAGCAAATGATAATTTTTTTTATATTTGGTATGATACCAAAAAATTTAGCTTTGATAAAGGATGATGTGAATTAATTAAATTTTATTTGAGTCCTTCAAAATGTTCTATTTTAATTAAAATATCCTTTATTGAATACCTTGAATCATTTGGTAGATTTTTTAAGCGTGACCTACTATGTCCTTATATTTTCATTATTATTACTAAGACATTAAGAATACTTCTCTTAAAGACAAGAAATTCAAATGAAAGTTTTTGAGGTTACCATATATGGTCTAGTTATACCTCATATCTAATTTGTTGATAAGATTCTTTTTTTGTATCATTTTTCACTAAATGATACCAAGGAATTTAAGTTAATCCTATCTTGCTATGAGAAAATATTTGATCATTGGTAAGTAAAACAAAATATAAGATATTTTTTTAATATTCCCTTGATTTTACATAAATATTGGGATATATAGTGGTAAAAATTCCATTGACATAATTAAGTATTTTAATATTTTGATCAAAGAAAGAAGAAAATTTGGGACATAATTTTGGATAAAATTAAATCTTGTTTGGTTTATTGGATAGGTAAGTTATTAACCATGGTTAGAGACTCTCACTTATTAAGGATGCATTACAATCAACCCAATATATAACGTCACTTCTAAGATTACCAACACGTATATCTTTTGAAATTGACAAAAAAAAAGATATTTTATTTGGAAAGGATATGAGGATAAGTTTATGTTTCCTATTTGTACATATTATAGGGTTTGCAAAGGGAAGGATACAAGAGGATGGGCTTATAAAATTATAATTTATGATTTTGCAATTAGAGACAAAATGTTGTTTATTATTCATAGATTAAAGAAATAGCTATAAAACATATTATTTTATAGGTGATATAACTCTATGGATGAAAAATATTCAAAAATGAGTTGTATGTGGGGGGGGGGGGGGATTTGCAATATGGAATTTCATACCAAATATCTTATAATCAATTAAGAACAATCATATATAGTTTACAAATGAGGTGGATTCTTCAAGTATTTGGTCCAATGCTTGGTTGATGATTTTTCCTATTGTTTTTTATCCAAAATAGTATCATTGGCCCAAGCCACTTTAGATTATAAATATCTCAAACTCAAGGATTATATTATAGTGAGAAAAAAATCTATATCATGTATTATTATCAATAATCTGGTTGAGCAAATGGATACAATAAATAAAAGCAACAAAAAATATGGTAATAGAATTCCATTTGCCTATATTTCCATAAAACTGTGAATTTCTTTGGAATCTACTAAAAGATAGAAAATACTTCATCAAGATTGGATATAAGGAATTGGACAAATAAAAAGTCCCTAGTCCAAAGGATTCTTCCTAAAATATTATTTATTCACCTTATACCCTCTTGAAGGCCTCAAAATTCTTTTGGTTAGTAATTCAAATCAAAATTATTATGGGTGACCAAGTCTATAAAGAAGAGGTTATGATTGAATTTTTAGTCATGCTTTATGTGAGAAAGATATGAAAATATTGAGTCATATACTTATCTATTATCTCTTCACTTCCACTGTTAGGGGTTACATTTTTAAGAGAATGAGGATCTACTATGTTGTTCCATCAACACTAGAAAACTTGATGAGGCATTTGATTTATTGTTTGAAGTAAAAAATATAGGGTAATATATAGGATTGGCGTTGATATTGTTTGTTACAATATTTATATGGAAAGGAAATAAATAATATTCAAAAGCATGTATAAAAAATTTATCAAATTTTTGGACTACTTGGGGTAAAATTATGAATCGACAAAGTTAGGGCAATTTTTTTTAAAAATGAACAATATTTTAGGAGCTATATTTTTGTATATAGTTGTGTGATTTAGATGATTCTTGTGCCATTTTGTGATGATTTTGAAAATATTTGAAATGAGTGATCGTTTGAAATAATCCAAGTAATATTGAGGGAGATATGACCATGTGAATAAAGAAGTTTGAAACTAGGGTAGCATTAGGATAATTGTTTTTGAAAATTATCTCATCTTATAGGAGACATATCTTTGGAAAGGGCTATCTAATTTAGCTGATTATTGGACTAATTTATGTGGATTTTGAAGAGCTTTAAAATGAGTGGTCATATGAAGGAATCAGATCAATATTGATGGAGGTACGACCCTATGAAGTAAGTCATAAAGAATAAGGATAGTGACAAATTTTGAAGTCATGAAAAAAAATTGTAGATATCAATCAGTCAGGGTTTGGATGATGGGAGGAGCAACGGAGGGCTAGATATTTAGTGAGGCAAGAAATTCTGTCCGAGCATAGAATTTTCAACTGATTAAGTTTCTTTTTTCCCTTCTTTATATTAGAAATTTTGCATGCAAATTATTATAGTTTTTTCATATATTGTAATTGCTAGAGGATATTTTGATAAATTTTAGTAGATATTAAGTTTTAGTTTCCTTCCCATGGAACAATTTTATAGCTAAATCCTTAGAATAATCTCTAGTAGTAGAGGTTAGTGAGAAAATCATAGAGGAGTGATCCTTGTATCTCAAATATAGGATGATATTTGGTAAATTTAATGGGCCTTGGCTAGGGGCTTCAGCCTTGAAAAAATGGATTCATAGGAGTTGGAAGTCTCATGGAGTGATTTGATCCTTTATTCCTATAGAATCCTAAAAGGGGGTACTTGGCTTATGGGAAGAGCAAGTCTCTTTATTATCCACTGCTTTGAAGGCTTTATGTCTGAGAATGTAAATCTATCCCTAGTACTAGTTTGGATTAGGATGTATGGATTTACCATTGAGTTTTAGGAAATGGAAACATTTAAGGCAATAGGCAACACATTGGGAGAATTCCTTGAGATTTTAGAAACTATAAAAGACAATTTCTTGGCTATTTATGCTTGAATATTGGTCATGATTGATATAAGTAAACCTTTACCAAAATAAATAATTTCTAAGTATGGGGGTAAGTTGTAGATCCAAAAAATAGATTATGAAAAAATATATTTTAGATGTAGAATATGTCATGAGGTGGGACATACTGAAATGTCATGCCTTTATAAGAGTCCAAAAGAAACATATGTAGAAAATCGCAAGAGAAAATTACAAATGGATATGGATGAGGATGGTTTTCAACTTCCAAAAAATAGGTCCAAACATATGAAAGTAAATAAATAATGGAAGGAAGGGTATTGGAATAAATATCAATTTTTTTGAGGCTTTATACTATGAAGAAAAAGTAGATCAGAGCTTAGAGGACATAACACAATAGGTTCAAAATATTAACAAAGAATTGTCTATTCATTATGATCCTAAATTAAGGATGAACATTCTCGATGAACCTAAGGAATGTGTTTCATCATATTTTGAAGACTCTCTTGAAGTTTCTTGAAACATTTGAGAGAAGTAAATTGTTAGAGAAAATGCAATTAGATGTTAATACCTCTACCATTAATAAGGAAATACCAAAAATTGAGTAGGACAAATCAAAAGCTTTCATAATAGAGCCAAGAAAGGATAAGTCTAATGAAAAAGAAAGTGTTGAAAGAATATTAAGGAATAGAATAATAAGACCTAAATATAATATAGACAAGACAAAAAAATGAAAACCCTCAAATTATCAAGCAATATCCAAGTAAGCAAGAGAAAACATAGATAAAGGAACACAAACTAAGTTGGTTGAATTTGTCTTTACCAATCAACAAAATAATATTAGTAATTTGCAGGTGAGGCCAGTAGCCCCTAATGAGATATGATTACCATATCATCATATAAGGGGTTCTAATGTCTCCTCAAAGTAGAGATGTATCAATGACCTTTGTTAAGTTAATAAGCATGATATTTTTTGTATCAAGAAAACTAAAATGACAAAGTAAGAAATTTCCAAAACTATGAAAGGAGTATGGGTAAGAAGTGAACAGGATGCTATGGATTCTAAAGGAGTGAAGGGGGAAATTATAACATGTTGGAATCCTATTATAACATTTTGTTAACCATTTATAAAACTAAACATTGGATAGCCTTTTTAGTCACATGTTACTTTGTAAATATTTATTTCATCCTTATCGATGTATATGGACCTATATCTCAGTCAAGCAGATTAGAAGTATGAAGTGGAATTGAAGTCTTTATGATAAGTAAAGACCAAGAAACCTGATTAATGATCATAAGATATTTTAATGCCATAACCAAGCTGGATGAAAAATTTGGGGGAATTAGGAAATTAACCCAAAGTATGAGAAATTTCTCAGTTTTTATTGAAAACAATAATCTATGGGAGGTTGAGTAAAATAATACATACCATATAAATTAAATGCAACATATCTTACCTTGATTCTTAAAAATAAGGATGCAAAATTATTTGATTCATTTAGGCCCATAAGCCTATGTAATATGACATATAAGTTTATCCCCAAAGTGATGGAAAATCAATTAAGACCTTTGTTAGATAAAGTTATTTTAAAAGAGCAAGGAAGATTTGTGAAATAGTGACATATTATAGATGGGATTATAGTAGCTCATAAAGTTATGCATTTGGAATCTTCAATAAAATAGAGAGCAATGATATTAAAACTTGATATGAGTAAGGCCTATGATAAAATTAAATGGGATTTTATTTTTGCAGTTTTAGAAAAGTTTGGATTTGGTAAGAAATGGGTCAAATGGATTAAAGCTTGTGTCTCTATAGTTTCATATTCAGTGTTGTTAAATGGGTTAGTAACATAATATTTCTAATCCAAGAGAGGTCTTAGACAGGGAGATCCTCTATCACCATATTTTGTCATTATTATGGAAAAGGTTTTGAGTAGGAACTTGAAGAAGGCTAACAAACATGGGCTGATAAGTGGACTTAAGGCTAATAATAACATCAACAACATCACCCATCAATAATTTGTAGATGATACAACCCTTTTTGGGAGGAAAAGGATAAACAAGGTTAGAGCTTTGAATAACTTGTTAAAGGAATATGAAAGAACATTAGGTTAGAAAGTTAATAGGACAAAATCCAAAATTTACTTCCTAAACACCCCAACTAGAAAAAAAGTAGGGATATGTAGGTTATTTCAAATGGAGGAAGTAAATTTACCAACAAATTATCTAGGGAGGTCCTTATTTGAGGGGATAATGAGGGTAGAATTATGGAATCCATGTATAAGTAAAGTTCAGAATAAAATATCAACATGGAAAGGTAGATGGTTATCATTAGCAAGAAGAGTGCAACTAATTAAATCGATCTTATAGTCTATTCCAACTTATTATATGTCCTTATATACTATGACAAAATCAATAGAAAATTTTTTAATCTATATTATGCGGTTCTTTTTATGGTTAGGTTTACATGATAAAAGGAATTTTTCTTTGGTGAAATGGAGCAATGTGAGTGACAATAAAACTAGGGGAGGTCTTGTTTTACGAGTTCTTACGAATGCAAAAATAGATCTTAGTGGAAAATTAATTTGGAGATTTTACAAATAAAGTCAAATACAATGGGCAAGAATTATTCTAAGTATGTTAAAACAAATAAACCAAGCTTATTATTTATTGCATTCTCACTTCCAAATGGTTTTGCTCTATGTATTGTTTTAAAAAAATATATTGATCTAGTGATTAAAGATCTGATATGGGTGGTGGGAATTGGAGAAAATATTTCTATTTGTATGGATACTTGGTGTGGTAAAAAACTAGTGAATCCTTAGGTTTGTGGTTTTATGTTGCACCTTCCTTGTACCTTTCCCAGGTCTTGTTTTCATTATTGTTGGTAGCACCAATTTTCAAATTTTGAATGGTCCCAAAATTGATCGAGATATTGCAGTAGGTTGTCATCCTAGCTTTCATCATTTCTTAGTACTCCATCGTTCACCGAATCTCTTGGCCTGCTCCTTTCCAAATCCCACCTGCGTGTCTAACTTCTAGGTTTCAAATCACAATTCCTATTCATCACGTATCATTTTCTTAAGCCTCATCATTTTTATCCTCTTTTCCAAACCTGTATCTGCAGGATATTTTTGGTATTTTTAAATGCTTCAGGTTTCCATTTTTACCTATGAGGATCATGCTTATTTAAATAATTCTTGCTCAGTATTTCAAAAGTATCCAAGAGCAGCACAAATTTCTATTTTCAATGATGCTAAGTGTTGTGGGAATTCCCAATCTACTAAAGCATGTAGCTTTGTTATCAGGTACATGGTGGAATTACCATTTCCAAGGAATTTTTATAAACTAAGGAGGTGGTGAAGTTTCCAAAAATACCCAAGACCTCCCTTTGATTCAAAAGTATGTTTCCTTTCCAAGATTACTGTCTCTCTCGATTACTCGCTAAGGTGTCAGTTAGAGCACTCTATTTTTTCTTCCATCCTATAGTTCTGTAACCTTGCTATCATGGGCTTCATTGAACTGAAAATGCTTGAAATTGAAATTGTTGCTGAGGCGATCATGAATGTGTGTGGATTTATGCCATTTATATAGGAATTCTATGGGATGGACTAGGACGTGAACACTATATTTGCTTCCACATGGGAGAAAGGTATTGTTATTATCCATGGAGTTGAATTTTAGGTTGATGTCCAAGTACTTGTAGAAATAACAGTTAGCCATTGGTGGGAAGAACCGTCCATAGGGAAAAACATAATTGGGACATAGAGCTAAAGGAGTTCGAGCCAAGATCCTACCTACACAAGCTCATAAAACCAGGGATGGTCAGGGAGGATTTACCTACTCCATGGAAAGAAGTCATGAAACCTATGATGGAGTATATCACGGTTGACGACTTGGATTCCTCCATTAGGAGTTTTCACATAGCTTTTGTGAATCACTTCAATGAAGTGAAACCCCTCAACATCCCTGAATTCCTATTTTTATCTATGGAATATTCCATCAAGGTAACTCACACAAGGAAGGATGAGGTCTGGCCCTCACATCAGGGAACTTTTAAGGTGATCTACAAAAATTTGTTAGATAATTTTCCAAAAGGAAATGTCTTTATACCTAATCAGTAAGCGGACTTCAAACAAACTATTAAGGACATGTCCTTTACCCTATCATCAAGGGCTTGTGATTCCAAGAAAAGGAAATCAGATGGTAGTTCTTATGACACTGAGTAATCGATAAGAAAGAAGGTCAAGGTGGAGGATCACCCCACCCCTTCAAGAAGCTCCCAATGCCTAAAAGATAAATTCATTCAAAACTAGGGAAAAATACATGATTCCATTGAGGATGAGCTTGAGGATCCCATGGTCAAGTTATTACAAGAGTACATCATAAAGACTAATACTTCTACCATCGATCATATGGAGAGTGCAATAATGGTAAGCATGGCCACCATTGCCTAGATGAAGGACCACATAAATTCTCTACATTTGCTATTTTTTTGTACCAATAATACTGAGGATCACCCTGAGAAGAATATCGCAAGAGCCAACACTGGAGGTAACATCAAGGAGGATGAGGTGGTGGAAATCACCAAGGAAGTATTCAAGGAAATCCCCAAGGATTTTGAAAAGGATGACACCAAGGATTCTGTAAATGTGTAACACCTTTGGAG
This sequence comes from Wollemia nobilis, assembly GCA_028583015.1. Taxonomy (NCBI): domain Eukaryota; kingdom Viridiplantae; phylum Streptophyta; class Pinopsida; order Araucariales; family Araucariaceae; genus Wollemia; species Wollemia nobilis. Next base: position 1,283,796 of record JAQPPZ010001195.1, read on the forward strand.
TTTGTTGTCTGTTTCTGGTTTTTATCTCACTAGAACGTTTTTGTTCCTGTTTGGTCCTTTTGGACTGTTTCCTTTTATATGAAAGTCTTAGGCTTAGTTTGGATGTTATTGGGTGTTTTTGGATGTTGCATCCTTTAATTCAGATTTTGTACTAAGGCATTAGGGCACCTTTCAAATGCCCTCATTAATAAAATTTTGTTAACTTACCAAAAAAAACCACTCAATCTAGATCCAATTTTGAAATCATGGATGAGATTACTTCAAAACAAATATGGTGGTAGGATTTCAAACATTATGTACAAGGATCAAGAAGGAAGATACAAATGGAAATAATATTTTTTTACAAGTATACAAGACATTGAATCTAGGAGGTAGTTAAGTAGAAAGATAACAAGTATACAAGGAAGATACAAATAAAAAAATATTTTTTACAAGTATACAAGACATTGAAGCTAGGAAGCAGTTGAGAAGAAAAATAACAACATTGAATATTCCAATGGGAGCCAAGGATAAATTGATTTGGGGGTTGAATAGCTAAGGATATTACACAACAAGAAGTGGATATAATGTAAAGCACAACAAAATAGGAATATTGCAATAATATGGAAAAATATTTGGGATAGCTCGAGCATTCCTAAAGTCAAAATGTTTATTTGAATAGTTGGTCATAGAAGAATTTTATCCTAGGATAACCTTATGAAAAGGGGTTTTCATGGCCCCTCACAATGTGTTCTTTGTAAAAATGAGGAGGAGAGTATAGACCATATCTTAAGACACTTCTCAATAGTGTGGAATATATTACAATGGATTATTAATATGTTTGGTAAATGCATGGTGATGAATGGCATAATTGAATAATGGTTAAAGAAATGACATATAATTATTAAAAGTGAGGCTTTACAAACAATTTGGGATATATCAAAAGATACAATAATTTGGACTATATGGCTAGAAAGGAATAGAAGAAAATTTAAATGAAAGGAAAATAGTTTAGAGGTAATAAAAATAAAGATATTTTTAGCCACAGAGGAGTCTAAACCAACCCTATCAACTCACCCAATCTCTAATATGGAAGCAAAGAGCCTTGATTGATGGATTCAAGTCATCAATTGGAATTATGATATTGGGTACAAGAAAAACAAAAGGAAGGTTAAACATATAAAGTGGAAACCACCAGATGTGAAGTTGGTCAAATTGAATTTTGATGGAGCATATAAAGGAAATTTAAGACTAGCAATAGCAGGAGGAATAATTAGAAATAATACAATAGAGGTTTTATCTTGTTTTGCTTTCAATAGTGGATTTAAGAAAAATAATGAAGCTGAAGCTTCGATAGCTTTGGAGGGGTTAAAAATATGAAAACAAATGAAATGGAGCAAAGTATAGATGGAACATGATTCACTCATAGTTGTAGGATTGCTAAACTAACCATGAAAGTTATAATACAAGCAATCAAACCAAGATCTAAATATATCAAAAGAAATCATATAAGCTTTCAAATGAAAAATGGAAGAATATAACTATGCTCATATATCTTACACCCAACCTCTAAAATGGAAGAGGAAGGTCTACATATATAGACTTGAGTGTCATCATGCAATGGATACTTGGAGTGCAACACCAATATGGCAACTTGGAGTGCAACACAAATATGGAAACTTGGAGTGCAACAAAGACCAATATGGTAGCTTTGGAGTGTAGCATAAAAATGGCAACTTGAAGAGCAAAAAAGTACAATATGAAAGCTTTGGAGTGCATCCCAAACATAACAACTTGAATTGTAGCAAAATCCAATATGGTAGCTTGGAGTGCAACCCAAACATAGCAACTTGGAGTGTAGCAAAATCCAATATGGTAGCTTTGGAGTGCAGCCCAAACATAGCAACTTGGACTACAACAAAATCCAATATGGTAGCTTGGAGTGCAACCCAAACATAGCAACTTGGAGTGCAACAAAATACAATATGGTAACTTTGGAGTGCAACCCAAACATAACAACTTGGACTACAACAAAATCCAATATGGTAGCTTGGAGTGCATCCCAAACATGAAAACTTGGAGTGCAACAAAATCCAATATGGCATATTGGAGTGCAACCCAAACATAGCAACTTACTAACTCAACTAGAGTAGACTAACCTAAGCAAGCTAATCATAGGTGCACTAATAATGCAATAAAATAAATACAAAAATAAATATATGCACCAACACCCCCCATAAGTGCAACTTAGGTGGGTATGTTTGCCTACCTAAATAGTTCTCTCATAAAGTACCCATGTACAATAGTTCTCTCATAAAGTAATGAGAAGAAGAAAACCCATAGGAAAAACTTCCCCCCAAAAGAGAGAACAAAGAGAAGACTGAAAGTCCCCCCCTAAGTAGTAATCTCCTTCACCCCCAATAAAGCTCATAACTAAAACCATTTGCTTTTTGTGAAAGGTTTGGTAAATATGTTGACAATCTGCTTAGTTGTAGGATAGTACTGAATATCAATGATGCACTCCTAAATCAGCTCCCTGATGTAGTGCTTGAATATCTACATGTTTAATTATTTTATGGTGAACCAAATTCCTAGTGATGGTAATCGTGCTCTAATTGTCAAAAAAAATGATAGATGGTTGATAAAATGCAATGCCAAACTTAGTAAAAATATGCTAAAACCATATGGCCTTAGTGGTGGCATTAATAACCCCATGATACTTTGCTTCAGTAAATGATAAAGTAATAACACGTTGCTTCTTTATTGACCAACAAACATGACCAGAGACCAAGTGGAAATTGTAACCAAAAGTGGCCTTATGATCCTCAGAATCCCCAGCCAAATAAGAATTTGCATACCTAACTAACTCAATATCAATATCTGTAGTGTAGTGGATGCCATACTATAGAGTGCCTTGAATATAGTGAAGTATCCATTTGGCAGCCTTCCAATGAAGCTCATGTGGTTCTTGCATGAAGTGAGAAACCATACCAACGGAGTAAGCAATATCTAGACGTGTGTGAGTCAAATAAATGATACTCCCAACAAGCTGGCGATATAATGTAGCATCTACTAATGAAGTGGAGCAATGAGTCTCAAGCTTGAATCTAGAAATAAAAGGAGTCGGAGCTGGCTTGCAATCAGCCATATGAAACCTAATAAGCAGATCGTGTGCATACTTGGTCTGTGCAATACAAATCCTTGATGTAGACTGAGTGATCTCAATCCCAAGAAAATAATGCAAGAGACCCAAGTCTATCATAGAAAAGTGATCTTGAAGAGAAAATTTAACTGCCTGGATGGTGGATGATGAGCTCCCAGTGATGATCAAGTCATCGACATATAACACAAGGAGTAAGAGAGCATCACCCTACCACAAGATATAAATGTTGGAATCAAAATGGCAATGTGAGAATCCAATAGTCAAGAGGAAGGAGTCCATCTTGGCATACCAAGCCTGAGGGGCCTGCTTGAGGCCATAGATAGACTTCCTAAGTATGCAGACCAAGGAAGAATCCTGAATGAATCCCTATGGTTGCTCCATGTAAATCTCCTCCTATAGATCCCCATGAAGAAAAGCACTCTTCACATCCAACTGATGAATCTCCCAATGGTGTATAGTTGCAATTGTAATGGTAAGGCAGATCAAAGTCCTCTTGGCCATGGGTGCAAAGGTCTCAGAGTAGTCAATACCTACCACCTGTGAAAAACCCTTTGCAACTAAGCATACCTTGTACTTGTCCACCATGCCATCTGTTGCATACTTGGTGTGATATATCCACTTACATCGTACCAACTTTCTTCCTTTAGGAAGTGGAACTAAATCCCAAGTGTGATTCCTAAGTAAGGAATCATGCTCTTCCTTCATAGTTGAATCCCATTCAGCTATACCTGAAGCCTCACAAAATGATTGTGGATATGAGGCTATGGCTATGAAAGCATGTGGGTGATCATGCATCTATGCTCTAGTCCTCCTAGAATCAGAAGGATCCCCAACTAAACTACCTATTGACTAAAGTGTCTAACGAGCCCATAAAGGTGTAGAGGTAGGTAAGGAAGGAGAACCAAGAGGTGAATCCTCTCCCTCAGAATGGTTCAAAGTGGAGGAAACAGAATCCTCTGAGTCACTGTTGGAAGAAGAAGTCTCTAAGTCTGAATTGTCTTGGGAAGAATCAAAGTCACTAGAATAGATCATTGAATCCACTATCATGGAAGGTGTAGAAGAAGTATCCGAGGGAGGATCAGGTGAAATATCCTCAAATAGAACACTCCTCACTATAGTAAGCTCATGTGTGCAAGGATGAAGAAGTATATACCCTTTTATGCCTTCAAGATATCCAAAAAAAATACAAGGCCTACTCTAAGGTTGAATGGCTTTGCATTTTTCTATTGGGATGTGGGCCCAGGCAGGAGACCCAAACACTTGAAAGTGGGTCACTTTGGGTTTCCTACCAAGCCATGCTTCAAAAGGTGTAACTTCCATCGATGCCTTGTGAGGCACATGATTTTGGATATAATTTGTGTAGTTAATGGATTTTTCCCAATACTATGCTACAAGTGATCGAGCTTGTATCATACAATTTACCATTTTCTTAAGTGATCGATTCTTGTGCTCTACCACACCATTCTACTAAGGAGTGTAGGCCACTGTGTGTTATAACTAAATCCCCTATGAAGTGCAATACTGTTGAAGTTGGTGGTTGACATACTCACCACCATTGTTAATGTGAAGAATCTGAACAACCTTTCTCGATTGTTTCTCTGCAAGGGCTTTGAAGTCTTGGAAATGTTCAAAGACTTCACTCTTCTTTCAAAGAAAATAAACCCAAGTAAAGCGAGAGAAATCATCAATAAAGGTTAAGGCATATCTAGCCTTGTTAAAGGACAAGACTGGAAATGGACCCATAAGATCACTATGTATCAACTGCAAAATGTGTGAAGCTCTCCATGTTGTGCCTTTGTCAAACTTTTCTTCAGGATGTTTGCCAAGGATGCATCCATGATAAATTCCATCTAAAAAATTAACAAGAGGTAATCCAAAAACCATACCCTTTGTGCTGAGCTATCGAAGGTAGTGGTAGTTCAAGTGGTCGAACCGCTCATGCCATAACTTGCTCACATTGTTAGTGTGAGTCAAAAGTGCCAATGATGGAGCATCTAGTGTAAAGTGTGTAAATGTGTACAATCTCATCCATTGATCTACTATCCCATGTGCAATTGTGGCATCATTGTGTAATTCCCAAATAATCACTGAATCAGGATAAAACTCAACTCTCTTCCCTATCCCTGTATGTGTGATCTGATAGATAGATAGGAGATTAGTTGACAATGAAGGCACATGAAGGACATCCTAAAATGTTCCCTCACCCATGTCAATAGACCCTCTCCTTGTAACATCAATGGAGGTGTTGTTACCCATCAAAATCTGAGGTACTACACATGGCTCCAAAGAAGAAAACTCTTTGAAAGATGAGGCCATGTGATGAGAAGCACCCAAATCTAAAACCCAAGTGTCTGGATGCTAGATTTTGTACTGCTACAAGTGCTTTACCCTTAGCTTTATCTTTCTTTGACAATGATGATTCTTTCATGTTGTGTGAAGGTGTGTTGATGTCATTCTTGTGAAGAAGCTCCTTTAGTTGATCAATCTCTTTCTTCATACACTTAGACTCATCATGGTTATTCTTGCAATAACCACAAATCACCTTTGCTCTCCTTGGTATTTCAACTTTGGAGGCAGAGGTGTCAAAACTTTCCTTAGGAGCATCAAAGGATTGTTGTTTTTGTGTGCTATATTTTTTGGTGCCTTTAGATTTGTTGTTGTTTCTATATTTGCTACCATTCTTCTTATATTTAGTGCTTTGGTTAGCAACCAAGGCATGAGACTTCGAAGATTTGATAACACCCATTTGGACAAGTTTATCTTGCTCCTTATATAGCTCCAGTGAAAAAGAACTAAAAGAAGGCATGGTGTAAGTTGTCCCCATGGATGCCCTTGTAGCATGAAAAGTAGACACAAAAACTAAAAAATCAGGTCCAAGCTTTGAGAGCACACTAAGAACCAACTAAGAGTCCTTCTCTATGCCGCAATCCCTAATATGAGTTTTGAGATGGTTGAATTTTGTAATATACTCATGAATGTTGTCAAAATCACTAGGATTTAGACTTATCAACTCATTTTCTAACAAGTGACTTCGGATTTCATCTTGTTTTCCAAACAAGCCTTCTAAGGTGTCCCATGCTTCTTTTGGAGTATCAAGTGTTACCACATGAAATTTGAGTTCTGGAGACATGCAACTACAAATAAAACCTAATGCCATGTCACATTTATTCAACCATTTAGTCTTTAATGGTTCATCTTCTGGTTTGAGATCCAATCCTTGAATTATCCTTTGAAACCCTTTTTCCCTTAGTTTACCCAAAACATCCATTTTCCACTGAAAATAATTATAAGGGGTTAAAATGGGAAGTGTGGACTCCATAATGTAGAATAAATCAAGACAAACCACAATTACAACCCTCCCTTTGATTACTGAATTTTGTACCCCCCCCAAATGTTGCAAATGGCACTTTACAAGTAGTGTGTATACAGTAATTAATCTACAATTTTGATGATAGAGAGGTTTATAAACAAAAATCTGAATTCACCAATGCAAAGCTCATGAAAAAATAGCCACAGTAAAAAATAAATTCACTACAATCGGAGCTATAACAAGGGAGAAACAATTGTTTGAAAAACAACAATAAATTCAAGCTTCTTCAATGGTGAAGGCAAGCTCAAATTTATGGAAAACAACCCTTGTGAATATTTTTCATGTTTTTGGAGGCTTTCTTGGGGTTTGGAGCAGCACTGGATCCAAAGGTTGGGTCAAAAAATGGCCTTGAATGCTCTGAAAATGGGGTTTTCAAAAATCCTAATATGCTTGAAGCTCTTCACTCCCTTAATTGAAACCAACAAACAACACACAAAAATGATCCTTGAAAGGATTGATGCTTAAACCTGCAACAATCTAGAATCATAATTCTCCATAAATCTAAATTGAAACACAAGGATTTAGATTAAGACATAACCAACTTTGATACCATGTAGGATTGCTCAACTAACCATGAAAGTTAGAATACAAGCAATCAAACCAAGATCCAAATATCTCAAAAGAAATCACATAAGCTTTCAAATGAAAAATGGAAGAATATAACTATGCTCATATATCTTACACCCAACCTCTAAAATGGAAGAGGAAGGTCTACATATAGACTTGAGTGTCATCATGCAATGGACACTTGGAGTGCAACACCAATATGGCAACTTGGAGTGCAACATAAATATGGAAACTTGGAGTGCAACAAAGACCAATATGGCAGCTTTGGAGTGCAACATAAAAATGGCAACTTGGAGTGTAGCAAAGTCCAATATGGCAGCTTTGGAGTGCAGCCCAAACATAGCAACTTGGACTGTAGCAAAATCCAATATGGCAGCTTGGAGTGCAGCCCAAACATAGCAACTTGGAGTGCAACAAAATCCAATATGGTATATTTGGAGTGCATCCCAAAATCCAATATGGTATATTTGGAGTGCATCCCAAATATAGCAACTTGGACTGTAGCAAAATCCAATATGGAAGCTTGGAGTGCAGCCTAAACATAGCAACTTGGAGTGCAACAAAATCCAATATGATAACTTTGGAGTGCATCCCAAACATAACAACTTGGACTAAAACAAAATCCAATATGGTAGCTTGGAGTGCAGCCCAAACATAGCAACTTGGAGTGCAAAAAAATCCAATATGGTAGCTTGGAGTGCAGCCCAAACATAGCAACTTGGACTACAAAAAAATCCATACGATAGCTTGAGTGCAACACAGACATAGCAATTTGGAGTGCAACAAAATCCAATATGGTAGCTTGGAGTGCAGCCCAAACATAGCAACTTGGACTACAAAAAAATCCATACGATAGCTTGAGTGCAACCCAGACATAACAACTTGGAGTGCAACAAAATCCAATATGGAAGCTTGGAGTGCAGCCCAAACATAGCAACTTACTAACTCAACTAGAGTAGACTAACCTAAGCAAGCTAATCATGGACTAATAATGCAATAAAATAAATGCAAAAATAATATACACCAATAATAGTAATAAATGCAATTTCTAGGAAAGCAAAGGCTCCATGGAACATACAAGAGATAATTGTGGAAATTCAAGATCTTGCTATAGAGTTTGAAGAAATAATGCAATAAAATAAATGCAAAAATAATATACACCAATAATAGTAATAAATGCAATTTCTAGGAAAGCAAAAGCTCCATGGAACATACAAGAGATAATTGTGGAAATTCAAGATCTTGCTATAGAGTTTGAAGAAATTAGGTTTACACATACATTAAGGGAAGGAAACAAATGTGCAGAGGGTAGCCAATAGAGGGGTTTTAATTGAGGATTGTGAAGTTAAATTCTCTTTTCCATGGTTAGAGGAAGTAGTAAGTTTAGCTAAAGCTAACAAGAAAATGTTGACTATTTGAATCAAATAATGATTAAGATTTACTTTAATGTTTTCCATTGGTAATATTTGCTTTATTTTATAAAATTAATGTGTTCTCATATAAACTATTTATTACAATTTTGTGGTTGCACTTATGCTTCAGGAAGGAAACTAGCAATCTAGATCTGGTAAAGTGAACTATGATAATGTGATGCTTTTAGATATATTACTCTACTAAGATGCAATACATAGATAGTAGAGGTGGAGTTTTGATATTGTGAAGGTTGTTATAGTACAATGTCAATAAGGATGTTGAATTCTAAAATATTTGTACTCACACAAAAAATTGAAGATCCATAAAATGAAAATCAAGAATTTAGACAAATAATAAAAATGATGTAGGTATCTAGCTATAGAAACTCAGTTGAGATGAGAATTGAATTTATTTCTAAACTCTCAAGCTCTAAAGGAGAGAGTCATGACTTATCAAGGGTGGGGGACCCAAGTACAACCCCTTGTTCTCTGACAAAAAAACTTTATCAAATTTTTTATTTATATTGTTGTCTCTTATGTAGTTTTTACAAGGATTATGCTTATCATGGATGCATCAAGTATTTGAAAAATATGTATTTGAATCTTGCTTATCATGGGAAGCATCGAGTCCTCCTTCATGATAATCCTAAGTAGAAACTTCATCATCCTCCAATACCTTATGAAATCCTTGCGAAGAATGAACAAAATGATGTCTATATTCATGGAGAAAGTGGTCAACCACTTGGAAGAATTCTAGAAAAAGGTGGTGACCCCATTCCTAGTAAAGTGTAACCTTCTTGGATTTTCTTTTTTCTATGGTGGGGGGCCTTTCCCACCCTATTCTATTCCATATATTCCTACTTCTCCTCTTCCCTTTGGGCTTAGGGATTGATGAATTTTAATTCCCTATTTTGGATGTCTTCTTTTGTGTTGTTCTTCTGCATGCTTAGTTCCAGGCTTAGCCCCATCTCTTAGGGGGTGTCTCTCTTGTTTTTCTATAAGTCTCTTATTGTTCTTGTAACCATGTTCTCTATAAAAAGGTTTGAGAGTCCTTTCAAAATATCCTTTTACCATTAATAAAAAAAACTGGACAATGCATGTGGATATGATTTGTGATAATGGATATAGTGCAAAATATTTGTATAAATCAATGATAAAATGGAGATGAATGGAAGTTAGGACCATTGAAATTAATTTAGATGGTGCTTCTAAATGAAAACCTTAGAAATATGGAAAGGTTTGTTTGTGTTATCCAAAGTGATGAAGGTAATGTTCCCACACTTACAAAGAATCATATGGAATATTAACAAATAAATATGCATATGTTAGAGCACTTCTTACATAGATCAATATTGCCATTGAAAAATGGAAATATATTTCAATTGTAGGAGAACCATAGTTATTAGTAACATTTAAAATCAAGATAAAGGGATTGGATTAACATATACAAATTTATAAAATGGAATTAGCTCAACCGGTTATATTCCTTGACTTTCAAGATTGCATAATAGCCAAGTTATTATAATACCACTATGTGGTCATGCTGTAATATAGGTGGGTTCCATTTTAATCCCATATAACCAGTTAATTAAAAAACAATATAGATATGTACATGTTTAAACATATCTATAAGGAACAAAATATTATGGAATCCTTTATCTAATTGTGGTGTTGATATTTGTCTTGGAAAAATACATGTGCTAGAAGGTATTTTTGAGGAAATTGTATATCTTATTAAAAATGATATGAAGGAATCAACAAAGGAAAAGTAGAGGCCCAAGAAGAAGTAGGATGAAGAAAGAGATGGGAAATTTTCAATGAAAATATATGTGAGGAATATATTATAAACATTTTGCTTGTGTATGGTCTACTTGATTTAATAATGATGTTATATTTCAATATTTGAGTGGAAATAAACCTCTATAGAATACATATATAACTTATTATTGATTTTCAGAAAAATATATCTTCTTAAGCACCCATAATTTCATTTTAAAAAATTGGAAGGAATGGACACTACCCTTTTCAACCCCTAGATTCGGGTTAAATCCTCATTATCCTTACTAAATATAACTAATCTAAAATAATTACATGAAAGTAAATGTGAGAAATTGAAGTACATAAATTAAAATGCATGAAAAGTAAATTTTGAAGCTTAGAGTGTGAGAGAATAAAAGTAAATATGGTCATAATTGTAGCAATAAGAGTGTGTAATCAATCAACACATGAATAACAAAAAATGATTTTTAATCATATAAAATGGAATTAAAAAGGAATGATAAGAGGACAAAAGTGTTTCTAAAAGTGTTCTTGTTCCATTTTTTTAATCTAGATGTCATCGATTTAATCTTTTTGGAAGTGTATAAAACCCATCGTTTCCTAAAGAATTCCATGTTTGTGCTATCATATCAACAAATTGAGCATGGAAAAAATAAAAATAAATAAATTGAGGATGGTCTTTGCACATCTGCTTATATTTAAAATATGATTTTTTAATTCACTTACCACCATTTTAATTCTTATTTGCTATATATTTGAGGTAATCCTTGTCAAGGTATTAGTTTTAGCACAAGTACCTTCAACTAGCCAATGATATGATAGAATGCATTTGTCTATTTTTTATGCTATTAGGTTCTATACTCTCTTGTTGTTGGTCCATGTATATTTGTCCTCTTCAAACTCAACCTCCCATAGATTGTTGTTTTTTTTTGTTGGATAATAAGGGGTTGTACTCGGGTCCCCCACCCTTGAAAAATTACATCTCTCTTCTTTAGAGCTTGAGATTTTACAAATAGATACACTTATCATGTCAATTGAGATTCTATAGATAGAAACCTACATCAATAAATTTATGAATTCTTGATTTTTATTTAACCTTTTAAAATTTTTGTATGAATAAAATTACTCCATAATTTAACATCTTTCTTGAAATTTTTCTATAGAAACCTTCACAATGCCAAAAATTTACCTCTATTATCTAAGCCTTGCATCTTAGTAGACTAATATTTCCAAAACATCACACTATCATAGTTCGCTTTACCAAATCTGAATTTCTAGTTTCCTTCCTCACTGAAGTCATAGCTCTTCATTGATCTTCCCATCGTTCAAACCCTAGTTGACAAATATTTGCAATTTCATTTTTCATGACTTGAAAAATCATCACTGCCCTTGTTTTGAATGGTTGAATTCACAATATCATATCTCCCTCAATAATGCTTAGGTTTTTGCATATGATCATGTATTTTAAAGCTATTTAGATTTTGCACAAGTTGGTCCAAGAATTCGCTGAATCAGATAACTCTTCGCAAAGATATGACTCCTAAAATATGAGATATTTTTCAAGAAAAAACCCTAATCCTTCGCACTTTGCAATTTTGTTTTTCATAACTTGAAAAATTGTCATTGCCCTTGTTCTAAATGGTTAACTTTATAGGGCCTCAATATTGCTCATATTTTTGCATATGACCACTCATTTTAAATATATTCAAATGTTGCACAATTTGGTCCAAGAATCAGTTGAATCAGATAACTCTTTACAAAGATATGACTCCTAAAAGATGAGATATTTTTTAGGAAAAAATATTTATCCTTAGCACTTTGCAATTTATTTTTTCTCATTGTAAGCAACCTTCCACACTCCTTCAGCCTTCCCAACCTTCCACTCAGCATCCCAACCTTCCATTGTAGCTCCTTTAGCTAGCCCAACCTTCCATGCTCCTTCAGCCTTATCAACCTTCCACGTTCCTTCAACCATCCCAACCTTCCACCCAACATCTCGAACTTTCACTGTATCTCCTTCAACCTCTAGCCTTCCATGTTCCTTCAACTTCTATCCTTCCATGATCCTTCAACCTCTAGCCTTCCATGCTCCTTCATCATCTAGCCTTCCATGCTCCTTCAGCATCCAACCTTCCATGCTCCTTCAACCTTTAGATTTGTTGATCATTAAAGCACCAGACCATTTTCCAAGACCCTTAGGGGGAAACCCCCGAAGATCCTGGTGTATTATATATATATATATATATATATTCTAGTATTTTTTCATAGATTGTTGTTTTGAATAGAAGCTAAGAAATCTTTAATACTTTGGGTTATTTTCCTAATTCCCCCGAATTTTTTCAATCAACTTGGTTATGGCATTAAAATCTCCTATGATTATGAATAATGTTTCTTGGTATTTACTTCTCATAAAGTCTTTAATTCCACTCCATACTTCTAATTTGCCTAACTGAGTTGTAGGTCCATAGACATTGATAAGGATGAAATAAATATCTACAAAGTAGAAAGTGATTAATGAGGCTATTCAATGCCTAGTTTTATGAATTGTTGCATAGGAGGTTCTAATAAAATTCTAATATGTTATAATTTCCCCTACTACATCAAAATTCACATCATCCCATTCACATATTACCCATACTGCTTTTATAGTTTTGGAAACTTCTTCCTTTGTCATTTTAGTTTCCTAGATACAAAGAATATTAGGCTTATTACTTAAACATAGGTCCTTGATACACCTCTGCTTTGAGGGAGAATTAGAACCCATTATATTCCATGATATGGTAATCATATCTCATTAGGGGCTACTAGCCCCATCTAAAACTACCAATATCATTTTGTTGTTTGCTACAAAGAAGTCCAACCAACTTAGATTGTGTTTCTTTCTCTATGTTTGCTCTTGCTTCCCTAGCTCTCACTTGATAATTTGAGGTTTTTCATATTTTTGCCTTACATGTATTAGGAGTAGGTCTTATTATTCTATTCCTTAATATTCTTTCACAACTTTTATTTTCATTAGATTTATCCTCTCCTAGGTTTGATATAGAAAATTTTGACTTGTCTTGCTCATTTTTTGGTAATTACTTATTAATGGTAGAGGTATTAACATCTAATACTAAATTTTATCTAGCACTTTTATTATTTTACTTCAAGAGAGTGTTCAAACTATGATGAGGCACATTCCTTCGGTTCAACAATAATGTTCATCCCTAAATTAGGATCATATTGAATAGGTGGTTCCTTGTTAATATTTTGGTCCTATTATACTATGTCCTCTAAGCTTTGATATATTTTTCTTTATAGGCTAAAGCCTCAAAATAATTGGTATTTATTCCAATTCCCTCCTTGATGGTATCCACTATTTATTTAATTTCACCTATCTTGACCTATTTTTTTAAAGTTAAAAATCATCCTCATCCATATCCATTTGTAAGTTTCTCTTGCATTTTTCTACACATGTTTCTATTGGACTGTTCTTAGGGCATGAGCTCTTAATATGCCCTACCTCATGAAATATTTTACATATAAAAGATATGTTTTCATAATCTATGTTTCAGTCCACAATTTATTCCCATACGTAAGAATGATTGATTTTGGTAAAGGTTTATTTATATCAATCATGACCTTTGGCGGTAGATTTCATCTCTTCTACAAATGGACGTAAACAATGGAGAAGGATTAACATTCTTGCTTTTGAAAATGAATCAGCCTATTTGTACACTCTTCTTTCTACTATTAAAATTCCTTTACATGACCTGACTGATTGTCCTATTTGGGAACCTACTTATTCTGGAGATTTCATGGTCAAATCAGTTTACTTGCTCTCTCTTGACAGTATTGACACTCCCATACCTTTCAAGCTTGTCTGGACTAAGTATTTGATTCTAAAGATTGCTTCCTTTTATTGGATTTGTATTCAAGATCGCATCCTTACCACTAAAAATATTATAAAAAGAGGTATTCCTTTGCCTAATAGATGCCATATTTATCATTATGATTGGGAATGCACTCCTCACCTCTTCTTATTTTGTTCCTATTCAATAATGGTGCTTAACAAACTTTTCCATACTTTCAATATTGCCTGGGTCTGTCCTCCTTCAATTTTTGATCTATTACAACAGTGGCCAATTCCTTTCAAAAATACCATACTCAGAGGACTTTGGAAGTTCTGTTTGCATCATTTCCTTTGGCAGATATGGTTAGAACACAATAAAAGAATATTTGACTTGAAGGCTTTGGATGCCAACATTATTGTCAGCAAAATCATCCTTCATGCTAAGGAAAATACCCTTGATGCTCCTTTTGATCCTTATCCTTGTTCATCCTTTGAGAAGGGCATCTTAAAGTTTTGTAATATTTGCATTGATGTCCCAAGGCTTGTTTCTCAGCCTTCGTCTAGAACCAACATCAAATGGCAACCTCCTCCCTTTGGTTGGGTCAAGATTAATTTTTATAGGGCTGCAAAAGGCAATCTTGGCATTGTAGGGGCTGGAGGAATACTCTGTGATCACAGTGGAAATTCCATATTTACCTTTTCTGAACCATTAGGAATCTAATAAAATCATTCTTCTGAAGCTAAAGCTGTGTGGAGAGGCCTTCAATTTCTAAAGGACATTCCAGGAAAAGTCATTATTGAAGGAGATTCTCTTAATATTATAAATTTCCTTAAAATTTCCAAGCCCAACAGCTGGAGGATCAAGAATCTCATCGAGGAAAGTAAGCAAATTCTTAGTAAGCAAGTCAATGTTGTGGTTCAGCACATTTTCAGGGAGGGCAATTTTGTTACTGACAAATTAGCCAACATTAGAGTCAGCGCGCAAGGTTTGATGACCTGGACGGATGTCCTCTCCAATGACATGGATGAGTTGGCAAATCATGATCAAAATACCATATGTTGTGATGAATCTCGAAATCCTTAATTTGTCTATTACCAAAAATATTCCCTTTTTTGTGATTCATAGGGCCCATATCCAAAGTTCCAGAAAGTTCCAAAATAGAGATTTTGTTCATCATTCCTATTATTCTTCTTTGAAAAGGGGATCCATATTGATAATTTCTAATTCTTCGCAACCTCTTTTTAAAGCCCCTTCATTGTTGATAAATGTTTCCATGAGGAATTCCGATGCCATGTCTACTCTAATTTTAAATCATTTCAATCTCATGTGGAACGATGCTTGTAATTTTACCTTTTTGAGAACCCTGTCTAAACACTTTACCTTTCACATTCTCCCGAGGCTTTCTCGAATGCATATCCCAATACCTTATAGGTTTTGTGCCTATTTTTGGTATTGGCC
This sequence comes from Wollemia nobilis, assembly GCA_028583015.1. NCBI lineage: Eukaryota > Viridiplantae > Streptophyta > Pinopsida > Araucariales > Araucariaceae > Wollemia > Wollemia nobilis. Next base: position 1,299,357 of record JAQPPZ010001195.1, read on the forward strand.
CTATCATGTTAGTATCACCAGAAGATCCATATTCATTGGGACCGTGTTTTGGCTTTTTATTCCCACCCATTTTCATTGGCTTTTTTTGTGCTGTGCCCAATGCTCTAACCATCATTATCCTTTTTGCCAAGGGTTTATGTTTTGGCCAAGCATTACTTTTTATTTAATCCTCTAGTGGTTTGCCCAACAAATCTACCATTCCATCTCTGTTTCTTTCAATCCGTGGCTTTTTTATTCCAATTTCCATCCTTCCTTATTTTCCTTTGTCACCATGAAAGGTACCTTCACAAGTTGGTTGTGCATGCTACTTCTGCCACCATTGGCCATCTTGAACTACTCACTTGGCCATTGGAAAGGTGATTTCAACCCTCAAATACGAGCACCATGCACTTAGCCTTTTGTTCTTCGATGATAATTTCGAGAATGTTTTTGCCCTAATTGGTGATGATGTGTCCTTCAACACAAAAACTAATGTCAAAGATACTACAAATGATGAAGATGTAATGGAGATTGCTAAGGAGGCTTGCATCGCTGTTCCCAAAGATAGCAAGGATATTTTTGTGAAAGATACTGGTCCGAAAGGGGTTGCTTCATCCCTCATGCAGCTGGACACTCCTCTTGATGACTAATGGTTCTTCCTCTGGTTTCCTGGGTCCTCTGTGATAGTGGATTGCATATTTTTTTGTTCCTTTTTGGTTGAGGACCATTCCTTTTTGAGCCTTGTTGTTTCTCTTAATGCCGGTTTGTTCAAAGTTGTTGAATCATTTTAGTTTGAGGTGTTTTTTTGATATTGTATGTTGTTTCATCTAGAAGTTTTTAGTGTCCTTCTCCTGTTCCTTTTTTATCCTTTTTGATCCTTTGTTGTACGAGGTGTTAGGGTGCCTTTCAAATGCCCTGGTTTTAATAAAATTATTAATCTATCAAAAAAAAATTATATCAATCATGACCAATATTCAAGAATCCATATTTTGTAGTGTTTGAAATATCAAAGAATTATCCTAGGGTGTTGACTATTTCCTTTAAGGTATCCATTTCATATAATTTAATGGGTAACCCATGCATCCTAACCTAGATCGGTACTAGGGATAGATTTATATTTTTAGGTGCAAGACCTTCATACCAACGGGTAAGGAAGAAAACTGCTCTTCCCATAAATCAAGGACCCCTTTTTAGGATTCTATATCTTTCCTACCTAGAAAAAAAAATGGCTATAAAGAAACCTTTGGGAAGAAATAATAGACTCACTCCTACAAACTTCCAACTCCTATCAATCCATTTTCTCAAGTTTGAAGCCCCTAGTGAATACCCATTAAATTTACCAATAACTACCCTATCTTTGAGCAACAAGGATCATTGCTCTGTTAGGTATTTACTAACCTCTACTGCTAGGGATGATTCTAAATATTTAGTTGAAAATCAAATCATGGGAAGGAAACTATAAGTTAAAATATATATCATTTGAAAATAAACCTGTAATAATTTACATGCAAAACTATTAAGATAATGAAGGGGAAAAAGAAACTTAACTAGAAAATTGTATACCTAGATAGAATGTCCTACCTTATTGATGCCTTAGCCCTTTATTGTTCCTCCTATCATCTGAATCCTGGCTGATAGATATTTGCAATTTCATTTTTTATGACTTGAAAAATCGCCATTGACCTTGTTTCGAATGGTTGACTTCATAAGGTTGTATCTTCCTCAATACCACTCAGATATTTTCATATGACCACTCATTTCAAAGCTCTTCAAATTTTGCATAAATTAATCTAAGTATCATCTAAATCATACAATCCTTCACATATAAATGAATCTTAAAAAACGAGATATTTTCCAAGAAAAATTTACCTAGATGTTGCTCTAGTTTTGAATGTTTGTCTCAACATGGTCATATCTCCCTCAATAATTCTTGGGTTCTTTTGAATGACCACTCATTTCAAAGCTTTTCAAATTTTGCACCCCGACCTCTACATAGTTGTTAGTTGAAGTTCCATATGATTTTGAGTAAGTGAGGAGAATTTTGCCTTCATTATTTTAAAAGCACCACCTCCACCAACTTTTATTGGATTTCTTTCAAAAGCACCATCAAAATTAATTTTTATAAACCCAAATTCTAGGTATTTTGATTTTACCCTAGATTGAAGTAGATCCTTTGTTTTAATGCCATTACCATGAATAACTCTTCCATATCTGTTCAAATCTGATAACCAAGTTGTTACCACCTTTTTTTCACACTTGAGACTTCTCATGATGAGCACCATATCTACAAACATTTTGCAAGAGAGGCAATAATATAGTTCCAAAATTAGGTATGATTTTGAGATTTATATTTAAAAATTCTATTATTCCTTTAAAAGTCATAAATTCCAAAAAATAATGGTAGGGCCAATCCTTCATAAAATACATGATGCTTTAGCTTTGAAATAATTAATAAAATGCTTCATCAACTCTTTCAATGTTTATGGAGCTACCTAATATATTTTTATTTTTATAAAATAGTAACCCCGAATGGTGTGAGTAAAGGGACAATGAAGAAGTAGATGGTTTGATGTTTCTAAATCCTTCTCACACAAGGCACACTTGAAAGGTCCATGATATCTTCTTCTTTTTAGATTCTCTCCTATAAGGATCTTACTTTGAACTACTAACCAAAGAAATGTTGAGGCCTTACGGAGATCCTCCAATGATAAAAAATTCTTCCAAGGGAAATATTTGGAAGTAGAAATCTTTGATTGCTCTATATCCTCATATCCCAATTTGACTGAGAATTCACCACCTACTAATATATTCTAATCCAACTCATCCTTTTGAGTAAAATTAGTCAAATAAAACTCTTGAAGCATATTTTGAAGCTCATCTACAATTTTTTTGAGTTCCTCTCCTTCAACCATATTATTAATACAAATCCATGATCTTGATTTATTACTCATGTTAATATAATACTTAACCTTTGGACCTCTACAAGCTAAACATGCTTGAGAAAATGGTTTTCATTTTGAATCAAAGATAATATGATGAGGCTTAAACCAAGCATTAAACCAAATTTTTTCATAATTCCCCTCTTTGACTAATCATCTAATATGTTTCTTAATCAATTGCAAACTATATAATATGAAGTTTTATGATAACGAATATCTGGGTAGGGTTATTTTCGTAAATAATTTCATTGCATTAAGAGAACCTAAATATTTTTGAAGTAAAATTTTTGCCCAAATTTTTCCTTCATATTTTAATAATCTTCATCCAATTTTTGTCCCTAATGTCAAACTCATAAGTTTGCAATTCTGCAAGCTTGCTTCTCTAATATTATTTTATTTGCAAACCCTATCCCACTTACAAAGATGAATTTTTCCTCACATCCTTTCCAAATAAAGTCTCTTGAATTTTATTAATTTCTAATGTTATACTTACTAACAATCTTGAAAGTGACATCATATAAATAGTGATGGATTGCAATCTAGTATTTATGAGTTGTAGCCTTCCCTCCAAAGCTACTAAAAAAACTTTCATTCTATCCAAAAAAAAGATCCAAAGATTTTTTTTATTTCCTTTATGAGACAAAGGAATACCCAAGTAGGTTGATGGAAATTTTTTAATTTTAAACCCTAAAATATCCACAATAATTCATTGTAAATCTAGGGCAATGTTAAACAAAAAATCTTAGATTTCATAGTATTAACAAAATATATAATAACCTTCACATAGCATGTTAAAATTGATTTAAATTCCATGGCCTCACTAACTAAGGAATGATCCAAAAAATGTATCATCAACAAATTGGAGATGAGATTCGAAGGCACCATTTTTATGACATGAATACCTTTGAATTTTTCTTCTATTTTTACCTTTGAGAAAGCTCTCCCTAATGTGTCATAAAGAATAAAAAATAGATAAGGAGATAGTGGATTACCTTGGTAGAGTCCATGATATGACTTGAAGTAACTAGTAAGAGAACCATTAATTAAAATAGAACATTTTAGAGTGTTATAACAATATTTAATATATTCATACCAACCTTGATCAAAACTAAACTTTTTGAGAATATCATGTAGAAAAAATGAACAAACCCTATCATATGCTTTGTTCATATCTAACTTAATAAGTAGACCTAGTTTTTTCATGGAATGAAGAGAATGTATGGCCTCTACAACAATGATTACACTATAAAGAATTTGTTTACCATGAATAAAACAACCTTGTTCCTCTGAGATAATACAATCTAAAATGATTTTCAATATATTTTCCATAAGTTTTGAAATAATATTATTAATCATATTCCAAAGGCTTATTGGACAAAAATTATCAGAATATTTTGTTTCATATTTATTTGGAATCAATATAATAAAAGTAGGATTGATATCACTTATTGTAGTGTTTATTTTATGAGATTCTTCAAGCATAATAAATATATCACTCTTAAATATCAATATTTTTGAAAGAAAATTGAAAGAAATCCATCAAGGTCAAATACCTTGTTAGGATGGAAAGATAAAATTGCTTCATGTGTCTCCTCCATAGATATTATCTTTATCAATCTTTAAATTTGTCCTTATGTGATAATTTTTCAAAATCTTACCTTATGCTTCCTTATCTTTCCCAATGTACCATAGCAGTGAGGTTTCCCAACAATGAGATAGAGTTATAGGGTTTAAGGGCCAAAATTTTTGCAGTCAACACTCTAAAACAAGGTCATCCTCATCATCTACTTAGAATAAAATACACATATGACAATATATTGGGCCTTAGCCTTCATTCGGTATGACAACATGCACCTAATGACATCCTCTAAATGATACTAATAGGTCAATATTAGCATGATGACATGATGACATGATCTCTAGATGATATTCTCCAATGATAACTCCACTCTAACAAGATGTGATTACCCTTAGCAATAGTTTTTGGCATCATATGATAATATCTACACTCCTTGACTACAACCTACAACTAGTTAAATTTGATAATGTCTTCCAACCTACAACCATACCTTGATAATACACAATATAATAATCTAGTAAATTGGTATCAACACACAAGCATCCAACACATAAATGGAGAATGGTTTTGTATTGATAATATACCAAGATGACATTCACATATTACAACATTGACACTCAGACTCACAATATGCTTCACTAATAACAATGGTTTCTCTATATCATCATATGCTCATGCTATATAGACATCCATATGCTCTACATATGTGTATCCTCATATATGCAATAATGAAAGGGAGGTCTTCTTATAGTGCAGTCCTAGTCGTTGTTGGCAATGGTTTCTAGGATAAGTGGCACATAACTACTTCCCCCTTTCCTATGTACCTAGGACATAACATCAACTTTACAATATATGAAATATTTAGGTGCTTGAATTATGATGAGTATTATATGTGTTTAATTTAAATTACATTTACATTTCATTATCATTAACCAACCATTTCATTACATTATAATTTAGACTAAAACTTAGTGCCTAAAAACTAAAACAATTTTATAGACTATTTACTACTATTTTTATTTATATCCAGACCCAGTGCCTACACCTGTCCTCCCCTTTGAATTGGTTGACATCCTTATCAACTTCCTTCTCTACTTGGGTGGGGTTAAACTTGGTTGTTGAGTTTATGAAATATGTACTCCTCCTAGTTTTGCAATCTACAACTTCATTGCCTCCTCCTCGTCCTTGAGTATCTTGGTATAATTAAAATACTTGGGTTACTCTAGAACATAATGGTTGGTTTTTTGTTCAATTGTTGTTAACTTTGTCAAGATCTCCTCCTCCCTTTTTGCAAAGGCTTCATTTGTAGTTCCCAGTGTAATTGCTACAAGTTGCTCATCCCTTTCAATAATCAACTGAAATTTGTGCTTTAGCTCCTTGGTCTTGGCTTCTAATAGTTGATCTTTTATTAAACACTTGGATTTCAATTGTGCTATTATTGAACCCTATTTCTTATTAGATTTGGTCTTTTATCCAACCTCCTTATAATTTTTCTTGACCTCCATGGTCTTTTACTCAACCTCCTATTTCATGTTGACTAGTTCTACTTTGACTTCCTCACTCACTTGTCAAAGTTTGACTTCTATTATCTATAGCTAGTTAGATTTTCTTCATCTATACTATGAATCTCTCAATACTTGTAGTTAACCATCATACCAAGTATGCTAAAACATTTATTAGGGCATAGGTCAATACTAACTCTTATGCCAATTCCATGTACTAAATATCTATCTCATTTGGTGAGCAAAGTACATTGCGATTTCCACTAAAAAAATATCGTTTGACCTTCTATATAGTGTTTGAGTACCTTTTTGGAAATTATTGCACCCCAACCATGGTCCCAATATTATGAATATCCAACTCTGAAGGCTGCATTTGATGAATGTTATCAAGTTTTGTCATTAGTTCTTTATCATGGATATAATTCACTAATTTTACTAACTCATTCTCTGTCACCAGCTACCATTTTCTCCACTACCCCACATAACCCATTTCAAACTCTAATATCACTCTGTTAATGACTCTAGATAACTTCTACAAGCATCTACCTATGCATCAATGTGTTACCCCAACTTTGGTGGTTACCTAAAATTTGAAACTTATATTAGCACATGATCACTTAGGTCATTATTCATCTCATCATTTGTGTCTTCACCACATTCTCTTCTCTTTATCCTAATAGATTGATGGCTTTCTTAGTTGCTTTACCTTTTATTACTTGTATTTTAGCTATAGCAACCAACTGCTATGTCCTTCAATTGCTTCCTCCCCTATTAAGCAATATATAATTTCTTGAGGGTTCAATATCATTTGAGGCTAGTTTAGTTTCTGGTTGTGTTGGCACTGTATCCTCCTTTGTTGGTTATTTTCCCTTTTCTAGTGTTTTAGCTATCTTAGTTTTTTCCTTGTTCATTCCTCTTATACTAGGGAAATAATTTCAAAGTGCAGCTCCCCCTACACTAGAGGTGATGCACTTGGACCAAGTTACTGAGCCTCTACCAAAAATTTAGGTGCTCTAACTTATACATCTTCCATTACATCCACTCCTTCTTGGATATCCCTATCCATAGGCACAATATTTGGAAACTCCAGTTATTGTTATTCCTATTGCTAAGCCTTTATCTAAGGCTATTGTCCAACTACAACTTCCTTTCCAACCTCTTACTACATTGCTCCTTGTTGTTACCCTTCTTCCATATCCTATTTCATCTTGCCACCTACTTCCATTGTGGCTTGTTGTGGGGGTTGAGATTGCTCTTCCAATTCCAACCTTTTGCACTTCTATTTTTGGCCTAACTTAGACCTTGATGGTGGTGTCTCCTCTAAATATTAAATAGATAAATGATCTAGAAAATTACTCTATATCTTTTTTGTTCTTGATAATTTTGTAGGAGTGCTTCCCTTCATCTGTGGTTTTGATTCCATCCACATTAGAACTATCGGTGCCAACTTTGGTAAATCTCTAAGAGGATCTAATCCTAGGATATGAATATTTTCTTGTGTCATAGCAGTCAATAGTAAACCAATGATATGAAATACCATTGAAAAATTCTTTTTACTTTATTAGAATATTAATATTTCATATCCTAAGTTGTTAATAGGATAATCCTTTTGGCTGAGATTAGCTCATTTTGTTATGATCCGATGGATTAGATTGTACATATTTTCTATTTAAGAAAAGCTCCTTTCATTCAATAATAAGAAGTTATTTAATTTTTCCAACATGGTATCAGAGTAGGCTTTCCCTGCCCTATGAGCCTAAGGATATTTTCCTCATGGGGGGATTTCCCTCATGGAAATCCCCCCTCACTTTTTTCCTCCCCATATTTTTTTAATTTTTTTTACCGAGGGAGTATGCTCTCCATATTTTGATGGATCAAAAACCAGATGGTCAAAAATTTTAAAGTTTGGGAGGTCATTTTAGATGTTTTAGTTTTCTGTGGTGTTTGCAATCCTACTGCATATTTGGGTCTGTAGATCGGAGCCATCATTCTCGATGATAGTTCATAGTGGAAGATCAGGGTTGCCATATATATTTCCTTCAAATCTACATCCATATTTGGTGCTCGTGTGATGGACATGATGAGTAGAGAACTCCCAATGCCTCTTTGTAGGCCACCATGGTTTTAAGCTATTTTGTTCCTATTGGGAAAAGATGGTTATTCGATGCAAACATCAGAGTGCAAAAATGGTGTGACTCTTAGGGCATAGAACCCTTACTCTAAAGCGGTTAGGAGGACAAGGGATTCACATAACAATATGTTGTGAGAGCCGTTGTTTTTTTTAGGTCGGTGAATTTTTTTTTTCCACTGGATATGAGCACAGAAGCCATACGTCATAAAATTCTTCTTTCTGTTGTTTCGGATCCACCGCAAATTTATGAAACAAAATCCTTTTCCTACGAGCTTGTTCAACTTGAAGGGTGAGCATGACAGGAAGGGCGAAAGCATCACGATAATGGTGCAATGATTCTTGGAGTTTTCTAGCATAGTGCCGCTATGGGTGTCTGTCATGGTGTCGACACTCCACCTGAGACAAAGTGCATAAATAGAAAAACCAGCAACAACGATCTTGGCATGGTGGGATCCATGGCAATGGCAGATGAGGCAGCTCTTGTAGAAATTGTTCGCTCTAGTTTTTTGGTGGCCACAGATATAGTAGAGATCGTGCAACCATGTTTTTTTAGTCTGGGGTATATTCTTGGTACATTGGACCTATAATGTAAAGGCAAGGCTGAATAAGGAGGGTACCGAAGTCTTCTATTCACTGTAATAGTCAAAATGCTCAAGCATTTTTTTGGCCTTGTGTTACTTTCATAGACGATGCATTTAGTCTATTTTTGGTGAGAAAACTAGATGTGAGTACCCCTTATTTCTCATGATGCCATTTGATAGAAGCCACCACAAAACCTGTAGAGCATCGTTAGTGGAACATGAGGGATCCATATCCCGTGAATTGGTTGAGTGGAACTGTGAAAGCCTATAAAGATGATAAACAAAAAATTGGTGCATGTGTTGTTTGTATGGTGTTCATTCAAAGCATTTGCAATGATTTTAAAAGGGGTCGAGGATGCATGATATTTGGCCAAGGAACAATGGAAATAGAGGTTATGTTGTGGCTATTGGAGGTTATGTGGTGACCTTGCTTTTTGTACCCCTACGATGACCTTTTTCAAAAGTATTTGGAGCAATCAAAAGTAATGGTGATGAGGGCAGTGATCAATGACTTCTGTGGAGTGTGAAAGAAAAATAAGTGCTCTTTGTGACATCCATGAGAGGGCTCATGCATGTGTGTAGCCTGTAATGTTTTTTCTCATACAAAAATAACTGCCATTAACATTTTTTAGGTGGTTACAATGATAGTTTTATAAAAAATCTTGTTTCTCGATGGACATCGATGGCTAGCAGCTGAGAGATGGATTCATTAGCAATCAAAGTGCTTTTTTTACTCGCAGAGGAGGCGGTGTTGTCCAATATTGCATATGCAAAGTTTGTGCATCGAGATGCTATATTGTTGTGTCTTCTCCATGTATTATGTGGTGCTACCATCTCACAGATGATTTTAGTGACGTAAACATGGCACATGGAGATTCATGATTAGTAGAGCATTAGGACGAGGTCCAAAATAATGGATGTCTTCTCAGATTTTCAGGTTTCTATGCATCCTTCAAGGTGTTATAGGCTTATCTGTGGTGGTTGTGGATGAGGGCCCTGAATATGTTGTCAAAACTGGACGCCCTATTCAGGTTTGAGTCCCCACTCCTGCAAAGATACTATGGTTCTTTTTCATCATCAAAGCAAAGATTGAGCAGTTTGCAAAATTCACAGAGCACAACTCGTGGAGCACAAGTTGATTGTTGGATTCTAAATCTGAAATTTGATACACATTACTTGGAATGTCTCCACGTGGCTCCTTTTTTTTGCACCCAATGGATACCATTGCTTGTCACCTGCAAGAAGGTCAAACTGATCTACATGTTATGAGCTAGTTTTTAGCTTCTATGGTGGTGATCATGGTGTATTTGTTAGCAGTAAAAGTGCACTGATTGCAACACAGAAACCAAGGAAAGAATAGAGAAGACCTTAGGCGGTTGGTGGAATGGCCTTGACACCATATCGCTCGTCAACGTGGATACGTGCACAATAATGGTGGACACTATTGAAACAGAAGGTAGGATCCTATTGAAATTGGTGGAATTCTAGGTTGGCCAAAAACGATGGATTGATGATCCAAAATAAAAAGCTCACCCATTTACATTTTTTAAAAGCTTCTTTTAATATATCATTAGTATAGCCTATATTTAAATGGGTGGGGCATTTACATTATATATATATATATATATATATATATATATATATATATATATATATATATATATATATAAAGAGGACCACTTTTATATGGGGAATAATTTAAAATGTATTTTTTTCAAAATATTTTTCCCATAGATAATAGGTGAGGCCTTTTGTATGGCCATGAGAGATGGCCCTTTGATAGTGAAAGGTTATTAAAGCATTTAATCATTTGTTGTAAAAAGAGTGAAAAGGGGATATGCCATTCTCCAAAATATTCTGGAAGATTTTGAGGGGAAATTTAAAAAAAAAAAATATATATATATATATATATATATATATATATATATATATATATATATATATATATATATATATATATATATATATTTGTATTCCAATTTTTTGGAATTTTCCATTGTGAAGAGAAGAATATTGCTATTTGTCTGCAGATGAAGGTAAATTTGACACTCGATCATAAGGGTATTTATAGTCGTCGGAAATATTTTTCGAGCCGGACAAGATGGTGCAGTCCATTTTCAGTTTTGAAACTATTTTCCATACTTTTTTGTGGCTCAAAATATTGTATCATGGAGTGCATTCTCGGTTGAACCCAACACTCCCAGACATTTGTTAGAGTGATCCTAGTATCTAGTCATCTCCTCTATATCACCTAGTGGTTGCAGCGGTTGGTTACCCATGCATTATGGTAGGATGAGGAGGTCACCATAAGGACACATTCAAGCTATCTTGGTGCTTCATTTTTATTCCCTTGTTTTTGTTGTTTGTCCAAAAGTTTTTGGACCTTGTTATCAACCCATTGTGTTCATATAGGTGGAAACCACTACTTATGCTTGTGGAGTCATTTTGGACATCCCTTATGATTCTTGTGGTTCTTTCCACACTATCTTCACACTCTTATTTTTGTGAGACACTTTGGTTTCAAGGGTTTTTATTTAGTGACATTTTTTCATGGTTCAAAGCCTTGATCTATGTCACAAGCACCAGTCTGGGAGTAATATTTCTTTTAGTTTGACAATGAGGCTTCTCTACATTTTTTTGATACACCTAATGGATTCTTTACAGGATCCTTGATGGAATTTGTCCTAGGGGGTTGAAGAGGACATCTTCCTTCCTATCGATCCTCCTTCCACATATTCCTTCTTCTTTTATTCTAGCATGTGGTTTTCTCCCTTGTAATTTTTTATCATCCTCTAACAAAGTTTCTATGGATATATTGTACATGAGTACCTTATAAAGCCTTGTTGCCAGGACTCATATTTGTAGATATGCCACTTGTTTGTTTTTTTTGTTTTTCACTACCTCCTAGTACCACTTAAGGGGGGTGTTAGAATATTAATATTTCATATCCTAAGTTGTTACTAGGATAATCTGTGTGGTTGAGATTAGCTCAGTTTGTTATGATCCGATAGATCATATTGTACATATTTTCTATTTAAGCAAAGATAATTTCATTCAATAATAAGAAGTTATTTCATTTTTCCAACATACTTTGCATTAAGAAAGTATTAATGCAGTATGAGAGGTAGGATGCCCAATCATAGGCTTTGCTAGCTACTACCCCTTACATATACAATATGATCCATATGGGTACCTATGAAGCTCTATGTTCTCTGGATAATCTTTCTATTATGACATTAATTTAATATTGCAACTCTTCATTCCTCAACTATTATTACTTGATTCCTCAACTCCATGTGACATTAATTTTTGCACTTCATTTAGGGTGAGATCCTTTATGGATCAATTGTTTGCTTTGGTTGGAATCAATTGAATATTTCACCACTTGTATTTCTTGATTAGATAGCCCAAATATCCTCCTAAATTTTCCTACTGAAAAGATAATAATAAGGTCTTGGTCACCCACTTGCACTTTACTAGCATTTTGTTGCAGATTATACATCTTCAACATTTACAACAAATAATCCTTAAAAATTGTCAAAATTTGGGACCTAAAAAATGAAGTTAACTCTTGCATTCTACAACCTAGTTTACAATGAATGCTTATTTGGAGAATCATCTCACCATGTCTGAAAATATTCTCTTGTTGAGTGTATCCAAGTGATATCTTTGAGATGTACCTTATTTTTTTCTCTGTATCATAGTGTATAGCATCCCTCTCCCTTTCTTCTAAAATGCTAGCACTTGTTATGTATCATAATTACCTTTAACTATCTATCCATATATTCGAGCCATAGTATCTCTCACTTACCTGTGAGCATCCTCCAAGACTATACTTTGCTCGTACTTATAACATTGGATTAGGTGAAGCTCTTATATGCTACTCCACCTATTGAATTATCTCAAGAATATTTGGCCTTCTCTACATATTAACAACTTTGCTTTTTATTTCTTGATGATAGTTTCCTAGACTACGTATCTTTTAGACAACATTTTCTTGGATGACGTGTTCTCATATGATACTACTTAGTTGACACATTTCCTAAATATCATACTTTCCTAGTTATAATCCTTTTGATGATGAGCTTCAGATGACACTGCTTCTGATTGTAGCTCAAACAATGAGCTTCAAATGACATTGTCTTTGCTTATAGCTTAGAAAACATTATGGATCCAAATGGTGCTACTCTTTATGAAGGCTTTTCTGACTATGGTTTTCTTTGATTATAGTCCTAGACAACACCATATCTATGTGATAAACTAGTATGACGATGTTTTTTTTCAATTTGACCATTTCTTTGACATTATATGACCTTTCCAAAATTTCATATAGTAGTATTGTCTACCCTTATTTCCATGCACAACAACCACCTATATCCCCTTTTATCATCAATTCAATCACTTCATCTTCATCTAGGAACCCTCATCTCTATACTCTGCTTCTCTGGTAAACTATCCACTACTTCAACAATGTTGTTCTCTACTTCAACAATGTTATCCTCTACTTGAGCACTATCGATAATATTCTATAGCTTTTTCTTATGTTGTATCATGTGCCTCCAATCCCTTCTACATCCTCCTTCTCTTTGTAGATTGAGTGATTTCTAATATGTTATGCCTCCTTGAATTACCTCTATTTATAATCACTCAAGTTGGTTGTCACCCATGGATAATAGTTGTGTAATTGCCACTTTATTTAGTCCAAACTATCAGAGATCACCACCTCACCATGTTGCATGCGAGTGATGATACTTTTTCCACTATCTTTTTATTTTTGCATTTTTCTTGCTTTTTATATTTTATTATTTTTATAATTTTCAAATTTCTATTTACATATTTTACACATGATGACATCCACATGTCATATTATCCGTATGATCCAAAAAATAATGTACACTTGAATCTCTATTATATCTTTTGTTAATGAATCACATGCATATTCCTTTTGATGATGATTTCCCTCTTGCTTCATCTCGTGACTATGGGTTCTTGCCATATATCATTCTCCCTAATGAAGATCTTGAGTTTAGGCTTCTTCCTGATGGTGTCCTTCCTGGATTGATTTCTGATAGTGTCCTACTATTTTATGATCTTCTTGATGGAATCCTATCATCTTGTTGATAGCCTTCTTCCATCCTCATGGCTTGTAAACTGCATCCTATCAACCTATATACTACACCCTACTATCTTGTCATTCTATAGACTACACCCTACTATCGTATTCACATGTTAATGATACTTAAGCACTTGTATTTTTTATATACTACTTGTTTGCATGATTAGACCTATGGGATAGTCTATTCTTTACAACTCTTTCTTATTTTTCCAGATTCTTTCATCTTATTTGGTTTTATTTGCCTACATATTTATTTTGTATTTTTCATATTCCTTATGATGGTTCCATTATATTCTTTCTATCAGACAAACCTCCATAATATGGGACTATCTATTTTCAATGCAAGGCTATCCAAGGTTTGTCTAAGTTCTCAACCATCTATTATGGCATCTTCATTTTTGATGTGGGCCATGAAGTGGTCTCGATGGGCTATCTTGATGGTCATGAAAATTTTGGTTGTTTCATGCTTGATCAAAGAATGGTCCTTGTAACCTAGAGATAGCGAAAGGAAAATTTCTTCCATTTGAGCTACCAAAAGGGAGGCCAACCAAACTCCTCCCTTGGCCTTATAACCTTAGACCACCATGAATACCTGACGATATTCCCAAGTTGTCTAAGTTACCTCATTATTATTTCCCATTGACCCATCACCTACCTCTCATCTAGCTATACAACTGTCATGAGCCTATCCACTAGGCTCTATTGGTCATCCAGATAGTTCTCTATTGCCACCCTCAAACTATGTACTAAGAAATCTACTGACACTATGACCTACTTCTTGTACATCAAATTAAATGGTGTATGGTTTATCATAGGCTTAAATTTTTTCTTATATGCCTATAGGACTATTGGTAATAATTCTTCCCGATCAAATCATTCCACTCCATATATCTTGTATATAATTGATACTAGGACCTTATTTATTGATTTTTCTTACTCATTTGCTCTAGGATAGTATGAACTAGATAAATAATAAAAGATGTCAAAATTTGATGTTATATTTTGGATAATATCATTTAAAAAGTATCCTCCCCTATCACTCATAAAGTAAAAGGGGATTTCAAATCCCATAATCACTTTTTCATACAATAAATGAGATGTACTCCTTATAGAATTGTCTAGTAGAGCCCGTGCCTCTATCCACTTTTTCAAGTGATCAATTTCTACTATTATATACCAAAATTTCCTTCATTTTATTATCTTTAATAATTCAATAGAATTTAATCTTTATCTTTCAAATAATTATTGTAGTTATGAAGGGTGAAGCAACATACAATCCCTCTTTAGCAGCTTCCTTGTTCAATGGTAGGTATCATAAGCCTTCACACACTAGCATAATAATATAACATGGGCCATTATATCCATGCTAATAACACTTTCATTTTCATTGTGTCTAGCACCATGTGTCCTCCAACTAGTCCTTTGTGTGCTTCCTTCAATGTTGTATGGATTTCCTCCATCACACATATTTGCAAGACCTCATTAGGTCTGATTTATATAACAAGCCTACGATCAGTTAAAATGGTGTTGATTTCCTGATAATCCAATGTATTTCTATTGACATCATATCCTTTGGTAGCTCCCCTTTTGGTAGGTATTCCCCAATGTATTTATTCCATGTTGGTATTGCATTCACCATAATAACTGGGCATTGGGAAATTCATCTGGTATACATCCTCTAGTAGGTTATCTCGAGAAAATATTTGATAGTTGATCCACTATTACATGCTTCTTTTTCAATCTCACCACTACCAAAAACATGAATTATTGCAATGTGATGATCCACCTACTCACTCGTTCATATATCATTAGTTTTGTGATAAAACATGTCTATTTTTCCATATAGAAAGCAAAGGGAATGGAAAGCAAATAATGCTTGAACATTTGTACTACATATACCATACTTAAGGTTTCCATCTCCATAGTTCTATAATTTTTTTCTAGTCTTAAAAATAATCAACTTGCAAAATAAATGGGCTAGTAAAGCCCAAACTATCCCTCCTGGGCCAATGTGCATCCAATTGCAAAATTTGATACATTAATATGGATGTGAAATTCCTTGTCCTAATCTGGGAATACCATAATGGGTGTGCATACCAATATTTCATTTATCCCTTAAAAGGCTTTCTAATATTCCTTTGTCCACTTAAGAGGAATATTCTTACATGTAAGAGAATCCAATGTATAGGATACCTACAAATAGTTCCTACTGAACCTTCGATAATAACCAACCATACCTAAAAATGTCTTCATTGAGCCGAAATTATGGCTCCTCCATGATCATTATGGCTTGTATTTTGTCAATGTCAATGTTTAACCTTTCCTTATAGACAATGTGTCCTAGTAATTTTCCATAAGGAACCAACAACATACACTTTCCTAGATTCAATGCTAGATGAGCTCGCCTACATAGGCTCATGCCTTCTTCCAATTATTTTAAGTTCTCATTTGTCTTTTTGTACTAGGACCAATCATCTAGGAAAGAATTAAAATTCCCCATGAATATTTTATCAAATATATGCAATATTATCCTTTGAAAAGTGGTAGGCACATTGCATAAACTAAAAGGCATTTGATTATATGTATATATGTCATTCTCTACTACACATTAAAATATTAAGTTTATCTTCTTCGATGATACTAATATGATTATATCCCAAGAATTCATCCAAAAATAAATAGATCCTATGTCCTTCTTCTTATTCTAGTATGAAGTCTATGAAAGGAATGTAAAATGGATCTTTTATAGGTGATATTTAGGATCACAAAATCTACCCATATACGAATACAATTTTTCTCATTTTTTAAAGTGATCACTATAGGTGAAACCCACTCACTGACTCTCACTTTGAAGATAATGCCTACCGTTCACCAAGGCTACATATAATGAATTCATCCTATATGGTCATCTTCACACTGGCTATACACCCTGAATTAATGAAATGTGATATACACACAACTCTAGTGGTATCCCTTTCAAATATTTGTATGTTTATGAAAATACACCCTTGTATTATAGGAAATTTTTGAAAGTTATTGCTTTTAGCATTGGGTCCTATCCATATCCACAATGAATAATATTTTCTTCTCCTTCCTCATCAAGGTTCACCTTCACCATATTTGGTCCTTCATACTTTATGGTGTTAGGTTCTTCAGTTGCTTTAAGTACATCTATTAGATGGGTCGATTTCTCATAAATCACCTCATATTCCATTGTAGACTCTATAAAGTTCTTTGGAATGTTCAATTTTCTCTTTATTCATCCTTATTAGGTGTATATTTCTTTCTGTGACTACACTCACTAACCTCTTGCACAATATTATTCATTCCATCATGGCTTTCTTTCTCTTTTATATGGATGCAAAAACAATGTGGTAGGAACACCTCATAGTCCTCCATATACCAAAGAAGGAGTCCATTATTAGAGTCTTCCTCATCCTCTATGTAATATTGAAGTTCCAACACTCCTTTATCATTTGGCTTATTTCCACTATTTTCATCTGATGATAAATTTCCCAATTCATCAAACATTGTTATTTCCTAGCTCAAGGATTGATTCTTTAGATTTTTTATATATTTTTGTTGGCTCTTATTAACAATGAGGTACTCCTCTCAATTATGGTTCACTTTTGCTATCCTTAGCCATCTAAATCCTATCAATGCATCATAAGCTAGTTTTTGCATTACAATCGCAACAAATTCCATGATAAAATATTGGTCAACAATATTCACTTTGACTCATCAATATGCCTTTAATTTGTATGTTGTATTGATCTACACCGTAGAAATGAAATTTTGGAGACCATAAGAATGGTGCTTCAATGTCTTTTCAAGTCTTCTTTGGCATGAAATTTACATTAGACCCTCTCTCTATGTTTTTTTGCATCAACTTGTTATATGACAACTCCATTTGTATCAAAGTCATTTCTTTCTTGCTTCAATCATCAACACCATGGGATTGATGTATTGATCCTTCTTAATTTCCACCACCTTCTCACTTCTTAGTTTCACTGTCATCTCTATGCGTATGATCTCTCATACCTTAGTATAAGTCTCAAGTATCATTCCAAGTAAACAAGACATATTCACTTTAACTATCATGTTTAGTACTTGTGCTTCCAACTATTCATTAATGATTGTATTCCCAAATTTTTTTTTGTAGAAATTAATTTCTTTAACGTCTTTTCTTGGAGTAGTCTATCTTATTTTATCTTCTCCTTTTCTTCTTAAATTAATTCATGTGTTGCCTACCACTAATCCTCCTTGGTTAGATTTAGATATTTCTTATTCTTATTTTCTCGAGCTCTTATTACTGCCAATACATGCTTATATTTCTCTTATTGGTTTATCAAAGGTTCACCTATGCCAATCAGGTTGACATTGTAAGTTATGATAGACTTACTTTTTTGGGAAATTCATCTCCTTGTGATTGCTTCGACCACACCATCTAAACATGTGCATTGTATTGTTTCCATTTGCACCTCGTACTTGTGGGTTTTGATATTTTTTCATAAAATGTCCCCTCTTGGAAATTTCTACATTGAATGATTGGCCTACCGTCTTAATCATATTGTAATTGACTCTGACCACCTTGTCGATTACCTTTTTAGTACTATATTCCTCCATGGTGATTATTTTTATAACCTCCAATAATCACCCCTTTTCCATTCTTTGAAGTATTTGGCTTCTCTTATTCTTCTTTTTGCATCATCATCATTTGATGCCTTACATTCTTAAGTTGAATGGATAGTCTCCTAAAACATGTCCCGATACATCACATATATTACAATATGTATTATTTGGATAATTTATGTTTGTGTGTCTTTTTTATTTATAATATGGTCATCACATATATTTATTTTCTTTCATCTTCTCACCTTTCACTTCATTGATCATTCTCTCAAAGTCCTTCATCAACTAAATGACCACATGCAACTTCTCTTTGTCACTATCTGAATCATCACTTATAAAGTGACTTAACCCAACTATCATTTATTTGGCTTCACTTTTGGAGTTCCTTGCCCTCTAATAAACTTCTTCATATGTTGAGGATGGTATTATATTTATTTTATTCTTATTGTAGCACCCTAAAATTGGCGCAGTTAAACCCTTAGTAAAATATAAAAGATAAAAATTTAAATTTTAAACCCAAAACCGCCCCAAAACCGCTTGTTACCCGCTTCCCTTATTTTTTGCACCATTTTTAGGATTTGTTTTGACCGTTGGACGATATCGTCGCATATCAGACGAAATCGTCCCCGATCTGACGAATTCGTCTGGAATAGAGCGTCCAGACGATTTCATCCTAAAACCGAATGTTCATAATTAGCTTCTGTTTCAACAGCCTCTCCAACTTGGGTAGAAGCGCGTCTGCACAGTTGGAGATTCCCCCGTTGGAGATCTCCCATATTGGGATGATCTCCAACCTCCTAGCCTCCCCCTAATCCTATATAAACTAGGATTTTTCTAGTTTATCCCCCTGACTCTCCTGAACCCCCTAGCTGATGGATTTCCCTATAGATTTAGTTCCTTATACACTAGAGCATCCTCGCACTATTGTCTGCATTCTGTATTTCATGTTTTCTTGCAGGAACTCTACTATTTTTCAGTCGAAGCTAGCTCGGATCGTCGCAAACGATCTCGAATGATTTTGGACGATCTTGTCGAGGAGAGCAGACGATCTCGTACGATTGGAGGCGATCCCGACTGTAGTCCAGATTGGGGGCAATCAGAGCCCGGAGTTTGCATTTTCTTAAACTATTTCTGTATTTTCCCATTGTAATTCTGCATTATCTTAAGTTATTATGTTTATGCATCTTGGAGTTCACCTCATTTAGCATAACTGCATGATAAAGTTAAAATCAAACATTAAATCTATTGCATTTCTCTTGTTTGTTATTTGAATCCATTATTTAGGCACGTTTACTATTATTGCTATCATTCTCCGTTGCTTCTACAGTTGCATATTTGGTATTTTGTATCTGTTTTTGTGATTGCAGGTGTTTGACAAATTCGTCAGATTTTAGATGATTTCGTCTGATCTCAGATGACCGACTATGATTTGAGATGATTATGTGAAATATCAGATGATTACGTATGAGTTGAGACGATCTGGACTGCTACAAAACTCAGAATCTTCATCAGACATCCGAAATCAGGTATGTACTATTCTAGTTAGCATATTCTCTGTGTTTAGCACTCATTTCTATTTTTGTATCCATTTAAATCAGTATTGGCATATAGAATAGTTTAGATTCATCTTGGCCAAACCTAGGAGTTGAATGATTAAAGTACAAAATGAACACATCAAACCCATTCCCAACCTAGGCGTGGAAACCGCCACTCAAAAGTTTCCTGGTGAACCCACCATCCGTCGAAAATTCACCTTTATACTCCTCCCCCGAGAGGCGGGACCTTCAAAGGGCCTCTCAGTCCGAGGTATTGTCCCATCCTTCTCGCATCCCCCTTTCGGGCATGGATCCTATAGCCTAAGGGTAAGGATGCAAAAAATTTGGAGCGATACATTTTGGTGAACCCGACGTGAAAACTAAAAACCTTTTGAAAACAATCCAAAAAAAAACAAAACATAAATGCATTTAGAATCAAAGATTGCATATCATATTTAGATGGTAGATTATAATAAAAGATGAGTTGTCACCATTAATGTTGAGAATCAATTAGCAGCTATAGAGATTACTTCTGTGCTTAGAGTACCTCAAACAAATAGGGTTCAACCTTTGTGGGACGAACTTGATAGGAGATTGGGTATCATTGGATCTAGGGCAACAAAACTTAGGCAAATTAAGAGGTTTGTCCTAGATAGAATCCTGGATCCTGATCAAGTGACCTTATATCATGAACTTCAGAGAGCTTGCCATAGGTGGTTAGCAGATAAAAGAGCCCATGTGTCTTCAGAGCTATACACCTTTGAGGAATATCTCGAGAATGCAGTTGTAGTACATAAATTTCTATCTCATATAGAGGATCAAGAGGTTGTTCTTATGGATAGAAAAATATGGTATAGAGTTCCTAGAGCTGTGTTATATCGAGAGTATTGCCATGAAATTTATTTCTACCAGTCAAGGTATGAAACAGATAATATCACTATAGCACATTTTATCAAGTTCTTGAAAAATCATTTCCAATTTGAAGAGGAGCATTTCATGACTCCTGATGAACTTGATCCTATCAATGACATCTATAAACTATTTATAGAAAACTAAGCTATTCATTTATTATTGTTATTTCTTGCATTCAGTGTGTTGTTTGTTGTCTTTGTAAACATAAAAACAAAAAAAAAAAATAATATATATATATATAAATAAAAATAAAAAATAAAAACAAAACAAAGTCATAACAAAAATCAAAACATTTTCTTTTAAGCATTATAGTAGGTATATAATTAAAATATATACCTCCCAAATTTGTTGCAAATATATTAATATATATTTGCTAAAATCTAAATTTAGACATAATGACTAGACTCAGGAATGGAAAACAAATGGAAGTAGAAGAAGATTGGTTAAGAAAACCAGAAAATAACCCAGATGTCCTTCCTGAAGACCCAATTCGGGAAGAAGGAACCTTCGACCAACAAGAAGAAGGATTTGTTGTAGGAAATGAACAAAAAGAAAATGATAGAGAGGAAGGATCCTCATCCCCTAAAATATCTCTAGAAGGAGCTATTACTTTTGAGAACATGGAACATTTCTGGAAGTTCCTCCATAATAATATGGGCACCCTTAATAGAGCAATCCATATGGACAAAGATCAAATTAGTGACACTCAAGCAACCCTAGAAGACATATATCACACACGCACTAATCCTTTGTCCTTCGTTGATCAAGAAAGTGATCAAGCTGGACCATCCAATTTGGATATGGCCGCTATGATCCAGAACATGCAACAACAACAGGTTACCCAACCACCTAGAGTGCCTGTTATCAAGCCTAGGGTTATTCCCACACAAAAGAAACCTTCATTCACTGCTCTATTTCGCCAAGCTATTGATCAATATACCTCAAATCAACAAAAGCCTAAAACAAAACCAAATACCAATTTCCAACAATCTGGGATACAACATAATGCTACAACAAATCTTCTTCATAATACTCTTCCTACCAACCATTTGCATAACAACAATATAGCATCTAATCCTTATGTCCCGCCTTCCTACGCTCACAAATCCCATACTCATGTACCACCAAACCAATATGGTGGACAAACTGGTAATCTGGAAGCCATGGTGAAATAGTTAGCCTCCCGTATGGACCAAATAGATCCCTACCGTCCCTCGTACAATTATCGAGAGATGTGTAGTCAACCTCTAGATCCTATAGTTGTAGCACAACCATATCCTAAACACTTTCCCATGCCTGTCCTACCTATATATAAAGGAACCGAAGATCCCATAGAGCATCTTCGTATGTTTAGGATAGCATGTCATGATATATCACATGATGACTTGTTATTACTAAAGATGTTCCCAAAAAGTTTAGGAGGGATGGCATTGGAGTGGTATTATCAATTGCCCACTCATTCTTTGAGAAATTTTGAAGAGACCGCTGAGTCTTTTGTGCATCAATTTAGTGCCTATATTGAAAGGCATGTAACCATTAAATATTTGTACAACCTAAAACAAGACAAAGATGAGTGTTTTGTTGACTTCTTAGCTCGATGGAGGCAGTTGATAGGAAAATTACACTTTGTGTTACCTTATCGGGAAATGTTGGATATTTTTATCAATAATTTACAAGAACAACTATCCTATGAATTATCAAATGCTACCTTGACCACCTTCGATCAAGCTATAGACTTAGCCCGAAGAGTGGAAGACGCTCTCATTAGAAGAGGTCAGCTCAAAAAGAAAGATGATGAGAAAACATCCAAAAATCAATATAAAAATAAACAAGTTGTGGGTGATGGAGTCACTGATAGCAGAAACATTGCCAATGTTAATACTGCAAAAACAACAGAGAAGTTCATATTGAAACCTCCTGATAAACCACCTCAAGAATTTACTAGGTTAAATCAACCTTTATCAACCATTCTCCCGCAACTATTAGCCCGAGGTTTGATTCAATTACCAAATATCCGAGAACCTGATCCAACTATACCCGGATATAGAGCTGATTTACATTGTGATTTCCATAGAGGACCTGGACATGCTACCAACTCTTGTAAACGGTTAAAACATAAAATACAAGATTTAATTGATAACAATGAGATGGAGGTGCAAGCCTTTCAACCTAAACAAAATCCTCCTAATAATGCTCAAAAGAACATCCCTCAAAGTCAGAATCAGAATGCCAATCAATCATTGGACATATTTCAACATCCTTTACCAAAGCATGGTAAAGAGGTGGCTAATCAAATTGAACATCATAATGTTCCCCCTCCTACCCGATATGTAGGAGCCATTAGTGGGCATTTACCTATTCATGATTTAGAAATATTTGACACAACTTTATCCATGGTTACGTCCAGACCTCTATATAATATTCGAACACCCGATCTTAGTGATGTAGAATATGATACTGAAAGTGACATGGAAATCACCTCAAATCAATCGAATAGTTTTGAAGATGAATCAGATCCTATTCAACCCATCACAAATTCTATGGTTTCGGAAGAACCATTTCCTAGAAGAGTTACTACTCGACCATCTTCTCATCAGTTACTTTCTAATGAACAAGCCATAAATGCTAGACCGAGACCAATTCATCATCCTCAAAATAATATTGTAGGTACCATCGGAGTCGTTACTCGACAATAGGCTCAAAACTCTCAACAGGATCAAACTCAGAACGATGGATCAGCTCCATTTGTTTTGAAAAATCCCAATAAAGGGAATCATGCGCCTAATGTTCAACCTAAGCCTCCTTATAATATTAATGAACAATTATCCAATACTACAGCTAGAATTTCCCTTTTGGACCTTTTAAGATCTTCTCCTACCCATAGGGATGAATTAATGCTCACATTAAGCCAAATGATGGTACCACAAAATATTCAACCTGAAGCCATGTCCAATACTATCATAACTCGAGAAGTCGATTGTATTGACTTTCGAGATAGAGATATACCACAACATAGTTTACATAAGGATAACCCCTTATATATTACTGCCCTAATTGGGGATGTAGCCGTTAAACGCGTCTTGATTGATAATGGTTCATCTTTAAACATATGCACTTTTGACTTCTACCAAAGATTTGGCTTTAGAAGTGACGAAATGAAAAGAACTGATATGATCATAAAAGCCTTTAATGACGAAACACAAGAAACGTGTGGAGTTATTACTATTCCATTGCAAGTTGGTCCTAGAACCTTAGACACGACCGTGTTTATTGTACATTGCCCTGCATCATACAATATACTTTTGGGTCGCCCTTGGATCAACGCAATGCGAGCTGTCCCCTCAACTTTACATCAGTGTGTTAAATTCGAATTTAAAAATCAGTTGGTTACCATTCATGGTGACCCTAGACCCTTTGATATGTGTGCTTTGGCAGAACCGGTTGGAGTTCAATTTTGCCCTGCTCTGTCATCCACACATCCTAATTCTCATCAACCATCTAAACGTGTGAAACACTCACCCATAACATCATCTACTTTTCCCCCATCAACTACACCTCTACATATAGCTCAACCATCTTCCGAACAAACCACATTAGGACCTCAAAAGGATCCTAAACCTACAACCAATGCTTCTTGTTTTACTCCTATAACTTCCATACCTTTAGATCCTTCCATCGACATCTCTACAACGTCTACGCCTATCAAAGACATGATTTCTGCATCCAAAAACATAGGAAATGATCCTTCTACCTCTTACGCTCTTACTGATGAGCTCTTACCCGATTTATCTAAAATTCTTATATCAGAAGAAACAAACACTGCCATGCAAGATGCCCTTATTTTAAATAAACTCCCACCCTCTCCTCGTACCTTGGGCCTCCCACAGCCTATGGGAAGTATTTACCAAGTCGGGAGTTGTGCTTTTATTTATAAGGGATATGATTGGGGAAGAATACCTAGAAACATCAAGACACATTGTGATGGATATGCTAGATGCTATTTTGCTAATGAGTATATTAAAGCTAAACCTATAATGCTTAAATTGGGCTATAAAGGGAAAGGTTTGGGACCTTCCCAAAATGGTATGAAAGAACCTTTTGAGGTTGAACCATGGCCTGCCCGATGTGGTGTGGGCCTATTTCCTAGTAAAGGTCAACCCTTCCCATTTGAGGAGGATGACCATCTTACATGTTACCAAGATTATCTGGATAAACAAGATTCTTTGCATTCAAAGAATAATCCCTTTACCTATAATATGCTATCCATCGCCTACCCTGAGATGATTGCCGAATCCGATGATGAGTTGGAAGGGGATATCTTCCATGATGTCTCCGTTGATGAATTGTTACATAACAAATTTTATTTTGATGGCTCTATACCTAGTATAGCCCAGCTTGAGGCCTCGACTCCTCAAGATGAATTATCCAAGCTAACCTTGGAAGAATTACAAGAATTAGGTGTTTCACCCGCCCCACCTAATTTTGAGAGAGATTTACATATGGAAGTTGAAAACGTTATAAAAATTAACATTGGAACAAATAACCCCTCACATATCAACATTGCTGTCAATTAAGTCAAGAAAAACAAGATAAATACATTTCATCTTAAAGACTATGAAGATGTCTTTGCTTGACATATAAAACAAGCCTACCAAAATTAAGCTATTTCATCTCCTTGGCCCTTTTCAAAATGGGGCCTAGATATCATTGGAAAAATCAAACCCTGTGTCATCTGATGGACACAAATTCATCATAACCACTACCGAGTATTTTACAAAATGGGTTGAAGCTATGCCTTTAGCTTCTTGTACGGGAACCCAAGTTTCCAAGTTTATCTTTAATCAAATTATTTGTAGGTTTGGAATTCCTGCAAATCTCATCTCAGATAATGGAACTTGTTTCAAAAATAAAGATGTCAAAAAATTATGTCAAAAGTATAAAATTCAACATCGTTGGTCCACTCCCTATTATCCTCAGGGTAATGGCCAAGCAGAAGCATCTAATAAAACATTAATCAAAATTCTCAAAAGACTGGTCAATAAATCTAGTCGAGATTGGCACATCCAATTATATCCTGCTTTGTGGGCCTATCGAACTAGTGTTCACACCCCCACTAGAACTTCACCTTTCATTTTGGTTTATGGTGCTGAAGCTATTTTTCCCTTTGAATTAGAAGTTCCTTCTTTGGCTCTACTACTTCAAGATACTGAAGTAGGGGATGAATATCATGCTGGAAGATTTAGTCAGCTGGAAATCTTAGATGAAAAGTGCATCAATGCTTTGGAGCATCTTCGTGCCTACCAAAACAAGCTTAAGAGAGCATATCTCAAGAAAGTTCATCATCGATCCTTTGAGATCGGTGACCTTGTTTTAAAAGAAAATAAAAAAAATACTAATGCAACTAAAGACCTTAAAGGTAAATTCGAGCCCAACTGGCTTGGACCGTATATTATTACTGCTAAATTTGGATCGGGAGCATACAAATTATCTACCTTAGATGGTAAAGAACTTAAAGAACCTATGAACATTATGCATCTCAAACGCTACTATGCATAAAATTTGGTCATTTCATCATTGTATATATTTGTTTTGCATATTATTTCCTTTTAGTCACTTATATAAAAAGTTTCAAAAACAATCACATTGTATTTCTTTCAATTCATCAATTAAAATCAAAATACAAAAACATCAAAATCATCAAAATATTCAAAAACATATTTTATTTTATACCTATCAATTCTTGAAGTTTGTAGTTATATTTTCAATTATTTTGGATAAATGAGCATTTATTTGGAATCCCGCACTTTCACACTCACATGAATAAATATCTTGATTTTATTTGGTATGATTATTAATCTCTCTTATATCAAAGTCCACATTGGCATTAAATAAAGTTTTGAGCATAGAGAACTGATCTTGTTATTTACTTGAACCAAGTATATCTTTTCACATTAAAATGATTTCATTGCAAATTCGATATGATGCTACATAGTAGAAGTGGTTTCTTGAGCGAAAAGTTTCCCCTGCTATCCTATCATGCACATGGTCTAGAATCTTTGAGAATTGACAAAAGGACAAGCTCACCCCTACCCGAATAAAAATCCCTTGCTCTACAACCAATCCGAGCAAGTATCCCTAGCATAGGAAGAAAAAGAAAAGTCAAAGAAAATGAGAAAAAGAAAAATATTATTTTGTACCATCGCAACAATATTTCAGCATTATCTCAATTCCAAGCAAAAATACAAAAAAAAAAAAAAAGAGAAAGAAAAGCAAAAGTGAAAAGAAAAAGCAAAAAGCAATAAAATCCCTTTCCCTACCCCTTGAAAAGAAAAGAAGGGTGAATGAGCTTGAATCCCTGGAATTCTCAATTATTCGAAAACCGTGAGGTAAGCCCCATAACAGGTGGTTTGTGCCCAACCCGCTTGGCCTTGGGTAATTCCTAGCGTGGTGATATGTCTGTCACATTAGCGACCTTCTTTTGTACAGACCTATGTCAGCTTATGGATTAGCTAGCTCTTGATAACCCGACTTACATAGTAGTCTGGTACGGTTACATGCATATAAATCATGGTTAAGGAACACTCATTTGGTTAAGGCAAATTACTTGTATCAAATTATCTTGCTCAAAATTGGTGAATGAACAATACAATCGCACACACATTTGTATTTGAGAGATTTTGTATCATTATGATAAATCAAGATCGGTAATGAACTCACATTTGCACATGAGGATCCCTTATAAACCTACATTTGTCTTTGAGATAATTTAAAATATTTTTGTAATTCTTTTCGGAATAGTTTTATCCTCTTATTTCAGAATTTTTGTTTTGTATAAAAACAATTATATACATTGTTTCACAAAATCACAAAATGATTTCAAACAACATGTTCATATTATTATTTTTTTGTTTATCAAAAGTCAAAAATTAATCTTGCAATAAAACTAAAATATCCATTTCTTCTTTGGATTTCGCGATGATGGTATAAGTCTATACCTATAAGTCTATGCCTAGCGCAAACCATTGTTCTAATTTTATTTTCCCATTCATTTTAATAAAAACACATATGGCTTACATCATTATGTTACATAACTAAGCTTTAAAATGAACGCACACTTATCTTATTTCAGGTCATTATGTCAACATTCAATTTTGCAATGATGGTATAGTTCCTAGGAACTTATGCAAAAAATTTATCACACTTAGGAATTTATGCCTAGAAAAAATCATATTTCTTTTATATGTCATGCATAATATTTTTATGAAAATCTGAAAACAAATCATCACCATCATCATTTTCATCATCACAACACAAAGTCTTAAGACAGTCTCTTAAGCACTCTTTTACTTTTAACAATATTTCTATCCTGGGATTAGCTTGACGACCTAGTGAGTGGCGACTCCATGAAATGGTCTATAACAGCG
Organism: Wollemia nobilis; assembly: GCA_028583015.1. Taxonomy (NCBI): domain Eukaryota; kingdom Viridiplantae; phylum Streptophyta; class Pinopsida; order Araucariales; family Araucariaceae; genus Wollemia; species Wollemia nobilis. The sequence continues at coordinate 1,327,687 of JAQPPZ010001195.1, forward strand.
ACAATGTCCTTTGAAATTATTGTTAGAAGTCCTTTTTATTTTTCATCAAACTACACCAAAACAACCAATTTATTTACATCAGATTATTTCATTTACAATTTTATGCCATGATATCAAAATATAATATTTCAAAATGACATAATTACATGAATATTCAATCACAAATTAAAGCATCATACAACATATACACAAGTCATATCATCAAAAACAAGACCATATATATATATATATATATATATCAAATTATGTACATCATATCAAAACTGGATTGGTATGCCACAATCTATACCCTGGCATACTCAATCCTCTCAAAAATCTATACAATCTCTGTGCAGTCTATAGCCACCTAGCCTCGAGAAGCCCTCGAGCTCTCAGCCTCATCTCCTCCCCCACCCTGACGTGGAGGAGGTGGTCCCATAGAGGTCTGGGCTGTGTCTCGGGTCCTCGTTGTCGATCGTGAGGATGTCCTCGACGATCCCATCATGATTGGCTCCGCAATGGGGGTTGGCAGTGGTACCCTCTAGCCCTCTAGAACCATGTGATAGTATAGCCCCTGGTAGAATGCGGTCTGAGCAATAGACCATGCCAGATCCTGAGTGCTCGCTCCTCTGCCTCGATCTCTGAGCCATGTGGCCTCATCCTGCAGTGTCTGCACTTGAGCTCGGAGGTGGGCAACCTCAGCCCGGAGAGCCATCGTCTCGCTGCTCTCCCCTACATCGACACCCTTGCCCTTATCAGGCGATGGTGGTCTCTCCCCCTACTGCGAAGGGAGTCTCTCCTCCCTCCGCCCTGTCTCCTATGGCCTCTGTGGAGCCTGACCCATCCGTTGGCATCTCTCCTATGGGGACCGCCGCTGCTCTCTCCCACCGTGACCCCACGCTGCCTCAATGGTAGCCTGGCACCACCTCCCCATCCATGACGCACAATGACGTGCACTGGACCCTATGCCCTCGTCATCCGAGGAGGGCGGATGCCTACGTACCAGGCATCGTATCCATCGGTCACCCCGACATCGTCACCATCCACTGGCTGGATGGGGGCATCATCAGTGTCCTGACTCCAGAACCACTGCATGTCCGGAGCCTCGCTCGGCGTAGTACTATCCCGAATAGTCTAGGAGTACTCGTAATCCCTGAGAGAAGGGATCCCCTGCTGTAGACCGAACTACCATAGTACCCGGTCGTAGCGGTGGAGCTCTACCTCTCCCCGCTCCATCCTCAGCCAGTAGACTCGCCTGATGCGAGCCAGCTCCTGCCCATCCTCTGCCCACCCAGGGTGCTCTCACCATGGCCTCCAGGTGATCTGGTCTGGGATGAGGTCATCCAGCAACCTCCGTGACATCGGCAGATCTATCCGCCACTGTGACCCTCTCTGTAGCCACCAATAGTAAACCCGGGGCCTCTCCCGGTCAACCCCTATCAATGGGAGCCCTACCGGCCTTCGCACCATGATGTGCTCCCAACACCAAATCTGTAGCAGTGATGTCAAGACCAGACATCGACCTCCCTTGTATACGACCCCATGCAGGATCCTATACAAGCGACATAGTACAAAGCTACCCCATGCAAACCTGTACCCATGGTCTCTCATGTTGCAAACTATGTCTAAGAGCACCCACGGTAGTCTGCACCCGCTCTGGTGGCACAGCAGTAAGCCACCTACCACCCCTACCAAAACTTGAGTCAACCTAGATGCCCCAAGCATCTGTCGTAGAGACTCGATGTTCACCCCGCCCTTCTCTAGGGTGAAGCTCGGGTCTCCGGTCAGTCTCATCATCGCCTGGCCCTGATTGGCCGTAGGCATCATGAGCCATCCATGTATGGGGATCCTCATGATCCTCCATACGTCCTCTAGTGTGGGAGCCATCTCCCCTATCGGTAGCCAAAAATAGGATGACCCCGGATACCATCTCTCTGCTAGGGTTGTCAGAAGCCCTATGTCCGTCGGTACTTGTGGCATCTCTGCCACATGCCGTAGCCCGACCTGTGCTAGTCGGTCATGCTCTACCTGGTCGAGAGCGGCCAAGTCGTCTCTCAGCCCATCGTATTTCCATTCCTGGCTCTTTAGTAATCCCCTCTGCAAAACAAACAATAAAACAACAAAAATTCATTAATCAACCAATCATTAAAATAAAATTAAAAACATTTTAATCAAGCTTAATTTCTTAAAAGCGATGATATCGTCCACCATTGGATGATATCGTCCCAAATTGGGCAAAATCATCCTTTTTAGGATGAATTCATCTCTGATTTTGCAACTTGGGGATCGCCCCTTGTTGAACGGGATCGCCCCTAGTTCGCTGATTTCGCCATCCGACGAAATCGACGATCTAGGGACGATTCCGACGAAATCGGGACGATTTCGTCCCGACATCGTCGACGGCCTAAAAACGGCCGCGATGCCCCAAACAATCAAAATTTAAAACAAAAAATTGCACAAAGTAAAATCAAACCTAATCTACTAGGATTAGATCCTTACCCGTAGCCCGTGCCGGACCTCTGTCGCTCTGTGCGCTGTCTCCACCATTGTTTCTCTCTGCAGAGCTCTGGAACAGTAAAAATGAATAGTAAAAAATGAATTAGGGTTTTCCCTATTTTTCTTAATTTTATTCAAAACCAACAACATTTTAAATTTTGCTTTTTCGCGTTTTTACCTCAAACGTTCGATTTGGGTAAAAACACGGAGGGGGCACCATAGTCGACGAGTCGTACGATTCGACCAAGAATCGTCGTCTAAAAAATTGAGTAAATTTTTGCTTTCTCGTAAAACGAGAAAAACTCGTCTTTAACGCATTTTCTTCAAAAAATTCGCTAAAGAGGGGGCAAAATGTAGCACCCTAAAATTGGCGTAGTTAAACCCTTAGTAAAAGATAAAAGATAAAAATTTAAATTTTAACCCCAAAACCGCTTGTTACCCGCTTCCCTTCTTTTTCGTGCCATTTTTAGGATTTGTTTTGACCGTTGGACGATATCGTCGCATATCAGACGAAATCATCCTCGATCTGACGAATTCATCTGGAACAGAGCGTCCAAACGATTTCATCCTAAAACTGAATGTTCATAATTAGCTTCTGTTTCAATAGCCTCTCCAACTTTGGCAGAAGCGCGTCTGCGCAGTTGGAGATTCCCCCGTTGGAGATCTCCCAGATTGGGATGATCTCCAACCTCCTAGCCTCCCCCTAATCCTATATAAACTAGGATTTTTCTAGTTTATCCCCCCTGACTCTCCTGAACCCCCTAGCTGATGGATTTCCATGCAGATTTAGTTCCTTATACACTAGAGCATCCTCGCACTATTGTCTGCATCCTGTATTTCATGTTTTCTTGCAGGAACTCTACTATTTTTTAGTCGAAGCTAGCTCGGATCGTCGCAAACGATCCCGAATGATTCTGGACGATCTTGTCGAGGAGAGCAGATGATCTCGTACGATTGGAGGTGATCCCGACTGTAGTCCATATTGGGGGCAATCAGAGCCCAGAGTTTGCATTTTCTTAAACTATTTTTGTATTTTCCCATTGTAATTCTGCATTATCTTAAGTTATTATGTTTATGCATCTTGGAGTTCACCTCATTTAGCATAACCGCATGATAAAGTTAAAATCAAACATTAAATCTATTGCATTTCTCTTGTTTGTTATTTGAATCCATTATTTAGGCACGTTTACTATTATTGCTATCATTTTCCATTGCTTCTGTAGTTGCATATTTGGTATTTTGTATCTATTTTTGTGATTGCAGGTTTCTGATGAATTCGTCAGATTTTAGACGATTCCGTCTGATCTCAGATGATCGACTATGATTTGCGATGATTATGTGAAATATCAGATGATTACGTACGAGTTGAGATGATCTGGACTGCTACAAAACTTAGAATCTTCATCAGACATCCGAAATCAGGTATGTACTATTCTAGTTAGCATATTCTCTGTGTTTAGCACTCATTTCTATTTTTGTATCCATTTAAATCAGTATTGGCATATAGAATAGTTTAGATTCATCTTGGCCAAACCTAGGAGTTGAATGATTAAAGTACAAAATAAACACATTAAACCCATTCCCAACCTAGGCATGGAAACTGCCACTCAAAAGTTTCCTGGTGAACCCACCATCCATCGAAAATTCACCTTTATACTCCTCCCCGAGAGGCGGGACCTTCAAAGGGCCTCTCAGTCCGAGGTATTGTCCCATCCTTCTCGCATCCCCCTTTCGGGCGCGGATCCTATAGCTTGAGGGTAAGGATGCAAAAAATTTGGAGCGATACACTTATATCTTAGCAATGATCCATCAATGAACCATCTCTTTAGCATTCCATTCGTCAATTGCACCACCATATTATTTGTGAGTTTCTTTAGTCATTGGTTGTAGGACTTTATGTCCTCATTCTTATTTTGTTTAGTGGAATAAATTTTTGTTATAATTTTTGTATCATCCCTCAAAGGTCTAAATTCCTTCTTAAATTCATCCACTAAATATTCCCATGTTATGAAAGGTTCTATTAATTCTCTCTTCAAATGCCAATCAATTGTGATTCCTCGCAACATTGCTATAAATAATTGAAACCATGAATTTGTATCTTATACTCCATTGAATTTCTAAATTATAGTACATATCCCTATGTGACATATAATATATTTTTTCCCTTCTCCCATAAAAGGTGGACATTTCTATTTTCTTGTCTAGTTTGCAATATTTGCCATTGGTGGTGGATTTTTTTCTATCGATTCATCCCCACTCAATAAATTATTAGAAAACACTTCTTATTTATGTGATTTTTTTATGATATAAATTCACTTGGTGCCTCTATTATTTGCACTTCCTCAACACTTGATGATTCTTCACCTTTCAGGTTGCCTACCTTTGACTAAACTCTAGTGCACGCTCGGCTAATGACCTCCTTTACGAATATATGAATATTGGATCTAGCCTACTTGCCCAAGAACTCATGTGCAATTGCTCTAGTTCTTGACTCCCATCCTCTACACCCCATTGGAAAACTCCTCCCTACTTACTTTGGTACCAAAATCCACTCATCGTCTCCTCGTGCACACTCCATGTTGGCATCTTGACTTATGCAAATGTAATTTAAATTATTTGATGCAAATCCCTTTGTATTTTTTCTTCTATTGCTAATAAAAATGTTTGCCACCTTTTAATCTTTTCACTAGAGCTATCCTCCTCCTAAGTATTCCAAACATATTCCACCTTTGGTTGCTCAAGTTTTATCCTTAACTATAGTCCATAGTTGGAAATTTATATATTTCTTCTCACAGGTTGCTCTAGAGCTCTCCCATGGTTTCATCTCCTATATCCGTGCAACCAAAAAATATGTCATTTACCTCTTTACTCTTCACTCATACTAAATTAAACTTCTCAATGGAAACATCAACAAATAAACTAACCCGTACTTTGATTAGGCAATGATGCCAAATGTAGTACAACAGTGTGATTTTCCAACAATGAGATGGAGTGATAAGGTTTAAGGGAAAACACATCAACAATTAGCACTCTAGAATAATGTTATCATCATCATCTACTAAGAAAACAACACACACACACATAATGATAGATTGGACCTCATCCTTTAGTCAGTATGATGGCGTACACCTGATGACATCCTCTAGATGACACTAACAAATCGATATTAGCATGATGGCATGACGACATCCATATGAGGATATGATCTCTACACTTCTCTAGATGATGGCCTCTCTAGATAGTTACTGTACTCTAATGAGACAATAATTATCCTCGACAATGATCATCAACATCATCCAACAATGTTTATACTCCTTTATTATGACTTGCAACTAGTGAACTCTAACTATCATTCAAACTGCAACCAACTAACTTGACAATGCATAATATAATAATATAGTAAATTTATGTCAACACACAAGCAATCCACACATAAATGGAGAATGGTTTTTTATTGATAATCTGCCAAGATGATATTTATAGATTACAACATTGATACTCAAACTCACAATATGCTCAGTTAATAACAATGGTTTCTCTATATCATCGTATGCTTATGGTAGATATATGCATCCATATGATCTATGTATGCATATCCTCACATATACAATAATGAAGGAGCATATTCTTATAGTGCAATCTTGGACAATGTTAGCAATAGCTTCTAGGACAAGTGGTACATAACTACTTCCCCCTTTCCTATGTACCTAGGACATAACTACGACTTTACAATATATGTAATATTTAGGCTCTTGAATGATGATGCATGTGTTTCATTTTAATTATATTTATATTTCATTCGTATTAACCAACCATTTCATTGCATATCATTTAGACCAAAACTTAGTGCCTAAACACTAAAATACTTTTACAAACTATTTACTTCTATTTTTGCTTATGTTAAAAATAGTGCCTACACCCAATGTCTAGAAAAATATTTTTGAAATAATTAATTGCTTGCTTCCTAATACTTTATCAATATTTATTTCATTTTGAATTAAAATATGTTTGATGTGATGAAAATAAAATATGTGTTTACTATAGCATGAAAGTTTTGGATTTCTATAGTGTACAATTATGAGCCAAGAGGGAGTGCAAGTTGGAATTTAGTCATGGTGAAAGAGTAGTGGGTTCATCTAGAGTGCATCAATACTTCAAACCCTTATCATAAATGCATGGAATATTGTTTCCAAAAAAATTCTAAAGTGAAGGAACGTTGGAAAAAAGAAGAGTCTGGAGCAATTGTGAGCCAAGAGGGAGTGCAATTTGGGAGTGAGTGTGAGGTAGGAGAGAGTGCAATCTAGGAGTAAGTGTGAGCTAAGATGGAGTATGAACAAAGAGGGAGTGTGAGCTAGGATTTAGTCATGGTGGAAGAGCGACGTGATAATCTGAAGAGTATCACTACTTTAAATAATTACCCAAAAATTGTGGAACATTATTTCCAAAAATATTTTAAAGTGAAGGAATGTCAGGAAAAAAAAAGGACAGTTATCATCCAGGAGTGAGTGCAATTTGGGAGTGAGTGTGAGGTAGGAGAGAGTTCAAGTTGAGAGAGAGTGTGAGTCGAGAGGGAGTGCAAACCAAGAGGGAGTGTTAGTCAAGAGTGAGACCCATTAGCTAGTATAAAAGGAAATTCATATTTGAAATCCCTAATGGGAAGTCAAGATACCCTAGCTAGAAATCAAGATGCCCTAGTTGGAAGTATGGAGGCCCAAGTTGGAGATAAGCAAAAGAGTGAATACATGGTAAGTTCGATCTAGGCAGCAAATGTTACACCAAAAGTAAGTATCAAGGATGAGGTGTTTGAGCATGATATAATGGATCTTAAAAGTAGAGGATTAATATGTAAGGTCCATAGATCATGACTAATGTTTTTTGAGATTCAAAATTGGATCAATTGGAAGTGGGGATTGAATTCAAATTACTTTGATTTTTATTCATAAAGGTTTTTTCCTCATCAGCTTTTCCAGTTCAAAAATTATGGATAAAATAATGGTTGGTAGCCCATGGTTTAACAAAAGAGATGCACTTTATTTGAGACCATGGAATGAATTTTTTTTATTGAGACAGAAACTATTAAGAAACTTCCAGTGTGGGTTAGGATTTTTGGACTTCCATATTAGCTTATAAGTAAGGATGTTTTGAATAATATTAGAAATATACTAGGGGAATCTATCAAGGAAGGACTAATTACTACGAAGTGAAAGCATGTTCTATATACTCGAATATGTATTGCTATGGATATTTTAAAACCTTTGCCACAATACATTAAGATTAAATATGAATCAAGAGAATGAGATCAATAAATAGATTATGAAAATATTATATTTTGTTGCCATAATTATTATGAGATTGGACACATGGAAAGAATTTGCAAAGTGAAAACTATGAAGAAAGAGATAAAAAATTATATCCATGAGATAAAATTCAAGATAAAGCAAGGAAATCATACAATAATAGAAGCTAGATCAGATCAAGGATATTCCACTCCAAAATAAGAGGTAAAGAAAGCCTATATACAATATCATTTGGCAATTTTAGAAGGAATTAAAGGTGTAAAAGAAGATGTGGAGATAAATCCTAAAATAAACATGACAAAAGAGGTCAAGTTTATTCTAGGTAAATCATCTTCATTTTCCTCAAGTAGTGTAGAATCCTCTCCAAATAATAAAAGTTAAAGTGATGAAGATGTTATCCCTTGCACTTTAAGGTTTCAATAGTAGCATAATAAAGAAATGAGAATGGAGGAAACCCATAACAATTTAGGGTTTTTAGTGTATAATAAGAAGGTAATTGCTAAGGGCCTTGATTAATGCATCCATGATTTGTGAGAAAGAAAAATCATGTGCTGGGAATAGATGTTATTTTTATTTCATCTAATATTTCCTTATAACAAGGGTTATTCAAGAATGTGGAGTGGGGAGGAATCTTCACTTGAGGATCTAGTGCTTTTTGATTAGACATTTTTCGCAAGACTGCCCAAAATGCCAAACTCATTTCGGCCATATCTCACTCATCCGGACTCAGATTGAGCTAAAATTTTGAGGGTAGATACCTGAAAAACCCTAGAATGTCTCCAAAAATTTTCATATCATTTGGATCAACATAGATCCTATAACATCCCTATATGTGAATGAGATATTTGGCAAGTGGCTATGCGAGGATTTCATCTGGGTTGAGTGCAAGTAGCTCCAGAGGTTGGTTTTTAGGGCCTTCGGGCCCTAGAGGCCAATATTTTTGTGGTTTATGCTCAATATTTTAGTAGGAAATGTTGCAAGGGATCCAATATGAGTTAGAAATTTATATTTCAACAGATCATACTGTGAATTTGAGTGACAACGGCTTCCAATTTGTTGTACAAAAGAAAAGTGAAAACCATACCTTTCCACGATGTCTAGGGCAAGGATTAAAGAGATCACGAAACAAGTTTCAAGTAGTTGATCAAAAAATGGCTCATATCTCAAGTGAATCCGGTGCTAAGGTGCACCCACAAAATAATTCTACTATGAAAACCCCTATCAAGGGTAATAATTTCGAAGACTCGGTCCCAAAAATGAATTTTAGGGATGCCCTTCGTGGTGGAAAGCCTCAGCCCAATGCTAATATCAATCTTAGGGCTTTCCATAAACCTCTAAGAATGCCTAATATTGATCCTAAGAAAATGGATTCAGGATGTCTTAAAGCAGCTAATGGAACTCATATTGTTAATCTTGATATGGGTAACATTCAAATTGGCATTGAATATTTGTAAAAAAGAGGACTAATTTGTCGGTTCGTGGGTTTTCGTCTAAGTCTATCTACTTTCAAAGTCTGGGCTGCAAAAATCTAGAAACTAAAGGTGAGTTACAAATCTCTATTTATCCAAATGGTTATTTTCTTGTTTTATTTGCTAATAATGAAGATAGAGAGAAACATTTTCAAGGGGGTCCTTGGTTTTTTGGAAGGGCAGGGCTTTTCATGAAGCCTTGGCATACCAAATTTAAAGTCGAAGAAGATATGCCTTCTATAGCTCCCATGTGAGTTAGACTCTTTGGCCTCCCTATTGAATTTTGGAATCCTACTATTTTTTCTTCAATTGGAAACTCTTTAGGAACTTTTATGATGACTGTTTATTGTACTCAAAATTTTGAACATATTATTTATGCTCGGATTTGTGTTTTAATGGATTTTGAGAAACCCCTACCTAAAAATATCACATTACAATTTGGGGAAGACACTTGGGAGCAAGTAGTGGACTATGAGAACATTCCTTTTCGTTGTAGAATTTGCCATGAATATGGTCATTTGGTCAGTGCTTGCCCAAATAAAATTCCTGAAAAAAAGAAAGAAGATATAAACTCAACAGGTTTCCAAATACCTAAGAAGAAGAACACTCATAAAAACCAGTTATGAAGGATCAATCAAAGTCATATCCTAATATGTTTGAAATCCTTTCCACAAATGATGTCCCAAGTGAGGAAGAGGAAATAATGGAAACTGAAATCTTAGAAACACAATTTAAATATGAAGGGAAGAACTCAGAGATAAACCAACAAATCAAAGGTTTTCAACTAGAAAAAAAAGAGAAAATTTACACAAGAAAAACAATATTTCAAATGTCAAAACTTCAAATAATGCGAGTCCCAATATAGACTCCATTGAACCATCTAGTAAAATTTTGGTTGTGTACGAGCATTCTTCAAGGTTAGAAGCCATCTCAGATTCAATTGGAATAAGTCAAGAAACAGAGAAAAAAAATTGAAGATGGATTCTAATAAAAAAGCAGGTCACAAGACCAATCAATATCATATGGTAAAAGAAGGTGAAAAGCTTGTAGAGGAAGGTAATATTAATGCCCTTTCCAAAAATTTTAGCCCTGGTATTAATGAAGATCATCACTTGGAATATTAGAGGACTCAAAGGGAGTCTTTCAAAACAAAATGAAATTAGAAGAATGATTCAGATAAATCATCCACATCTTGTTTTCCTTCAAGAAACAAAGATGTCAATGGAGGATATGGACTCAATTGCCAGTAAAATTTGGCCAGTTGGAAAAGTGGTTTCCCTCAGTTCCCAAGGGACTTCGGGTGGCATTGCTTATCTTTGGGGCCTAAAAGAGGTAGTTATTCACCATATGGTTGGAATTTGGGGTTTGTTGGCTATAGCTATTCAAAGTAGACATTCCAACTAGATTATGCTCTGCATTACTGTTTATGCTTTGACTTCTTTGGAGGAAAAAAGAAGACAGTGGAAGGATATTACTCATATTATCTCTCATTTTCCTAAAGCTTGGATCTTGATCGGAGGAGATTTCAATACCATCCTCTCTTTGGATGAGAAAATGGGGGGAAATAGAAATTTGGACAAAATCACTGACCTCATGAGCGAATATATTGCAAACCTCCATCTTGTGGATATCCAACTGGATAATGGCCTTATGACTTGGTCTAACAGAAGGCAAGGCTTAGCTTGTATAATGGAGAGATTGGATAGGTTTTTTCTCTCTAAAAAATTCTTAATCCATGGTCACATTCCTAAAGTGAAGACTCTTAATAATGTTGGTTCGGATCATTGGCCAGTCATGGTGGAAATGTGGAAAACCAATGTGAGTTTCTATCCTTTTTGTTTTCAATTAATGTGGCTTAGAGACATTTCCTTCAGACCTCGTGTGCAACAATGGTGGAAGGAAGGTAAACCTAGGCATGGGACTAAGATGTTCTGTTTTGCCAAAATACTGCAATACATTAAATCCAAAATCAAGACTTGGAATTGGAAAGAGTTTGGGGATGTTCATAAAAAAAAATATGAAGTTATTGCTCATCTTGAAAATTTGAATAAGAAAATCCGTTTAGATGGCCTCACAGAGAAGAGAAGTGCAGATGAAATTAAACTCACAACTCGGTTAGAGGAATGGGAAAAAAGAGAAGAAATCTTATGGAAGCAAAAATCTAGAATTCAATGGCTCAAAGAAGGAGATCGAAACACAAATTTCTTCCACAAATATCTTCTAGCTCGAAGATCTCACAACTTTATTTCTTCCTTAAAATCAGATTCCGGAGATGTTGTTTATACTTGGGATGGCATGAACTCTATTGTTGTTGATTACTTTTCCAATATTTTTGTTGCTACTCCTCTTGACTCAACTTCACAACAAAATGTTCTTCAAGAAATCCCTTCTCTTATCACTTCGAGGAGAACTCTATTTTGACTGCTCCTGTTACTATCAATGAGCTTCAACAAGTAGTTTTTAAAATGCAAAAAGGGAAAACCCCAGGTCCTAATGGTTTTCCCATTGAGTTCTACCAAGAGTTCTGGGATATCCTTCATGTTGATTTATTAGAGGTGGTGGAAGAAGCCAGGAAAGCCAAAGAAATTTTGAAGGTTATCAATAAAACTTATATTACTCTTGTTCCAAAAGCTCAAGAGGTTGATCATATCTCAGCTTTTAGACCTATTGCTTTATGTAATGTTCTTCTCAAAATCATTACTAAAATCATGGCAGAAAGGTTGAAGCCTATTTTGCATAATATTATTTCCCCAGAGCAAGGGGGTTATGTGGAAGGACGTCAAATAGTAGATGAGATAGTTCTTGCTCAAGAAGCCATCCATTCCATGGATATGCAAAATTCTCCTTCCATGTTCATTCGGTTAGACTTATCCAAAGCTTATGATAGAGTGGATTGGCACTTCCTTATCAAAGTTTTGAGGAAATTTGGTTTCTCTAAGGATTGGATGGATTGGATTATGGGATGTATCTCTTTAGTTTCCTACTTAGTTCTTATCAATGGCAGACCTTCTCAGTCATTCCCAACTTCCAGAGGTATTAGGCAAGGTGACCTGCTATCCCCTTATTTATTCATCATTCTTGCTAAATGCTTGGGTAGGACTATAACTAAAAAGAGAGAAAACAAAACCCTTGAGGGAGTTACCATTGCTCATGGAGCTAGACCTATCTCTCATATTCAATTTGTGGATGACTCTACTCTTTTAGGTAAAGCTACAGTTAAGGAAGCTTCTAATATTAAGCAAATCATTAGATGTTTTTCTAAGGCTACTAGGCAGTTGATCAATGAAGACAAATCTAAAGTTATTTTCTTTCATTGCTCTACTAGATAGGAATCCATGGTCTTGGATAAATTAATATATAAGAAGACCTCTCTTCCAATCACTTATTTAGGTATTCCCATAAATATTCAAAGGCAGAAAAATAAATATTGGAATTGGTTGTTGGACAAAGTCAAGAAGAAAATTGGAAAGTGGACCAACAAGTGGCTTTCTTATGGGGGTAGAATCACCTTGGTAAAATCAGTCCTTCAAGCTATTCCTATTTATGTTTCTTCCGTTTTGAATATCCCAAAGGTTGTTCTTCAAGAATTGGATCAAATCAGTCATCGTTTCCTTTGGAGTGGTACTAAGGAGAAAAGAAAATGGGCCTTGGTGAAATGGGATACTTTATGTCTTCCTAAGAGTGAATGGGGGTTAGGATTCCGGTATTCAATTAATAACAACAAAGATTTAGCTGCTAAATTATATTAGAGGATGTTGCATAACCCCAATGCTCTTTGGGCCAATAATATTTGTGCTAAATATGTTGAGAACAAAAGTCTTGAAGACCTTGTTCGCTATCAACTTCCTACCAAAGGTTCTCCCATTTTAGCAGTTCTTAAGACTGGTGAGGATTTGATAAAGAAAAAATTATTTTGGATCATTCATAATGGTCAACATGTAAATTTTTGGACAGATTCTTGGGATGGTCACAAGCCTTTGATAACTCAGTTTCCCTATTGGAGGCCTTGGATGGAGGAGCTTCACCAAGCTAATTGGATAAAGGTGGCTAATTACTCTCGGTACCATCTTGGTAATTCAAAGGTTGGTAGATATTGGATCCCTATTGAGGACTGGCCTATTCAAATCCCAGAAAGGCAAAGACAAGATATCCAAGGCATCCTTCATATGAGATCCCTCTCTTGGTCCCATGAAAAATATTGTTTTGGATGGAACAACACTACTAAGGGTGAGTATTTAGTTGCTCTAGGTTATTTGACCTTATGCCATAATAATCCCAACCATTCTTCTGACATATTTTCTCGATTGTGGGCTCAAAAGCTCTGGACTAAGGTGAGGTTATTTAATTGGCTTTTATTGCATCATAGGGTGCTTACTGGTGAGAAACTTATGAAGCGTGGTTTTCATGGCCCTTTTAGATGTGAAATGTGTGAAGAGAATGTAGAAAATCTCAACCATATTTTTATTGAGTGTACTTTAGCCTCCGAGCTATGGAGGAGAATGGCCACTTTACTTGGCTTACAGTGGTCCAATTTTTTTACTTTTGAACATCTTTGGAGGGATTGGCCTAATCAAGAGGGTGTTGATCATTTTATTAGGCAGTTAGTTTGGATGGGTTCTACCATTCTTCTTTGGAATATTTGGAATGAAAGGAACAACCAAATTTTTAATCAATATAGGAAGGATATTCACTATATTTGTCAAAATACCATAGCCAACTTAGTTGAATCAGTCCATCAACTCCTTAATCACCCCCAAAACTCCCACCAAAGATGGGATCAAGTGATGCAAAGATTGAATATTAAATCTTCTAAGGGCAACCAACTTAAAGGGAATGTGAGTATTAGTAATATGGATAGGACTAGAAATTGGCAACCTCCTCCTAAGGATTTTGGAAAATTCAATACTGATGGAGCCTCTAGAGGGAACCCTGGAAAAGCCAGTGTGGGAGAAATTGGTAGGCTTTCAGATGGCTCCATAGTTTTTACTTTTGCTGAGAATTTGGGTATTCTTTCCAATAACCTTGCTTGAGGGGTATGGTATCCTCAGAGGCCTTTAGGAGGCTACTAAGGTTGGATGGGAAAAGGTGTTAGTTGAGTCTGACTCTCAACTTATGATTAATCTCTTGAAGACTCCTAATAATCATAAGGTGGATTGGAGAATAAAAAGAATTATTGAGAAGATTCAATTAATCTAGATGAGATTTTTGAAAGTTGATTACAATCATGTGGTCAGAGATCAAAACAAGAGTGTTGATGCTTTAGCTAATTGGGCTTTGGACAAAGGTGATCTTACTTGTTATGGCCACCCTCCTATATGGTGGGCTTCTCAAATTAGGGAAGCTCTTCTTTCTATCATTTCTTTGGATGACTCCAATTTTGAAGGTACCTAGTTTCTTCTTGTTTTTTTTTTTTTGCTTCTCTTTGGTTCATTCAGTTTTTTTTAGTTCCCTAGCTCATTCTATTCTTTATTTTGTTTCCTCTGTTGATTCTTGCCTTAATAGTCTTCTAGTCTAGATAGGTCATTGTTATGTTCAATTTATTTTTATTTTTTTCTTTTTTGTTTATTTTGTTTAGTTTTTTAAGGTGGGTGGGTTGTTTTGTTTTATTTTGTTTTTGCTTTTTTTTTTTTATGTTTTTTGTTATTGTTCTTGTGTTTTTTTCGTTCTTGTTCTTGGGTTTATATTTGTTTGTGTTATTTCGTGTTTTTATGTGTGAGTGTTTTCTATGTTTTTTGTTTTTGTTTATTGTTTGTTGTTGGTTGTTTTTTATTTTTATTTTTTTAATTTTTTAGGTTTTGGTTGTGTTTATTTTTCATGTTTTTTTTGGGTTGTCTTTGTAGTGTTCTGTTGTTTTTGTCTTGTTTGTGTTTTGTTATGTGGTTCTTGTGTTTTTCTATGTGGTTTGTGTTGTGGTTTATTTTATCTTATTGTGTGTGTTTGGTTGTGCTTTTGTTTTTGACACACTCAAGGAGCATGTTTTTTATTTTATTTTATTATTTTTGTTGTTATTTACTTATTTTTAAATTGGTTTTGTGTGTTTGTTTGCTCCTTGAGTATGTCAAAGGTGGTAGGCCAGGTCCGATTCCTGGGCATTTTTTGCGGAATGGATACCCTTGCCTCCTTGGGTCTTACCCGAAAGTGGCATCCCTTTTGGGATGTTTTCCACAAAAAAAAAAAAAAAAAGGTAATTGCTAAAAAAAATATCCTTGCACTTTAGGGTTTCTAGGGAAACATAAAGAAGATTTTGCTTTTGAGGTTATTCCTTGCACTTCAAATCCTTCAAAATAATGCAAACCTAAAGATGAAAAGTCTTACTATGAGCAGTGTGAGAAGATTGAAGAGATTGATGAAGATGAAAGTATTGTTGGAAATGAACAAAAGAGAGGAAGATCCAAGAAACAAAAACAAAGAGAAAAATAAAACCAAAGGGATAATGATATGGGAAAACAAAAACAAATATCACAAGTGTTAACAAGAAGTGGGGCTAAACCCATAAATAAATAAATAATACAATGAAAATAATATCTTGGAATTTTAGGGAAATGAATAGGAACCCTAAAAAAAAATATTAATAAATTGTGAGGTTGTTATAAGATATATATAGATATAGAATCTGGGTAGAAAATATTTCAGCCCCTCACGGTATTGAATTTCATCTTGAAAATATTTAAATTTTGAAATGCATATGATATAAAAGGAGTTGATTGTGGAAACTTAACAGTTTGAAGAAGATGGGTAACATATTTGATAGAGATATAAAGTTGGATATGCTTTAATTAACTTGTTAGAAATGTAATAAGATAAATATAATATTTTGTTTTTGTAATAGGAGTGATCCCCAATAGAAGCCACACATAGCTTATTTAAAAAATAAATGGTATTTCTATCTCTTTTCTTGAGCCTTTTATCCTTAATTTTTTGGAACCGATGTGGCTCCTTTTTCAATGCATTATGGTAATTAGAAAGTAATTTTTTTATTACACATGAGAATCCTAGTCCATTCCATTGATTTTTACTATCTCTTGTTAATTTTTGAGCTTGGATTCAATTTTATTCTTTTCTTCAAAAATTCTACCAAAATATTTGGCATTCCAAATCTTCATTTGCTCTGTCAGATATTTTATCTTTTGAACAAACATGTACATACATGATCCTTTAAAATTTGATTTATCCCATCATAACATAACCATTTGGAAGAAATCGTGGTCTTGAAGACACATAGACTAGAAACAAAATGTAATTGGATGGCTATTATTGGGTAAATCACAAGTCAAAAGAATTTAACACAATCTAGAGCAGAGGGTCTAATAAAATACAACCTCTTCTAGCAAGCCAAACATCTCCATTCCAACACACAAAATAGTAAATAACAATAATAAAATTAAAATATTGTTTTTATATTTTAACTGCAACATAAACCATTATATAGTTCCACAATGGCCATAGTTTCCACAAACTTCATAATTTTCCTCCATAGAGCACCACAAATACCATAGTGGCCATAGTTATCATAGAATTCACAATTTCTCTCCATAGAACACCATAAATACCACAATGGAAACAGTTGCCATGGACTTCATAGTGGCTTCAATTTTCTAGATGACTCTCTTGACATTCCCTTGCCAATACCTTACTGGCCCTTACCAACTCCTTGCGAATCATCTTGGATCCTTATTGACTCCCTTACGGGTCTCTTGTAGGTCCCTTGTCAACCCCCTTATCAGTCATTATCAGTCCCTTGTCGATTCCTTATTAGCCATGTTTGATCCTTTTCTAGTCCCCTTTGTCAATCATCATTGAATCCCTCACCAGTATCTAAAGGTCATTTGTTAACCCCTTACTAGTCCTTGTCGATCCCTTATCATCTCCTTGCGACCTTGTCCAAAAAAAACTAGTCATTGGAATTAACAACCACATCTCCACTTATGCCCTTCTAGCAATGAGAAACAATGTTGGAATATAGAAAGTTGTGTCCCTTCCTCTTCCTTTTTATAGCCAACCAAAGAGACCAAAATCATATACATAAACCATGTGCACAAAACTCATGGTTTGAATAGGTTTGTGATATGATCCTACTTGCAATAAAATAGCTAAAGAGATTGTATACTTTGCTTGTAACCATGTGTTGGATAACAAAAATATTTCCCATTTTTATTATGTGAGTTTTCCTAATGCATCTATTATCCCATGTGCATTGAAAACTTGAAGGAATAACATCCCAAAGACTATTTGAATTGAAAAATGAAGTAAAATAATATATTGATTTAGACCATCTAGAAGTACCAACATTCTTATCTAAAGGAGATAGAATTGTGTTAAGTTCACCCCCATTGGATATTTGAGTATAATAGATTATCATTGATGTCAAAATGGCATGGGCCATGAGAGCACGACAATGAAAAGGTTGAAGGCCAAGTTTGAAGACGAAAAGAAAGCAAGTTTAAAATAAATAATATAATACATGGGATAAAAAGTTATTTAAATTAAAGTTTTAAATTATTTATATTTAAATAATTTAAAATTAAATATTTTAATATTTTAATTTAAATTTATTTTATCAAAAGTTACAACACAGTGATGCGCCGACGATTGAGGGCCAAAGATTTATTGTTACTTGAAAAAAATAGAAAACATGACAAATGATAGATGGCCTAAGGCAGATAGGGACGAAGAGTTGCATAGGCGAAAGAATACATGGATGAAACAAAATCAGAAATGGATGAAACGTTGGGAAATCAACATAAATGAATGCCCAAATGTCAACAAAGACATAAAAAATTATGTGAATGAAAAGTTTAGAAGTGGAATGTGGAAAAATGCAAGCAGGAAAAGACAATATTATATTGCAAATTTTAACCCCACGTATGACCACAAGGAAAAAGTGTATATAGGCGCTGAAATCAAGTGGAAGGAAAAAATACTCATTGCTCAGATAAGGACTACTCTCATAGGCTTAAATGTGAAACAGGGAGATGAACAACGCCCAAAGAACAATGGAAAGAAAGGATATGTACTCTATGCAACACAGAGGCAGTAGAGACAAAGGAACACTTCATCTATAAATGTCCGAGTTTTTCACATATCCGTGATAAATACAAAGAAACACTTGGAAATGAGTTTATTGGCAGATTTATTTGAAGAGAGTAAAATAAAAAAAAGTTGGGGAATTGCTAACACAAATCAGGAGAAGGAACAACCTTCTCAAAGATATTAAAGATCATATGATATGATTTGAGTAATTGTACTTCCATATTTGAGGTCCATAGACCATATTTGAGTCTCACAAACGAAATTAAAATCTTTCATTTCATTTCAAAACTCAAGTCTAAAAGGAAACTCCACCAACGACTTTGCTAAAAAGTCGTATCTCATATTGAAAGGTGTAACAAAAATCATTTGTTGAATGCCAATGAAATTTTAAATCGTGCACACTTCGGGGAGGCGAAAATATGATGCGCACAAACTTAGGGAATGAAAAACGATTGCACAGACTTTGAGGAATTGGTGGTAAATTTAAAGGCAGCGATGAAAAGAACTATTTCGTCCCGATGCCTAGCTCAGACGGTGGATTCTCTTTGTGTGGGTTGTAGCAGAAGATAGAGCGAGGGTTATAAACACGTCGTGTTCGGTTTGTATAAGAATTTTTTTTAAAAGGGTGATCGAACAGGTAGATTTGTTATTGGTGTGCGCACAGTGTGTTATATGGGCGTGCAACCCAAGTGGTTGCCTAGGCACAACTAGGGCGCTAGGTTGGGAAAGAGCTCGAGTTTGAAGTGTATGACATCATCAATATTTTTTTAAAGGTATGCCCAAAGTGCTATTAAAGGATAATTATTTTATTTTGAGTGTATGATATAAGAGGTGGCAGAAACTATAGGACAGCGGAGTAATAAGTTGTAAAATTTACTATTGTTTAAAAGGTATGCTCAAAGTGCTATTAAAGGTTATATACGAGGTGGCAGAAATTATAGGAGAAATTATAGGACAGTGGAGTAATAGGGTGTAAAAGGGAATATTTACTATTGTGAAGAAGAGGGAGTATTTTATATTGAAATCTTGTTTAATGAAAATTATAAAGGGGATACATTTTCTTTGAAAGCTTGAAGTGAGTATTTTATATTGAAATCTTGTTTAATGAAAATTATAAAGGGGATACATTTTCTTTGAAAGCTTGGAGTGATAAGGTTTAGGAATGCAATGTATTTTTTTTATATGAAAGAAGAATGAAAAGTTATTTTTAAAAAGGAAGGAGTTTATAAGGTGTAGTTTGAGGTTTTTATGTGTTGAGAGGTATTTTGAAAAGTTTGGAGATTATAAGGTGTACTTGAGACTTGTCATTTTTGTATTGTGAAATAAATTTTGAGGAGAATTTTGAATGAAGATTTTGAGGTAGATCTTTGATATCTAATCATTGAGATTGGCAAAGAGGTTGTTTGCGATTGAGACAGGTTTTGAGGTCAAATTTCAATCAAACAAAAGGTATTGGCATATCATCCTTGTGAGTAAAATATTTTTGGGTTGAATATTGTGAAATGCAAAGTTGGAGTGAAAAGGTTTGTTTGATAAGCATTGTTGAGTGAGTTTTCATGTGCATGATTGGTGGAAGTTTGTGAGTACATTTGAGTGTGAAATTGAGAACTATCTTGAACTAGGGTTTGTGAAAGATCATGAGTATCATTGTTATGTGAGATTGTTTGATAAGAATTGTTGGAAATATTTGAGTAAAATTTCATGTGCATGATTAGGGTTTGAGAAAAGATCATGAGTATCATTGTTATGTGAATGTGGAATCATCTTGAGTCAAGGGTTGAGATTCATAGTGTGAGTTGTTGAAAGTATAGTGAAATACTTGGTTAGGGTTTGCAAGCAAGTTGTGTTTCATTGAGTGGATGGTTGAGTAAGATTGGATGAACATTATTGATTGAATGCATTGGAGTGATAGTTCAAGTTCTATGAAACAAATTGTTATTAATTCTAAATTGATTTGAAAAGGAGTTTGAAAGTGATAGAGTTATTTGTGAGTGTGAAACATATTGAGTCTCTTACCATTCTCTATATGTTTATGAGGATAAACAAGATTCTGAGTGAAAATTATTTTTGTGAATATAGAGTTTTTTTTGAAAGAGAATAAGTTGAGTTTTGTGAGTGTTTTTGTGTGTGAAACATATTGAGTCTCTAACCATTCTCTATATGTTTATGAGGTGAAACAAGATTCTGAGTGAAACTTGTTTGAGTGATTAAAGAAGTTTTCTAAGAGATATTGAGTTGAGTTTTATATGCAAGTTTTGCAATTGATTTGAATAAGATTTTGTGAAAGCTAGTGGACAAATTTGAGTAAGTCCTAGAGTGGACTTAAGGATAAATTTTAGCAAGCTTTTGTGAAATCTTGTGAGCTGATTTGAGTAAGTCCTAGAGGGGAAATAAGGACAAAGTTGTCAAAGATTTTGTTAAATCTTAAGAACAGATTTGTGTGAGCTTTTGTGGAAGCTTACAATCAGATTGGACAAGTTCTAGAGATAACTTGTTGAGCAGATTTGAGGTAAGTCTTAGTGAAGACTTGTTGAGTAGATTTGAGGTAAGTCTTTGAGAAGAATTGAGAGCAAAGTTGATTGATTGATTTGTTCAAGCTTTGTATTAAGGCTTGGGGCAGATCTAGCAGAGTTGATTTGTGATTGGATCAAGCTTTGTGTTAATGCTTAAGAACATGTTTAAGGATAGAGTTTGGTGCATATTTTAGGGTAGATTTGTGCCAGACCAGAGATAGAGATTGAGAAGATTTGTGCTAGATAGAGGAACTATGTTTAGTGTATATTTGAGATAGATATTGATCAAATTTGTGCTAGATCGAAGGACTATGTTTAGTGCAGATTTGAGACAGAGATTGAGCAGATTTGTGCTAGATCGAAGGATTGTTTTTAGTGTAGATTTGAGATTGAGATTGAGCAGATTTGTGCTATATTGAAGGACTATGTTTAGTGTAGATTTGAGATAGAGATTGAGCAAATTTGTGCTAGACCAAAGGACTGTGTTTAGTGCATATTTGAGATAGATATTGAGCAAATTTTTGCTAGACTGAAGGACTATGTTTAGTATAGATTTGAGGCTGAGATTGAGTAGAGCTAAGAGTAATATTTGGAGATGCAGAGCATAGGATATTAGTCTATAGTGGATAGAGATCCATTAGCTAGGGTAGTGAGGATAGAGGTATTTTGAGTGAGGATAGGAGTCTTCATTGGAGATAGATCCACAAGCCAGTGTAGTGAAGGTATTAGTCTTCTATAGGATCACCAGCTAGAGCAGAGGAGAAGGAGTTCTCTTATGGATAGAGATCCATATATTAGATGAGGGGATTGGTGTCTCATGTGAATAGGTATCTACAAACTTGATTAGGGAATTGGTGTCTCCTTTGGATAGTGGTCCATAAATATTATAATAGGGAAGGATTCCTAAGAGATTTGTTGAGAAAATTTTAGTGAAATATTTTCTTTATGGACATAGCCCACATTGGGTGAACCACGTTAAATTGGTGTCTCTATTATGTGTGATGATTTGTGCATTACTTTAGTTACTACTATTGATATTGCCATTGATTGTATTGGATAATATTTTTTGGGAAAGAAAAGTAAAAAGTGGTCTTATATTGTTCACCCCCCTCTTAGTATAAGCTTGTGTTCTTCACCCCCAAGAATATATAGATTAGAATTATGAATCATCATTATGTTTAGCAAAAATATGTTAAGGTATTTCAAACATATTTCATGAGTAATAACTGTGAAGACAAAAATGAAACACCAAATATTTTATAGAAAATGAATAATCAATGATACAAGAGATTGCACAAAGAATGAATTTTATATAATTATCATCGGGTGGATCTTAGTACAATCAAATGTACCTTAATTTGGGATTTACACTATTTATTCTTTTGATAAAAATGAATAAAGTATGCTAGGGTTCTTTAAAACCCTAGCCAATAATGCTTGTGGTGTCTTCAATGCTCGTTCTTGCTCCCAATAGAGGTGAGTGGGCTTCAGATATCCATTGGCTAGACCACTCCAACTTAAACAGTTGCTCAATGTTTGTGTATATCCAGATATGCATACAAAATATAATAACAAAGGGTTAGTAATAACTATGAGGGCTCCACTGTGTGAGATCCTCAGAAATTAATAAAACCCTAGTTATCAAATAATCAAACTACATGTAAATATGAAGATAATAAAATTAATAAAATAACAAAAGATTTACCTTATAGACTTGTCATTTTTTTATTTTTTTGTTGGTCATCATTGTAGAAAATAGGTGGTAGAAACCCTAGGGGCACCCAAGGGTTTTCTAGTCAGCAAAAATAGGATCTGAGATGCCTGCGAGTGCTTGAAAATAATAGGAAGCATCCAGAGGTGTTCGATGATGGAGGGAAGGCACCCAGAGGTACTTGGTGGTAGAGGGAAGTGCACAAAGGTGCTCAACAACAATAGAGAATGCTCAGAGGCATTTGAGGACTAAGATAAAAGTCTACAAAAGCAGATATGATTGAGCAAAGTGGATGGCAATGAATACGAAGGTTAGGGCGATCGAAGGCAGATGGTGAGAATGCTTGGATACTCTAGAGGAGCTCAAAAAATTAGGAACTCAAGGAAATTACTTAGGCCAAAAATTGCTTAGGAAACTTAGGGGTTGATCCATCAAAATGACTCATATTTGTAATCTCACCTAGGGCACGTTAGGGTTTCGATGACACAATCTGTGTGATCAAGATTAAAACGTGATAGAGGGTGGAGATTAAATTTGGGTATGTGGTATGGATCAAGGTGAATGAATGGCTAGTATTAAAAAAAGATGGATTGCCGAGATTAATTCACACACACACACACATATATATATTTATTAAATATATATAATATAATATAAAAATATTAATATTAAATATATAACAAATAATATATATATATATATATATATATATATATATATATATATATATATATATATATATATAAATAATGGGTAAAAATGGTGGGAAGACCTGGATGGACAAAAATGGCTAGGATTTAGTGTCTATAGATGCCCCTTTTTGTATCATGTTGCATGAAACAAAATGCAGTGCAAAAATACGAGACACCTTTTTGGCTTAGTGGTGAAGCAGCTTCATTAAGATGTGGACATGAGCTTGGAGATAAAAGAATTTTTATTGTGTAGCTTACCCCCTCAATTGGCGAATGATTTTATGGATGAATCTCATGAGCCAATTTAAAAATAAAGGAGTGCAAATGATTGTATGGATAAATGGGGTGATTGTGGACGATATGAATGATATAAATGTGATACCATTTTTACCCTAACAGTTGAAGGGGATTTCTGCCAAGTGTAGATGCCATGATCATGTAAGATGTATCCCATTATGGGAAATTCAAAATCAAATGTGGTTACCCCAATTTTGGGGTGATTTCATGTTTTTGAAGAATGGGCCTTCTAGTGTCATTGAAATGCAAGATGATAAAAATAAAAAAAGGAAAGAAAATAGTCTATCCTCGAGGTAACTCATGATTGTAGCAATTCCTACATGAAATCCCTAAATGGTTGTTCAATAACTTTACCTGACTTGTATCCTCGAAGACTAGTGTAATTGTAAAGGAGATGAGAAATTATGATTTTATTCATGTTTCAAGCCCCATGAACAAGGCCATCAATGACAATTTTTGAGCAAATTGGTCTTGGCATGTTTCACTCTAAATATGAGGTACTAAAATTGATTTTGTTTTTGAACAAGGAGATAGTGGATGATGAATATGACCAAGTGTCCTTATGATGATTTATTCATCTTATCGAATTGCATGGATGCAAATCGTTGCAATCGCCAAGGAGATAGAATAGACCACTAGATACAAGATTCACTTGAAATTGTAGTTAAACTTGGAAAATGTGCAAATGTTATGGTTGATGATTGGAAATGATATGAAATGAATCATTGATGATGAGAGTGATGATTATGGTTATTTTGTGAAAATTTAGACCGTTTTGGATCTTTTTGGGATTTGATAAGTGATTTGGTGCCTTTTGGGCGTAAACTAAAATTATGCATCCAAAACGGTTTGGACCTTCACAAACTTGATAATATGATGAAATGGATGCATGGATAAAATTTAGAGTGATTTGGTGGAGGTAAGCTACATTTTTGAATATATGGATTCAAGTGATTGAGTCTATTTTTGCCCCAACATATGAAAGGGGTTTTTGACATGTGTATGATGCAATAACTATGAAAAATGCAATGATTGTGTTTGTTATTTGCCCCAACAGATGAAGGGATTTTGACATGGGAAAATGCAATGCAATGATTGTGTATGTTATTTGCCCCAATAGATGAAGGGTTTTTGATAATGCAAGTGCCCTTATGGTGATCTACCCATCCTACCAGATTGCATGGATAACCAGTCACTACAACCGCCAGGTGACTAGGATAAACCACTAAATATGAGGTTCACTTGTACTTGTGTCTATTATTTACCCCAATAGATGAAAGGTTTTTTGAAATGGGGAAAATGCGATGAATGTGTTTGTTTTGCGCTAACAGATGAAGGGGTTTTTTAAATGGAGAAAATGCAATGAATGTGTCTATTCTTTGCCCTAACAGATGAAGGGATTTATAAAATAGAAATAAATGCAATGAACGTATCTATTATTTTCTGTAATAGATGAAGGGGTTTATAAAATGGAGAAAATGTGATGAATGTGTCTATTCTTTGTCCTAACAGATAAAGGGGTTTTTGAAATGGGGAAAATACGATGAATGTGTTTGTTCTTTTCCCTAACAGATGAAGGGTTTTTTGATATGTAAGTGTCCTTATGGTGATTTTTCCATCCTACTAGATTGCATGGATAACCAGTCATTGCAACCGCCAGGTTAATAGGATAAACCACTAAATACAAGGTTCACTTGTACTTGTAGATATATTTGAAAAATGTTGAGTGAAGGTGTAATGATGAATAAAATTGATGATGTTGAATGCAATGAATGTGGATTATTTAATGAATGATTCTATTTTTGCCCTAACAGAAAAGGGTTTTTTGACAAGGAATGAATACAAGGTAAAGGGCATAATCTTTTGAACCTAGCAATGGATTGTTGATGAAGTGAATGCAAGGAAAAGGGTGCAACCTTTGACAAAATGATGCAACCTTTTAAACCTAGCAATTGATGTGTTGATGATGTGAGGTGTATGCATGATTGAATTATTTGTTGAATTGGTGGGGAAGGTGTGATACCTTGAACACCCCCAAGTTGTGTGCTTATTTGTTTGATTGGGGGAAAGGTGTGATACCTTGAACACCCCCAAGTTGTGTTGTTTTTTATTTTATTTGGGGAAGGTGTGATACCTTGAGCACCCCCAAGTTATGTGTTTGTTTATTTGATTTTGGGGAAGATGTGATACCTTGAACACCCCCAAGTTGTTTGTTGTTTGAACTTTCTAGCAATATTTGCATATGCGAGTTATATATATATATATATATATATATATATATATATATATATATATATATATATATATATATATATATATATATATATATATATATATACATAGCTTTTACTTTTGTGTTATGATTTTTTGTGAATGCATATGTATATGTATGATTAATGCAAGAGGTATGTATGGATGATTAATGCAAGTAGTATGTATGGATGATTAATGCAAGTGATAATAGAATGCAAATGTTCTAATGATCATTCATAGTTTATAATTTGCTTGGCCATGTTTTAGCATTGTTGTTTAATTAGGGGTACCAAACTTGGTGGTATGTGGGGTGAAATACTCATGAGCTAACATGGATGTTGACATGGAAGAAGATATGGATTTTGATATGGAAGAAGATATGGATGTTGATATGGAAGACAAATTGTTTTACAAAGACTCAGACATCATAGTGGCATCAAACAAACACACTAAAACTACCTAATATATCTAGGACCAAATGTGTGTACAATGAATTCATTTACCAAATCATGAGCACAGTAATGAATCGAGGCAATCAAGAACCAATGTGTGTGCAAGTGAATTCATTAACTCATCTTGAGTAAATTGGGTGTGACCTGTTATAGATGATATCAAGAAGCTAGCTTGTTCGTATGTGTGGTCATAGGTATCTTTGAAAGAGACGTGTCACCACGCATGAGCATACTCCACTGCCAGTCAAGCATCTATAGCTCCGGTGGATACTAGCTCCATAGTCCAAGAATTTTGATCTCTCAAGTTTTGGGGATGAGTACCTAACCATATGACTAGAAATGTGATCCTTACAACCAAATGATTAGTGGTGTGTGAAGTGTACAAGATTTAGAGTTTTTAGGGATTTTTCCCTACTCTTTCTTTTATTTTTGCATTTGTGATAGTGGTGAAAAACACTATTTTTATGGACTATGTTGCATTATGGGACAGGCGAGGATTATCCTTTTCACTTTGAGGTTCAACCCAAGTATGGTGTTATCCCTATTTGACACAAGATGTTTTTTAATATGTGAAATTATGTTTGGTTCAAGAATGTTTTGGAGTCAATTCCTAAAACTCAAGATTTTCTTAGTGAAAATGTGTCTTGGTCCTAGAGAAAACTCGACATGAATAGGAGATTGCTTAAAATACTAGAAGTGCCTGAGTGACCAAAAACACCTAGTAATTATGACAATGTGGCTTTACTAATAACAGTTTGACTTTATGGCATGATGCAATGAAATGGATGATGTTTTGAAGGTGCCCATGATTAAGGCAACATGACTTTAATGGACCAATTAATATCTAAACTAAGTAAATGATCCTTAATATGAAATGTGAATGTGGATGGAATGAACGAAATGCAATTTGTGAAATGAAGTGTATGAATGCAACTATTTTTAAATGAAATGTGTGCAAATGAAGTGCAATGTTTTTGAATGAAATGTGTGCAAATGAAGTGCAATATTTTTGTGTATTAGCCATGCATATATACATATATATAAATCACAGTAAGCATGGAATGCTTTCAAGTGTATGACATTTAGTGTCTCAATTTCTTTTACTCCCCTAGCCTGTTAAGCTTATGTGCTCCTTAAATCTTGTGAACTTAGATAGCAACAAGAAATATGTATAGATGCAAATGACTTCGAGTTGACATGTGACCAAAGGTGTTAAGTGCCTTTGGAGCCTTTTGAAATTGAAATATGACCAAAGGAATTAAGTACATTTGGAAATTTTTGAAATTGATATGTGACCAAAGGGATTAAGTATCTTTGGAGCTTTTTTAGATGTGACCAAAGGGATTAAGTACCTTTGGATCTTTTTGAAATTGATATGTGACCAAAGGGATTAGGTACCTTTGGAGATTTTTGAAATTGAGATGTGACCAAAGAGATTTGGTACCTTTGGATATTTTTGGAAATGAGATGTGACCAAAGGGATTAGGTACCTTTGGAGCTTTTTAAAATTGAGATGTGACCAAAGAGATTTGGTACCTTTGGAGATTTTTGGAAATGAGAGGTGAGAAAAGGGATTTGGTTCCTTGGGGGATTTTGAAATTGAGTTGTGACAAAAGGGATTAAATACCTTTGGAGATTTTTTAAATTGAGATGTGACCAAAGGGATTAAGCACCTTTGGGTTTTTTTTTGTATGGGGAAGGTGCATTACCTTAAGCATCCCCAATTTACTTGATTATTAATGGTGTGAGTGATTGGGAGGATTTGATATCTTGATAATCCTTAGTATTCTTGATTATTGAGTTGGTACCAGTATCTTGATCAGATTAGTTGGATGGACCGTTTATGGGAAAGACTTTAAGATCAATAAGATCTTGGACAATGTCCTTAAATACATGGTAATTGTTGATGTCATGGCCTGTTTGTTGATGGTAGGGATAGAACAAGTGATCCTTAAAGTGTTTGACTCATTTTTTTGGGTCTCTTGGTTTGATTTTTGGAAGTGAAATATCTTGTGCTTTATAAAGCCTTCAAAAAATGGTTGCATAAGATTTTGAAAGCACCGTGTAGTTGCGAGGGAGCTAATGCTTGGTGTATTTTTCTAATTGTGTTGGATGTTGAATTTATGGTACAAATATTGTAACCTGAGATGTGGATTGTGGAATTGGATGTTGCATCTATTATGGTTGCTGACATGAATGATGATGACGTTGATGATGACTCAATTGTAACTCAATGTTAGTGAGTTGAGTTAAAATCTATTGCAAAATTAAAGTGCATTGACAATATGATTGTAATCCCTAGTTTGCTTGTTGAGTTTATTGATATGGGTGAATGGATGAGATTGAGTATGTTGTTTTTGGTGTGATGAATTGGGGGGCATGGAGTGAAATTTATGATTATGAGTTTGGTGAAAAAATGATTGTGAACGAAGAAAAGGAGATGATGTGTGAGTACTATGGATGGGTTGACCTACAAGAATGGAATAAGTTGATGGAGGTATGGTACTAGAAATCATAGAAGATTATGGTGCCCATGATGGACTTTGGGTGATGAAGGTGGACTTGTTGGAAATTGGTTGAGGCTTAAGGTCAGGGTTATGCATAAGGGGTCGGCGTTGAAATCTATTTATAAAATCAAGGTGAATTATCTTAGAATCCCAACGATATTTGTAGAAGTATACATGGCAAATTGCAATAATTTGTTTCCAAAAAATTTCAAACCGTGGTGATTTTCATTAATTTATCTCCAAAAAATTTCAAACCGTGGTGAATTTTTTTGTGTTGGGGAATATGAATATCGGTTTGCAAAATCTAAAAAATGTACGGCATACTTAAAAGTGTTAGGCCAATATGAAAGACTTTAGGTCAACATGATGACTGATAGCATGACGATCGGCTGCAGGTATGACAATCGACTACAAGCATGATGATCAGTTGTAGGAATACCGATCGATTGTAGGCATACCGATCAGTTGCAAGTATGACGATCAGCTGCATGCATACCGATCGACTGCAGGCATGACGATCAGCTGTAGGAATGTTGATCGGTTGTAGCCATGACAATCAGCTGCAAGCATGATGAGTGGCTACAAGAATTTTGAGTGGCTGCAGGCATGTTGATCGACTGTAGTCATGATGATCGACTACAAGTATGATGATCGACTACAGGCATGATGATCGGCTACATGAATGCCAATCAATACCTTTACAACTAATAGAAAAATTTTGATCAAAAATCCTTGCAATCGATCAGCTTATGCCATGGCTTTGCAATCGATCGGCTTATGTTGATAGACACGACTCTACAACTGATCGGCTTATGTCGATAGACATGGCTCTATAAATGATCAACTTATGCCGATAGACATGGCTTTGTAACCGATCAAATTATGTCGACAAACACGACTCTACAACTGATCGGCTTACGTCGATAGACATGGCTTTGCAATCGATCGACTTATGCCGATAGACACGACTTTGCAACCGATCAGCTTATGTCGATAGACATAACTCTACAACCAATCGGCTTATATCGATAGACATGGCTCTACAATCGATTGTCTTACGATGATGGAGACTCATCTGCAACCGATCAGTTTATTTCAATAGTCACTCCTCTGCAAAATTCTCAAGTTTTTCGTTGTTTTAGAGCTATTTTTGAGTTAGAGTATTTTTTATGTATGTTTATCGGTACCCATTATAGTATATATACGGGTAGTATATGAGGTGATTTGGGTAGGAAAAATAAAATCATTTATAATTTGAAGGAAATTTTGGCAGGAAATATAAAATCATTTATAATTTGAAGGTGAATTGGATGGGAAAATAAAAATCATATGTAATTTTAGGTCAACAAATTAAAATAAAGTTAGGTTCATGATTATCAACGACGGGCGAATTTACCCCAAAAAAACTTCCACCCCATAAATTTCGGGTGAATGGCCCCCAGTGAAAGGATCCAAAATTAGCCTTTTCAAAATTTAAAAAAACCTAAATAGAGCCAATTTACGATATTTTGTGCTTATGCATAACCACTGCTTAAGGTCCACCTGAACTCGTTGTTGAATGTTCTATCACTTTTTAAGGAATTTTTTCAAATGCTCCTATGTTTCGTGAATTTCCATATCATCATTGGAGGGCATGGAGAAAAATGGAACATATGATGTGGTTTGGGATAAGTAGAAATGGAAATTGCAACTTGATTTGAGGAAATGGTCACTTGTGAAGCATCATTAACTTGTGCTTCATACCAGGGGTTGGTATAGGTAGATGTCTATGAAGTGCTAGGAGCACATGATGATTGGGGAATGGAGAAATGGTGGGAAAGTGCAACTGATGCCTCCAAGAGAGGGTTGGTGTACACCTGGATGAAGTTGGATGGTTGGGAAGGAACACATTCTTATTTTAAAGAAGGATCTTGATCTGGGTCATTATGGATAGGCTACAAGACATAATTAGTCGATTTTTAGAAAGCCTCTACTTTGGCCATATCTATATGGGTAATTTTATGGTCAATTGTGGGTGAAGATGATTCAGTTTGTAGAAGATATGTGGAGGTGTATTTGTGTGAGATATTAGTAGCCTACATAGTGTGTGATGGGCCCATAGATAAATCTATGCAATCTATATGAACCACATTAACAGGATTTACCATAGAAGTGATAGGAAATGAAAATGAACATTCCATAGATGTGTTGTTTTGGTTTAAAGATTTTTTTGATTTCTTGTTAATACCATAAGCTACTAAACCAAATGTAAAATGTGTTGTAAAGGAAATGCTAAAATGGAAATTCATAGAAATCAAGTGAAAAAAATAAATGCTATGTTTAATCAACAACTATGTCTTACCTCATTCATTAATTAAATCCTTTTAATGTTTTATTATTATTTTTTTGTTTTTTATTTTGTGTGCTTGAATTCACTAATCTAAAATTAAAATGGGTGAATACTATGTCTCGTAAAGGGCAAAGAGATTCTTACTGGTGATGAAATCTAGTAAGTTTGCTCGGGGGTAACCTATGGTGTCTAGGGATAGATATTAGTGGATGGATATGAAACCCACCATCACTAGATCTCAAGAAATGGTTGGTGATGAAATACAACCATTACTGTTAAACATGATACGTGTAGTGTGTGTGATTCCTTTTTAAAGTTTTCAATTTTTTTTATTGTTCTCGCATACAAGAAGAAAATGCACATAAATCACACTTTTCCTTTGTAACGAATTCAACCATAAGTTGCGATTAGATATTCCAATTTCAAGTATAAAACCTCAAAAGAGATTTGGGGTACACCACTTAAAACCCATCCTAAATCAATGAGTGATTCCAACAATTGAGGGATCACCCAATTCTTCTGCCTTGAACTAGCAAGTGGTTCCAACAACAGGAGAAAATTTGAATAAAGGTAATCTATCACAATCTAGAGGAGTACCAGACAAAGGAAAATAGTACAATTACTTATACAATTTATCACCCTATAATGCAACTAGAATGCTTTTAACATTTCATATGCAAAAAAAAGATGCAGCACACCATAAAGCATGATTTATTTTTAAATGGAGATGTGTTATGTGTAAATGTAGCTATATGAAATAACTACCTTGATGTCTAAATGCATACTAGAATGAATGTTTCTAAAAATATATATTATTAAGTTCTTTTTAAATCAATATCTGAAAGAAAATATAAAAACGTAAAATATTAAAATGCATAAAATAGAGACTAGGGTTTCAAAGTAAACTTACAAGGAAGTTTAAGTATTTTTCTATTCTTATCGAAATGCACTTGGGCACCTATGAAACACACATGGGGATTTACTAAGTATCCCATGAACATCGTAGGGCTTCTGTGCACCTTCTGCATCATTCCAAAAATCTGAATTCTACAAAAATCACACGATCTGTGCTTCTAAAAACCTGTAAAATAACACAGAAAACAACAAGTTAGATCATAAGATAAATCAAAGTAAGAAACCCTTAGGGGGTCCCACCATGATCACCATTTGTGAAGACAAAAATGAAACACCAAATATATAACAAAAAATGAATAAGCAATGATACAAGAGATTGCACAAAGAATGGATTTTATATTATTATCATTGGGTGGATCTTAGTACAATCAAATGTACCCCAATTTAGGATTTACACTATTTATTCTTTTGATACAAATGAATAAAGTATGTTAGGGTTCTAAAAAAACCTATCCAACAATGCTTGTGGTGTCTTCAATGATTGTTCTTGCTCCCAATAGAGGTGAGTGGGCTTCAAATATCCATTGGTTGGATCACTTCAGCTTAACTAGCTACTCAATATATGTGTATCTCCATATCTACACATAGAAGATAATAACAGAGGGTTAGTAATACTTGTGAGGGTTCCACCATGTGAGACCCTTAGAAATTAATAAAACCCTATCTATCATATAATGAAACTGCATGCAAGTATGAAGATAATAAAATTAATAAAATAACAAAAGATTTATCTTGTAGACTTGTCATTTTTTATTTTTTGTTGGTCGTTGTTGTAGGAAATAGGTGGCAAAAACCCTAGCGACACCTGAGGGTTCACTAGTCAGAAAAAATGGGATCTAAGAAACCAACGAACACTCAAAAATAGCAAGAAGTGCCTAGAGGTGCTTGGTGTTGGAGGTAAGGTGCCAAGAGACACTCAATGATAGAGGGAAGTGCCCAGAGGCACTCAACAGTGATAGGGAATGCCTAGAGGTGTTTGGGGATTAAGATAATAGTATATAGAAGTAGATTTGGATGATCAAAGTGGATGGAGATGAATGTGAAAGGTTAGGGAGAGCAAATGCAGATGGCGAGAATGCTTGGATACTTTAGGGGAACTTAGAAAATTAGGAACTCAAGAAAATTACTCAGGCCAAAAATTGCTTAGAAAACTTAGGGATTGAGCCATCAAAATGACTCCTATTTATAATATCACCTAGGGAACATTAAGGTTTTTATGACACAATTTGTGCGATCAAGATTAAAACGTGACGGAGGGTGGAGATTAAATTTGGGTATGTGGCATGGATCAAGGTGGATGAATGGTTGGGATTAAAACAATATGGATGGCTACGATTAATTCACACACATATATACATATTTATTAAATATATATAAAATATAATATAAAATATTAATATAATATATATATATATATATATATATATATATATATAAAATATATATAAATATATGTAAATAATGGGTAAAAATGGTAGGAAGACCTGAATGGATGACAAGTGGCTATATTTGGTGTCTACAATAACTATAGTTGGAACATACATTTATAACCCCAACTTATGATATTTTCCTCTTTCCCACAAAATAGTCCAACAACTCAATTACTTTTTGCTTCTAACATTTATCCATCCCACTTGGATTTGTCCCATATTGTTTCAATACTGCCTAAAGCTCCTATTCCAAATAATTGTTTGAATTTACAATATTTTCTAGATAATTTATGAAACATGCATTCGCCACAATTGTATGGAGAAAAAAGTGATTAAAATATAGAAATAGAAAATGAAGTAAAAATATGAGGGAGATGATATTTACAAGGTTGAAAATAGAATATAACAAGATTTAAAGGGAGTTGGGATGAAGGTTTTCAAAAAAAAATGTAGGGAAAATACAAAGGAAGGGGTATCTTGGCCCTAGTGGCCAGTAGGAATATTTTGACTTGGATGATTAAAGTAAGAAAACTACGTAGCTGGAGGAAATGTAGTGGATTCAAAATGTAATAGCCAACCATTTTCTATAAGCTACCCAAAGTGAGGGAAAATGCAACAAGCACTTGTAATTTATAGTACAAAAAGAGAGGAGATATTATAGTCTATCATAGAAATGAGGCCAAAAGTTAAAGAGAACCAAGAAAAAAATACACAAAGAAAACCAGGTAAGATAAGCTAAAGCAAGAAGAATCAATATGGTACAATATTTGAGCAAAAATGATTTGAGGGATACCACCAAAAGGAGCCAACTGTACCAATATTTAATATAGAGGATTCAAGGGAGCTATCCCAAAAATAGATTCTAGGGATGTCCTTTATGGGGAACAAACCCATAAATATGGAATAAATATATCAAGAGCACCATTGAGACCTTTGAGGATTCCTACGATAGATCCCAAGAAAATTGAGATGGGGTATTTAAAGGCAGTAAATAGTTCCCTGATAGTGAAGGTGGACATGGAGGACATCCAAAATGGAATAGAAGCCATGGAGAGGAGAGGGATGATATTCTAATTTATTGGATTTATACCAATATTATTTTTGATAGGTAGTAAATTTTATATACAGCGGGTTTTTGAAGGATCCCAAAACCTTATTTACAATAGAAGCCACAACTTAGATTTGGACCAACAAAAAAACAAAATAGATCGGGGTGTACCCCTAGATCAAAACCCTGGGCCTTGCAACCCAGCCCCAGGCCATCAACCCAAAAAAAATTAACCCATCCTACTAAGAAAAAAGACAAAATAAGGGGTACCAAGGTCCCTGGGACCAAACCTGCAGAATACACTTGCTGATTCAAACAGAAACTAGAAACGAACCTCCACCCATAGTAGCTTGGAGGCCCTGGGCCCGAGTAGACCAAGTACCATCCTTGCCCACCCTGATGCACGAGGTGAACTCCCAAGGCAACTTCGGGTGGGGACCCTGCACTAGGGAACTAATTCTTGTCACCATAAGGGCCATCCCCCAGCCTGCGTTGGAGCTCCTTGAAGGCATTGATAGCTGCTATAGTCGCATTGGCAACCGAGGTGAGCGAGTTGATTGGCATGTTGAGGAGGATCCTAGTAAGAAATATTTAGAACTTATTCTTGGAATTCAAACTGATCTCGATGGTTTCCAGGGCATCAAATTTGGGCCTCTTGAGTCTGGCTGAGGACCTACTCCCGCCAGGGGTCGCCCCTCTTGTAGAGCTTGCACCAAGGGTCAAAATACCTCCAAGGACCTGAGATGATGCCTTGCATTTTTGGGTAGGCCTGCGCTCTATAGGGGGAGGATAATCTTCAAGGTCACTGGGAATGTCCTCTTTGGACTTAGAAGCAGCAGGGAGGTGACAAGGGAGGTAGCAGTCTCAATGGGGAATACCGAGGCCAGGGGGGATACTATAGAGTGGGGGATAATGGGCCAGAGCATAGTGGTACAGGATGGCCATAAGTCCTTGGTGGGAAGGGCAGGTGTGGTTTTTTTGGGCCCTATCAATGGCAAGGACAAGGGAGTAAAGCATAAAACGGGGAGTGCTCAGCAAGATGGCATCGTGAAGGTGGTTAACAAAGCTCAAATGGAAATTGAACAGCTTCTAGTCTGGGTCATCACAAGTAATAAATTGCATCATGGGGACCAGGGCTTCGTTGAATGGTTTGGGTAGGTCAGTTCTGAACAGATCAGTCTTGTACCAATTCTATTTTGAAAAGCGAGAGAGCTCCTCCTCCCAATTGTGTTTGTCTTGATGAATGAACTTCCCCTTTTCCTCACAATGCAGACCAATGACTTCGAACATGAACTCTCTGGTGACTCTGAAATGTAGCCCTTTCACTTGGACCTCGCCCTCATCCAAGGTGTCCAGGAAGCCTTGGATGATATCCTCATTAGGCCCATTGAATTTGCTCAGAAAGGGGGTATACTCCTTGGCATCAGTAAAGACTCTAGTAGACTCAGGTAGGGAGAGGGTCGAGGGCTCAACATAAATTTCCTTGGGAGTTGACATTATGGGTTCACAGATCACCAAGGGTAGAAAGTGCCATATGGAATTGGGGCTGACAAGGGAAGAAGCTCACCAAGAAAATACAGGAGGGATGGGGCAATGGAAGGTGAAGGCGATATGTCTCAGAGGGATATAGAGGTAAGGGTAGGAATTTAAAGAGGTAGTAAAGGATCACATGCCTTAGGAGTCGACATCTAGGGCAAGGGAAGACACAAGCGAAGAATGACAGGGGTAGCGATATGGATGCCAAGTTTGGTAGTGAGGGGGAAGGGGCCCAGGGATGGAATCCACATGGCGCACCAGCTGAGTTGGAATAGAGGGTTGGTATTGCATAGGTGGTAGCCACACCCATGATTCTAGGTCATGGTAATTCCAAGATGTAAAGTCAGTAGAAAGGCACTCGACTTGAGGTGGCACGGGCCCACATGCTATGTTGACTATGAGCCCAATGAGAATGCTAAAAAAGAAGAGGTTTATGAGCTACCTTTGATATGTATGTTAGGGAGGAAGACACCTGGCATCGCACGTATCCAATTGGTCACCCTAAAATAACCATGATTATGAATGCCATTAGGAACTGCCATCATGAAGAGAAACACAGTAAGGTTAGCGCCCCATGTGCGGTTGTGCCTAACATGGAGCCAGGTAATCCAGACATAGTGCCAGGGGATTCTAGGTATCTAGAATGACATTGATGTTGAGGAGGTCTTGGTATGCTGCTTGCACCAGCCTAGTGGGAAAATACTTGGTCCAGATGTTGAGCCCTTTCGAAGAAGTTGTAATATTGGCCAAAAAATTAGCCACCCTATTTCATTATCTGTAGATGTGAGAGATGGAATGTTGGAGGAGCACTGAAAGGATGACCCAAACCTCTTGGATAATATTGTAGATGCGCCACAAGTTATCCCCATTAATGAGGGTGGAATTAATGATGTTAAGGGAGTCACCCTCGATGATCACTTTAATAGGGGCCTTCTGGAGGGTGAGGACCCCATGGAGTAATGTTGTTGCTTCCACAAAGTTGTTGGTTTGTGTGACAGAGGCGTTGGAGCCTAGCAACTTGAAGCAGGTGGCAGGGGTTTGAGATGGGCCCCCAGGTGTCTTTCTCCTAATCCTTGACCAAGTAGTCTGACACATTAGGGCCTTTGGAGATCACCAGGCCTAGTTTAAGGACTCTGAGGTCACTTTCAGCACTCAAGGCCTCATCTTGGATCCACTTGTCCTCCTAGAAGTCAATCTTGGCTCCATCGCCAAGGATCCATCGGGTCCCTTTCCTAATAATTTCCTTTATGAGGGTCATGGATTTCCAAAAGGTCGATCCATATATGGGTTGGAAGTTGCTAAGGAAAGGGTGTTGATGAAGATATTTCATGTGCATAATACTGACCCATTCATCCGGGGCATTTGTGAACACCTTCCATGCTTGCTTGTCCAGGAGGGCTTTGTTCATAAGGGAAACCCACCTGAGCCCGATCTCTCCCTCCTCTTTAGGCCTAAAAACAAGGGGCCAGGAGACCAGGGGAATCCTCTTCCTGTCTTCACTGTCAGACCATAAAAACTATTTCTAGATTTATTCAATGTGGGCTGCAATTAAGGCCAGGATTTTGAAGACAGACATGAAGTACACCGGGATGCTTTAGAGAACTATGGACGTAAGGGTGGCCCTACCCTCTTGGGAGAGGAGGTGACCCTTCCAAGAGGCCAATTTATACTGGACACGCTCTATCAGACCACTCTATAGGGCCTTGGAAGAAACCCCTATGAACAGGGGTAGCCCAAGGTAGGTGGAGGGTAGGGTGTCAGGGGTGCAACCCAGGATCCACCTGATCTAGACTTGCCTAGCTAGAGGGATGTGAAGGAAATAGATTTTGCTTTTATAGAGATTGATATTCTGCCCAGCTGCCTCTTCGTACAAAATTAGGATCTGCTTGATGACCTTGGCTTGAGGGACGAACACGATGGTGGCAAGAATGGTGTCATCCATGAATTACTGGTGAGACACTAGGGGCAGCTCATGCGTAGACTTGATTCTAGAGATGAGACCGTGGGAAGCAGTGCTTGAAATGGTGTGGCCCAAGGCCTTAGTCAAGATTATGAAAATAATCAAGGATAGGGGGTCACCTTGATGAAGGCCTCTAGAACTGGGTAAGAACCCAATCGGGGAGACATTGTTCAAGACAGAGAACCAAGGGGAAGACGCATAATTATTGACGAGGTTTACCCAGGAGGGGTGAAACCCAAAATTGAGAAAGACACTGGAGATGAACTCCTGGTTGAATTTGTCAAAGGCTTTATTCATGTCAAGTTTGAGCAAGAAGGACGACTTATTGGAAAGGAGGGCAGAATGAAGGACCTCATGGATGATGATGACCCCATCTGTGATAAGTCTTCCTTTGATAGAGCTTCCCTAATCAGGGGCAATGATCAATGGAAGGATATCTTTGAGTCTGGTTTCCAGGGACTTGGTCAGGATTTTATAGAGGATGTTGCACAAGATGATGGGATGAAAGTTGGCTAGGGATCTAGCCTCCTGGGACATGGGAATCAGGGCAATGAAGGTAGAATTGATACCTCTAGGTATGGAGCTAGCGAACTAGAGGTATTGAATGGCCGCACACACTTCCTAGCCAATGAGGTCCCAAAAGGATTGGAAAAACTGGGGGGAAACTCGTCCGATTCCAGGGTAGAATCTGCTTTCATGGAAAACATAGCTATGCTGATTCATTCATCTGAGAGGGGTCAAAGAAGCATCTCATTTGAATGGTCTTGGACCAAGGAAGGAATGTGCTCCATCAGGGTCTCTATCGCCAAGGGAGACAACTGAGGCTCATCACCAAGGAGCTCTTTAAAGAAACCCATGGCTTCAACTTTGATATCATCCTCATCTTTGGTTACCCTACCATCACTATAGATAAGCTCGAGGATTCTATTTGAGCTCCTATTTTTGAGGGTCGAGGTGTGAAAAAACTTAGTATTGGCATCACCATCAACCAACCATAGGGCCCTTGACTTCTGTCTCCAAAAGGTTTCCTCCCTGGCTAAGACATTGTGATACTCGGCTAGGATTGAGCGCTTCTCCTCTCGCGCTCCCGAGTCTTGGAACCCTTCCTAAAATTTGAGATCAAAATATTCTAGTTGTTTCTTGAGGGTTTCTTTTCTCTCGAAGATGTTGCCAAATGCCTCCTTATTCTAGATATTGAGCTTATATTTGAGGAGTCTAAATTTTTTATATATTTGCTTAGTAGGGCACCCTGGGACTAGGCTATCCCAAAAGTAGGCCACCTAGGCCCTAAAATTTGAGTGATGAAGCCACATAGACTCGAAGAAGAAGGGGCTCTTATGGGAGGGATGCTTACCAGCTTCAAGGAGGAGGGGTCTATGATCAGATTCAACTTTAGGAAGGGCCAACAGGGTTGCATCAGTGAAAAAGGAGATGGCTTCCCTAGATAGTAAAACTCTATCCAGTCTGACCTAAATGAGTTGGGCTCATGTTCTTCTATTAGTCTAGGTGTACTTGGCTCCTTTTAGGTGGACGTCCATGAGCTCGTTGGAGTTAGCAAATGCCCCGAAATCCTCCATACTTTTAGTTGTCGTCACTAGACCCCCACTCTTGTCAGAGGGAAAGAGGGGACTATTGAAGTCACCCGCAAGAATCCAAGGGAGAGGGGCAAACGCCTCCCTCATGATGTTGATTTCGTTCCAAAATGTCGCTCTTCCATTCAGGCTATTGGGGGCATAAATATTGGATAGAATCCATGACTACCCTGACTTTAAAGAGTGGATCAAGATGTTGGTGATTCTAGGGGATGACAAAATTAGTCTCCCCTCAAATAAGTACGAGTCCCAAAGACACAATAGCCCTTCAGATGTACCTAAGTCCAAGGTGGACAAAAAATCATTATTACTCCAGATAGCTTTGGTGACCCTCGAGGAGGACACTTCATTAAGTTTGGTCTCTTGAAGGAGGAGAATAGTCGGCCTGTGGTCCTTGCAAAGCTAATAAAGGATCATTTTCTTGGGGGTGCCATTGAGCCCCCTCACATTCTAGGTGATGAGCTTCATTTGACACCCTTGGGGAGTCTCTTACCTCCCTTCCTAGCCTGGGTGGGGGGTTTGGATCTTTGGGAATCAACTTTTGAAAAACTCATGGAATCATCAAGGAGGGTCACCTGGGAGCCGCTAGCAATATCGTCCTTTGTGAGCTTGTTACGTTGGTCACCAAGGGTGGGACGAACTCTCTTATTTTTGCTTCCAAATTTAGTGGCAAACTTCTTGTTGTGGGTATTTTTGGGGCTAAACTCTTCAGGCTCAAACTGGGAACTTTCAAGATCGGTTTGCATAGACCTCTC
Organism: Wollemia nobilis; assembly: GCA_028583015.1. Classification (NCBI taxonomy): domain Eukaryota; kingdom Viridiplantae; phylum Streptophyta; class Pinopsida; order Araucariales; family Araucariaceae; genus Wollemia; species Wollemia nobilis. Next base: position 1,367,948 of record JAQPPZ010001195.1, read on the forward strand.
AGAACTACACTCTAAGAAAGGGTGGGAAGGTGGGAATGAAGGAAGGGGGAAAGGGGATCGAGCAAGGAGTACCAAGGGGGGGGTAAGGGGCACCCCACCTACTAGGGGTGAGGGGGAAGGGTGGGGGTTGGGTAGGCATCACAAGTAGGTCAGGGAAGGGGCTTGCACAGATTGGGCTAGGGCAGGGTCGACCTGTGGGCTTAAATGGAAGGAAGAGGGAACAGGGGTCATGGCGATCTCAGAGGATATTTCCTCTACACACCTCAGAGGTTCTGAAATACTAACAAGAGGAGGTTCAGGGTTATGACATACCTAGGGCTGAGCGCCCGAGTGATTGGGATCCACCTGGTTTTCCTTAGCAGTAGTAGATTTTGTCTCTTTTTCATGCCATTCTAGGGTGCTGCGATTGTCACATGGGGGCCCATGAGAGGGGGACCTATCGGGTTGAGGAGGGGGGTTCTTAGGGTGAGACACATTAGCCTTCTTGGAATAGGGGTATTGGTGGGGAAGGTGCCCCTGTGTGCTGCATAGGGGGTAGAAGGCAGGTTTATTCTCATAGATCAGGGTTTGGCTCCAGAAGAAGGATCCTAAAGAAATAGTAACCATGAAAGGGAGTTCAGATTCAAGGTTTGCATTAACATAGAACCTGGCATGGACCATGCGGGACCCTACCTTGGTAGCAGGATCGAAGGCAACTAGTTCACCAACTGCTTGTGCAATGAGCCTTAGGACATCCTCCTGCCATAAATGAAAGGTGATTTCAGGGAGGCGAACCCAAATTGGGGCGATATTAATGCTTTGGGTTCTAGAATTAAAGTCAATTCCATAGTGCCTAAGGAAGAGGCTTTTGCACCCTAGGAACCAGGGCCTGCCAAAGAGAATCTTGCTAGAGTCGTCACTATTTTTGAGCTTGATGAAAAACAAACCCTTGATTAGGGCCACAAGTTACATGTGCCCTAAAATTTTCCACTTGGAGGCCGCATAGCGTCAGATGGTTTCCATGTCTAGGCACCCCCCTATGAATTTCCCAACCAAGGAAAAGGAGGACCCAAACACAAATGTCGAGTAGACATCATCCTGGATGGAGATGTGTGTCCCTTTGCGAGAAAGCCTCGAGCCTAGAGCTCGAGGCTAGGCGCTAGCCCCAGACAGGATCTACTAGAAAGAGGATTTGGCCCCCCCTGGTCTAGTAACCTGACCTTTATCAAGTGGTTTTTCCCAAGGCCTATAGTTGCATCAACACTGACAAGAGGCCTAGTGCCTAGAATCCTATCCCCACCCTACTCATCTGCCTGCCTTGGCCCCACATCTGACCCAGATCCTGCAGTAGAACCTATAGGCCCAAACTTAGAGGTTGCGCCCGCTCTTGATCCTGCTCCCACTCTTGTGCTTGGATACGCTCCTACTCCTACTCCCACCATTGTCATTCAATTTATACTAATATTATCAGTGTTTAAATTATGGATTTTTAGATAATGGCAAATAAAAGGTGAGTTTCAAATCTCTACTTACCCCAATTCTTATTTCCTTGTCACTTTTGTTACTGAAGAAGATATAGATAAAATATTCCAAAGCGAAGCATGGTTTTTTTGAAGGGTAAGTCTCTTTATGAAACCCTTGCATACTAAATTCAAAGTGAAGGAAGATATTCCATCCATATGACTAGTTTGGATAAGACTTTTTGGATTACCAATAAAATTTTAGTATATGATAGTATTTACAAAAATTGAGAATACCCTAGAAATATTCATGATGATTGTTGATAGTACATAAAAATTTGAACAAATTATTTATGCTTAGATATGTGTCCTAATATAATTTAACAAACCTCTCCAAAAAAATATCACACTATAGTTTAGGGAGGAAACATGGGAGTAGGAGGTCAATTACAATAATATACATTTTTGTTGTAGAATATGCCATGAATATGGCCATTTAGCAATATATTCCATGCATAATATCCTAGATCTAGGAATAAAGAAAGAAATATTAAAGGGTTCCAAGTGCCAAAAAAAAATATCTAAAAGATGTCGACAACAAAGAAATACGCAGTGATGTCAAATAGTATGTTTGGTAATCTCCCCATTGTTGATCTTTTGGATGATGATGAGGATACTATGGAGACAAAATTCTTGGAGAGACAATTCCATGGTGGGAATAATGAAACCATGCTATAAGAGGTAAATAGAACCCCTAACACCACCTTAGACTTTCAAAGTAACAAACAAGGAGTAAACCAACCAACAATGAACTACCAACAAAAAAACGAGAGAGGAAATAAGAATAAGAGTAACAATCTATTAAAGGTATGAACCAAAAAGAACCTAGAGCCTATGGAAGACATCATCAGATACACTAACAATACCTTGATGTTGTACACACATATGCTAGGGTTGAATGTTGTTCTAGAATTTGGAGGGGTGAGCTTGGAGACAAGGAAGAAAATGAAAATGGACATTAATAAGAAGGTAGGACACAAAAACAACTAGTACCATGTGGAAAAAGAAGGAGAAAAGCTAATGGTAGAAGCTAAAGTCAATGCCCTTACCCATATATTTAGCCCCAAATACTAATGAAGATCATCTTCTAGAATATTAGAGGACTCAAGGGGAGTCCCTCAAAACAAAATGAAATTAGAATAATGATACAAGAAGTTCACCACAACTTATCTTCCTTTAAGAGATGAAGGTGTTGGTGGAAGATACGGAGATAATTGCAAGGAAAGTATGGCATATTGGAAGAGTGGAATCCCTTATCTCCTAAGGGGTATTGGGAGGTAATGTATACCTTTAGGACCCTAAAGAGGTAGTTATCCACCAAGTGATGGGTAGTTGAGATCTCTGTTAGGATTAAATAATAAAATAATGTAAGCAATAAATAAATGCAAAAATAAAATATAGAAGAATAAAACAATACACAAGATACATATTTATGTGTTTCACCCAATGTGGTCTATGTCCAAAAAACAATAACTAGGTCTTTTATTCTATCTAGAAAACTATGAATGGATACAACCTACAACAAATCCACTATAACTTCCTCTTCGATCTATCTCTGTCAATTAAAATTATGCACACCATGCATTACCGTACGTTCAACTGCCATACATTGTCCATATATAAAAACAAAATGTGTTACAATTTTAGGGTAAAAAATCCCACCTAAAATCCATTGTTTTATCTATGGCCTAATAATAAATTGTCCAGATTTACATAGAGAAAAAACATCTATTTTTGGCTTCAAGGGTGCTACCCCTAAAACCCCCACTAAGGGGAACCATGATGACACAAGTAGGGGGGGCAGTTACCCCCCTACATTCCCCCTTCATAGAGTGGATCCAAGTGTGGTTGAAAACAAGGCCTTTGAGTTAGAGAGTGAATTAGGCTCCACACCCAACAATCTCCACTTGGAGACTAGTCACAGTAACTCCATCGCTACTACATCTGCCTAGATATTTTCTCACCTTTACTATCATGCTTGAAGACCAACTAAAATTGAGCAAGAACTCAGTTTATCCTTAATTACTATCTTTGTTAACATGTTTACAGGATTCTGGCTAGTGTGTATCTTTTCCAGCTTCAATTGTCCATATTCCAAAATTGATCATATGAAATGGTACTTGGTTTCTATATGTTTAGTCCTGGAATGAAAGGCTGAGTTATTTGAAAGATGAATGACACTTTGACTATCACTATATAATATGCTATTTTTCTACTTCTTTCCCAATTCCTCCATAAACCTTTGTAACTAGATCATCTCTTTACTAGCCTTTGTAACAACAACATAATCTGCTTTTGTTGTTGAAATTGCAACAACCTTTTATAATTTTGAAATCCAACTTCCTGTAGTTCCACCTATAGTAAAGACATATACTATGGTACTCATTCTACTATCTATATCACCTACCATATCTATATTAGCATATCCTTGTAAAACAATGTTAGTACCTCCAAAACATAATATCTGACTGACAATTTCTCTTAAATACCTAAGAATCCATTTTACTGGCTCCCAATACTTTTTTCTTAGGTTGCTCATAAATTTGCTCACATCTCCCATTGTATATGCTATATCTAGCCTTACGCACACCATCGCATACATCAAATTACCAACTGCTAATGAATAAGGAACCTTGGACATGTAGTATATATCCTCCTATGTCTTAGGACACATCTCTTTGGTCAGTTTGAAATTATTGGCCAAAGGTGTACTAATAGGTTTTGCATCCTTCATATTAAATATTTTCAACACCTTCTCAATGTACTCACCCTAAGACAATATGAATTTATGATTTTTTCTATCTCTTGTTATTCTCATACCAAGGATTTGCTTTGCAACACCCAAATCCTTCATTGCAAATGAATCTACTAATTTTATTTTGAGCACATTTATATCTTCCATGTTAGACCTTACAAAAAGCATGTTATCTACATACAATAATAGGATAATATAGTTACCATTATCCAATCTCTTAAAATAAACATAGTAGTCAGAATAATATCTACTATAACCTTGTTCAAACATAAACTTGTCAAATTTTATATACCACTGCCTTGGAGCTTGCTTCAAGCCATACAGATTTTTTTTCAACCTGCATACTAATTCCTCCTTCCCTTTGACCTCATACCCCTGTGGTGTTAGAAATAGATTATATTACATTATTTAGGTAATGTAAATGTACCTTCCTAGGTACTTAGGACATTAGATTACTTTATGGGGAAGTTATATAGTTACTTCATGCAATGTAGTAAATGCACAAGTGTCAATGTGCAAGGTGTCCCTTGCATAGCTAGGTAGAGTGTTGGCCAAGGAACCTATCTTCCTATATAAAAAGGGCCTCATTGTAACAAGCAGAATATAGAAGCTCAAAGTATATTCATAGGTAGTAGCATAGTGCTATGTAGATCACCATATATTGGTGATGGGTGTAATGTAGTCCAATAGCTTTGTTAATGGAGTGTCCATTTCCTCCATAGCTACATTGTATTCATTTCCATCATTTCTATTTATAGCATATTTCAATCATCTCGTAGATTTTATTTCTTTCATATTATTCTATATCTTGTGATTTCTATCTCCTATTGCACACTGTATCAAAATATAATAATGGTATCAGAGCCACGATAGATATAGCCATAGTAGATCAATAGGAAAACCACCATTATCATTGTGCTTAAGTTTTTTTTCAATATGATGTGTTACTGGACCAGCCATTGTCAAATACTTGTAGAAGAATCTAGGTGGTAGAATTAGGGAGAGCCATGAGTGCGGACTGAAAGAAATCTCAGACCTAAAAATACGAATATTACATTTTGCTAAAGTCTTTCCACAAAGTTGTAGAAAAAAATCGTGAAGACTAGGACTCAACATTCAATCCATTAGATTGACAAATCAACTAGTGAAGATCATTTAGGATATCTGGAATTTGTTAACTATTGCTCAAAGTTTCTTTTGTTGTAGAAAATTAATTCTCAGATGATTGGGACACCTCCTACAATAGAAATCTAAGATACTTCAACTTCATTGCCCGAAGGTCAACATGCCTTCATAGTGTAGAGATTAGTTTCTTGTGTAATAAAAGAATACTACGAAAGAAGACTTCTGGAGAAGAGTCATGGTGAAGTTAAGAGACTGGATATCTCCATTGCTAGATTAAGAACTTCATAGAAGAAGAAAAGGCCATAGAAGCCTTGATCCAGAAGAAAGGCCATAGAAGCCTTGATCTAGAAGAAAAGGCCACAAAAACCTTGTTCTAGAAGAAAAGGCCATAGAAGCCTTGATCCAGAAGAAAAGGCCACAAAAGCCTTAATATTGAAGAAAAGGCCACAGAAGCCTTGATACTAAAAAAAGGCCATAGAAGCCTTGATCCTGAAGATGACTCCAGAAGGGAGTATCTGATTCAGAAGTAGGTTAATATTTTAGTAATAATACTTTGTTGTAGGGAAAGGATATTTAGTGAGTTGGGAAAATTCCTACAAGAAATTTAGGAAGAGTATATTCTTCAGAATCAATCTAGCACCTAAAGTAAAATTTAAGGCAAAGATATCAGGAGATCTCATTGAAGAACTTCTAATATTGGAAGAAGAAGAAGGACTAGGAGAGTCCTGTTCAAATCCAAAAGCAACAAAATTAAAGATTTAGAAGAAGATCTCACCAACAACACTTCCAGGAGTAGAAGGTTGAAGAAAAGGTCTCAAGGAAGACTAGAAGAAGCTGCAAGATCAAAGAACTTGGGGAGGTCTCAATGAGCATCCAGTAAAAGGTTTGGAGAGCCTTACTAAAGAAATCATCAAAGGAGAACTCATTGGAGAAATTAACTACAAAATATAGTGAAATATTTGAGAAAATTAATTACCATCCGACAACAAGTCCAAAAGAATAATAATTTGGAAAAGAGTGCCAAATATCAAAATATCTCAAGATATTTAGAATATTGAGAAGAAGATCCTGCTTAAAATCATAATTTGACAAGAATACTTGAAGATAAAAGCCTGCCAAATTCGAGAGATTTGAATATTACCTCTCATAGAAAGAAGGAACCATTTCGGAGAAAAAGACTTCTCCAAATCTATAGAAAAAGGAGAAGATTTATTAAAGGATCAAATCATAAAAACCTATGATCATAAAAGAAAGTTTGATATCACTTTTTTGTGAAGAAGAAATTAAGCAGCAAGATTCTACTCAAAGCAACAACCTGGTGATCTCATATACCAAGACCTAAATCCTCTACATAAGCTGCAAAAGAGCTACAAAATCTTTTAAAAAGCTAATAAACTATTGGTGCAAATAGATTCATTAATTGGATTACTTATCAGATTTGTTAAAGCACCTTAATTTGGATTAGATTTGCAAAAGAGGAAAATTGAATTATAGTCTTCAAAAGTGCAAAAGGGAAAATTTTCTTTTAAGGTTCATTTACACATTAGCTTTGGAGTTGATTAGATTACAAAATTACAACTATCTATCAACTATCAAATATCTACTTTGGAAAGAAAAATAAGACTAGTTCCTACAACTTTGTTTGTAGTGAAATTGCAGAATAACTCTTGAAGATTCATTGTACATTATTCTTGATTAGTTGTAGTAAATTGATTAAGTGCATTATTTTAAGATTTTATTGGAGTGATAAGGAGAAATTTTTTGTGCATTAAAAATTGAAAGATTATTAGATTCATTTGCACTATTCTATTGCTCTCAAAAAGATTATTGTTTATGTTCTTGAGAAGGGCACAAAATACAAATTTGACAAAAGTGTCTAAAGACACTATTAATGCACAAAAATCTGCAACACATAGTGGCCAAGTGAAGCCACCAAAATAGGTTAGAATCCTCCAAAACTTGGATAAGAAGATAACTAACCAAAACCAGAAATAGAAGCTTCAAATATTGAGACTTGGTGAGTCTCAAATTCAAAGCATTACAGGGTTAGTTGTAAGGAGAAAAGTGCATAAAATTGCATCAAATAGGAGCTTCTATCTAAGCTTAGATTTGTCATCAAAGTATCCAAGCAAAAATGGGAAGGTGTCTAATGAAAGAGACAACCTCAAAACCCCTACATTGCATTCAAAAATTTTGACACAAAACCAAAAATTCGGATCTAAATAAAGGAGTGCAAAAGAGGGTGCAATAAAGGTTATTTTATACATAAATTTGTTACATTGTATTGCACTATATTAATCTGGTTTATATAGGAAAAAGGGCAGACTTGAAGGTGCCTCAAAGGCACAATATTCGCAGGGTAAACTAGCCAACGACAGTCGAATACTTGCACACTCCAAGTGAGGTAAAAGAGCACCATAGAAGGGTTATATTCCCTACTTCTTGGAAAATCGAACTTACAAGCAATCAAGGCATAAAATAAAATAAAGGATAAACATTATATTCAAGTCTACAAAAGGAGTATAACAGGTTTAAGGAAAGCAACCAAAGCAAGACATACGTAAAAGCACTTTATACCATTATTATAGATCCACCAAGGCTCCACCAAAGATCCACCATAGCATTGCTTCTCACTTAAGGCACCATCAAAAGCGTCTATAGAAAAGAAAATTAAAATACCAAGATTTTCTAATAAGGATAGTGAAGGGTTACATTGAAGGAGCAAAGACCCATGCACAAGAAGGATGTGAAACTTATCACTTGGAATAAAACTCTAATATTCCATCCCTAAGTTCTCATCTTGGTTAAAGGTAGAGACTAAAGGTTCCATAGGTGGATCAATTAATCCAAGGAGGGTTCCAAGCATTTTATTGGAGGGAACGACCAAAGCAGAGACATTTATATTGCATCCCTTGCACACCCAAAATTAGTGTTGATTATTGTAGTCTTTGTATAATGCAAGGTAAGATTTATTCCCATTTTAAATGTGATTTCATATTTTGGGAGTTATAAGGTTGATAAATCTAGGTTAAACTTAGAATAATTTAGCAATATTGAAAGCCATGCCTCATAAAATCAATATAATATTTTCAATATTAAACTTACGAGTAATAAGGGTTTCTACTAGAAATTGATTTTAAAATATTTGCAAATATTATTGTGGTCTAATTTTCCAAAATTTAGGAGTTATAAGGGTTACTACATCAAATTAATTTATTGGAAATTAGATACACTAAAATTAAATCCTAAAGGGATATTAAAAGAGGTTTATCAAAGCATTTCAAAGGTTACAATTTAGCAATTTACTTGTCTCAAAATTTCACAAAAAGGGACAAAAGAAATCCAACATTAAAACCTCTTTAAAATTGGAAAAGTGCTTAGTTCAATAGGAGTAATAAGGTGTTAGAAAATTTGATTTTTGATATTTACAAAACTTTACAAAATCAACCAAAATTGAACTACAATTTACAAAAGCACTATATTCATCTTATATCTTATCCAAAACATACTAGGGAGTCATAAGGCATTCTAAAAAACTTGGTAATATCAGCATTTATCAAATATTATCAAGTTGCAAATCCATTGGCAAAATATAAGCTTTCTACAAAACCTAAAATTCCATTAGGTTTATATACTTTCTATATACTAGGGAGACATAAGGAAGTCCACCAAATCCAAAGCTTCATAAAGGTTCTAGAGAATTTAAAAAGGAGAAGAAGAATCATCATGACATCAAACAAATTATTTCTTGGAGAATCTCAACTTCTTAAAGGTCCAAACTATTTATCATGGAAAAATAAAGTAAAAGCAATCATGGTATATGAGAAACTATGGGATATAGTCATAGGATCAACAAAAAGGCTCAAAACATGTGATATAGAGAATATAAAGTTTGAAGAAAATTATTCAAAATATCTAATGATAATAATATTTGCTATCACTGATGAAATACAACCTTATATTAGCTCAGCAAAAATATCCATGGAATATTGGACAAGCTTAGAGAAAATATTTGAAGAAAATAATAAAGCCACCATTCTTCATCTTCAAACACAACTACATTCCTTGAAAATGAGCAGTGGGGAAAGCATAGAATTATTTCTAAGGAAGGTAGCAAATATTAAAGGGAAACTACTAACCCTTTGACAAGAACCTAAATATGAACTTCTTACTCAAGTAAACATGAGAGCAATTCCAGATAACTATAAGAATTTGGTCACATATTTACAAGTATTAAGTAAGGATACTTCTTTTGATGACCTAGTTAATATACTTCAAGAATATTAAGTAAGAAACACTATGAAAAATGATATAACTAATACTGCATTGGCATCAAAAGATAATCCATAGAGAAATATTGCTTCATTAGCAAGAAGACAATAAACATGGTATTGTCATGCAGAAAGGTCATAGTAACAACTATTGTAGATAAAATCCCAAATATCAAAACCAAGGAAATCAGATGAACAATTGGAATCAATTTCAACCACGAAAATATAAAATTAATCCTCACAAGCAACAATCTCAGTGACCAACCAATTATCCTCAACTATAATATTAGAAGAGAAATCAGAAAGGACACTTGGTTTAGAGAATAGAAGAAATTGAAGAATTGGAAGAACCCATAGAAGAATATGAGGTGAAAGCTCTATTAGCAAATGTAACACATTGTAGGGACACTAACTATTTGCTTGAATAGGTTACAAAGAATTTAGAGGAAGAGTACAAAGTTCAAGATGAAGAAGAATATCCATATTGAAGACTAAAGTCTTTAATACCCAAATAATGTAATATAGGGGGTGTTAGAAATAGATTATATTACATCATTTGGGTCATGTAAATGTACCTTCCTAGGTACATGCTTAGGACATTAGATTAATTTAGGGGGAAGTTATCTAGTTACTTCATGCAATGTAATAAATGCACAAGTGTCAATGTGCAAGTTGTATATGTGCAAGGTGTCCCTTGCATAGCTAGGTAGATGTTGTGATTCCTTTACAACAACCCCAAAATTGGGGACCCACTTAAAATTTGAAAGCTTATTTCAAATTTTTGCTTGTGCTTATTGTTCATCGTTGTCATCATTGAAATATCAAGAATGCTCATTTTCTTCCGAATGGTCTTATAACAGGGTCCATTGTCAAAATTCACCTCATGATCTGAAGATCCTAGAGTTCTGTTTGCATGGTTATTTTGATTATGGTATTTGAGTTGTATTATTGTTGTTATGTTATGTTTATGTAAAAAGTGTTTTGTTTTGTTTTTTGTTAATATTGATAGGTTAGGTTTTGTCATTAGGCATCACGATTTTCATATTTGATAGTTGACGGAAGATGAGGGACACCTGATTCAGATTGACAATATCGAAAAACAATACAGCAACAACCTTTCAAATTGGTTTCACATTTTAGAGATAAGAATTTATGGTTGGTAATGGAGAAATGTTTGTTGGTTATTGCACTCCTTGCACTTCCATATAGGTTTAGATTACTATAGTTTTTAACAGCTTAGCCAAACTTATATCTTAAAAAAAATGAAGCCCATGGTTTAACCTGCAGATTTTTCTAGCAAATAATTTCATCTATTTTTGCAATTATGAAAGTGGCGATTGTCAACATGCATTTGTTATAATAGAAGACTGATGGTGAAGTAAGTGAAACATTCTAAAGTTGAATATTGGTAGAGATGAGTGGTAACGGTGTAGGAATGTGACTATGGATTCAGTCACAGATTTCTAATTATTTATGAATGATACAAAATGAGTCACCATTCACCTTGAATTTACCTTATATTTTGTGGATAAGAATAGAGGTATTAAAGTGGAACGAAATTTCAACATGTAAAGAGTAATGGTGTCAAGATTGTAGGAGGAAGATTAAATGTAGATGTTGATGAAAGTATCTAAGCTTGAGATAAGTGTATACACGGTGGTGGACATGGCAGTTTTGGGATTTTGAAATCATGGTAATATAGTGCAGTGTTTTATATTCCTCGCAGTGCAGATGGGATCATGTAGAATACGACGAGTGACAAGGATGAAAGACATATGACCAAATTTTAATATGCCAAACTATTTTTATTCAAAGCTATTACAGGTAGGGGGCAATGATATTTTAAATGATACAGAGGGTCGAATATAACATAAAAATAATTATTCCATATTTTCGCTTATATGTGATCACGCTAGTTATTATGCAAAAGGTTCTATTAAATTTGTTAAATAAATTGTTTCACAGAAGGGAGATCGAGATTTCTTCTAGGTAGGAGAAGATGCACTGTAGAAAGGGTTCTATAGTGACCGACGTCGACGTTACCTGAAGTGGATGAAACACTCGATCAACGTCAGGACTGTTCGGAGACATTTGATCTAGCAGGAAGATAAGTTGGACAAAAATTTATCACAACCAAAATAAAAAACAATGTTGTAAGGAATGAAGCATAGCAACATACATTTTTTAATTGGAATGTTGTTGGGGATGGTCATGGCAGTTGCACTGTCATTTTCTTCATATATAGACCATAAGATCATTAATTTAAAATTTTCTTAAGAATTAATGATAGTTTTCATGTAGAATTTTGTTGCTCAAAAATTGAGAGTAAAGTATCCCGGTCTCCTTATCGGAAAGCGATATCCAGGTTTAGAAGAGACTTGATGGCTTATGAAGGAAGTTTCTCCAAAAAATATAGGATTCAGTAGCATAGTACAAGCAAAACATTGATTTAATGAAGTGTAGAATTAATAGAAGTTTACCTCATTGTTTTTATTCATCAAAATTGTTGTCGGGGGAAGATAAATTTCATACCATCATGGGAAAGTAAATTTTGAAAATAAACATAGCGTTGGTGATCAGATGGGGAAATCATTTTGGTTTGCTAGCTAAATAAAATTTTGAAAATGATGATAAATGAGTGTAAATCATTATATTACAAGGTCAATTACATAATATGGCACTTTTCATCAGATTGTCAGAGAAGGCGCAAGTAAGGATATAGTGAAGTTATATCAAAATTTTAATTATTCAAATTTTATGAAACCATAGTGCTCAAACAAATATAAAAGGATGCAGACATCAAGGATGGAAGATTGGGAGATAAAGAATCGGTTCTAAGATAATTACTAAACTCGTCCTTAAAACTGTCATCGAATGGAACGAACTAAGAACGGTGAGAATAGAATGATCTTGTAATTAAAAATAAGGTTTTGAAATCCAAGATGAGGGCTAAACATTTTGTGCAGAGAAGGAGAGGAAAATAATTGGAAGGAGCCAAGTCATCCTTGTTTGCAGATATACAAGAAGTCCATATTGCAAAAATGTTGAGCATATTGTAAGATTAAAAAATTTTATATTAAATATTTTAGTTTCAAGTATGTGCACAGTATGTATTTGGATATTTATGAAATGTTTAATATAATTTGGTAATTAGTATTATTTTGAAGATTGCATAATGTCATGGTTTTTACTGTGTGAATAATACTAGTGAGCCATGATCTGGTTTAAATTTATGTAATTGGTATTGTCTGTAGCATTTGTTCGAGACAGAGAATCAGTAACCTGTTATAAAAAAAAATTATTTTCTTTTATTTGATTTTGACTATGTTCATTATATAACCTAGTTTATTTTTATAAAATCTTATACTAGGTTATCATTAAGTTATTTATTTAAATATTAAATTATTTTTAATATTTAAAATAAATAAACTTAATAAAGATAAATGAAAACTCTGATTATGATTTTGATTTAATAAAATCAGTAATTGGAATTGATATCTTGGACTATATTTTGGTTGAAACTTTACATTTTAAATAGAATTTTATGAATTAAAGTTTCAAATATATATATATATATATATATATATATATATATATATATATATATATATATATATATATATATATATATATTTTATTTGTGGAAAACATCCCAAAAGGGATGCCACTTTCGGGTAAGACCCAAGGAGGCAGGGGTATCCATTCCACCAAAAATGCCCAGGACTCGGACCTGGCCTACCACCTTTGACATACTCAAGGAGCAAACAAACACACAAAACCAATTTAAAAATAAGTAAATAACAACAAAAATAATAAAATAAAATAAAAAACATGCTCCTTGAGTGTGTCAAAAACAAAAGCACAACCAAACACGCACAATAAGAAAAAAGAAACCACAACACAAACCACATAGAAAAACACAAGAACCACATAACAAAACACAAACAAGACAAAAACAACAGAACACTACAAAGACATAACCCAAAAAAAACATGAAAAATAAACACAACCAAAACCTAAAAAAAATAAAATAAAAAAAAAATAAAAAACAACCAACAACATACAATAAACAAAAACAAAAGACATAGAAGACACTCACACATAAAAACATGAAATAACACAAACAAAGAGAAACCCAAGAACAAGAACGAAAAAAACACAAGAACAATAACAAAAAACATAAAAAAAACAAAAAACAAAAACACAAGAACAACGAAAAACAACACAAAGAACACAAAAAAAAAACAAAACAAAAGAACCCACCCACCTTAAAAAACTAAACAAAAAAAAAACAAAGAAGAAAAAAGAAAAAAAAACAATGAACAAAACAATGACCTATCTAGACCAGAAGACTATTAAGGCAAGAATCAACAGAGGAAACAAAATAAAGAATAGAATGAGCTAGGGAACTAAAAAAAACTGAATGAACCAAAGAGAAGCAAAAAAAAAAAAAACAAGAAGAAACTAGGTACCTTCAAAACTGGAGCCATCCAAAGAAATGATAGAAAGAAGAGCTTCCCTAATTTGAGAAGCCCACCATATAGGAGGGTGGCCATAACAAGTAAGATCACCTTTGTCCAAAGCCCAATTAGCTAAAGCATCAACACTCTTGTTTTGATCTCTGACCACATGACTGTAATCAACTTTCAAAAATCCCATCTGGATTAACTCGATCTTCTCAATAATTCTTTTTATTCTCCAATCCACCTTATGATTCTTAGAAGGAGTCTTCAAGAGATTAATCATAAGTTGAGAGTCGGACTCAACTAACACCTTTTCCCATCCAACCTTAGTAGCCTCCTGAAGGCCTCTGAGGATACCATACCCCTCAGCAAGGTTATTGGAAAGAATACCCAAATTCTCAGCAAAAGTAAAAACCAGGGAGCCATCTGAAAGTCTACCAATTCCTCCCACACTGGCTTTTCCAGGGTTCCCTCTAGAGGCTCCATCAGTATTGACTTTTCCAAAATCCTTAGGAGGAGGTTGCCAATTTCTAGTCCTATCCATCTTACTAATACTCACATTCCCTTTAAGTTGGTTGCCCTTAGAAGGTTTAATCTTCAATCTTTGCATCACTTGATCCCATATTTGGTGGGAGTTTTGAGGGTGATTAAGGAGTTGATGGACTGATTCAACTAAGTTGGCTATGGTCTTTTGCCAAATATAGTGAATATCCTTCCTATCTTGATTAAAAATTTGGTTGTTCCTTTCATTCCAAATATTCCAAAGAAGAATGGTAGAACCCATCCAAACTAACTGCCTAATAAAATGATCAACACCCTCTTGATTAGGCCAATCCCTCCAAAGCTATTCAAAAGTAAAAAAATTGGACCACTGTAAGCCAAGTAAAGTGGCCATTCTCCTCCATAGCTCGGAGGCTAAAGTACACTCAATAAAAATATGGTTGATATTTTCTACATTCTCTTCACACATTTCACATCTAAAAGGGCCATGAAAACCACGCTTCATAAGTTGCTCACCAAGTAAGCACCCTACGATGCAATAAAATCCAATTAAAGAACCTCACCTTAGGCCAAAGCTTTTGAGCCCACAATTGAGAAAATATGTCAGAAGAATGGTTGGGATTATTATGGCATAAGGTCAAATAACCTTGAGCAACGGAATACTCACCCTTAGTAGTGTTGTTCCATCCAAAACAATATTTTTCATGGGACCAAGAGAGGGATCTCATATGAAGGATGCCTTGGATATCTTGTCTTTGCCTTTCTGGGATTTGAATAGGCCAGTCCTCAATAGGGATCCAATATCTACCAACCTTTGAATTACCAGTATGGTACCGACAGTAATTAGCCACCTTTATCCAATTAGCTCGGTGAAGCTCCTCCATCAAAGGCCTCCAATCGGGAAACTGAGTTATCAAAGGCTTGTGACCATCCCAAGAATCTGTCCAAAAATTTGCATGTTGACCATTATGAATGATCCAAAATAATTTTTTCTTTATCAAATCCTCACCAGTCTTAAGAACCGCTAAAATGGGAGAACCTTTGGTAGGAAGTTGATAGCGAACAAGGTCTTCAAGACTTTTGTTCTCAAGCATATTTAGCAAGGAGATTATTGGCCCAAAGAGCATTGGGGTTATGCAACATCCTCCAATATAATTTAGCAGCTAAAGCTTTGTTGTTATTAATTGAAGACCGGAATCCTAACCCCCCTTCACTCTTAGGAAGACATAAAGTATCCCATTTCACCAAGGCCCATTTTCTTTTCTCCTTAGTACCACTCCAAAGGAAACGATGACTGATTTGATCCAATTCTCGAAGAACAGCCTTTGGGATATTCAAAATGGAAGAAACATAAATAGGAATAGCTTGAAGGACTGATTTTACCAAGGTGATTCTACCCCCGAAGAAAGCCACTTGTTGGTCCACTTTCCAATTTTCTTCTTGACTTTGTCCAACAACCAATTCCATATTAATCTTTATTTTTCTCGCCTTTGAATATTTATGGGAATACCTAAATAAGTGATTGGAAGAGAGGTCTTCTTATATCTTAATTTATCCAAGACCATGGATTCCCTGTCTAGCAGAGTAGTGAAAGAAAATAACTTTAGATTTGTCTTCATTGATCAACTGCCCAGTAGCCTTAGAAAAACAACTAATTATTTGCTTAATATTAGAAGCTTCCTTAACCGTAGCTTTACCTAAAAGAGTAGAGTCATCCACAAATTGAAGATGAGAGATAGGTCTAGCTCCATGAGCAATGGTAACTCCCTCAAGGGTTTTGTTTTCCCTCTTTTTGGTTATAGTCCTACCCAAGCATTCAACAAGAATGATGAATAAATAAGGGGATAGCGGGTCACCTTGCCTAATACCTCTGGAAGCCGGGAAATACTGAGAAGGCCTCGCCATTGATAAGAACTAAGTAGGAAACTGAAGAGATACATCCCATAATCCAATCCATCCAATCCTTAGAGAAACCAAATTGCCTCAAAACTTTGATAAGGAAGTGCCAATCCACTCTGTCATAAGCTTTGGATAAGTCTAACCGAATGAACATAGAAGGAGAATTTTGCATATCCATGGAATGGATGGCTTCCTGAGCAAGAACTATCTCATCTACTATTTGACGTCCTTCCACATATCCCCCTTGCTCGGGGAAATAATCTTATGCAAAAGAGGCTTCAACCTTTCTCGCCATGATTTTAGTAATGATTTTGAGAAGAACATTACATAAAGCAATAGGTCTAAAAGCTGAGATATGATCAACCTCTTGAGCTTTTGGAACAAGAGTAATATAAGTTTTATTGATAACCTTCAAAATTTCTTTGGCTTTCCTGGCTTCTTCCACCACCTCTAATAAATCAACATGAAGGATATCCCAGAACTCTTGGTAGAACTCAATAGGAAAACCATCAAGACCTCGGGGTTTTCCCTTTTTGCATTTTAAAAACTACTTGTTGAAGCTCATTGATAGTAACAGGAGCAGTACAAAATAGAGTTCTCCTCAGAAGTGATAAGAGAAGGGATTGCTTGAAGAACATTTTGTTGAGAAGCTGAGTCAAGAGGAGTAGCAAGAAAAATATTGGAAAAGTAATCAACAACAATAGAGTTCATGCCATCCCAAGTATAAACAACATCTCCAAGTATCTCAAGTTAAGGAAGAAATAAAGTTGTGAGATCTTCGAGCTAGAAGAGATTTGTGAAAGAAATTTGTGTTTCGATCTCCTTCTTTGAGCCATTGAATTCTAGATTTTTGCTTCCATAAGATTTCTTCTCTTTTTTCCCATTCCTCTAACTGAGTTGTGAGTTTAATTTCATCTCCACTTCTCTTATCTCGTGAGGCCATCTAAACGGATTTTCTTATTCAAATTTTCAAGATGAGCAATAACTTCATGTTTTTTTTTATGAACATCCCCAAACTCTTTCCAGCTCCAAGTCTTGATTTTGGATTTAATGTATTGCGATCTTTTGGCAAAATAGAACATCTTAGTCCCATGCCTAGGTTTACCTTCCTTCCACCATTGTTGCACACGAGGTCTGAAGGAAATGTCTCTCGAGCCACATTAATTGAAAATGAAAAGGAGAGAAACTCACATTGGTTTTCCACATTTCCACCATGATCGGCCAATGATCCGAACCAAGCATTATTAAGAGTCTTCACTTTAGGAATGTGACCATGGATTAAGAAATTTTCAGAGAGCAAAAACCTATCCAATCTCTCCATTATACAAGCTAAGCCTTGCCTTCTATTAGACCAAGTCATAAGGCCATTATCTGGTTGGATATCCACAAGATGGAGGTTTGCAATATATTCGCTCATGAGGTCAGTGCTTTTGTCCAAATTTCTATTTCCCCCCTTTTCTCATCCAGAGAGAGGATGGTATTGAAATCTCCTCCGATCAAGATCCAAGATTTAGGAAAATGAGAGATAATATGAGTAATATCCTTCCACTATCTTCTTTTTTCCTCTAAAGAAGTCGGGGCATAAACAGTAATGCAGAGCATAATCTGGTTGGAATGTCTACTTTGAATAGCTATAGCCAACAAACCCCAACTGCCAACCATATGGTGAATAACTACCTCTTTTGGGTCCCAAAGACAAGCAATGCCACCCGAAGTCCCTTGGGAACTGAGGGAAACCACTTTTCCAGCTGGCCAAATTTTACTGGCAATTAAGTCCATATCCTCCATTGACATCTTTGTTTCTTGAAGGAAAACAAGATGTGGATGATTTATTTGAATCATTCTTCTAATTTCATTTTGTTTTGAAAGACTCCCTTTGAGTCCTCTAATATTCCAAGTGATGATCTTCATTAATACCAGGGCTAAAAAATTTGGGAAGGGCATTAATCTTACCTTCCTCTACAAGCTTTTCACCTTCTTTTACCATATGATATTGATTGGTCTTGCGACCTATTTTTTGATTGGAATCCATCTTCAATTTTTTTTCCCTATTTCTTGACTTATTCCAATTGAATCTGGGATGTCTTCTAACCTTGAAGAATGCTCATACACCGCCAAAATTTTACTAGATGGTTCAATGGAGTCTATATTGGGACCTGCATTATTTGAAGTTTTGACATTTGAAATATTGTTTTTCTTGTGTAAATTTTCTCCTTTTTTTTTCTGTTGAAAACCTTTGATTTGTTGGTTTGTCTCTCGAGTTCTTCCCTTCATATTTAAATTGTGTTTCTAAGATTTCAGTTTCCATTATTTCCTCTTCCTCACTTGGGACATCATTTGTGGAAAGTATTTCAAACATATTAGCAAATGACTTTGATTGATCCTTCATAACTATTTTTTTTCGAGTGTTCTTCTTCTTAGGTATTTGGAAACCTGCTGAGTTTATATCTTCTTTCTTTTGATCAGGAATTTTATTTGGGCAAGCACTGGCCAAATGACCATATTCATGGCAAATTCTACAACGAAAAGGAATGTTCTCATAGTCCACTACTTGCTCCCAAGTGTCTTCCCCAAATTGTAATGTGATATTTTTAGGAAGGGGTTTGTCAAAATCCATTAAAACACAAATTCGAGCATAAATAATATGTTCAAAATTTTGAGTACAATCAGCAGTCATCATAAAAGTTCCTAAAGAGTTTCCAATTGAAGAAAAAATAGTAGGATTCCAAAATTCAATAGGGAGGCCAAAGAGTCTAACCCACACGGGAGCTATAGAAGGCATCTCTTCTTCGACTTTAAATTTAGTATGCCAGGGCTTCATGAAAAGCCCTCGCCCTTCCAAAAAACCAAGGACCCCCTTGAAAAGTTTTCTCTCTATCTTCATTATTAGCAAATAAAACAAGAAAATAACCATTTGGATAAATAGAGATTTGTAACTCACCTTTAGTTTTCCAGATTTTTGCAGCCTAGACTTTGAAAGCAGATAGACTCGGATGAAAACCCACGAACCGACAAATTAGTCCTCTTTTTTCCAAATCTTCAATGCCAATCCGAATGTTCCCCATATCAAGCTTAACAATAGGAGTTCCATCAGCCGCTTTAAGACATCCCGACTCTATTTTCCTGGGATCAATCTTAGGCATTCTTAGAGGTTTATGGGAAGCCCTAATATTGATATTAGCATTGGGCTGAGGCTGTCCACCATGAAGGGCATCCCTAAAATTCATTTTTGGGACCGAGTCTTCAAAATTCTTACCCTTGACAGGGGTTTTCACAGTAGAATTATTTTGTGGGTGCACCTTAGCACCAGATTCATTTGAGATATGAGCCATTTTTTGATCAACTGCTTGAAACTTGTTTCGATGATCTCTTTAATCCTTGCCCTAGACGCCGTGGAAAGGTATGGTTTTCACTTTTCTTTTGAGCAGCAAATTGGAAGCCGTTGTCACTCAAGTTCACAGTATGATCTGTTGAAAGACAAATTTCTAACCCATATTGTATCCCCTGCAACATTTCCTGCTAAAATATTGAGCATAAACCACAAAAATATTGGCCGCTAGGGCCCGAAGGCCCTAAAAACCAACCTCCGGAGCTGCTTGCACTCAACCCAGATGAAACCCTCGCATAGTCGCTTGCCAAATATATCGTTCACACATAGGGCTGCGCTAGGATATGTGTTGCTCCAAATGATATGAAAATTGGTGGAGACGTTCTAGGGTTTTTCAGGCATCTACCCTCAAAATTTTAGCTCAATCCGAGTTCGGATGAGTGAGATATGGCCGAAACGAGTTCGGCAATTTGGGCAGTCCTGCGAAAATCGTCCAACTTGTCAATCCCTTATCTGGATACAATCCTGTTGATGTCTCTTCGCGTCAATTGTTCCCCAAAATCCAATATTTTTATCATCCACTAGTTGATCTCATTTTCTTGGTTCAAATTTAATCTTAATGAATTGTATGAAATATTTTAAAATATTCGTAACAACATATATCTAGGTATATATAGTATGCTTTCACTTCTTAGTTTTTGGTCCCTTCTTGATAAGCTACCCTACGGTATTTCCAATATTCTTCAAAATATCCTTATTGATAAATTGATATGAAAATCTAAAAATCCTAAACTAAAGTTTCAAATATTACATTGAAGAATTATATTTGTAATTAAATATTTTAACTCATAAAATATTTAATATACAAATATGTAAAAAAACACATTTATAAATTTGATTTTTAAAATCATAAAAGTCATGGTTCATAAATTATTATCATATTAAACCCTATGTGCCACCCTATGTGCCATGAATAATAGGGTTTTCAAAATCTTATACTTTTGGGGTTAAACATTTTTATTTTATTTTATTCATTTTCTCAAATGTTTTAACGTTGAACTTTATATTTGGGATGAATAAAATATGTTCATTGATTAAACCTTAGATTCTTAAAAGGTGAAAATCCATAATCAAGGTTTATATTTTATTTTAAATTTCAGGTACTTTGATTTTATTAAAGTAATTGAAATTTTATATTCATTAAAATGCTAAAGTAAGTGATTATGTTCAATTGATTTTGGAAGCATTTTAATTAAGGATAATATCAAATTTGCATAAATACATTTTAAATCATAAGGTAAAAAAATCTTATTATTTGGATAACAAAATTTGTGTGAAGGGAATGTTACACATGATGAATTCAAGATCACTTACATGATTCCCAGGCCCCTTGTAAACAGTAACTTGTAAAAATAAGGAGATTATTCAAGTACTTATTTATGCATATAAGCATGATACATTAAATATTAAAGTAAGAACCTTGGAGAAAATAATTTCTTTGCAAGAGAGAATTTTAAATTGTGAGTTGTCGAGTGGTTTTTGTAAACTAACAAAATCACACCTCAACAAATTGGCGCTAGCAGGGCCTGAAAGGTAATATTTTTTATTGAGTAAATACTTCTTATACATATACATATCCGTCATGGGGATTGAACCGGGTCACATCACCGATAATGCAAGTGGCGTCCTTGCCTGAAAGGTAATATTTTAATTTTCAACATGTGCAATTTGTTATTTAAAAAAAATTGAAATTTTTTATTTATGTTGCATTAATGTTAATCTGTCATAAATTCAAAAATTAGGTTATGATTTAATTTTTGTGAATTTTCATACATAGCCTTGCATATTAAAATTGGTTCCATGGCAGAAAATGATTTACCCTATTTTAAACATGATGAGATGATTACAGCTGAAGAACATATTCAAGCATATAAAAAAATTATGTTTCATTTTCAAATTATGCAGGAAGATGTTTTCTGTAGAATATTTCCATACACATTGGATGAAGTTGTTAAAGATTGGTTTATCAATTTACCTGCAGGTTCTACCGCTTATTGGAATCAATTAGAAACAACGTTTCTTGAACATTTTAGAACATTGATTGACACAGATTTGTTATCAAATCAATTTTCCTCTATATGTAAACAACCTAATGAATCCATGAGTCAATTTAATGATAGGTTTCATAAGTTGTATACTAAAATAGAAATACACTTCACCATTTCATAAAAATAAGGTATTCAAATATACTTGGAAGCTTTAGATCCTTTTACTGTTAAGTGTTTAGAAAAGTTTCTTAAAGATTTATGCTTGTCTCATGCTTATGGTGGGGCAATAGTTGTAGAAAAATGGTTGATTTCAAGAGGAATTGATGTGGGTAGATTATCATTACTTAACCTTGAGGTTTCAAATCAATTACCACTTTTGAGTCATGATACGCATTTTTTGACACCATCAAATGAAATTGAATGTCCTAGTTTTTCAACCACTTTTGACATTTTCTAAGAGGAAGTTCAAGTTTCAAATCCAATATTCATCAATGAGGAGATTAGTAATCAAGTTTATCAGAATGTAGAAATACATGAGTCTTTAGATATTGGAGGAGTTTTAGATATATTTAGCTTTGAAACAAATGATACAATATAATCTTCCATAGAGTTGAATGAAACAATTAAAGCTACGGAATTGTAAGATTCTAGAGGTAATTTCATTATGAATGATCATAAAATTTTATTACTTAAGGAAGATGAAATTTTCATTGAAGATAGATTTTTTGAAATTGATGAACAAAAACTTGAAGAGCTTTCAATTATTGAATTTGCAAAGTGTGAAGAAGTAGTTGAACATCACTCCCTAATTTTAGAAGATGATTATAGTTGGTGGAATAAATGGGAGGATTTTGCTTCTCTTTATATTGAAGTACTTACTTCACCTAAAATGCTAGACAAGTTGCAAAGGTTAATTCTACAGCTTAAAATAAATAGTGATCAAGCACAAGGAAAAATGCATCAAGATGTATATCTGGATAATTATATAAACCATTCTCATGAGACAAATATCGAAGATGCTAAAAGTGATATTCTTTTAGACAGTGGAGAAGTCCTAGAGTGGACTAGTTTTGAAGCACATGATAAATCAGGATCTTCCCTAAATTTGGATGAGATCATTGAAAATGATGATCAAAATTTTCAGTATTCTCAAAATAATGATCAAGAAGAAATGAAAGAAGGGATACAATATCATCAAATATTTCAGGAATATGATTATTATAATGGTTGGGGAAGATATGAGAAATTATTTGTTTCTAATTATCCTACTGATGAATTTCCCATTTCACTTGATATGTAGGATGTTGAAACTTCTATATTGCGTGAATATTTGGCAATTTCTATTCAATTGGAAGATGATATGTCAATTTCATAAGTAGATAAGGCTTCATGATTTGATCATTTTGAACATGAGTTTGTAGAAAAATCTTCTACAATAGAAAGGGAAGAAATGGTAAATGTTTCTTATGATTCATCTATTTTAGATGAAGAAGAGGTAAATTCTTTTATTTCATTCTCGAATACTGAAGATTTGAGTGACAATATTCATGATTATATTGAATATTCAAATGAAGAAACTTCATGTATGGCTAACAAAGAATTAAATTTCCTATTAATCTCAAAGAAACTATTGCTTTCTTTGATCAACAAGATTTATGGTTTTGAAAAAGAGGGACATATTCTTTATTGGATGCCTAATTTTGATGCTTCTGAAAAACAAGTCATTGATGAAAGAATAAGAAATGATGGTGGTGATGATAGAGATCATGAAAAAAAAAAAGACTATAATGGCTCATCAAGTAATTGTAAATGAAAGCGTACAAAAGGTAGAATCATATCCTTTGTATTCAAACATCCAAGAATCAGGTAAAATTTTGTATAATCATTTATTGGATTTAGATGTTATTTATAATAAAATGCCATTGGGAGCTGATCAAGAATTAAAGTGGATTATTTTACCAACACAAATAAGATTGCATTGCTAAATGAAAAATAAGAGATGTTTAAATCATTGAACCAAGTTCAACAACAATTAACAATTCAATCTAGGATACAAAACTATAATGATTTTTATTTTGTAAATATCCTAGATTCTTGTAAATTGTTATTTGAATATGAATGGCCTAAAAACATAGATGATGATTTTGCTTTAAAATTTTCAAAAGTTGCTTTTTATTTGAAAGAAATCTTATATGCTTGTGAAAATGAGAATTTAGGTCAAAGTGATGAATCAAGGGTTGAAATTCCCATTTTTTTGAATAAGCATAAGATCATGGAAGATCATGTATTTACTTGTAAGTTTAATGGATCAAATATTAAACATGGAATTGCTTATCAACTTGAATTAAATTAGTGGGGTGTGAAAGGCAAAATGACTTAATCTTGTTTTGGTCTTATCTATGTAAAGCTTGGAATGCAAATCATGATATATGTCTTTTAAGGTGTGCCTATGGTGTTTGGGATCCAAGGAAATGATGGCAGAAATTTTGCAATGTATTGTACATAATGTATATTTTTTGTAAATAGTTTTTTGAATTTTATTTTCTTGTTTTTGTGTTTTGTATAATTTGTTGTTTTGTGAGTTTGTTAGTTAGTTATTTTGTTGATATGTTAATGTGCGATGTTATTGATGTTTTGTTGTTAAGTGTTGTCACATTTTGTTGTGTTTTATTGAGTACAATGATAGATTGACTTTGCCAGTTTTGGAGCTTCATTATTTTGACATGTGATTCAAGTTGATATAATTTTGAAGTGGGTTTTTTAAAAGTAAGGTAGTTGTGATCGAGGTACTGGTCATTTTTTGGTTTTGATTGGTGTTTGATCCTGGACTGTATAAGATGAGATTACCTGTTTTGAAAACCTGTGAAACCTGGAGTAAAAGAAAAATGAGATGTTAGTTTATGTCTTCATGAATGTGAACTAAGATAAGGAAATGTGAAACATTTGAATTGTATTACAAAAGCTTCATGAGTATCACAAACACATTAAAGAATATCGATTGAAATTTGGGATGCATGAAGTTGTTCATTTTACAAATTAGGGCAAAATATTTTATATACTCTTTCAACCTTACCTGATCTCTAACCCAGGTGGCAGGTGGATTTGTTGCAAAGTACCATTCTACAAGATAAAAATGAGAGATATAAAAAAAGAGAAAGGAAAAAATGAAATGAGATATAAAAGTGAGAAATAAAAAAATAATGAAAGATTTGGAAATAAAGTCAAATATATTACCAAGAACTAAATAACCTTCACCGAAGCTATAGACGCTTGGATGACAATGAAGCAATATTTAGAATAAAGGAAACGAAACATCCTTAATATCTGGGAGTTTTAGATAATCTCTACCGGAGTTATAGATGCTCGGCTGGCAGTAGAACAAGATCTGAAGAGAATCAGGTGGAGGTTTTTCTTCAAATAAAAATTATTCATAGCCCGAAATGTGAAACTAGCAATGGAATGTTGAACAGTTTCAAAATATAAGGAATGAATTACTTTGCACACACTGATCTGTTGTTGATAATTCTAGTAGTTCATGTCAAATTGGTCTATTCTCATTCTTTGGATATCACTGACGCTTATGATTCTAATATTTAGGTTTTGTTTTATTTTCAGAGTTTGGGTTTTAAGTCCAAAATTTCCAGGGACATTTACCAGTAGAGTCGCCATTTGTTATGACTCCTTCACAACGACCCCAAAATTGGGAACCCACTTGAAATTTGAAAGCTTGTTTCAAATTGTTTCTTGTGCTTATTATTCACCGTTGTCATCATTGAAAGATCAAGAATGTTCATCTTGCTCCGAATGGTATTATAATAGGGTCCATTATCAAAATTTACCTCATGATTTGAAGATCCTGGAGTTATGCTTGCATGGTCATTTTGATTATGGTCTTTGAGTTGTATTATTGTTGTTATGCTATGTTTATGTCAAAGGTGTTTTGTTTTGTTTTGTTTGTTATTAATATTGATAGGTTAGGTTTTGTAAAGATGTTTTGTGTTATGTTAGATAGTCTCATGTATACCTAGTATTTCTTGGTTTTTGTTCTTGTTCATATGTGGTCATGATATGGGTTTAGTTCACTATCTTATGTGTTGTTTTTTCTAGTGTATTTTGTTTGTAGTTATGTTTTATTATTTTATTTTGACTTTATATTATCTTTGTGTAGTGTATTTTGTTATGTTTGTTTTATTTATTATTTGTTTATTCTTAATGTTATGTTATTTTATTTATGTTATGTGTTGTTTGTTTTTATTATGTTTTATTTAATATAGTTTATTTCGTGTATAGTTATATGTTGTCATGTGTCTAAGAGGTATTATTATGTGGTGTGTGGTTTTATGTTTCATCGGGTTATGTTATTTTGTTTTAGTGTAAAGTGATTACTGGTTTTTTTTTTTATGGTAATATTAAGAGATGGGGGTTCTGACCAGGAATACCCCAACCTGTTACAACTCCACCAAGGAGACACACACCCACCCCCTCACACACTCACCCACGCCATTGTTTGAACCTTGGACCTCCCAAAAAATATATCGGTCTTAATTTATAATATATAATTGTTATAATTAATAAAAGGTGTTTCTTATGTTACAGGATTCAAAGGCACTCAAGACGGTGTTGCTCACAAAAAATGGTTGGAGACAGTTATAGGATTCAAAGGCACTCAAGACGGTGCTGCTCACAAAAAATGGTTGGAGATAGTTAATATGGACACAATGTCATGATGTTCGAAGGTCCCAAGCAATGCGAAAGGGGAGCAACTTATCATTAACATTATGGTGTGTTGGTGTTTATAAAGATGTATTGCAAACTAGGCCAAAACATGTGGGATAACTGTATAACATGATGAAAACTTATGGGATGGTACAGCCAGTTATGGAAGGTTGTTGGGCATGATTTTTAAGGCAAAGGTGGTTTCAAATGAACGGGTCTTGTACAAAGATTGAATTATAGGGGCGTTAAAATGATGTTATGAGAGTATTTTATCAAAGGGAGTAAAACTGTGATGGATGCATAGAGAGGCAATGGTAGAACATGACAAAATATAGCTCTTATTGGATGAAGATGGGGAACTCTTATGTTTTTGAGATGAGGTTATGGTTAAGACTGTGAAAGGTGTTGAAGTTTATTTCTAGATTGAATGCTTCTCAATTCAATAAATTCACGAAGCCTTGAGTTGGAAATTTATTACATGTTTCACTGGTATTGAAATTTTCGAATGTTGTTAGCGGATGACATGATATCAAGGAAGATAAATTTAGTTATTATATGGTGGCAATAAAACCAAAATTTATACTAATGTAACAGAGATTCAAACAGTTTGAGCAAAGTAGGAATTTTGGGCTTGTGTGGTGGTTGTGTGTTAAATTTACTATTGATAGGTATAGCTCTTAGCAATCTAGCAAGCATCACAGTTTTCATGTTTGATAGTGGTCGGAAGATGAGGGACACCTGATTCAGATTGACAATATCAAAAAATAGTACAACAACAACCTTTCAAATTGGTTTCACATTTTAGAGATGAGAATTTATGGTTGGTTATGGAGACATGTGTGTTGGTTATTGTACTCCTTGCAGTGCCATACGAGTTTAGATTACTATAATTTTTGATAGCTTAGCCAGACTTATGTCTTAAAAAAAACAAAGCCCATGGTTTAACCTACATATTTTTCCAGCAAATGATTTCATCTATTTTTGCAATTGTGAAAGTGGTGATTATAGCAAATTCAACATGTAGTTGTTATAATAGAAGACTGATGGTGAAGTAAGTGAAACATTCTGAAGTTGAATATTGATAGAGATGAGTGGTAATGGTGTAGGAATGTGACTATAGATTCAGTCACAAATTTCTAATTATTTATGAATAATACAAAATGAGTCATCATTCGCCTTGAATTTACCTTATATTTTGTGGATAAGAATAGAGGTATTAAATTGGAACGAAATTTCAACATGTGAAGAGCACTGATGTCAATATTGTAGGAGGAAGATTAAATTTAGATGTTGATGAAAGTATCTAAGCTTGAGATAAGTGTATGCACGGTGGTGGACACAGTAGTTTTGGAATTTTGAAATCATGGTAATATAGTGCAATGTTTTATATTCCTCGCAGTGCAGATGGGATCATGTAGAATACGGTGAGTGACAAGGATGAAAGACATATGACCAAATTTTAATATGCCAAACTATTTTGATTCAAAGCGGTTACAGGCAGGGGGCAATGATATTTTGAATGATATAGAGGGTCGAATATAACATAAAAAGAATTGTTCCATATTTTTGCTTATATGTGATCACTCTAGTTATTATGCAAAAGGTTCTATTAAAGTTGTTAAATAAATTGTTTCACAGAAGGGAGATCGAGATTTCTTCTAGGCAGGAGAAGATGCACTGTAGAAAGGGTTCTATAGTGACCGATGTCGATGTTACCCGAAGTGGATGAAACGCTCGATCAATGCCAGGACTGTTTGGAGACATTTGATCTAGCAGGAAGATAAGTTGGACAAAAATTTATCACAACCAAAATAAAAAACAATGTTGTAAGGAATGAAGCATAGCAACGTATATTTTTTAATTGGAATGTTGTTGGGTATGGTCATGGTAGTTGCACTGTCATTTTCTTCATATACAAACCATAAGATCGTTAATTTAAATTTTTCTTGTGAATTAATGATGGTTTTCATGTAGAATTTTGTTTCTCAAAAATTGAGAGTAAAGTATCCCGGTCTCCTTATGGGAAAGCGATATCCATATTTCAGAAGATATTCGATCGCTCATGAAGGAAGTTTCTTCGAAAAATATAGGATTCAGTAGCACAGTCCAAGCAAAATATTGATTGAATGAAGTGTAGAATGAATAGAAGTTTACCTCATTGTTTTTCTTCATCAAAATTGCTGCCGAGGAAGATAAATTTCATACCATTATGGGAAAGTAAATTTTGAAAAATAAACATAGCGTTGGTGATCAGATTGGCAAATCATTTTGGTTTGCTGGCCAAATAAAATTTTGAAAATGGTGATAAATGAGTGTAAATCATTATATTACAAGGTCGATTACATAATATGGCATTTTTCATCAGATTGTCAGAGAAGCGCAAGTGAGGATATAGTGAAGTTATGTCAAAATTTTAATTATTCGAATTTCATGAAACCATAGTGCTCAAAAAAATATAAAAGGATGTGGACATCAAGGATGGAATATTGGGAGATAAAGAATTGGTTCTAATATAGTTACTAAACTTGTCCTTAAAACTATCATCGAATGGAACGAACTAAGAATGGTAATGATCTTGCAATTATAAATCAGGTTTTGAAAGCCAAGATGAGGGCCGGATATTTTGTGCAGAGAAGGAGAGGAAAATAATTAGAAGGAGCCAAGTCATCCTTGTTTGTAGAATATACAAGAAGTCCATATTGCATAAATGTTGAGCATATTGTAAGATTCAAACATTTTATATTAAATATTTTGGTTTCAAGTATGTGCACAGTCTGTATTTGGAAATTTATGAAATGTTTAATATAATTTGGTAATTAGTATTCCCTTGAAGATTGCATCATGTCATGGTTTTTACTATGTGAATACTAGTGAGCCATGATCTGGTTTAAATTTATGTAATTGGTATTGTCTGTAGCATTTGTTCGGGACAGAGAATCAGTAACCTATTATATTTTTTTTTTATTTTCTTTTATTTGATTTTGACTATGTTCATTATATAACCTAGTTTTGGAATTGATATCTTGAACTATATTTTGGTTGAAACTTTACATTTTAAATAGAATTTTATGAATTAAAGTTTCAAATCGTACATTGAAGAATTATTTTTGTAATTAAATATTTTAACTCACAAAATATTTAATATACAAATATGTAAAAAAACACATTTATAAATTTGATTTTTAAAATCATAAAAGTCATGGTTCATAAATGATTATCATATTAAACCCTATGTGCCATGAATAATAGGGTTTTCAAAACCTTATACTTTTGGGGTTAAACATTTTTATTTTATTTTATTCATTTTCTCAAATGTTTTAACGTTGAACTTTATATTTGGGATGAATAAAATATGTTCATTGATTAAACCTTAGATTCTTAAAAGATGAAAATCCATAATCAAGGTTTATATTTTATTTTAAATTTCAGGTACTTTGATTTTATTAAAGTAATTGAAATTTTATATTCATTAAAATGCTAAAGTAAGTGATTATGTTCAATTGACTTTGGAAGCATTTTAATTAAGGATAATATCAAATTTTCATAAATACATTTAAATCATAAGGTAAAAAAATATTATTATTTGGATAACAAAATTTGTGTGAAGGGAATGTTACACATGATGAATTCGATATCACTTACATGATTCCCAAGCCCCTTGTAAACAGTAACTTGCAAACCTAAGGAGATTATTCAAGTACTTATTTATGCATATAGGCATGATACATTAAATATTAAATTAAGAACCTTGGAGAAAAGAATATCTTTGCAAGAGAGAATTTAAAATTCTGAGTTGTCAAGTGGTTTTTGTAAACTAACAAAATCACACCTCAACAAATTGGCGCTATAAGGAGGGCCTGAAAGATAAATTTTTTTTTTTATTGAGTAAATACTTCTTATACATATACATATCCGTTGTGGGGATTGAACCCGAGTCACATCACCAATAATGCAAGTGGTGTCCTTGCCTGAAAGGTAATATTTTAATTTTCAACATGTGCAATTTGTTATTTAAAAAAAAATTGAAATTTTCGATTTATGTTGCATTAATGTTAATCTGTCATAAATTCGAAAATTAGGTTATGATTCAATTTTTGTGAATTTTCATACATAGCCTTGCATATTAAAATTGGTTCCATGGCAGAAAATGATTTACCCTATTTTAAAATGATGGGACGATTACAATTAAAGAACATATTCAAGCATATAAAAATATTTTGTTTCATTTTCAAATTATGCAGGAAGATGTTTTTTGTAGAATATTTCCATACACATTGGATGAAGTTGTTAAAGATTGGTTTATCAATTTACCTACAGGTCCTACCACTTCTTGGAATCAATTAGAAACAACGTTTCTTGAACATTTTGGAACATTAGTTGACACATATTTGTTATCAAATCAATTTTCCTCTATCTGTAAACAACCTAATGAATCCATGAGTCAATTTAATGATAGGTTTCATAAGTTGTATACTAAAATAGAAATACACTTCACCATTTCAGAAGAAGAAGGCATTCAAATATACTTGGAAGATTTAGATCCTTTTACTGTTAAGTGTTTAGAAAGTTTTCTTAAATATTTATGCTTGTCTCATGCTTATGGTGGGGCAATAGCTATAGAAAAATGGTTGATTTCAAGAGGAATTGATGTCGATAGATTATCATTACTTAACCTTGAGGTTTCAAATCAATTACTATTTTTGAGTCATGATACGCATTTTTTGACACCATCAAATGAAATTGAATGTCCTAGTTTTTCAACCACTTTTGACATTGTCTAAGAGGAAGTTCAAGTTTCAAGTCCAATATTCATCAATGAGGATTGTAGTAATCAAGTTTATCAGAATGTAGAAATACATGAGTCTTTAGATATTGGAGGAGTTTTAGATATATTTAGCTTTGAAACAAATGATACAATATAATCTTCCATAGAGTTGAATGAAACAATTAAAGCTACGGAATTTCAAGATTCTAGAGGTAATTTCATTATGAATGATCATAAAATTTTATTACTTAAGGAAGATGAAATTTTCATTGAAGATAATTTTTTTGAAATTGATGAACAGAAACTTGAAGAGCTTTCAATTATTGAATTTGCAAAGTGTGAAGAAGTAGTTGAACATTACTCCCTAATTTTAGAAGATGATTATTGTTGGTGGAATAAATGAGAGGATTTTTCTTCTCTTTATAATGAAGTACTTGCTTCACCTAAAATGCAAGACAAGTTGCAAAGGTTAATTCTACAACTTAAAAGAAATAGTGATCAAGCACAAGGACAAATGCATCAAGATGTATATCTGGATAATTATATAAACCATTCTCATGAGACAAATATAAAAGATGCTAAAAGTGATATTCTTTTAGAAAGTGGATAAGTCCTAGAGTGGACTAGTTTTGAAGCACATGATAAATTAGGATCTTTCCTAAATTTGGATGAGACCATTGAAAATGATGATCAAATTTTTTAGTATTCTCAAAATAATGATCAAGAAGAAATGAAAGAAGGGATACAATCTCATCAAATATTTCAGGAAGATGATTATTATAATTGTTGGGGAATATATGAGAAATTGTTTGTTTCTAATTATCCTACTGATGAATTTCCCATTTCACTTGATATGCAAGATGTTGAAACTTCTATATTGCATGAATATTTGGCAATTTCTATTCAATTGGAAGATGATATGTTAATTTCAGAAGTAGAGAAGGTTTCATGATTTGATCATTTTGAACATGAGTTTGTAGAAAATTATTCTACAATAGAAAGGGAAGAAATGGTTAATGTTTCTTATGATTCATCTATTTTAGATGAAGAAGAGGTAAATTTTTTTATTTCATTCTCGAATACTGAAGATTTGAGTGACAATGTTCATGATTATATTGAATATTCAAATGAAGAAACTTCATGTATGGCTAACAAAGAATTAGAATTCATATTCATCTCAAAGAAACTATTGCTTTCTTTGATCAACAAGATTTATGGTTTGAAAAAGAGGGACATATTCTTTATTGGATGCCTAATTTTGATGCTTCTAAAAAATAGGTCATTGATGAAAGAATACGAAATGATGGTGGTGATGATAGAGATCATGAAAAAAAAGAAAATACTATAATGGCTCATCAAGTAATGGTAAATGAAAGCGTACAAAAGGTAGAATCATATCCTTTGTGTTCAAACATCCAAGAATCAGGTAAAAGTTTGTATAATCATTTATTGGATTTAGATGTTATTTATAATAAAATGCCATTGGGAGCTGATCAAGAATTAAAGTGTATTATTTTACCACTACAAATAGGATTGCATTGCTAAATGAAAAATAAGAGATGCTTAAATCATTGAACCAAGTTCAACAACAATTAACAATTCAATCTAGGATACAAAACTATAATGATTCTTATTTTGTAAATATCCTAGATTCTTGTAAATTGTTATTTGAATATGATTGGCCTAAAAACATAGATGATGATTTTGCTTTAAAATTTTCAGAAGTTGCTTTTTATTTGAAAGAAATCTTATATGCTTGTGAAAATGAGAATTTAGGTCAAAGTGATGAATCAAGGGTTGAAATTCCCATTTTTTTGAATAAGCATAAGATCATGGAAGATCATGTATTTACTTGTAATTTTAATGGATCAAATCTTAAAAATGGAGTTTCTTATCAACTTGAATTAAATCAGTGGGGTGTGAAAGGCAAAATGAAGGTTTGACTTAATATTGTTTTGGTCTGATCTATGTAAAGCTTGGAATGCAAATCATGATATATGTCTTTTAAGGTGTGCCTATGGTATTTGGGATCTAGGGAAATGATGGCAGAAATTTTGCAGTGTCTTGTACATAATGTACATTTTTTGTAAATAGTTTTTTGAATTTTATTTTCTTGTTTTTGTGTTTTGTATAGTTTGTTGTTTTATGATTTTGTTAGTTAGTTATTTTGTTGATATGTTAATGTGTGATGTTTTGTTGTTTTGTTGTTAAGTGTTGTCACATTTTGTTGTGTTTTATTGAGTACAACAATAGATTGACTTTGCCAGTTTTGGAGCTTCATGATTTTGATGTGTGATTCAAGTTGATATCATTTTGAAGTGGGATTTTTAAAAGTAAGGTAGTTGTGATCGAGGTACTAGTCATTTTTTGGTTTTGCTTGGTGTTTGATCTTGGACTGTATAAGATTAGATTACCTATTTTGAAAACCTGTGAAACCTGGAGAAAAAGAAAAATGAGATGTTAGTTTATGTCTTCATGAATGTGAACTAAGATAAGGAAATGTGAAACATTGGAATTGTATTACAAAAGCTCCACGAATATCACAAACACATTAAAGAATATCATTTGAAATTTTGGATGCATGAAGTTGTCGGTTTTGCAAATTAGGGTGAAATATTTTATATACTCTTTCAGCCTTACCTGATCTCTAACCCAGGTGGCAGGTGGATTTGTTGCAAAGTACCATTCTACAAGATAAAAATGAGAGATATAAAAAAAGAGAAAGGAAAAAATGAAATGAGATATAAAAGTGAGAAATAAAAAAATAATGAAAGAGTTGGAAATAAAGTCAAATCTATTACCAAGAACTAAATAACCTTCACCGGAGCTATAGACGCTCGGATGGTAGTGAAGCAATATTTAGAATAAAGGAAACACAACATCCACTTAATATCTGGGAGTTTCATATAATCTCTACCAGAGTTATAGATGGTCGGTTGGCAGTAGAGCAAGATCTGAAGAGAATCGGGTGGAGATTTTTCTTCAAAGAGAAATTGTTCATAGATCGAAATGTGAAACTAGCAATGGAATGTTGAACAGTTTCAAAATATAAGGAATGAATTACTTTGCACACACTGAGCTGATGTTGATAATTCTAGTAGTTCATGTCAAATTGGTCTATTCTCATTCTCTGGATATCACTGACGCTTATGATTCTAATATTTAGGTTTTGTTTTATTTTTAGAATTTGGTTTTTAAGTTCAAAATTTCTAGGGACATTTACCAACATAGTCGCCATTCGTTGTGACTCCTTCACAGCGACCCCAAAATTGGGGACCCACTTGAAATTTGAAAGCTTGTTTCAAATTGTATCTTGTGCTTATTATTCACCATTGTCATCATTGAAATATCAAGAATGCTCATCTTCCTCCGAATGGTCTTATAATAGGGTCCATTATCAAAATTTACCTCATGATCTGAAGATCCTGGAGTTATGCTTGCATGGTCATTTTGATTATGGTATTTGAGTTGTATTATTGTTGTTATGTTATGTTTATGTCAAAGGTGTTTTGTTTTTTTTGTTATTAATATTGATAGGTTAGGTTTTGTAAAGATGTTTTGTGTTATGTTAAATAGTCTCATGTATACCTAGTATTTCTTGGTTTTTGTTCTTGTTCATTTGTGGTCATGATATGGGTTTAGTTCACTATCTTATGTGTTGTTTTTTCTAGTGTATTTTGTTTGTAGTTATGCTTTATTATTTTATTTTGACTTTATATTATCTTTGTGTAGCGTATTTTGTTATGTTTGTTTTATTTATTATTTTTTTATTCTTAATGTTATGTTATTTTATTTATGTTATGTGTTGTTTGTTTTTATTATGTTTTATTTCGTGTATAGTTATATGTTGTCATGTGTCTAAGATGTATTATTATGTGGTGTGTGGTTTTATGTTTCATCGGGTTATGTTATTTTGTTTTAGTGTAAAGTGATTACTGGTCTTAATTTTTTTTCTTTTGTAATATTAAGAGATGGGGGACACACACCCAGGAATACCCCAACCTGTTACAACAACTCCACCGGGGAGACACACACCCACCCCCTCACACACTCATCCATGCCACGGTTTGAACCTTGGACCTCCCAAAGAAGATACCGGTCTTAATTTATAATATATAATTGTTATAATTAATAAACGGTGTTTCTTATGTTACAGGATTCAAAGGCCCTCAAGACGGTGCTACTCACAAAATATGGTTGGATACAGTTAATATGGACACAATGTCATGATGTTCGAAGGTCCCAAGCAATGCGAAAGGGGAGCAACTCATCATTAACATTATGGTGTGTTGGTGTTTATAAAGATGCATTGCAAACTGGGCCAAAGCATGTGGGATAACTATATAACATGATGAAAACTTATGGGATGGTATAGCCAGTTATGGAAGGTTGTTGGGCATGATTTTTAAGGCAAAGGTGGTTTCAAATGAACGGGTATTGTACAACGATTGAATTATAGGGGCGTTACAGCGATGTTATGAGAGTATTTTATCAAAGGGAGTAAAACTGTGATGGATGCGTAGAGAGGCAATGGTAGAACATGACGAAATATAGCTCTTATTGGATGAATATGGGGAACTCTTATGTTTTTGTGATGAGATTATGGTTAATATTGTGAAAGGTGTTGAAGTTTATTTCTAGCTTGAATGCTTCTCAATTCAATAAATTCACAAAGCCTTGAGTTAGAAATTTATTACATGTTTTACTGGTATTTAAATTTTTGAATGTTGTTGGCGGATGACATGATATCAAGGAAGATAAATTTGGTTATGATATGGTGGCAATAAAACCAAAATTTATACTAATGTAATGAAGATTCCGATGTTTTGAGAAATGTAGCAATTTTGGGCTTGTGTGATGGTTGTGTGTTAAATTTCCTATTGATAGGTATAGCTCTTAGCAATCTAGCAGGCATCACGGTTTTCATGTTTGACAGTGGTCGAAAGATGAGGGACACCTGATTCAGATTGACAATATCAAAAAAATAGTACAACAACTTTTCAAATTGGTTTCACATTTTAAAGATGAGAATTTATGGTTGGTTATGGAGACATGTGTGTTGGTTATTGTACTCCTTCCAGTGCCATACGGGTTTAGATTACTATAGTTTTTGATAGCTTAGCCAAACTTATGTCTTAAAAAAACAAAGCCCATGGTTTAACCTACATATTTTTCCAACAAATGATTTCATCTATTTTTGCAATTGTGAAAGTGGTGATTATAGCAAATTCAGCATGTAGTTGTTATAATAGAATATTGATGGTGAAGTAAGTGAAACATTCTGAAGTTGAATATTGATAGAGATGAGTGGTAATGGTGTAGGAATGTGACTATGGATTCGGTCACAGATTTCTAATTATTTATGAATGATACAAAATGAGTCACCATTCACCCTGAATTTACCTTAGATTTTGTGGATAAGAATAGATGTATTAAAGTGGAACAAAATTTCAACATGTGAAGAGCACTGGTGTCAATATTGTAGGAGGAAGATTAAATGTAGATGTTGATGAAAGTATCTAAGCTTGAGATAAGTGTATACACGGTGGTGGACATGATAGTTTTGGGATTTTGAAATCATGGTAATATAGTGCAGTGTTGTATATTCCTCGCAGTGTATATGGGATCATGTAGAATACGACGAGTGACAAGGCTGAAAGACATATGACCAAATTTTAATATGCCAAACTATTTTGATTGAAAGCAATTATAGGCAGGGGGCAATGATATTTTGAATGATATAGAGGGTCGAATATAACATAAAAATAAGTATTCCATATTTTTGCTTATATGTGATCACACTAGTTATTATGCAAAAGGTTCTATTAAAGCTATTAAATAGATGTTTCATAGAAGGGAGATCGAGATTTCTTCTAGGTAGGAGAAGTTGCACTATAGAAAGGGTTCTATAGTGACCGATGTCGATGTTACCTGAAGTGGATGAAATGCTCGATCAATGTCAGGACTGCTCGGAGACATTTGATCAAGCAGGAAGATAAGTTGGACAAAAATTTATCACAACCAAAATAAACAACAATGTTGTAAGGAATTAAGCATAGTAGTGTATATTTTTTTAATTGGAATGTTGTTGGGGATGGTAATGGTAGTTGCACTGTCATTTTATTCATATACAGACCATAATATCGTTAATTTAAAATTTTCTTGTGAATTAATGATGTTTTTTATGTAAAATTTTGTTGCTCAAAAATTGAGAGTAAAGTATCCCGGTCTCCTTATGGGAAAGCGATATCAAGGTTTTAGAAGATATTTGATCGCTCATGAAGGAAGTTTCTTCGAAAAATATAGGATTCAGTAGCACAGTCCAAGCAAAATATTGATTGAATGAAGTGTAGAATGAATAGAAGTTTACCTCATTGTTTTTATTCATCAATTTTTTTGTCGGGGAAGATAAATTTCATACCATCATGGGAAAGTAAATTTTGAAAAATAAACATAGCGTTAGTGATCAGATGGGGAAATCATTTTGGTTTGCTGGCCAAATAAAATTTTGAAAATGGTGATAAATGAGTGTAAATCATTATATTACAAGGTCGATTACATAATATGGCACTTTTCATCAAATTGTCAGAGAAGGCGCAAGTGAGGATGCAGACATGAAGGATGGAAGATTAGGAGATAAAGAATCGGTTCTAAGATAGTTACTAAAACTGTCATCGAATGGAACAAACTAAGAATGATGAGAATAGAATGATCTTGCAATTATAAATCAGGTCTTGAAAGCCAAGATGAGGGTCGAACATTTTGTGTAGAGAAGGAGGGGAAAATAATTGGAAGGAGCCAAGTCATCTTTGTTTGCAGAATATATAGGAAGTCCATACTGTAGAAATGCTGAACATATTGTAAGATTCAAACATTTTATATTAAATATTTTAGTTTCAAGTATGTGAAAATTCTGTATTTGGAAATTTATGAAATGTTTAATATAATTTGGTAATTAGTATTCCCTTGAATATTACATCATGTCATGGTTTTTACTGTGTGAGTACGGAACAGAGAATCAGTTTCCTATTATAAAACTTCTTTATTTTCTTTTATTTGATTTTGACTATGTTCATTATATAACCTAGTTTATTTTTATAAAATCTTATACTAGGTTATCATTAAGTTATTTATTTAAATATTAAATTATTTTTAATATTTAAAATAAATAAACTTAATAAAGATAAATGAAAACTCTGATTCTGATTTTGATTTAATAAAATCAGTAATTGGAATTGATATCTTGGACTATATTTTGGTTGAAACTTTACATTTTAAATAGAATTTTATGAATTAAAGTTTCAAATCTTACATTGAAGAATTATATTTGTAATTAAATATTTTAATTCATAAAATATTTAATATACAAATATATAAAAAAGCACATTTATGAATTTGATTTTTAAAATCATAAAAGTCATAGTTCATAAATGATTATCATATTAAACCCTCTGTGCCATGAATAATAGGGTTTTCAAAACCTTATACTTTTGGGGTTAAACATTGTTTTTTTATTTTATTCATTTTCTCAAATGTTTTAACGTTGAACTTTATTTTTGGGATGAATAAAATATGTTCATTGATTAAACTTTAGATTCTTAAAAGGTGAAAATCCATAATCAAGGTTTATATTTTATTTTAAATTTCAGGTACTTTGAATTTATTAAAGCAATTGAAATTTTATATTCATTAAAATGCTAAAGTAAGTGATTATGTTCAATTTATTTTGGAAGCATTTTAATTAAGGATATTATCAAATTTGCATAAATACATTTAAATCATAAGGTAAATTTATCTTATTATTTGGATAACATAATTTGTGTGAAGGGAATGTTACACATGATGAATTCGAGATCATTTACCTGATTCCCACGTCCCTTGTAAACAGTAACTTGAAAATCTAAGGAGATTATTCAAGTACTTATTTATGCATATAGGTATGATACATTAAATATTAAAGTAAGAACCTTGGAGAAAATAATTTCTTTATAAGAGAGAATTTAAAATTCTGAGTTGTTGAGTGGTTTTGTAAACTGACAAAATCACACCTCAACAGTAGAGTGTTGGCCAAGGAACCTATCTTCCTATATAAAAAGAGCCTCATTGTAACAAGTGAAATATAGAAGCTCAGATCATATTCGTAGGTAGTAGCATCGTGCTATGTAGATCACCATATATTGGTGATGGGTGTAATATAGTCCAGTAGCTTTGTTAATGGAATGCCCATTTCCTCCATAGCTACATTGTATTAATTTCTATCATTTCTATTTATAGCATATTTTAGTCATCTCACAGATTTACTTTCTTTCATTTTATTCTACATCTTGTGATTGTTATCTCCCATTGCACACTGTATCAAAATCTAACATATGGTTGTTGCATATAAATCTCTTCCTCCAAATCCCCATGGAGAAAAGTTGTTTTTACATCTAACTGTTCAAGATGCAAATCCTCTACAACCACTAGGTTTAAAACAGTTCTAATTGAAGTCATTTTAACAACATGAGAAAATATTTCATCATAATCAATACCTTTCTTCTACACAAACCCCTTTACAACCAATATCGCCTTATACCTCTTTTTACCTCTATTTTCTTATTTTACCTTGTAAACCTATTTATTCTACAATGCTCTTTTTCCTGTAGGAAATTGAACCAAATCCTAAGTCTGATTGTGTACCAAGGAGTCCATATCCTCTTTCATGCCTTGCTCCCACTTCTTCTTGGTTTCTACCTAAATCACTTCTTCATATGTTTCTAGTTCACCAGATTCAAACAACAATACATAATATAATGAAGGAGAGTAACGTTCAAGGGGTCTACTTATCTTGGTAGATCTTCTAACAACGTTTTCATCAAGCACTATGTATTTTATATTTACCTTTTCCTATTTCTTTTGTTGCAACTGGTCTTTATACATGAATTTCTCATTGAATACCACATCTCTACTCCTAATGATTTTATGATTTTCATAATCCAAAAAACTATAACCAAAATTATTAACTTCATATCCAATGAAAGTGCACTTCTTGGATTTTACCTCAAGTTTAGTTCTATTTTCTTTATCAATATGCATGAATGCTTCACAACCGAAAGTATTCATAAATGAGTAGTTAATAGGTTTACCTGTCCATACCTTTTCTAGAATCCCACCATTCATGGAACTTGAAGGTCCTCTGTTTATTAAATAAATAGCAGTATCCACATCCAAAAATTGAAGGGTAATCCTACATGTTATCTCATACACCTAGTACATTTCATGATAGTCTTGTTCATCCTTTCTAACACACCATTTTCTTATGGAGTTCTTGGAACTATCTTCACTCTACGAATCCCATGATATGAATAGTAACTATCAAACTCTTTATTGTAGTACTCACCTCCATTATTTTATCTAAGATACTTCAACTTATTTCTTGTCTCATTCTCAACCAAAGCTTTCCATTTCTTAAAAGTATCAAAGACATATGATTTCTTTCGAATACAATAAACCCAAGTTTTTCTAGTTGCATCATCAATAAATATAACATAATAATAAGAGCCACCAAGATATGATACCTGAGCTATTCTCCATACGCATGAATGCACAAGCTCTAGATTTTCACTTTATTTTTTTCCAACTGTAAGAAATCTGACTCTTTTCTATTTTCCATAAATGTAGTGCTCACAAAAGTCTAAATAAACCTACTTCAAACCTATTAATAATT
Organism: Wollemia nobilis; assembly: GCA_028583015.1. Classification (NCBI taxonomy): domain Eukaryota; kingdom Viridiplantae; phylum Streptophyta; class Pinopsida; order Araucariales; family Araucariaceae; genus Wollemia; species Wollemia nobilis. The sequence goes on from JAQPPZ010001195.1 coordinate 1,409,024, forward strand.
TCCTTGAGTGGATAATCTGCATCCCCTTCTCACTCATGTTCCCAAGCCTATGATGCCATAAATTTGTATCTTCTCCTATATAGGCTAAAACAATAGAAATATTAGTATTACCAGTATAGACATACAACATACCTGACTTCTTTCCTTTTACTAATATCAATGATCCTTTAGCAACTTTCCACAAATTTATTGAGAATGTAACTGTACATCCTTCACTGTCCAATTTCCCTATGGAAATTAGATTTCTTCTCAAATCAAGAATATGCATTACCTATTTCAGAAACCATTGGTTTCTATTCGATAATTATATTTGTATCTTACCATTTTCAAAAATTTTACATGGGTTATCATCACTCAAATAAAATTATCCAAAATCACCTTGAACATAATCTAGAAAATATTTCCTATGGGGTGTGGCATGATATGAAGCCCCTGAGTCTAGCACCCAATAATCATTAATATTATCTAGTGAAAGTATTAAAGCATCTTGTAATACATCACCTGCTATGTTTACTTCTTGATTATCCTATTTTTCATCTCCTTGTTTTTCATTATGAGACCAAAATTCTCTTTTTAGGTGTCCTTTCTTCCCACAATGCCACATTCTAACTGCTTTCCTTTGAATTTAGATCTACCTTTCTTTGTTTTTCCATGTTTTCCTATACTTTTTCCTCTCTCCTTTTGTCTTCCCTTATTTTCCACAGTCAAAGCATTACCCGATGTCTCACCTATACTTTTTTGTCGCATTTCCTCACTAAGGATAACACCAATAACATCATCAAATTTTAAAGTATTTTTATCAAAAATAAAATTACTCACAACCATGACCAAGCCATTTCAACTTTTTGGCAATGAGCACAAGATCAAAAGAGCCCTAACCTCATCATCAAATTTTACTCCAATAGAATTTAACTGATTGGTAACCATGTTAAAATCATTTAAGTGATCAATAATAGACCCACCTTCTAACATTTGCATATTAAATAAACACTTTATAAGAAATACCTTGTTTGAAGCTGAGGGTTTTTCATATAGTTTGGCCAATGCTTTATTAGATCCTCCATTATCATTTCCTTTTAAATATTTAATGCCACTAAAAATTTTAGGCATGGTCATATTGTTCCTAGTGCCTTTATGTCAAGAACTTCCCATTCTTTGTCTGATAACTTCACTAGCTTCTTTGCTTTTCTGCCTGATGGTAGGTACAAATCCTTTTGATATAGATAGTCCATTTGCATCTTCAAAAGTTGGTAATTTTAGCCATTAAACTTCTCAACCCTAAACCTTCCTTCTTTTGCCATTGCTCCTACTCAAATCAGGAAAACCCTCCTTTCAAGTGAAATTCTAACTCACTATGATACTAGTTGTTAGGATTAAATAATAAAATAACACAACCAATAAATAAATGCGGAAATAAAACATAGAAGAATAAATCAATACACAAGACACAAATTTATGTTGTTCACCCAATGTAGGCTACATCCACAGTGAAAATAACTAGGCCTTTTATTGTATACTAAAAATTGTGAAGGGATACAACCTACAATAGATACGATATAACTTCCTCTTCACTCTATCACTGTCAATTACAATTATGCACACCGTGCATTATCATACATTCACCAGTCATACATCGTCCATATATAAAAAACCATGTTACAATTTTAGGGTAAAAAAGCCTACCTAAAATCCATCGTTCGATATATGACCTGTTAACAAATGGTCCAGATTTACATAGAGAAAAAATATATATTTTGAATTCGGGGATGCTACCCCAAAAATTCTCACTAAGGGAGGCCATGAAAACACAAGTAGGGGGGCATTGCCCCCTACACCCCCCTTAGTAGAGTGGGTCCACGTGCGACTAAAAACAAGGCCTTAGAATTAGAGAGTGAATCTGGCTCTACAACCAACAATCTCCTACTTGGAGATTAATCACAGTAACTTGGTATCTCCTGGTGATAACATCACAGAGTAGGCAATCAAACCAAGTTACAATTTGCATGAATATCTATGCACCTACTACCATGTAGGAGAAACAAATATAGTGGAAGAACATAAACTATATTATTACCAATTTCCTAAAGCATGGACTCTAGTAGGAGGAGAGGAGATTTCAATACCATCCTTTCCTTAGAAGAGCAGCTAGGGGGAATAGTAGCTTAGATGGGAGTATGAAACTCATGAAGGAATACATCAAAAACCTCTACCTTCTAGATATCATGCTAGATAATGGCTTGATGACCCAGTCTAACAAGAAGCAAGACTCTATCTACATTTTTAGAAACATTAGATAGGTTCCTGCTATTTAGATAATTTTTTTATTCATAGACTCATTCCTAGGGTGAATATCCTAAATAATGTAGTCTCAAATAATTGGTCAATCATGATATAATTATGGAAATATAAGGCTAGAAAATAGACATTTAGATTCCAACTGATATGGTTCAAAGATAACTTTTTCAGACCAAGAGTATAGCAATGATGATAGGAAGGCAAACCTCAACATGGAACTAATATGTATTACTTTGTGAGGAGGATTCAGTACATAAAATCCAAGATAAGGATCAAAATTAGGAAGAGTTTGGATATGTCAAGAAGAAAATTTTGAAAGTGATAGCCCCAATAAAATATTTGAATGAACAAGTCTGCATGGATGGACTCATAAAGGGTTTTGAGTATGGCAAATATCAGAATTACATCCCATATAGAAGAATGGAAAAAATGGAAGAGCTATTTGTAGACACCAAAACAACACAAAAAAATAGGGTCTTGTGTACACCTTGATCGGCCCTATGCACGGAGATGAGGACAGGGTCCGCCCGCGGTATTGATGTTGTTATGGGATCTCAGGGCGAAAGTTGATCTTTATGTACCCAAAGTTGTGGATGTAATGCTTGGTCCCACTGCGGTGGGTTAACACGCCACTCATGCCCTAGTATTATGTTTATTTGTTGACATGCTTCATCGATGTTTATGGGATGTCGATGCTGTCGCATGTGATTGCTATGGGCTATGTCTGTTTCATCCTCACATTCGGACAATGTGTATAGCTCATCAGAATCTAGAGATTCTGAGACATGGAGGACTGCATCATCAGGTAGCCCTATGGTTAAAGGTTGATCCTCCTCGAAAGGAGCTTTATGTAAGTTGGGCCTTGGGAGCTCCAAAATCTTGGCCTCTACCAACTCTAAGTGCTCTAGTGCTTTGCATGTATTGGGAGATTTGAACTCCTCCTCTTTGTTTGGTTCTTGTTGAGGAACTTGGGGCTTATGGAGGGGTGGCCAGATGGCACCCCCCATGCCTTGGTAGGGCAGTTCATCCCGCTTTTCTTCGCGCTCTGATTCCTTAGAGGCTTCTTGATGAATTTCTAAGGGTGGCTCATAAGCCTGGGTGGATTTCTGAGGAAGGCACCTGTCATTGGTTATAGGAGCGGCCTCCCATTCATGTCTAGGAGGCGTCGGGGGTGGTGCTTTAGGAATCGGGAGAGTAGCTTCCCGCTCCTGTCTAGGAGGTGTTGGGGGTAGCTTTTGATGAGGTCGCGATGACCTATCTTCCCCCCATGGGTTGTGCCACTCAAAATATTTTGTCTTATGCATGTGAGGGGTTGGAGTCCTTTCTTGCATAGTGTGTTGGAATAGCTCATCCTTCTGGCACTGAAGGTGCTCTTCGTTAATATGGTACGGTTCTTCTAACGATAGTCGTTCGAGCTCAAGTTGCGTGAGTTGCTGGAGATGTATGATATATTCAACAGATTCTATGATAGTTGGTCCCACCGCCTCATGTCTAGAAGGCCTAGATGCCTCTCTTAGAAATCTCGTTCGTAGTGATCCAAGATCTCTATAGGACACATCCCTCTATTAGGGGTAGCAGCATTCTCTCGGGGCTTTGGCCTGAGTGAGTGGTCCTGATAGATAGCAGGTGCGAAGGCGTATTGCTCCCGCACGATATATTGCTCTCGAGGAAGGTATATGTCTTCCTCGTGCTCTCTTTCATAAGTGAAAAGGGGGTGGACGGAGCTATCTCGCCCTGCCCGAAGAGCCTTGTGCTCTGGATTTGTCTTTGTAGTCCTGACAACTAGTGGGGGTGAAGGAGGGATAGTGTAATCATGTGGTTCCTCCCGTCAAACCCTATGTTGACCTAGTGCTTAATTGCGTGGTGACCACTCATAGCAAGAATCTAAGGGAGCTCTCCTACAGATGTACCCCTCATGGAAGGGTGTGTGCTGGGTGCTATGCTGAACAAGAGTGCCCCTAAAAGAGGTACCCCTATAGTCCCTTTCTGTAAAGGTGTCGAGGGGACTACATCGTATGTTAGGTCACCAATGTGGTATGACCAAATCCTTGGGATTGTAATGGAGATGACTTGTTCTTCCTTGGATATTCCCCATAGCCTCCGCCCATGATTGGGCTTGGCTATGGGTGATCACCATGACGATGTCTCTCTAAAAACCCTAAAAATTGAAATGAGTCAGATGGGGCCCAAAATCGGTGTGCGCATCCCTCTTATAGTAGATAAGACAAAAATGAAGTTTCAAGTCCTAGATCTAAATACATTAGGAGATATTGACATCCGAACAGCTCAAAAAGTGCATAGAATTGCGTGTCCAATTTTAAAACCTAATTTCGGGGCACTAGATGATGGAATTTGGCCCCAAAAACTGACTTTTCTGGGCAAATAGGATTCCAGAGAATCTATTTGTTTAAAATTATCCCAACTAACTCCCTGTAAAATTTCAAGTCAATCGGAGCTACGGTTGAGAAGTTATGGCCCCGGCAAGATGCACTAAAATTTAGAGAAAAATATAAAATTTCCCATATTTTGTTGGATGGTCCTGCATCACTTATGGGAACCTTAGGGCGCTTTTGGGTTGACCAAAGGGTTCATGGACACCTTTGGATCATTTTGGGGTGACCAAGCGATTGCAGGAATCCTTGGAGCTTTTGGAGCGAGTGACAAAATGCATAGATTTTTATCTTTGTTTATGATTTTTTTGATTTTTGATTTTTTTGATTTTTGATTTTTTTTGTCTAAACAAAAAATAGCATACACACACAAGCAATGATTATCTCTTTTAAAGATTAATAGTGTGCCCTAAATCTGGTTTAGTGTGTTTTTGTTGTTTTGTTTTGTTTTTGTAGGTTTTGTAGAACGTTTAAATGCATTATGTAGGCTCTTATAACTCCCAAAAGGTCACCCCTTCAATATACCAACTAGGCCGATATACCAACCTCTCTATATACCTGCCCTTACGAGAGGGAGACTATAGGTACGTGAGAGCAGAAGGTACATGGTACGTAGGTAGTACGGAAGGGGGATTGTCCTGTTAATGGCACCTACCATAGAACACTTATCCTCGCGCGCATGGGAATCACCCCAGTGACACTCGGTCAGCTTTCGTCAGGATTTACGCCTAACAACAGTTGACAATCGGGGAATGGATGCAAAGCTAAGCCAAGGGGGTGATGAACCCACCGTTGGTCTTGCTCAAGGGTTGGGGTCTTACGACCAATGCCTTGGTTTAAAATGTCTCATGATGTGTGGGGTTCGTTTTAATTTTGCAAAATTGAAACAAGCAAACGAAAAGAAATATTTCCCTAAGCCATACAAACTGAAAACCAGAAAACAGAAAAAAAAAACAAAAATTTAACAGAAGCTGTAAAAACCCCTACCTCTTCTCTGCCTACTCGGATGTTTCTGATTTGCTCTGAAAATTTGCACAGATCTATAATCGTCCCTGGGTGAGACGAATAACAGAACCGTAATCGTCCCAGGGTGAAACGAATATTTTATTCGTCCCGGGGTGAGACGAGTACCAATTCTGTAATCGTCACTTGCAAAGACGAATAACAGTCTGATGTTGAAAAATAGGTACCTGTAAAAAAAAAAAAAAATAGCAATTTAGATCAGTAAGTTAACCTAAAAAAAAAAAAAACAGAGGACAGGGTCCCACCGTGATCGCCATTGAAAGCACGAGATTCCGGAAGTAAAAGGAAAACTAAACAAAATTGCATTAAAAGGAAAGAACACAAATGAATGAACACAAGATATAAAAGCAATATAAACTAAAGCCCTTTTTATTGATATTCTTTTCAATTCGTGTTACAATACGTCTCCTTCCTTTTTAGGGGATAGGAGCGTTAGATATTGATCTCTACAATTTGCTTCAGAATTCCTCTTCCGCATGCCCACGTTTGGAATGGGCGGGCCAAATGTTGCTGCCGCTTGCGTTGGTAAGGTAGACTCCTCGCCGCTCCTCTAATGCTGCAACTCTGCACTCAAAGAAACAAACAAGAAAGTCAGTAGCACCTGTGTATGAAAAATAAAAGATGAATCTAACGATGGTTGAAGTGAATCTAAATGAAATGAAAAACTTGACAAAAGCATAAACCTGAAACTAAAAGAAATACCACGATTATGAAAGCACAAATTGCCAGTAAGTGAACTAGCAGCACTTCGTCGCTCAAAATGCTCCTTCTCTGTATATTTCTTTTGGGTGAGGAAACTCACCGTTTTTATAGACCCAAGGGGTCTTTTTGAATTAACATGCAAAAGTGTTTCTTTGCATGAATGCTTTTGTTTGTGAAGAGAAGACTTCTTCTTGATCAAGGGCTTATTAACTGCCTTTGTGCATGTCTTTATGTGTTTTAGAAAAACTCACTTGCACTCCTATGTCATGCATGAAAAGCTGAGTGGTAGTTCTGAGTTGTCATGCGCTGAGGTCTGACTTTTTGCTGGTCAAACCTGGAATTCGTCCCACCCAGAAGCGAGCACTAGTAATCGTCCCTGGGTGAAACGAGTACAAATCCATACTCGTCCTTGGGTAGGACGAGTACAAATTTGCACTCGTCCCTGGGTGGGACGAATAAGAAATAAAGTGTCTAAAAGGTGCCAAACTGATTTTTGACTTGTAAAACTGCTGTGTAAGTGGTTAGAACCACTGTTTAACCTCTGGGGGCTACCCTGGGGGCTGTGTGTGTTAATGTGATCAGTGTTTGTAGTCACATAATCGGATTGGTGCTATTTTGGTGTCTACAGATGTAAGGATTTTCATCATCTTTGTTGAAATTTTTTGTTTTTGTTTCTGTTTCTTTGACTGTTTCCATTTTAGCTTGCATTGCTTAGGAAAATTCATTCATGCATGTTTCATTTTCGTTGGATAAAATGAACCTCACACACTCCACGAAACAATTTTAAACCAAGGAGCTGGTCGTAAGACCCCAGCCCTTGATCAAGACCATTGGTGGATTTAATCACCACCTTGGCTTGATTTGCATACATTTCCTGATTGTCAACTGTTGTTAGGCGTAAATCCTGACGAAGACAGACCGAGCATAGCTGGGGTGATTCCCATGCACGCGAGGATAAGTTTTCTATGGTAGGTGCCATTAACAGGACAATCCCCCTTCCGTATCGCCTACGTACCACGTACCTTTTGCTCTCACGTACCTATAGTCTCCCTCTCGTAAGGGCGGGTATATAGAGAGGTTGGTATATCGGCCTGGTTGGTATATTGAAGGGGCGACCTTTTGGGAGTTATAAGAGCCTACATAATGCATTTAAACGTTCTACAAAACCTACAAAAACAAAACAAAACAACAAAAATACACTAAACCAGATTTAGGGCACACTATTAATCTTTAAAAGAGATAATCATTGCTTGTGTGTGTATGCTATTTTTTGTTTAGACAAAAAAAATCAAAAATCAAAAATAAAAAAAAATCATAAACAAAGATAAAAATCTATGCATTTTGTCACTCGCTCCAAAAGCTCCAAGGATTCCTGCAATCGCTTGGTCACCCCAAAATGCTCCAAAGGTGTCCATGAACCCTTTGGTCAACCCAAAAGCGCCCTAAGGTTCCCATAAGTGATGCAGGACCATCCAACAAAATATGGGAAATTTTATATTTTTCTCTAAATTTTAGTGCATCTTGCCGGGGCCATAACTTCTCAACCGTAGCTCCGATTGACTTGAAATTTTACAGGGAGTTAGTTGGGATAATTTTAAACAAATAAGATTCTATGGAATCTTATTTGCCCAAAAAATTCAGTTTTCGGGGCCAAATTCCATCATCTAGTGCCCCGAAATTAGGTTTTAAAATTGGACACGCAATTCTATGCACTTTTTGAGTTGTTCGGATGTCAATATCTCCTAATGTATTTAGATCTAGGACTTGAAACTTCATTTTTGTCTTATCTACTATAAGAGGGATGCGCACACCGATTTTGGGCCCCATCTGACTCATTTCAATTTTTAGGGTTTTTAGAGAGACATCGTCATGGTGATCACCCATAGCCAAGCCCAATCACGGGCGGAGGCTATGGGGAATATCCAAGGAAGAACAAGTCATCTCCATTACAATCCCAAGGATTTGGTCATACCACCTTGGCGACCTAACATACGAGGCAGTCCCCTCCACACCTTAACAGAAAGGGACTATAGGGGTACCTCTTTTAGGGGCACTCCTGTTCAGCATAGCACCCAGCACACACCCTTCCATGAGGGGTACATCTGTAGGAGAGCTCCCTTAGATGCTTGCTATGAGTGGTCACCATGCAATGAAGCACTAGGTCAACATAGGGTTCGACGGGAGGAACCACATGATTACACTATCCCTCCTTCACCCCCACTAGTTGTCAGGACTACAAAGACAAATCCAGAGCACAAGGCTCTTCGGGCAGGGCGAGATAGCTCCGTCCACCCCCTTTTCACTTATGAAAGAGAGCACGAGGAAGACATCTACCTTCCTCGAGAGCAATATACCGTGCAGGGAGCAATACGCCTTCGCACCTACTATCTATCAGGACCACTCACTCAGGCCAAAGCCCCGAGAGAATGCTGCTACCCCTAACAGAGGGATGTGTCCTATAGAGATCTTGGATCACTACGACCGAGATTTTTATCTAAGAGAGGCATCTAGGCCTTCTAGACATGAGGCGATGGGACCAACTATCGTAGAATCTGCCGAATATATCATGCATCTCAAGCAACTCACGCAACTTGAGCTCGAACGACTACCGTTAGAGGAACCGTACCATATTAACGAAGAGCACCTTCAGCGCCAGAAGGATGAGCTATTCCAACACACTATGCAAGAAAAGACTCCAACCCCTCACATGCATAAGACAAAATATTTTGAGTGGCACAACCCATGGGGGGAAGATAGGTCATCGCGACCTCATCAAAAGCTACCCCCAACACCTCCTAGACAGGAGCGGGAAGCTACTCTCTCGATTCCCGAAGCACCACCCCCGACGCCTCCTAGACATGAATGGGAGTCCGCTCCTATAACCAATGACGGGTGCCTTCCTCAGACATCCACCCAGGCTTATGAGCCACCCTTAGAAATTCATCAAGAAGCCTCTAAGGAATCGGAGCGCGAAGAAGAGCGGGATGAACCGCCCTACCAAGGCATGGGGGTGCCATCCGGCCACCCCTCCATAAGCCCCAAGTTCCTCAACAAGAACCAACCAAAGAGGAGGAGTTCAAATCTCCCAATACATGCAAAGCACTAGAGCACTTAGAGTTGGTAGAGGCCAAGATTTTGGAGCTCCCAAGGCCCAACTTACATAAGGCTCCTTTCGAAGAGGATCAACCTTTAACCATAGGGCTACCTGATGATGCAGTCCTCCATGTCTCAGAATCTCCAGATTTTGATGAGCTATACACATTGTCCGAAGGTGAGGATGAAACAGACATAGCCCATAGCAATCACATGCGACAGCATCGACATCCCATAAACATCGATGAAGCATGTCAACAAATAAACATAATACTAGGGCATGAGTGGCGTGTTAACCCACCGCAGTGGGACCAAGCGTTACATCCACAACTTTGGGTACATAAAGATCAACTTCCACCCAGAGATCCCATAACAACATCAGTGCCGCGGGCGGACCCTGTCCTCATCTCCGTGCATAGGGCCGATCCATTCATGCCCATACCTCAGAGCCAGATCCGGTGCACAAAGATCATCACGCTGGGGGTACCTCTATTCCCTGAAGAGCCAGTGAGTTAAACCAAATGCTCCAAAGGTGTCCATAAACCCTTTGGTCAAACCAAAAAGCTCCAAGGATTATCGCAATCTCTTGGTCAACCCAAAAGCTCCAAGGATTATCGCAATCTCTTGGTCATCCCAAAAGCTCCAAGGATTATCGCAATCGCTTGGTCATCCCAAAAAGCTCCAAGGATTATCGCAATCGCTTGGTCATCCCAAAAAGCTCCAAGGATTATCGCAATCACTTGGTCACCCAAAAAGCTCCAAGGATTATCGCAATCGCTTGGTCAAACCCAAAAGCCCCAAGGATTATCAAACCCTTTGGTCAACCCAAAAGCTCCAAGGATTACCACAATCGCTTGGTCAACCCAAAAGCTCCAAGAGTTACCATAACTGCTTGGTCAACATAAGTATTCAAAAATCAACAAAAACAACATAAAAATCAAAATCACAAAAACATTTGCATTTCAATTCCATGCATTCTCATAACACATCAAAATTACAAAAACAATTGCGTTTTATTCCATACATTCTCAAAAAAAAAAAAAATCAAAATCACAAAAACAATTGCATTTCAATTACATGCATTCTCATAAAAAAACAAAATCACAAAAACATTTGCATTTTCCATACATTCTCATAAAAAAAAAAAAAAAATGAAATCACCAAAACATTTGCATGCATTTTCATAAAAATCAAAATACAAAAATATAGGTTGCATTAAACATTGCATCCATCCCTTGCATACTTCGATAGGTCATACAAGTCAAAAGCACCATAGGCTTTCATTACTTGGCAATTCCATCATTTCCACCTCAAATCCATTTCCATAAACGCATACATCCAGCATATCACCTTTTTATTTTAGCATAGTCAGTTGTTTCCTAATGTATATAGGGTTTTCGTCATTCAGATGTCTTTAAATTTCTAGCCAAAACTGTACATAGTTAAACAGATTTTACACGGGAAAGTTTTACTTGGATCACACCTTGTTACGTAACATCCCAACACAAATTAACACACATATAATAACTCCTAAGTTGTGTGAACGAAAGATGAAACCTGCACCGTCATCCTGGTTACCATAGGCGAAACGGCTATCTTGCTTATCCCCCGTGCAATTGACCCTAGAAATGCTGAGAGTTGGCAAAAGGACAAGCTTCCTCCCTACCCAATTCCCCATGAATCCCAAGTTCTCAAAAGTTGCAAAAAACATCAAAAATTTGCAAAACGTCAAAACATTCAAAATTGACATCCTACAGTGCACACATCAAAAGGCACGTACAATAGTGATTCTCGTCACTCCCTATCCCTTGCTCAAAAAAAAAAAAAAAACATCAATAAAACAAAATAAACAGTGATCTTATCACTATAAAGAGCAAGTATCCCAATACAATTGAAGAAAAGCAGGGAGTCGAACTTGAATCCCTGGAATTCTCAGCATTTCGACAGGTCATGAGGCAAGCTTCAGTACCGGTTTGGTTGATAGCCTATCAGTCACTGATAGTAAACCTCCCGCATGACGATATATCTGTCACATTCACTTGTGTATAGATCAATGTTTGCATGTGGATGAGCTAGCTTATGGTATCCTAGATAGCATCGCAGATTAATCTAACCAAACACAATCAAGGAGTTAGTGGAGCTAATTAGGTGATCCTCAGTACAGGTTCGGTTGAAAGCCCATCTGGCACTCGCGGTATCCTGATGAATACCACATAAATGAACTCAATTGCACACACAAGGATGTGAAATAACTTGGTTAAATTCAAGTCGAATTTATACCTTGTTCAAAAGTCTTGCGAGATAAATGTACAGTCTTGGCTAGTTAGTTAAAATATCTGAATCTAAGAAAAGCTTAACTACATTTTAAAAACAATTGTCACATTTTATTTCGTACATCACCATCAAATTATATGCAAAATACAAAAACACACAGTTATCACATGCAAAGTCATTTCACAAAGTCATCCCATTAGTATCGCAAGTCGGTCAAATCTTGTACAGTCTATGGTGCATCGACACATCATCAACACCTCATTTCATTCATTCCCTATCCATACATCATACAAATTAAAAACATCACATTCATAATCGCCTCTGCATACATCAAACACATACATACAAAACACGCCACAAAAAAAATAAAAAAAAAAACAAACAAACACAACAAAACAACCAAAATATAGAAATGACAAATGCCAACAAAACCACTAAAAATTGCCAGACAAAAGTGCTCTTGCACTTGACCTCTTGGCATAAGAAAATCGATGTCGGGGTCTACCTTGTCGCTATCCTACTCCCCAAGAAGGCTACCATAGCCGGACCGCTCCACGGGAAGACGGATTTTCGCCAATGTTACCCCCAAATGGCATCCCAAAATGGGTTCACACCCACCAAAAATAGGTCCACAAAAATCGAGAAACTGCTCGAGCATTCAACGGACAACATCTAAAGGCACCCTCACTTAAGTCATCTTGGGTCAAGCGACTCGTCGCTTTTCTCATGTCAGTCATTCCTTCATCGATTCGTCGCTTGAGGGGGTAGTCACACTTAAGTCACCAATCAACAACAACACACCCAATCAAGGCAATGGCATGTATTCAAAGAATCATTGACAAAGACAATCACGCTCCTTCTTGGGGCAGCAAACAAGCAATAATCACAAAATTGATCAAACACTTGGCATTCCCGAAGCATGAACACAAGGTTCCCCCGTGGATAAAAGGTTGCGCCCTTTGCCTATTCATGACTGATCAATGTCCAAGCTCAAGTCACACCTCACCAAAATAGGTTAATACTTGAAATCAAATTCCTTAGCTCGTCAGAAGCAAGGATTCAAGAATGCATGCCCTTTCCATACTTGGGGCATCAAGAGTTGGTTAGGTTACTGAGAAACCCTAATCATTAGTGCTTTGGTTATCTATTTTTGCTCGACGCTGCGCCTTGCACAACGCTTCCCAAAAAGGGGCATCTGTAGACACCAAAACAGCACCAATCCGATTATGTGACTACAAACACTGATCACATTAACACACACAGCCCCCAGGGTAGCCCCCAGAGGTTAAACAGTGGTTCTAACCACTTACACAGCAGTTTTGCAAGTCAAAAATCAGTTTGGCACCTTTTAGACACTTTATTTCTTATTCGTCCCACCCAGGGACGAGTGCGATTTGTACTCGTCCTACCCAAGGACGAGTATGGATTTGTACTTGTTTCACCCAGGGACGATTATTAGCGCTCGCTCCGGGGTGGGACGAACGCCAGGTTTGACCAGCAAAAAGTCAGACCTCAGCGCATGACAACTCAGAACTACCACTCAGCTTTTCATGCATGACATAGGAGTGCGAGTGAGTTCTTTTAACAACACACATCTGCCAATTGACTTTCCCTTCACTGCATGGGAAGGAGAGTAAGCTTTTTAAGACAACTCAGATTTGCCACTTAGCTATCCCTTCATTGCATGGGAGTGCAAGTGAGCTTTGCTAAAACATGCAAAGACATGCACAGAGGCAGTTAAGAAGCCCTTGATCAAGAAGAAGTCTTCTCTTCACAAACAAAAGCATTCATGCAAAGAAACACTTTTGCATGTTAATTCAAAAAGACCCCTTGGGTCTATAAAAACGGTGAGTTTTCTCACCCAAAGGAAAATATACAGAGAAGGAGCATTTTGAGCGACGAAGTGTTGCTAGTTCACTTACTGGCGATTTGTGCTTTCATAATCGTGGTATTTCTTTTAGTTTCAGGTTTATGCTTTTGTCAAGTTTTTCATTTCATTTAGATTCACTTCAACCATCGTTAGATTCATCTTTTATTTTTCATACACAGGTGCTACTGACTTTCTTGTTTGTTTCTTTGAGTGCAGAGTTGCAACATTAGAGGAGCGGCGAGGAGTCTACCTTACCAACGCAAGCGGCGGCAACATTTGGCCCGCCCATTCCAAACGTGGGCATGCGGAAGAGGAATTCTGAAGCAAATTGTAGAGATCAATATCTAACGCTCCTATCCCCTAAAAAGGAAGGAGACGTATTGTAACACGAATTGAAAAGAATATCAATAAAAAGGGCTATAGTTTATATTGCTTTTATATCTTGTGTTCATTCATTTGTGTTCTTTCCTTTTAATGCAATTTTGTTTAGTTTTTCCTTTTGTTTCCGGAATCTCGTGCTTTCACTATTATGGAAGCATAAATCTAGGATCTACTGGCTCCAAGAGAAGGACCAAAACACAATATTCCTCCACAAATTCCTTCTAGACCATAGACCACACAACTTCATCTCCTCCATAAGAATAAAAGTAAGAGATTCCATCCACACATGGGAAGGCATGAGGTCTATGGCAGTAAACTATTTAACAAGTTTATTCACAACAAAACCTATGGATATTTAAGGTGAACAAAAAGTGTTACAAGATATACTTGCACTAATAATAGAGGACAATTCAATTTTGACTACTTAGTAACTATCAAAGACTTACAACGGGTGGTCTTAAAAATACAAAAATGAAATACCCCTAGGTTGGATGGACTCCCCATTGAATTCTACTAACAATTTTAGGATATCCTACATGAGGACCTTTTGGATGTGGTGGAGGAAGCCAAGAAATCTAAATATGGCTAAAGGAAATCAACAAAATGTATATAGCATTGATCCCAAAGGCACAAGATGCAAAGCACATTATTGATTTTATACCAATAGCTTTATGTAATGTCTTGCTCAAAACAATCACTAAGGTAATGGTGGAGAGGACAAAACCACTATTGAATAAGATTATCTCACTGAAATAAGGTGGTTTTGTAGAAGGTATATATACAGTGGATGAGATAGTATTGTCTAAAGAGGCTATCCACTCCATGGAAGCACATAAATACCCATCCATTTTCATCTACTTAGACTTGTCTAGAGCATATGATAGGGTGGACTAATATTTCCTCCTCAAAGGATTGAGTCAATTTGGCTTCTCATAAGAATGAACAAATTGGATCAAGAGATTATTTTCTTAGTGTCCTATTCAATATTTATCAATAACTTTCCTTCACAATTATTCACAACATAAGGTATTAGGCAAGGATATCCTCTCTTACCATACTTATTCATCATGTTGGTTGAATGCCTGGTAAGGACAATGGACAAAAATAGAAAAAAAACAAATATTATCATAAATCACTCTTATAAATTGAGCTTGAGCTGGACAAATCACTCACCTTTAGTTTGTTGATTACTCTACTTTTTTAGGGAAATCAATGATGAATGAAGCCTCAAAAATTAAATATATCATAAGTTACTTCTCAAGAGCCACGAGATAATAGATCAATGAAAAAATTGAAAGTCATTTTCTTCCATTGTTCACCCAAACATGAGATCATGATGTTGTTGATAAATTATGATACCATAAAGCCTCTCTCCCAATCACCTATTTAGGTGTTGCACTTAAAATAAGGAATAAAAGGAGGAGGATTGGGCTTGACTAGTGGATAGAGTAAAAAGGAAAATAGAGAAATGGACTAATTGATGGCTATCATTGGAGAAAGAGTAACCCTAGTTAAATAAGTTATACAATCTACACCTATCTATGTCTCCATTTTTAGTCATTCCTAAGAAAATTCTAAGAGATGTGGATAAAATAAATCATCTATTCCTTTAGAGGAGAACTAAGGATGAAAGGAAATGGGCACTAATGCGATGGGAAACCTTATGCCTACACAAACATGAAAGAGGACTAGGATTCTAATCAATAGTTAACATTAAGGCACTAACGACTTTTGGGATCCAAATTGACATCAAGAAAAAGCTTGAAACTATGACTGTTATCTTCCAGTTCTCTGATTAGGCATGCACCCACTAATCACAGTTCAGACCTCAACATTGGATGGATTAAAGATTGCTCTAATCCAACCTCCAGAGTAGGCTGGTATTCCTTGTCAACTATTAAGGTGTTGACTCATTTAAGCATAGTTAAATGTTTAAAATATAGGGATAGAAATGGGTTTAGGGTTAAGAAAATGGTAATTGAATAGTGGTCGGATAAAGCTAACAACATAGGCATCTATAGGAAAACCCTTCTGACAAAAAATTTATAGTGTTCCACACTTGAGATTAACAACATTCGAAATAGATAGTCTTCATCAATTGACAGAACAAAGATATACTTCAAGAAGTTATTTCAACATCAAAGATACTAATAATCCAAATTAGCAGAATAAGATCAATATCAAGATTTAACAGAAAATAACCTCTTGCAAGTATAGATTCAATTATGAAAGATTTCAAGTGCTCTAAGCTAGCAATCCAATATCAGTAGAATAGACTAACCATAGAAGCAGTAGCAGAAAAGCATTTCATAGCTTGAATCTCTCAAAGATTATAGAAGACACCAGTCTGAGGCAAACATCCAAGTAATGTTCCTTCTATTGATTTACAAAAAAGTATTACATAGTAGGGCAAGCAAACACTCTAGAGCTGACCCTAAAAAATGAGGGTTCGACCTCCTTTTATAGTTTTTACATGCTTGAAAAGAAATGAAAAGAAAGTGGAACATTACAAGGAAAATGAAATGCCAGATCAGCCAAGTGTTGAGGTGGCAACCTCTTGTTTGTATTTGAGACCAGAGAAAAATGCATGATCTTGCTCTCCTTTGCAGCTCGACTTCTGCAACTTGCTGATCTTTCATGGTGCTCAACTCCAAACTATCAAAACCATGATCCAGGCCATCCATAATTCTTGTAGATATTATTTAACCATAGATCTGCAACTGACTACACTTCTTGGTTCTTGGCTTCTTTGACGCTTCATCTACTAGTTCGTATTGATTTACGTTATAGAGGTTCTACCCTTTTATGCCTTGGAGGTCATCAAGATGAACCAACCATTGATCTACTCATGAACGACTAAGATTAAAGCTCAAACACCACTTGTAGATGCATGGTGTAGAACATGTCGTAGCCCGCTCCTCAGAATAGTTTATCACATAATGTTGACCACTTTGACCATGGGCTAGAGCACATAATACTCCAATACAAAAATGCTCTTCAAGCTGTGCGAGATGGAACATTGCGTTGACCCACTTATCTCATCCTTCAATTTGCTTAAATTTATTTCACATCCATGGTGTAGAGCAAAATCATGTTGTAGCCCACACCTTGAAACTTGCCCATTCAAGTTTGACCATCACTGACCATGGGGTAGAGCATTGCTCTAGCCCATGTGGGATATAACGTAAAATGATGCTATATAAGACTTTGCACTGGCCCACTCCCTTGCAACTCTCCTTCATGAATGTTGACCACTTTGACCATGGGCTAGAGCACTATTCTATGTTGTTAAGAAATACACTTGAACTTGAGTGAGATAGAACAAACTCCAAAATAGTCTTCAACTTGCACAAGATGGAAAATATGTGCTACATCATGATTTCAAAAGTAGTGAAGTTAGCTTTGACTAATGTTGACCATGGGTTGGAACCATATTCTATGCCGCATGGGTTGGAACATGTTGCATACCACTGAGCTTTAGACGTAATCAAAAATGTGTTGTGACCCATGATTCAAAGATCGCTAAGTGCAAACTTTGACCTCTTTGACCATGGGGTAGAACATCTTGCGTTGCACCGCTGGAAAATACACTAGAGCTTGCATGGGCTAGAACAAGCTTTTCTTGCCTTAGAAAATATTTCAAAAATTTTCTAAGGATGTGGCCATTTTGGGCCTACATTCTGGCACCTCTTGGGAGGGTTTGCTCACAAAGCCTGAGAACTCAGAGTCTTATCCATTGGGCATCAAGAGTCAAAATGATGAAATCAGTAGACTATGCTTCAAAGAATAACTTCTATGTGACCATCATTCTCTAGAATATTAGTGAGGATACTCAGAGAATAATAGTTCACATGGAGATCATGCTAGAAATAATAAAACTTGCAACTCCTTCCATGAACGTAGCCTCAATATGGCAATATGAAACTATATCCCCTTTTATAACCCCAACCAGATTGAACAAAATATCTTCATGGTCTTTTCATGTTTGCTATAGACTTCATGCTTTACAACTATTCTGACAGTGTCAGGATCAAAACAATATACAAAAATATACACATGAATACAAAAATGATTAAGTCCACTTCTTCTACCACAAGGCTGATTCACTCTTGTTCATTCTCTCCTTGATTTTTTTCCTTGAGTTGTTCATCCTGCACCTCTTTGATGTCCTCAACATTCTTTTCTGATTTTTCTTCTTCCTGATCTTCTTTAGGTTCTTCTTCTCCTTGGGAAGTCTCTTGCTTATCTTTAGGGTCTAGATCTATTCCAAACAATTGGACCATCTATTTCAAAGTCTACAATGCTTGGCTCCAGACTGACTCAATAGGATTGGTTGTTTCTTTGAGCCGCTTATGGACATACTCCAACTTAGAGGTCTCCTCATAAGTTATAGAGTTACCTTTGTTCACTAAGTCCTCCATTAGATCCTTGAGCCTAGTCAAGTCTTTGATCATTTGAGAGACCTGCTCTTGATCAATCAGATCCTCCCAAGCATCTATCTTAGATTCATCCTGGATGATTGAGGCTACACTCTTTTTAGTATCTTATTCTAATAACAAAGCATTATTTGCAACCCAAAGGCATCCAAAACCATACTGCATCATTTCTTGGTTAATATCTACAATGTCTTGGATTGTGCCTTCAATTTTATCTGATAATAACCAACCCTTCTGGAGTAACATGTTCTTATCAACCACAATTCTAGCAGCTAGTCTAGAAGTACTCCATGCCTTACTAGGGATAGGCTTTGTAGCTTCACTAAATCTACTTTCAGATAGCTTGTATATCTGTTCTACTGGTATTACCATCGGTTGTAGCTCCTCAGTGAATTTGTCTAGGTCTTCCTTGGTATTTTGCAATAAATGGCTGGCATCATCCATGTAGTCAATTACAAGTTGGATTCCTGAACACTTCTCAAGGATCTCAGACCATAGCTCCTTTCTAACCTTCTTCACTCCTTTTGAGAAGCTTGAGGCTTTGGCCTTCTCAATCTGAAGCTGGTGCTTCAAATCTTGTATTTCTTTGGCTTGAGCTTCATTCTTTTTCTTCTGCTCTTCAACTTGATCCTTAAGCTTTATAGCCTCCTGATACTTGTTCTGCCAGCTCTTAACTTCATTTCTTACAACCTTTTCTATATTTTTTATTGTTGACTATCTTCTCCAACTTATTTATCTTTTCTTCCAACTTTCCACACTACTCCCTATAAATGTCAATCTTGACATAGAAATTTTTAAGGTGAGCTTTTGTTATGACCAACTCATCTTCTACCTGCAACTGGTCAATATATTTTGTATACTCTTCTAGATGATAATATTTTATAGTCATATCCTCCTCAGGTTTACTCACAAGAGGGGTGATGAATCTAGTTATCCTTTGCCTTGTTACTGGATCAACAATCATTGTCTTTCTCTGCTTAGCCATCTGCTTCGAAGGCTTAGATAGTTTCTCAACCCAAAAATCTTGAATTTTTTGTGAAACCTCCTTTCCTTTCTACAAAGAAGCTAATGTGGGATGATTTGTAGGGGGGAAGCTATAATATAAGGGAGGATAGACTCAGAGGCTAATGAAAATGGAGTAGTGGTGACAACGGTAGAATATGTACTTATTGTAGGAGTTGCAATTGGGAAAGGCATAGGGATGGAAGTTGAAATCATGGAGTGAGTTAGAGGGGATGTAAGATCTTGCCCTTCTGATGTTACTGAAGGTAATGATTTTGAGGGTAAATATGAAATGACAGGTGATGATGTGACTGGGATTTTAGATGAATGTGGAGGAGGCAGATTGGTTTGACCCTCTATAGTAGCTAATGAAATAGATGGTGAGTTATGAGGGGGAGAGGGTATTTTCTATTCCAAATTTTCTTGAGAATGGGAAGGGGATTCCTTTGGGGAAGGAGAAGGAGAAGAAGGGATAGAAATCATACCTTCACCTATAGAAGTAGGGTGTTTGAGAATCTCCTCTGCACTTTGGTGTTTTGCCTATTGCACGGATGGCTCTGCAACTGAAACAGGGTCTTGTTCAACACTTTGCCCTTGATCCATTTTTAGCTTCTTGCAGACTTCTTTCTGGGCTTCTTCCAATGCATATTTAGCCTTTCTCTTGAAAACTTTAAATACTATAGGTTTATCACTCTCTGTATCCTCCTCAAATTGTTCTTTCTACAATGCAACTTTAGCGATCGGGGTCGACTTTACTACGGTTGTAGTGGTGAAACTCACTGGGGTGAATACAAAACTATCATCTTTCTCTTTCCAATTTATCTCAGTTATAGGAGGCTCTCCACCCAGGGCTAGGTATTTAGGCCTTTTCACTATCTGGATGATTTCTGTATTTCTTGCCTCATCACTAGAATAAAGCATTTTTCTCATAATTTGGGCCCCTATAGAATATTTTTGTAATTGCTCTTGTGAAGGCTCAAATGCCTTTGGAGCTTCCTCAGCTGTTGGTGGAGCATTGGCCTCTACTTCCTATATTTCTTCCTAGGAAGGTGGAGAAGGAGAGTCTGATGCTACTTGAGTTTTCTCTTTTTCCTATGTTTCAGCTCTCTTATAACTCAACACCAAATTCTTG
This sequence comes from Wollemia nobilis, assembly GCA_028583015.1. Classification (NCBI taxonomy): domain Eukaryota; kingdom Viridiplantae; phylum Streptophyta; class Pinopsida; order Araucariales; family Araucariaceae; genus Wollemia; species Wollemia nobilis. Next base: position 1,429,622 of record JAQPPZ010001195.1, read on the forward strand.
GCATCTTTGGCCTTCCAGGTCTTAATATTTTTCTCATATAGCTCAGAGAAATCATTGTCCACTTGTCGACCCAATCTAGCATTTTTTGTACCTGCTTTCACTCTCATCTTCCACCAATCTACAATTTTACCTTCATCCCATCCCTTTTTCTTCTCTACATCCTTAATTTTAGACTCTTTCAAATGGTGGTCTTTGTTCTTTTTGGGGTCAAAATCAACTATTTGCTCATAAAAGTCTCTCCATGGAGGCAATTGTTCCATTTTAATGATATTCCACTCTAGTGGAGCATTTTCCTTATTGTTTCTACCCATTTCAAAATGAGGCCTCAAATTTTTTTCAAATTTGAGAGCTCTCTCTCCATTTAGGGCAATATTCCTCTTCAAGAACTTGTCATCAGGATCATACCTCCATCTTTGTGGAATGTACAATAGTCCTAGCCTCTCCAAATATTGGGTAATTTTCTCACCTTGAGTCCTTCTGGTTATTGTTATATCATCTACATTATGAGAGTAAAACAATAGTCCTTTCCTCCCTTTACCAGTGCTAAAATTGATGTTGATAAAGTTTGCTTGCCTTAAGTACTCTAGGGCCAACAACCTATTAGTTACAAAATGAGGCAGCAAAAAGGGCTTATCAGTAAAACCATAGAGTCTGATGATAGTGCCCTCTATAAGGATATACCAGTCTCCTTCTTCGACATCTTCTACTCATAATAACTCTTTAGCTAGAGATGGCAGCCTAGGGCATTTTCCATACATGATTTTCAAGGTTGGCCCTAGAAATTCTAGGTTGAACCTGTAGTATGACTCTGTGCTCCTCAAGTGACTGGTCCAATGATAGATCGGGATAGGGTCTCCATTATCATTCTTGTCCTTTACTAGAATCCAAGGCATCATGTGTCTTACAGTGGCATAAAACATCCATACCAGGTTTGAACAATACCTAAAGGAAGGGTTCTCTAAATCTTTCTTCATCTTAACCAGTTGCTCATGCATTCTTTTAGAGAGGAAGGTTGGCCAATCAAAATAAATTGGTTTGATACCCTCTTCTTCTACTTTAGGTCTATACATTTTCTCATTCGAAATGCAATACACAGTAGCTATTTTCCAATCTCTCACATACCGATCAGAATCTAAACCCTCTAAGCAGGCCAACATGGAGAAAAGCTCTAGGTTAGAAAAATGTTCAATGGCAATTGGGGTTTTGGGTAGTGTTTTCTTGGACTTGATAGTTTTGAATTGGCTATAAACCCACTTCCTAAAAGGCTCTCCTTCATGAGCACGTCTTTGCAAAGAATAATATTTAACTTGATTTGATATATCGAAGGGTTTAGGTCTTACAGGTGGGTCTACACCTATAGCAAACAAATCATGGCAGGCTTTGGTTGTGATGCTAAATAGGGTTTTACCCTTAGCTATTTTAACTGCTTTTTCCCTAGGGTCATAATACTTGACAATGGCTGCTATTAATTCAGGACAAGGAAGCATAGAATCACAGATGTAAGAAGATAAAAAGGAGTGGACAATGCAAATACCTTGAACTATCATAGGTTCACCTTTATAGAATTTGTCCTTGATGCTTCTTCTGAGCTTAGTTCTCCTTGTAAACATCAACCTGGTGTCGACTACTACTTTTGCTTTATCAATATAGCATTCCAGCTCAACATTTTCAACTGCAAATTTCTTGAGCTACTTTGGAGGCCATTTTCTAAGAAAATTCATTGGGTATTCACTCTTTCTATATTTGTAAGCTTCACCTTATTATTTCTTTAGCTTCCTCTGATAGGTAAATGTTGTTTGTGAAATGGATGGCGATTAAAATTTGAGATTTAAATATCCTCGCATGCATACCTTCCACCATTAATGCGGTTGGTATGACAACTACCCATTGCACACTTCTCAATTCAAAAGATAGGAGACTTGGTGGTAGAAAACATTAGGCTATTCACTGATTGGTCGCAACATAGAGCATGCTCTAAACTCATGATGCTTTTCTATCTCTTTCCTTTTAAGAGCATGGAGCACATGTCGTAGCCCATGACCATATTTATTTATTTGAGCATGGCGTGGAGCATATGTTGTAGCCCATGACTACCTATAGCCTTGGACGATCTTACCCTTTAGCCAACAACTTATTGTGAACCACTAAGGCATCTTTTCTTTCTCTATTTTTTTTAATTTTTGTACAAAAAACTTTAGAAAAGAAAAAGTAGTATAGTACAAGTAATATACATATGTTACAAGAAAAATTACTCTTAATCAAAATAGAGTTTCAGATGGAATCCATTAACCAGGATCGGTTGAATGTTTCCCTCTAAGTCTTCAAGCTGGAAAGAGTTGTTCTCCTTAACCTCTACTATTTTGAAAGGGCCATCCCAGAAAGAGTCAAACTTCTGATGGTGTCCTAGCTTAGCTCGCTCCACATTCCATTTTAGAATAGAGTCACCTATTTTGAATCTTCTAAATTTGGCTTTCTTGTCGAACCATCCCTTAATATCGAATGAGTGTTTCTAGAAATCCTCATATGCTTGAGTCCTCTTCTCTTCTAACTAAAGTAGATGTGTCAATATGGTTTCAGTTGGGGTCTGATCAAGCTCTTCTTCTGTGTCTACTAGCTTGAGAGCTGGTATTTCCAGGTGAATAGGTAATATTACTTCTTTGCCATACACCAAAGCATAGGGAGAGGTTTTAATAGACTTCTTGATGGTAATCCTGTCTACCCATAGAGCTTGTTCTAACAATAGATGCCAACTTCTTTTGTTGTCCTCCAATGATATCTTCAAGATTCTAAGTAGGTTTTTATTAGTTGACTCTGCCAATCCATTCCCCTGAGGATAGTAGTTAGAGGAGTTTTTTATAGTGATTCCATACTTTCTAGCAAACTCAATGTATTTAGCTCCTATGAAAGCTGGACCATTGTCACTTACTATAGCCTCGAGGATACCAAACCTTGTGATCAAGCTCTCCATGAAGTCAATCACCACTTCCTGATCTGATTTCTTTGTGGGAATGGCCTCTACCCATCTGGTAAGGTAATATGTGGTAGTCAATATGTATTTATGTCCTTATGAGGAGTTGGGACTTATCATTCCAATAAAGTCCAACCCCCACTGTTGAAAAGGCTCTTCTACCTAGATGGGCTTGAGGGGGAATGATGCATTTTTTGTTCTTCCCACATACCTTTGACATTCATCATAAGATCTTGTTACCTTGAAAGTGTCAGCAAAAATAGTAGGCCAGTAATAGCCTACCCTAATGATTTTTAAAGTTGTGACCCTTCCTAGAGAAATGTCCTCCAGATAACCCTCCATGAAATTCTTTAATGACCCTTTGTTTTTTATCATCTTTCAAGCATCTTAGGAGGACTCCATCAAGATTTCTTCTATATAGTCCTTCTGGCAATAGGACATACTTCAAGGCTTGAAGCCTATATCTCCTTCTTTGTGATGGGTTAAGCCCTTGAGGATAAATCCCTATTTGGAAATATCTGGTCATCTGATCAACCCAGTCTAAATATTCTGACTGAAACTCTTTAGTCTGATCTTCTATTGATGATTGACAAGCTGACATTTGTTCTGTGACCATATTTTCTATCAACCCTTGACACAATGCTCTACCTCTAACTAGTTTGGTGGGATGAATCTCCATGTCATACTCCTGGATCTTAGTAATCCAACCAACTCTTTTGTCTCCCAGTTCCCCTTGTAAAATGAAACTTCTAACATCTGGGTGAACTACATACACCAAGGTTTTACTTTGAGCCAAGTATTGCCTAAATTTCTTCAATGACTTCATCATTACAAACACTTGTTTCTCGATAAAGTTGTACTTGATATGATACTCATGGAGAGTTTGAATCTAGAAAAATATGGGGTGTTCTTCCCCATCATCATTCTTTTGAGTAAGCACAGATGCATAACTCTCTTCAGCTCCATAAGCATACAAAATGAAATTCTTTCTAAAATTAGGATTCACCAAAACTAGAGCAGTGGCAATAGATTGTTTAATGATCTCAAAAGCTTATTTCCTTACTTCTATCCACTTGAAGTCTACATTTTTCTTCAGTAACTCTGAGATAGGTTTCACCTTTTGAGAAAAATCAGAGATGAACTTCCTAACAAAATTGATCTAACCAAAGAAGTATTGCAAGGCTTTCTTATTCATAGGCAAGGGGAGGGCAAGAATTGACTTGAATATGTCTGGATCAATAGACATTCCTTCTTTAGAAACCACATGGCCTAATAGCTTCCCTTCATGGACTACAAAAAATGATTTCTTTGGATTAAGGGAGATGCCAAATTCTCTACATTTTTCAAATACTTGCTCCAAATGTGTCAGGTGGTCTTGCTTCTTATGGGAGAACACAGTCATATCATCTAAGTAAATTAGAATGACCTTATTGATTAGCTCTCCAAAAGCATAATCCATAGCCCTCTGGAAAGTGGCTCCTACATTTGATAGACCAAAAGGCATCCTTTGATAAGCAAAAGTACCCCATTTGGTGGTAAATGTTATCTTGAATTGATCCTCATCCTTTACCCAGATCTGATTATAACCAGAGAAGCCATCCAAAAGTGAGAACCTTTATGCTCCTATGATAATCTGAAGAATCTGATCAATATGAGGGAGGGGGTAGTGATCTTTCAATGATGCCTGATTGAGATTTCTAAAATCTACACACAAGTGGATGTCTCCATTCTTCTTCCTTACTGGGACCAAGTTAGCCACCCATGTGGAGTGTTTAATTGGATATATAATTTTAGCCTTCAACAATTTGAGTAGTTCCTCTCTCATTATGGATTCAATCCTAGGATTCATAGGCCTCTACTTCTATCTAAAAGGTTTTGCATTTGGTTCTAGCTCAATAGTATGTTGAATCACCCTTTTGTCATATACCTTAAGATCTTCATATGACCAAGCCATAATGTCTTGGTACTTTAGGCATAGGACCTTGATCTCCTCTACCTCTTCTGGAGAGCAGTGGATACCAACTTTGAGCTTCTTATCCTTTTCAATCTTGATCTCCTTATATATATTTTCATTGATCTCCATAGCTTTGATTTTCTTCCTATCTTCATTATCAAAGAGGCTTTCTAGGGTGACCAACCCCCTAGGGATATGATTGTTTTTTAATTGGATAACATCTTGTTGGTCTATCTCATTTGGGACTTCCTCTTGAAAAGTAGATAAACAAGCCTCTCTTACTAAGAAATCAATGATTTGTTCATCACTTTCAAAGACCTACCAAAAAATCTATCTATCTGGAACTGTAGGCCTAAAAACCATTTTGATTCCTTTGTCTCTAGAAACTCCTATATCTATAGAAGGGTTGAAATTAGATCCTCTAACTACCAAGGAATCAGCTAGAATATTCTATCTTCTAGGAACAAAATGGATGTTTAGGGCATCAAAAGATTCCATCAAATCCCATACCCTATTTTTGTATGCTTTCAGGTAATGGTGCTTACTATTGCATATCTCTCTTACCTGATTGACTATTAGCTCAGAATCACCATATATATTTAGTATCTTGATGCCCATGCTCTCGACCTGCATTAGACCTAGGCATAAAGCTTCGTATTCTATAACATTGTTGGTGCAAGACCATGTTAGTTTGTATGCAAAACTCTTTACACCTTTTGATGGAGACTGTAACACTACACCGACACCAACCCCATTTTTGCATCTTGCACCATCAAAGTGCATGGTCCAAGTCTCTATTTCTCTCAAGGACTGATTGGATATAGCAGGGATATTTTTCTCTGCTTCTAAAGAAATGTTGTATGTGCCCATACCTATTCCAAACTGACTATAATATTCTTTGAAGGGCAATTCATCCTCAACCTCTAACTCTTCAAAACTTTCTACTAGTTCAAATTCATTTAGAGGTGTGAGGTTACACATATCTTCTTCAATCTTCTCAATGTGATAGGACACAGGCTTTTTGGGTGTTATTCTTATTCTCTTTCCTTTGAAAGGGATCACCATACTGGAATAATCCAAGTACATACATCCTCCCAACTTGGCAGTGAACTCTCTGGAAAGGCATAGGCCAAAATAAGGCTCTAGGTCCACCACTACAATCTCTTGCACAATGGTCACCTCTGGAGCTCTATGCAACCTCATTAGTACATATTTTATCACTCCAACTATCTTTATTAGGGTCCCATCCAACTGTAAAACTCCAGGATAGGATCTGGTATACTCCATACCCATATCCTCGTAGACCACCTTGGGCATAACCATGGTAGAGGCCCCTGAATCAATCATACAGTTGTGGACTATCCAACCCTCCATCCTCAAAGAAATGTAGAAGGGAGGGGGTTTGTTCTTTAAAGTAGCAGGAGACATCTTATCTTTCCCAGAAGGAACACTGAGGATGGTAGTAGTCTGCTTTTCTTGGGGATTCTTACTTAAAGAAGCTTTAAGCAGATCTATCTGACCAGGAATGAAGAGAGTATCATAGAGACTAGCTTTAGAAGGGATTATTTTCATTTCTTCCACAATGTTATATTCTGACTTCCCTGGAGGGGAATTCTCAACTTTATTTTTTGGCTCACCATACTTCCTTTTGTACTACTGAGTGGCTTCAAGCCTTTGTATTTTAGTTATGGAAGGGAATATTAGCTTCTCTTGAGCTTCACTTTTGGATTTCATCCTTTCCTTGTCATTCTCTTTGTCATATCTCCTTGGGAAGCTGACTTCTCTTTCTTGATCTTTTGGGAGTGCATCCCTCTTTTCATTTGTTTGAGGAATAGGGAATTGGTCACTATTTTGTAGAGGGAGGATATTTCTTCTTTTGAGAAGGGACTTGAAACTGACCCATATTCTATGGATCAACCTGCAAGGTCTTTTTTCTTGATCTTGTCATAATAGAAATAGGTCCTTCTTCATCAAGATCTTGCCCTACCATGATCTGGTCAGGTTGCCAAAGCATATTAATTCTACCTTTCTGGTTCCTACCTACCTTTTCCATAGCTTGTTGCACATGATGTTGATACATAACACATGACTCTGAATCATGAGGATCATTACACACAAGACACCAAACATTCACAAGACTAGTTTCAGAGGAACATTCTGGATCTTCTTGAATCACATTAACTCTGATTCCAGCACTATTGTTGGTACTAGGATTTTGATCTCTATTGACATAGGGAAATATTCTTTGTTGGGATCTCTCTATATCTCTTTTCTCCATTGAATTCATCTTGTTATTGAGATTTTTTAAGGTGCTCTGAATATCAAGAAGCACAGTGGATTCTTGAGGTGCTTGAGATGGAAGAGGAGGGAAAGGAACTGAAGTAGATGATGATTTGGGGAGGGGAATTGGAGTCATATAAGGAATTGGTGATGATAGAGGAGGAGGGTCCATGTAAGAAGATGTAGATGTTTAACCTTGGACATTAGGAATTTTAGAGTAGTAAGGCATCACAGTATTTGGGGGTAACCTTCCTACATTGATAAGGATATTCTCAACCTGGACAACTGCATTATAAACCTGGGGGAAGGTATATATCCTTGACTATTGAGTTTGTAAACCTAGTTCTGACCCAAGGGCTCTGATATAATACATAAAAGTAAAGGGTTGTAGTTGGCCTAGCTTCAGGTGGGATCCTCTTCCAGGTTCTACTGAATCTTAGGTTAAAGTCTAAAATTGATTCTTGTTGATGCTTTTGCATGGATGTAAACTGATTCAGAAGAGAAAAGGGATCGACAGACTCATTGAATTCTTCTACAAAGGGCTCTACTAATTTGGCCCATGAAGTAATGCTATTGTCCTCTAAGGTCCTAAACCAATGTAATATTTTCCCTCTAAAGGATAGGGCCAAGATTTTGATAATGACATCTTCATTTTTTATGTTATGAATTGTTGCTAGATTTAGGATATCTTGGTAATGCTCGTAAGTTATTTTACCTGATCCATCATAGGTAGGTATCACTTTGGATACAACTTGAGGGATATCATGCATATGGGTAAGCCTCAGAGGACCGACTGTATTCCAACTAGGATACTTCTACAGGGGCTGATTTGGGGCCACATTATTATTTTGAGCCATGTTTCTAGTCGTTGTTCTAGTTGGAGGTGGCCTTGGGGGTGTTGTAGGGTGTGGTTCAGGAGGAGTCTCATCTGATTGGAAATTTAGGTTCAAATTTCTTATGATGGTAGATCCTCTCAAAGGGAGCTCATAATAGATAAATGAATCTGGATTGTTCTTTGCAGATGACCTAGTATTCATGAAAACTATGAGCTGTCATAATGGCTTTTCTAGATTCTTGCATTCAGGGAGTCACCAAGTGAATTTACTGATCATCACTTGATAAGGTCAAGATAATTCACCAAATATTGATTCCTTCAGGAAAAGGTAAAATTGGAAAGGGTGGGTTAACTAATGTTCTTGTAAACAAGTCCCATCGAGCATGCCAAAACTATTGGGATCCAAATTGACATCAAGAAAAAGCTCAAAACTATGACTATTATCTTCCAGTTATCTGATTAGGCATGCACCTGCTAATCATAGTTCAAACCTCAAAATTGGATGGATTAAATATTGCTCTAATCCAACCTCCAGAGTAGGTTGGTATTCCTTATCAACTATTAAGGTGTTGACTCATTTAAGCATAGTTAAATGTTTAAAATATAGGGATAGAAATGGGTTTAGGGTTAAGAAAATGGTAATTAAATAGTGGTTGGATAAATCTAACAACATAGGCATCTATAGGAAAACCCTTCTGACAAACAATTTATAGTGTCCCACACTTGAGATTAACAACATTCAAAACAGATAGTCTTCATCAATTAACAGAATAGAGATATACTTCAAGAAAGTTATTTCAACATCAAAGATACTAATAATCCAAATTAGCAGAATAAGATTAGTATCAATATTTAACAGAAAATAACCTCTTGCAAGTATAGATTCAATTATGAAATATTTCAAGTGCTCTAAGCTAGCAATCCAATATCAGTAGAATAGACTAACCATAGCAGCAGTAGCAGAAAAGCATTTCACAACTTGAATCTCTCAAATATTATAGAAGACACCAGTCTGAGGCAAACATCCAAGTAATGTTCCTTCTATTGATTTATAGAAAAGTATTACATAGTAGGGCAAGCAAACACTCTAGAGCCAACCCTAAAAAATGAGGGTTCGACCTCCTTTTATAGTTTTTACATGCTTGAAAAGAAATGAAAAGAAAAGTGGAACATTACAAGGAAAATGAAATGCCAGATCAGCCAGGTGCTGAGGTGGTAGCCTCTTGTTTGTATTTGAGACCAGAGGAAAATGCATGATCTTGCTCTCCTTTGTAGCTCGACTTTTGCAACTTGTTGATCTTTCATGGTGCTCGGCTCCAAACTATCAAAACCATGATCCAGGCCATCCATAATTCTTGTAGATATTATTTAACCATAGATCTACAACTGACTGCACTTCTTGGTTCTTGGCTTCTTTGATGCTTCATCTACTGGTTTGTATTGATTTACGTTACAAAGGTTCTACCCTTTTATGCCTTGGAGGTCATCAAGATGAACTAGCCATTGATCTGCTCATGAACAGCTAAGATTAAAGCTCAAACACCACTTGTAGATGCATGGCATAGAACATATTGTAGCCCACTCCTCAGAATAGTTTATCACATAATGTTGACCACTTTGACCATGGGCTAGAGCACATAATACTCCAATACAAAAATGCTCTTCAAGCTGCATGGGATGGAACATTGCGTTGACCCGCTGATCTCATCCTTCAATTTGCTTAAATTTATTTCGCATCCATGGCGTAGAGAAAAATCATGTTGTAGCTTGTACCTTGAAACTTGCCCATTCAAGTTTGACCATCGCTGACCATGGGGTAGAGCATTGCTCTGGCCCACGTGGGATATAACATAAAATGATGCTATATAAGACTTTGTGCTAGCCCGCTTCCTTGCAGCTCTCCTTCATGAATGTTGACCACTTTGACCATGGGCTGGAGCACTATTCTATATTGTTAAGAAATACACTTGAACTTGAGCAAGATAGAACAAACTCCAAAATAGTCTTCAGCTTGCGCGAGATGGAGAATGTGTGCTACATTATGATTCCAAAAGCAGTGAAGTCAACTTTGACTAATGTTGACCGTGGGATGGAACCATGTTCTATGGCTGGAACATGTTGCATACCACTGAGCTTTAGACGTAATCAAAAATGTGTTGTGACCCATGATTCAGAGATCGCTAAGTGCAAACTTTGACCTCTTTGACCGTGGGGTAGAACATCTTGTGCTGCACCACTAGAAAATACACTGGAGCTTGTGCAGGCTAGAACAATATTTTCTTGCCTTAGAAAATATTTCAAAATTTTCTAAGGATGTGGCCATTTTGGGCCTACAACAACTAAGTTTTATTGGAGGATTTTGAACAACACCAATGCACCATGGGCCTAAAATATTTAGGCAAATGTCCAATTCAAATATCATTGAGGTAGAATATGGATATCTAACGATCTCTATAAATTAGATCACTTTTATGGTCTCAAGCAAAGGATTATATTGAATGGAACAACACAAGTTAGGGGAGTATACAATAACACAAGAATATGCAACCCTATTCCAAAGCACTCATAACCCACTTTGAGACTTGTTTCAACAAATATGGGCACATAAGTTATAGCCTAAGGTGAGATTCTTCATTTGGATACTACATCATAAAAGGGTATTAATAAGGGAACAACTTATGAAAAGAGGTTGTCATGGTCCTTTTTGGTGTGATATGTTTTGGGATAATCCTAAAAACACTCTGTCACTTATTTATTGAGTGTCCTATAGCCTCAAAGCTATGGAAGATGATGGCTACCTTACTTGGTATTAATTGGTCTAGCTTTACCACCCTAGAGCATATGTGGAGGGAATGGACTACATAGGATGGAGTAGACCAATATGTTAGGTAGATAGAATGGGTAGGAACATATGGAAATAAAGGAACAACCACATCTTCAAACAAGATTCTTTGGATATCCACTATATTTGTTGGAGAATATTACATTATTTGGTACATGCAAATGTACCCTTATGATACCTTCATGGTACAAATGTAAATATGTAATTGATTAGGGTTTGTATCTATAGTTTAGATGAGTGATTTATATTTTCCTTTTATGTAAGTGTATGTGTAGGATATGCACAAGTGTCATATAAGTAAGAGTGCAAGTGTGTATTGAGAGAATGTGCACGTGCCATGTATTCAAGTGTACAAAATGTAAAGTGAGGATGTGCACAAGTGTCTTGTATTAGAAGTGCATTTAGGAGAGTAAAATTCATGTATAAATGTGCAAGTGTCATAGAGTTAAAGCATGCATGTAAGAAGATGGCAAAGATTTTAGTATACAAGTGGAAATATGAGAAGCCAAAGAAAAAGAATAGGAAAGAATGCATCTCTCAAAAATGTGAGGAGTGCAATAGATAAGTATTGAAGATTCATATTACTATGTCTATATTATAGAGATAAAGCTCCATACAATGTAAGGGTAAATAGTATATAGCAACCACCACATATAAGAATTAATAATAAAGCTTGTATGTATATTTTGAGTAATTTTATTGTAAGTATTCTTCATGCATGTACAATAATTATTTTTGGCCATTTAAATTCATATTTGATATTATAAGTGAATGCTATTTCATTATTATATGAGATTGGATATATATTTGATTGCTCATATATATAATTCTACTCTTGATTATTGATATTTTGACTTATAATATTGTGGCTTATCTATATTGGGACCTATGATATTTTGAGATAGTTAAAATCTAAAGCCAACAATGTTTAAAAAAAGACCACAACCAACATAGAAGAGACAATCAAACATATCCTAAAGTATCCCCAAGAACCTCACCCAAGGTGGGAAAAAATCATGACCAAACTAAGAGTTGCTCCTATGGATAGTAAACAAAAAATGATGACCATAAGATACCCAAAAGTAATCAAAATAGGAAAGTGACAAGTTCCTCCAAAGGATTGAAAAAAAATTAATGCATATGAAGCCTCATGGGGGAATCTAAGAAAATCTAGTGTGGTAGACATAAGAAGAATATCGAATGGGACCCCATTCTTCACCTTCGTAGAGAATCTTGGCATACTTTTAAACAACCTAGCAGAGGGTTATGTCATCCTTAGAGGTCTCTAAGAAGTAGTAAAGGTAGACTGGAATAAGGTCAATAAATAATTTGACTCACTCATCATAATCAACCATATGAGGAATCCAATGGAGAATATAAAGCTTGACTAGAGACTACGGAGAATTGTAGAGAAGATTTAGATGGTGTTGGAAATATGTTGAATATTTTCCATGTTATTCAGGTTCGAGCTATTTTTAGACAAGCTATTTATAGACATGCTATTTTTAGACAAGCTATTTATAGACATGTTATTTATAGACAAGCTATTTATAGACATGTACTGGACACTCCAAATGTTTTTAGGGTTTAAGCTATTTTTAGATAGGCTATTTTTAGCTATGCTATTTTTAGACCCATATGGGCTTTTAGGGTTACTATATTTGAACCCTTGCATTATTCACCCATGATATTGTAAAAATCCATGCATGTGCTTTTGTTATATATATCACACTTGCATGAGGGTTTGGAGAGATAAAAGGAGAATATTATTGCATTGGAAATGGTAAGTTAATGCAATAATAAAATAATACCATGATATTGTAAAAATCCATGCACGTGCTTTTGTTATATATATCGCACTTGGATGAGGATTTAATAGAGATAAAAGGATAATATTATTGCATTGGAAACGGTCAAGTTAATGAAATAATAAAATAATACCATGATATTGTAAAAATCCATGTATATGCTTTTATTATATATATCACACTTGCATGAGGATTTAATAGATATAAGAGGAGAATATTACTGCATTGGAAACAGTCAAGTTAATGCAATAATAAAATAATACCATGATATTGTAAAAATCTATGCATGTGCTTTTGTTATATATATTGCACTTGCATAAGGGTTTAGATAGACAGAGAGAGAGAATATTATTGTATTGGAGATGGTGAAGTTAATACAATAATAATATTGTGCTAGTTTTTCTTAGTTGAGGGTTTCCAGGATAAATATTGTGTAATGTGTGAATCTGTTATCTTCTTCTTTTGATTATGTTATTACTGCTTTTCAAATTTAATTTATTGGGGTTGTTTATTTCTCTTAATTTGCTATCATAGCCATGTGACAAGATCCAGGAAAAAGGAGAAATATGGGAAGCACACAAATAGAGATTGAAAAATTTAATGGAAATAATTTTGAGTTGTGGAAAATCAATATGGAGGATCTATTGGTTGATAGAGATCAGTGGATTGCGGTCTCAAAATCAAAACCAAAAGTGACAATAGATGAGGATTGGCTAAAAATTGATAGGAAGGCAATGAGCTCTATCATATTGTGCTTATCTGATTCAGTATTGTTGAATGTATCTACAGAGACCATGACAAAGTTATTATGGGATAAGCTGGGAAATTTGTATCAGACAAAGTCACTGGTAAATAAAATCTTTCTTCGAAAGAAGTATTCTCTTCGGATGAATGATGGTGACTCTATGGCTGAACATCTGAATGCTTTTAATACTATGGTAATTCAATTAACCTCTGTAGAAGTAAAAATGGATGAAAAGGAAAAATGTATTACTTTACTTTTTTCATTACCTGATTCATGGGATAACCTTATTATGGCTATCACCAATACTACATCTACATTGAAAGTAGAGGATATAGTAGGAACTTTGTTGTCTGAGGAGATGAGACAAAAATCTTCTAAGGATTATCATCAAAAGGAAGCCTTGATGGTGAGAGGTCATTCTCAAGAAAGAAGCAAAGAGAAATTAGGAGAAAAGAAATCAAAATCAAGGGGTAAATCTATTGCCCTAGAAAAGAGAAAATGTTGGAATTATGGTAAAGCAGGGCATTATAAAAGAGACTATAGATCTAAAAAATTTGATAATAATCAATCATCTGATGAAGAAAATTCTATAGAAATGAAGACCACAAATGAATATTCATGGGACTTATTCTTGGCTGCAACATGCTCAAGTGAATGCCTTGACTCATGGTTGATTGACTCAGGTGCTTCTTTTCATATGACTCCTCATAGGGAGGGGTTCAGTGAATATGAAAAGATAGATGGAGGTAAAGTATTTTTGGGAGACAATTCGACATATAAAATAATAGGTCGAGGAAGAGTCAAGTTGAGGCTAAAATATGGAAGAATTAAAACCCTTCCTAGTGTGTTGCATATTTTGAGTTTGGCAAGGAATCTGATATCTGTGAGTAAGATGAATGATGCAGGTTTGAATGTGGTATTTAATAAGGATAGCTACAAGATGGTTCATGGATCTTTGGTGTTGGCAAGGGGAGTTCGCATAGGAACTTTGTTCAGACTTGAGGCTAGCACTGTAAGTATTAATTGCAATAACACTTCAGTTGTACAGGAAAATAATACAACTGAAATGGCTCTGAGTATTCCTATAGTAAAGACAATGTTGTGGCATCAATGCATGGGGAATATTAGTAAGAAGAGACTTCAAACATTGAAAATTAAAGATATAGTTGAAGAGAATCATGTGATATTGGAAAAAATTGACACAGAGAAGATTATTGTTGATTCATTAACAAAGGCTATACCTGCTCAAAAATTTTCTTGGTGTAGAATATCTATGGGCATGGTTGCCCTTGACAATTGACAATGGTAGTTTTTGGCCCCTATGGAAAGTATTCAACAAGTGGGAGAATGTTGGAAATATGTTGAATATTTTCCATGTTATTTAGGTTCGGGCTATTTTTAGACAAGCTATTTATAGACATGCTATTTATAGACAAGCTATTTATAGACATGTATTGGACACTCCAAATATTTTTAGGGTTTAAGCTATTTTTAGATAGACTATTTTTAGTTGTGTTATTTTTAGACCCATATGGGCTTTTAGGGTTACTATATTTGAACCCTTGCATTATTCACCCATGATATTATAAAAATCCATGCATGTGCTTTTGTTATATATATCACACTTGCATGAGGGTTTGGAGAGATAAAAGGAGAATATTATTGCATTGGAAACGGTCAAGTTAATGCAATAATAAAATAATACCATGATATTGTAAAAATCCATGCATGTGCTTTTGTTATATATATCACACTTGCATGAGGATTTAATAGAGATAAAAGGAGAATATTATTGCATTGGAAACGATCAAGTTAATGCAATAATAAAATAATACCATGATATTGTAAAAATCCATGCATGTGCTTTTGTTATATATATCGCACTTGCATGAGGATTTAATAGAGATAAAAGGAGAATATTATTGCATTGGAAACAGTCAAGTTAATGCAATAATAAAATAATACCATGATATTGTAAAAATCTATGCATGTGCTTTTGTTATATATATTGCACTTGCATAAGGGTTTGAGATAGACATAGAGAGAATATTATTGTATTGGAGACGGTGAAGTTAATACAATAATAATATTGTGTTGGTTTTTCCCGGTTGAGGGTTTCCAGGATAAATATTGTGTAATATGTGAATTTGTTATCTTCTTCTTTTGATTCTGTTATTACTAATTTTTAGTTTTAGTTTATTGGGGTTGTTTATTTCTCTTCAGATGATACAAGCAAGCTTTATATTAGTAGAATACAATCACATACCTAGGGAACATAACAAATTTGAAGATGTGAGTTCCAATTGGACTCTAGACAATGGCATCATCACTTGTTATGGTTATCTCCCTAGATGATGGGAAAAATGGGTTAGGGAAGCTCTTCTTTCTATCTTATCTCTTGATGGAAACAATATTAGATGTATTTAGTTATACAATTCACTGTATTAGTCTATTTTTGTTATGCATGGGTTACTATAGTAGACCAAATGATAGAGATTATAACACTACATCATTCATTAAATCCTAGATCAAAAGCCTATTTATCTAGAAATGTAGGCGATATACCTCTTTTCCTTGAATAACTTAAGATAATCTTATTTTTTACAAAAAAAAAAATATGAAAGAGATGACAAGAAGAAGTAGATGATGGGTTCTTGTAGGAATCCCAATATATCACATTTTATTCATACTTATGATACAAATGGATCCTCATTGAGGAGTATTTATAATGATACCAAAAATCCAATGAGAGGTTAACTTTAGGTCAACATTAACTTAACCTTGAGGTTAAATTTATAATAAATTAACCTTCAAGGAAGGTTATGTATAGATATGGATTAACCACTATCACTAAGGGTGAAATATGAAATGGGATCTTATATTAACATGCATATATTCTCGTAGGTAATATTAATAGTGCTTATAATCACTTATTTACTCTTTTTTAATTGGCATAAATGATATCATATTACACATATTTCAACACCCCTCATAATATTCTTTGAGGAGGCCAAGAAGAGAAGGAATTAGATGTAACACCTCCCCCCATAATGGACGCTCTAGTGAGCCTCCATTGTACCATATTCATCCTCATCTTCATTATCATAAAGATTGTGTCCATCCCTCAAGAATTCTATCTCAATCTTCTTCAACCTTGTAATGCAATTTTTGATAGTGTCCTTCCCTTTTGTAATTATCTTAAGTATTTGACTTCTTTAAAATCTTGGACTTACCCTTAGGCAACTAAGCCTTAGAATCAATTGATTTCAAGTCATTTATATGAGCCTGTGCATGAGAAAGAGATCCATAATTCTTCATTACAAATTTATGCTATATTAGAATCTTGATAAATCCTTCAAGGAAGATGGGTTGTGGCTTCTTAATAGTCATAGCATTCATATAAAGAACAGAGGCCAACTTTATGAAAATGAGGAGAAATATTGGAGGTAATAGATTTGACATACTCTTCATCCCTCTTTACCTTACCTTCTATAGTAGCTAGATCATATTTTAGAGATTTGAATTGATATATGTAGTCTTTATTGTCACTAAAATCTAAAATTTTGAGATTAGAAAGCTCTATCTCTATTTTTTAAACTTTAATAGCATTTAATTTTCCATAGAGATCTTTCAAAGTAGACCATATCTCAATTGGATCAACTTTCTCTCTAATGTGGAAAAGTATATCTAGTTCCACTACTATGAAGAAGAGTCCAAGAGCTTTCTCCTCTCTCTTACCGAGTTCATGATCACTTAAAACTTCTTCTAATTCACTATTAAAGATGAATTGAATATTTTTGCTTTTGAGAAATCCTACAATTTGAACTAACCAAGTGCTATAAATTTTTCCATAAATATAACATACCATAAGTAATATATTTTGCATAAAATACCTCAAGCAAAACTATAATGGATCCATAAGTTGATCTCACCACTGCACATAGCTCGAAAAATCATGCAATATAAAAAAAAAAGATCCAAATGCTTCCATATAAAAATTTTATGGTCTTTGAAAGATTTGGTATATTAGCACTCAAATAAAAAAATCAAATGCTAAACCTTAGGATTTTTTGTCAAATTAAAAATGATCATGTGACACCATTAGATTGGATGTT
The DNA here is from genome assembly GCA_028583015.1 of Wollemia nobilis. Taxonomy (NCBI): domain Eukaryota; kingdom Viridiplantae; phylum Streptophyta; class Pinopsida; order Araucariales; family Araucariaceae; genus Wollemia; species Wollemia nobilis. The sequence continues at coordinate 1,447,169 of JAQPPZ010001195.1, forward strand.
ATGCTTTCGACCAACGAATAATAATTTGACAAGTTGATCAATGTGATTGGTTGGAATCCTCATGCATGCTCATGTATAAAATGAATTTGATGGGTTGGAGTTGATGGAGATTGAACCATAGACTATCCTACAATAAGAGAAGGTAAATACCAATCATGCTATGCACACTTTCATGATTAAATCAAAGAGGAAATAGGCTTTTAACCATTGCACATAGTCATACCTTGCAACTAAAAATAAAATGTTTAATCAAGTCTCAAACTAAAAAATGTTAGAGTTAGATTATATTACATAATTCGGTTCATGTAAAGGTATCACCTTAGGTACATAGTTAGGATATGAGATTACTTTAGGGGGAAGTTATCTAGTTACTTCATGCAATGTAATAAATGCACAAGTGGCAATGTGCAAGGTGTCCCCTTATACAACTAGGTAGAGTTTTGGTCAAGGAATCTATCTTCCTATATAAAGGACCTCATAGTGGTAGATTAGATATCAAGCAGACATCAAGCATATATCTAGTTCATGTTAGCTCTTTGTAGCAGTACTCCTATATGGAGTACAATGTAGCTCTTTAGCTCATATTAATGGAGTGACCATTTCCTCCATACTGCATTGTATTTTTGTCATTTCTATTTATAGCATATTTCAATCATATTGTTGTTTCACTTTCTTTCATATTTCCTATATTTCATTAGGACCTATGTTAGATCTCTCCACAATGTACATCCTCAAAAGCTAACAAAAAACTACCCTCAACAAGTAAAATATCCAACCATTGTGCCACATAATTGTTTAAGATAAAATACCACCCCCTTCCATATGAAGCCTATACTATCAATCAAAAATGAGAGAGGACATTCTTTAAAACAAATTGTAGGGGATCAAACCGCTAACATGAATACTACAAGAACAGACCAACCAATGTTCCATGGAGATGGATGTAATTGAGAGAGGAGGATCCTACTAATGTCCTTTGTGAGAAATGCCTACACACTGTACATTTTTATTATCAATATTCAAACTGGCAACCTTCATCCCACAATGAACTATTCATACCATTGCACCACTCCTTTCTAGCATAAGCAAGATAAGAGGCTACCCCTAAAGAACAAATGCGATAGCAAGGAAATTGAGAATTGAATGTGCCTCCTCCTAACTACAAGCACATGATCTTACCACCACATCACCTACACCCATGTGTTCATTACTATGCTAAAATCCATAGACGTGTGGTGAAAAAATCACATGGTTGGTGTAAAAAACAAATGGTGTCCATTTTTTGTGCCAAGGTGACTAAGCGAGAAAAAAATAAAATTTTGAGAACACAAAAAATGACATATTTTGGATATGTAACACCTTTGATCACTTGCAAAGCAATTCTTCTTCATCAATAAGTGATGTAGCTTTGGACCTCACCTTCATACCATGTTTGAATTACATAATTTTCTAAAAATTTTATGAAACATGCATTTAATACAATAATATGTGAAAAAGAAGAAGCAATTAAAAGATAACAATAACAAATGAAGTAAATATATGAAGGGATATGACAAAAAGTAGAAGGTGGGTGCCCATAGACATCCCAATATATCATATTTTTAACACTTATGATACAAATGGATCTTCATTGAGGGGTATTTATAGTTATACCAAAACCCTAGTGAGAGGTTAACCTAAGGTCGACATTAACTTAACCTTGAGGTTAACTTTATAATAAAATAATAATAAATTAGACTTTAAGAAAGGTTATCCATAAAGGTGGATTAACCAATACCACTAAGGGTCAAATATAAAAGGGGAACTTATGCTTACATGAACATGCCTATAGGCTTACATAAATAATGAATGATCGTATGCTACATTAATAGTGTTCATAAGAATTTTTTCACACTTTTGGCCTTGGCCTAGACGAGATCAAATTACACATATTTAAAAAGAATCCTACATCTCCAAATATTTTTAAATAATCCTTACATTTCTCATTGCTTAATTTTATTTCTTGTATTAAAAAAACTCAGGATAATAACAACCTATTAATTCATTGATAACTCTTTTTTAAGAGGTCTTATGCTACCCCTAATACCTATTTTGTTAACTCTTTTGGACTCTTCTATATCTATTTTGTTAACTTTACTAGCATTTAATTTTTCATAGAGATCTTTCAAAGTAGACCATATCTCAATTGGATCAATTTTCTCTCTAATGTGGAAAAGTATATCTAGTTCCACTAATATGAAGAAGAGTCCAAGAGCTTTCTCCTCTCTCTTACCTAGTTCATGATCACTTAAAACTTCTTCTAATTCACAATTATATATGAATTGAATATTCTTGCTTTTGAGCAATCTTGCAATTTGAACTAACCAAGTGCTATAATTTTTTCCATAAAGGTAACATACCATAAGTAATATATTTTGCATACAATACCTCAAGAAAAACTATAATGGATCCATAAGTTGATATTGCCACTGCACATAGCTCATAAAATCATGCAATCTAAAAAAAAGGATCCAAATGCTTCCATATACAAAATTTATGGTCTTTGAAATATTTGATATATTAGCACTCAAATAAAAAAATCAAATGCTAAAAGTTAGAATTTTTTGTCAAATTAAAAATGATCATGTGGCACCATTAGATTGGATGCTATGTTTTCGACCAACAAAAAATAATTTGACAAGTTGATCAATGTGATTAGTTGGAATCCTCATGCATGCTCATGTATAAAATGAATTTGATGGGTTGGATTTGATGTAGATTGAACCCTAGACTATCCTACAAGAAGAGAAGTTAAAGTCCAATTGTGCTATGCACACTTTCATGATTAAAGCAAAGAGGAAATAGGCTTTTAACCATTGCACATAGTCATACCTTGCAACTAAAAATAAAATGTCTAATCAAGTATCAAACTCAAAATTGTTAGATTTAGAGTATATTACATAATTTGGGTCATGTAAATGTATCACCTTAGGTACATAGTTAGGATAGGAGATTACTTTAGGGGGAAGTTATCTATTTACTTCATGCAATGTAATAAATGCACAAGTGGCAATGTGCAAGGTGTCCCCTTGTAAAACTAGGTAGAGTGTTTGTCAAGGAATCTATTTTCCTATATAAAGGGCCTCATAGATTAGATATCAAGCAGACATCAAGCATATCTCTAGTTCATGTTAGCTCTTTGTAGCAGTACTCCTGTATGGAGTACAATGTAGCTCTTTAACTCATATTAATGGAGTGATCATTTCCTCCATACTGCATTGTAATTTTGTCATTTCTATTTATAGTATATTTCATTCATATTTTTGTTTCACTTTCTTTCATATTTTATGTATTTCATTAGGACCTGTGTTAGATCTCTCCACAACATACATCCTCAAAAGCTAACAAAAAACTACCCTCAACAAGTAAAATATCCAACCATTGTGCCACATAATTGGTTAAGGTAAAATACCATCCCCTTTCATATGAAGCTTATATTATCAATCAAAAATGGGAGAGGATGTTCTTTAAAAACACTTGCAGGGGATCAAACCGCTAACATGAATGCTACAAGAATATAGACCAACCAATGTTCCATGGATATGGATGTAATTGAGAGAGGAGGAGCCTACTAATTTCCTTTGTGAGAAATGCCTACACACTGTACATTTTTATTATCAAGATTTAAACTAGCAACCTTCATCCCACAATGAACTATCCTTACCATTGCACCACTCCTTTCTAGCATAAGCAAGATAAGAGGGTATCCCTAAAGAACAAATATGATAGCAAGGAAATTGAGAATTGAATGTGCCTCCTCCTGACTACAAGCACATGATCTTACCACCACGTCACCTGCACCAATGTGTTCATTACTATGCTAAAATACATAGACGTGTGGTGAAAAAGTCACATGGTTGGTGTACAAAACAAATGGTGTCCATTTTTGGTGCCAAGGTGACTAAGCGAGAAAAAAATAAAATGTTGAGAAAACAAAAAATGACCTATTTTGGATATATAACACCTTTGATCACTTGCAAAGCAATTATTCTTCATCAATAAGTGATGTAGCTTTGGACCTCACCTTCATACCATGTTTAAATTACATAATTTTCTAAAAATGTTATGAAACATGCATTCAATACAATAATATGTGAAAAATAAGAAGCGATTAAAAGATAACAATAACAAATGAAGTAAATATATGAAGGGAGATGACAAAAAGTAGAAGGTGGGTGCCCATAGACATCTCAATATATCATATTTTTAACACTTATGATACAAATGGATCTTCACTGAGGGGTATTTATAGTTATACCAAAACCCTAGCAAGAGGTTAACCTAAGGTTGACATTAACTTAACCTTGAGGTTAAATTTATAATAAAGTAATAATAAATTAACCTTTAAGAAAGGTTATCCATAAAGGTGGATTAACCAATACCACTAAGGGTGAAATATGAAAGGGACCCTTAGGCTTACATGAACATGCCCCTAGGCTTACATAAATAATGAATGATCATATGCTACATTAATAGTGTTCATAAGAACTTCTTCACACTTTTGGCCTTGGCCTAGACGAGATTAAATTACACATATTTAAAAATAATCCTACATATCCAAATATTGTTAAAGAATCCTTACATTCGTCATTGCTTAATTTTATTTCTTGTATTCAAAAAAACTCGGGATAATAACAACCTATTAATTCCTTGATAACTCTTTTTTAAGAGGTCTTATTCATACCCCTAATATTTCATGATATCATTTGATCATCACTTTTTATTTTTATTAATGGGTTTAACCCCACTTCTTATCAACAACTATGATATTTTTATTTGGATTCCCAAATCGTTATCCCTTTGAGTTTATTTTTCTCTTTGTTCATGCTTTGAAATGCAAGGAATAACCTCATAAACAGTTTTCTTCTTTATTTTATCCCAGAAACCTTAAAGTAAAAGGATGATCCTCCATAGTAATTACTTTCTCATGATGCTCTAGAAACCTTTATTTCCATGGATATCCTGTATATATATTTCTTTATTATGTTGCTCTTGAAACCTGAAAGTGCAACAAATATGCTTGGCACTACTTTCATTTTTATTGCAAGGAGAGAATTTTACGCTTCTTAAGGAAAAAGGAGATGATTTACCTGGATTAACCTTGACATCCTTCACCTCATCCACTTTAAATATTTACCTCCCCATATTCTTTTACACCTTTAACTCCTCTTGAATTTGAACTTAGGCGTTGTACTTCCTCATCCCTTGTGTCATTTTTTTCTCTAATTGTTTATTTGAGTGAATTGTAATGGCATTTTCCATTTGATAATGTAGAGGGTTCTTTTTTTCTATTTTATTTGGAGTGGAATATTCTTGACTTGACCCAACTTCTACTATGATATGATTTCCTTGTTTCATATTGAAGTTTGTCTCATGCCCAAAATTTTCCATCTCTTTCTTCATTATTTTCCCTTTGTAAACTCTTACCATGTGTCTGGTCTCATAACATTCGTGACATAAGAATACAGTGTTATCATAATCCAATTATTAATCCCATTCTCTTGATTCAGATCTAATTCTAATATATTATGATAAAGGTTTTGAAATATCGATGGCAATACATATTCAAATGTATACAACACATCTTGTATGATGAATTCCTTTAGAGTATTGTCGATATCCTTTAAAACCTCCTTATTGATGAGCTAATAATAAATTCCAAAAATCCCAATCCATAATGGAATCCTTTAAATAGTCTTTATCTCCATAGAAAAAATCTCACTTCATGGTCTTAAATATAACGCATCTTTGCCCCTAAACCAAGTTCTAATATCCATTATTTTATCCTTTATTTATGATCTAGATACGATAATGAGAAAAAACTCTTTTGGAAGAAAATTCATGGAGTAATTTGAATTTAATCCCCACTTTCACTTGATCTAATTTTGTATCTTTGAAAAACTTGGCCAGTATCCATGGAACTTACATATTAACCCTCTACTTTTAAGAACCATTATATCATGCTCGATCATCTCATCCTTGAAAATCACTTTTAATGTAATATCTACTATATGGATAGGGTTTGCAATATATTTTCTCTTCCTCTATTTGCTAACTAGGGTATCCATACTTCTAACTAGGACAACCTTACTTCTAGTAAGGACTTTCAAAAATAACTTTCCTACCATGTTAACTAGATTTTTTCACATGAATCCTTTAGTTTTTGAGTTTCTTCTAAGGTCTAGAATAAGAACAAGTAGCACTCACCCCTTGCTCGCACTTTACTTCTTGCTCTCACTCATAACACTTGTTTACTTTAAAAACAAAAAAGACTCACTCCTGACTTGCACCCTATAAAAATCTATTTTACAAGGTTAATATAAGTCTCTCTTCTTTTATCGAATATATGAGGTTGAAATGGACCCATCTCTATTTTTTTCATCAATTATATGAGGTTGAAATGAGCCCCATTTGTATTGCATCATGACAACATAAAGGTATTACAACTTGATAATTATGCATGCATTGATTGGAAAGATTCAAACCTAGGTCTCTTTCTTGAAAGTTGAGGAATATAATCGGATGAGTTAATTTGATTAATATTATTTTTTTACCCTTGGTTATATGATATTGAAATAGGCTCGCTTGTATTACATTTTTACCAAGAGGTGGTATTACAACTTGGATTATCCATGTATCACTTGGCAAGATTTTAACTTGGGTTTCTTCCTTGAATGTTGAGGCATCTAATTGGTTGAGCTAATGCTATTTGATAATATGAATTTCTATTTTTTTAAATAAAGGGATAAAAATTTATTGATAAGAAGACAAGATTATAGAGTACAGTGAAACCCCCAACCAGGACTCAAATAAAGAGTAAAATAGGCTAAAACCACTAGACATGATCAAAACCCGAAGAAGACAAGAACAAACAACATTAAGTCTGGACATCCTTGTGGATCAACTTCCAGAGGCACTAAGAGTCCCCAACCAAGAGACTCTTCCAGTTATCCATAATCCAAGGACTTGAAAGCTCAAAAGCCCTTTTGACCAAATAATCAACAACCCCTTTCCATTCCCTTGGTATGTACACAAAGGAGATAAATTCAAACTTTTCACTAATTCTGAGAATCTGAATAGCCATAGAGTCCAACTGCCAATTAAGATCCTCCAAAAAAAATTTGTTTAAAATATTAACTAAAACTTGAGAGTCAAACTCGTAGATGCTCCAGGGCCAGGCAAGAGAAAACCCCCTCTACAAAGCCTCGAGAATCACAAGAGCTTCCATAAAATTGTTGGAGTGAACACATTTATAAATGGAAAAGAAAAATCTGAAAATGCCAACAGAGTCCACAAATTCTAGCATGTCCAAGATTACCTCTGGATGACCCATCAGTATTAATTTTTAAAACTTCTCCAGGGGCAGCCTCCACCTACCATCTCTCCAAAATTTCTTGCTGAGTTAGGGAATCCTTCTAGGGCAATAAGAGTCTACACTAACCCCAAAGAGACCAAGGGCTTGTCGTACCTACTCCTCCCTAGATTCCAAAAGAGGATCCACAGCACATTTGCTATGGATATTTTTCTGAACCATACACAGGATCCTTTGCCAGATCTATTGAACAACCAAATATCTACCCTGAAAGATGCGACGATTTTGTTCGAGAAAAATCTGCTAGATGATGCAAGAAGGGCCCAAATTCTAATCCACCTGGAGGAAGGGTACATTGGTCAGAGGTTTGCCCAAACTACTCCAAAAATCCATAAGGGAGAGCACATGAAAACAAAGATGGTTCTAGGTACTCCACCATCGGTACCAAATATCTTTGGCAAGGGAGCATTGAAAAAATAAATGAGAAGAGTCATCCTCATTATTACCACAAAGCATACAAAAATAGGGACCCTAAAATCCCCTCTTCCTCAAGTTATCCCAATTGAGGTATTTATTATGAGCTACCAGCCAAAAAAAGAAGTTACATTTAAGCCAAGCAAATTTTTTCCACACCTTTTTCCACCATGTGATAGGGAGGCTCCTGAACTTTTGTAGATTAAGAACCTGATAACCATAGGCTACAAATTAGGATCCCTTGGGATCAGGGTTCCAAGATAAAATACATTTACCCCTTAATGAAGAGTAGGGCCTTCCCACAAGAATAAGAGCAAGCACATATTTGTCCTTGACCAATCCCCCTGGGACCATTCCTATGGATCTTTACACTTGTACATCCCTAGATTACCAAAAGGCTAGATTATTTTAAAGTCCTCCACATGAGACTAGTCTGCTTCCAAGAAAAAAATGCTTAGGGAATGTAACTTGGGATATTGAGTCAAGATAAGAGGGTGGCCATCCTAAGAATCCTCCCAAAAAAGAGCATTTGATCCCCGATTGAAAATTCAAAACAAACCCTGCTTAATTAAACCAACCCCTCTTTTTAGAGTGTCCCAGATAACCAAACATTTCCCAACCAAGCTGACTCTAGGGATATCAGTCTTAGAAATACCTTGCAAGTACTTACAAGATAATATTTTAGTCCAAATATGATCTTGAGAAGTACACCATCTCTAGTAGAGTTTCATAGCCAAAGCCTGCCCAAAAAGAAACACCTATCACAACCCAAGGTCTCCCTCTTGAACTGGCCTACAAATAGAATCCCACCTAACCAAACTTCATTTATATTAAGCAAGTTTTCCAGACCACAAAAACTTTGATAAAGCATCCATGTCCTTGATAAAATGAGAGGGAGTTGTTTGCATAAAATACTTGTAAATGGGTAAAGCTTAAACAACATATTTTAAAAGCAACACTCTACCTACAAAGGAGAGCCATCTAATAGTCCATTGATTCACCTTCCCTCTACATTTATCAAGCATATACTGCCAAGAAGATCTAGGAAGAGGATGATATGAATTCAGAATACCAAGATAAATGAAGGGGGGAGTCCCGACCTAGAATCTTATAATTTGAGCAATCTTGGCTTTAATAAGAGGAGTATTGAAGAAGAAAATAGAAGACTTGTCCTCATTAATCAACTGCCTAGAAGCACCAAGATATATGTCAAGATACCGTATAATATTTCTAGCTTCCATGATAGCGGTAACTCTCAACAAAGTTGTATCATCAATAAATTGAAGGTGGGAAAGAGACGGTGAACTACTATCCCACTTCCAACCCTGAATGAAACCATGCCTAACTTGAGACTTGAGTAGTCTTCCCAACCCTTCTACCATAATGATAAATAAATAAGGAGATAGAGGATCTCCTTGCCTCAATCCCCTTGAGGCCTCAAATAGCTCTAACAACTCATTATTAACAAGAACAAATAATGAGGAATAAGAAACGCAACTCATCACCCATCTAATCCATTCCTCCTCAAAGATAAAAGTAGCAAGACATTTCTAAAGAAAGGACCATTTGACCTGATCATAGGCTTTGGCCATGTCCAACTTAATGAACATATATTTCTCCTTAGAATTTTCCATCTAGTGAATAGCTTCTATAGAAATAACAACCCCATCCGAGATTGGTTGGCCAGCAACAAATCCACCTTGCTCCTCAAAGATGATTTTGCTCAACCATATCTTCAGCCTCTTCGCAATAATTTTTGTAATGATCTTATACATAATATTGTAGAGAGCAATAGGCTTGAACATATCTAGAGGCTCCCTCTTTTTTGGGAATAAGCACCACAAAGGTAGCATTTAGGACCCTTAGCATATGTTTGTTCTTTTAGGACTCATGGACCACCTCCAGAAGATTAAATTTGATTAACTCCCAAAACTCATGATAAAACTCAATCATAAATCCATCCAGGCCCGAGGTTTTCCCTTTTTCATCTTGAATACAAAATTTTCCAACTCCTCAAAGGAAATTGGGCCCATAAAATGCTCATTCATCTCTCAAGAAATAATCAAGGAAATACAATTTAGAATAATAATTTCATCCTCATCATTTGAGAGGGAGTCCTCCTTGAAGAGAGAGAAAAAATACCTCCTAGTATCTTCTAAAATATCCTTGAAATAAGATAGAAGGGAACCCTAAGAATTCACAAGGGAGGAAATTAGGTTACCATTACGGTGACCCTTAACTGAGTTAAAAAATAAGGCCATGTTCCTATCCCCTTCCTGAAGCCAATCCACTTGAGCTTTTTATTTTAAAAAAAATCCTCCCTCAGTTCCCATTCAACAAGTTCTTTCACAACCTTAGATTCCTCAAAGAGAAGCTCCTCCATGAGTCCATGATCTCTAATCTTCCATGAAGATTCTTCCACCTTCTTAAGAGCTACCAACTTAGTCAAGAAAAGGTTCCCAAAATCTAGACTATTCCACCTCTTCAATTTATGCTTAACTAATTGTAGTCGCTTCATAAAGGAATACATAGCAGTGCTATGATATGGTTTGCCATTAGTCCACCAGCCTCACATGAAATCATGAATATTAGGATCCCAAATCCACATAAGTTGAAACTTAAAGGAAGGATTATTATTTATCCCAAACTAAAGAGTAGAGAGTTTGATGGGTCAATGATCAGATCCCCTACCCTCCAAAATCATAGAACTAGAGCTTATGTTATTACCAATCCAAAAAATAGAGATCAAAAACCTATCCAGTCTCTCTGAGATGGACTCTTCTCCACATATTCTATTGTGCCAGGTAAAGATCCCATTATCCAACTTGATTTCAACCAAGTTTAGGGCCCTAATATGAGCACTAAAGATAGAAGAAAAAGGCTCGAGATGATCAACTCCACCGCGTTTCTCCTCCAGACAAGTGATAGAATTAAAATCTCCAACCAAAATCCATGGGTACAGGGGAGCCAGACTTCTCATAAAGCCAATGTGCTCCCACAAATTTACTTTACCATTGTAATCAACATGAGCATACACATTTGTAAGTATGATGGTTTCACCATATTCATTATCATGCCCGATCATCGAAATAGAACATCTACTGGAAATCCAAGTAAGAGGAGAGACTAGATTCCATAAACAAGCAATACCACCAACATATCCACATGCACCAATACACTGGCATTGACCCCTTATCCACAACTTGGGAGCAATATTGAACATACTATCAGTAGCCAATTTAGCCTCTTGAATAAACACCACATCCGAAGAATGTACACGAATCAAATCTAGAACAACTTTTTATCTAGGAATGTTTTTCAACCCCCTTACATTCCATGAGAGGATAATCATTTTTTGAGGCTACAAAAATGGGAATCCAATGTTCTCACCAAGCGTGACTCCACCAAAGTCTCCCCCATTAACTTAATTTTATCCCGGTCTTTCTTTCGACCCACCTTCATATTCTTTTTATTTTTTTGGTAATATTAAGATATGGGGGTTTTGACTAGGAATCATCCAACCTGTTACAACAACTCCACCAGGGAGACACACACCCACCCCATCACACACTCACCCATGCCACGGTTTGAACATTGGACCTCTTGAAGAAGAGCTAAAGCCCAAACCATTGCATTGCACTCCTAGGTGTTTTTTTTCTTTTCTTACAAATGGCAGGGACGTAGTCAACGCGAGCTGATGACTCGCGTTTACTAGGAATTCCTCGTTGAAGATCAATAATTGCACCTTCATATTCTTATCTGAACCAGCTTTATTAATTTTTTTTTGCTACAATCCTAGCACCGTAGGAGTTTTGCAATCCAAGGATGACTGTATCATTGCTTGAGTAGGAGAGAGCACAATTATATTTGTACCACTTTTCAAAATAGTTTTCCTTCTAGGGCTAGATCCAACCATATCACCTGTACTCGAAACCAAATCCATATGTTCTTCATTTAAACCCACTAGATCTGATTCCTTAGGTTCCACCTCAAGAAGAGACATTTGATTTGGCCCTGTTATATCTGCATTAGGTAGCAATATTTCAAGTAACTTCATACACTGAAAAAGATCATTTAGTATCTCAAAATGATTAAGAAAAGTATATGGTTGGCTATCCTTAAGGGCTATTTTTACCCTTCTTTCTCTATTTCAGGGTTTTACAGCAACAAAGCCTTCCTTATCCCAATCCCCTTCCTTTATCATGGTTTTTCCTTTATCCAAATCTTGTGTAGATCAAGAGGGCCTGAGATTTGAATCCATTGGTAGGATAAACTTAGGATATTTTATTTGCAGGTGGTAATATTCATGGCAGATCTGATAACAAAATGGAAGAGCTTCATAGTCAAGTTGTTGAACCCATGTAGATGATCCAAACTATATTTCAACAAAATCTAGAATATGATTGTTTAAATCAATTTTGACACAGATACGTGCAACAAAAATTACTTTTTTCTCCATTGTCTATTGTGATGGTCCAACCAGTTTCTCAAGAAGAAGGATAATCATATGCAAGATGTCATTTCTCCAAAATTCCAATGAGATCCATGTGAGCTGAACCCACACTAGAACCTACGACGACCACTCCTCTGATGGGTTGAAACCCACATGCCAAGGTTTAAGAAAGAGTTTAACTTGATTACAAAAATAGGGTCCCCTTCAAATGCTTTGTTATGATCCACAAGACAAGATAAAACCACCATAAAATAGTTATTTGCACTCAACATCACCTCCACAACACCGTCAGGGTTCCAAGTCTTCCTAACCAAAGCCTCCACAAAGGGAAGAGAAATTTGGATGCCCATAACTAAGCGTATACTTATTTAAATACTCCACATCTTTCACCACCAAGTTTGGTTGAACCACTAGAACCGGCCTAGCTTCACATCGTTCCAAACATCCATTGTTATTTAACAAACGATTATCGACATGCATTGGGAAATCTTGTTCCTTCCAATCATTTTTAGATAAAAAACATCACTAGCATGCACACATTGTGACAGGACCAACGCCATCACAACATTCCTCCAATTGTCCAAACCTAGGGTTTCAGTCTGCATCTCTCTCTTATTTCAACTCCACAATCGTCCTCTAAAATACCCATGTTCAAACCATAGTAAAATATGTATATATCATAATATGAATTTATTTTAATCTAAATACTTAAAAAAAAAAATTGGTTGATAGTAGAAGGGGTTTTTAAAGGGTCCTCGAACCTATTACAAGTAGGGTTTTGAAAGGCACCCCCAAACCTTAGATCTAGCAATAAGATATCAAGAAATACTGAGCTGGATTCCATGAATCCAACCCAAAAATCCAATGAAGCAACCTCCTAGCAAATAAGCTATAGATTTTTATCAAGCAAATACAAGAGATTGTCATGGTCAAACAACCAGCTGGCAACAAGGGCCAACATAGGAGAAACTGGCACCCAAAACAACATTCAAATTCAATATTTAAAATTAGAATTTGAAAATCCCACCCAAAGCTGCATTCAAATTCAAAGTTCAAAATTTGAAGATCCCGCCCACCACTAGGGCCTTGAATCTAGGAACCAAGCCTCACCACTGGAACCCAGGGGTGCTCAAAGAACCAGAGAGCCAAGAATCCCATCTAAAATTGGAGTAGATCTACAACAACAACATCCAACCTGACAAACAACTGAACCAAAAACAACCAAAAATCACTTGTTGGAAGCCCTTCTCAATGAGGTCTTGGGAGGTCTACCAACCTTTTTTTTTACCCCCAAAGAAAGAAATCCTTTTTTTAGGCCACACTCTTGAACACATTTGTTCCAAGTCTCCATGATTGGAACAACCTCATTCTCTTTGGGATGCAGAGCCTCAAAACTATCCGTTAGAAGGGGTTGTACTTCATTAGCAATTTTAGAGTCAATCTCCCTTTTCCTGAGCACTTTGTTGCTAGGTCTCCCCACTTTCCTTTCGATCCCTACATCAATACAAGATTTCTTGTGACTTCTGGTCTTCGAACCTGGAGAGCCTTTCTCAAACACAAGTTTTGGAGAGGCTAGAGAGCTTTCCATTAACTATTGAAGAGTTGGATCATCCATGTCAAGATAATCAAAGGAATTTTGGAGGATAAGACTAGAGGGACTTACCTCTTCTCCACTCTCCCCAAATTTAGGAAGTTGAACAATATCCCTCGCTACTGGGCTCACTTCCCTTCTCTTCACAAGAACCCTATTCAACTCCTCTCCATCAAACATGTTTGATGGAAGAAGGGCTTCCTCCTGTAATTCCTCACTGAGCCCAACTTGAGAAATAGAAATCGGATATTTTCCTTTCAATTTTTGAGGGTTTTGCTTAGGCACCCACTTTTCATTGAGCTTCTTATTGTTTTCCTTATGGCCCACCGAAGTACTCAGAGCTTTAGGATGTAGGGGGTATAAGCTCTTATGGTGCCCACCCTTACCACACTCTTGGCAAACTTGGGGTTTATTTTCATATTCAATATTCTGAACCCAAGTGCCAAGGTTAGAAAAGAGCTCAACAAATCTTGGTAGATCCTTCTCAATATCTACCATCACACACATTCTAGCATAGAGCATTCGAGATTTGGAACTAGTAGTCTGATCGAAGGAAATCAAATCCCCGATTGTCTTGGCAATAGCTTGGAAGATGCTCTCATGCCAGAGATGAAGTGGGAAGTCTGGTAGCTTGACCCATAGTGGGACAATATTAATGCTTTGCATTAGGGGATTAAAATTTGGGGCCCATTTACGCAAAAATAAACCTCGTTTGCCAAAAAACCATGGGCCCCCTTCCAAGATTCGCTTGGAATCCTCCTCACAATTGAGCCTGATAAGGAAGAAATTTCTTGGGATGGCCACAATTTCAAGAGAACCGATAGGTCTCCATCTTTCCAAAGCCCATCTCCTCCAAGAATCAATATTCGACCTCCTACCTTGGAATTTTCCCACGAGATTCCACAACCCATCTTTCAAGATATTATCAATCAAGCTATCGGGGATATGGATCTGGTTTGACACAGGAGAAATATCAAAGAGGGTGTTGGATCCTCCATTAACACCAATGGCCACTTTTGCATATGAAGGCACACTAGGGGGGATGGGGTCCTCCCCGTAGGTTCTACTGGTCCCACCTTTGAGCTTACTAGGATCCCACTCCCATTCAAACGAAAAGAATGGTTCACGAGAGTCAATTAGATCCACCTTCATGGACTCAACTTCTTTAGCAATGGGATCGAAGATACCTGATCAAGCATCCACCTTCTTTACAACACTCATCTATCTCCTCTGCAACACTCCTCTAAAACCTAAAAATCTACACCGATCTGCTTCACAACCTAGCTATTGTAGCACAATGCTTCACAAATTTGCTTCACAACTTGGCCTCCACAACCCTAATACAACACCCATAATTTTTTATTTTTCATCCACACATATTTGTTATGTGACCTCCACAACCCTAGCACAACACCCGTATGCACAGATCTGCTTCACAACCTAGTTATCGTAGCATAGTGTTGCACAGATTTACTTCACAACTTGGCCTCCACAACCCTAATACAACACCCATGATTTTTTATTATTCGTCCACACAGAACCATTATGTGGCCTCCATAACCCTAGCACAACATGCATCTACACAAATCTACTTCACAACCTAGCACAACACCCATTTGCACATATCTGCTTCACAACCTAATTGTCGTAGCACAGTGCTGCACAGATTCCATACAAAGGGTAGCTTTAACTAAAGATGTAAGTTTCATATTTTCTAACAAGCACATCACTTTTTTGGCATATGTGACCCCTTGTAGATTTTTTTCACATATATATATATATATATATATATATATATATATATATGTGTGTGTGTGTGTGTGTGTGTATATATATATATATATATATATATATATATATATATAATTGTAATTCCTGCCAAATTCATATTAACCAGAATCTTAAGAGAACAAATACAATATTATTACAGACCGTGGTTTGGGTGCCTACATTCATGTCTAAACACCTAATAACATCAGAACCACGATAGATTTTCCTCTAGTAGGGACAAAGCAAACTCACAATGCCACACAAGGCACCCAACACCAGACACAGACCCCACTACTGTATTCCAATATAAGGCCTAATTTCTTATATTTAATAACATTTAGTATTTTTTTGTTTTTTTAATTCATCAGTCATAGGAGTTTCCCACACTAACCTTAATCAATTTATTTTTTAAATTAGTATTATGGGATTGAAATGGACTCCACCTATATTACATTATAGTATTTTTTGATTTGTAATCCTTTATGTACATAGCATATCCGCAACATGTGAGGGGAGAGATTTGAACCTAGGACCTCTCGATTTTAACTAGAAAGTTTTAACTACCCACTTGCTCTCCAAATCCTCTACATGAGCAGATTATTACATTATAGTATTAGAATACCTTAATAATAATTATGCATAGGCAATATTTGAAAATAGACATCCTCTTTAAAATTTGAAGAATAAAACCACATCTTAATATTTATTATATTATTACTATAATATATATTAATTTTAATGAGTAAAATTTTAAATTACTCCTTAAAATAAATAAACAAAAATATTATAAAAATTATATTTTTATAAGTAAAAAAGTATTTATAAGGTTTAAACATTATAATTTGACCCCTTGCATGAATAATATATTTTTATAAGTCTAAACCCTGTTCAAAGGATAGAGCGTAGGATCAGCGTATGGGCAGAAGAAAAGGGAAAGAGAGCAAAGGGGCAAGCAAGTTTTAGGCCCAAGCACTCAACTATTGATCACTGTATCACACTCAGACACAGTGGAAAAAATATGGGACAAAAAATATGAGGCTTTTTGTTGTTTTGTAGACTTCAAAAAGGCATTTGACACAATGCCAAGGAAAAAATTATGGAGCATAATGGAAAAGCTAGAGGTTCCAATTCACTACAGGGCAACAATTCACAGACTATATGAGCATGTAAAGGCTAGAATCAGAAGACGTGAAGGGTTATCTGAATGTTTTGGTAGTAAAAAAGGTGTCAAACAAGGTTACCCTTTATCTCCAACCTTATTTGGGTTGTACATTGACAAGTTAGAAGAATGGATAAACAAATTTGGGGAGAGGGTGTGCATTTAGCCAAATATGTGGTAAAACTCCTCATGTATGCAGATGATGTAATTCTTGTGGTTAAAACAGCCAAATATCTAGAATATCACCTTCAAGATCTAGAACTCTTTTGTAAAGAATTTGGGATGCAGGTGAACACGAGAAAAACAAAAATTATGATTTTTTAGCAAAAAAGAAGCAACAACTCAAATTTCAGTTTGTAGGAGAATCGCTTGATGTAGTAGTAGAATACAAATACTTGGGCATAGACTTTCATGACAAACTTAATTGGAATACATGTAGGATGAAAAGAACTCAAAGTGGTTGGAGAGCACTATATGCACTTCAAAACAGGTGTAGGAATGTCGAGTTGTGGGACTGGAAGACCATCAAGGTCTTATTTGGCCTACTTGTTACATCGGTTTTGTTGTATGGTTGCGAGGTGTGGGCTAGTGGCACAACAAATGCAAAATGAAGGCAAATAGAAAGGATTCAAAAATATCTAATCACAAACTTTCTCAAAATTAAGGCCACAACCCCTTATGAAATTATTCTAGCTAAAACTGGAATGTTCCCTTTAGAAGCAATTGCTATGACCAAGTTGTTATGTTACTTGAAAAAAATAGAAAACATGACAAATGATAGATGGCCTAGGGCAGCTAGGGACGAAGAGTTGCATAGGCGAAAGAATACATGGATGAAACAAAATAAAAAATGGATGAAACGTTGGGAAATCAACATAAATGAATGCCCAAATGTCAAAAAAGACATAAAAAATTATGTGAATGAAAAGTTTAGAAGTGGAATGTGGAAAAATGCAAGCAGGAAAAGACAATATTATATTACAAATTTTAACCCCAAGTGCTACACTTGGCTGTACTTGCTCCCCACCCCAATGAGGGTGGGGGTGGAGAGCAAGTACAGCCAAGTGTTGCACTTGGCTGTACTTGCTCCCCACCTAAATGAGGGTCGGGGTGGGGAGCAAGTACAGCCAATGCTGCACTTGGCTATACTTGCTCCCCCACCTAAATGAGGGTGGGGGTGGAGAGCAAGTACAGCCAAGTGCTACACTTGGTTGTACTTGCTCCCCACCTAAATGAGGGTGGGGGTGGGGAGCAAGTACATCCAAGTGTTGCACTTGGATGTACTTGCTCCCCACCCCCATCCTCAAATGCAGCACTTGGTTGTACTTGCTCCCCACCCCCACCCTCATTTGAGGGTAATGAGGGTGGGGGTGGGGAGCAACACTTGGTTGTACTTGCTCCCCACCCCCACCCTCATTTGAAGGTAATGAGGGTGGGGGTGTAGAGCAAGTACATCCAAGTGCAGCACTTGGTTGTACTTGCTCTCCACCCCCACCCTCAAATGCAACACTTGGTTGTACTTGCTCCCCACCCCCACCATCATTTGAGGGTAATGAGGGGGGGGGTGGGGAGCAAGTACAGCCAATGTTGCACTTGGTTGTACTTGCTCCCCACCCCTACCCTCAAATACTTGGTTGTACTTGCTCCCCACCCCCACCCTCAAATACTTGGTTGTACTTGCTCCCCACCCCCACCCTCAAATACTTGGTTGTACTTGGTCCCCACCCGTACTTGCTCCCCACCCCTACCCTCAAATACTTGGTTGTACTTGCTCCCCACCCCCACCCTCAAATACTTGGTTGTACTTGCTCTCCACCCCCACCCTCAAATACTTGGTTGTACTTGGTCCCCACCCCCACCCTCAAATGAGGGTGAGTTGCACTTGGTTGTACTTGCTCCCCACCCCTACCCTCAAATACTTGGTTGTACTTGCTACCCACCCCCACCCTCAAATACTTGGTTGTACTTGCTCTCCACCCCCACCCTCAAATACTTGGCTGTACTTGCTCCCCACCCCCACCCTCAAATGAGGGTGAGGGTGGGGAGCATGCACCAAGTGTTGAGGGTGAGGGGGTAGTGCACCCAAGTGCTGCACTTGGTCGTACTTGCTCCCCACCCCCACCCTCGCTACACTTGGTTGTACTTGCTCCCCACCCCCACCCTCAAATGCTGCACTTGGCTGTACTTGCTCCCCACCCCCACCCTCAACACTTGGTTGTACTTGCTCCCCACCCCCACCCTCAAATGAGCTGCACTTGGCTGTACTTACTCCCCACCCCCACCCTCCTACACTTGGTTGTACTTGCTCCCCACCCCCACCCTCAAATGAGGGTGGTGGGCACTTGGTTGTACTTGCTCCCCACCCCCACCCTCCTACACTTGGTTGTACTTGCTCCCCACCCCCACCCTCAAATGCTCGCACTTGGCTGTACTTGCTCCCCACCCCCACCCTCAACACTTGGCTGTACTTGCTCCCCACCCCCACCCTCAAATGAGCTGCACTTGGCTGTACTTTCTCCCCACCCCCACCCTCCTACACTTGGTTGTACTTGCTCCCCACCCCCACCCTCAAATGAGGGTGGGGAGCAAGAACTTGGTTATACTTGCTCCCCACCCCCACCCTCATTTAGGGTGGGGAGAAAGTACAACCAAGTGGTGGGTGTGGGGAGCAAGTACAACCAATTGCCACCCTCAAATGAGGGTGGGGGTGGGGAGCAAGTACAACCAAGTGCAACACTTGGCTATACTTGCTCCCCACCACCCTCATTTGGGGATGGGGAGCAAGTACAACCAAGTGCCGCACTTGGTTGTACTTGCTCCCCATCCCCAAATGAGGGTGGTGGGGAGCAAGTATAGCCAAGTGCTACTCCCCCACCCCCACCCTCATTTGATGGTGGGGTGGGGAGTAACTGCAACACTATGTTGCACTTACTTCGCACCCCACCCTCAAATGAGGGTGGGGTGGGGAGTAAGTGCAACATAGTGTTGCACTTACTTCCCACCCCCACCCTCATTTGGCAACACTATGTTGCACTTACTCCGCACCCCATCCTCAAATGAGGGTGGGGGTGGGGGAGTAAGTGCAACATAGTGTTGCCAAATGAGGGTGGGGGTGGGAAGTAAGTGCAACACTATGTTGCACTTACTTCCCACCCCCACCCTCATTTGAGGGTGGGGGTGGGGAGTAAGTGCAACACTATGTTGCACTTACTCTACACCCCACCCTCATTTGACGATGGGGGTGGGGAGTAAGTGCAACACACCCTCAAATGAGGGTGGGGTGGGGAGTAAGTGCAACACTATCACCCTAATTTGAGGGTGGGGGTGGGGAGTAAGTGCAACACTATGTTGCACTTACTCCGCACCCCCACCCTCAAATGAGGGTGGGGGTGGGGAGTAAGTGCAACACATCAAATGAGGGTGGGGTGGGGAGTAAGTGCAACATAGTGTTGCACTTACTTCCCATCCCCACCCTCATTTGAGGGTGTGTTGCACTTATGAGGGTGGGGTACGGAGTAAGTGCAACATAGTGTTGCACTTACTCCGCACCCCCACCCTCATTTGAGGGGTGGGGGTGGGGAGTAAGTGCAACACAATAGAGTTGCACTTACTTCCCACCCCCACCCTCATTTGAGGGGTGGGGGTGCGGAGTAAGTGCAACATAGTGTTGCACTTACTCACCACCCCCACCCTCAAATGAGGGTGGGGTGTGGAGTAACTATGTTGCACTTACTCCCCACCCCACCGTCATTTGAGGGTGGGGGTGGGAAGTAAGTGCAACACTATGTTGCACTTACTCCCCACCCCCATCGTCATTTGAGGGTGGGGGTGGGGAGTAAGTGCAACACAGTGTTGCACTTACTCCCCACCCCCACCCTCAAATGAGGGTGGGGGTGGGAAGTAAGTACAACACTATGTTGCACTTACTCCCCACCCCCACCCTCATTTGAGGGTGGGGGTGGGGAGTAAGTGCAACATAGTGTTCCACTTACTTCCCAACCCACCCTCAATGAGGGTGGGGGTGGGAGTAAGTGCAACATAGTGTTCCACTTACTCCCCACCCCCACCCTCATTGAGGGTGGGGGTGGGGAGTAAGTGGAACACTATGTTGCACTTACTCCCCACCCCACCCTCATATGTTGCACTTACTCCCCACCCCACCCTCATTTGAGGGTGGGGGTGGGAGTAAGTGCAACATAGTGTTCCACTTACTCCCCACCCCACCCTAGTGTTCCACTCCCCACCCCACCCTCATTTGAGGGTGGGGGTGGGGAGTAAGTGCAACATAGTGTTCCACTTACTCCCCCACCCCCACCCTCATTGAGGGTGGGGGTGGGGAGTAAGTGGAACACTATGTTGCACTTACTCCCCACCCCCACCCTCATTTGAGGGTGGGGGTGGGATTAAGTGCAACATAGTGTTCCACTTACTCCCCACCCCCACCCTCAATGAGGGTGGGGGTGGGGAGTAAGTGCAACACTATGTTGCACTTACTCCCACCCCCACCCTCAAAAATTGAGGGTGGGGTGGGGAGTAAGTGCAACATAGTGTTCCACTTACTCCCCACCCTTACTCCCACCCCCACCCTCATTGAGGGTGGGGTGAGGGTGGGGTGGGGAGTAAGTGCAACATAGTGTTCCACTTACTCCCCACCCCACCCTCAATGAGGGTGGGGGTTGGGAAGTAAGTGCAACATAGTGTTGCACTTACTCCCCACCCCCACCCTCATTGAGGGGTGGGGGTGGGGGAGTAAGTGCAACACTATGTTGCACTTACTTCCCCACCCCCACCCTCATTGAGGGTGGGGTGGGGAGTAAGTGCAACACTATGTTGCAGTTGCACTTACTTCCCCACCCCCACCCCCACCCTCAATGAGGGTGTGGTGGGGAGTAAGTGCAACATGGTGTTGTAATTACTTCCCACCCCCACCGTCATTGAGGGTGGGGTGGGGAGTAAGTGCAACACTATGTTGCAGTTGCACTTACTTCCCCACCCCCACCCCCACCCTCAATGAGGGTGTGGTGGGGAGTAAGTGCAACATGGTGTTGTAATTACTTCCCACCCCCATCGTCATTGAGGGTGGGGGTGGGAAGTAAGTGCAACATAGTGTTGCACTTACTCCCCACCCCCACCCTCAAATGAGGGTGGGGGTGGGGAAGTAATTACAACACCATGTTGCACTTACTCCCCACCCCCACCCTCATTGAGGGTGGGGGTGGGGGTGGGGAAGTAAGTGCAACTGCAACATAGTGTTGCACTTACTCCCCACCCCCACCCTCAATGAGGGTGGGGGGTGGGAAGTAATTACAACACCATGTTGCACTTACCCCACACCCCACCCTCATTGAGGGTGGGGGTGGGGAGTAAGTGCAACATAGTGTTGCAATTACTCCCCACCCCACCCTCAATGAGGGTGGGGGTGGGAAGTAATTGCAACACTATGTTGCACTTACTCCCCACCCCCACCCTCGATTGAGGGTGGGGGTGGGGTGGCGAGTAAGTGCAACACTATGTTGAGGGTGGGTTGGGGAGTAAGTACAACACTGTGCTGCACTTACTCCCCACCCCCACCCCCATTGAGGGTGGGGGTGGGGAGTAAGTGCAACACTATGTTGCACATACTTCCCACCCCCACCCCCATTGAGGGTGGGGGTGGGGAGTAAGTGCAACAGATGGGGTGGGAAGTAAGTGCAAGAGGGTGGGGTGGGGAGTAAGTGCAACACTATGTTGCACTTACTTCCCAACCCCACCCCCATTGAGGGTGGGGGTGGGGAGTAAGTGCAACAGTGGGGTGGGGAGTAAGTTCAACAGTATGTTGCACTTACTTCCCACCCCCACTGGGGAATAAGTGCAACACTATGTTGCACTTACTTCCCACCCCCACCCTCAAATGAGGGTGGGGGTGGGGCACTTACTTCCCATCTCCACCCTCAAATTGAGGGTAATTGAGGGTGGGGGTGGAAAGTAAGTGCAACACTATGTCACACTTACTTCCCACCCCCACCCTCATTACCCCCACCCTCAAATGAGGGTGGGGGTGGGAAGTAAGTGCGACATAGTGTTGCACTTACTTTCCACCCCCACCCTCACCCTCAATTTGAGGGTGGGGGTGGGGAGTAAGTACAACATAGTGTTGCACTTACCTCCACCTCCACCCTCATTGAGGGTGGGGGTGGGGAGTAAGTGCAACATAGTGTTGCACTTACTTCCCACCCTCATTGCAATTACTTCCTACCCCCACCCTCATTGAGGGTGGGGTGGGGAGTAAGTGCAACACTATGTTGCACTTACTTCCCACCCCCACCCTCAAATGAGGGTGGGGAAGTAAGTGCAACATAGTGTTGCACTTACTCCCCACCCCACCCTCAATGAGGGTGGTGTTGCACTTACTCCCCACCGTTGCACTTACTTCCCACCCCACCCTCAATGAGGGTGGTGTTGCACTTACTCCCCACCCCCACCCTCAAATGACTATGTTGCACTTACTTCCCACCCCCACCCTCAAATGAGGTGTTGCACTTAGTGGGGTGGGGAGTAATTGCAACACTATGTTGCACTTACTTCCCACCCCCACCCTCAAATGACTATGTTGCACTTACTTCCCACCCCCACCCTCAAATGAGGTGTTGCACTTACTCCCCACCCCCCACCCTCAAATGACTATGTTGCACTTACTTCCCACCCCCACCCTCAAATGAGGGGTGGGAAATAAGTGCAACATAGTTAGTGTTGCAATTACTTCCCACCCCAACCCTCATTTGAGGGGTGGGGGGTGGGAAGTAATTGCAACATAGTTGGGTGGGGGTGGGGGAGTAAGTGCAACACTATGTTGCACTTACTTCACACCCCCACCTAACTATGTTGCAATTACTTCCCACCCCCACCCTCAAATGAGGGTGGGGGTGGGAAGTAAGTACAACATAGTGTTGCACTTACTCCCCACCCCCACCCCAAATGAGGGGGTGGGGGTGGGGAGTAATTGAGGGTGGGGGTGGGAGTAAGTGCAACAAAATGAGGGTGGGGGTGGGGGAGTAAGTGCAACACTATGTTGCACTTACTTCCCACCCCCACCCTCAAATACCCTCAAATGAGGGTGGGGGTGGGAAATAGTGTTGCACTTACTTCCCACCACTATGTTGCACTTACTCCCCACCCCACCCTCATAGTGTTGCACTTACTTCCCACCACTATGTTGTACTTACTCCCCACCCCCACCCACAAATGAGGGTGGGGGTGGGGAGTAAGTGCAACATAGTGTTGCACTTACTCCCCACCCCCACCCTCATTTTGTTGCACTTACTCCCCACCCCCAACCACAAATGAGGGTGGGGGTGGGGAGTAAGTGCAACATAGTGTTGCACTTACTCCCCACCCAGTGTTGCACTTACTCCCCACCCCCACCCTCATTTTGTTGCACTTACTCACCACCCCCAACCACAAATGAGGGTGGGGGTGGGGAGTAAGTGCAACATAGTGTTGCACTTACTCCCCCACCCCCACCCTCATTTGTGGTTGGGGGTGGGGAGTAAGTACAACAAAATGAGGGTGGGGGTGGGGGGTAAGTGCAACAGGTGGGTGGGGAGTAAGTGCAACATAGTGTTGCACTTACTCCCCACCCAAGTGTTGCACTTACTCCCCACCCCCCACCCTCATTTTGTTGCACTTACTCCCCACCCCCAACCACAAATGAGGGTGGGGGTGGGGAGTAAGTGCAACATAGTGTTGCACTTACTCCCCACCCCCACCCTCATTTTGTTGCAATTACTCCGTGTTGCACTTACTCCCCACCCCCACCCTCATTTTGTTGTACTTACTCCCCACCCCCACCCTCATTTGAGGGTGGGGATGGGGGAGTAAGTACAACATAGTGTTGCACTTACTCCCCACCCCCACCCTCAAACTATGTTGCACTTACTCCCCCACCCCCACCCTCATTTGTTGTACTTACTCCCCCACCCCCACCCACAAATGAGGGGTGGGGGTTGGGGAGTAAGTGCAACATAGTGTTGCACTTACTCCACACACCCACCCTCATTTTGTTGCACTTACTCCCCACCCCCACCCTCACCCTCATTTGAGGGTGGGGTGGGGAGTAAGTGCAACATAGTGTTGCAGTTACTCCCCACCCCCACCCTCATTTGAGGGTGGGGGTGGGGAGAATGCTACAACACTATGTTGCACTTACTCCCCACCCGGGTGGGGGTGGGGAGTAATCAGCAACACTATGTTGCACTTACTCCCCCACCCCGGGGTGGGGGTGGGGAGTAAGTGCAACATGGGGGTGGGGAGTAAGTGCAACATAGTGTTGCACTTACTCCCCACCCCCACCCTCATTTTGTTGCGCTTACTCCCCACCCCCACCCTCAAGGTGGGGGTGGGGAGTAAGTGCAACATGGGGGTGGGGAGTAAGTGCAACATGGGGGTGGGGAGTAAGAGCAACATATTGTTGCACTTACTCCCCACCCCCCACCCTCATTTGAGGGTGCAAGGGTGGGGGGTGGGGAGTAAGTGCAACATGGGGGGTGGGGAGTAAGTGCAACATATTGTTGCACTTACTCCCCACCCCCACCATCATTTGAGGGTGGGGGTGGGGAGTAAGTTGCTATGTTGCACTTACTCCCCACCCCCACCATCATTTGAGGGTGGGGGTGGGGAGTAAGTGCAGTGTTGCAGTTACTCCCCACCCCCACCCTCAAATGAGGGTGGGGGTGGGGAGTAACTGCAACACTATGTTGCACTTACTCCCCACCCCCACCCTCAAATGAGGGTGGGGGTGGGGAGTAGAGTGCAACATAGGGTGCGGGTGGGGAGTAAGTGCAACATAGTGTTGCAGTTACTCCCCACCCCCACCCTCTTACTCCCCACCCCCACCCTCAGTGGGGAGTAAGTGCAACATAGTGTTGCACCTACTCCCCACCCCACCCTCATTTGAGGGTGTGAGGGTGGGGGTGGGGCGTAAGGTGCAACACTATGTTGCACTTACTCCCCACCCCCACCCTCATTTGAGGGTGTGAGGGTGGGGATTAAGTGCAACATAGTGTTGCACTTACTCCCCACCCCACCCTCACACCCTCAAATGAGGGTGGGGGAGGGGAGTAAGTGCAACATAGTGTTGCACTTACTCCCCACCCCCACCCTCATTTCATTTGAGGGTGGGGGTGGGGAGTAAGTGCAACACTATGTTGAGGGTGGGGTGGGGAGTAAGTGCAACACTATGTTGCACTTAATCCCCACCCCCACCCTCATTTGAGGGTGGGGTGGGAAGTAAGTGCAACACTATGTTGCACTTACTTCCCCACCCCCACCCTCATTTGGGTGGGGGTAGGAAGTAAGTGCAACATAGTGTTCCACTTACTCCCCACCCCCATCCTCAAATGAGGGTGGGGATGGGAAGTAAGTACAACATAGTGTTGCACTTACTCCCCACCCCACCCTCAATATAGTGTTGCACTTACTCCCCACCGCCACCCCTCATTTGAGGGTGGGGGTGGGGAGTAAGTGCAACACTATGTTGAGGGTGGGGGTGGGGAGTAAGTGCAACACTATGTTGCACTTAATCCCCACCCCCACCCTCATTTGAGGATGGGGGTGGGGAGTAAGTGGAACACTATGTTGCACTTACTTCCTACCCCCACCCTCATTTGAGGGTGGGGTGGGGAGTAAGTGCAACACTATGTTGAGGGTGGGGTGGGGAGTAAGTGCAACACTATGTTGCACTTAATCCCCACCCCCACCCTCATTTGAGGATGGGGGTGGGGAGTAAGTGGAACACTATGTTGCACTTACTTCCTACCCCCACCCATAGTGGGGGTGGGGAGTAAGTGCAACACTATGTTGCACTTACTCCCCACCCCCACCCTCATTTGAGTGTGGGTGTGGGAAGTAAGTGCAACATAGTGTTGCACTTACTCACCACCCCCACCCAAATGAGGGTGGGGGTGGGGAGTAAGTGCAACATAGTTTTGCACTTACTCCCCACCCCCACTCTCATTCCCCACCACCACCCTCAATTGAGGGTGGTGGTGGGGAGTAAGTGCAACACTATGATGCACTTACTTCCCACCCCCACACTCATTTGAGGGTGGGGGTGGGGAATGAGAGTGGGGGTGGGGAGTAAGTGCAAAACTATGTTGCACTTACTTCCCACCCCCACCCTCATTTGAGATTTGAGGGTGGGGGTGGGGAGTAAGTGCAACACTATGTTGCACTTACTCCCCACCCCCACCCTTAGTGTTGCACTTACTCCCCCACCCCCACCCTCATTTGAGGGTGGGGGTGGGGATTAAGTGGGAGTTTGAGGGTGGGGATGGGGATTAAGTGCAACACTCCCCACCCCCACCCAGTGTTTCACTTAATCCCCACCCCCACCCAGTGTTGCACTTAATCCCCACCCCCACCCTCAAATGAGGGTGGGGGTGGGTGTTGTGCTTAATCCCCACCCCCACCCTCATTTGAGGGTGGGGGTGGGGAGTAAGTGCAACACAAACCCTCCCCCACCCTCATTTGAGGGTGGGGGTGGGGAGTCCCTCATTTGAGGGTGGGGGTGGGGATTAAGTGCAACACTCCCCACCCCCACCCTCATTTGATGGTGGCGGTGGGGATTAAGTGCAACACTCCCCACCCCCACCCTCATTTGAGGGTGGGGGTGGGGAAGTAAGTGCAACACCACCCTCATTTGAGGGTGGGGGTGGGGAGTAAGTGCAACACTCCCCACCCCCACCCTCATTTGAGGGTGGGGGTGGGGAAGTAAGTGCAACACCACCCTCATTTGAGGGTGGGGATGGGGATTAAGTACAACACTCCCCACCCCCACCCTCATTTGAGGGTGGGGGTGGGGAGTAAGTACAACAATGTGTTGTACTTACTCCCCACCCGTTGTACTTACTCCCCACCCCCACCCTCATTTGAGGGTGGGGGTGGGGAGTAAGTGCAACACTATGTTGCACTTACATAGTGTTGCACTTACACCCCACCCCCACCCTCATTTGAGGGTGGGGGTGAGAGTAAGTGCAACACTATGTTGCACTTACATAGTGTTGCACTTACTCCCCCCCCCCACCCTCATTTGAGGGTGGGGGTGGGGAGTAAGTGCAACACTATGTAAGTGCAACATAGTGTTGCACTTACTCCCCACCCCCACCCTCAAATGAGGGTGGGGGTGGGGAGTAAGTGCAACACTATGTTGCACTTACATAGTGTTGCACTTACTCCCCCACCCCCACCCTCGAAATGAGGGTGGGGGTGAGGAGTAAGTGCAACACTATGTTGCACTTACATAGTGTTGCACTTACTCCCCACACCCACCCTCAAATGAGGGTGGGGTGAGGAGTAAGTGCAACACTATGTTGCACTTACATAGTGTTGCACTTACTCCCCACCCCCGTGGGGGTGGGGAGTAAGTACAACAACACAGTGTTGTACTCCCCACCCCCACCCTCAAAGAGGGTGGCAACATAGTGTTGCACTTACTCCCCACCCCCACCCTCAAAGCAACATAGTGTTGCACTTACTCCCCACCCCCACCCTCCACCCCCTCTTAGGGTGGGGGTGGGGAGTAAGTGCAACACTATGTAAGTGCAACATAGTGTTGCACTTACTCCCCACCCCCACCCTCAAAGCAACATAGTGTTGCACTTACTCCCCACCCCCACCCTCTTTGAGGGTGGGGGTGGGGAGTAAGTGCAACACTATGTAAGTGCAACATAGTGTTGCACTTACTCCCCACCCCCACCCTCAAATGAGGGTGATTTGAGGGTGGGGGTGGGGAGTAAGTACAACACTATGTAAGTGCAACATAGTGTTGTACTTACTCCCCACCCCACCCTCATTTGAGGGTGGGGGTGGGGAGTAATAGTGTTGCACTTACTCCCCACCCCCACCCTCAATTTTTGAGGGTGGGGGTGGGAGTAAGTGCAGCACTGCACTTACTCCCCACCCCCACCCTCAAATGAGGGTGGGGGTGGGGAGTAAGTGCAACACTATTACTCCCCACCCCCACGCGGGGTGGGGAGTAAGTGCAACACTATGTAAGTGCAACATAGTGTTGTACTTACTCCCCACCCCAACCCTCAAATGAGAGGGTGGGGGTGGGGAGTAAGTGCAACACTATGTTGCACTTACATAGTGTTGCACTTACTCCCCACCCCCACCCTCAAATGAGGGTGGAGGGTGGGGGTGGGGAGTAAGTGCAACACTATGTAAGTGCAACATAGTGTTGCACTTACTCCCCACCCCCACGGGTTGGGGTGGGGAGTAAGTGCAACACTATGTTGCACTTACATAGTGTTGCACTTACTCCCCACCCCCACCCTCAAATGAGGGTGGGAGGGTGGGGGTGGGGAGTAAGTACAACACTATGTAAGTGCAACATAGTGTTGCACTTACTCCCCACCCCCACCCTCAAATGAGGGTGGGGGTGGGGAGTAAGTGCAACACTATTACTCCCCACCCCCACCCTCAAATCATTTGAGGGTGGGGGTGGGGAGTAAGTGCAACACTATGTAAGTGCAACATAGTGTTGCACTTACTCCTCACCCCCACCCTCAAATGAGGGTGGGGGTGGGGAGTAAGTGCAACACTATGTTGCACTTACATAGTGTGAGGGTGGGGGTGGGGAGTAATAGTGTTGCACTTACTCCCCACCCCCACCCTCATTTTGAGGGTGGGGGTGGGGAGTAAGTGCATCACCATTACTCCCCACCCCCACCCTCACACTATGTAAGTGCAACATAGTGTTGCACTTACTCCCCACCCCCACCCTCATTTGAGGGTGGGGGTGGGGAGTAAGTGCAACACTATGTAAGTGCAACATAGTGTTGCACTTACTCCTCACCCCCACCCTCATTTGATGAGGGTGGGGTGAGGTGTAAGTGCAACACTATGTTGCACTTACATAGTGTTGCACTTACTCCTCACCCCCACCCGGGTGGATTTGAGGGTGGGGTTGGGAGTAAGTGCAACACTATGTTGCACTTACTCCCACCCCCACCCTCAAATCCACCCGGGTGGGGGTGGGGAGTAAGTGCAACACTATGTAAGTGCAACATAGTGTTGCACTTACACCTCACCCCCACCCTCAAATGAGGGTGGGGGTGAGGTGTAAGTGCAACACTATGTTGCACTTACATAGTGTTGCACTTACTCCTCACCCCCACCCGGGTGGATTTGAGGGTGGGGTTGGGAGGGTGGGGGTTGGGAATAAGTGCAACACTATGTTGCACTTACTCCGAGGGTGGGGGTGGGGAGTAAGTGCAACATAGTGTTGCACTTACTCCCCACCCCCACCCTCATTTGAGGGTGGGGGTGGGGAGTAAGTGCAACACTGCACTTACTCCCCACCCCCACCCTCAAATGAGGGTGGGGGTAGGGAGTAAGTGCAACATAGTGGGGGTGGGGAGTAAGTGCAACATAGTGTTGCACTTACTCCCCACCCCCACCCTCATTTCAAATGAGGGTGGGGGGTGGGGATTAAGTGCAACATAGGTGGGGGTGGGGAGTAAGTGCAACATAGTGTTGCACTTACTCCCCACCCCCACCCTCATTTGAGGGTGGGGGTGGGGAGTAAGTCAACTTGTTATTCACTTGGGGGGGAATGAGGGTGGGGGGTGGGGAGTAAGTGCAACATAGTGTTGCACTTACTCCCCACCCCACCCTCATTTTTGAGGGTGGGGTGGGGAGTAAGTGCAACACTATGTTGCACTTACTCCCCACCCCACCCTCATTTGAGGGTGGGGGTGGGGAGTAAGTGCAACATAGTGTTGCACTTACTCCCTTACTCCCCACCCCACCCTCATTTGAGGGTGGGGGTGGGGAGTAAGTGCAACATAGTGTTGCACTTACTCCCCACCCCCACCCTAAAATGAGGGTGGGGGTGGGGAGTAAGTACAACATAGTGTTGCACTTACTTCCCACCCCCACCCTCAAATGAGGGTGGGGGTTGAGGGTGGGGGTGGGGGAGTAAGTGCAACATAGTGTTGCAAATGAGGGTGGGGTGGGGAGTAACTATGTGGGGAGTAAGTGCAACATATTTACTCCCCACCCCCACCCTCATTTGAGGGTGGGGGTGGGTAGTAAGTACAACATAACTATGTTGCACTTACTCCCCACATAGTTACTCCCCACCCCCACCCTCATTTAAATGAGGAAATGAGGGTGGGGGTGGGGAGTAACTATGTGGGGAGTAAGTGCAACATAGTTACTCCCCACCCCCACCCTCATTTAAATGAGGAAATGAGGGTGGGGGGTGGGGAGTAACTATGTTGCACTTACTCCCCACATAGTTACTCCCCACCCCCACCCTCATTTGAGGGTGGGGGTGGGGGAGTAACTATGTTACACTTACTCCCCACCCCCACCCTCATTTGAGGGTGGGGGTGGGGAGTAAGTGCAACATGGTGGGGTGGGGAGTAACTATGTTGCACTTACTCCCCACCCCCACCCTCATTTGAGGGTGAGCACCCCACCATGTTGCACTTACTCCCCAACCCCACCCTCATTTGATGGTGGGGTGGGGAGTAAGTGCAACATGGTGGGGTGGGGAGTACTATGTTGCACTTACTCCCCACCCCCACCCTCATTTGATGGTGGGGGTGGGGGAGTAAGTGCAACATGGTGGGGTGGTGAGTAACTATGTTGTACTTACTCCCCACCCCCACCCTCATTTGAGGGTGAGGTGGGGAGTAAGTGCAACATAGGAGGGTGGGGGTGGGGAGTAAGTGCAACATGGTGGGGTGGGGAGTAACTATGTTGCACTTACTCCCCACCCCCACCCTCATTTGAGGGTGGAGGTGGGGAGTAAGTGCAACATAGTGTTGCACTTACTCCCCACCCCCACCCTCAAATGAGGGTGAGGGTGGGGGTGGGGAGTAAGTGTAACACTATGTTGCACTTACTCCCCACCCCCACCCTTAAATGAGGGTGTGGGTGGGAAGTAAGTGCAACACTATGTTGCATTTACTCCCCACCCCCACCCTCATATGAGGGTGGGGGTGGGGAGTAAGTGCAACATAGTGTTGCACTTACTCCTCACC
The DNA here is from genome assembly GCA_028583015.1 of Wollemia nobilis. NCBI lineage: Eukaryota > Viridiplantae > Streptophyta > Pinopsida > Araucariales > Araucariaceae > Wollemia > Wollemia nobilis. Next base: position 1,478,996 of record JAQPPZ010001195.1, read on the forward strand.
CCCACCCTCATTTTGTTGTACTTACTCCCCACCCCCCACCCTAATTTGAGGGTGGTGTTGCACTTACTCCCCACCCCCACCCTCATTTTGTTGGTGTTGCACTTACTCCCCACCCCCACCCTCATTTGAGGGTTGATAAGGGTGGGGGTGGGGAGTAAGTGCAACACAACACTATGTTGCACTTACTCCTCACCCCCACCCTCATTTGAGGAATGAGGGTGGGGGTGGGGAGTAAGTGCAGCACACACAAGTGCTGCACTTACTCCCCACCGCCACCCTCATTTGAGGGTGGGGGTGGGGGAGTAAGTGCAATACTATGTCCCACCCTCAAATGAGGGTGGGGGTGGGGAGTAAGTGCAACATAGTGTTGCACTTACTCCCCACCCCCACTATGTTGCACTTACTCCCCGCCCCACCCTCATGGGGAGTAAGTGCAACATAGTGTTGCACTTACTCCCCACCCCCACTATGTTGCACTTACTCCCCGCCCCACCCTCGAGGGTGGGGGTGGGGAGTAAGTGCAACACTATGTTGCACTTACTCCCCCCCCCACCCTCAAATGAGGGTGGGGGCGGGGGAGTAAGTGCAACATAGTGGGGGTGTGGAGTAAGTGCAACATTACTCCCCGCCCCACCCTCTCGCCCCCACCCTCATTTGAGGGTGGGGGCGGGAGTAATGTTGCACTTACTCCACACCCCCACTATGTTGCACTTACTCCCCACCCCCACCCTCATTTGAGGGTGGGGGGGGGGAGTAAGTACAACATAGTGTTGCACTTACTCCCCACCCCCACCCTCAAATGAGGGTGGGGGTGGGGAGTAAGTGCAACACTATGTTGCAATTACTCTCCGCCCCACCCTCATTTGAGGGTGGGGGTGGGGAGTAAGTGCAACAGTAAGTGCAACACTATTTTGCACTTACTCCCCACCCCCACCCTCATTTGAGGGTGGGGGCGGGGAGTAAGTGCAACATAGTGTTGCACTTACTCCCCACCCCCACCCTCAAATGAGGGTGGGGCGGGGAGTAATTGCAACATAGTGTTGCACTTACTCCCCACCCCCACCCTCATTTTAGGGTGGGACAAATGAGGGTGGGGGTGGGGAGTAAGTGCAACACTTCACTATGTTGCACTTACTCCCGCCCCACCCTCATTTGATGGTGGGGGTGGGGGAGTAAGTGCAACATAGTGTTGCACTTACTCCCCACCCCCACCCTCAAATGAGGGTGGGACAAATGAGGGTGGGGCGGGGAGTAAGTGCAACATAGTGTTGCACTTACTCCCCACCCCCACCCTCATTTTAGGGTGGGACAAATGAGGGTGGGGGTGGGGAGTAAGTGCAACACTTCACTATGTTGCACTTACTCCCCCGCCCCACCCTCATTTGATGGTGGGGGTGGGGAGTAAGTGCAACATAGTGTTGCACTTACTCCCCCACCCCCACCCTCAAATGAGGGTGGGACATAGTGTTGCACTTGCTCCCCACCCCCCACCCTCATTTGAGGGTGGGGGTGGGGAGCAAGTGCAACATAGTGTTGCACTTACCCCCCACCCCCACCCTCAAATTTGAGGGTGGGGTGGGGGGTAAGTACAACACTATGTTGCACTTACCTAGTGTTGCACTTACCCCCCACCGCACCCTCAAATTTGAGGGTGGGGGGTGGGGTGTAAGTGCAACACTATGTTGTACTTACCCCCACCCCCACCCTCAAATTTGAGGGTGGGGGGTGGGGGTAAGTGCAACACCCACCCCACCCTCAACATAGTGTTGCACTTACTCCCCACCCCACCCTCAACATAGTGTTGCACTTACTCCCCACCCCCACCCTCATTTGAGGGTGGTGTGGGGAGTGCAACACTATGTTGCACTTACTCCCCACCCCCACCCTCATTTGAGGGTGGGGGTGGGGAGTGTAACACTACGTTGAGGGTGGGGTGGGGAGTAAGTGCAACACCCCACCCTCATTTGAGGGTGGGGTGGGGAGTGTAACACTATGTTGAGGGTGGGGTGGGGAGTAAGTGCAACACTATGTTGCACTTACTCCCCACCCCCACCATCATTTGAGGGTGGGGGTGGGGAGTAAGTGCAACGGTTTGAGGGTGGGGGGTGGGAAGTAAGTGCAACACTAGGGAGTAAGTGCAACACTATGTTGCACTTACTCCCCAGTGTTGCACTTACTTCCCACCCCCACCCTCAAACCGTTGCACTTACTCCCCACCCCCACCCTCAAATGATGGTGGGGGTGGGGATTAAGTGCAACATAGTGTTGCACTTACTCCCAGTGTTGCACTTACTTCCCACCCCCACCCTCAAACCATTGCACTTACTCCCCACCCCCACCCTCATTTGAGGGTGGTGTTGCACTACTCCACGGTGTTGCACTTACTTCCCACCCCCATCCTCAAACCGTTGCACTTACTCCCCACCCCCACCCTCATTTGAGGGTGGGGGTGGGGAGTAAGTACAACACTATGTTGTACTTACTCCCCACCCCACCCTCAAATGGGTGGGGGGTGGGAGTAAGTACAACATAGTGTTGTACTTACTCCCCCCACCCCCACCCTCATACGTGTTGTACTTACTCCCCACCCCCACCCTCAAATGAGGGTGGAGGTGGGGAGTAAGTACAACACAATGAGGGTGGGGGTGGGGAGTAAGTACAACACCACCCTCAAGTGAGGGTGGGGGTGGGGAGTAAGTATAGCACAGTGAGGGGTGGGGGTGGGGAGTAAGTACAACACTATGTTGTACTTACTCTCCACCCCACACACTGCACTGTGTTGTACTTAAATGATGGTGGAGGTGGGGAGTAAGTATAGCACTGCACTTGGCTGTACTTGCTCCCCACCCCACCCTCATTGGGGGTGGGGATTAAGTATAGCACTGCACTTGGATGTACTTAAATGAGGTTGGGGGTTGGGAGTACGTATAGCACTGCACTTGGCTGTACTTGCTCCCCACGGGTGGGGGTGGGGAGTAAGTATAGCACAGCACTTGGTTGTACTTGCTCCCCACCCCCACCCTCAAATGAGGGTGGGGAGCAAGTACAGCCAAGTGTTGCACTTGGCTATACTTGCTCCCCCACCTCCAAATGAGGGTGGGGGTGGGGAGCAAGTATAGCCAAGTGCAAATGAGGTTGGGGGTGGGGAGCAAGTACAGCCAAGTGCGAGGGTGGGGATGGGGAGCAAGTACAGCCAAGTGTAATGTGGGGGTGGAGAGCAAGTACGACCAAGTGCGGGGTGGGGGTGGGAAGCAAGTGCAGCACTTGGTTGTACTTGCTCTCCACTCCCACCGCTACACTTGGTTGTACTTGCTCCCCACCCCCACCCTCATACAGCCAAGTTCCACCCTCAAATGAGGGTGGGGATGGGGAGCAAGTACAGCCAAGTGCTACTCCCCACCCCCACCCTCATTTGGGGGCGAGAAGCAAGTACAGCCAAGTGCAACACTTGGTTGTACTTGCTCCCCACCCCACCCTCATTTGAGGGTGGCACTTGGCTGTACGAGGGTGGGGGTGGGGAGCAAGTACAGCCAAGTGTAGCTGAGGGTGGGGGTAGGGAGCAAGTACAGCCAAGTGCTGCACTTGCTTCCCACCCCCACCCCGCACTTGGTTGTACTTGCTCCCCACCCCCACCCTCATTTTAGGGTGGGGTGGGGGAGTAAGTACAACATAGTGTTGTACTTACTCCCCACCCCCACCCTCATGTTGTACTTACTCCTCACCCCCACCCTCATTTGAGGGTGGGGGTGGGGAGTAAGTACAACATGAGGGTGGGGGTGGGGAGTAAGTACAACATAGTGTTGTACCTACTCCCCACCCCCACCCTCACTGTTGTACTTACTCCCCACCCCCACCCTCAAATGAGGGTGGGGGTGAGGAGTAAGTACAACATTGCACTTGGTTGTACTTGCTCCCCACCCCCACCCTCATTTATGAGGGTGGGGTGGGGAGTAAGTACAACACTGCACTTGGCTGTACTTGCTCCCCACCCCCACCCTCATTTAGGGGTGGGGAGTAAGTACAACACTGCCCACCCTCATTTATGAGGGTGGGGGTGGGGAGTAAGTACAACATTGCACTTGGTTGTACTTGCTCCCCACCCCCACCCTCATAGGGGTGGGGAGCAAGTACAACCAAGTGCTGCACTTGGTTGTACTTGCTCCCCACCCCCAATTTGAGGGTGGGGGTGGGGAGCAAGTGCAGCACTTGGGTGGGGGTGGGGATCAAAGTGCGGCTAAGGTGCGGGGTGGGGGGTGGGGAGCAAGTACAGCCAAGTGCTGCACTTGGCTATACTTGCTCCCCACCCCCACCCTCACAGCACTTGGTTGTACTTGCTTCCCACCCCCACCCTCATTTACTTGGTTGTACTTGCTCCCCACCCCCAACTCATTTTGAGGTGGGAAGCAAGTACATTCAAACGTATCACCACAAGGAAAAAGCGTATATATGTGCTGAAATCAAGTGGAAGGAAAAAATACTCATTGCTTAGATAAGGACTAGCTCTCATAGGCTTAGATGTGAAACAGGGAGATGGACAATGCCCAAAGAACAATGGGAAGAAATGATATGTACTCTATGCAGCACAGGTGCAGTGGAGACAGAGGAACACTTCATCTATAAATTCTCGAGTTTTTCAAATATCCGTGACAAATACAAAGAAACACTTGGAAACGAGTTTATGGCAGTTTTATTTGAAAACAGTAAAATAAAAAAAGTTGGGGAATTGCTAACACAAATCAGCAAGAGAAGAAACAACCTTCTCAAAGATATTAAAGATCATATGATATGATTTGAGTAATTGTACTTCCATATTTGAGTTCCCATAGACCATATTTGAGTCTCGCGGACGTAATTAAAATCTTTCATTTCATTTCAAAGAGCCCTTGCCAATTTACAACTAAGTTCAATCTTATTTATAGCAAACGCAAATTTTTCCATTAACGGATACCTCATTTATGTATTATTATAAAAAAAAATTATTTAAATAATTAAAAAATGTTATATAAATTAAAGTCGGTATTATGTATATTATATTATGATTACATAGTAATATTATAATTATTTAATATGTATATTTTAAAGAACACTAATATTTTTCTATTAAATTAATTTCTTTTAATTTATTCAAATACTATTAATAATTTATTTTAAATATTATTAATAAGAAATTCTAGTGCTATTATATAATATTAAAATAAAATTTATAAAAAAATATTATATATATTTTTAAAACTAATATAAAATTATATAATATAATGTTGATTTTGTAAATATTAAAATTTATTTTCCTTTATTTTTTTTTATCATAACAGTTTATTAGAACCTCAATCTTCATTAAACACATGGGAATCTCGTAATGTTTTTATTGGAAAACTATCACAATAATCACTTGTCCTGCAACCCTAAACAATTACTTTAGTGAGGGGCTTTGGAAAGGAACCACCAACCTTAAGTTAGTAAACATTTAATAAAAAATGAGATGGTCTACTATTTCCACCCTCAATTTAAATTAAAAATATAGGTTTTTATAAGGGGTTTCGGTCCCTCCTATTAAACGGGGTTTGAGCCTTGCAGCTCCCCAAAGAAACTCATACGGCACAATGTGAAAATTTTCATTGAAACTCATACCCTTAGGAGGTATCAAATAGATTTCTCCTTTCAATGCTACACCTTTTCTATAGTGGTATAGACCTTGCATTTTTTAATAGAGGTCCAAGATTTTTTTTTTTTTTGGGCGATTTTTTTTTTTTTTGAATCTTTGAATGCTACACTCATCGAGAGCATAGCTAGAGAGGCATCTCTTCCTATGATTGGGATTCAAGTCACTGAAATGAAACACCAACCACATACCATTCAGGTGTTGCAACAAGGACTGAGATTCAAATCTTTGTTAGGCATGGAATTGGGGCAATTGAACTGGGCCAAGGCAAACACTGGGTAGCTACCATCTAGCCTATCCCTGTCTAGTGTACCATAGTTTAAACCTTAGACCTCAAAAAAAAAAAAAAAAAAAATCAAAGTCAGCAAACATGACTACCATCTAGCCTATCCCTTTCCGGTGTGTAGGTGGTTACCATCTAGCCTATCCCACCTTAGACATAAAAAATAAAAATAAAACTAAAACCCTAACCATTGGATTATCCTTATCAAACATTACTAAACAATATTTTATTTTACTATACTCTAAATCAAAAGTTCAAAATTAAAAACCTAAAAAATTAAATTGTACCCATAATAGTTAAAATAAATAAAAATATAGCTAAATTCTCTATTAATATGTACAGCTCTCAGTTTTACGAGGGGTCATGGTTGGGAGGAGACTCATCAACCTTATACGTCTCATAGAGGTTTTTCACAATAACCAAATAAAAATAAATAAATAAAAATATAGCTAAAAAAAAATTTACACAATTAATCGTATAAAATCCTATATAACCTATGATTTCTGACTAATGTTAACAAAATTCATTGACACGAATGATCCTCTAAAATCCTATATAACCTATGGTTTCGTGACTAACGGTTACAATTTCGAAAAATTGCTTAAACGAACACCTGCCGTCGGCTGCAGGAGAGGTATCGAATAAATTTCGACTTCCAATGTTACACCTACCCTTTTAGACACGAGAGAACAAGAAAAAAAAAAAAAAAAAAGCTGTGTTTTTGTTTTTTTTTTAAATCCTTCCTGTCCGTTGGCTTTATTCTTTTAAATCTCTTCTAATCCATGGTTGTAAGTATATGCATAAATAATTTCAAAGTTATCAGAGGAAAGCTGCGCGTCTGCATGAAACTTTCGTGCATCCGCCTTAGACTCTTGTTAACACAAAGTTATGTCTCATAAGTCCTAGTAAACTGTCCGTCCATCCTTAGTCGATGATTTTATTTGTTCGCCAAATTCAAATCAGTTAGGTGGACCTTGCTTTCAGAAAGTGTGACCTATATTTACAGGTCTTCGCCCTGATTGAAAGAGAGGCCGTTTGCCTACATGCTTATGTTTCATTGTTTGCAGAGGAAATTGAACAGCTTAATAGAATTTCTCAAACTTTCTATTCATTTTTCTGAAAATCATTAGAGATTTCTGGAGACTCGGTGGAGTCAAGTCTGTGGATGGAAGAAGAACAAGAATCTCACATACAACACCCACATCGACCTCGAATAATCTTGACTGCAACCACACACAATGAAAATGAAAAGGAATTATGTTGCGGAGGAGAAGTCTACAAGGGTGGCTCCACCATATCCACAACATTACCGTGGAGTTGTACTCCGTCCGTAGCTGCTCGTAATTCACAGGTATGAGTTGAGCACATTTTTTTTTTCAATTTAAGGGGAGATGTGATTGTTGTGGGATTGTGTTTAATTTTAAAGTTTATTCGATGATTTTAAATGAGGATATTGATTATGCACAACTTAATTATAAGATTCTCACCTTAAGGTTTTTCTAAAATTCTAAAATTGAATGTCTTTTAAAACTAAGACAAACAATCACAATATTAATCCTAACAGTTCGTTTTGTTGAGCTTGCTGAAAGGAGAGGTAGCAGCTATTCCTTTGAACATTACATCTCTTAGAATAGAATTAGGGCCACCCTGTAGCGTTGCACAGGCATGGACATCCATAATCATCTGATGGGATTTGAATAGTGATTACCTAACCATGCAGATTGTTTCACAAATGTTCCTTTGTTTTCTATTTTGTTATAAATGTATTTAAATTTCAGAAGAATAAGATTATATATAAAATTGTGATAAACAAAATTTAACTAATTTAAATAAAATAAAACACATTAAAAGTAATATAATCTTAATTTTATATAAATCAATTTTCAAATTTTTATTCAAAAGCCTTCCCTCTAACTCTTTATGTCTAAGTTGTAGCTCTTGAGATCACATTCTTGCTCCCTCTTCATTTCTTCCCTGGGAGAAGGATCTTCAATTGAAAAGAATATTTCCAATAAAGAGGTTGACCTGAGATTAAAACCTTAATAATAATATAAATAAATAAATAAAATTGAATCAAATCTTCGTGGTTGTTGTTTGCAGATTGATTTATATGCTAAAGATTGATGTAAGAACTCCTTTGACCCTTGAAATATGATACAAACAAGTCCTTCGTTTCTTATATTATAATTTTTAATTTTTATTATTTTTTAATATAATTCTAGTCAGGGAGTTGGTAAGCAACTACTAAGAGATTCCATTATTATCTTCGAAATTGGTAGCAAAGGACCACACTTATGGGAAATTTTATATGTTCAAAACGTAACCATGGATCCACATTTTCAAAACTGTGAAATACAATGATAAAAGGGTTTTAATTCAACTTGTTCAATTTAAAAGGTTTTAAGTGGTTTTAAATTTTATGAAATCGTAAGTCATATGGATCTTTATTTTTATTTTTTTAATCAAAATTATTTATTCAATTATGTTTATTTAATATTGTTTATTCAACTGATTGAATTATATCATATACAATTTTGTTTAATTATTTATTTAAAAAAATTATAATATACAAATTAGATTTAAATTTTAAATTTTTTATTTAAAATTTTAAGCCCTTACAATTAAACTCATTCATATTAATTATAATATAGTATTTAGTATAGGAGGACAATCAGATTTATAGCACAGCTATATATGTGTTGGAATTTAGAGGAGGACAATCAGATTTACAGTACAGCTATATATGTGTTGGAATTTTTCCTGAAAGTCTAGTTAATTATAATATGTTATTTAGTATAGGAGGACAATCAGATCTATAGTACAGCTTTATATGTGTTGGGGTTTTTCATGGAAGTTTAATTAAATATAATATGTCATTTAGTAGGGTTTTTCCTGGAAGTCTTTGTGCAAACTTTGGAATGTTAAACTATTTCCCAAACAATAGGGCTTATTATTTTTGTTTTTTTTGTTTTTTAAACTCTGTTCCCATGCAATAAATCAAGATGTAATGGCCATTTTGATCAATACTGTTTCATGAACCCTATATTCTGAAATAACCAGTTTATAATCATTTGTGAAATAATGTTGTCTTCAGAATATCAGAAGAACATATATTACTTTAGATTTAAAGCATTCTGACTTTTAGCCTTTCCAGGGATCCTTGAATTGGAGAATGCCAGAGGATGATGTAAACATATTCAACAGCTCACCGAGGGCACTGATCCGGTCACTGCAGAACAGATCTCCTTCCTCTTCCTCGGATGAACTGGAGCTGGAACCGGAACTGGAGGAAACATGGGAACTTAGTAACAGGTATGACGATGGTACATGGAGTGTAAGGGATAATCCTATTGCTACTGATGATAGTGATATTGATGAGTTAAGAAAAGAGGCTGCGTCTCTTTGGACAAGTAATATGGGAGGCAGGGTGTTGTTCAAAAGTTTGGAAGCCGTTTCATATGAAAATTCTAACCACCTCCTTGAAAACTGTTCTCTCCGGTCATCCAAGTGCACGGTAGAGACAATTGAGTGTATATCTTCTGCCTCCTCAAATATTGAAGACATGAAGCATCAACAACCTGAGGAGGGAATCCCTCGCACATGCCCTGGGAAGAAAGAAATAACAGCAAGAGGTGTGGATTCATTCCCGTTTTCTGAATTGAGAGAGACACCAGGTTCAGTACGCGTTGTAAGGAGCAAATTCTGGAATTTCATAGAGCTTACTTTGAGGGGATCTCTGTGGGTTTTGCTCTCTACTGCCATAGTTTTTGAGGCAATTAATTTCTTTAGCATCCAAAGAGATGACCATGTTCTTGTTCCTACTTGAATCTTGAATAAGCAAAGAGCGTTCAATGTCAAAGCTATATCTGCTAGGCATGACAAATTTTGAAGCTTTTGAATCATATAAAACGAATAAAAACAATAATTTTTAAACAATTAACACTATTCATTTTAAATTTTGCACTATGTTTGTTCTAGGACGAGAGGCTAAAACATGGGCCAATACTTCTTCCAAGTTGTATAGGGCAGTCTAAGGATTGAATGTTTTAATAAACTTTTTTTTTCAAGTAAGTTTTGTGGTTTTTTTTTTCTATTAAATATGTATTGTTCTGCCAGGGTTAGTGAAGTGAATGCTTGTTGTTTTGTTTGGATGGATGTTTTGAATGATAGCAACTTTCTTCCATTAGAATGAAATGGTGAAATTAAGGATCCGAATAGGAGAGCGGGATCTAAGGGATGATGGTCGATATGTAGAAAAGGGAATGATAGATGCGAAAAATGTTCTATAAGAAGGATTAGGAAAGGATTCTTGGGCATCAATTCTCAAAGGAAGAAAAGAAGTGATTAAAGAAGTTGGCACAAAGATATCTCATGAGTTTAGCATGGTAGGCAAATTTCTAGGGCCCATATTTAGATGTGCTTAGGAGATGGCTTCATTCTAAACTTCAAACAAATGGTTCAATGAATGTTATTGGTCTATCAAAGGAATACTTCTTAATCCAGTTCAATATTGAGGAGGATCTGGTGGCAACCTTATCACGAGGTCCATTTTTCTTTGGAAAAAGATCGGTTTTCTTGAAACGTTGGCATCAGGGCTTCAATCCTCAAAAGAAAGATTTTTTTTCAAATCCCATCTTGATTAGGTTCCCATATATACCTGTATAATATTGGGATGATCAAATTATTAAGGGCTTGACAACACAAATTGGACAGTTTATAACCATGGATCCACCCACCCGTAACACAATAAGAATAATGTGTGCAAGAGTCTATATTAACATGGAGCTAGAACAAGACAAAGTGTAAAAAGTGGGTATCAAATCGATGCTTGGGGAAAGTTGAATATGAAATTTTTTCAATGTACTGCAAGCAATGCAAAGTGTTTGGACATGTGGAGGGGAAATATCATCCGCAAAGACAATCCAAATTTACTAAGAAGTGGCAACAAAAAGATAATCAAATAAACCAGAGGACTGCAAACATAGAAAATGAAACTTCTAGCCCACAAGAAAGGGCACAAGAAAAAGAACAATACTAGGAAATTCACCAATAGGTAAATGAAGAGGCAGAAAGTGAATATAGCAATGGATGTTCTATACAGTACAAGGAAGAACAACATAATTCTAATAAGAAAATAGAGTATGCAAGTAATTCTGAAGAGCTAAACCAGCAAGCAGATAAAGAACATAATGAGAAACAAAACTTGAGTGGCTTTGGAAATAACATTAATCAACAAGAGGATAGTCTCAATCAAGAAAAATAAAATGATTATGAAGAAGGTAACCATAAGAAGAAAATAAATATGATTGAAAATCATATAAATCTAGATACGAATACACAACAACAAAATGTGATTGCAATTAGCATAGAGAATGCAAACAAAAATTTGGAAGTCAAAGAAGAAATATTAGTAGATTATGTTAAAATGGTAGAGGATACCCCATTCACTCAAATGGACTTAGAATAGGAGAAGGATCAGATTGAAGGATTTTGGGGGTTTAAAGTCAAAGAAATAGAGGGATGGCAAGGATTAGATCAAGTAAATTCACAGAACGAAACTAAACAATTAGAGAAACAAAAGGATCTAAGCATAATAGAAATATCAAAGCAGTTTAAGGATGGTATGCAAATGAGAATTAGCAAAATACTAGAGTTTAATAAAACAACTTAATCAACAGTGGAATAATCTCACGTAGGATGTAACAAAATGGGAGAGAATGATCCTCCTAGAAGACATACAAAAAATATAAAGAATACAAGAAATTATGGGAAAATAAAGCAAGGAAGACCCCCCAAACAAGAAGAACAAAAAGTACCAGAGAACAGGGGACAATAATTAGATCCAAATGAAGAATGGATGGTTAAGGGTAAAATCCCATCAAACAAAAGGGTGGTTAAGGGTAAAGTACCAGAGAACAGGGGACAAGGAAGGATTTTTAGAAACCTACTCATGGAAGTAAAATCTGATATTGTTTGTCTTCAAGAATCTAAGATTGATACCAAAAAACTTGACATTATTCAAAAAGGGGTCTGTCCAAATGATGAATGGATCATAAGCCTAGCACAAGGTACTTTTGGAGGTATTTGCATATTTTGGGATAGAATGAATTTTGAAGGCACTTTAATTGATCAAGAAGAGAGATTTTGTATAGTCAAATTGAAGAACAAAAAACTAACTTTTGTTGGATAATGACAAGGATTTATGCTCAAAATGATGATCATGAGAGATTAAAATTGTGGAATAAGCTATCTTTTTAGAGGATTATTTTCATTAATTTGCATTGGATGGTATTGGGTGACTTCAATATAATCTTAAGAACAAATGACAAAAGTGGATGGAGGATTAATATTGCTCAAGGTATGTAAGATTTCAATGATTTCATTCAGAACAATAAGGTGATAAACATGTATACGTGTAAAGCTAAATACATGTAAAAAAAAGAAGGATGGGGAATAACCACATTCAAAGGTACCTAGACAGAGTTCTTATGCCTAACAGTTGGCTAAGTATAATCAGTATTCATAGACTTACGTGTATGCCCAGAATAGGATCAGATCACAAACCCCTTCTACTAGATATGGAAAAGGAGGAGAAGCAAGGAGGAGCACCCTTTAGGTATGAGCTTATGTGGAATATGCACCTTGATATTACAAACAAAATAAAATCTTGGTCGCAGGAGGAGGTTCAATGATCAACTATGTAGAAAGTTACCCAAAAATTAAAAAACATCAAGTATCGAATCAAAATTTGGAATAAAGAGATGTTTTGTAACATCGGATTAAGAAAACAACTTAAAAAATATATCCAATATATAGAGGAAAAAATAGAGAGGGAAGGTAGAAAACTAGAGTGGCATGAAAGGGAAAAACAACTCATCACAAAATATCATAATACCATTGGCCAAGAGGAAATTCATTGGAAACAAAATTTTGAAATATTGTGGCTCAAGGAAGGAGATAGAAACACTAAATTCTTCTATGTTTCAACTATGAAACATAGGAAAAACAATAAAATCCTTTGCCTTATGGGAGAATATGGAAGAAAGTATGAAGATTTAAATGATATTAAAATTATGGTCATTACTTTCTTTTAGAACCTTCTTAGCAAAGAAAAAATAGAGTACAACATGGAAATAAAAAGCATCATTAACAATGTTCTCAAAGGAGTTAATGATAGCAAGAATGAACATCTATGCAAGGTAATATCTAAGGAGGAAATTAAAAAAGTAGTTTTCTCTATGGGAGCATCCAGGCTTTAGGGTCGGATGGTTTTCCACTGAGTTTTTTCAACATCAATGGGATATTGTTGGAAAATATGTAGTCACTGCAATCCAAGAAGCCCAAGAATCTAGTAAGTTGTTGAAAGAATAGAATAATACATTCCTTGCTTTGCTTCACAAGAAATATGGAGCGGATAAATTGCAAGACTTTAGACCAATTATCCTATGTAATATAATTTACAAAAAATTTACTAAAGTGTTGATCAATTGGTTGAAAAAATCATCCCCTCAATCATTAATGAATATCAAGGTGGTTATGTGGTAGGTAGGAAAATTATTGAAAGCATCATTTCCATTTATGAAACAACACACTTTCTTCAAAGGAGGAAAGGGTCAAACATGTTCCTTAAGCTAGACATGAACAAAGCCTATGACAGGGTTTCCTGGTCTTTTTTAGATAAAATCATGGAGTGACCCCACTTTTCAATCCTGATCAACGGATAATTGGTTAGTTTATGTCCTTCTACTAGAGGAATTAGGCAGGGAGATCTAGTGTCTCCATACCTCTTTATCATTATGGCAGATGCCCTAGGAATAACTTTGGAAATAAAGTGAAAGGATGGTAATATCAAAGGTCTAAAACATTCATCCATTGGTGAAGCTTTGTCCCATCAACAGTTTGTGGACAATACTTTCTTGCTTGGGGAAGCTACAATGGAAGAAGCTTTGGATTTTTTAAAAAGTCCCTGATTATTATGAAAAACATCCCTTCAAAGCCTCCATATTTACTTCATATATTTCCTAAGGATGTCAAGGAAAGTGGAAGAGATTTTAGAAAGATTAAAAAAACTCTTATAGGATGGCACTGAAGGCAAAAAATGTATACATCTGGTAGCTTGGGATGCCTGTTACCAACCTTTACAAAATGGGGGTCTTGGATTGAGGATGTTGAGATATCTACATAGAGCCCTTCTAGCTAAACATGGTTGGAGGATTTGCACTGGAGCATCAAGGAAATGGGCTAGCATTATCCAAAAAAATACTTGGAGGGTAGAAACCACTTTATCAGTTGTTCTAATCCTCCATGTGGGTCTATTTTTTGGTAAAATATTATCAAAAGTAGGAAATTTCTATGACAAGGGCTAAAATGGAAAGTAGGCAGGGGGGACAAAATAGACTTTTGGAAAAACCCTTAGATTCAAGAGGAGCCTTTAGCAAACTACAAAAAGTTTAAAGATATCAAAGAATATTTAACTAGAACCCATGGTAAGAAAATTAATGGTTACATTTATAGGGTGGGTGATTTTTAGGAGTGGAAAATCTTGCAAGAAGATATGCAAGGCCCAGGGGGTAAATATCTGCAAAACCTTTTAAGGATTTATTATTTAGGAAGAGGCTCAGAGGAGGATCAGATAATTTGGGGAAGAAACCAGCAAGGCCAGTATTTGGTGAAGGATGGGTATAGAGTTGTGGGCAAAGTAACCTCAGAGAAACCTGGGCTTAAAAGAATTTGGAAGCTAAAAATCATCCCTAAGGTTGCTATGTTTTTCTAGACTGCCATTCTCAATAAGATCCTCACAAATATAATATGTTCAAAAGAGGAATTGTGGTTCCAATTGTTTGTGGGTTGTGTAACAAAGAGGATGAGTTCATGGACCACATGTTTGGAACTTGTAATTTTTTTTTATATCCTAAATATGTTTTTGAGAGAAGTTAATGTTGATTGGGTCATTCTAGATTCTCTAATCAGGATTTGGGAATAGTGGCATTCTACATATTTGTTGGGGGATTTGGTTGGAAAAAAACATACGAGTGTTCAAAAATAAAACCAGAGGAATAATTGGGGTTTATACTAGGATAAGAACAACCCTCTTGGAGGATTGTACTAAAAACATTATTTTCTAGGAAAATCTTGCAACGATCCTCTCTAGAGAAAAATATATCTTAAAAATGAAAAAAATCAATAAGGTGAGACTAGATACTATATGCGAACGTCCTCACAAATAATGGGTAAAAATTAACTTTGATGGGGCTGTGAAAGGCAACCCGTGTCATGTTGGTGGTGGGAGCCTCATCAGGAATGATAGAGGTCATGTAGTGGTTGCATATGCTTAAGATCTAGGAATTACCACAATTCACCAAGTTGAAGCAAGGGTGATGCTTACGAGCCTTCGAATTAAGGTGAATTTGGGTTTTAGAAGAATTGTTCATGAGGGGTATTCCAAGAATATTATATCTTCCCTTCAAAAAGAGTACCTAAATAATTCTAGCATTTTCCAAATAATTACAAATGCAAGGACTATTTTTGGAAACCTAGAAGAAAGTTGAATTCAACATATTTATAGAGAGGGAAACAAAGTTGTCGATAAAATGGCAAATATGGCGGTTAGATATGAGAATTTCAAGTTTTGGTCATACACCTCCATGGAATTGAAAGAGATTATAAGAATTGATAATGAAGCTAGTAGATAAAGAGGGCAGAGCAAAGCAAAATACTTAATGCGGTTAAGGATTTGCTATCAGCAATTTCTTTATCAATCATGTGAAGCATTGAGCACTGTATAAGCCTTGTCCAATAGGAGGATAGCGAGATGGATATTTTTTCAGCTTCTTCATAAGCAATTTTAGCCTAGATTTGTTTGTTTTACTAAGATAGGACTATCTTGCATTTGTTTGATCTTCTCTTGTTTTTTCTTGTACATCTTTCGAGCTCTTTGTAAAGGGTCGGGGTCCTCCAACCCTTTTTTAATAAATACAAAAACATATATATATATATATATATATATATATATATATATATATATATATATATATATATATATATATATATATATATATAATATTGTTTTTATATGTTAATTAAATTATTTTTAATTTGTTTTTTGTTAAACATTTTTTTTTTTAATTAATTTATAAATATATTTATAATTTCTTCAATTTTTTGTGTTTTTATAATTCTTTGAGATATTTTGTAATAACAATAAAATCTCACTCATTTCATTGCCTTCTAAAAATACCTACTAAATAATTTATATAGTTATAAATATATTGGTTATAACAGTTTCTTAGTTCCCTATTACTTCTTTTGCTACGAGTCTTATTCATGCCCCTAATATTTCACAATATCATTTTTTATATCATCACTATTTGTTTCTATTAGTAGGCTTAGCCTTACTTCTTGTTAACACTCAATATTTTATTTTTATTTTCTCATATCTATATCTCTCTTGATATTACATTATTTGGTACTTGCCAATGTACCACCTTGTTACATTATTAGATTAGGTGTGCGTCTTAGATTACAGTGTGAGTTAATATTTTATGTAATGTAATAATGTGCAGGAAATGCACAAGTATCATGTAATTATGAGTGCAAGTGTTATGTATGTAAATGTGCACAAGTATCCAATATGTAAGTATGCACATGTGTCCTTAGATTAGGAAACGTTAAGTGAAGATTCAAGTACAAGTGTGTGTTCAAGATAGAGTCATGTGTATGCAAGTGGTAAGTATAAGGAAGAGTCATGGTAACCAAGAGCCATTTTATAATGGCTATATATTACCCCATAGAGGATGAAGTTGTATACAAGGTTGTGAGTGTTATTGTTATTATCATTATCTGCATGGTCTACAAGGTCTACAGAAGTTCATCGTATGATATTTTAGTAACGTAAATAGAAGTAATACAAGTTTACATACATTTGAGAAATTGGTATTATATGTGATCCTATTGTGTGTATTTTACTACTTATTTGTTGAATGTTATTACATATTAGTTGCTTCATATATCCTTGTTATATTATCTTATTGGATTATTATATTGCAACTTTATTATATTTGATCCTGTGATTATATTCCTATGAGTTTTGTATTTGTTGTAAGGCTTCAAAGCCATCATCTCTTAGTTTATTTTTCTCTTTGTTTTTTTTTTGTTTCAAGAGTCTTCCTTTATTTTTCATTCCCACCAACACTTTCATCCTCATCAATCTCTTTGAATTTTTTACATTGTTCATAGTGACACTTATCATCTATAGGTTTGTCTTGCTCTGAAGAATCTAAAGTTCAATGATTTCATCTTTCTTCTTTATGTTGCCTTGGAAAAACTAAAGTGCAAGGATGCTTCTCCATATCAATTACCTTCTCATGCTACCCTAAAAATCCTAAATTTCTTTAGATATCCTCCATCCTCATTTCTTTATTATGTTGCTTTTGAAACCAAAAATAGCAAGGGATAACCTCTAAAATACTTTTATTTATATTGCTATGAGAGGATTTTATACTACTTGAGGAAAAATAAGATACTTTACTTGGAATGAACTTAATCTCTTTTGCTTCCTTTATTTTAAATTTTTCCTCCACCTCTTTCTTTGCATTTTTAATTCCTTCTAAATGTGAACTTGCAAATTATGTTTTCTCATCCCTTATATCATTCTTTATTTCTTGTAATGGTTGATCCAATTGAACTATGGTGGTCTTTTCCATATAATGATACAAATAGGCTTTCTTTACCTCACCTTTTGGATTCGAATATCCTTGATCTAATTCAATCTCTACCACATTATGATTCCCTTGCTTCATCTTGAAGTTTGTCTTATGAACAATTTTTTTGTCCCTTTCTATTAGTAAAATTTTTAGATTTTATACCTGCAAGTAGAAAACACAATAACAGAGAACAAAATAACAACACAAGTAACACAAATATTTTACGTGGAAACCTACAATGTGTAGGAAAACCATGGGGCAATGGCAACTTCTTCTTTTTATTTATTTTAGCAAACTTTACATTCTCAACTTCATACACATCCAAGGGATCATTCCCCTTTTATAGAGCAGAAAAGGAAGACACCAAAACTGTTCGTTTCCTCTCCCAAAGGAAGCCTCCAAAAAACTATTTGTTTCCACTCCCAAGGAAAAGCGTCTAAAATTGTTCATCTTCCGCATCCATATATCTGGCACAAACTACTGCCTAGACATATGGCCTAGATATTTGCTGCCTAGAAGTCTACTACCTAGACATCTAGCAGCCTAGACATCTAGCACTGTTGCCTAGACATCTAGCATTGTTGCCTAGACGTCTAGCATCCTAGATGTCTACTGCCTAGACATCTAGAATCCTAGATGTCTACTATCTAGATGTTTAGCATGATGTTTAGCAACCTAAACGATTGATGCCTAGACGTCTAGTAGTGTTGTCTAGATGTCTAGCAGTGTTGCCTAGATGACTAGCAGCCTAGATGTCTAGCAATGTTGCCTAGACGTATAGTACTACTGCCTAGATTTCTAGCAGCATAGACGTCTACTACCTAGACATCGAGTAGTGTTTCCTAGATGTATAGCACTGCTGCCTAGATGTCTAGTAGCCTAGATATCTGCTACCTAGACATCTAGCAATGTTGCCTAGATGTCTAGTAGTAGCCTCTACTGGCTAAAACCCTGCATAGTGACTTCACCTCCTAACATTCTCCCACTTGAAGTCAGTATACAAGAATTCTTTTACCAATGTTTTTCATCCAGTGCCAATTACCCAATGCTGCCCTTGTTATATTTTTAGCAAGCCCAGAGAAGTTTTGCACCACTCAAACTTCTCTGTCTTGATCGACTTTGTAAGCATATCTGTAGGATTCACTTCAGTATCAATTTTTTGCAATAGGATCCTACCTTCTTCCACCATATTTCTTATAAAGTGGTACTTGACATCAATGTGTTTCGTGCGATCATGGAATGTTGGGTTCTTCACTAGCTGAATAGCACTTTGGCTATCACAATGCAACGTAATTTTCTCCTGCATTATCTTGAAGTCACCCAACAATCACTCTAGCCAAATTGCCTCTTTGTTGGCCTGAGTCGCTGTAATATATTCTACTTCAGTGGTTGATAAAGCCACCACAGACTACAACTTAGAAGCCCAACTCATAGCTCCACCAGCAAGAGTGAAAGTATATCCTGTAGTGGACTTTCTCCCATCTCTATCTCCACCATAATCAGAATCCACAAAACCTTTAACTTGCAAATTTTTTGATCCATAGTAAATAGTAACATCTGAAGTACCTCTTAAATATCTAAATATCCACTTCACCACATTCCAATGCTCCTTACCAGGATTTGCCATGTACCGACTGACTACTCCCACTGCTTGGGCAATATCCGATCTGGTGCTCACCATGGCATACATGAGGCTTCCTACTACTGATGAATACAGTACATGAGACATGCTTGTCTTCTCTGCTTCTATTCTAGGACACTGATTGGAAGATAATTTTAAGTGTGAAAGAAGTGGGGTACTAACTGGTTTTGCATTCTACATATTGAAGCGTTATAGAATATTTTCTATATATGAATTTTGACTTAACCAGATATTTCTTCCTTTTCTGTCCCTGTGTATCTTCATCCCTAAAATTTGGTTTGCTGCTCCTAAATCCTTCATTTCAAATGTCCTAGCCAACTGAGCCTTAAGATCAATGATTTTCTTCATGTTGGGGCCTACAACCAACATATCATCAACATACAATAAAAAAATAATAAAACTACCATCATCAAACCTCTTATAGTATCCACAATGGTCAGCTTCACTCCTACTAAAACCTTGGCTCTTCATGAAGGTGTCAAATTTTTTGTACCACATCCTTGGTGCCTATTTCAACCCATACAGATGATTTCTTCAGTCTGCAAACCAAATGCTCTTTACCTCTTTCTTCATAGCCCTCAAGCTGATCCATATAAATCTCCTCCTCGAGATCACCATGCAGGAAAGTAATCTTTACATCAAGTTGCTCCAGTTCTAAATCTTGTGCTGCTACAAGTGCAAGTAAAACTCTAATAGTAGTCATCTTCACAACTGGAGAGAAAATTTCATTAAAGTCTATACCTAACTTTTGCACATAGCCTTTTGCCACCAAGCGAGCTTTATAGCATTCCAACAACCCATCGTTGTTCTTATTTACTTTGTAAACCCACTTGTTTCCAACAACCTTTCTTCTAGGTGGGAGATCCACAAGTTCCCATGTTTTATTCTTGCGAAGTGCCTCGATTTCCTCCTCCATGGATTTCCTCCACTTTTTTGCATTCTCAGACTCTCTAGCTTCCTGAAATGAACTAGGCTCACCATCATCAGTTAACAAAGCAAAAGAGGACTGATAAACATGAGAATACCTTTTTGAACACTTTTGTGGATGTGTAGATCTTCTAACCCAATGATCTGTTGATTGTGGCTCTTGGTCTTGTGACCATTGTGGCTGCTCTACTTGTTGTTCTACTTGTTATTCTACTTGTTGTTCTACATGTTGATCAAAAACTTTAGCATGTTGATTTTCATATTCATCTTCATTCATATCTACTTCAATTGGTACAACATTAGGAGTTTGTTGTACCTCCTTCCTTTGCATGGATTTTTCATCAACAATAACATCTCGACTAATAATTACCTTGTGGGTAGTAGGATCCCATAGTCTATACCCCTTCATTATATCTCCATAGTCGAGAAAAACACATTTGCTTGACTTTGGGTCAAGTTTGGACCTTTTTTCTTTAGGCACATGGGAAAATGCATCACAACCAAAGGTACGCAAATGAGAGTAATCAACTGGCTTACAACACCAAACCTCCTCCAGAATCTGTCCATCCAACGCAGTTGTAGGTGACCTATTAATAAGATAAACAATTGTATTAACAACCTCTACCCAGAACATTTTATCCAACATGGATGCATTGAGCATGCTTCTTGCATGTTCCATGATTGTGTGATTCATCCACTCAGCCACACCATTTTGTTGTGGAGTATATGGTACAGTATTTTGGTGCTTAATACCTTCCTGCATACAAAATTTATCAAATTCCTTAGAGCAATATTCACCCTCATTATCTGACCTAAGACATAAAATCGACTTGCCCAAACTCTTCTCTACTCATGCTTTGAACTCTTTAAATTTTTACAAATCTTTTGACTTCTTATTCAAAAAATAAACCCACACTCTCCTAGAATAATCATCTATAAAAGTTAAAAAATAGATAGCACCATTTAAGGACTGAGTGGGGACTGGTCCAAATATATCCGAATGTATAAGTTGCAAAAAATCAGAACTCTTACCAGGGCTTGCAGTAAATCGAACCCTCTTTTGTTTACCAAAAATATAGTGCTCACACAAGTCTAAATTGCAAGACTTAATCCCAGAAAGCATACCTCTATCATGCAAAATTTTTAGACCTTTTTCACTCATATGGCCTAGGCATTGATGCCATAGCATTACTGCATCCTAAATAGAAGTTGTTGCTATTGCATGGTTTGTCACCGTATCACCGCATAAATGATATAGGGTCCCATAAGATTCTCCTTTTGCTACTACAAGAGCTCCTCTGGTAATTTTGTAGTAGTTGTTACCGAAAGTGATAGAATACCCTAGCTTATCCATCATCTTGATTGAGAGTAAATTCTTTTACAAATCGGGCACATGTCGTACATCACATAACATCCTTTCTCTACCATCGTCCAACCTGATCCTTATGTCCCCTCTTCCCATAATTTCTAAAGGATGATCATCACCCAAGTAGACCATCCCACCACAGTATGGCTGATATTTGTCAAACCAGTCTCTATGGGGAGACATGTGGAAAGATGCACCTGAGTCCAAAACCTAGGTATATAAAATAGATCTATTGTTACTGATACAAAAGGCTTCACATGTTGTCGTCTCTCTTGAATCTATTGTACTGGCCTCAATTGATGGCTGATTTTTCTTTTCACCATTCTTTAATTGCCAATAGTCCTTCTTTGAGTGCCCTGGCTTCCCACAATGCCAACACTTCCCTTTCTTCTTACATCCTTTAGACTTAGATCTGGATTGTGATCTACCTTGTTTACTCCTCTTGAAATATCGACCTCTCATAGATAGGGCTTCATTGGTTGAGGGTTCTAGAGATATTTTTCGCCTCAACTCTTCTGCCAACAAAGTGGCTACCACATCATCAAATTTTAGAGTTCTTGATGATGCATTATTGATGGTCATCACCATATGATCCTAGGTGTCCGAGAGGGAACAAAGTAGGGTGATAGCTCTATCCTCATCCTCCATATTCACACTAACTAAAACCAGTTTACTGATAAGAGTATTAAACTCATTCAAATGATCTACCATGGATGAAATTTCCTTCATCCTCAAGCTATAAAGCTATTTTTTCAAAAAAACCTTATTTGTTGCTGATTTTATCTCATACAACTTTTCAAGATTTTGCCAAAGGGCTTCCATGGTCTTCTCTTCAGCTACATTGAACAAGATAGAGTCTACTAGGTAGATATGGATTGTAGAGACCACCTTCCTATCCAACATTGCCCACTCCTCATATTTCATGCTGCTTGGTTTACTCATGATCCCTTTCAAGGCTAGAGCTTGGTCATTCTGAACCAACAAATCCTCCACCTTCATCTTCCATAGAGCAAAGTTCCTGCCATAAAATTTCTCAATATCAAACTTGGTTACACCTCCTATCATTGTTTTAGCTCCCACTCACACAAAACCTTAGGCTTTGATACCAGATGTTAGTAAAACTTTAAAATTTTATACCTACAAGTAGAAAACACAATAACAGAGAAAAAATAACAACACAAGTAACACAAATATTTTACGTGGAAACCTGCAATGTGTAGGAAAACCATGGGGTAATGGCAACTTCTTTATTTTATTGATTTTAGAAAACTTTACATTCTCAACTACATACACATGCAAGGGATCATTCCCATTTTATAGAGCATAAAAGGAAGACACCGAAACTGTTCGTTTCCTCTCCCAAAGGAAGCCTTCGAAAAACTGTTCGTTTCCACTCCCAAGGAAAAGCATCTAAAACTATTCATCTTTCACATCCATACGTCTGGCACAAATTTCTACCTAGATATTTGGCCTAGACATCTACTGCTTAGACGTCTGGCCTAGACATCTAGCATCCTATACGTTTGTTGTCTAGATATCTGGCCTAGACGTCTAGTAGCCTAGATGTATACTACCTATATGTCTAGTAATGTTGCCTAGACATCTAGCACTGCTACCTAGATATCTAACAGCCTAGACATCTAGCATTGCTGCCTAGACATCTAGAAACCTCGACGTCTACTGCCTAAACATCTAGAAACCTAGATGATTGCTACCTAGACGTCTAGCAGTTCTGCCTAGATGTCTAGCAATACTTCCTAGATTTCTAATAGCCTAGATGTCTACTACCTAGACATCTAGCAGTGTTGCCTAAACGTCTAGCAGTAGCCTCTGCTAGCTAAAACCCTGGATAGTGACTTCACCTCCTAACACTTTTTCATCGTTTTTAGTTTGTAATTTCTTGCTATGTGTCCAATATCAATAGTTACAATAGCAAAATGCAATGTTCTCATAAACCACTTATTGATCCCTTTCTCTTAATTCAAATTTAATCTTGATATAAAGTGACATAGCTTTTAAAGTATCCATAGCAACACATAACCCTGTTGATCCCATTCTCTTGATTTAGATTTAATATTGATGGAATGTGGCATAGGTTTTTAAATATCCATAACAACACATATATGAATATATATAACATTCTTTCATGCCTTAGTAGTTGTTCCCCCCTTCATGAACTCTACTAGGGTATCTCCAACATTATTCAAAGCATCTTTATTGATAAGTTGATATGCACGTCCAAAAAGCTTAACCCACACTAGAAGCTTATTAATAGCTTTTGTCTAAATAAATAAATTTCACTCCATGGTATCAAATAAATGATATGTCTACCCCCAAAACATGGGCCACCATCTATTATTTTATCCTCGATTTTCAAACTATAAAATATAAGGGAAAAATCTTTAGGAAGAAAAGTCACAAAGTAATTTGAGTCCAATTCCCACTTCCACTTCATCCAATTTTGGATATTTTAAAACCATAGTCAGTATCCATGGAACTTATATATTAATCCTTTGCTTTCAAGAACCATTATATAATGTTCAATCATCTTATCCTTGATAATCACTTTTTTTGTAACATTTGCTCCCTTGATTGAACTTGTCATATGTTTTCTCCTCTTATCTCTAGTTTGGGCATCCATAATTCCATTTAGGGATTATTTAACTTTCAATTAAGGTTTTCAAATATGTATTTCCTTCCATGCTACCTAGTGAGGCTTGCTCCTCTCTTATACTTGCTTTGAATTTGCACTTTTATTAAATTTTAGTTTATAATTTCAGCATGATTGATTAAATTTTACATTTTGGAATAGGTGCGCGGATGCCATATTTATAACTATGTCTGTCTATATATCTATCTATCTATCTATCTATCTACCTATCTATCTATATATATATATATATATATATATATATATATATATATATATATATATATATATATATATATATATATATATATATATATATATATATATATAATTTTAAAATTGTAATATAATCTATTGTTTTTAAGAAAAGGAATTGTATGAACATTTATAGAAAAGAAAAAGCATTAGTGAAATGTTTCTATTTGATCCTTTCAAATCCCAATGAGATTGATTGAATTTTATTTATAGGACAATATTTAATATTTTTCTTTGAAAATATTGAAAAAATATATATTAGAGCAATATTATTTACAAGTTGGGACAATACTCCTCCCATCCTTATCTAGCAAGAGCACTTGTTTCCTATTTTTGAATTTCTAATAAACTTCCATTACTCTAAAGCCCAAGATCATAATAACTAACCATTTTTGGTTACAACACTCAAAGGATATTTGCATTAGAGTATAATTTATTAAACCATGTGTGTTCATTGGTTGTCTAGCCAAATGCTAGATTTGATCACCAACTTGCCTAATCCTCTCATCCTCAGTATCCATGCCACTATGCCACTAAATCCCTACCTCCTTCTCGGTACCCTTCATAGATAGGAAGTTGGCCACTTTATTCAGAGCTCTACCCACATAAAGTAGGATCACATTATCCAATTCTCTCCACAACTCCTTAATTTGGGTGACAAGAATCCTTATCCTCCACATCTCCAAAGAAAATTTTCTCATACAATCTAGAACTCCTACCAAGATTTGAGAATCTAAATATTTAATCTTTTTTTTCAAAATTAAAGTGATTTTTCTCACAAATATAATATGTTTCCATTATATTTGAATTATGCTTCTTGTCTTAGATAGGTCCTTTTGTCCTTTCTTATTTAATCCTTGGTTTTTGGCTTACTCACCTCCTACTATAGGCTCTAAATATTTGTAGCCCTTACTCTAGACTCTAACTTCTTCAAGTCTTGATAACCTTGGCTCTCACCCATAAGACACAAACAATGGTTATAGCAAACTAACCTAAAATTTTGATAACAATTTCTTATTCTTCTTCCTATAGAGAATATTCTCTCTCCAATATCCCTTAGCCTTTATTCCTCTTTCATTTATATAAAAAATAATAGTTTAGATTTGAAATATGAAAAGCCATGAAAATCCATAACTATTTCTCTTTATAAGAAATTTTAGAAATTCTATTTTCATTGACAATTCATATACAGACAAAGCTTTCCATTGTAAAGTTTTTGGTCTCCAAAAAGTATATTATATATTTCCTTAGTATTCCAACAATAATAAATGTCAATTATAATAACTACTTCTTACACTTTATCAAAAATATAAAAGGCCTTCTTCTCATGTCCATTTTGAGCACATGTAGCAATGGATCAAAGCTCCTAAGCTAGCAAATGATTCTAGAACAACATAAGAAATGTTACTTTGTCTAGTTTTACAAGTTAGTATATGTATTAACAACACAAGAGCTTGTAAACTAGTTTGGCCTATACTAAGATGTTACTACATGTACTAAGAACACAAAAGCTTGTAAAGCAAATTAAGCAAAACAATGAGGCAACTTAGGAAAAGCCTCCATGTCAATTACAATGTAATGTTCATGAGAAACTAGAAAAGTGCATGGGAATAATATTTGGATTTCTTTCCACTTTTCCACTTTTATGAGAGTTCAATATTTAGTATAAATATTAGATTAAATATCTTATCAAAGTTATCAAATGGCATTAGCTCAACCATTTAGATACCTCGACATTCAAGGAGGAGACCCAATTTCAAACCTTGCCAAGTGAGACATGGATAATATGTAAGCTTTGTTGTAATACCATTGTATGGTAATGATGTAATACAAGTGGGGCTTGTTTCAAACCTGTTTAACCAATTGAAAAATGTCTTATCAAATTTTAGTTTATAATTTCAAAATTTAATAGGTAATTGCTTTTTTTAACACTTTGGAATATGTACATGGATACAAGACTTTATAAAAATGGTTAGCATATGTTATGCTCTATAACGAGAGGTCCCCTAAGTAATATTGTTGCATATTTTTAAATAATAAATAAATAAATTATATTTCTATAAAAATAATAAAATACTAATGTGATTTATTTTTTTTAATTGGTTATATGGGATTGAAACGGTCCCCACCCATACCACATCATCATCACATGGTGGTATTAAAACAACCTGGATAGTATTCATGTATCATTTGGTAAGATTTGAACCTAGGTCTCCTTCTTGAATGTTGAGGAATCTTACCAATTGACCTAATGCCATTTGATATGTTAATACAAATTATTACCTTTAAGGAATAAATTACAATTATTATAAGAGTCTCATGATACTAAGTTATTTTCAATGTTAGTTAGTATAAAATATTTTTAATGTCCATGAGGCTAAAAGCAACTTATGAGACATAAACTTGATAAAGAACCATAATCGCCAACCCCAAAATTAGACCCAATTATTTTTTCTTTCTACAACATTGATCTTTTGCTACTAATTTTAATGATGAGTTCTCTTATTTGTCCTCTTCAAACAAATCTTGCAATGATTCCATTGCCAGGGTATTAACAAAGCTAGCTCAAATATCATCATATGCTTGCATTCCAAAATAATTTGCTTCTCTATAATTTCCCTTGTTGTGCAAAAGGTATATATCCTCTCTTCCCATTCCTTTTTTGGTATCTTCCATCTACCTATTTCAAAAGTTGGTTTGAGTTGGTCCTCAATTAGGCCATAATCATATTTGCTCTCAAATTGATGTTTATCCCTATATAGGTTTTTTGGGATGATTGTACATAGGTTAGATTCAACATTATAATGTTTTATCTTTCTTTCCAACTTCTTTTCCCAATAACTACTTTGAATTTTTCCTTAGCAAATGCTTTTATGTCTTTTTTATTATTTGGGAATTCATTCAATTTAATATCGCATTTGTGCATCCATATTTTATTTTTGCTTCATCCATGTTTTCATACTTTTGTTCAAACCTTCTCCTATTACAATTCTAGGCCATTTGTTTGACCTTTTTGGATATATCATAGAATTTTAACCATAGCAACTACCTCTACATGGAAGGTACTATTAAATCAAGAAATTGTCTTGAGTTCTAATTTAATGATGAACCCCAATTCTAGTTTAAACAAAGTTGGAAGGAAGGACCAATGGCTCTAGATCGAGGTTGGCTCCCCACCATCCTTAGCGAATACTCCCATGCTAACCTACATTACTTGCATGAAATTAAATTACAAAAAATAAAAATGCATAAAATATTAAGGGTGTGTAGGATTAAAATAAAATATGATGTAAACCCTAGCGAGGAAGTTTGCTTGAATAATCAACACATGAGAATTCAAATAATATCAATTTTTTTCCATTCATTAAGTATGAATTTTTTAAGCAAATGACAATATGGGAAAAAAGGATGTCTCAATCACTATGCGCTTAGAAAACCAAAAGGGCTATACCACTAATGGAATATATAAAAAATTATCGATTTCTCAATAATATCATGAGATATAAAGCACAATGTGGGTTTCAAAAAATGTATCTCTAAATTCTCATGGATAAATATGAATACAATGGAGTCCATAGTTCTTATTTATAGTGGAAGTTTAACCCTAAATTACCTAGGGTGAGAAAATATTACTACTAGTACAAGTAAATATTTGGGGGCATCTCTAATAAAATGATGCACCTACAAATGTTACATGCCTTTAAATATGCTTATAATAGACTTAGAAGGTTCTAAAATTAGTTAGTGTGCCACTATATGCCAAATATCACTCTCAAAAGGTTCTCCACGGGATCCTTTACTTCAATTTTACCCCTCCACTAGATGGTAAGTGAATTGCTATTTAACTTCGACCAATTCACTCCTCTAAGACAATTAGGTCCCTCTACAAGTTAATCACTCTTGAAGCAATTAACACATAAGTTGGAATTAGTCAAATTCTTGGAGGGTTTGAAAGGCATTGGCGACTCAATTTCACTATTTTGTGCCCTTTCAAAATTATGAATTCCAAGGGAGCATCAAGACACTATATTTCTAGTGTCTTCATGGGGCATCAAGCTCGATTGGTAAGAGATTGAAGATCCTACCTTTATCCTTGGTCCAAAAACTAAAAAATTAGGTCCTTGCTACAAAATTATCAAAATTACATTCTCTTATCTTGTCACTTATGGTACTAGCCCTAGAAGCTTCTACAATCCTCATTGCCTAGTAATTGGATAAATGTCAGGTCTTTGGCTTTATCCATAATATCTTTGAATGGGTTCTTTGACAAATCATCTTGCTTCCCCTTTAGCTCCTAAATTTTGGTGTGCATAGGCTCTATCTTCTTATGCATTTCAATTGCATCCTTCTCATTGGCTTAATATTTTTCTTCCTTGAACATGGCATCAACAATATCATAATTGAGGATCTTCATCTATGGGTCAGAGGTGTTTGATAACCTGACAACAACTAACCCTCAAACTTCTTTGACCATATCTTGAACTAGGATTTTTAGATATGCCAAAGTTTTTTTGCATTTTTGTAGGTCTCTTTGGTATTCAGGATCTTAGATTTTTTAACCAAGTCATTTTTATCCATCCCTACTTGGTGTACCTATGATGCCAACATGGATGAAAGAATTTTTAGTACTTCCTTGTATTCTCCACTAGCATCCAGTTGTTCTTCCACTTGTTCAATGGTTTTTGTTATTTTATTTAGGTTGTGCTCCTTATAGGCTATAAAACAAAACTATTCTTGTGTATTCTTCATCTCTATCCTAATATTATCCCAAAGGTATTTGACTTATTGAATGTGTAAATCATTTTTGGGATTTGTAGCTTATTTTGTTTGTTTTTATGTTGTTATCTCTTCAATTTTTTAATTCTTTCATGTAGGGCTTCTTGAAGTTGCTTAATCTAGTTGTTCCCTTGTACAAGTTGCTTCAATATATATTCTAGTTGTGTAATATTTTCAACTTTAGTAATTTTGTACGTGTATTTCTTAACTTGATTCTTTAGTTTATCTCTTTCTGAGGTATCTTTATTTAGGGCCTTATTTTTCAACTGGGTTCATTCCTTTTGTACCTTGAGTTGTGCCATTTTTGCTACCGGTTCTTCATTTTTTTCTTTAAAATTTCATCCTCAACTACCCACTAGACAAATTTTATGGTAATTTTGATTGTAATTTGGTTTGTGAATTGGGTTTTTTATGTATTAGGGGAAAAATGGTGCACCTAATGATGAAGAACAATATGCATCTATCGCTAGTGTGTTATGAGCATCAAAATGAAAGCATGCAAGTAAAAGTGGAAAATACACCAAATTGCAAGAGATGAAATAAAAGGAAGTTTCTTTCTATTAATTTGATGGTTCAAAACCATGGTTACATATATTTCCCCTTGAGGGCTCAATATCAATACAATTGTTACAAAATGGTGCCCAAGGATCGAATCCTCAAAGTAACTCGTGTGCACTTCCAATGTCTTTCCTCATACCCACAATTGAGGTGGGTGAACCTATGATGTCGCTGCTTTGTTCTATGATATTGTGCTACTTCCTTGTATAATGTATAAACCTGCACCTGCACATAAGGAAATCAGAATCATTAAATATCAAGTGTGTATATTGAAAACATGCAATCCCCATAGGCACTAAAAGACTAGAAAACATGAATATGCAAGACACCTATCCAAATCAACTCCAAATGACTTGAAATTGTAGAGGGATGTAAAATAGATGGTTTTGGGAAGATATCACTGAAAACAGAACTGAAATTGCACTCGATGGTGTGGCGTAAATGCATTATGCTTTTCCAACCTACAAAACCAAAAGCGAGCAATTTCTACCCCTAAACATATCTAAAACGCATGAAACTTGGAAAAAATGCATAAAATGAGATTTCAAGACAACCCATGTGGTCAGATTTGCAAAATCAAGCACATATCCCTGTGCATGCTATGATGGACCTTGCAAGAAAGCTTGCAAAAACTTGAAAATACGATATCTCATCCAATACAACTCCAAAATGCATGAAATTTCGATAGTAGCATCTTCATATAATAATATAGAATCTAACTAAAAAATAAAACTAAAGAAATAATACACATTTTTGTCCTCATCCTGGGGTGGGACGGTTGGGACTGTCATAGAATGGGGATCATCCTGGGGTGGAACGGCCACCAGTTCTACACTTATTTTGTCACAAATTCCTTTGTGAATTGGTTAGGGACCTCCTAAATAGTGTTTTAATTGAATTTTTTGGTAAAAATAACTCATATGGTTGATTTTTGTAAACAAATTGTGCCTCCTAATTCACTCGTAAACCTCCTTCGCTAAGAAGATATTTCGAGGGAAAAGGACACAAAAATGTGAGGGGAAATATTGGTAGCACTTCGTTGCTATGTCTTAAAACTCCTATCTATCTCTTGTGTGGAAAATATATCCACTTTATATCCAAAGGGATACTTTGGGCAAGAAGTCATGTGAGTGCATGCAGGGCAAGAGGTGCCATTTAGCCAATAGGGTGGTATGCATTGGAGGGGGAAGAGAATCTACCTATTTGGCCTCCCTCATACAGTATGTCATAAGTATGTTGCATCCTCTGACTTGCATGCTTGAATAGGTGAGGTAAATGGTAGTTTCTGGATATCATTTATCCAAATTTGAATTTTCGGGAGTCAAACCTTATGGTCGTCCCACCCTAGGACGGCTAGTTTGCCACCGTCCTAGGGTGGGATGGCCATAAACTATGATCGTCTTGGGGTGGGACGGTCATAACTATATGGCCCAAAATCTCCCAAAAGCTCCAAAAGTGGGGTAGAGCCTTCCAAGAGTGGTTAGGACCACTGTAAAACCTTTGAGGGTTTCCCAAGGGGGCCATATGGTGTCAATTAACTAGTGCTTTTGATTGCCTAATCGGATTGACCAAATTTTAGTGTCTATAATTTGGTATAGATCTATTTGGTTTATATCCAACTTGGAAACCTTGATAGTTAAGTTAGCTGGGGAAGTCATTACATTGGATGGGTTATATTCCTTGGTCTTTGTGATATAGATCTTATCCTCTTTCTCACCATCTGTGACTATATAAAAATTGAATCCTTGGAGTTTTTTTTCATAAACCACTTGTATTCCTTTTTACATTTCTTCTCCTCTTCAACAAGAATGTCAAATATTTTCATATATTTATTTCCTCTAACTTGGATATAACTTTACACACAAAGGCCTAACTTGACCCTATAATTATGCTAATTTGAAGGGGTGCTCTTGCAAACTTAGTCTCTTTAGATGGGGCAGGTGATATTATCTCTTATAGTAAGAGTTTTCATACTAGGGATGATGGAAATTATGACAATATGGACATGATTAGCAAAGAAAATTGGTGGATGATGGAAGGTAATATGGTAGATACAAAAGGGGTGGGTTGAGATAACAATTATATTAAAGTCTCTAACAACGGTGACATTATTGGTGATGAAGTGTTTGAAGGTGATGGTGATAGTGTATATGGGACTAATTACTATGTTATGAATAATTACAAGGATTAATATGGAAATGAGGTGACT
Source organism: Wollemia nobilis (assembly GCA_028583015.1). Classification (NCBI taxonomy): domain Eukaryota; kingdom Viridiplantae; phylum Streptophyta; class Pinopsida; order Araucariales; family Araucariaceae; genus Wollemia; species Wollemia nobilis. Next base: position 1,511,023 of record JAQPPZ010001195.1, read on the forward strand.
TGGATGGCACCAAGAATTACTATAATGGTTGGAGTAAGATGTCTATTGGAGAACCATGAGCTATACTATCATATGATGAGAGAAGTGCAACTAATGAAATGGTGGGAAGAGAATAAGTGAGTAGTAGAAGAAGATATATGGAGATATGGTGAAAAACCACATGGGAAAAAAACACCTTCTAAAATGAAGAAGAAGAAGAAGAAGAGGAAGAGTGGAGAGGTGAAAACCTTTGTACATCCTCTTAATGCAACTGCCTTATCCCAAGTTTCTTATGCAACTAAATGTAATATGGAGAAGCAAAGGACTTGGTGAATATGTCTACAATTTGATTTTTTGTGGTAATAAACTCCAATCTTAGATCCCCTTGCTGAATATGTTGTCGAATGAAGTGCATGTGAATCTCAATGTGCTTGGTGCGCTGCTGCTCAACTAGATTTCGAGCAATATGAATTGCGCTCTGATTGTCACACCAAAGGGTAATAGGTTTGTTATGGAAAAAATAAAATTCTCTCATTATCTAACGAAGCCAAAGAGCTTCCTGACTAGCTAAAATTATTGCCTTGTATTCTGCTTCTGTAGATAATAATGCTCCTGCTTGTTTTTTGCATGACCAAGCAATAAGTGAAGAACCAAGACAACCAGAGTTGGAAAATTTATCTTCAATTGAACCTGCCCAATAAGAATCTATGTAACCAATGATATCTATGGATTCTCCCTCATATAAGAGCCCAAAGTGAGTGGTTCCCTGCAAGTAACGAAGGATTCTCTTTCTTTGCTTGCCAATGGCTGAAATGAGGTTGATGGGAGAATCTAGATATTAAGCCAACAGCATAAGAAATATATGTGTGAGCATGAGGTAAAATATACTTCCTACAAGCTATCTGTAGAGAGTAGCATCACATTTATGGGATGTGTAGGAAGTAGTTAGAGTGACTCCGAACTGAAAGGGCGTGGAAGAAGGCTTGCAATCAATCATCTTAAATCAATGAATAAGATCTAGAGTATACTTATGTTGATATAATGAAATCCCTGCATTTGTTTGAGTTATCTAAAACCCAAGGAAGTAATGACCTAAACCCAGATCATCCATCTTGAATTTCTTATAAAGGGAGTTTTTTATAGTTTGGATGTGAGAAATGGCACTACTAGTGAGTAGTAGATCATCAACATAGAGAACAAGTATGGTGATTTTTTCTTCATCTCTCCAAATGTAAACTATTGCATCAGAATCACAATGAGAAAATCCTAAGGAAAGAAGGAAGGAGTCCCTTTTTTCATACCAATCTCTAGGAGCTTGTTTGAGACCATAGAGAGATTTCCTTAGTCTACAAACAAAGGAGTCTTGAATAAATCCAACAGGTTGTTCCATAAATATTTCTTCTTATTTTTTTTAAGCAAAAAACCCCTTGGGGGTCACCTTGGTCTGAGATACTGTGAACAAGGGGTTCTACACCGTCAAAGTCACCTGGGAGTTGCACCCAACCTTGCCCGCACCAACATTATCAATTGGATTTTGGATACCCAATTCAGCTTTTTGGTAGGGTGGATATTTGAACCTAGGACCTCCCTTGGAGGATTGCCCTCTCCTCTCCAACTCACCTACAACACCTGGGTAAGTATTTCTTATTTTAAGTAACCATGTAAGAAAGCAATTTTAACATCCATATGAAACATTGGCCATTTTTGGGAAGCAACAAGTGCAAGGACCAGCCTAACATAATCTATTTTTGCAACTAGAGGAAAGGTTTCAAAAAAATCAATGCCTTCAATTTGATAAAAATCTTTAGCTACCAAGCAAGTTTTGTGTTTGTCAATTTTTCCATCATGTCCATACTTAGTTATGTAAATCCATTTACAGTGAACCAATTTTCTTCCATTAGGTAGAGGGATTAGATCCCAAGTTTTGTTTTTTTATTAAGGAAGAAAATTCATTCTCCATGGCATCATCCCATTCTTTTATACCAGTTGCTTCTTTGGAAGGATTGAGGATCTTGGAAATGGATTGACAGACAAGACCAAAACCCATGGAGTGGCTTAATCTGGATGATGGAAGATCTTGTATGTAAGGAGTGGCCTCTTTAACTATTGTGTGGGCTCATTTTGGCATTGTGGAAGGAGTAATGGGGGTGGCAAGACTTTGAGTTAGAGTTTGAAGTATGGGATCCTCACTTTGGTTATCTATCTCAAGGATGGGATCCTCATTATATTGAGTCTCAAATATGATAGATGGCTTGATAGAATCAACGTTGGAAGAAGATGATTGAGGATCTTTATAAGGGAATGTTTCATCAAGTTGAACATTTTTGTGAAAAAATACCTCATAAGTTGTGGGATCAAGGAGACTGTAGGCTTTCATTTCCTCACAATAACCAACAACGATAAGTTGCTTGTTTTTTTTGTCTAGAGCCTTCCTCTTTTTCTTGGGATGTGTGTGCCCAAGCACTACACCCAAATACTTTGAAAAAAGAGACATCAGGTTTTGATCCAGTCCATGCTTCCTCGAGAGTCAAAAGGCCAAGAGCTTTATGTGGTGTGTGGTTTTGAATAAAGTTTGCACAGTTAATTGCCTCAGCCCACAAAACTGTTGGAAGATCTCTTGAGTGGAGCATACAGTTTACCATTTCTTTTAAAGATCTATTTTTACTTTCTGCAATACCATTTTGTTGTGGATTATGGGAGACTAAATTTTGATGAATTATGCCATGATTTGAGAGAAATATGGAGAAATCATTACTAAAGTATCCCCCCATTATATGTACGAATTTGCTTGATTTTGCAAGTGGCTTGATTTTCAACTAAGGCCTTGAATATTTTGAAATGGGATAGAACATCACTTTTGTATTTTAGAAAATAGACCCAAGTTCTTCTTGAAAAATCATCAATGAAGGTTAAGGCATATTTTACTCATTTGAAAGAGGACTCCGAGAATACCATCAAGTCACTATGGATTAACTCTAGTGGGGATGAAGCTTTTTATGAATTGCTTGGGTGAAAAGAGTCTTGATGTTGTTTCCCAAGAGCACATACAGGACAAACTCCATCAATAGAAAAGACTTTTGGCAACCTTGTTACCATTTCATGAGTATTCAACTCCCTCAAAAAGCTATAACTAAGATATCCAAATATTTCATGCCAAATTTTGCTTTCAAGGTCTCCATGAGCAACAAAATATGATGCTCCTTCTGAATATCTAAATCCCTTGAAGTGAAATAGGTGATCTCTATGATCAATATAACCTTTTGCTATGAGGGAGTATGGTTCTTGAAAGTCTCTTTTCTCTACTCCTGTTGGTGAAAATATAATTGTTTTGCCTTGTGCAAAAGTACAAATCTGATAGATAGAGAGAATATTTGTAGCAATATTGGGAACATAGAGAACATTATTTAAATGATCACCATCAATTATTATGTTGGCAATTTTGGGTATGTTGCCTAGCTTCATGGTTGTGAGTTGTCATTGATGTCAAAAGGAGTTTGTGTTGATATCAAAAGGAATTTGTGCTGATGTCAAAAAGAGTTTGGTGCCAAAAAGATCTTGAAAGTTCCATGATGTTTGTTTAAGGGTTTTTAATTAAAACCATGGTGACAAGGTTAAAGGTTTTTCTTAAAACCATCTCGACTCATTAAGGGTTTTTATTAAAACCATCTTGGCTTAATGAAAAGGTTTTTGCTCCTTGAAAAAACCTTAAAAGTCCATTTTGATTATTAATAAATAAATTAACTCAAACCTTTGAAAAGGTTTTAAGTTAAGTTTATTATTAATAAAATAATAATTATTAATTTAATAATTATTATTGAAAGGGTTTCTAAACCCTTAGCGATGCCAATGTAGAAGACTTACCTCATCGTCATTTGTTTGGAAGGAGCACCGACGTCAACTTGCATGGGATGCAAAAGACTATTAAAGGGCATTAATTCCTAAGGTTCAATACACCTCCGATTTGCGTGATTACCTTCAAATTTGTATTGCTCTATGACCTTCGATTTTGTATTGCTTTGTGACCTTCGATTTTGGATTGCTCTGTGATTTTTGAGTTTCGTATTGCTTTGTGTTTAAGTTTCGATTTCATACGCCTGTGAGGAAGACAAATATGTTTGTCTTTAATTTATGTGAGCAAAGGGGTGCTGGCTAGGCAGAGGTGTCGAGATCGATTCACGTCGGGCGTGTTTCATTTTTGGTCATAGATTATTGTGCACGTGGTACAATAGTTGCCTTGGGCCATGAGTTTGGAGGAGGAAGCGCTTTGGCGCTTATGTTGGTGTCTCCACACTTCTCCTAAGGTTGGAGAATTGATTTTTGGCCAAGGTAGATCTTTTGTTGATAATGTGGAATATTTGATTTGACTTGGCAAATTATTGTTGGTAATTGGATGGAGGTATAAGGTTAAATAGAAATATTGCTTTGACATTGTTATTATTGATGCTTAATGTTTATGTGGTAAATGCATTTAGAAGTAAATGTATTTTAGGAGTTATAAGGGTTTAAGGAATAATTGTGCTTAATGTCATATTGGGGTTAGAAAGCCTTTGGAGTTATTGAGTGGATATTCTCTTGTAATTATTTTTGAGGTTGAAGTTATTTTGTGATATATTAAGTAGGAGTTATAAGGTGTAAAGGAATATTGTTGATATGTATATTTGTGAGTTTTGATTATTGATGAGTTGGAGTGATAAGGTGTTATTAGGACTCTTATCATTGTGCATTATTCCATTGTTGCTAACTCTAATTTGTGGCAAATTGAGAGTTAGTGTTGTGACAGATTTTGAGTTCTCCTTCTTCATCAAAGTAAAGGTATGGGCACATTCTTCCATGGTTATTATTGATTGATGGTTTTATGAAAATAAGTTTGGAGTGAAAAGGATTAAATTAAGTTTCCTTATTTGGAGTGGATCTTATTTTCTGAAAGTGGAAGTATTGATTATGCATTATGAGATCATGATGAGTTTATGAGTTATTGCATAATTCTGGTTTATGAGAGTGGAAGCATTTGAAGTTTGCTTTAGGGTTTTTGAGTGAGAAGCTTATGCCATTGCTATAAGTTGTTGAAACCCTAATTGAGTTGTTTGGTTGTTGAGAGTTGAAGGATAGAATATATTCTAAATTTCTTTACTTATTTTTAAGTTGAAGGATAGAACATATTGAGTCTCTAACAATTCTCTTTATGCTTCTATGAGATTGATTTGAGTTGAGATTGAGAGTTGAAGGATAGAACATATTGAGTCTCTAACAATTCTCTTTATGCTTCTATGAGATTGATTTGATATGATTGGATGAAACACATTGGGTCTCTAACAATTCTCTTTGTGTGTTCACATTGGGCAAGTTTCTTGGTAAACTTGCTTGAGCTGATTTGGGCAAGTTCTTGGTGAGCTTGCTAGGACTGATTTGGATAGGTTCTTGTTGAAGAACTTGTGGACAGATTTGATGAAGTCTTGGTGAAGACTTGTGAGCAGTTGTGATTGATTTGTTCAAGATTTTGGCTTAAGCTTGGGATAGATCTGACAGAGATTTGAGAGCAGATTTGTGTTGGACCAGAGGACTGAGTTTGGTGCAGATTTGTGATAGAGTTTGAGAGGACTTGTGTTGGACCGACTGACTATGTTTAGTACAGGTTTTGATGAGCAGCTGTGGAGGTGATCAGTGAGGACAGAAGTCTCTAGAGCTAGAGCAAGGAGGACAGGATGTCTTCTATGGAAAGGAGTTCCACCTGCTAGCGACAGAAGAGGCAGTGATCTTCTGAAGTATCATTTCTAGAGCTTTGGGGGATAGGACATCTCCTTTGGGTAGGAGGCTCATAAATACTTGTTGAGGGGATAGGACATCTCCTTTGGGTAGGAGGCTCATAAATACTTGTTGAGGGGAAGGATTCTCCTTTGGATAGGAAGTTCATAAAATTTGTAATAGGGAAAGGATTTCCCAAAGAACTTGATTGAGAAAGCTTTTAGTGAAAATATTTTTGTGGATGTAGCCCATCTTGGGTGAACCACGTTAAAATGGCTCTTCTTTGTGTGTTGCTTTATATGATGGTTAATGTTATGGTGATGCCACTACTATCTAAAGTAAAGTTTTTTAAATGGTTGCATCTTATACTGTTCACCCCCCTCTCAGTATAAGTCTATGTTCTTCAATTGGTATCAGAGCGGGTCTCTCCAGGAAGAGCCTAACAACTTGGAGAAGGATCCCTCGGAAGATCATATGAGCATGAAAAGTGATGAAGAGATTGAATTTGATTTGAAAGGGGAATTCTTTTTGGCCCTAAGAAATCTGGAAAAATTTAGGGAAGAGAATTTTGTTTTAAAACAACAAAATCAAGAAGAAGAGATGGCCAAAATAGAACTATCTCAAAATCTCACAGACTTCAAGATCCTAGCTGAAGAAGGAAAGAAAGTTGAGCAGGTTTTGACAGAGGTTTTGAAAGGGAAGGAAGTTGAATGTGAGAGACTTGAAGAAGAGGTGGTTTCTCTAAGAGTTAGACTTGAACAGATGAGTCTTAAACAAAATATTTTTCTTGGAAAGCAAAGGGAAGAAGATCTCCATATCCAAGAAGTAGGAACATCCAGTAGAAATAAAGTCAACTTTCAAAAACCAAAGGATACCAGAAAAGAAGAAAACAAAGGAGAGCAATGGACAAGAGTTGATCACAAAAGAAGGAACACTCATCAAAGGCTTCCAAACAGGTTACATAATACTTTCCATGGCTATTGTTTTTCTTGCAATAAATATGGTCATAGAGCTATCCATTGTACTAGGATTGTGAATGACAATGTTAAGAAAAATGTTAATTCTTTTGCACCACTCATGGATGATAGTATTATGTGTTACAAATGCAATAATTTTGGGCATATAGCTAGAATGTGTAAATTGGAAAGATCTAGTGAAGTGAATGTTAGGAAAACAAATGGAAATAAAACTAGATCTATGATAGTTCAAACTGCTCTTCATGCTCAAGATAAGGAAGAAAAATGGTACCTTGATAGTGGATGTTCTAGGCACATGACTGGAGAAAAAGAAAAGTTTATAGTTCTCAAAGAAACTAGTAGAGGGTCAGTTAGCTTTGGAGATAACAGATCAGCTAAAATTTGTGGAAAGGGTTCTCTAAGTTTAGATGGAAAAACCAGAACTGAAAATGTGCTTTATGTAGAAGGATTGAGACATAATATTTTGAGTGTTAGCCAACTTTGTGATCAGGGTCATATGGTGACTTTCTATTCTGATAGATGTGAGATAAGGAAAGTAGAGAATGGAAAAATCATTGCTAATGCAAGACGAACTCCTAACAACCTCTACATGCTAAGTGAGATAAAAAGGGAAAAGTGTTTTTTGTCTCAAGAGGATGAAAGTTGGCTATGGCATAAAAGAATGGGACATTTGAGCTTTGATAATCTTATCAACATTAGCCATAAGAAAGCAGACAGAGACTTACCTAAATTGAAAAGACCCCAAAATACTATTTGTGGTCCTTGTCAACATGGAAAGCAAACTAGAACCAACTTTAAGGCTAAAGGGTACATGTCATCCAAACCTTTAGATCTTATTCATACTGATTTGTGTGGTCCCACCACAGGGAGAGATTTACTTCATGCTTTTCATAGATGATTTCTCTAGAATGACTTGGGTTACCTTTCTAAAAGAAAAATCTGAAGCCCTTGACAAGTTTAAAGCCTTCAAAGAAATGATAGAGAATGAAATAGACAAAAGAATAAAATGCTTAAGATCAGATAGAGGAGGAGAATTCACTTCAAATGAATTTATGGATTATTGTGAGCAACAAGGGATTAAGAGGGAATTTTCAGCAGCAAGAACTCCTCAACAAAATGGAGTAGTTGAAAGAAAAAATAGAACTATTGAAAATATGGCTAGAGCTATGTTGAATGAGTCAAAGCTTCCTGATGGTTTTTGGAAAGAGGCAGTTAGTACAACAATGTATATTATCACCAGAGCTCAGTTAAGAGTCAATCATCACAAAACTCCCTATGAGCTATGGAAAGGAAGACCAGCCACAGTAAAACATTTCAGAGTTTTTGGTAGTAAATGTTACATCAGAAGGGAAGATCAAAATTTAGGGAAGTTTGATCCTAGATGTGATGAGGGCATTTTTCTTGGGTACTCCAGCAAGAGCAAAGCCTATAGATGCTACAACAAAAGAACTTGTACTATTGTGGAAAGCATAAATGTTACAGTGGATGAGAAAATAGGGATAAGAGAACCAGTTCAAGAAATTGATGATGAAGATTGCCAAGAAGAATTCAGGGAGGATTCAGATAAAGAAGAAGAGGAAAGACAACAACTCCTTCCTAAAACTCCATCCAGATATGTTCAGAAACACCATCCAAAGGATCAAATCATTGGTAATCCAGAAGTCAGACAGACAAGGAGAAGAATCATATCTTCAAATTCCCATACAGATGTTTCATTGTTATCTCAGATTGAGCCAAAAGATCTCAGTGAAGCCTGTGCAGATAAGTTTTGGATAAATGCTATGAATGAAGAATTGGAACAGATAGAGAAGAGTGAGACTTGGGAACTTGTTCCAAGACCTAAAGATAAAAATGTCATTGGCACTAAGTGGGTCTTCAGAAACAAGCTAAATGAAGATGGTCAGGTAGTCAGAAATAAAGCAAGGTTAGTTTGCAAAGGTTATGCTCAAGTAGAAGGAATTGATTTTGAAGAAACTTTTGCTCCAGTTGCTCGTCTTGAGGCTATCAGAATGTTTTTGGCTTTTTCAAGTTTTAAAAACTTCAAGGTCTATCAGATGGATGTCAAATCAGCTTTTCTAAATGGTGTGTTAGAAGAAGAAGTCTACATTGAACAACCAGAAGGGTTCTTACTTTCAAAAAATTCAGATTTTGTGTGTAGATTGAAAAAGGTATTGTATGGTTTGAAACAAGCTCCTAGGGCTTGGTATTCGAGGCTTGACAGGTATCTTCAGAAACAAGGTTTCAGAAAAGGTATGGCAGATAGCAATTTGTATATAAAAAATGATGGAAATAATATCTTAATTGTGGTTGTTTATGTTGATGATATCATTTTTGGAGGTAATAACACCAAAATGTGTAAATATTTTGCTAACAATATGCAGAGTGAATTTGAGATGTCCATGATTGGGGAATTTTCCTTCTTCTTAGGACTTCAGATTGCCCAATCAGAAGAAGGAATATTTCTCTCACAAGGCAAGTACATAAGAGAGATGCTAAAAAAGTTTGGTATGGAGGATAGCAAACCTGTTAGTACTCCAATGATTATAGGGTGTAAGTTGAGCAAGGATGATGAATCTCCAGAGGCAGATCAAAGGTTGTACAGATCCATGATTGGCAGTTTGCTTTATGTTACAGCTACCAGACCAGACATCATGCAGGCAGTGGGACTAGTTGCAAGGTTTCAGGCTGCACCAAAAGAAACTCATGTTATGGCAGTAAAAAGGATTCTCAAATATCTGAAAGGCACTATGGATCTTGGGCTTTGGTATCCCAAGAGTGATAAGTTCACTCTCACAACTTTTACAGATGCATATTGGGCCGACAATATTGATGACAAAAAAAGCACCAGTGGTGGAGCTTTCTTTTTGGGGAATTGTTTAGTTGCTTGGTTAAGCAAGAAACAACCTTCAGTTTCCTTGTCTACAGAGGCAGAATACATAGCAGTAGTAGCTTGTTGTACACAAGTTTTATGGATGAAGACTACCTTGGAGGATTTCAAAATAAAGCATGATCAACCCATTTCCATATTGTGTGATAATACAAGTGCCATAAGTATCTCCAAGAATCCAGTAATGCACTCAAGAACAAAGCATATTCCCATCAAATATCACTTTCTGAGAGAGCAGGTTCAGGACAAGCAGGTTAAGCTGGAATATGTGCCTACTAAGGAACAGATTGCTGACATTTTCACCAAACCTCTTCCAAGAGAGACTTTTGAGTATTTAAGGAAGAAGTTGGGAGTAGTTTTACTCCCACCCCAGAATTAATCACCTCAATAGGAGGTGGGGGAGGGGCTAAGCTAAGAGGCTCATTCTTAGCCCTGAGCCCCAAAGGTGACCCTTTGCCATTGATGACAAAGGGGGAGAGATTTGAGTAAGGGGGAGAGCCTTGAGTCAGGGGGAGCAAAGCTTCAGAGGATGGTTTTCAGTTGGTTTCAGTTTTGACAGTTGGTAGTGGTTTCAGTAGTGGTTTGCCATCAATGACAAAGGGGGAGATTGTTGGCAATTTTGGGTATGTTGCCTAGCTTCATGGTTGTGAGTTGTCATTGATGTCAAAAGGAGTTTGTGTTGATATCAAAAGGAATTTGTGTTGATGTCAAAAAGAGTTTGGTGCCAAAAAGATCTTGAAAGTTCCATGATGTTTGTTTAAGGGTTTTTAATTAAAACCATGGTGACAAGGTTAAAGGTTTTTCTTAAAACCATCTGGACTCATTAAGGGTTTTTATTAAAACCATCTTGGCTTAATGAAAAGGTTTTTGCTCCTTGAAAAAACCTTAAAAGTCCATTTTGATTATTAATAAATAAATTAACTCAAACCTTTGAAAAGGTTTTAAGTTAAGTTTATTATTAATAAAATAATAATTATTAATTTAATAATTATTATTGAAAGGGTTTCTAAACCCTTAGCGATGCCAATGTAGAAGACTTACCTCATCGACATCATTTTTTTGGAAGGAGCACCGACGTCAACTTGCATGGGATGCAAAAGACTATTAAAGGGCATTAATTCCTAAGGTTCAATACACCTCCGATTTGCATGATTACCTTCGAATTCATATTGCTCTATGACCTTCAATTTCATATTGCTCTATGACCTTCGATTTCAGATTGCTCTATGATTTTTGAGTTTCATATTGCTCTGTGTTTAAGTTTCAATTTTGTACGCCTGTGAGGAAGACAAATATATTTGTCTTTAATTTCTATGAGCAAAGGGAAGGTAAAACGATGAGTGGTGCTTGAGAGTTTCATTGGGCACTTGTGCTCCAACGATGGAGGTAGTGGAGCGAAGGCGCTCGCTAGGCAGAGGTGTCGAGATCGATTCACGTCGGGCATGTTTCATTTTTGGTCATGGATTATTGTGCACATGGTACAATAGTTGCCTTGGGCCACGAGTTTGGAGGAGGAAGCGCTTTGGCGCTTATGTTGGTGTCTCCACACTTCTCCTAAGGTTGGAGAATTGATTTTTGGCCAAGGTAGATCTTTTGTTGATAATGTGGAATATTTGATTTGACTTGGCAAATTATTGTTGGTAATTGGATGGAGGTATAAGGTTAAATAGAAATATTGCTTTGACATTGTTATTATTGATGCTTAATGTTTATGTGGTAAATGCATTTAGAAGTAAATGTATTTTAGGAGTTATAAGGGTTTAAGGAATAATTGTGCTTAATGTCATATTGGGGTTAGAAAGCCTTTGGAGTTATTGAGTGGATATTCTCTTGTAATTATTTTTGAGGTTGAAGTTATTTTGTGATATATTAAGTAGGAGTTATAAGGTGTAAAGGAATATTGTTGATATGTATATTTGTGAGTTTTGATTATTGATGAGTTGGAGTGATAAGGTGTTATTAGGACTCTTATCATTGTGCATTATTCCATTGTTGCTAACTCTAATTTGTGGCAAATTGAGAGTTAGTGTTGTGACAGATTTTGAGTTCTCCTTCTTCATCAAAGTAAAGGTATGGGCACATTCTTCCATGGTTATTATTGATTGATGGTTTTCTAAAAATAAGTTTGGAGTGAAAAGGATTAAATTAAGTTTCCTTATTTGGAGTGGATCTTATTTTCTGAAAGTGGAAGTATTGATTATGCATTATGAGATCATGATGAGTTTATGAGTTATTGCATAATTCTGGTTTATGAGAGTGGAAGCATTTGAAGTTTGCTTTAGGGTTTTTGAGTGAGAAGCTTATGCCATTGCTATAAGTTGTTGAAACCCTAATTGAGTTGTTTGGTTGTTGAGAGTTGAAGGATAGAACATATTGAGTCTCTAACAATTCTCTTTATGCTTCTATGAGATTGATTTGAGTTGAGATTGAAAGTTGAAGGATAGAACATATTGAGTCTCTAACAATTCTCTTTATGCTTCTATGAGATTGAGAGTTGAAATAGAACATATTGAGTCTCTAACAATTCTCTTTATGCTTCTATGAGATTGATTTGATATGATTGGATGAAACACATTGGGTCTCTAACAATTCTCTTTGTGTGTTCACATTGGGCAAGTTTCTTGGTAAACTTGCTTGAGCTGATTTGGGCAAGTTCTTGGTGAGCTTGCTAGGACTGATTTGGACAGGTTCTTGTTGAAGAACTTGTGGACAGATTTGATGAAGTCTTGGTGAAGACTTGTGAGCAGTTGTGATTGATTTGTTCAAGCTTTTGGCTTAAGCTTGGGATAGATCTGACAGAGATTTGAGAGCAGATTTGTGTTGGACCAGAGGACTGAGTTTGGTGTAGATTTGTGATAGAGTTTGAGAGGACTTGTGTTGGACCGACTGACTATGTTTAGTACAGGTTTTGATGAGCAGCTATGGAGGTGATCAGTGAGGACATAAGTCTCTAGAGCCAGAGCAAGGAGGACAGGACGTCTTCTATGGAAAGGAGTTCCACCTGCTAGCGGTAGAAGAGGCAGTGATCTTCTGAAGTATCATTTCCAGAGCTTTGGGGGATAGGACATCTCCTTTGGGCAGGAGGCTCATAAATACTTGTTGAGGGGATAGGACATCTCCTTTGGGTAGGAGGCTCATAAATACTTGTTGAGGGGAAGGATTCTCCTTTGGGCAGGAGGCTCATAAATACTTGTTGAGGGGAAGGATTCTCCTTTGGATAGGAAGTTCATAAAATTTGTAATAGGGAAAGGATTTCCCAAAGAACTTGATTGAGAAAGCTTTTAGTGAAAATATTTCTGTGGATGTAGCCCATCTTGGGTGAACCACGTTAAAATGGCTCTTCTTTGTGTGTTGCTTTCTGTGATGGTTAATGTTATGGTGATGCCACTGCTATCTAAAGTAAAGTTTTTTAAATGGTTGCATCTTATATTGTTCACCCCCCTCTCAGTATAAGTCTATGTTCTTCAATTATGTCATCTTTTCCTTTGATAGGGATAAAATATAAATCACCAACTTCAATGTTGTAAGTGGTGCATGAGGAGAGAGAAGTAAATGACTCTTTTGAAGATGTCATATGATGAGTTGCTCCTGAATCTAGAACCCAAGATTTTGATGAAATATTAGCAACTTTTCCCTAAACATTTAAGGACTTTCCAATGTTTTTATTTGTGTCTATTTTGTGATCCTTCATTGCTACCTCAAGTTGTTGTAGTCTCTTCCAATATTTTCTCACAGAATGTCCATATTTTTTGTAATGAGTACAAGTTATAGGTGCTTTGTCTTTCTTTTTGAATGTGTATTTGGAGTTGGAAGATACTAAGGCTTTTGAGGAGGAGGGAGAGATCTCATATTTTGAAAGCTTCATTTCCTCTCTAGTTAGCCTATCACAAAACTCCTCTAAAGTGGGCATTTTAAAACCTATTCCAAGAGCATATTTTATAGATAAAAAAGTGGTTGCAAAAATATGAAATGCTCCATTTAATTTGAAAAGAATAAGGTAGATGTATTCTTCTTCTATTTTATTCTTGCCACTACCTTTTAATTGAGTGAGGACTCTTTGAACTTGGTGAGAAAATAAAAAATAGTACTGAAGTCTTCAGGAGATAGAGTTGTTAACTCTGCTTCTAGCTGTATTGATCTTATTTGATCCACTTTACCAAACAGTTTTTTGATTTTTTTCCAACTCTCAAATGGACTTTTACATTCAGAGATGTGAAACCATAAGCTTTCACTTATATTTGTGGTTATAATACCCATTTTTTCATACATATTTCCTTTATGAACAAATATTTCATATTCTTTATCAAATATAGGATGTTTTTCTTCTAGAAAATGTGTGATACCTTTTTGAGAGATAATATTTAATATCCTGGGTTTCCATGTGTGATAGTTATGGGGAGTTATTTGGTCAATTGTATTGAGCGAACTCATATTGCCTAGAGATAAATGCAACCCCCCTCCATAGAAGGACTGTCCAAAAAATAATTTAGCAAGAAGTAGCACCATCGGGAAATATCTTTAATATACCGATCTCTTTAATATACCTGCCCTTACGTGAGGGAAACCATAAGTATATGAGGATATTGATACGTGGAACATAGGTGTTTTGAAACCAGAATAACCTGCCAAACCTTTATACCGAACTCTCAATGCCCACCCTTATGTGAGGGAGACTATAGGCATATTAGGAGAATGATACAACATAGACGATTATAAAATGAGATGCTTGCTTTTTGAGATATTACAAGTATAAGAAATGCTTGTATATTTGTGCTTTGCTTGTAAATGAGAATATTTATTGTGTGTGCTTGCTTGTATATATTAGGTGCTTTATGAGAATCTTGATCATGTGTGCTTGCTTGTATATGAAATTTTTTATCAATGGAACATAGAGTGCAGCAGCAAATTAAGTAGTAGGTGGAGCTGAAAGAATTCGCTAGGACCAAAATATGCAGCAGTAAGACCTCCCCTTTGAATCAAGTAACAAGTGGTGCTAAACGAATGCACCAAGACCCCCCAAAAAAAAATATTATGCTTTTTACAATGATACTTTAAATGTTGTTAGAATGAGCATACAGCAGATAGAAGGGGAGATGTAGAAGATTACAATAGAGAAAAACGTTGCAATTTGAGATACTCCTCGACACATAATGCAAAAGCAAACGAGGAACTAGTCCTAGCTCAACAACTATGTAAGAATTTTACCAAGAGCAGATAAGTGCTAACATCAAATTGCTCTTAAAAATCAATAGATCTAAGGATCTAAATAGAGTCAATCAAAAATTTTAGCTGAGCCACGGGTGTTGACCGCAGGTCTCACAAACCAATGGAAATGAGCACGACTTCATGCATTGAGCGCAGGTGTTGAAACAATCTGAACTGTAGATCTCACAAACCTTAGAAACGAGCATGATTAAACTGAGGTTAGAATCTTTCAAAGCTGCCCACATACTCAGGTAGTGTGTGCTACCACTTTCGATCTGCTTTTAGCCTGGTGCAACTATAATAGTTTCCATGAGAACAACGTCCACGAGCAACGCAATGCAACTTTCATGATGACTGCTCAACTAGGTAACACTCACTATAAGTAAGGTAATGATCCACAATCACTCCAGCAATGGATTTCCAGACGATGAGAATAGCTTCCATGGGTAATGCAAAATATGGAAGAACATATGAGCTCCACTTCTGCAAAAAAAAGTTTAGAGAAAAAAGGGATTTGGGTAGCGGTTGCTGACGATCACCATATCTCACTAACATACCAGATCAAAGAAGAACACACTGTTTTAGGAAAAAAATAGGCGGCAACACTTTGATTTAAGTTAGGGAGATGAGAATGTAGCAAGGCCAAAGGGAGATATTTGTCTTTGGAAGAACCGATTATCCTGTATTTCCGAATAGATGCTAGTTGAAGTTAGACGAAAAAAATGGGGTCCACATTGTAGTTTATTCACCAAGAACTATTGTTTAAGGTAGTCGTTGTGAGAGTGATGAATTATATTGCCAATAACTGAATTACGTGGGGATCAAACTGCCAAAAAATGATGTGACATCGAAGAGGAGATGCTTTCATTTTGAGATGAATGTGATTTAGATCGCCATCAATAGAATTACGTGGGGCTCAAACCACTAAAAAATGGTGTGACGTTGAACAGGAGTTGCTTTCACACCGAGTTGAATGTGAACAATGTGATCAACATGAATTGGAGGATTGCGAAGAGAAGCACCAATAGATGTGGTAGGAGCACAAAGGAGAGTGCACTGATAGAAAACATGATGGCCCTTTAAACATAGCAGATGCTGAATGGATCGGTATCGTAGCCAGTCAGGAAGTGATTACGATTTCTCTTCGTCGTCTGGTGCAAAAACAATTGAGCAACAATGTCGTAGCTAGTCGTCTGCTAGCCTCGGTAGCGCTTAGCTCTGTCGCTTCCCTCATGACGGACTGTGGTGTGTTTAGGGCTCAAAAAATATCTCACTAAAAATGCTCCCTCCAGCACCGAAGGAGTTGGCACCAATACTTGATTATGCCAGGCAATCATAATAGAATTTTGAAAATGAATATTGATCATGCCATGCAATGTTCGAGGATCCAATGAGAGCAATCGCTAAAAAGCAAATGGTTATGTTCCTTACATTTAAAAGTGTACAGAAACATCTTCGGCAACCTTCAACCTATGGAAAATAATATGTCACTAGCAACAAGCTTTTTAACAAAAAAATAATAGGTCACCAACATTTTTAAAAAAATCGTGTCTCCAAACGATTAGCAATGTAGTTGCGCAATATTACGATGGAAGTATTAAAAATAATGTGTCTCCAATTCTTAATGCAGTGCCCCCCCTTTCATTAAAAAATAGCCAAATGACTACTCGCTAGATAGTAGGAAATAAATTTCTTCTACTAAAATAATCGTATTGCCAAAGAACAAAAAAAAGTAGTCTCATGAATAATATGAGAAAAAGAGAGGCTATGATTTGTTTGAGAATTTGAAAAAAAATGAATCAGAAAAGAAACTTCAAGAAGCAAGAGGTTTTGAATGTAAGCATCTATCAAGGCTATGATACCATGTTAGAATATTGAAGAATAATATTATAACCCCAATATATAATAGAAATGTGAAGCATCACAAGAATACTTTGAGAGAAACTTGAAAAAGTGATTGATTATTCCATGGGATCAACTTTGTATAATTAGCAAATTTGATCAATGTGAGCTATTGAATTACAACTCAACAAATCTGAACTAGTCTAAACTAAGAGTGGTAACTCAAGTTAGACTATCCTAGTAGAACTTAAAAGAACTAAAGATTTATTCTAATAGCTACATTTGGCACCATTACCATTATTGAATTGAATTAGGTCCAAGAAATCAACACGAATGAAGTAGGAGGTGAATGGCAAATTCACTACCATGAGGATGTGTAAGATGATGTCACAAATAAAACCATATTCCTATGAAGAGGAGCATGAGGATCATTCAATTATGGGGAGCCAAATCGCTCACGCCAAATCTATGTTCTCATTCAACAATTCGGAAAAATATTACAATGATGGCAGCAATCTGCCAAATAAATTCCTTTATCCCGAAAGATAGTTTCTATTACAACATCTTCCGTCCTGGAAGAAAAATAGCCTAAACAGGTCCATAATGGCCCTCTTGCCTTTACGTCTGCAACTCTGTCTCCATAGTTTTCTGACCCTTGTGCATGCCTTCGCTTCCCCTTTTAAAATCTCTGGCGTGACTCTCTGTTTCCCTTTTCTGACCCTTCGTTTCATTTTCCATGCCTCTTCGTTGTCTTGGCTTCCGAAACGTCTTCCTTTTCGACTCTTGATCTTCGTCTGCTTTCATTGCACCTTGGTGCCACGTGCTTGTCCAATGGCTGCCATTGTAGACTCGTCCACCTGTCAACCCATGATGACGTTCGGGATACCCATCGCTCGACAATTTCTTCCGTAACGGCCCTTGTAACCGCCTGCCTTTCCTTTCCTTATGTTTGGTCGCGAAAACGTGACATGTCGCGATATCGCGACATTTTTGCTTTACTGCCTTCCTGTCCCTCTTCGAGTCGCAAAAACGACATGTCGCGATATCGCGACACTTTTGCTTTTCGGCCTTCCTGCCCTTTGCGAGTCGCAAAAATGTGACATGTCGCGATATCGCGACACTTTTGCTTTTCGGCCTTCCTGCCCCTTGCGAGTCACGAAAATGTGACATGTCACGATATCGCGACACTTTTTCTCTCCTCGCCTCCTTTCACCTTTTCACGATATCGTGACACTTTTCTCTCTGCCCTCCTCTCGCCTTTTGGTCGTGATAATGCGACATGTCGCGATATCGCGACACTTTTCTCTCCTCCCTTCCTCGCCTTTTGGTCGCAAAAATGCGACATGTCACGATATCGCGACACTTTTTCTCCTTTGCGCTTTCTTTCGTCCTTTGGTCACGAAATGCGACATGTCGCGATATTCGCGACATCTTTCCTTTTCGCTCCTCTTTCTCCTTTTCGATCATGAAATCGTGACATGTCGCGATATCGCGACACCTTTCCTTTCGACTCCTTCTCTCCTTTCGGTCACAAATCGACATGTCACGATATCGCGACAACTTTCTCTCTCCTTCTTTCTTTTTTTTCTCTCGTCGCGATTTCACGACATGTCGCGAAATCATGACATTTTCTTCTCTGGCCCTTCCGGTCTTCTTTCGGTCACGATATCACAACATTTTTGCTCCGTATCTTCTCTCTCCTTCCTGAGTCACGAAAACGCGACATGTCGCGATATCGCGACACTTTTCTCTGTCGCGATATCGTGACATTAAGGCTAACACTTAGAAATTTTTTTGTTGATGCAAGATTGCTCTGCCACCGGATGCTCCCCGCATCGGAAAACGGTGGATTGAGAAGTGTCCTTCACTTCTATACTCGTTGGAGGAAGACCCAGGCGGTCAACCTCTATTTTTGACAACCAAGTTGCATCTTCGATAGGCCCGCCCTTCCACTTGACCAGATATTCAGAATACTGCCTGTTCCTGGTACTTCTTCCTGCTCGAGTGTCTAGTATTTCCTCGATCTCGCTCGTTGTCTGGAGTAGACGTTGGAATACTCCACAATTCTGCACTTGGTGTCTCGCTACTGCCTCCTTCATGATATTCTACCAAATCTGCAATGTTGAAAATAGGTGATATGTTAAGGCCACTGGGCAATTCTACTTCATATGCATTGCCTGAATCCCGTTTTCCTAGAATTCGACATGGTCCAAACTTCTTCATCTTCAGCTTGTTATAGGTTTTAGCAGGGAATCTTTCTTTTCTCAGATGGACCATGACCTCATCTCCCACAACGAATTCCTTGAACCGTCGCTTCTGGTCCGCCCTTGTCTTATATTGGTTATTCATATTAGTAATGTGCTTCTTCACTTCTTCATGCACGCTCCTTAGATGCTCTGCAAAGTCCTCAGCCTCGGCACTGCACCTTTCCCCTGTATCCATCTTCCTCAACTCAGAAGCATTCCTTGGACTGCTCCCATACACTATCTGGAATGGAGATTTGTTAGTACTCCTATTGACAGAATTGTTATATGCAAATTCTGCCTGTGGCAAAACCAAATCCCATCCCGTGGGCTTATCTCCTATCAAGCATCTCAATAGATTTCCCAGACTTCTATTCACCACCTCCGTTTGGCCATCGTCTATGGGTGGTATGCATAACTGAATTTCAAATCTGTCTTCAGCTTCTTCCACAAAGTCCTCCAAAAATACCCCACAAACTTGGTATCTCTGTCAGAAACGATACTCTTTGGTAGACCATGAAGTCGTACCACCTCTTTGAAAAATAACCCTGCAATGTGAACTGCGTCACTAGTTTTCTGGCAGGGAATGAAATGTGCCATCTTGGAAAACCTGTCAACTACCACAAATATGGAGTCATTTCCCCGCTGTGTCCTTGGTAGACCAAGAACGAAATCCATGCTGACGTCCTCCCATGGTCTCTCTGGTACAGGTAATGGCTGATATAATCCAGTGTTCTGGTTCACACCTTTCGCCCTCTGGCATACTCTACAATTTTGCACAAACTTCTTCACATCTTGCTATAGTTGCGGCCAATAGTAGTTCTCACTAACCAGGGCAATGGTCTTATCCCGACCAAAATGTCCAGCCAACCCTCCACTGTGTTTCTCCTTGACCAGATTTTCCCTCATTGAACTCCTTGGAATGCACAATTGACTTCCTCTAAACAACATTCCATCTTGGATCAGAAAATCCAACCACTTGGTCCTGTCCAAAGTGACAGGTGCCAAGCAAGCCTTCCAAGCTTCTACAAAATCAGGATCTTCAGGGTACAAACCCTTTAGTTCATCAAATCCTACCACTTCCACCTTCATTTCTGTCAACAAACACTGCCTTCTACTTAAGGCATCCGCAACTCTGTTTGACCTTCCACTCCTGTGCTTCAACACAAAGGTATAACTCTGTAGAAACTCAACCCACTTCAGGTGCCTCTGATTTAGCTTCCCTTGGCTATTAATATACTCGTAAGGCCCGATGATCAAGAAATAGAACAAACTCTTTTGGCAACAGGTAATGTCGCCACTTCTTTAGAGCCTGAACCATAGCATAAAACTCTTGATCATAAACCGAATACTTCTTCCTAGCATCATTGAGTTTCTCACTAAAGTAAGCAATAGGTTTACCTTCTTGACTCAAAACAGCTCCTATGGCACTGCCACTAGCATCACAATCTACCTGAAATACCTTATTAAAATCTGGAAGTGCCAAAATAGGTTGCTCTGTAACCTTCTTCTTCAACAGATCAAAGCTCTTATCTGCTCCTAAGGTCCACTTAAATTCTTTCTTATCCCCTCTCATTGTTTCTGTAAGGGGTGCACAAATACCGCTGAAATTCCTAATGAATTTCCTGTAAAAACTTGCTAGACCATGAAATGATCTTACCTCAGTCGTGCTTCTCGGAGTAGGCCATTCAATGATAGCTCTCACTTTTTTTGGGTCCATTTTTAGACCTTCGACTGAGATGACAAATCCTAGGTATACTAACTCCTTCTTCACGAAATTACACTTCTTTAGATTAATTAACAACTGCTCCTCCCGTAGCTTCTCAAAAACTCTTCTGATATGCATCGATGTTCGTCCAGTGGTTCTCGCTAAATATTAAAATATCATCCAAATAGACAATGACGAATTTGCCTAAAAATTCTTTCAATACCTCATTCATCGCTCGCATGAATGTGCTTGGTGCATTGGTTAGCCCAAATGGCATGACCAACCATTCATACAAACCCTCTCTCGGTCTTGAAGGTCTGTCTTCCACTCATCTCCTTCTCTCGACACGAATCTGATGATAACCACTCTTCGTATCAATCTTTGTGAAGTACTTGGCTCCACTCAAACAGTCCATAATGTCATCCATCCTTGGCAATGGAAATCTGTACTTTATGGTGATCTTGTTAATGGCTCGAGAGTCTCTACACATTCTCCACTCTCCATATTTATTTTGTGCTAGTACTGTAGGTACCGCACATGGACTCAAGCTCTCCCGAATCAGTCCCTTCTCCAAAGAACTCCTGGACTTGCCTCGTTCAGCTCTTCAGTTTCTATAGGAGTCATTCTATGTGCCGCCTTATTGGGTAAACTAGATCCTGGTACCAAATCTATATGGTGACTGATCTTCCTCACCGGTGGTAAACCCTCAAGCACATTATCAGATACAATGTCTGGAAATTCTTCTAATAGTCCTAAGACTTCTACAGGGGTATCCTTACATTCTTCCTTCCTAACTCTAGGAATTAATGCATAGCACATATGCTCATGCTTTAAACCATCCAAAAATCTTCCCCCTTCAACTAAACAGATTCTAGCGTTGCCACATACCTTTTCGCCCGCTTCCTTCAAGGGCTTCAGCTTATGGCGCACTCCATTCTTCGTCACTGAGTAAGTGTTGGCGCGACCATCATGCACTGCACACCGATCAAACTGCCATGGCCTTCCCAACAACAAATGACAAGCATCCATAGGCAGGATGTCACACAGGACCTCATCACAGTAATTCCCAATATTAAATTTCACCGAGCATTGCTCACTGACCAAAGCCCTATGGTCCTTCTGTAACCACGCAATCCGATATGGATGCGGGTGGCTTCTCCTCTTTAACTCTAACTTAGTAACCATTTCTTCTGAGACCAAGTTATCAGTACTACCATTATCTATAATGATATTACAGACCTTACCCAAACTTCTGCACCTTGTGCGAAACAGGCTCCTCCTCTGGTCTGGTTCTTTCTCCTCATTCAATAGGGTCCTCCTGGTGACCATAACTTCTCCTCCCTCTGCCTCCTCAGAATGTTCTGATTCAGCACCTTCATCTGCCACAGCAGCTCTGGCAGGACCCTCAGGTCTCTTATTCGTCCTTTCTCGGTGTTGTGGACACTCGTATGCTCGATGTCCTTCTTCGCCATAGTGGAAACAGGTTCCACGAAATCCTCCCCTTCCAAATCCACGTCCAGATCTACCTCTCCCTCTCGGGTAACCATTGTTCTGATTACGTGGTTGGTAGGTGTTCCCCTCTTGCTGGTCCTGGGTATTACTAGTTCCACCAGCCTTCATCTGATCCTTATATTTTTCTCCACTGGTCCTTCCACCAGTTCTTCCACCATGACCTCTTCCTCTTTGCTTACCCTCAAACCGTCTGTTCAGCTTCTCTTCAACTTTGAGGGCAAATTGGTAAGCATCCTCAATGGTGCTCATCCTAACCAGACTCAATTCTTCTTGAATACTGGTTCTCAACCCATTGATGTAACGGGCCACCTTCTCCCTGTTAGCCTCTGAATGGCCAGTTTTGATTGAGATCTGGAAAAACTCCTCTGTGTATTCTTTGACAGACTTGTTTGACTGTCTCAAACTCTGCATTTTTCTCAACAGGTCCAATTCATAATCCACAGGAATAAACTGTCTCTTCAATTTCTCCACCATTCGATCCCATCTGGTTATCTTCTCCTTTCCGCTTCTATTCCTTTCTAGTTGCACTTCTTTCCACCATATGCAAGCATGACCTTTCAACTTCATTTTTGCAAACTTGATTCGATCTGGATCTACAATCTCCTCATACTCAAAATACTCCTCCATATCATTTATCCAATCAATCAACTCTTCTGGATTGAGATTCCTAGAATACGTGGAGACATCAAACTTTGTCTTCTTCCCGATCCGAGATATGGCCTTAACCAATCTAGCTTCTACAACATTCATTGCTTCTTCTTCTAAGGGATTATCAACCTCCCAAGCTTCATCTTCACTATGATCTTCTCTTCTTGGTTCAATCCCTCTTCGTAACTCCTCTTGCAGGGCTTGCACCTGCCTCTGCAAAGCTCTGAAATCTTCTTCAGGTACCACATTTCTCCCACCACCATGGTTTCTTCATGGAGGCATTCTTCCTCACTCTCTTCTCACAACCCTTCCACAGATCTTGGTGCAAACTGCCTCACTTTCGATGATCTGCTCACACGCTCAGGAACTCCTGCTCTGATACCACTTGATGGGGAGCCAAATCGCTCATGCCAAATCTATGTTCTCATTCAACAATTCAGAAAAATATTACAATGATGGCAGTAGTCTGCCAAATAAATTCCTTTATCCCGAAAGATAGTTTCTATTACAACATCTTCCGTCCTGGAAGAAAAATAGCCTAAACAGGTCCAGAATGGCCCTCTTGCCTTTATGTCTGCAACTCTGTCTCCATAGTTTTTCGACCCTTGTGCATGCCTTCGCTTCCCCTTTTAAAATCTCTGGCGTGACTCTCTGTTTCCCTTTTCTGACCCTTCGTTTCATTTTCCATGCCTCTTCGTTGTCTTGGCTTCCGAAACGTCTTCCTTTTCGACTCTTGATCTTCGTCTGCTTTCATTGCACCTTGGTGCCACGTGCTTGTCCAGTGCTGCCATTGTAGACTCTGTCCACTTGTCAACCCATGATGACGTTCGGGATACCCATCGCTCGACAATTTCTTCTGTAACGGCCCCTGTAACCGCCTGCCTTTCCTTTCCTTATGTTTGGTCACGAAAATGCGACATGTCGCGATATCATGACATTTTTGCTTTACTGCCTTCCTGTCCCTCTTCGAGTCATGAAAATGTGACATGTCGCGATATCGCGACACTTTTGCTTTTTCGGCCTTCCTACCCTTTGCGAGTCGCGAAAATGCGACATGTCGCGATATCGCGACACTTTTGCTTTTCGGCCTTCCTGCCCTTTACGAGTCACAAAAATGTGACATGTCGCGATATCGTGACACTTTTTCTCTCCTGCGCCTCCTTTCGCCTTTTGGTCATGATAATGCGACATGTCGCGATATCGCGACACTTTTTCTCTCCTACGCCTCCTCTCGCCTTTTGGCCGCGATAATGCGACATGTCGCGATATCGCGACACTTTTCTCTCCTGCGCCTTCCCTCGCCTTTTGGTCATGAAAATGCGACATGTCGCGATATCGCGACACTTTTTCTCCTTTGCGCTTTCTTTCGTCCTTTGGTCACGAAAATGCGACATGTCGCGATATCGCGACATCTTTCCTTTTCGGCTCCTCTTTCTCCTTTTCGGTCGCGAAATCGTGACATGTCGCGATATCGCGACACCTTTCCTTTCTGACTCCTTCTCGCCTTTTGGGTCGCGAAATCGTGACATGTCGCGATATCGTGACAACTTTGCTCTCTGCCTTCTTTCTCTCTTTCGGGTCGTGAAATCGTGACATGTCGCGATATCATGACAGTTTCCTTCCTTCCTTGCTTTCTTTCTGCTCCGTCGGTCGCGATTTCGTGACATGTCACGAAATCGTGACATTTTCTTCTCTG
The DNA here is from genome assembly GCA_028583015.1 of Wollemia nobilis. Taxonomy (NCBI): domain Eukaryota; kingdom Viridiplantae; phylum Streptophyta; class Pinopsida; order Araucariales; family Araucariaceae; genus Wollemia; species Wollemia nobilis. The sequence goes on from JAQPPZ010001195.1 coordinate 1,535,462, forward strand.
GCCCTTTCGGTCTTCTTTCGGTCGCGATATCGTGACATTTTTGCCCCGTGTCTTCTCTCTCCTTCCTGAGTCGCGAAAACGCGACATGTCGCGATATCGCGACATTAAGGCTAACACTTAGAAATTTTTTTGTTGATGCAAGATTGCTCTGCTGCCACCGGATGCTCCTCCATCATTCAACAATGAGGTGTTGATAAAAATATTGACAACCAAGTACTACAATCTCAAAAAAAACAAACTTTAGGAGCCACTAGTTGAACGTGTGTGGGGCCCTTACAAGGAAGAGAACCCAAGTGAAACACATGAGAGGTGGAAAATGTTGTTTATAACATAGGAAGTTGAAGGTAGTATGCAAGCAAATGAAATAGATACCATGGAGAACATTTGTGCAAGTGGAAGTGCCAACATGGAGAGAGCATGTGGATATGATGATTGGCTAGTAATGTTGATATGAGTATAGAAGAGTTTGTTGAGAGGTGCAAAGAATGGGATTCAGGCACTAGAGTAATTGCATGAGAGTGCTTGGGCAAGTTGACTAGAACCAATACACATATATTCATGAAATAGGTCATGAAGTATTGATATCAATAAAATATTGTTTGCTAATAAAAGTGCATAGGGTGAGGAAGTTCCAAGTAAAGAAGAATAATGTGAAAAACAATAACCAATGACAACTATGTAACAAGTTGTAGTAGCTATGAGCAAGAAGAAGTGATCACCATTTCTAGGTGATGGAAAGGAATACTTATAATACCATATTGGAACATGTGTAACCATATGGTGAGCAAACAGAGTAAAATACAAGCAATCATGGCTAAGATTATTTTTAGAGATATTGCATGGAATCGTAGCGGATTAGAACCTGAATAAGATAAAATATCAACCATTTGCATCATGGGAAGTGTTAGAAAAATGATTTATCTAAGAATTTAGAAGATTCTAAAATGACATTGATATCATTGAAGAAATTTATGCCACAAATTAAAAGAAGGATGAGGATGTTAAATCCTATAATAGAAGACTAAAGGAACTGATTGACAAGATGGAATTTGCACCAGCATATGGACTATAGAGGGGATGGTTTCTAGATGGATTTTTTTCAAAATACAAGAAGAAGATGAAGGTAGTCCCACCAACTACCTACAAAAAGGCATACAATAGAGCTATCACACTAGAGAGTGAAGCTAAGAAAATAGTAACTGGACTAAGTTTTTGTAAACAATCTAACTCAGAGAGTGACCATGATGACCTACACATGGTAATCTAGGCCATGATAAAGGACTTGGAAAGGATAGATCATGACACAAATGAGAAAAAGAAGGAGAGAAGATATTTGGTGTTCTAACTATAAGATAAAAAGACACAAATATTAATTGTCCAAACAAAGCTTACTAGAACATTTACAAGGTGAAAGTGCATGAGGTAGCAGATTATCCATTCAACATAAGGAGTTTGAGTCACCAAACAATGTTGGTGCAACAAGAATAAAAAGACAAAAATTCAAGCACATCAAGAAATGAACAAGCAACAACAAGCGATGGATATAAAAAAACCATAAAGGTGGGAGATAATTGCAACAAGGTAATAAAATATAATGAGGACAAAGTTGGATGTAACATGATGCATATGGTAGACCAATTATTTAGTGTCAAAGATGCCAAGAGTGGGGGCACTTTGCAAAAATATTCTAGAACTAGCCAATCAAAAACAACTTCAAAAATAATATCCTGACTTGCATTTGGTATGGACCGATGAGTCATAAGGAGGAAAACTTCCTAAAGAAGGTGAGTTTGAGCAACTCACCTAATGCCAATAATATTAACATTTAAGAACCTCAAACAAACCAGAAACACAAGGAGAACGATGTGACCATTGTTACAAGGTATCATGCAAAGAAGATATACCAGTACCCCAACCTTATTGTAGAGAAGGAGAGATGGTAGGAAGCACATGATGTTATTGAATAAGAAATATGAAATATAAAGCAAGAACAAATCCTCAAAGAGAAGAAGTTGAAGAATCCCAAATAAAATTTTTCAACCTAGGAGCTAGCAGTGCAAGTGCTAAATACGATAATAGAGTTTAAAATATTAAGTTTATGTAGCACTTTACCAAAATTATACATGACAATAGAAGAATTAATGCAGCCAAGGAGAGTTATAGAGTTGCAAATTCAGTTAGAAGCAACTAAAAAGAGATAGGATCAATTCATTGAGCCAACTATATTCATAATTAATGTTAGCAAAAAATCAACATTAATTCATAGGCTGCTAGATCACAAGTTGACACAAGTAATCTTTGATGGGGGATAAAGTGTCAACATCTTGCTCAAAAAGACATGGAAGGAGATTACAGCACCATTTTTAATCTCCTAATTTCAACTTGTATGGTGTAGATCAATATGGAATTGAAATGGAATAAGTCTTAATAGCTCAAAATATTGAAATTATTAATCAAGAGTTTATCAAGGTTGAGTGTTAACATCTTGTCCAATAAGACATAGAAGGCAATTAGAGAACCATTTTTATAGTCTTCCAATTTTAAATTTTATGGTGTATATCAGTATGGAAATTATGAAAGGATTCTTAATGAATCAAAAGATCAAAACTATTTATCATCAGTTTGTCATGGATTTTGTTATGATAACCATGCAAAAACTAGCATATGATGTATTATTGGGGAGAGGATGATTGCACATGGTGAAGGTTAATCACAATTGGGAGAAGGATTAACTCACTTTCAAGGAAGGATAACACAAATATTTAAGATCAACTTAAAGAATCAATATATAAGTAAAGACATCATGACATCTATTTAAACACATCTATTTAAAATAAAAAGGTTATTTTAATGTTAAGCTAACACACCTAATAGATGTGGTCAAAGCGGTAAGAAAACTTGAAACCATCAAGTACGAGGGGTAAAATATGGTGGATATTAATCTTATAAATGAAGGTGAAGAGAAGATAATCCATTGTAAAGATGATAGGGATCTAGTGTTGAAGGCAATAATTTTTAATTTCTTCTATAGTATAAGGATGTCTTCACATGGACCTATAAATATTTAAAATGGATACCAGCATAACTATGTGTACATTGGATTCAATTGATTCTAGGTGCACTACCATTAAGGAGAAAACCATACAGTATATATTCTATGTATGCAACCTTTGTCAATGCAAAAATTTAGAAGATGCTTGATGCATGCATAATCTTCAAGGTCATAGTGAGTGAGTGGGTACACCAATAATGATCACCTTGAAGAAAGAAGTAAATCATATCTGCATATGTGTAGACTCTCAAATTCTAAATATTGTAACAATCAAGGATCCTTTTCCAGTACCATTTACTGACTCAATCCTATAAGAGGTAGTTGGACATGAGATTTACTCAATTTTGGATGGGTTCTGTGGCTACAATAAAATAAATATTATTGAGAAAGATAAGTTGGAGATAATGTTTATAGTATAAAATGGTATTTATGCATATAAAAAAATACCATTTGGTCAATGTCATCCCTCAACCACATTTTAGGGAATTATTATCTATATATTTGAGCAACTATCTATGAGAAAGTTTAAATTCTTCTTTGATGATTGGTTGTTGTACAAAGGAAAGTACAAACATCTAAAAGCATTGGAGAAATGCATGACGCTATGCATGAATGCTTGTTTGGAATAGAATACAAATAAATCTAAGTTGCTAGTACCATATGGAATTTTTTTGGATGCAATGAGTAGAGAGGAGCTAAATACGGATCTTGATGAAATTTGTGCCATGATAAACATGGAGGATACATATAGCATAAGGTCATTGAAATCATTTTTATGTATAGTCAGGTAATATAGAAGGTTTATCAAGAACTTCACCTAGGTGTCCCACATATTGGATACATTAACACGTAAGAATGTGTTTTTTTATGGATGAAGGAACATCTGAAGACCTTTGAGGAGCTAAAGACAAAATTGATATGTACTCCCATTTTGGTGTTTCCATATTAGGATAAATAATTTCATTTCCATGTAGACACATTCAATTTTATGATTGGATGTGCATTGGCCTAGGAGGGTTAGTTTGGGCTAGATCAGTCCTTTTACTTTTTGAGTCAAAAACTATCAAGAGCTAAAAATAATTACAACACAATAAAAATAGAAGCATCAAGGGTAATCTATGCAATACAAAAGTTTACACACTACCTTCTAGCCAACCCTTTTACTTTTTATGTGGATCATCAAGCATCATTATACATGATAATTAAATCAACTATTCATGGATGATTTAATAGGTGGTGTGTCATATTGCAAGAATTTATATTCTAGGTAGTGGGTAGGCCTAGAAAGAAACACATGATAGTGATTTAGCTATAAAGGATTTGCTCAGGATAACCTATGGAGGTAGGAGTATTATAATAGTTTCTTGATGCTTAATTGTTTGCAATTAGCATGATATTATCATGATACAAGTTGATTAAGGAATACTTATCGATCGGAGAGCTACCAAGGGATATACCAATAACAGAAAGAAATAATATCATGATCAAGTCAAAAAAATTAGTTGATAGTAGGTGTTTTGTATAATATGGGACCTGATGGACTTTTAAGAAGATGTGTAATGGAAGAGGAAGTCAACATGATGCTTAAGTAAGCTCATGAATAGTTGGTAGGAGGGAACATGGGGTCAATTGTGATGGAATAAAAGGTGCTTCTTATAGGATTGTGGTGGCCCACTCTCTATCATGATGCAAAGGAGTTTGTCAAACCATGTGATACATGCCAACAAGATGGGAGGTCATTACATCCATCACAACCATATAAACTATTCAAGATATGGGGCCTTAATTTTGTGGAACCCCTATGAACAAGCCAAAAAAATAAGTATCGATACATAGTAGTGGCAATAGAGTACTTGAAGAAATGGGTATAGGCAAGAGCATTTCTAAATAACCCTACAAAAAGTACAAACTATGAGCAAGTGATTACGATGTTTGGAATACCTTTGCAGATAACAAGTGATAGAAGAGGTCATTTTTCAATGAAACCATGAAGACATTGACCATAGAATTCAAGATTTTGCATTCATTATCAAGTCTATATTACCCCAAAGCGAATGGGTAGGTGGAGGCAATGAATAACATCTTGGTTTCCATTATGTACAAGACTTGTAGAGTTGAAAGTGTTAAGTGGGAGGAAATATTACCATAATTTATATGGGCATACATAATTACTTTTATTTCAATAATAAACCATACACTATTCTAGTTGATGCACATGCAAGAATTTATGTCGATTGAGTTCTTGATACTAAGTCTAAGAGTGGAGGTGCAAAACCATTTTTTGGACTAAGAGAACCTAGAGGAGAGGCTCATGGTACTGGTGAAACTAGATGAAAAGAGGGTGATGACACAATGGAAAATAGAGATTGCCCAACAATAAAGAAAGTTGTGGCATGACAAGCACCTATGAATGATGGAATTGAAGCTAGGTGACTTAGTCTTGAGTTATATTTGAAAAAGAGAGATCAAGCCAAGAAAGCTAAAAACTGTATGGCTCAGACCCTTCCAAGGGATTGAGATAATGGATAATGGCATAGTAAAATTGTAAAAATTGGATAGGAAATAATTCCTGAAATAGTTAATAGTTTTATATTGAAACCATACTAAGTGAAAACATAAGTAAATATGATTGGTTTTGAGCTAGGAATAAAGGTTGATAAAAGTATAGGAAGGTTGGTTACAACACCACATCAACCTTCATAAGGATTTGAAGGGATAGTGGTTTAGGAAGAAGGAGAATCAAGCCAACCCAATCAAGAAGAGGGTGTAGAAGAAGAAGGAAGAGAAAAGAGTGATATAGTATTGAGACAATTATTTGGGAATGCAGAAGAATTGTAACCTCTTCCTATGGAGAGAAGACATGTACAAGTACATGTACAATTTCTATATATGGAAGAAGAAAGACAACTTAGATCACTTGTTGATGTAAAATAAATGGATACTATAAGTAGAGAACTACCAGAATATGAACTATGAAGCGATGACAATGAGCATGAAGAAATGAACCTGTTACCATAAATTTGTAAAACACAAATGTTCTAGGAAGAGTATGAAGAGTTGTGAATATTCAATGCATATATGAGGGCATAGATTGTTCACATGATTGGAAGGACCATTTACAATCATGATGTAATAGAAGCAAGAAGGTAGAAAGTATTGAATGAAACAAAGCAAAGGAGATGAACTAAAGAAGAAGTATCTCAACTATTATGGAGGGATATTTTTAAGTACCAACATATTAAGAAGGACATGGAAGGAACTGGTGGATAGATACCACCAATATTTTTTACAAGTTATATTTATTTGAGTAGTAGCTCAAATGTAATCAATTTTGACATAAATAGTACTAGTTCAAGTTCACCACTTACAAGGTGATTTGGGAGAATTGAGTTAATATCATAACCAATTCCTAAGCTAGAAGGTGATAGTTGGTAGGCTCACTTCAAAGAAGTAAGATGCATAATAATATGAGTAGATGATATGTCAATATTAGGCATTGAAGAAATAGGAGATCCTAGTAGTTCATAGGAACTATTAGACATCATTACATTGGTACCAAAAATAAGCAATATAGACAATTTGGGAAGATCACCAAGTCTTCTCAGTTGTCTAAAATTACCTAGCCAAGCGAGGGTTTTGGTTGGCCTCCCTCTTGGTAGTTCATGGGGAAGTATTTTTCCTTTGGATGCCCTTAGACCATGTGATAAGTGGGAAGGCCCATAAGTACCTTCCTTTTTTCATATACAAAACAACTAAATATGACATAACCAATAGGTTAGGCCACTAGGACCACTTCTTGGTTCACATCCAAACCAAATATCATAATAGACAACTAAGAAATAAAAAAAGAGTGTGAACTAACCTCAAACCTATAGAAAGGAATAGGTAATTCTAAGTCATGGAGACCAACCTAGAGGGAAGAAGTGAAGAAAGGAACATGCATGAGACTGGATCATCACAAATATGGAGAAGGAGAAGGTGATGATATTTACAAAGGTAACAATAAGCAAATGAAGTACCTAATTAAATATAATAGTTATTAATATGATCATACAATGTTGAAGGAAGAAGAAATACAATCAGTTGTGCATGGTAGGAAAAGGCATGTATAGCACATTATTATACAAGTTCTTAATATACTAATGCATAAGTATGTCATAGAATGAGGAGGTTGGTATGGCACATTGTCGTACTATTTCAAACCATGCCAATGAGTGTCATATGAATGATGCATGTATTGGTATGGTAGGTGCAAGTATTGGTACGATAGGTGCAAGTATTGGTATGTTAGGTGAAGGTATTGGTATGGTAGAGGAAAAATATCATTGTATAGGACAAATGACAGATCAGATAGAAGATCAATGATGACAGGAAGAAACAGATCCATTGACAAACTACATGATCAAAGTGGTAGTCGTAGCCATCATACGAATCATACGACACACTTAGACTTAAAAGGTACATGTCCAATTTTTAATATATATATATATATATGCAAAAAGATAAAAGCACAGAGGCAGTTGCATGTAGGGTGTAAAGGTAGCAACCAAAAAATAGTTGCATGGGCAGCAACTACTCTTGTTGATCTTGTAAATAGATGCACTTTGAGAAGGCTTGAGAATTCCATTACTCAATGTCTATAGGATAGGGAGGATGAAAACTACATCTAAGGAGCAAAATATGGAGGAACGAGTTATATAGGATTATACAAAAGTACTATTGTAGTGCATAGAAGTGTTGTTGTAGGAGTTGCCAATAGCAGGAGAAGAGATCAATGGAGGAAGAAACAATTGTCAATTATAGCAAAGTTGTAGAAGAGTAATAAAACCCTATGAGAAATTGTATGTAGATGACTATTGAAGGTATAAAAAATATTTTTTAAAGTAGTAACTAAAGGAAAATATATGGTCATACAAGTATACGAATAGGAGAAGGCATGATATTTTCTATTTCTAGGAATAAGAAGTTGTATATATATATTGTGGAAGATTGAATGATAGGAGTGACATAGTTTTCACAAAAGATATGTAAGGGAGGTTATGCAAGTTGTGCAAGGAAGTTAGGTGAATTGTGCTATGTAAGTGGTGTTAATGTGTTAAGAGTATATGACATTATTGGGTACATGCTAATGTACCACCTTGGGTACATAACTAGAGTAGGAGTTTACTTTAGATTAAAGTTAAGTAGTTACCTCAAGCAATGTAATAAATGCACAAGTGTTAGAATGTGCAATGATGTAAATGTGCATGTATTCCACATGTACATGAGTCATAGGATAGATTCAAAGGTAGATTAAGGGCCAAGGAACTTATCTTCCTATATATATGTCTTATAGTGAGTGAAATGAGAGGGAATAGAGAATATAGAGAGTGCATAGTATAGATTGATATAGGAGTACAATGTAGTTCTTTAAAACAGTTTATGGAGTGTTCATGTCCTCCATTATACTGCATTGTACTATTTTTGTGAGCTTTCATTAATGCAATATTTTTGAGTTATTGTAAATTGTATCTCTTTGTTTTCCTACATATTATAGTACCATTATCATATAGTCATCTTAGATTGCTTATATTACATCTTGTGGCTGCATTTCCTATATTATATACTCATCAAAAGCTAACAGTGGTATCAGAGCACATGATAGATCGATAGGAAATAAGGAGAGCCACTAGTGAGATTGATAGGAATCCAAAAATATCATTTTAGAATTTCTAAGATTGCATTTGGCTAGATTCTTTCCACAGTGTTGCAAAAAAACTCGTAAAGACTAGGACTCAGTGTTGATTCCACTAGATTAAAAAATCAAGTAGTGAAGATTAATCATATCTATATTTAGAGTATATTCGATTATAGTACTAATACTTTGTTGCAAGAAAATGATATTCAAATAAATTTGGGAAGCTTCCTACATAGAGCTAGGAAGAATATCTTATTTGTAATTGATCCAAAACCAAAAGCAAAAAATGGAATATAGAAGATTTGGAGTCTTGAAGAAAAGGTCCTATTGCTAGAGATTGTAGACCTATAGATTGTAGAAGCAAATAAAAGGCCATAAGAACCTTGTTGTAAATTCAAGGAAGAAGAGACTCAAGGAGAAGAGTCCTGGTGAAGATAGGAGATTGGTGATCTCCATTGAAGATTGAAAACTTCACCTTGAAGGAGTAGAATAAATCAGCCTGAGAAGTTGAAGAGACCTACAAGAGGTCCCATTCAATAACTTCCAATTTTGGAAGAGATAGAGAAGGACTAGAAAATTTCCTATTCTTGATGCAGCAGATTCCAAAGATCCAATAGGAAGATCTCATTGCAACACTTCCATAGTAGAAGGTTGAAAGAAAGGTCTCACTGAGAAAGACTAGATAGGTTACAAGAGTGAAAACCCTAGAGAAGAGGTCTCAAGGAGAAGGCTTGGAGAGCCTCATTCAACAATAATGCCATTTAAGGAGTTCCTAGGAGAACTCATTGGATAAATTTACCATCAAGGAGAAGTTCCTGATAAAGGATTTTTTTGCTACAATTGTCGTCATTCGAAAATAAGCTCAAACAAATATAGATTTGGCAAGAAGCTTACCAAATTTTTGAGGAGATTGGTGAAGACCTCAAGACTTTCATATTCTTGATAAGAAGACCTATATTGAAGTCAAAATTCAACAAGGATACTGAAGGAGAAATAAGCTAGATGATACTACCAAATTTGAGAGATTTGAAGATTGCCCTAGAAGGCTTATTTGGAGATAGGGGTTTACTGAATTTATAGAAAAATAATAAAGGGTTATTGAAGGAAAATCTTAGCTACAATTTGGAGGATTTCCCTACCAAATTTTTGAGATTCAAGGATAGCATTTCAGTGAAATAATTGACTACGAAAGGGCAGCAATTAGGATAGCATTACTAGTTGTGAAACTTCATATTTATAGAGTGCATTTTGAAGGATAATTAAAGTCACCTACTACATATTCAGGGCAGCAAGTTAGAGGGTTTCAAAGCTGCAAATAGGTGAGCTAAAGAACTATTTCAGATAGTCAAGAAGAGCTATGATTTCATCTAGTAAAATGCAGCAATAAGGTGAATCTAATCACCTTGCAATCCTTCATCTATAGAGTTCATTAAGGTAAGAAACTTGGATGCAATAAGGTTCATTAGTTGAACTTTAATTATTTGGTTTGTTATCAAGTTCCATTAGGCACCTTATTAGGTTTTAAAATTTACAAGGAGAAGGTTGCATATTAAATTCTTCAAGGGAGTGCAGAAGATAGTTTCTTATAAAGGTTAATACCTGCACATTAAAATAGGAGTTAGATATTTTTTGATAGAAAGAAAAATATCATCTTCCTATTATCTAGTTACAACAAAGAAGACATTACTTTTAAGTGAAATTTGCATAGATTGAAGTGCATATTTCGAGTTACCTTTAAGAGTTCATTTACAAAATTAATAAGGAGATATTGCTATTGCATTATACTTGTTATTCTTAAAGGTTATTAAAGGTGCACTAAGCATTTAAAGTTAAGGGTATATTAGGTGCATGATTTAGAGCTTGGATTCATTATTGCTAAGTTAACCAAGCAAAGGAGAGAGTTGTCTAGTAAGAAATACAACATCAAATCTATCTCCATTTACCCTCAAGCTATATAGCAAGGAGCCACCATATCAAGGAAGAAAAGTAGCATCAAAAGGAGATAAGAAAATCTCAAAATATCGATGCAAAATAGAGTATCTCATTTACATTACATTGTTGCACCATATTCCTCTTAAAGAGGACAAAAAATAGAGTGTCTCAAAGACACCAAAACAACGAGCACCCTACATCTACAAGTGATCGAATCATCAAAGTTAAAAGTGTAAAATTTGAGTTAATAAATGGAGCCAACGAAGGGCTCAAACAATCAATTTTGGGTGTTTGAAAACACCAACTTTATCACCAAAGCAAGCATCTATGAGCAACGTTAACTTGTAGCATCATAAGGAAGTTTTACATCCATTACACATCCATTACAAAGTAAGGATAACAACATGAAATATAAATAAAGAAGTGCAAGAAGCAAAGCATACGTAGGCTATGTAAAATCAAGGTGAAGACTAAGGTCTATTACCCAATCAAGAGTCGAACTGCCAGTTGGGGAAGAAGCATTGCCTAAGAGGATAACACTAGAGCATTATAGAATCACCATAGCTGGAGCCAACTTCATGGAAGAACATCATCGCTAATCACTTGGAATAAAGTGTTGAAGCCAAGACTCAACAACTAGTATTTGTTGGCAAGAAATAGACGTTGAAGGTAATGGTACATGCAATAAAAGGAAGAGCCAATTTTTATCTCAAATAAAAAAATCTTGTGCCACTTGGCATAACAAAAGAAGGTGTCTCTCACTCTTTCTAACACCTTTGCAAGGAGGAATTACCTAAAATAGAAATAACACTCATCTTGGAAGTGTTTAAAGGATATCAATCATTGCATAGGGAATACAAGAGTTGAAGGTTTACCAAACACATTCTCACCAAGTGTTAGAAATAGAGTCTATACCATCATTTGTGTCATGTAAATATATTTTCCAAGGTACATACTTAGATTACTTTAGGTGCAAGTTATCTAGTTACTTCATGCAATGTAATAAATGCACAAGTGTAAATGTGCAAGTTGTCCCTTACACAGCTAGATAGAGTGTTGGCAAAGTATCCTATATTTCCTATATAAGTATGGCCTCATATATAGATAGATATAGACTGTTAGATAGTCAGGGGACATAGTGTAGCTTATTTCTATATGTATCACCATCCATTGGTTATGGGTGCAATGTAGTTCAGTAGCTTTATAATGGAGTGTTCATTTCCTCCATAGCTACATTATAACCTTTTTTATCATTTCTAATTATTACATATTTTAGTCATCTAGCAGATTTACTTTCTTTCATATTATTCTACATCTTGTGATTGTTATCTCCCAGTGCCCGTCACATCAAAAGCTAATAGTGGTATCAAAGCTATGATAGATCTAGTCTATGTAGGTCTATAGGAAATCAATCATTATCATTGAGACTAAGTTTTTTGATAAATTGACGCATCGCTGGACCATGAACTGTCAAAAGCTCTTAGAAGAATCTAGGTGGTAGAATTAGGGAGAGTCACTTGTGAGGACTGAAAGAAATATTAGTTTCATAAATACTGATATTGCAATTGACTAGAGTCTTTCCACATAGTTTCAAAAAAAAATTGTGAAGACTAGAACTTAGCATTCAAGCCACTGGATTGACTAATCATTCAATGAGGATCATCCAGAATATCTAGAATTTTCTAACTAGTGCCTGAAGTTTCTTTTATTTGCAAAAAACTATTTCTCAGAGGATTGGGACTCCTCCTACGATAGAAAGCTAGGAGACTCCAACTTCATTACTTGAAGGTCAGTGTACCCTCATAGTGTAGAGATTGGTTCCTTGTGCAAGAGAAGAATACTATGGAAGAAGAATTCCTATGAAGAGTTGTGGTGAAGTTAGGATACTAGAGATCTCCATTATTGAATCAAAGAACTTCACAAGTTTAAGAATAGACCATATAAGCCTTGATATAAAAAGGCAATAGTAGCCTTGGATAAAATGCCACAAGAGCCTTGAAGGAGAAGCCACAAAAGTCTTGATATCAAAAAGGCCACAGAAGCCTTGATACTAAAAAGGCCATAGAAGCCTTGGTACTGAAAAAAACATGCCATAGAATCCTTGATACTAAAAAAGGCCATAGAAGCCTTGATATCAAAAAGGCCATAGAAGCCTTGATCCTGAAGAAGAATTCAAAAAGAATATATGATTCAGAAGTAAACTAAATATTTCAATACTAATACTTTGTTGCAGAGAAAGAAGATTCAGTGAGTTAGAAAACTTCCTACAAGAAAGTTAGGAAGGGTATCTTCTTCAAAATAAATTCAGCACCTGAAGCAAAATCAAAGAGATCAAGAGAAAATCTCATTGTAGAACTTCTAGTCAAGGAAGGAGAAGGATAATAAGGACTAGGTGAGTCATGCTCAAATCCAAAAGTAGCAGAATTAGATATCTAGAAGTATATCTCACCACCAACACTTCTAGGAGTAGAAGGTTGAAGAAAAAGCCTCAAGGAAGACCATTAGAAGCTGTAATATTAGAGACCTTGATAAGGTCTTATAGAGCATTCAAAAAAATGCTAGGAGAGCCTTACTGAAGATATTCTCAAAGAATAACTCTTTCGAGAAATCCACTACCAAGGAGAAGCCCCTAATAGTGAAGGACCTGGGACAATTATCACCATCTGAAAACAAGCCCAAGAGAAAAATAATTTGGCAAGGAGTGTCAAATATTTGAAGAAGAGTTTGGCAAGGAGTTCCAAATCTCAGGAGAAGATCCTTCTTGAAGTTAGAACTCGATAGGAAGACTTGAAGATAGAAGAAGCTCACCAAATCTTGAAGATTTGAAGATTGTCTCTCACAGTAAGAAGGCATCGCTTCAGAGACAAATACTTCTCAAAATTTACAGTAGAAGGAGGAGAACAGAAGAGGAGAAATATCCATCAAATACTAGTCTCATTAAATCTACAAAGAGTTGCAAGGACATACTCGTAGCAATAACTTGGTGATCCTAGACACCAAGATCTACATCCTCTATAGAAGTGATAAAATATCTACTACAAAAAATTATGCAACTTTCTGGTGCAAGTAGGTTCATTAATTTATTTACCTATCATATTTGTTAGAAGCACCTAAATTTGGATTAAAGTTGCAAATAGAAAATTGGATTACAATCTTCGAAAGTGAAAAAAGAAAAAGTTATTTTTAAGGTTCATTTTCACATTAATTAGGAGTTGATTAGATTTCAAAATTTCTTCCATCAACTACCTATTATCTATTTTGGAAAAAAATAAAAATACTAAATCCTACAATATTAGTTGTAGTGAAATTTCAGAATAACTCTTAAAGATTCATTTTAGGTTATTCTTGATTAGTTGCAGTAAATTCGTAGTGCATTAATTTGAGAGTTGATTAGAGTGATAAGGTGTATTCTTAGTGCATTAAAAGTTAAATACTAGCACTATTATACTCCTCTCAAAATAAATTAGTTTTGTGTTCTTGAAGGGCACAAAATCTGATTTGTATCAAGTGTCTAAATACACTATTGAAGCACAAAAATCTGCAACTTGTAGTGGCTAAAAGAAGCCACCAAAAAAAGGTTAGAATCTTCCAAAACTTGGAGAAGAACACAACTAACCAAAAAATAGAAATAGAAGTTTTAAATATTGATATTTGGTGAGTCTCAAATCCAAAGCATTACAAGATTGAATGCAAGAAAATAAAGTGTAGAAAAATTGCATAAATTAAAAAGCTTCTATCTACTGTTATCTAAGCTTGGATTTGTTATCAAAGTTTCCAAGCAAAAATGGGAATATGTCTACTCATAAAAGACAACCTCAAAACCCTTGTATTGCAAGAGAAAAATCTACCATAAAACCAGAATTTTATATCTAAAGTAAGAGTGCAAAAGAAGGTGCATCAAAGGAGGTTTATGTACAATCTATAGTACATTTTACTGCACTACTTTAATCTAGTTTTTTACAGCCCAAAAGCAGATTTGAATGTGCCCCAAAAAGGCATAATATCTATAGGAAAAAGCAGCCAAGAAAGGTCGAACGTAAGCACTCTTATTTCCAAGTAATAGGAGCCACTTAAAGGGCTCATCTTGGATGGCAAAACCTATAGAAGACAAGGCACAAGGGAATATCAAGTAGTGTATAAAGCAAAATAAGGAGCATCTTTATCAAAGCAAGCGGATTTCAAAGCAAAGGAGCATTCCTATCAAAGCAATCTATGGAGTATTTCTACCATAAGTGAAAGCTAAATAATGGAGTGAAGCATCAAGGAGTCTTCATCCAAGCACTACCATTCGGACTCCATTCAAGGGCCACCAAAGATTCACCAAAACTCCTCCATATCTCCACCAAAGCTCCACAATATCTTCACTACAAACTCAACCTCTAGCATTGCTTGGCTGGAGATATTTCAACATCTATGTAAAACAACAAAGAACAAGGTGGAAAATGCATTGGAGAGTCAAGTAAGCATTGATAAAGAGAAAGGCATGTAGTTACCTCTTGTCATTCTATGAGAGATCCTCTATAATACTCACAAATAATACTTTATATTTCTTGGCACCCATACTCCATGCAGAAGGAGAGTTACATACAACTAATAGCTTGATATATGTTATAGCAAGGAGGTCTTGTAGACGTTGAAGAAGGAGCATTTCTTGGACAACGCTCAAAGGAGAATTAAAATGTTTCAATCCAAAGGTGAAATTTATCACAAACAGTGGAGTGAGTTCAGCACCTCCACAAAATAGTCAAAGCTTCCATGAGTATTTAAAAATTCTACCATGATACTTGTCACTCATCCTATCACATATTAAATATGCCTTGGACTTTGGAAAGGAAGCACAACAGTTTAAAAGTGATACACGCAACAGTTTAGAAGCTACTCAATAGTGTATTGATGGCACTTTGGTAGATTGATGGCAAATGCTCGATGATAGTTTGGGTGTGATTCAGTAGCGATCCAAAGCAAGTCAAGTGCAGTAGAAATACATTAAATCCAAAATCAAGACTTGGAACTAGAAGGATTTTGGGGATGTTCATAAAAAAAACATGAAGTTGTTGCTCATCTTGAAAATTTGAATAAGAAAATCCGTTTAGATGGCCTCACACATAGTACAAGTGTAGATGAAATTAAACTCACATATCAGTTAGAGGAATGGGAAGAAAGAGAAGAACTCTTATGGAAGCAAAAATATAGAATTCAATGGCTCAAATAAGGTGATTGAAACACAAATTTCTTCCACAAATATCTTCTAGCTCAAAGATCTCACAACTTTATTTCTTCCCTAAAATAAGATTTTGGAGATTTTGTCTACACTTGGGATGGTATGAACTCTATTGTTTTCAATTACTTTTCCAATCTTTTTGTTGCTACTCCTCTTGACTCGAGTTCTCAAAAAAAATTTCTTCAAGCAATCCCTTCACTTATCACTTCTGAGGAGAACTCTATTTTGACTACTCCTGTTACTATTAATGAGATTCAATAGGTATTTTTTAAAATGTAAAAAGAGAAAATCCCAAGTCCCTATGGTTTTCCCATTGAGTTCTACTAAGATTTCTGGGAAAGCCAAAGAAATTTTAAAGGTTATCAATAAAACTTATATCACTCTTGTTCCAAAATCTCAAGAGGCCAAACATATCTCAGCTTTTATACCTAATGCTTTATGTAATGTTCTTCTCAAAATAATTACTAAGATCATGGTAGAAAGGTTGTGGAAGGACATCAAATAGTGGATGAGATAGTTCTTGCTTAGGAAGACATCCATTCCATGGATATGCAAAAATTTCCTTCCATGTTCATTCGGTTAGACTTATCCATAGCTTATGACAGAGTGGATTGGAACTTCCTTATCAAATTTTTGAGGCAATTTGGTTTCTCTCGGGATTGGATGGATTGGATTATGGGATGTATCTCTTTAGTTTCCTACTTAGTTCTTATCAATGGCAGGCCTTCTCATTTATTCCCAACTTTCAAAGGTATTAGGCAAGGTGACCCCCTATCCCCTTATTTATTCATCATTATTATTGAATTCTTAGGTAGGACTATAACAAAAAAGAGAGAAAACAAAAACCTTGAGGGAGTTACCATTTCTCATGGAGCTAGACCTATATCTCATCTTCAATTTGTTAATGGCTCTACTTTTTAAGGTAAAGCTATAGTTAAGGAAGCTTCTAATATTAAGCAAATCATTAGATATTTTTCTAAGGCTATCAGGCAATTGATAAATGAAGACAAATCTAAAGTCATTTTTTCACTATTTTTCCAGACAAGAATCAATGGTCTTGGATAATTTAATATATAATAATACCTCCCTTCCAATAACTTATTTAGGTATTCCCATCAATATTTGAAGATAGAAAAAAATATTGGAAATGGTTGTTGGACAAAGTCAAGAAGAAAATTAGAAAGTGGACCAATAGGTGGATTTCTTCTAGGGGTAGAATCATCTTGGTAAAATCAGTCCGTCAGGCTATTCCTATTTATGTTTCTACCGTCTTGAATATCCAAAAGGTTGTTCTTCGAGAACTGGATCAAATCAGTCATCGGTTCCTTTAGAGTGGTACTAAGGAGACAAGAAAATTGACCTTGGTGAAATGGGACACTTTATGTCTTCCTAAGAATGAAGAGGGGTTAAGATTCCGGTCTACTATTCATAACAACAAAGCTTTAGCTTCTAATTTATATTGGAGGATTTTGCATAACCCCAATGCTCTTTGGACCAAAAATAGCCATGCTAAATATGCTGAGAACAAAAGTCCTAAAGACCTTGTTTGCTATCAATTACCTTCCAAAGGTTCTCCCATTTTAGCAATTCTTAAGACTTGTAAGGATTTGATAAAGAAAATATTATTTTGGATCATTCATAATGGTCAACAAGTAAATTTTTGGATAGATTCTTGGGATGGTCACAAGCCTTTGATAACTCAGTTTTTCGATTGGAGGCCTTGGATGGAGGAGATTCACTGAGCTAACTGGATAAAGGTGGCTAATTAATGTTGGTACCATATTGGTAATTCAGAGGTTGGTAGATATTGGATCCCTATTGAGGACTAGCCTATTCAAATTCCATAAAGGCAAAGACAAGATATCCAATGCATCCTTCATATGAGATCTCTCTCTTGGTCCCATGATAAATATTGTTTTGGATGGAACAACACTACTAAGGGTGAGTATTCAGTTTCTCAAGGTTATTTAACCTTATGCCATAATAATCCCAACCAAACATCTAACATCTTTTCTTAGTTGTGGGTTCAAAATCTTTGGCCTAAGGTCAGGTTCTTTACTTGTCTTTTATTGCTTTGCAGGGTGCTTACTAGGGAGCATCTTATGAAGCATGGTTTTCATGGTCCTTTTAGATGTGAAATGTGTGGAGATAATGTGGAAACTCTTAGCCATATTTTATTGAGTGTACTTTAGCCTCTGAGCTATGGAGGAGAATGGCCACTTTACTTGGCTTACAGTGGTTCAATTTTTTTACTTTTGAAAAACTTTGGAGGGATTGGCCTAATCAAGAGGGTGTTGATCATTTTATTAGGCAATTAGTTTGGATGGGTTCTACCATTCTTCTTTGGAATATCTGTAATGAAAGGAACAACCGAATTTTAAATCAATAAAGGAAGGATATTCATTATATCTAGAAAAAGACCACTGCCAACTTAGTTGAATTAGTCCATCAGCTCCTTAATCACCCCTAAAACTCCCACCAAAGATGGTATTAAGCGATGCAAGGATTGAATATTAACTCTTCTAAGAGCAACCAACTTAAAGGGAATGTGAGTAATTTCAAGATGGATAGAACAAGGAATTGGCAACCTCCTCCTAAGGATTTTGTAAAAGTCAATACTAATGGAGCCTCTAGAGGGAACCTTGGAAAAGCTAGTGCGGGGGGAATTGGTAGACTTTTAGATGGATCTCTGGTTTTTACTTTTGCTAAGAATTTGGGTATTTTATCCAATAATCTTTCTGAGGGGTATGGTATCCTTAGAGGCCTTCAAGAGGCTACTAAGGTTGGATGGGAAAAGATGCTAGTTGAGTCTGACTCTTAACTCATGATTAATATTTTGAAGACTCCTAAGAATCATAAGGTTAATTGGAGAATAAAAACAATTATTGAGAAGATTCAGTTAATCCAAATGGGATTTTTGAAAGTTGATTACAATCATGTGGTCAAAGATCAAAACAAGAGTGTTGATGCTTTAGTTAATTGGGATTTGGCTAAAGGTGATCTTACTTGCAATGGCCACTCTCCTAGATGGTGGGTTTCACAAATAAGGGAAGCTCTTCTATCTATCATTTCTTTGGATAGCTCTAGTTCTGGAGGTACCTAGTTTCTTCTTGTTTTATTTTGGTTCTCTTTGGTTCGATCAGGGTATTTTAGTTCCCTAGCTCAAACTAATATTTCTTTTGTTTCCTCTATTGATTCTTGCCTTAAAAGTCTTTTGGTCTATAAATGTCATTGTTGTGTTCTATTTTTCTTTTTTCTTTTCTATTTATGTGTGTATTTTTTTTGTTTTGTTTTATTTTTTTGTTTTTTGTTGTTCTTGTGTTTGTGTTGTTTTGTGTTTTTTGTTGTTATTTTTGTGTTTTTGTTGCTCTTGTGTTTGTGTTAATTGGTGTTTTTGTATTTTTGTGTGTGAGTGTTTTCTATATTTTTATTTTTCTTTGTTATCTGTTGTTGGTTGTTTTTTTTTTTTTAAGGTTTTGGTTATTTTTGTTTTTCATGTTTTTATTGGTTGTGTCTTTATAGTGTTCTATTGTTTTTTGTTATGTTTGTGTTTTGTTATGTTGTTCTTGTATTTTTTTGTGTGGTTCATATTGTGTTTTTTTTTATCTTATTGTGTGTGATTTTGGTTGTGCTTTATCTTTTCGACACACTCAAGGAGCATGTTTTTTTCTTTTTTTCTTTTTTTCTTTTATATATATATATTTTTGTGTGTTTGTGTTTGTGTATTCTTGTTTTTTGTTGTTTCATGTTTACTCATTAAGTATGTCAAAGGTGGTAGGCCAAGTGTGATCCCTGGGCTATATACCCCTACCTCCTTGGGTCTTACCTGAAAGTGGCATCCCTTTTGGGATGTTTTCCACAACAAAAAAAAATAGTCTTAATCAAATTTCCTCATCTAATTTGCTTTCATTTTTAAAAGGGATTTATAAGGTTGTAAGATAAGGTTGAGATATTAATTGAAATCAATCTTTGTTTGAAAGAAAAACTTAGAGAAATTAATATAATATTTGCAAAAGATAACTTAGGAGAAATAAGGGCTACTACTAGGAATTAATCCATTTAATTTGCAAAAATTAATGTGTTCTAGTTTTTCAAATTTGGGATTGATAAGGGTTACAACTTCAAACTAGTTTTTTGGAAATTAGAAACACTTGAACAAAATCCTAAGGGTTATAAAAAGGGGTTATTAAAATATTTTATCAAATTTGGAAATTTATATTCTTGTCTCAAAATTTTCTCAAAAGGGATAAAAGAAATCCAACATTAAAACCTCTTCAAAAATTGAAAAGTGCTTAGTTCAATAGGAGTATTAAGGAGTTAAGAAGTTGATTTTTGATCTTTACAAAACTTATATAAAATCAACCAAAATTAAACTATATTTTACAAAAGCACTATATCATACTCCAAAAATATTAGGGAGTCATAAGGGATTCTACAAAACTTGATAATAATATTCATCAAATATTGTCAAGTTGAGAAGATATAAGCTTTCTTCAAAAACCTAAAATTAGGTGTTCATACTCTCATTACTAGGGAGACATAAGGAAGCCTACAATCTAAGGATTAATAAATGTTTCATCAAATCAAGCTTATATACTTCAATAAGGAGGTAGTTATAAACTAAACTACTCTACCTCAAAGAATTTAGGTTATACAAATGGCTACTAGCATGCTAAACAACACTCTTAGAAGTGGAATAATAAAAATACCAATATGGATTAAAAACCTGATGAATTACAATGATGGAAAGGACAAAGAAGAATCAATACAATGTGAAATAAGTTATGAAATCAACAACTATGTTAAGGAAGATTCATCCAGTGAATATAATGACCAAAAATAGGGAAAGGTTGATCAACAAGCTTTTATTCAAAAAGGAATAGCTTCAATTGTGCACATATGGTTAGAAAGTCTTATCAAGGAAATAGACAAATATGATATTCCTAAAATAGATTACAAAATTATCATATCACCACTATTGTGCACTTATTGCAATCAATATGGTCATGAAAAGACCAATTGTTGGAGATTCCATCCATGCAAATATTGTGATGGAACAAATCACTCATCTTTCTCCTGTCACTTCGAACATAGGTACTATCGAAATTATGAAAGAATCTTACTTCAAATAATAAACTATTATCTTCAGAAACTTATTTCATATGGATCTACTAACATTGAGCTCAAGGTTTATATTTATGAAGGATAGAGAAATAGTTATTACATAGATATAAAGAAAATAAGAAGAACAAATTTAGATCCACTCAAGACATGCAATATCATGAGAACAATGGTCCATAAAAGACATTTGACATCAAGGAATTTAAAATGAAAAAGGACAATAGGCCTTGATATGAAGACTAAAGCATCAGAAGAGGAACCAGATCAAGACTATTCTAAACAAGCAGATAAAATAGTAATACAATGCAAAGTCAATTGAAAGAAGAAGCCTCAGCTCCAACTTACTCTGCCTCATATGAAGACACAGGTTACCTATTGAACCTGAACACAAAGAATGCAAAGGAAGAATACCAAGTTTAGGAATAAGAAGAAGAATATCCATATTGAAGACTAAAGTCTTCAATACTCAAATAATGTAATATAGGGGGGTGTTATAAATAAAGTCTATTCCATCATTTAGGTTATGTAAATGTATCTTCCAAGGTACATACTTAGATTACTTTAGGTGCAAGTTATCTATTTACTTCATGCAATGTAATAAATTCACAAGTGTCAATGTGCAATTTGTACATGTGCAAGTTTTTCCTTGCACAACTATATAGAGTGTTGGCCAAGTATCCTATTTTACCTATATAAGGATGGCCTCATAGATAGATAAATATAAAGTGTTAGATAGTCGGGGGACATAGTGTGGCTTATTTATGTGTGTATCACCATCCATTGGTGATGGGTGCAATTTAGTTTAGTAGATTTATAATGGAGTGTTCATTTCCTCCATAGCTACACTATAATATTTTATATCATTTCTATTTATTGCATATTTCAGTCATCTAGAAAATTTACTTTCTTTCATATTATTTTGCATCTTGTGATTTCTATCTCCCAGTGCTTGCTACATCAAAATATAACACCAAGAACTTAATGCAAGAGTGCCATGTGGCTAGGTTTTTGAATATGTTCAAGGCATATTAAAGCACCTAATATTAGAAGATAATACACACACATATTAGGAATAACATGGGTTAAGGGCTATCAATTAGGTCAAAGCATGCCTAAGAAGGGAGAGAAGAAGCATATATCCAACAAAAATTGAGCACAATGATCAAATAGCATTAAAGGGAGCAAGATACCATCATAGAAGAGCACCATTCAAAGACTAGCATTGAATGCTCGTGTCATAAGGAGCAATTTTAGTACCCAAAGATAGCACATTGAAATATAGACTAACACCAATTAACTCTCAAAATTTAATAGAAAGGAAGAGCCTATATTAAGCATCCATGAGTCCACAAAGAAATAATTCAAGGCATGTCATCATGGCTTGAAACAAGGAGTCAAAGATGCATTAAAGAGGGCATATATTAACCAACAAACGTGTTGTCATAAACGACAAACATACAGTACCTTCGTTGGAGATAGAAGCTAAAGCAAAGCATTACAAAGGTATACTTTCAACTTAGATTAATATTTTCTTTCATTAAGGAGTGATAAGGAGTAGTATATAAGGTTGAAATTATTATCATTGAAGATAGAAGCAAAATCAACCTTAGTAAACTTGAAAGCAAATTAAAAGGATTTTATATCCTTAAATAGTATTTCAAAACACATTAGTTGAAATACAAGAATAATAATATTTATAAGGGTTTCTACTTGGTAAACCAAATTATTATTATTGCAAATATTATCAATTTCTACAATTCCAAATTAGGGAGATATAAGGAGTGCTACATCAAACTTTAATTAATTGGAATTTAGAAAATTGAACCATTGGAAATTTAAGGATAGAGAAGCAAAATTATTGCTTGCTTTAAAAGAGTTGGACTTTATTTCTTATGCTTATCTCATAGTCACATTAAAGGGATAAAATAAATCCAACCATAGATAACTCCATCAAATTGATAAGTGCATAGTTCAATAGGAGAAATAAGGTGAAATAGGAGTTGATTATTATCATTCTCAAAATATTACAAAATCAACTCAAAAGGTGAACTAATAGTAGCTAAGAACTTTATCAATATTAGAGCATACTCTAATCACTAGGGAGACATAAGGATCCTACAAAACCTAAGTCTTAAAAATATTTTATCAAATTAGTTCACATACTCTATACTAGGGAGACATAAGAAAGCCAACTTCAAAGGTAATAAAAATATATAAACATCAAAGGGTTTATTATTTAAAGCAATATGTAGGAAATAATTAATAATATATTCAATGAAAATAGTGAAATGCTATTTCATGAACTTAGGTTCTATTCATAAAATCTGATAGAAAACTTTGATGGATTCAAAATCTTGTCTACAGAGTTGAAAGAAAGATTCTCTTTATTTTTGAAGGAAGCAAAGGAAGATAACTTTACAACATTAATTGGATATCTTCATTCAAGTCTTGGTGGAATACTCAAAATATGATTATTCTTTATTTAGAAGAGTGCTTAATGATCTATTTGTCATTAATTACTTTTGAGTTATTTCGAGGAATGAAACAAAAGAAAATAATTACTAGTAATGATTCTTTGAATCTAAGTAAATTTTATTGTGATAATATACTAACTCATAATGAAGAAAATATTTCTCTAGTAAAAATACAGAAACAAAGAAGAAGGAGGAAGAGAAAACATGGCAGAAGAGAACAAGACAAAAATACTCAACAGGATACAAACAGAGAGTATAATGAAGAAAGCACAAAGAATGAATCTAATACTAAAGTTGAAGAAGAAGAAGAACCAGATCAAGCAGAAGGACATCTAAAGGTTGAAGATCCATATTGAAGACTAAAGTTTTCAATACCCAAATAATGTAATACAGAGGGGTGTTAGAGTATATTACATTATTG
Organism: Wollemia nobilis; assembly: GCA_028583015.1. Lineage (NCBI taxonomy): Eukaryota > Viridiplantae > Streptophyta > Pinopsida > Araucariales > Araucariaceae > Wollemia > Wollemia nobilis. The sequence continues at coordinate 1,559,360 of JAQPPZ010001195.1, forward strand.
GGTATATACTAATGTACCACCTTGGGTACATAACTAAAGTAGAAGTTTACTTTAGAGTAAAGTTAAGTAGTTACCTCAAGCAATGTAATAAATGCACAAGTGTTAGAATGTGTAATTATGTAAATGTGCATGTAGTCCACATGTACATGAGTCATAGGATAGAGTTAAAGGTATAGTAAGTACCAAGGAACTTATCTTCCTATATATAAGTCTTATAGTTAGTGAAATGAGAAGGAGTAGAGAATATAGAGAGTGCATAGTATAGATTGATAGAGGAGTACAATGTAGTTCCTTAAAATAGTTTATGGAGTGTTCATGTCCTCCATTAACTGCATTGTACTATTTTTGTGAGCTTTCATTAATGGCATATTTCTAAGTTATTGTAAAAGTTTATCTCTTTGTTTTCCTGCATATTATAGTGCCATTATCATACAATCATCTTAGATTACTTATATTACATCTTATGGTTGTATTTCCTATATCATATACTCATCAAAAGCTAACATAATGTTTGGCATACAAGTGCTAGAATCATATACCTATCACACATGTTCTAAAATTTTATATTTGTTGTACTAGTTAGTGTTAAATGGTTGTCGTACAAGTGTATATCTCATACAATTGCTATAAGTAGACGAAAGTGGTTGTATGAGTAGAAGTTACAGTCTAAAGCAAATCTTGTAGTCAAAGAAGATTGAGCATTCACAAAAGGATGGAGTAGTCAAAATAGGATCCAAGAAGAAATCCACCTAACTTAGGAATATGAGAAGAAAATATTAAAAGCAGTGATAGAGGAAGTCTCACTAACTACATGCAAGAAAAAGAGAAGGAACATGGTTCTAACATAGAAAAAAGTAGAAGAAGGTAACATGGTAGACACTCATGCAAACAACCTCAAGATAACACTCTAGAAGAGCAGAGAGTGGAGTCTTCACCATAAAAGGGAAATAAAATGATTCTAATACCATTAAATAATATTACATGGCAATAGTCAACGAGAGAATTTTATCGTAACTAGTGGAAGGTAAGCATAGAAAAGTATCCACCAAAAGTTACATTCATGGATGGAGGCGTAAGTTGCATACTGCAGATCTCAAAATTCAACAAGGAATTTTTTTAAAGCTACTTATTGCAAATGTTGGAAATATACAATCCATAAAAAAATTCCAACAAAGTGAAGATTGGTGACAAAAAGATGCAGGTAGTGTTTTCACCTAGCAATTTTCAAAAAATGTTCGAATTGTCAATTCAAAAGAAGACAATAGACTAGATTCAATGGAATAAAATAATTTGTAAGGTCACCAATATAACTCCAGATGAAGTTGTGAAGTTGACAAAGCATGGGACCTATGGAATAAAGCAATAACAACTAAATATAATGGAGTTGCAATGTACCATGAATGTGATAATGTCTAAGTTGCAAGGAGAGCAACGATGTTTAGAGAGACCTACATGGCTTGTACCATGTGTGCAAGGTATCATTGAGGATGTTGCATATGACTAGGCATCATACCTGTCATACAACATTAAGAATTTGTAAATGCAATATTGAAATAACTTTTTGATAGCATTTCATGCTATTGCATTGTTAATGAATGTTATGACATAGAAAAATTTGTAGTTTCCTAGATTGAATCATCCAAGGGAGATTACAAATAAGGATCCAACAATTTTGAGGTGGCTCAATGTGATGCTATTCACAAAGGCAAACACTCCAATGAGAATGAAGAAAATATTAAAGAGGAAGAATAACTTGCCAAATGATGAGGCAAGTGAAGATTCATATGATGAAGAGCAATAATCAATGCAAGAGAGAGGTGGAGGTTGGTATAGTAATATACCAAAGAAGATGTTGTAGAAGGAGAATAATAATCTACTAAAAAGACTACACAATAAGTAGGATTTGCACAACAAGCACATAAAGTGATAGAAGTTGTGGATATGAACATATAGGCACAAAATGTAGTGGATGCAATTTAGGTGGAAGTAGTGGAAGAAATGCAAATGGAGTCACTTGATATTTTTGTAAATTTTGAGAAAAAATAGATCCATGTGCATCACCTCAATTGTGAGAGAATCCATTGCTTGAAATCACATCCATAGCAAATGATTTAGAAAGGGAAGAAACAATGACAATCGAAGTGTTGGAGAAAAAAAAATAGTTAGAAAAGGATACAATCCTAGCAAAAAATAGAGAAAGAGAGGAAGCTTGTACTAAAATATAAACTAATAAAAAGATGAGGCAACAACCAAAGAATAAAATAGTTGGTTGATACTATAGAGAAATCAATATCAAGAGGCAAGAAAACAAAGAAGACTATCAATATGCAAGGTGATGGTGAAGAAAACAAAGAGGAGATCCTCATTAAGGAAGAAACTAAGGTTGAAATCCTAGTAAAGAAGTGAGATTTTCGAGGTTGAAGTGCCAAATCTCAAACATCCATTAGACCTAATATATCATGTGGAGGAATAGATTGATGCACTCATTGAGAAGATGACAAAGATTATAGATTGAACAAGATTAGAATTTAGGATGGATTGTGTTGGATAGTTGAATAAGTGGCAATTGATGGTGTATGAAGAGATAGATAAATTGATATAGTAGGTTCAGAATGAATAGAGGATGATGGAGCTCACTAAAATCCATCACAAATAACCATGGTATATGGAAGTTCTTAACATCCAAAGTATGGTTGGAATAAAGGAATTACCAATAGGAATGACAACAATATATAGGCAACCAAACCTAATATATTTTGATGAATCAAATCCAATACCTTATCTAGAAGATGTAGTAGGTGTGGAGTATAGGAGAATCAAATCTAAATTGGTAGACATATGCAAGGATTAATTTCATGGCATACTGGATAGAGTGGTTAGCTATAGGATTGTGAAAGATACACCAATCAAAGAAATCATATGCTAACCAATATAAGGAGATAAATAAAGTGAAGGAGAAAGCTGAGGCAAAACTAGTCACCTTGAAACAAGACTGAAGAATTGATTGCCTTAAAGTAAGATGTTGAGGAGAAGACAAAGATGCAAGAGGAACAAAGTGAACTATTTGCATAGCTAAAATCTAAGTGCTCAATTAGAGAATAAATGTTTGAAGTGACGACCAATAAATTGAAGCACAAAGAGTAGGTGATTGTAGAAAGAGATAAGCAATATGTAAAAGTGGTTGAGAAAGCTAAGAAATAAACCAAAGATACCTTTATAAAGAGGGAGAAATAACTCTTATCAAAATTGGTTGAGATCGAGTAGAGGGCCAATAATTATGGTATATCAGGTGAAATATACCATATTATATCAATATGTTGAAGGATAGGAATGAGGTATTGAAGTTTTAGATCATGGAGATAGAAGGAGCACCTATTTTGACACCTCAACAACAACATCCAAGTCCCCATGAACCAAAGTAGACATTGACCAAAGTAAAGGGGAGGAAAGATGTAAGAACTGGTTCTGGACCTCATCAGAAAAAGTAATGCAAAATGAACTAAGTGCAAATAATTATAACAAAATTTAATGTTAATGAGAGTCATATGCATATGTAATGAAGTGCAAATGTGGGTAAAATGTTAATGTAATATAATTTGATCATGTGATTTGATAAATTGTAATAGACTATAGAAAATATTAAGGATGTTATGTAAACATATGAATATGGAGATAATTGGGTGGTACACTATCCTAGAGGCTATTATTGGTAATGGTCAGGACACAAGCTTAAATAGATCCTCTCCTTCATTTGAGACTATCTAGATCTAGGATCATAGGGATTATCTAACATTGGTGGTGGTGATTATAGTCCAACCTATGGATTCTTGTGTAGGGGCATCTACGCATAAGTAGATTCCAAATGATGAGGGGGGTCAACTGAGACTTCCTCAAGTATGGATTCCCTCTAGATCATTCATTATGAGGGATAATATGTTATTATCACTAATTTCTTCTCTCCTTAGTCTCTCAGTACAAATTATAAGGGGGTGTTGAAAGTGAAATTTGACTTATGACCAAGGTCTACATTGTATATTATAATCTTGTATAGTCCTACAACTAATCATTGTACAAATGTATTTATTGTATATTATTTAATTATGCAATCCCTATAGGCCACATTTAACCTTATTATGGATAAACCCACCTTATAACTTGTAATTAACCCAAATACTTATTATTATGTTAGCTTAGGGTAACTTGTTTATGTAAATGGAGTTTTGCTATTTGTATAAATATCCCCCATCATTCCATCCATTGCATTGGAGTGTTTTTATCCTTATATATGAATAATACAATGTTCATTTATGGTGCTTAAGAGCACATGCCAATCCTATGTATCTTTCTTTACATTTTGTTCTTTTATGCTTTCTATATAAAATTTGTGTGGATCGGTTATTTATGTCTATTTATGTAAATATTTGTGAATCCAACTTCTTCAACCATAACTAACATATCACTCTTTAATAAATCCTAGAAGTTTTAAAAGAAAAATATAGAAAATCCATCACAACCAAGTACCTTGTTAGTATGGAAAGAGAAAATTGTGTCATGTAGCTCCACCATACAAATATTCTTCAACAAGCTTTCATCTTGTCCCTATGTGATAGTTGATTGAATATTTTCCAAAATTTTATATTGATCCACCTTATCTTGCCCAACATTTAACATAATATCTTTGAAATAATTAATTTCTTCCTTCCTATATCTTCCTCTTCCTCAATATTTCTTCCATCCATAGTTGAAAATTTTTGAAAGCAACAAAAAGAAAAATCTATTATGGCCATAGCGTAAATTTTTTTTATGTTTTTAACTCCTCCCTTGAGCCATATTTTTGTTGATTTTTAGAACTAATATGATTTCTAATTTTTCAATACATTAGGATAATCATAAAGTAATTATTTTTCTTGAATGTAATAATCCTAGTCAATTCCATTTTTTATTTATTTTTCAATAAAATATATTATTAATCTTCCTCAAAGTGTTTTACTTTTGCAATCACCTTCTTGTCATCATTTTCACTAAGAGATAAAATCTCACTCAACTAGTTGCCTTCAAATTTTTGAATTTCACCAAGATGAAGATCAACATCATGATTGACTAAATTATTTGATACCTGGTTTTCTTCTCTATAGATATGCTCACACTTCAAAGATATTGCCTCCAATAACATATTATGAACATCATCCATTCCATTGATTTCTAATATCTCCTATAAATTTTGAGCTTGAATTCAATTGTTTAGATATGTTACCAAAATACTTGGCATTTCAAATCTTCATTTGGCCCTTTTTATATTTCATCTTTAAAACAAGCGTGTACATACATTATCCTTTTAAATTTTACTTCATCCACTATAGCATAACCATCTTGAATAAATCAAGATATTGGAACCAAATAGACTGGAAGGAAAATGTCTTTGGATGACCATTTCTAAGTAATCACATCTCAATATAATGGGTTTGTGATATGATGTTGCTCACAATAAAATTTCTAAAGAGATTGTATACTCTATAATTATATGTTGGATAATAGTAATCTGTCCAAACTTTTTTTATACGAGTTTGTTCAATGCATTAATTATCCTATGTATGTTAAAAATTGGAAGAAATAACCCAAAGGCCATTTGAATTGACAAATGAAGAAAAATATTGCATTAATTTAGACAATCTAAGAGTACCGCCCTTATTTTCCAAAGGAGATATATTTGTGTTAAAATCCTCCCAAGAATCCATAAATCACAATTAAGAATTATCATTGTACTTAATTAAAATATGCTAAGGTATTTTTAGTATCTTTCATGAGGTGTAACTATAGTTGGATCATATACATTTATAACCCAACCTTTGATGTTTTTCTATTTTCTAAAAAATAGACTAGCAACCCAACTACTTTGTGCTTCTGGTGATTTTCCATCCAATTTTTGTTTCACTCATATTGTTACAATAGCTTCAAAAGTTTCTATAGAAGAAATTGCAATACAATCCCCCATCTTCTAAATTTTTTGAATGCATCCTTACATTCCTCGTTACTTTATTTTATTTCTTGAATCATTATTCATGTTTGATGGAGCGAGAAGAGTTGGTAGTTATGGCTAAAAAGCAACAACTGATGATAAATAATGATCAAGATGTGTGACAATGTATGGAGAGGGTGACAAGTTATGAGTAGGACTTGGGATGGGAAAAATAGGGTTGTAGGACTAGAAGCTAATGGGTTTTGGGTAATATGGGTAGTGTAGGCCATAGGTGTGGTAGGTGGTAATTTTCCTATCCTAATTGAAATATCTTCGGCATGGGCTATATTTTTTAAAGCTACAACATGTGTGTCATGATTAGCATTACAAACCATCAAAGCTAAAATAAAATTATAAATCCTTTATGTAATAAGTCAATGCTTTCATATTTAAGGTTCTCAAGAATCTAATGTTCATATTGTGTATATTTTTTAGGGATGCCTTTGTCTTGTATTTATGTGGAACAAAAAATAACAACCATTAGGCATACTACCAAATATGTGCATGAATAGTTCTATAATTGATGCCCAACTAGTAACAAAATGATCTGGAAATCCTCTATACCATAACATAGCTTCATCATGTAAAGAGTAAATCAATAAGTATGCCATAATATCCTCCTAAATGTAGTGAGTTGATTTGAATGTAGATAACTCACTAAGGTGATCAAGTGTTGTCTTATTATCACTTCCAACAAAAGTAGGTGATACTTTAATAGCGATAGGGGGAATATGGGAATAAACCACTAGGTTCAATAGTCCTTTATAAATCCAATCAAGAAATTAATTCAAAGGCCTTGGTAGAGGCTTCAGATTATTTTGGGAAAAAGACGGTAGACCATATTGTTTTTATGATAACATATACTAGAAGCCTTATTGGGAAATATATTGATTTGGAGGAGATGGGCCTTATGTATTTTGATGTGTTTGATTGGATGGAGGTGGTGTTTGTCCCTAGGTGTTTTTCTAAGTCACTTGTGTTAGGTAATTATTATATTATTACGCCTCATTGGAGTTTACATAGAGGTTAGATAAGTTAGTAATAGTATCTTGATCTATTTCAAAGATTAGGTTGTATGTAACTGATATCCTATATTTTTATATGAGATATTGAAGTAATGAGAGAGCCAAATTTTCTTGTTCAATGCTTCATTTGGTATCAAAGAATTGAATGGTATTTTATTAGAACAACAAATCCTACAATGCATGGGCTTATTTTGGATTTTGTGGCTTACTACTAACCTAGTCCAAGATAGGTCCTACTCCTCCACAAACCTATTTAGATTATTGTATGTGTGCAGACTCAATTTGTCCCCCAAACATGCTCTCCTTCTAATAACCATCACTCCTTGTAATGGTAGTGAGAGTGAGTGCAAGTGCTTATTAGAGCTACAAGTGATCATTGTGGTAACTCAACCTCTTTTTGTAGCATCTATGGCTATGGATATGAAGGAAACACCAAAGAAGTATATATTCTACATTGGCATCCTAAAAATTCATCCATAATTTTACCTTACCTAAGGATGTTGACATGGACAAGATTTATGCTTCATGCATAGATGGGGTTTTGATTATGACGCTGCCCAGGATTCCACTTGAGAAAAATTTTAAGGTGATTGAGATTTTGTTCCCTTACCAAGATAAGTAGGTATGAAGGATGATAATCAAATGCATAAGGGATGATGTTTATGTACTTAAGGTAGACATAGGGGCCCATGATTTCCCAAGGTATATTTATTAGTCCTATCACCTCTAAATGGAAATAAGAAACACAAATTGTAGATAATTTCCTTCTATTTGATGTTATTTAATCCTGATAATGGGAAGCCAATGATATATCATGCTTTTGATTAGAGTATGGATGCATCATAGAAATATTAAACACTCATGAAATAACATTGGTGACAAGGAAGCATGGATGAAGGACTCAAGTTCTTTTGCTATTTTATGGTTTGATCAAGTTATTCCCAACCACGTAGAAGAGAGGAGAAACACACAAAAGTGCATAGTTGTATTGGCATCAATGCAATGCGAAGACTCTCAAGGTTGGAGGTCTTAGGTTCAATATTTTACTTCTAAATTTTATTTTGCTCTAAACTTTCATAAAGGGTTTAAATTATCATTTTACCTTTTCCATGCATAAGGATTAAGTGGGAAAGTTAACGAGTTGAAACAAAGTATACATTTTTAAAACAAAGGTCAAGGGGTCAAATCCCACCAAGACCACAATTGCTTTTTACTACCCTACGAAGAAAAAAAAATTATTTTTGCAAATTCCTATAGATTCTTTTAAAATATTTGACTATAGTGAATATTTTTCAAAATTAAAGGGTAGTAAAATTAATTTTATAAAAGGTGCATTTTCAACAGTGACCAACACCTTCAAATATTTGCTTTAAAATTTTCATACTTTGTATACCAATTAAACACGTGCTTAAGCACACAAGCAATGTTTAGTATCAATGACACCTCTAACTCATGTTTATAGGTAAGTTATTGCATTGAATTACTCCATTTGTTGTTATAACGATGTTTGGGCATTGACCCTTTAAATCATTAGAGAGATATAAGGTCATATTTTTTTATATTTTTGTTAGAGAATATATTATATTATTTGGTACATGTCAATGTACCACCTTGGGTACATTATTAGACTAGGATTTTATCTTAGGTTAAGTAGTTACTTGGGGAAGAAGTAATAAATGCACAAGTGTTAGAATGTGTAATGATGTAAAAGGACAAGTGTCCTTAGTTATTTGTGCATGTGCACAAGTATCTATCATGCAAAATGCACATGTATCCTTAGGATAGGAAAGTTAAGATTCACATACTAGTATATATTTCTGACTCAGCATTGTAATTGGTAATGAAGCATGCATCATCCAGAGCATGCACTAGTAGAGTAGTAGAGAGATATTGTATCAAGTTTCCATTTTCGAAAGCTTTCATTTAATGGTTGTTGCATGAGTTATTCTATAAGTTTCTCATGTTATTATCATACTTATTAGTTAGCCATTATTATAGATATAACTTAGCTTGCTTATCTCACATCTTGTGGTTGCATATCCATTATCATACATCATCATCATTAGAGCACACGATAGATCGAGAGGAAAAAGGAAGAGCCACAAACAAATATTGAATAAAAGCTGAAGGAGAAGGCTAGTAAAACCTCATTGAGGAGATTTCAAGAAACGCTCATGATAGTAAATAATTGGGATGATTATCGCCATCCGGCAACAAGCCCAAGTGAGAAGGATTTGGCAAGAAGTTTGCCAAATATTGCAGGAAAATAATGCCATCAAATCCCAGTTCTAGGCAGCAAGTTACATGATTCTCAAAGCTACAAATAGGTGGGTTAAAGGGTTGTTTTTGGATAGTGAGGAAGAGCTACAAATTCATCCAGAAAGGGGCAACATTTGGGTGATCTAAATCACCAAGAACTTCATCAAATCAAGGTTGAAAAGGTATGCAACTTAGGTGCAAAAGGTTCATTATTTGAACTCTTATATTTGGTTTATTATTAAGGTTATTAAGCACCAAAATTCAAGGTTTAAAAGTTGCATGAGAAGGTTTCATATTATAGTCTTCTAGGAAGTGCAAAAGATAGTTTTCTATAAGGTTAAAAACCTGCACATAAAGAATAGGAGTTAGATATATCTCCGGAGAAAAGAAAATATCAGCATCCTATTACCTATTGAAAGAAAAGGAGACTTCATTCTAAATATTAGATTGAATATATAAGAATTGCACAGTATTATTATCCAAAAGGTATTCTATTTACTTGGTTCAAAAGCTTAGAATCATCACTGAAAATAAACAAGGAGAAAGTTGCTAGGAAAAAGAAGGGAGCATGGGAGCATAGAAACCACCATCTCGAAAAGCAAAATTGAAGATTGACAGCACAGGGAGGTAAGCATTTCATAAATCAACAAAATCAGTAAATAAAACTAGTGCAAGAATGAAGGCATTCAGCTATTGGAAGATAGATACAGTTTTGAGGAAAGACATTGATTGATTGATTCTCTCTAGCTGCAAAATCTTATCGAGTCACTTGGAGCATTAAAAAAGTTTCAAATCCATCACAAATATAATTAAAATTACAGCACCTTGAAGTGTTATTAAATATATGGTGTTCACCATTAAGAAGCAACAGGAGGAATATACAATAGGTGAACCCGACCAACGCTAGCCGTCACATGGAGTAAACAAGCAAAAAGACCAATCAATCAAAATATTTTAGGGTTGTAAAGATGATCTATTACTATATTCAAGGAGCAATGAAGAAGAGCCTAGAGTTTTGATAAGGGTTACACAAAAATTTTCAGTGAGTAAGCCTCACCCTTGAACTGCAGATAATATATTTTTGAGCAGAAAGAAGGACTTAACCTTTCTACTGTTACAACTCATTGGAGGAGATAGATTCAACATAGTAGATCATTACAGTCGTGGAATAAATCCACTCATTTAAAGGGAACATGTCTATCAAAGGAAAGCCATTCATTAAACTCTCTATACTATCTACGCATTGAAAATCATTGAGTAAAGCTAACACCTTGGAGGTAACGCATCACCTACAGCTAACTGTTACATGCAGAGGAAGACTCGTCAGTCGAATACGAAGCATTAGAAAAATATTAATGCCAAGTGGCACAAGGAAGGCATTACACGATTAGAATTGAAGACTATTATATTCATACTAAAGAAGACCGTTACCTTAAGCAAACTCGTCCTTGACATATTTGTTGAAGAACCAGCAAAACAATCAGGAGGTTACACATGGGTCATAGAAATTGAGATAGCACCAACATAGCAGATGTTGTAGGGAGTAGCTGTTATTCGAAGCTATTAAAATATTCTTATAAGGTGTTACATTAATCTTGATCGAAGGTTTAGCATTGACCAACATTGAATGAAGCAGACCATCACATATATTTATGCTTAATTGAGGACATATCCTCATATCATTGATGTGTTGATCTTGTGTTCTAAAACCATGATGTCAAAAGGATTACAAATAGATTAGATCTTACATTCATAAGACGGCTCCAAAGCCTCGTCAACAACCCCATTGGAAATTTGAGCATGGGACCCACACGTGGAGGACGTGGAAGGTGGCATCACCTAGACCCAATTACAAGAGATACAGTGGCATTAAATTGATTTGTTTTGGAAGAACTTTGATTTCATTATCACCTTGGAGGAACCTTAGTGCAGTCGCACAACATTAAGTTCGAGCATCGAAGATTTGGGAAATCAAAATTAAAACACAAATCATGTAATTCACCCAGTCGTTAAGACAACGTAAATACTAGAAGGCCAACACAACATTTGGAGCGTTGTAGAGTTGAATGCACTCAGTGCTCATCAAATTCACCACTAAAGTTGTAGGGAGAAGTCAATCAAGCGCTATATTAAGAGAAGACTCAAGGCACGCATTCAAGAGGAGTTAAAGGGCATTAAAAAGATGCCCGTTAACCACAAAGATCACCATCCTTTAACCATTAAGGTTGTTATCTTACACTATAGTAATACAGTGGCCACCTTGAAGAAAGGAGTCAAAACAAGCGCTTATTTATCTCATGAATTCAGCAATTGCAAAGGTATAGTTTCACGTAGTTTAAATATTTGCTTTCATTAAGGAATGATAAGGCATGATACAAAAGTAAAATTGTTATTATTTACATTGAAGATACATCAACCTTAGTAAACTTGAAAGCAAACCAATAAGAAGTTTATATCCTTAAATAGTATTTCAAATCATTTTTTTTTTTTAAACATCCCAAAAGGATGCCATTTTCGGGTAAGACCCAAGGAGGTAGGGATATCTCTTTTGCCAAAATCACCCAGGGCTCACACCTAGCCCACCACCTTTAACATACTTAAGGAGCAAACCTGAAACAACAAAAAACAAGAACACATAAACACAAACACGCAAAAATATTAAAAAAGATAAAGCACACAATAAGATAAAAAGAAAAACACAACACGAACCACACAAAAAAATACAAGAACAACATAATAAAACACAAACATAACAAAAAACAATAGAACACTACAAGAAACAACCAAAAAAACATGAAAAACAAAAACAACCAAAACATAAAATAAAAAAAAAACAACCAACAATAGACAACAAAGAAAAATAAAAACATAGAAAACACTCACACACCAAAACACAAATATACAGAAACAAAAGCACAAGAACAACAAAAACACAAGAACAACAACAAAAAATACAAAATAATAAAAACACAACAAAAAAAAAACACAAAAACAAAAAAAAAAACACACACACATAAATAGAAAATAAAAAATAAAAAAATAGAACACAACAATGACCTTTCTAGACCAAAAGACTTTTAAGGCAAGAATCAACAAAGGAAACAAAAGAAATATTAGTTTGAGCTAGGGAACTAAAATACCCTGACCGAACCAAAGAGAAGCAAAAAAAGCAAGAAGAAACTAGGTACCTCCAGAACTGGAGCCATCCAAAGAAATGATAGAAATAAGAGCTTCCCTTATTTGTGAAGCCCACCATCTAGGAGGGTGGTCGTAGCAAGTAAGATCACCTTTATCCAAAGCCCAATAGCTAAAGCATCAGCACTCTTGTTCTGATCTCTGACCACATGATTGTAATCAACTTTCAAAAATCCCATTTGGATTAACTGAATCTTCTCAATAATTATTTTTATTCTCCAATCAACCTTATTATTCTTAGGAGTCTTCAAAATATTAATCATGAGTTGAGATTCAAACTCAACTAGCATCTTTTCCCATCCAACCTTAGTAGCCTCTTGAAGGCGTCTAAGGATACCACACCTCTCAGCAATATTATTGGATAGAAAACCAAAATTCTTAGCAAAAGTAAAAACCAAGGAACCATTTGAAATTCTACCAATTCCTCCCGCACTAGCTTTTCCAAGGTTCCCTCTAGAGGCTCCATCGGTATTGACTTTTCCAAAATCCTTAGGAGGAGGTTGCCAATTCCTTGTTCTATCCATCTTGAAATTTCTCACATTCCCTTTAAGTTGGTTTCTCTTAGAAGAGTTAATCTTCAATATTTTCATCACTTAATCCCATCTTTGGTGGGAGTTTTTAGGGTAATTAAGGAGTTGATGGACTGATTCAACTAAATTGGCAATGGTCTTTTTTCCAGATATAGTGAATATCCTTCCTTTCTTGATTAAAAATTTGGTTGTTCCTTTCATTCCAGATATTCCAAAGAAGAATGGTAGAACCCATCCAAACTAATTGCCTAATAAAATGATCAACACCCTCTTGATTAGGCCAATCCCTCCAAAGTTGTTCAAAAGTAAAAAAATTGAACCACTGTAAGCCAAGTAAAGTGGCCATTCTCCTCCATAGCTCAGAGGCTAAAGTACACTCAATAAAAGATGGCTAAGAGTTTCCACATTATCTCCACACATTTCACATCTAAAAGGACCATGAAAACCATGCTTCATAAGATGCTCCCCAGTAAGCACCCTACGATGCAATAAAAGCCAAGTAAAGAACCTGACCTTAGGCAAAATATTTTGAACCCACAACTAAGAAAAGATGCTAGATGTTTGGTTGGGATTATTATGGCATAAGGTTAAATAACCTTGAGCAACTGAATACTCACCCTTAGTAGTGTTGTTCCATCCAAAACAATATTTATCATGGGACCAAGAGAGAGATCTCATATGAAGGATGCATTGTATATCTTGTCTTTGCCTTTTTGGAATTTGAATAGGCTAATCCTCAATAGGAATCCAATATCTACCAACCTCTGAATTACCAGTATGGTACCAACATTAATTAGCCACCTTTATCCAGCTAGCTCAGTGAAGCTCCTCCATCCAAGGCCTCCAATCGAAAAATTGAGTTATCAAAGGCTTGTGACCATCCCAAGAATCTATCCAAAAATTTACCTGTTGACCATTATGAATGATCCAAAATAATATTTTCTTTATCAAATCTTCACAAGTCTTAAGAACTGCTAAAATGGGAGAACCTTTGGAAGGTAATTGATAGCAAACAAGGTCTTTAGGACTTTTGTTCTCAGCATATTTAGCATGGATATTTTTGGCCCAAAGAGCATTGGGGTTATGCAAAATCCTCCAATATAAATTAGCAGCTAAAGCTTTGTTGTTATTAATAGTAGACCGGAATCCTAACCCCTCTTCATTCTTTTTTTTTTGCTAAGTAACGATATATTTACAGCGGGTTTTTTGTTAAAGGATCCCAAAACCTTAGTTACATAGATAGCCGAGGCTGCAGTTGTGATTAAAAACCGGGGCTGCGCCCTTGGGCAACAAACCAGGGCCCAGGGCCCTGTTGCCTACAAAAAGACAAACCAATTTTGAAACCAGTACAACAAAATTTGGCCTGTGGCCACCAAAATATGACAAAACCGCAAAACGACACACGCCAAAACCACAAAAAACCGCTCGCCGCCGCTCCGGGAGGCCCGGTAGCCTGGCCTGGTCTGGACGGGGCCCAACCTGACAGATCAGCTCCTCTCCCTATCAGGGCCATCGCCCAGCCTACGTCGGAGTTCGGCCAGGGCACTGGCCGCTGAGGAAGCCGCTTTGGCAGAAGCGGTCAGGGAGCCAATAGTAATGTCAAGGAGAGCTCTGGTCGCCAGGTTCTGCATCTTGCTGTCGGAGTCAGAGCTGACTTCGGTGGCCTCCGGGGCCTCCACCTTGGCCTTCTTGGAGCTGCCTGCAGCCCTGCTGCTGCCTGGGGCCGGGCCTCTACGGATTGAGCTGGTGCCAGGAGTCGGGGCCCCGCCTGGGCCCTGGACCGGAGTTCTGCATTTTTGGGTGGGCCTGCGCCATTTCGGGGAAGGGGAGGCTTTGGGGGAGGGGGTCTCCTTGGATTTGGAAGCTGTAGGGGAAGCCCCAGGGGAGTTAGCCGCTTCAGGGGGGACAGAGGTCAGGGGAGGAATGTAGTGAAGCTGCGGCTGGTTGGCTAGGGCATGCCTGTACAGGACGGCCATGAGCCCTTGGTGGGAGGGCCTGGAATGGTTCCTGCGAGCTCGGTCGATGGTGAGGCCCAGGGAGTAAAGGAGAAACCGGGGGGTGCTTACCAGCGTGGCTCCGCGGAGGTGGTTGTAGAAGCTGAGATGGAAACTGTAAAGCCGTTGGTCCAGATCATCGCAGGTGATGTATTGCATCACCGGGATGATGGCTTCATCGAAGGGGGCCGGGAGGTCAGCGCGAAAGAGATTAGCTTTGTCCCACTACTGCTCCGAGAATCGGGATAGCTCCTCCTCCCAATTGTGCTTATCCCGTCGGACGAATCCGCCTTTCTCCTCATGATGCAGACCTGTCACCTCCGTCAAAAATTCTTTGGTCACTTTGAAGTGGAGCCCCTTCACTTTGACTTCTCCATCATTCCAGGTGTCCAGAAAACCTTGAGTAATATCTTCGTCGGCCCCTACGAATTTGCTGAAGAAAGGGGTGAATTTCTTGGCATTGGAGAATAGCCTGGCCGACTCGCTCAGGTTAAGAGTAGAGGGCTCGAGGAAGAAGGTCTTGGCAGCCATGAGGAGCGAACTGACAGCCCAGGGATGGGGAAAATAGGGGCGGCCTGACCAGAGACGCGGGGACAGGGGGAAGGGGAAGCAGACAAGAATGCGGGAGAGCTCTGCGCGCGACAGGTTTAAAAACTTGCAGGGGGCACAGAGGAGGGGAAGGGCCACCGACGTCGGGAAGGAGCGCTTGGGGCGGGGAGCGACACGAGCCGGGAGGAGCTGAGGGGGCGTGGCTGTCGGCTGCCACATGGGGCAGGGGAGGGGGGCCAATGCCTGTGCTCTAGATGGCGCAATCTGAGCGGGGGGCCAGCTTGGGAAAACCTCACGGGATAGAGCCACGGATGAACTGACTCAGCATGGGAATCTGATGGTGCGACGTCCAAGGCGGGAAGGTCAGAATGGGACGCCGTGCACTTCGACTTGGACTTGCCAAAAATGCCAGTCGAGCTTCGTGAAAGTCTGACGTGGCCGCTGACACTTGGCACCACGAGGGAGAGCTTGAACGGATTGGCCAGCACACTAGCAAGGGGGGCACCGGGGCCAGTCATCATGGCAAAGCAAGAAGGAGAGTCCCCTGACCACTGGGGGCGTGACAACGCAACTTCGGGGCCCCGTATCGGGGTGGGCTAAGCATCTGGGCCCTCATCGGAGCTAGGATTGTCTTGCAAAACTATTTGGACCAGAGCTTCAGGGAAGTTCATGGTCCAGGTGGTGAAGTCTTCTGCTAAGGTGGCCTGGTTGGCCATGAAATCGGTTGCCCTGTTGCCTTCCCTGTACACATGCCGAAAGGTGTGGTCAGGGAGTCCTTGGAGGATGGTGAGAGCTTCCCTAATGGAGTTGTGAATGCACCAAGAGCTGTTTCCTGGGCTACGGGTGGCTTTGATAATGACTTGGGAATCGCCCTCGATGATGACTTTTGAGGAGGACTCCTTGAGGGTGGTCAGCCCACTGAGGAGAGCTGCTGCTTCGACGAAGTTATTGGTCTGAATGCCGAGCGGTGCAGCGTACGCCAAGATCAGGGCCCCGTGACTGTCTCTGATGACCCCGCCCACTCCAGAGGGCCCGGGATTACCTTTAGAAGCTCCGTCAAAGTTAAGTTTGACCCATCCGAGAGGGGGGCAGTCCACCTTGTCTCAGAACGATGGGAGGGGGCAGGGGGGACCGAGGGGGAAGCTGAACTCCGAGGGAGGATAGGAGGGTGGCCTCGCCCGACCGTCGGGGTGCCTCGATCAAAGGGGTGGAGCGAGAATTCTCAAGGGCGAAGGAAACCACCTTGGTCGCTATCCACTAGGGGGAACGGGCCGGGGAGGAGAAGGCTCTACTGTTGCGCTCGAGCCAGAGCTGCCAAAGTAGGTGAGGAAGGCAGGAGCCCCAGAGGAAGCGGATGAAGGGGTGGGCGAAGGGGTTGGGCCACTGAGACAGGAGGTCAGAGATGGAATTGGGGGCCACCCATTGAATAGAGAATTGGGAAAGGATGAGGCCCAGGGCTTCAGAAGAGAAGGGACATCTGAGAAAGAGGTGATTAGTGGACTCCCAGGCAGCGCAACAAAGGAAGCATCTATTCGGGATCTGGAAGCCCCTCCTGATCAGGTTCTCGATGGTCAGGATCTTGTTTTGGACGGCCGCCCAGATGAAGTGGCTAATTTTGGGGATCAACTTCTTGGCCCACACCTGATGGGCTGGAAAAGGGGCCTCGTCAGGGACTCTTTGGAGGTTGTAGGCAGATTTGATAGAAAATACGCCACTGGGGGTGTCGTGCCAAACGCATCTATCGTTCCCTCTAGAAGACGGGATAACTGTCACCTTGAGGAGGCGCTGGAGCCTGGAAGCTTGGAGCGGGTGCCTGGGATTCAGGATGGGTTTCCAAGTAACCCCTCCCTGGTTCTGGGAGAGATAGGCTGACACTCTGGGCCCTCTGTCCGCCAGCCCCGGTTTGAGGATGAGGAGATCATTGTCAGCATTCAGGGCCTCATCTTGGATCCACCTGTCATCCCAAAAGTTAATCTGGGTTTCGTCCTCGAGGATCCATCTGGTCCCTTTTCGAATGATGTCTTTAGTGGAAATCAGGGATTTCCAGAAGGCTGATCCATCTCTGGGCTGGGATTCACTGAGGAAGGGGTGGTGGTGGCAGTATTTCCTGAGCACGATACTGACCCACTCATCGGGGGCATTGGTGAACACCTTCCAGGCGTGCTTGGACAAGAGGGCCTTGTTCATGAGGGTCACCCACCTGAGTCCGATTCCTCCCTCACCTTTGGGGTGGCAGACCAGGGGCCAGGAAACCAGGGGAATCCTCTTCTTATCTTCGCTGCCCGACCAGAGAAAGCATTTCTGGATTTGTTCAATGTGGGCTGCAATGGAGGCCGAGATTCTGAAGACCGACATGAAATAAACCGGAATGCTTTGGAGGACCACCGATAGGAGGGTGGCTCTGCCAGCCTGAGAGAGGAGGTGGCCTTTCCAGGGGGCCAACTTTCTCTGAATCCGATCCATCATCCCGCTCCACAGGCCCTTGGAGGATGCACCTGTAAACAGGGGAAGCCCGAGGTAAGAGGAGGGGAGGGAATCAGGGGTACAACCCAAAATCTGCCCAATTCTGATTTGCCTAGCCATGGGGGTGTGGATGAAGAAGATTTTGCTTTTTTGGAGGTTAATTTTTTGACCGACCGCCTCCTCGTACAGGGTCAAGATGTGCTTGAGGGCCTTGGCTTGAGGGATCAAAGCTGAAGTGGCGAGGATGGTGTCATCCACAAACTGCTGATGAGACACAGGGGGTAGGCCCGACACAGGCCTGATGCCCGAAATGAGTCCGTGGGAAACAACGCTCGAGATGGTACGTCCCAGGGCCTCAACCAGGATGATGAAGAGGATCGGGGATAGGGGGTCACCTTGACGAAGGCCTCTGGAGCTGGGGAAGAATCCGGTAGGGGATCCGTTGATGAGGATCGAGAACCAGGGGGAGGACACATAGTTGCTGATGAGCCTGACCCAGGAGGGATGGAACCCGAACTTGAGGAGGACCTTGGAAAGGAAGCCCCAGTCAACTCTATCAAAGGCCTTGTTCATATCCAGCTTGAGCAGGAAGGAGGCCTTCTTGGAAAGGAAGGCCGAGTGGATGGCCTCGTGCATGATGATAACTCCGTCTGTGATCAATCTGCCTTTGACCGAGCTCCCCTGGTAGGGGGCAATGATCAGGGGAAGGATATCCTTGAGGCGGGAGGCCATGGATTTGGTCAAGATTTTGTATAAAACATTGCACAGACTGATGGGGCAAAAATCTGAGAGGGATCTGGCAGCCTGGGACTTGGGGATCAGGGCAATGAAGGTGGAGTTTATACCTCTGGGGATGGAGCTGGCAGCCTGGAGGTCCCGGATGGCTGCACACACTTCTTGCCCAATGATGTCCCAAAAGGATTGGAAGAAATGGGGGAAACCCATCCGGGCCCGGGGCCGCCTCAGCCTTCATGGAAAACGTGGCAGCATGGATTTCGGAGTCAGACAGGGGCTGCACGAGCATCTCATTTGCCATGGCCGAGACTGAAGTAGGAATATGTTCCAGCAGGGAGTCTGCCACTTCTGGGGACATGGGGGGCTATCGCCAAGGAGCTCCTGGAAGAAGTTGGTGGCTTCAGTCCGAATGTCCTCTTCATCCTTGATAGTTCTGCCGTCACTGCTCACCAACTCAGCAATCCTGTTAGAGCCCCTATTTTTGAGGGTCGATGTGTGGAAGAACTTCGTATTAGCATCGCCATCTTGGAGCCATAGGGCTCTCGACTTCTATCTCCAAAAGGTTTCTTCCCTGGCCAGGATGTTGTGATACTCACTGAGGGCCAGGCGTTCCTCTTCCCTGATCCCCGGGTCGTGGGAGCCCGCCTGGAATCTGAGCTCAAGGTCTTCGAGTTTTTTCTTAACTGCCGCTTTATTTTCAAAGATGTTACCAAACACCTCTCTGTTCCATACCTTGAGTTGCTCTTTGAGGCATCTCAGCTTGTGGTAGACTTGTTCAACGGGGCGCCCAGGGACTGGGGAAGCCCACCAGCAGCCAACCTGGGCCCTGAAGTTGGGATGATGCAGCCACATGGACTCGAACCGAAAGGGTCGCTTGGGGGAGGAGCGATGATCGGTTTCGAGGAGGAGGGGGCTGTGGTCGGACCCAATTTTAGGGAGGGCCAGCAAGGTTGCATCCACAAATAGGGGAATGGCTTCCTTGGATAGGAACACTCTGTCCAACCTGACCTGGATATGGTTTGCTCCCGCTCTTCTGTTTGACCAGGTGAACCTGGCTCCTTTCAGCCTGACGTCCATGAGCTCGTTGAGGTCGGTGAAGGCTCCAAAGTCCTCCATGCTCTTGCCCAGAGCCGTTGAGCCCCCACTTTTGTCAGAAAGGAATAGGGGACTATTGAAGTCCCCTACCAGGATCCAAGGGAGGGGGGCAAAGGCTTCTCTCATCGAGCTGATTTCCTTCCATAAGCCAGCTTTCTCAACCGGGTTGTTAGGAGCGTAGACGTTAGACAGGATCCACGAGCACCTTGACTTCACGCAATGGACTAGAATGTTGATTATTCTAGGAGAAGATGATATGAGCCTCCCCTCGAAAGACCGGGGATCCCACATGCATAGTAAGCCCTTGGCTGTGCCAGCCGTAGGGGTAGACAGGGACTCGCAGTTGCGCCAGGTAGCTTGGGCGACTCTCTGGGCAGCTGCATCATCTATTTTGGTCTCCTGGAGGAGGAGGAAGGACGGGCGGTGATCCTTGCGGAGTTGGTGGAGGATCCTTTTCTTGGGGGCACCATTGAGCCCCCTGACATTCCAGGTGATGAGCTTCATTTGACACCCTTGTGGGGTCGCTTGCCCCCCTTCCCGACCAGAGCAGGGGGTTTGGGTCGAAGGGCATCCATTTTGGAGAAGCTCACGGCAACGTCAGAGAGGGTTGCCTGGGAGCCATTGGCTATGTCATCTTCAGTGATCCTTGCTCGCTGGTCGCCCAGGGTGGGCCGGCCTCTCTTGAGTTTGTTGCCAAAGTCTGTGGTGAAAGTCTTGCTTCGGGTCATCTTGGGGCTGATCTCATCGGGCCCAGATGGAGAACTGCCTTCAACCTCTTCGTCAGACCTCTCGAAGCTGCACTCTGAAGGGGGAAGGCCAGAAGGGACCACCGGGAGGGGCTGGAGGGGGTCGAGGGGGGGATAGCGGGGGGGGGGGGGGAGGAGGAAACCCGGACAAAGGAAGACGGGAAGGTGGGAGCCGGCGGGGAAGAGGGCCCGGGTGGCTCACAGACCTGGGGGGCGCAAGCAGGGGCCTGCAGGGAGGGATTCGCATCGGGTGGGGGGGAAAACCTGGGGTCGGGGCCCCAGAAGATGACTCAGGGAGGGGAGCAGGGGAAGGGGAAGCCTGGGGAAGACCATCCTCCAGGCTAGGGCCCGCTTGGGATTCCTTTGGGATAGAAGGGGGAGCCTCCATGGTGGTCCAGGCCTGAGATCTATGGCCATCACGAGGGGGCCCTCGGGAGGGGACCCGACCTGGTCGGGAAGGGAGTTTGGGGATAGGGCCATCGACCTTCTTGGATACAGGGCATTGATGGGGGAGATGGCCCTGAGTGCAACAGAGAGGGCAGAAAGTAGGTTTATTTTTGTAGATCAGAGATTGGCACCAAAAGAAGGACCCAGAGGAGATGGTCACCGAAGAGGGAAGTTCGGATTCTAGATTTGCATTGACGCAAAATCTGGCATGAACCATCCGGGAGCCTGCCTTGGTAGCGGGGTCGAATGCCACCAGTTCCCCGATCGATTGGGCAATAAGTCTTAGGACGTCTTCATGCCACAAGTGGAAGGGAAGCTCAGGGAGCCGGACCCAGACCGGGGCAAAGTTGATGCTTTGGGTGCTGGGGTGGAAGTCAGCTCCATATCGCCTGAGGAAGAGGCTTTTGCGTCCCAGAAACCAGGGCCCGCCCGACAAGATCTTTTCAGCATCATCGCTGTTATTTAATTTGATGATGAAGAATCCCTTGGTGAGGGCCACCAGCTGAATATGTCCAAAAACTTTCCATTTGGAAGCCGCCCATCTGCGGATGGTTTCCATGTCCGGGCGCCCTCCCAGGAACTTCCCAACCAGGGAGGCAGAGGATCCAGCGACAAGGGAGGAGTAGACCTCCTCTTGAATAGAAATGTGGGTGCCCTCGAGGGAGAGCCCTAAACCCAGGGCCCGAGGCTGGGCCCTGGTGCCAGCCAAGATCTGTTGATAGGAGGGTTTGGGCCCACCCGGGGTAGAACCCTGCCCAGGATCTGGAGGCTTTTTCCCTAGGCCTACGCTTGCATCGAGCCAGGGAGGAGGTCCTGGGCCCAAGATGTCGTCCCCACCCTGTCCACCATTCTGCTCAGCCTCTGAGCCCTCCTCTGGGCCCATCGAGGGCCTTGCGGGCCCGGGTCCGGGCCCCGACGTGCCCGACCCTCCAACTCCCACCCTGGAACTTGCACCAGCTTCTGAACCTATGCCCAGTCCCACTCCCGCTCCCACTCCCATTCCTGCTCCCGCTCCCGCCATCCAACATTCAAGTTCTTGGAATCTAACCCCTCTTCATTCTTAGGAAGACATAAAGTGTCCCATTTCACCAAGGCCCATTTTCTTTTCTCCTTAGTACCACTCTAGAGGAACCGATGACTGATTTGATCTAGTTCTCAAAGAACATCCTTTGGGATATTCAACATGGTAGAAACATAAATAGGAATAGCCCGACGGACTGATTTTACCAAGATGATTCTACCCCTAGAAGAAAGCCACCTATTGGTCCACTTTCTAATTTTCTTCTTGACTTTGTCCAACAACCAATTCCAATATTTTTTTCTATATTCAAATATTGATGGGAATACCTAAATAAGTGATTGGAAGGGAGGTCTTATTATATATTAATTTATCCAAGACCATGGATTCCTGTATGGTAGAGTTGTGAAAGAAAATGACTTTAGATTTGTCTTCATTGATCAATTGCTCGGTAGCCTTAGAAAATTAGCTAATGTTTTGCTTAATATTAGAAGATTCCTTAACTGTAGCTTTACCTAAAAGAGTAGAGTCATCAATAAATAGAATATGAGAGATAGTTCTAGCTCCATTATCAATGGTAACTCCCTCAAGGGTTTTGTTTTCTCTCTTTTTGGTTATAGTCCTACCTAAACATTCAGAAATAATGATGTATAAATAAGGGGATAGGGTGCCACCTTGCCTAATACCTCTGGAAGCTAGAAACAACTGAGAAGGTCTGCCATTGATAAGAACTAAGTATGAAACTAGAGAGATATATCCTATAATCCAATCCATCCAATCATGAGAGAAACTAAATTCCCTCAAAACTTTGGTAAGGAAGTGCCAATCCACTCTTTCATAAGCTTTGGATAAGTCTAATTGAATGAACATGGAAGGATATTTTTGCATATCCATGGAATGGATGGCTTCCTGAGCAAGAACTATCTCATCCACTATTTGACACCCTTCCACATAACCCCCTTGTTCAGGGGAAATAATATTATGCAAAAGAGACTTCAACCTTTCTACCATGATCTTAGTAATGATTTTGAGAAGAACATTACATAAAGCAATAGGTCTAAAAGCTGAGATATGTTTAGCCTCTTGAGCTTCTGGAACAAGAGCAATATAGGTTTTATTGATAACCTTCAAAAAAAATTTGGCTTTCCTAGCTTCTTCCACCACCTCTAATAAATCATAATGAAGGATATCCTAGAACTCTTGGTAGAACTCGATGGAAAAACCATCACGACCTAGGGTTTTTCCTTTTTACAATTTAAAAACTACCTGTTGAACCTCATTGATAGTAACAGGAGCAGTCAAAATAGAGTTCTCCTCAGAAGTGATAAGAGAAGGGATTGCTTGAAGAACATTTTGTTGAGAAGTCGATTCAAGAGGAGTAGCAGCAAAAATATTGGAAAAGTAATTGACAACAATAGAATTCATGCCATCCCATGTGTAGACAACATCTCCAGAATCTGATTTTAGGGAAGAAATAAAGTTGTGAGATCATATTTCAAATCATATTAGTCGAAATATAAGTATATTAATATTTGAAATTAATACCATAGGAGTTATAAGGCTTTCTACTTGGAAACCAAATTATTATTATTGCAAACATTATCAATTTCTAGAATTCTAAAAATAGGGAGATATAAAGTATACTACATAAAAAAATTAGACAAATTGGAATTTCAAAAATTGATCTATTGAAGTTAAGGTTAGGAAGCTCATTATTTACTTAAAAGGGTTGGAATTATTTACTTATACTTGTATCATACTCATACTAAAAAGGACAAAAGAAATCCAACCATAGAGAACTTCATCAAATTCAAAGGTGCATGTTGGAAATTTGAGTGATTTTATGTTGTCATTGATGTCACATGGATCGCATTGAGTTTTGGTGGCCAAAGCATTTCATAAATAAGCATTTATGATATTTTGGAGAGCATGGATATATACAAGGGTTTTTGTGAAAACCAAGGTAGGCAAAATAAAAGGTTTTATTTAAAACCATGGATGGCAGATTTGAAATGGGTTTTTCTTAAAACCCAGGTTGGCTTTTCGTTTCATCGAAAAAGGTGCCCCGATGATGGAGATATTTAATTTTAAATATTTAAGTTTAAATTTTAAATTATTTAAAATTAAAATTAAAATTTAATTTATAGCGCCGACGTCAAAGAAAGGAAAAGGCATAAAACTAATATTTAAATTATAGCGCCGACGTCAAAGGAAAGGAGGAGGACATATATATATGCCCAAAGTTTTGATTTATTTCCCTAAGCGCTCGATTTGATATTTGGATTCGAATGGTAAAAGAGCCTACGCATCGTGTGTCGAAGTGTGTGTGAAAAGGGTTTTAAAAGGCTTACGATTTTTGCATTCGTTGAAGAGACTATTGTGGAGTAAAGCCAAACGTATAGGCCTCCTTGGCCTAGTGGTTCGTGCGTTGTGTGTGAAGCAGGAGGTCCTGCGTTCGATTCTTGCCGGAGGTGTTTTGTTGTGTTGAAACGCGTGAAGCGCGTTTTGTTTTCGAAGGGCGCATATATTCGTGGCATAAGGTTTTGTTGTGTGCTCCTTTTGAGCACGTGAGGGCGTGTGGCCCAATGGCAGGTTGGATGTGGTTAAGGCACTGAGCAAGGAAGGTCACGAGATCGAATCCCATCAGGGACAGAGGCAAGTTAATAATTTTTAGATATATTTTATTTTTCTAAAGTTGCCCTAGGAGGAATAAGGGTTATGATGCATGTTTAAAAAAGAGAGATTTCTAGTGATTTATTTTTTAGAAGTATATCATATTATATATCGTTGGAAAGCTTATTCCGAGGGCTATTTGATTAACTTTCTTAGAGGGAGAAATAAGGTGTGTGTAAAGAGATATTTCTGATTTTGTAAAGAGGTTCAAAAGTGAAGGTTGCTTTGTTCTTTTTCAAAAGAGATCAATTCATTTATGAAGTGACATGGTGTATGTTATTGAGTAGGAGTAATAAGGTGTTATTTGGATGTTATTGTTGTGTTATTAATCAAGATCTCTAACCCTTGTTGAAAGTTGAAAAAGAAAGTGTGTTGAGTGAGACAGATTTTGTGGACAACCAAAAGGCTTCTTCATCTTCATAAAAGGTATGGGCACATTCTCCTATTGATTGTTTATGGTGGTTGATTTCTGAAATATCATTGGAGAGAAAAGGATTAATTGTGGTTTCCTTTTCGAAAGTAGTTGGTTGAATGTCTCAAGGTTTTCTGGGTTGAGAGTTGCTATTAAACCTTGTTTTATAAGCATTGTTGTTGAAGCCATTAGTAGTGTGAAAAACCTGAGATAGGGTTTGAGAAAAACATGAGTATCATTGTTATGTGAGATTTGTGGTTGAGCATTGTTGGAAACATTTGAGTTGGTTGATACATGCTTGGACTAGGGTTTGTAAGAAAGAGTTGTTCCTTGTGGTAGTTGGTTGAGAAGAGTTGTTTGAGCCTAGTCAAGTGATTGTGTGAAGTGGTTGTTCAAGTTCCATGAAATAAACTATTCTATATTATGGATTTGAGTTGAGATTGAGATTTGAGGATAGAACATATTGAGTCTCTAACAATTCTCTTTATGCTTCTATAATATTGATTTGAGTTGAGATTGGGATTTGAGTATAGAACATATTGAGTCTCTAACAATTCTCTTTATGCTTCTAAGAGATTAAATTATTGAGCAAGTTCTTGGTGAGCTTTGTAGAGCATATTTGGACAAGTTTTGTGTGAGCTTGTTGAGCAAATTTGGACAAGTTATGTGTGAGCTTGTTGAGCATATTTGGACAAGTTTTGTGTGAGCTTGTTGAGCAGGTTATGAGTGAGCCTATTGAGCAGGTTCTGAGTGAGCCTATTGATAGAGCTTTGGAGGTGATAGAGTACAGAGGATAGAGTCTTAGTGGATAGAGATCCAATAGCTAGCATAATTGAAGATAGATCTGAGTGAGGAGTCTTCAAGTGGAGAGAGATCCACCAGTCAGTGCAACAGAGAGACAAAGTCTTCTAGAAGATCACTAGCCAGAGTAGAAGGGGAAAGAGTTCTCCTATGGAAGAGATCCACGAACTTGAGATTAGGGGATCAACATCTCCTTTGGACAGAGATCCATAAACATTGTAATTGGGAAGGATTCCCAAAGAGATTGATTGAGAAAGTTTTAGTAAAATATTTTCTCTATGGAGTAGCCCACATTGGGTGAACCACGTAAACTGTGGTGTCTCTATTGTGTATGGTGTTTTGTGCATTGCTTGATTACTGCTATTGATACTATTGTCTATACACTGCATAATATTGAATTGAAAAGAAAAGTAAAAAGTGGTCTTATATTGTTCACCCCCCTCTCAATATAAGCTTGTGTTCTTCAATTGGTATCAGAGCAGGTTCCTTCAGAAATACTAACAAGCTTGAAGGTAGATTCTACTGGGTTATAGGATGGATAGATGGTATATTGATAGTGGGTGCTCTAGTCATATGATTGGGTATAAAGAAAAGTTCATTTCTCTAAAAAGGAACAACAACGGATCTATGAGATTTGGTGATAATGCTTCAACTAAAATCAAAGGGAGAGGAACTTTAAGTTTGGATGATGGAAAAACTACTACACAGGGTGTACTCTATGTTGAGGGTCTAAAACACAATCTATTGAGTGTAAGTCAGCTTTGTGATCGAGGGTACACAGTTACTTTTTCCTCTACAGGATGCAAAATCAGGGAAACAAAAACAGGGAAGCTTGTTGCAAATGCAGGAAGAACCAATAACAATCTCTACATGTTCAGCGAAATAAAAAGGGAAAAATGTCTTCTATCTCAAGAAGAAGAAAGTTGGTTATGGCATAAAAGGTTGTGTCATTTGAACTTCGACAACATAGTAAGGATAAGCAACAAAAAAATTGTCAGAGATCTACCAAAGATAAAAAGACCTTCAAATACAATTTGTGCACAGTGTCAGTATGGAAAGCAGACAAGATCAAGTTTCAAGGCAAAATAATATTCCTCTTCCAAGGTTTTAGAATTGATTCATACTAATTTATGTGGTCCTATGAGAACCAAAATCCTGCAGGGTGAAAGCTACTTCATGTTGTTCATAGATGATTATTCTAGAATGACTTGGGTTGTTTTTCTGAAAGAAAAATCAGAGGCATTTGAGCATTTCAAAGTATTCAAAGAAATGGTAGAAAATGAAATAGGAAAGAAGATCAAGTGTTTGTGATCAGATAGAGGAGGGGAATTCATCTCTACAGAATTCATTGAGTTTTGTGCAGAACATGGAATCATAAAAGAATACTCAGTAGCCAGGACTCCTCAGCAAAATGGAGTAGTAGAAAGAAAGAATAGAACTCTTGAGAATATGGCTAGAGCAATGCTAAATGAATCAAGAATCTCAGATGGGTTTTGGAAGGAAGCAATCAGTACAACAGTATATGTTATGAATAGAGCTCAAGTTAGAACAAAGCAACATAAGACTCCATATGAGTTTTGGAAAGGAAGACCTCCCATAGTAAACTACTTCAAAATTTTTGGAAGTAAGTGTTATATCAAAAGAGAGGATAAGGACTTGGGCAAGTTTGATCCTAGATGCGATGAAGGTATTTTTCTTGGATACTCTACAAAGAGTAAGGCCTACATATGCTACAATAAAAGAACACATACCATGGTGGAAAGTATAAATGTCAGAGTTGATGAAAGAACAAGAATAAATGAGCCACCTTAGGAAGATATTCTTGAAGAAGAAGAAAGTTGTTAGGAAGAAATGGGTGAAGATTCAGATGAAGAAGATGTGCAGAATATACCTTCCAAAACTTCATCAAGATATATTCAAAAAAATCATCCAGAGGACTTGATCATTGGTAGCCCTGATGTAAGATGGACAAGAAGAGGAATCATAGGCTCAACAGAACAAGCAAATGTTTCACTACTATCGAAGATAGAACCAAAGGATTTCAGAGAGGCAGAAAGTGATGAATGTTGGATTAAAGCAATGAAGGAAGAACTAGATCATATTGAAAAAAGTAAGACTTGGGAATTAGTTCCAAGACCAAAAGGAAAAAATGTAATTGGTACTAAATGGGTCTATAGGAACAAACTGAATGAAGATGGTCAAGTCATCAGAAACAAGGCAAGATTGGTGTGTAAAGGGTATGCACAAGTAGAAGGAATTGATTTTGATGAGACCTTTGCACCAGTTGCAATATTGGAAGCTATACGGATGTTTCTGGCACTTTCAAGCTACAAGAATTTCAAAGTATATCAGATGGATGTCAAATCAACATTTCTGAATGGTCACTTAGAAGAAGAAGTTTACATAGAACAACCAGATGGGTTTAATCAAGCAGATAAGCCAGATTATGTATGCAGATTGAAAAAGGCTCTTTATGGCTTAAAGCAAGCTCCCAGAGCATGGTATTCAATACTGGATAAATATCTTCGAGAGCAAGGTTTCAGAAAGGGAACAGTTGATAGCAATCTGTATATTAAAAATAAGGGAAATGATTTGATGATTGTGGAAGTTTATGTGGATGATATTATTTTTGGGGGTAGCAATGACAGAATGTGCCAAGAATTTGCAAGAAACATGACTAATGAATTTGAAATGTCTATGCTTGGTGAATTAACCTTTTTCCTCGGACTACAGATTTCACAATTAGAAAAAGGGATATTTCTTTCACAAACAAAGTATATAAAAGAGATGTTGAAGAAATTCAAAATGGAAGATAGTAATCCAGTTAGCACTCCAATGGTTACAGGGTGCAAATTAAGCAAAGATGATGAATCTCCTGATGCAAATCAAACTCTATACAGATCTATGATTGGTAGCCTATTATATGTTACAGCCACAAGACCAGATATAATATAGGCAGTTGGTTTAGTGGGAATATTTCAAGCAGCTCCAAAAGAATCACATGTGACAACAGTGAAAAGAATACTCAGATATCTCAAAGGAACAATGGAGTATGGTCTATGGTATCCTAGAAGCAGCAAGTTCACTCTCACAGCTTACACAGATGCAGATTGGGCAGGAAATATTGATGATAGAAAAAGCACAAGCGGAGGAGCATTCTTTCTTGGTGATTGCCTAGTTTCTTGGCTAAGCAAGAAACAACCATCAATGTCACTTTCCACAATAGAGGCAGAATATATTGCAGCGGCAACATGTTGTTCACAGGTATTATGGATGAAACAGACTCTTAAATATTTTAGTATAGAACATGATCATCCCATTCCTATTTTATGTGATAATACTAGTGCTATAAGTATCTCGAAGAATCTAATAATGCATGCTAGAACAAAGCACATTCCAATCAAGTATCATTTTTTAAGAGAGCAGGTTACAGAGCAACAAGTAAAATTGGAATATGTTCCTACAAAATATCATATTGCAGACATATTTACAAAACCATTACCAAGAGAAATGTTTGAGCGTTTGAGAGAATAGTTGGGAGTAAAAGTACTCCCACCCCAAAATTAATCACCTCAAGAGAGAAGGTGGTGAGGGGGCTAAGCTTAAGAGTCATATCTTTTAGCCCCATAGGTGTCCCTTTTGCCATTGATGTCAAAGGGGGAGAGATTTGAGTAAGGGGGAGAGCATTGAGTTAGGGGGAGCAGCCTCCAAAGAGAGCATTGAGTTAGGGGGAGCAACCTCCATAGAGAGTATTGAGTCAGGGGGAGCAGCTTTGATTCTCAGAGATGGTTTTTGCAGTGATTGTGGTGATTTACAATAGAGGTGTTGCCATCAATGACAAAGGGGGAGATTGTTGGAAATTTGAGTGATTTTATGTTGTCATTGATGTCACATGGACCATTGATGTCACATGGATCACATTGAGTTTTGGTGGCCAAAGCATTTCATAAATGAGCATTTATGATATTTTGGAGAGCATGGATATATACAGGGTTTTTGTGAAAACCAAGGCAGGCAAAATAAAAGGTTTTATTTAAAACCATGGATGGCAGATTTGAAATGGGTTTTTCTTAAAACCCAGGTTGGCTTTTCGTTTCGTCGAAAAAGGTGCCCCGATGATGGAGATATTTAATTTTAAATATTTAAGTTTAAATTTTAAATTATTTAAAATTTAAAATTAAAATTAAAATTTAATTTATAGCGTCGACGTCAAAGAAAGGAAAAGGTATAAAACTAATATTTAAATTATAGCACCGACGTCAAAGGAAAGGAGGAGGACATATATATATATATATATATATATATATATATATATATATGCCCAAAGTTTCGATTTATTTCTCTAAGCGCTCGATTTGATATTTGGATTTGAATGGTAAAAGAGCTTGCGCATCGTGTGTCGAAGTGTGTGTGAAAAGGGTTTTAAAAGGCTTACGATTTTTGCGTTTGTTGAAGAGACTATTGTGGAGTAAAGCTAAACATATAGGCCTCCTTGGCCTAGTGGTTCATGCATTGTGTGTGAAGCAGGAGGTCCTGCGTTCGATTCTTGTCGGAGGTGTTTTGTTGTGTTGAAACGCATGAAGCGTGTTTTGTTTTTGAAGGGCGCAGATATTCGTGGCATAAGGTTTTGTTGTGTGCTCCTTTTGAGCACGTGAGGGCGTGTGGCCCAATGGTAGGTTGGTTGTGGTTAAGGTGTTGAGCAAGGAAGGTCATGAGATCGAATCCCGTCAGGGATAGAGGTAAGTTAATAATTTTTAGATATATTTTATTTTTCTAAAGTTGCCCTAGGAGGAATAAGGGTTATGATGCATGTTTAGAAAAGGAGAGATTTCTGATGATTTAATTTTTAGAAGTATATCATATTATATATCGTTGGAAAGCTTATTCGGAGGGCTATTTTATTAACTTGCTTAGAGGGAGAAATAAGGTGTGTGTAAAGAGATATTTCTGATTTTGTAAAGAGGTTCAAAAGTGAAGGTTGCTTTGTTCTTTTTCAAAAGAGATCAATTCATTTATGAAGTGACATGGTGTATGTTATTGAGTAGGAGTAATAAGGTGTTATTTGGATGTTATTGTTGTGTTATTAATCAAGATCTCTAACCCTTGTTGAAAGTTGAAAAAGAAAGTGTGTTGAGTGAGACAGATTTTGTGGACAACCAAAAGGCTTCTTCATCTTCATAAAAGGTATGGGCACATTCTCCTATTGATTGTTTATGGTGGTTGATTTCTGAAATATCATTGGAGAGAAAAGGATTAATTGTGGTTTCCTTTTCGAAAGTAGTTGGTTGAATGTCTCAAGGTTTTCTGGGTTGAGAGTTGCTATTAAACCTTGTTTTATAAGCATTGTTGTTGAAGCCATTAGTAGTGTGAAAAACCTGAGATAGGGTTTGAGAAAAACATGAGTATCATTGTTATGTGAGATTTGTGGTTGAGCATTGTTGGAAATATTTGAGTTGGTTGATACATGCTTGGACTAGGGTTTGTAAGAAAGAGTTGTTCCTTGTGGTAGTTGGTTGAGAAGAGTTGTTTGAGCCTAGTCAAGTGATTGTGTGAAGTGGTTGTTCAAGTTCCATGAAACAAACTATTCTATATTCTGGATTTGAGTTGAGATTGAGATTTGAGGATAGAACATATTGAGTCTCTAACAATTCTCTTTATGCTTCTATAATATTGATTTGAGTTGAGATTGGGATTTGAGTATAGAACATATTGAGTCTCTAACAATTCTCTTTATGCTTCTATGAGATTGAATTATTGAGCAAGTTCTTGGTGAGCTTGCTAGAGTAGTTTTGGGCAAGTTCTTGGTGAGCTTGCTAGTGCAGATTTGGGCAAGTTCTTGGTGAGCTTGCTAGTGCATATTTGGACAAGTTATTGGTGAGCTTGTTGAGTATATTTGGACAAGTTCTTTGTGAGCTTGTTGAGCATATTTGGAGAAGTTCTATGTGAGCTTGTTGAGAAATTTGGACAAGTTCTATGTGAGCTTATTGAGTAGGTTCTGAGTGAGCCTATTGATAGAGCTTTGGAGGTGACAGAGTACAGAGGATAGAGTCTCAGTGGATAGAGATCCAACAACTAACACAATTGAAGATAGATCTGAGTGAGGAGTCTTCAAGTGGAGAGAGATCCACCAGTCAATGCAACAGAGAGACAAAGTCTTCTAGAAGATCACTAGCCAGAGTAGAAGGGGAAAGAGTTCTCCTATGGAAGAGATCCATGAACTTGAGATTAGGGGATCAGCATCTCCTTTGGATAGAGATCCATAAACATTGTAATTGGGAAGGATTCCCAAAGAAATTGATTGAGAAATTTTTAGTAAAATATTTTCTCCGTGGAGTAGCCCACATTGGGTGAACCACGTAAACTGTGGTGTCTCTATTGTGTATGGTGTTTTGTGCATTTCTTGATTACTGCTATTGATATTGTTGTCTATACACTGCATAATATTGAATTGAAAAGAAAAGTAAAAAGTGGTCTTATACTGTTCACCCCCCCTCTCAATATAAGCTTGTGTTCTTCAATTGGTATCAGAGCAGGTTCCTTCGGAAAGACTAACAAGCTTGAAGGTATATTCTATTGGGTTATAGGATGGATAAGATGGTATATTGATAGTGGGTGCTCTAGTCATATGATTGGGTATAAATAAAAGTTCATTTCTCTAAAAAGGAACAACAACAGATCCGTGAGATTTGGTGATAATCCTTCAGCTAAAATCAAAGGGAGAGGAACTTTAAGTTTGGATGATGGAAAAACTACTACATAGGGTGTACTCTATGTTGAGGGTCTAAAACAAAATATGGTCAGAAAGAAAGAATAGAACTCTTGAGAATATGGCCAGAGCAATGCTAAATGAATCAAGAATCTCAGATGAGTTTTGGAAGGAAGCAATCAGTACAATAGTATATGTTATGAATAAAGCTCAAGTTAGAAAAAAGCAATGTAAGACTCCATATGATTTTTAGAAAGGAAGACCTCCCACAGTAAACCACTTCAAAAAATTTGGAAGTAAGTGTTATATCAAAAGAGAGGATAAGGACTTGGGCAAGTTTGATCCTAGATGCGATGAAGGTATTTTTCTTGGATACTCTACAAAGAGTAGGACCTACAGATGCTACAATAAAAGAACACATACCATGGTGGAAAGTGTAAATGTCAGAGTTGATGAAAGAACAGGAATAAATGAGCCACCTTAGGAAGATATTCTTGAAGAAGAAGAAAGTTGTCAGGAAGAAATGGGTGAAGATTTAGATGAAGAAGATGTGCAGAATATACCTTCCAAAACTTCATCAAGATATATTTAGAAAAATCATCTAGAGGACTTGATCATTGGTAGCCCTGATGTAAGACGGACAAGAAGAGGAATCATAGGCTCAACATAACAAGCAAATGTTTCACTACTATCGAAGATAGAACCAAAGGATTTCAGAGAGGCAGAAAGTGATGAATGTTGGATTAAAGCAATGAAGGAAGAACTAGATCAGATTGAAAAAAGTAAGACTTGGGAATTAGTTCCAAGACCAAAAGGAAAAAATGTAATTGGTACTAAATGGGTCTATAGGAACAAACTGAATGAAGATGGTCAAGTCATCAAAAATAAGGTAATATTGGTGTGTAAAGGGTATGCACAAGTAGAAGGAATTGATTTTGATGAGACCTTTGCACCAATTGCAATATTGGAAGCTATACGGATGTTTCTGGCACTTTCAAGCTACAAGAATTTCAAAGTATATCATATGGATGTCAAATCAGCATTTTTGAATGGTCACTTAGAAGAATTTGACATAGAACAACCATATGGGTTTAATCAAGCAGATAAGCCAGATTATGTATGCATATTGAAAAAGGCTTTTTATGGCTTAAAGCAAGCTCCCAGAGCATGGTATTCAAGACTGGATAAATATCTTTGAGAGTAAGGTTTTAGAAAGGGAACAGTTGATAGCAATTTGTATATTAAAAATAAGGGAAATGATTTGATGATTGTGGAAGTTTATGTGGATGATATTATTTTTGGGGGTAGCAATGATAGAATGTACCAAGAATTTGCAAGAAACATGACTAATGAATTTGAAATGTCTATGCTTGGTGAATTAACCTTTTTCCTCGAACTATAGATTTCACAATTAGAAAAAGGGATATTTCTTTCACAAACAAAGTATATAAAATAGATGTTGAAGAAATTCAAAATGGAATATAGTAAGCCAGTTAGCACTCCAATGGTTACAGGGTGCAAATTAAGCAAAGGTGATGAATCTCCTAATGCAAATCAAACTCTATACAGATCTATGATTGGTAGCCTATTATATGTTACAACCACAAGACCAGATATAATATAGGTAGTTGGTTTAGTGGGAATATTTCAAGTAGCTCCAAAAGAATCACATGTGACAGCAATGAAAATAATACTTAGATATCTCAAAGGAACAATGGAGTATGGTCTATGGTATCCTAGAAGCAACAAGTTCACTCTCACAGCTTACACAGATGCATATTGGGCAAGAAATATTGATGATAGAAAAAGCACAAGCGGAGGAGCATTCTTTCTTGGTGATTGCCTAGTTTCTTGGCTAAGCAAGAAACAACCATCAGTGTCACTTTCCACAACAGAGGCAGAATATATTATAGTGGCAACATGTTGTTCATAGGTATTATGGGTGAAACAAACTCTTAAATATTTTAGTATAGAACATGATCATCCCACTCCTATTATGTGTGATAATACTAGTGCTATAAGTATCTCAAAGAATCCAGTAATGCATGCCAGAACAAAGCACATTCCAATAAAGTATCATTTTTTAAGAGAGCATGTTACAGAGCAACAAGTAAAATTGGAATATGTTCCTACAAAATATCATATTGTAGACATATTTACAAAACCATTACCAAGAGAAACATTTGAGCGTTTGAGAGAAAAATTGGGAGTAAAAGTACTCCCACCCCAAAATTAATCACCTCAAGAGAGAAGGTGGTGAGGGGGCTAAGCTTAAGAGTCATATCTTTTAGCCCCATAGGTGTCCCTTTTGCCATTGATGTCAAAGGAGGAGATATTTGAGTAAGGGGGAGAGCATTGAGTTAGGGGGAGCAGCCTCCAAAGAGAGCATTGAGTTAGGGGGAGCAACCTCCATAGAGAGTATTGAGTTAGGGGGAGCATCTTTGATTCTCAGAGATGGTTTTTACAGTGATTGTGGTGATTTACAATAGAGGTGTTGCCATCAATGACAAAGGGGGAGATTGTTGGAAATTTGAGTGATTTTATGTTGTCATTGATGTCACATGGATCACATTGAGTTTTGGTGGCCAAAGCATTTCATAAATAAGCATTTATGATATTTTGGAGAGCATGGATATATATAGGGTTTTTGTGAAAACCAAGGCAGGCAAAATAAAAGGTTTTATTTAAAACCATGGATGGCAGATTTGAAATGGGTTTTTCTTAAAACCCAGGTTGGCTTTTCGTTTCATCGAAAAAGGTGCCCCGGTGATGGAGATATTTAATTTTAAATATTTAAGTTTAAATTTTAAATTATTTAAAATTTAAATTTAAAATTAAAATTTAATTTATAGCGCCGACGTCAAAGAAAGGAAAAGGCATAAAACTAATATTTAAATTATAGCATCGACGTCAAAGGAAAGGAGGAGGACATATATATATATATATGCCCAAAGTTTTGATTTATTTTTCTAAGCGCTCGATTTGATATTTGGATTTGAATGGTAAAAGAGTATGTGCATCATGTGTCGAAGTGTGTGTGAAAAGGGTTTTAAAAGGCTTACGATTTTTGTGTTCATTGAAGAGACTATTGTGGAGTAAAGCCAAATGTATAGGCCTCCTTGGCCTAGTGGTTTGTGTGTTGTGTGTGAAGCAGGAGGTCCTGCGTTCAATTCTTGTCGGAGGTGTTTTGTTGTGTTGAAACACGTGAAGCGCATTTTGTTTTTGAAGGGCGCATATATTCACGGCATAAGGTTTTGTTGTGTGCTCATTTTGAGCACGTGAGGGCGTGTGGCCCAACGGCAGGTTGGCTGTGGTTAAGGCACTGAGCAAGGGTCACGAAATCGAATCCCATCAGGGAAAGAGGCAAGTTAATAATTTTTAGATATATTTTATTTTTCTAAAGTTGCCCTAGGAGGAATAAGGGTTATGATGCATGTTTTAAAAAGGAGAGATTTTTGGTGATTTAATTTTTAGAAGTATATCATATTATATATCATTGGAAATATTATTCCGAGGGCTATTTGATTAACTTGCTTAGAGGGAGAAATAAGGTGTGTGTAAAGAGATATTTTTTATTTTTTAAAGAGGTTCAAAAGTGAAGGTTGCTTTGTTCTTTTTCAAAAGAGATTAATTCATTTATGAAGTGACATGGTGTATGTTATTGAGTAGGAGTAATAAGGTGTTATTTGGATGTTATTGTTGTGTTATTAATCAAGATCTCTAACCCTTGTTGAAAGTTGAAAAAGAAAGTGTGTTGAGTGAGACAGATTTTGTGGACAACCAAAAGGCTTCTTCATCTTCATAAAAGGTGTGGGCACATTCTCCTATTGATTGTTTATGGTGGTTGATTTCTGAAATATCATTGGAGAGAAAAGGATTAATTGTGGTTTCTTTTTCAAAAGTAGTTGGTTGAATGTCTCAAGGTTTTCTAGGTTGAGAGTTACTATTAAACCTTGTTTTATAAGCATTGTTGTTGAAGCCATTAGTAGTGTGAAAAACCTAAGATAGGGTTTGAGAAGAACATGAGTATCATTGTTATGTGAGATTTGTGGTTGAGCATTGTTGGAAATATTTGAGTTGGTTGATACATGCTTGGACTAGGGTTTGTAAGAAAGAGTTGTTCCTTGTGGTAGTTGGTTGAGAAGAGTTGTTTGAGCCTAGTCAAGTGATTGTGTGAAGTGGTTGTTCAAGTTCCATGAAAAAAACTATTCTATATTCTGGATTTGAGTTGAGATTGGGATTTGAGTATAGAACATATTGAGTCTCTAACAATTCTCTTTATGCTTCTATGAGATTGAATTATTGAGAAAGTTCTTGGTGAGCTTGCTAGAGCAGTTTTGGGCAAGTTCTTGGTGATCTTGCTAGTGCAGATTTGGGTAAGTTCTTGGTGAGCTTTCTAGTGCAGATTTGGGCAATTTCTTGGTGAGCTCGCTAGTGTAGATTTGGGCAAGTTCTTGGTGAGATTAGTTGAACATATTTGTACAAGTTCTGTGTGAGCTTGTTGAGCAAATTTGGACATGTTCTGTGTGAGCTTGTTGAGAATATTTGGACAAGTTTTGTGTGAGCTTGTTGAGCAGGTTTTGAGTGAGCCTATTGAGAAGGTTCTGAGTGAGCCTATTGACAAAGATTTGGAGGTGACAGAGTATAGAAGATGGAGTCTTAGTGGATAGAGATCCAATAGCCGGCATAATTGAAGATAGATCTGAGTGAGGAGTCTTCAAGTGGAGAGAGATCCACTAGTTAGTGCAGCAGAGAGATAGAGTCTTCTAGAAGATCACTAGACAGAGTAGAAGGGGAAAGAGTTCTCTTGTGGAAGAGATCCATGAACTTGAGATTAGGGGATTAGAATCTCCTTTGGATAGAGATCCATAAACATTGTAATTGGGAAGGATTCCCAAAGAGATTGATTGAGAAAGTTTTAGTAAAATATTTTCTCCATGGAGTAGCCCACATTGGGTGAACCACGTAAACTATGGTGTCTCTATTGTGTATGGTGTTTTGTGCATTGCTTGATTACTACTATTGATATTGTTGTCTATACACTGCATAATATTGAATTGAAAAGAAAAGTAAAAAGTGGTCTTATACTATTCACCCCCTCCTCTCAGTATAAGCTTGTGTTCTTCAGTGCATAGTTCAATAGGAGAAATAAGGAGAAATAGAAGTTGATTGTAATTATTTCTAAAACATTACAAAATAAACTCAAAAGGTGAACCAATTATTTTTAAAATATTTATCAAGTTTATAGCATACTCTAATTACTTGGGAGTTAAAAGGTATTCTACCTAGAGTATTGGAAAATCAATTACAAGTTTTCAATTAAGTTTTGTAAATCAGATTTAACATTTGCAAATTAATAATATTGGAGAGATAAGGTCTACTACATCAAATTAGGATATTTAATTTTGAAAATTTAATTTACAAAACTTTGAATATCTAGGGAGCCATAAGGTAGCCTACATCAAAGGAACATGGCAACGACAAAGCAAAAAAAAAACAAGTAATCCAAAAATAGAAACTCAAAAACTAGAACTTCAAGAGTTGTCAGAATTAGTTGAAGAAGATCTATGCCTTCAAGAAGAACTAATTTACATTGGAGAAGACCTAGACTTTAAAGAAGAAGAAAATTACATTCAAGATGACTCACTGGAAAAGATTAAGAAATTATTGCAACTACTAAAAGGGTGCACACAAACTATGATAGAAAAAAATGAAATTCAATAGAATACATCTACAAAGAGAAAGAAGGTTTTGCAATCAATCATGAGAGAGGCCAAAAGTGAAAGTTTTTCAACACTAGAAGATTATTTAAATTCAAAAATTGGAGAAGCAATTGAAAACTCAAAAGATGTTTTCACCTTGCCTAATGATATAGAAAAAGTAATATATATGACATTACTTTATAATAATGTTCTCAAAGACAAGAATAGAAGGTGTAGCACCCTAAAATTGGCGCAGTGAAATCTTAAAAATTACATTCACTCTAGTAAATAATTCAAATTCAACTTTTAACCTCCCAAATCGCCCGTTAAGCGCCGGGTAATCCGTTTCCCCCTTTTCGCACCATTTTTAGAGGTTGTTTTGATCGTTTGAAAATATCGTCGCCGATCAGACGATATCGCCCCAGATCTGACGATTTCGTCTAGGCTAGGACGTCCAGATGATCTTGTCCCTAAACTAATTTTTCATAATTAGCTTCTGTTCCAACAGGTCTCTAATCCGAGCAAAAGCGTGTCTACACCGTTAGAGACCCTCCCCCGTTGGAGATCTCCCAAATAGGGATGATCTCCAACCTCCTAACCTCCCTCCTAAGCCTATTTAATCCTAAGCCCTTCCCTTAGTACCCCCCTAGCTGAAATACTCTGTAAACTGACTTCATACACGTTAAAGCATCTAAAATTCATATTTGTAGTAGTTCTATTCAATTTTTGTTGTAGGTACCTTAGTGTTTTTCAGCCAAAGCAAGCTTCCATCGTCGCTGACGATCCTGTTTAGATCGGAGGTGATCCTGTCGAATCAGAGATGATTTCGTATCGATGTGAGATGATTTCGACTACAGTCAAAATTGAGGCAATCAGTGCCTAAATTTTGCATTTCTCCATCTTTTCTTTGTTGTTTTATTTTGCAATTAGCTAGTTTATTCAATATTTTATACTATTCTGCATTTTGGAGTTCACCCATCTAGATCAAATGCATGATTAAATCATAATTATTATCTAATTAGCATAATTCATTCCTGTTTCTATTTTCAAGTTTTAGTTTGATGTTATTGCTGTCATTTTACACTGTTTCCCTCTGTTAGGATAGTTGCATTTTCTGTATTTTGCACCTATTTCTCTCGTTTGTGTGTCTCGACGAATTCGTCGGATCTCGTACGATCTTGTCTGATCTCAGACGATCCTATCAAATCAGAGGCGATCCTGACTACTTCAAGAATCAGAATCTTCATCAGACATTCGGATCAGGTATTCTTCTTTTAATATTCCGTAATTTCTCTATTTTCTATCCTATTCTATTTTTTTGTATTCATTTAATCTGCATCTTCATATAGAATAGCTTAGATGCATTTTGGCCAAACCTAGGACATGAATTCTTAAGGCTAAAACGAACACATAAAACACATTCCCAACCTAGGCATGGAAACTGCCATTGAATGTTTCCTGGTGAACCCACCATCCATCGAAAAATCACCAATAATACACCTCCCTTGAGAGGCGGGACCTTCGCAAGGCCTCTCAGTCTGAGGTACCACGCCATCCTTTTCACATCCCCCTTTCGGGCACGGATCCTATAGCCTAAAGGTAAGGGTGTGAAAATTTTGGAGTGATACAGAAGGCAAGAGGACATGATAGAAGATTTGAAGAATAGGTATATTGATGAATAAAATTCTTTGAACAATAGGCTTGCAAATATTACTAGTGAAACAGAAAAAATGAGATTATTCTACACTCCAAAAATACATGCAAAGTGTTCTTAGTAATGCTAATGATTACTATGAAGTTTTTGTTATTATACCTATCAATATATGGAGAATAATCTACAAATGAATTATCACTCTTAATGTTTCTAAGATGAGAGAACATGAAAAGGTTGAAGAGGTAAATAACAAGATAGAAATGAAAGATGCTTCTAATGATACAAATGATTTAAGACCTATGATGGTAGATTCATGTTGCAATACCATAGAATCAAAACCATTGATTGATGCAATTTATGATACTAGTGATCTTCTTAAAATAGATAAAGATGTAAATCATGATTCTTGTCAAAATAAAAGGGAATATTGCAATGCAAGTATTGACACTAGTGATTTAGAATTCTTGACAAAGATAGAACTTGTTACAAAGATTGATGCTATATGTGATATAAGTGATTTGAACACCATTCATGATTATTCAGAAAAATCTTATACTATTAAAATTGATGAAAGCATAGATACATATGATGATATATATAATGATGAACAAGATCATATTGATACTGACAAAGATCATTCTAATGATTGTATTGGTCATACTAATGGTTTTTGTTCAAAGATGATAAGATATGAAGATACAAGATTAAAAAACATGAACAAGGAATGCAAGATCCAATTGCACCAAAAATGAAATCAAAGTATGATGATCTTGAATATATAGGTCAAACTAGGAACAGAGTTTATAACAGAAAATAGTGATATCAAATCAGTGACAGAGATTGATAGAAATAGTTACTATGAAGGAAATATTGGTCAATGGAATTTGGTAACAGAAAATAGATGCAATCATTGTAACAGATATGGGCATAAGATAGAGATATTTTGGAATATACATAGCTGTAAAATTTGTGGAGGAACCAATAATTCTCAAAT
This sequence comes from Wollemia nobilis, assembly GCA_028583015.1. NCBI lineage: Eukaryota > Viridiplantae > Streptophyta > Pinopsida > Araucariales > Araucariaceae > Wollemia > Wollemia nobilis. The sequence continues at coordinate 1,600,374 of JAQPPZ010001195.1, forward strand.
ATATTGTTGGTACAAAGAAAATCATTTCTTTGATTGGATATATACAATGACAAGAAACTTCATTAGTGAATTTTCTCAAGTATATTTCTCAAGATTCAGAGATGGACACAAGAAAGGTATGAACTTCTTTGATAATAGAATTGGAAGAAAAATAGTAACAGTGCCAAAGTTAGAATGCAAAGTCAAAGAAAAAGGTGAAGCTCAAGTAGAAGATCAAATCCAAGACCGCTTGAAGAATGAAAACAAATACAAAAATCCATATTGAAGACTAAAGTCTTCCATGACCAAATAATGTAATATAGGGGGATTTTAGAGAATATATTACATTATTTCGTACATGTCAATATACCACCTTGGGTATATTATTAGACTATAATTTTGTCTTAGGTTAACTAGTTGCTTGGGGTAGATGTAATAAATGCACAAGTGTTAGAATGTGCAATGATGTAAAAGGATAAGTATCCTTAGTTAGTTGTTCATGTGCACAAGTATCTATCTTGCAGAATGCACATGTCCTTAGGGTAGGAAAGTGAAGATTCACATACTAGTATATATTTGTGACTCAACAATGTAATTGCTAATGAAGTACGCATCATCCATAGCATGCACTAGTAGAGTAGTAGAGATATATTGTATCAAGTTTCCATTTTCGTGAGCTTTCATTAATGGTTTTTGCATGAGTTATTTTAGAAGTTTCTCATGTTATTTTCATGCTTATTAGTTAGCCATTATCATATATATAACTTAGCTTTCTTATCTCACATTTTGTGGTTGCATATCCATTATCATACATCATTAAAAGCTAACAATTTTCACTCCATCATTCTACCCTATTAATCACTATTTCTATAAAAAAAACCTTGAAATTGATAAAAAAAAACTATATATTGGAAAGTTATGCCCATGTACAAGTATTTATGTTTAAGTAAGTTTAATTAATAGGGAAAATCCCTTGTTTTACTAGGTTGGTACCTTGTATTGTTCTCTTTCATGTACCTTTAAGTCTCTCTCACATACAGTCATGTATATCGAGAGGACTAGATTCTTCCATGTACAGATAATATATAGTAAGGGTGGGTATATATAAAGATTTGGTACATCAAATTGGAAGTATATTGAAAGGGGAACTCTTTTGAAGTTATAAAGAACCCTCACCATGCAAGCATCAAAATTTCTTACTAAATGCTAGCTTCTTAAAGGTTCAAACTATGTATCTTAGTATTTTAAAAACTCTAAGACATTATCACTAGCAAAATCACTCGACCTGAAGAGGATGAATAAGACCCAAAAAAAATTGATAATGCAAATGCCAAAGCACTGATGATCATCAACTTTGCCACAACAAATGTTATTCAACTATACACTTGTGAATAAAATAAAAAACTATACACTTGTGAAGCACAAACATCGAAGGAGGCATAGGACACACTTTCTACCATATATGAAAAAAAAAATTAATCAATAATACTTCACCTTCAGTCTCAAATCCACATATTAATATTTCACTATTGATAAAGTGTTGAGGTTTTTCTTCACCACATTATAGAGTTAAAAGCTATACTGAATGCCATGAGTGAAATAGTGCAAGATAAGCTCTTAGTACCCATCATACTTCAAGATTTACTAGACTCAATTCAAATTTTGATCACTTACTTGCAGATCTCCAATAGAAAGGTATATTTTGATGAGTTGGAAAATATGATTCAATAGTAAGAAGCAACAAACAAGTTGAGGAATCAACTGACAAACAACACACTCATTTTTAATAAATTAAAAAAACTAGCCTTAAAAGGGTCCTTCATCATCATCATCACAAAAATAACCTCAAAAATAAATGAGGTACTACCATATATATTATAAAGAATAACATAACATGAAGAGTCATTGGTATAAATCTATGACTCAAGGAGATCAAGTCTAACAACCTCATCAAAATAAGTCATAGAACAAAATACATCCCAAGCAGAAGTAACAACAAGGGCATGTTGCACATGAAGAATCAGCTTTATCCTTTGAACAAGCACATAGGATTCTAATGTCCAAGAAAAAGACAAGACCAAAGAATGATGTTTGGTATAATTATTCAGGTGCTAGAAAGCACATGATAAGAGAAAAATTATTGTTTGACTCATTAGACACCAAATATGGAAAACCATTCACTATTGTAGATGATAAAACCTCTCAAGTCATAAGAGTGGGAGATGTTCCTCTCAATCTTCATGGAGTAAAATGCATCGTTAAAAAGGTAGTATATGTATCTAGATTAGAAAACAACATGTTGTCTATACCATAAGTTTTGGATAACTATATGATGGTCAAATTATGAGTTGATGGCAACAAGAAGTGTTTTATCACAAAATATCACAAGATTATGGGAATATGTTCCTATGAGAATGGTTTGTTTGCACTCGATGTCATATCCTCTCCTAATATCACACTTTCAGCAACCATGATAGATGCTACTTCCCTTTGGCATAGGAGATATGGTCATTTAAGCTTTAGATACTTGAACTGAGTAAGCATCACATGGTGTTAGGTATGCCAAATATTTCACCAGCATTATCAATGTGCTTAGGTTGTTTAGAAATAAAACAACACTAAGTACCTTTTGAGTTGAGCACTCATAGAGCCAAGGGACCATTGGATGTGATACACATTGTTTTGTGTGGACCCATGCCATCCAATTTTAGTAGATAAAGGTATTTTAGTTATTTGTAGATGACTACTCAAGGAAGTGTTGGAAATTTTGAGTAATTATGTTGTCATTGATGTCAAGAGTTAGTTCATCTCAGTGCAAGGGAATTGATAAAAAGAGGGTTAAAATATTTATATTTTAAGCCCAAGAGATTTGGTACAAAGCTCCACATGGTTGGCCAAAAGGTTGTCTAAATATCCCGAAGGAAGAAAATACCTAGGCCCAAAGGAAATAATATTATAATATTTATTATTATAATATTAAAGTTATAAAGATAAAGCCTAAGGTCAATTATAAAATAATTATAATATTTATATTATAATGTTTTATAACCCTAAGTGGGTTTGGCGCCAAAAATAATTTTAAATTATTGAAACTCCATCGACGTCCTAGCATGGAGATAAATTCGTATTTATATGGTAAGGTTTGGAGGCCAAAGAGATAAGTTTTCGATGCAAGTTGTGAGTGATTAATGTTAATGGTTGATGCAAATTTCGTGAGCAAGGTGGACGAAGATTTTTATTTTTAAAAATAAAAGAAAGAACATGGACGAATAAAGGGATAAGGTTGTATACCTCTATCACCAACCAAGCGGTAGGCTTGGTAGGGTTAAGGCGCTAGCGGACGGTAGATCCTACATTCGAATCCTGATGGCAACATTTTATTCATTTTTCTAGAAAGAAGGGTAAGCAGTGGTTAAAGAGTGCATTGTGGTATTTGGTCCTTGTGTGGGTGGTTGGCCTAGTGGTGGCCCATAGGGCGCTAGTGCACTAGCAAGCGGTAGGCACTATGTTTGAATCTCTGTGGTAGTGTTTTTGGTAAGCGCTATTAAATTTTTTAATTGCTAAGGTTGAGGATTAGGTGCATGTGGTTTAATTGATTATTGTGAGTGCTATTGACTTTGGGAGATATAAGGGAAATTTTTTATTATTACTTGCATTTATTTTTGAAGAAAATTATAATGAAATATTTTTGAAAGTGATTTTGTGGAGTAATAAGGATCTTTGATAAATATGTTATGAATGTGTTTAGAAGTTAAGAGGGAGTTAAAAGGTGTATGAGGTATTTTAATTGTTTGTATTTTTGCTTCATTGTGAAGGGTTTGATTTTATGAGTTAATGCTATAGTTGAGAAACCAAAAGGTTGGTTTGGAATTGTGCACACATTTTGAAGGGTTTGATTTTATGAGTTGATGCTATAGTTTGAGAAACCAAGAGTGTTGGTGTGGAATTTAATTGGGCACACATGTTGAAGGATTTCTAACTCATAAAGAGGTGTTGTGCTAACCTTTTATAGTTGCAAAAGATATTGTGTGTGAGATAGATTTTTGAAGACATATCTCCATAAGAGCAAGCAAAAAGGTATGGGCATATCATTCCTTATTTAAGGTGTTTTGTTGAATGAATATTTTTGAAACATAAGGTGGAGTGAAAAGGATTGTTTGATAAGCATTTTTGGAAATATTTGAGTTAAGTTTTGAGACCTACATTGTGCTCTTTGTTGAAAGAAGTTTGAAAAACACTTGTTTAGGGTTTGTGAGCCAATTGTGCTTTATTGGTTGAATGTATGTGTGAAGTTTTTGAGCATTGGTTTTGAGTGATATTGAAAGTGAATGTGCAAACATTAGAAATCAGATTTGTGAAAGCAAGAGTGTAGATCAGGAAGATAGGTGTCATGTGCTAGACTAGATCTATCTTTAAAAGAGCAATAAAAGTGAGACATGTGAAAGTGACAGACTTAATGATTGAGTAGAACATATTGAGCTATTTGCAAGTGCATATTATTCTCTATATGTTCTAGAGGTTAAACGAATTCTGATAGAATATGTCTAAACTGCTTCAAGTTAAAGGAATTACTTTGAATATTAGACAAAGCATTTGATAGCATTGTGTGAAAGATTTGAGATTGATTGAGCATATCTTGTGAGCTATTATGAGCATGTGTTAGAGCAAGTTTGAGCATGTGCTAGAGTATATTTGAGCAAGTCTTTGAGAAGACTTGAAGATAGATTTGAAAATATATAGAGAACGGGTTTGATTGGTGATTTGTTCAAGCTTTGTGTTAAGGCTTGGGGTAGATCTAATAGTTGATTGGTGATTTGTTCAAGCTTTATGTTAAGGCTTGGGGTAGATCTAAGCAGATTTGATTGGTGATTTGTTCAAGATTTGTGTTAAGGCTTGGGGTAGATCTAAGAAGATTTGATTGGTGATTTGATCAAGCTTTGTGTTAAGGCTTAGGGATAGATTTGAGATAGATTTTGATGTAGATTTATGAGCAGAGTTAGAGCATATTTATACTAGACTTGGGATAGAGTTTGGTATAGATTTGAGATAGAGTTGAGAGTAAGCTTTGGAGGTGATAGAGTAAAGAGGACAATAGTATCTAGTGGATAGAGATCCATTATCTAGTGTAGTGGGGACAAAGGTCTCCTATGGAGAGAGATCCACAAGCCAGAGTAGTGGGGGTAGAAGTCTTCTAGAAGATCACCAGCCAGAGCAGAGGGGAAAGAGTTCTCCTATGGAGAGAGATCCACAAAACCAGTGGAGTGGTATCCATAGAACCAGAGCAAGGGGAAAGAGTTCTCCTATGGAGTGTGATCCATGAACTAGCTGGGAAGATAGAGTTCTTCTATGGAGAGAGATCCACAAACTAGTTGAGGAGATAGAGTTCTCCTGGATCAAGTTCCATGAACTAGAGAAAAGGGGAAAGAGTTCTCCTATGGAGAGAGATCCACAAATTAGAGCATAGGGGATTGGTGTCTCCTTTGGACAGAGGTCCATAAACATTGTAATAGGGAATTGATTCCCAAGAGATTTGTTGAGAAAATTTAGAAGAAATATTTTCTCCGTGGAGTAGCCCACATTGGGTGAACCACGTTAAATTTGTGTCTCTCTTGTGTGTGATGATTTGTGCATTGCTTTGATTACTGCTATTGATATTGCCATTGATAATATTGGATAATATTGTTTGGGAAAGAAAAGTAAAAGTTGATCTTATACTGTTCACCCCCCTCTCAGTATAAGCCTGTGTTCTTCAATTGGTATCAGAGCGGGTTCCTTCGGAAGAGTCTAACAGCTTGAAGGAAGAGGTTACAGGAACACAGATGGCATCTCAGAGTGGATCTTCATCAAACAAGGCACCATTGTTTGATGGGAACAATTATGCTTTCTAGAGCATAAGAATGAGGACTTACTTGATGTCACAAGGATATGAGACATGGCAAGCAGTTGAGGATGGGTTCACACCTACAGCTAATCCTCCCATAGATAAATATGGTAAGCTCTTACATGTGAATAATGCCAAGGCTATGCATGCAATCCTAAGTGGATTACGTGAAGTAGAATTTGTGAAAGTTATGCATTGCAAATCAGCAAAAGAGATTTGGGAAAAATTGAAGCAAGCCTATGAGGGAAATAAAAAGGTCAAGATGGTAAAACTACAAAACCACAAGAAAAGGTTTGAAGATTTGAATATGGAAGATGAGGAAGACATTGCTACATACTTACTTCATGTGGATGATATTTTTAATACCATGCATGGACTTGGATTTGAAGTTGAAGAATCTGATGTTGCTCAAAAAGTTTTAAGGTCACTTCCTACAAGGTATGATGGAAAAGTTTCAGCTATAGAAGAGATGAAAGATATTGATCAGTTGACTATGGATGAGTTACATGGAATTCTCATAGCCTATGAGATGAGAATGGTAAAGGATCCCAACTCCAAGAAAGAGGCAGCCTTCAAAGCATCAAAGAAGACAAAGGATAAGAAACCAGAATCAAGTGGTGAATCAACTAGTGATGAAGAAGCTAACTATGGTAGAAGAAACAAGAAGGACTCAAGAAAGCACAAAGGTATGAAAATAGTGAAATGTTTCAATTGTGGAAATTTTGGTCATTATGCATCTAATTGTCCAGAAGCTGGAAGCAATAGCAGTGAAGAGAAACAGGATCATAAGAAAAGGGAAGCAGGAAAATCCAGGTATGAAAAGAAAAATAGGTATGGACAAAACAAGCATGAAAAGAAGTTCTTTCAAAGGCACAAGAAGAGCTTCTATGTTGATAAAGGAAGCAAGGCTTCAAGTGATAGTGATGAGAGACCCTCAGATAGTGAAGAAGAAGAAATTCTATTTTTAACAATAGAAGAGGAAGGAAGTGCTCCTGTTGAAGATAAATCTGAAAAGTATGAAGATGCTCTTGAAGACCAAGAAGTAGAAAAGGATTCAAAAAATGAAGAGGAAGGTGTAGTAGATCTAGAAGAAGAACTTATTGTTGCTCTCAAATAATTGAAAAAGGTTAGAAAGCAGAATTCAAAATTCAAGGCTCAAGTTCAAGAATGTGATGAAGAAAAAGGAAAGCTTATACAAGATCTGACAAACTCAATAGCTAAGACAAGGAGATTTAAAGAAAATTTAGAGGTAAAAGTCTTAGAATGTGAAATATTAGAACATGAGGTAGCTTCACTAAGGATGGAAGTAAAAGAGTCTAAAGACAAGCTACACAGGTATGGGAAAAGTTCAAAGACCTTGGATAAGATTATCAATGCACAAAGACCTTCATCTATCAAAACAAGACTTGGTTTTGAAGAAGGACAAGGGAAACAAGAAGAAGGGTCAAGCTCAAGCTCAAAAGAGGAAGAAGTTTCAGAGGAAGAGAGTGAAGGAGAAAGTGAGACTTATGTGAATAGAAGCTTCACCAAGGAAGGAAACAATGCACAAACAAGGAACATGGATCATCACAGAGAAGAAAGGACTAAGAGACCAATGGGCTCAAGACAAGAATTCTTCAAAGGACATTGTTTTTCATGTAATTGGTTTGGTCACAAGGCTATGCATTGCAGGACTCATGGAAATAAGGAGTATGGTGTTACCAAGAGGAACTTCAAATATGGACATTTCTTTCAAGGGTATTGCTACTCTTGTAATCGATTTGGGCATAAAGCAATTCACTGCAAGATTCATGACAAAAATGAGTATGGCTTCACCAGGAGGAACTTCAAGATATTTGCACCTTCTATGAACTACAACATTAAGTGTTACAAGTGTAATAATGTTGGACATAAGGCCAAGTGGTGTAGAACAGAGTTTCCAGAGACAAGCAGAAACAGGGACACTCAAAAGGATCAAAAGGGCATGTTGAGAAAGAAGGTTGACAAAGGAAAGGAGCATTGTATGTTGGGAGTAGTTTTACTCCCACCCCAAAATTAATCACCTCAAGGAGAGGAGGTGGGGAGGGGCATGAGCTAAGAGTCTTATATTTAGCCCCAAAGGAGTCCCTTTGCCATTGATGTCAAAGGGGGAGAGATTTGAGTAAGGGGGAGAGCATTCAGTCAGGGGAGCAGTTTCTAAGGGGAGCAGATTTGGAATCAAATGGTTTGAAAAAGGAATTTTTAGAAAAGGGTTGCCATCAATGACAAAGGGGGAGATTGTTGGAAATTTTGAGTAATTATGTTGTCATTGATGTCAAAAGTTAGTTCATCTCAATGCAAGGGAATTGATAAAAAGAGGGTTAAAATATTTATATTTTAAGCCCAAGAGATTTGGTACAAAGCTCCACATGGTTGGCCAAAAGGTTGTCTAAATATCCCGAAGGAAGAAAATACCTAGGCCCAAAGGAAATAATATTATAATATTTATTATTATAATATTAAAGTTATAAAGATAAAGCCTAAGGTCAATTATAAAATAATTATAATATTTATATTATAATGTTTTATAACCCTAAGTGGGTTTGGTGCCAAGAATAATTTTAAATTATTGAAACTCCATCGACATCCTAGCATGGAGATAAATTGATATTTATATGATAAAGTTTGGAGGCCAAAGTATAAGTTTTGATGCAAGTAGCGAGTGATTAATGTTAATGGTTGATGCAAATTTTGTGAGCAAGGTGGATGAAGATTTTTATTTTAAAAAAAAAAGAAATAACGTGGAAAAATAAAGGGATAAGGTTGTATACCTCTATCACCAACCAAGCGGTTGGCCTAGCGGTAGGCTTGGCAGGGTTAAGGTGCTGGCAGATGGTAGATCCTACATTCGAATCCCGGCAACAACATTTTTTCATTTTACTAGCAAGAAGGGTAAGCAGTGGTTAAAGAGTGCATTGTGGTATTTGGTCCTTGTGTGGATGGTTGGCCTAGCGACGGCCCAAGGGGCGCTAGTGTGTTGGCACGCAGTAGACATTGTGTTTGAATATCTATGGTAGTATTTTTGGTAAGCGCTAATTAAATTTATTAATTGCTAAGGTTGAGGATTAGGCGCATGTGGTTTAATTGATTATTGTGAGCACTATTGACTTTGGGAGATATAAGGGAAATTTTTTATTATTACATGCATTTATTTTTGAAGAAAATTATAATGAAATATTTTTGAAAGTGATTTTGTGGAGTAATAAGGATCTTTGATAAATTTGTTATGAATGTGTTTAGAAGTTAAGATGGAGTTAAAAGGTGTATGAGGTATTTTAATTGTTTGTATTTTTGCTTCATTGTGAAGGTTTGATTTTATGAGTTAATGCTATAGTTGAGAAACTTTTCACACATTTTGAAGGGTTTGATTTTATGAGTTGATGCTATAGTTTGAGAAACCAAGAGTGTTGGTGTGGAATTTAATTGGGCACACATGTTGAAGGATTGCTAACTCATAAAGAGGTGTTGTGCTAACCTTTTATAGTTGCAAAAGATATTGTGTGTGAGATAGATTTTTGAAGACATATCTCCATAAGAGCAAGCAAAAAGGTATGGGCATATCATTCCTTATTTAAGGTGTTTTGTTGAATGAATATTTCTGAAACATAAGGTGGAGTGAAAAGGATTGTTTGATAAGCATTGTTGGAAATATTTGAGTTAAGTGTTGAGACCTACATTGTGCTCTTTGTTGAAAGAAGTTTGAAAAACACTTGTTTAGGGTTTGTGAGCCAATTGTGCTTTATTGGTTGAATGTATGTGTGAAGTTTTTGAGCATTGGTTTTGAGTGATATTGAAAGTGAATGTGCAAACATTAGAAATCAGATTTATGAAAGAAGGGTAGATAGAAGATGTGCTAGACTAGATCTATCTTTAAAAAATAAAAGTGAGACATATGAAAGTGATAGACTTAATGATTGAGTAGAACATATTGAGCTATTTGCAAGTGCATATTATTCTCTATATGTTCCAGAGGTTAAACGAATTTTGATAGAATATGTCTAAATTTCTTCAAGTTAAAGGAATTACTTTGAAGATTAGACAAAGCATTTGATAGCATTGTGTGCAAGATTTGAGATTGATTGAGCATATCTTGTGAGCTATTTGAGCATGTGTTAGAGTAGATTTGAGCATGTGCTAGAGCATATTTGAGCAAGTCTTTGAGAAGACTTGAAGGTAGATTTGAGCAAGTCATAGATAACATGTTTAATTGGTGATTTGTTCAATATTTGTGTTAAGGCTTGGGGTAGATCTAAAAGTTGATTGGTGATTTTTTCAAGCTTTGTGTTAAGGCTTGGGGCAGATCTAAGTAGATTTGATTGGTGATTTATTCAAGCTTTGTGTTAAGGCTTGGGGTAGATCTAAGCAAATTTGATTGGTGATTTGATCAAGATTTGTGTTAAGGCTTAGGGATATATTTGAGATAGAGTTTAGTGTAGATTTATGAGCAGAGTTAGAGCAGATTTATGCTAGACTTGGGATAGAGTTTGGTGTAGATTTGAGATAGATTTGAGAGTAAGCTTTGGAGGTGATAGAGTAAAGAGGATAATAGTCTCCAGTGGATAGAGATCCATTAGCCAGTGTAGTGGGGACAGAGGTCTCCTATGGAGAGAGATCCACAAGCCAGAGTAGTGGGGGCAGAAGTCTTCTAGAAGATCACCAACCAGAGTAGAGGGGAAAGAGTTCTCCTATGGAGAGAGATCCATAAACTAGAATAGAGTGGAGTGGTATCCATAGAACCAGAGCAAGGGGAAAGAGTTCTCCTATGGAGAGTGATCCATGAACCAGTTGGGAAGATAGAGTTCTTATATGGAGAGAGATCCACAAACCAGTTGAGGAGATAGAGTTCTCCTGGATCAAGTTCCATGAACCAGAGAAAAGGGGAAAGAGTTCTCCTATGGAGAGAGATCCACAAATCAGAGCATAGGGGATTGGTGTCTCCTTTGGACAGAGGTCCATAAACATTGTAATAGGGAATTGATTCCTAAGAGATTTGTTGAGAAAATTTAGAAGAAATATTTTCTCCATGGAGTAGCCCACATTGGGTGAACCATGTTAAATTTATGTCTCTCTTATGTGTGATGATTTATGCATTACTTTGATTACTACTATTGATATTACCATTGATAATATTGGATAATATTGTTTGGGAAAGAAAAGTAAAAGTTGATCTTATACTGTTCACCCCCCTCTCAGTATAAGCCTATGTTCTTCAATTGGTATCAGAGTGGGTTCCTTCGAAAGAGTCTAATAACTTGAAGGAAGAGGTTATAGGAACATAGATGGCATCTCAAAGTGGATCTTCATCAAACAAGACACCATTGTTCGATGGGAACAATTATGCTTTTTGGAGCATAAGAATGAGGACTTACTTGATGTCACAAGGATATGAGACATGGCAAGCAGTTGAGGATGGGTTCACACCTACAACTAATCCTCCCATAGATAAATATGGTAAGCTCTTACATGTGAATAATGCCAAGGCTATGCATGCAATCCTAAGTGGATTACGTGAAGTAGAATTTGTGAAAGTTATGCATTGCAAATCAGCAAAAGAGATTTGGAAAAATTGAAGCAAGCCTATGAGGGAAATAAAAAGGTCAAGATGGCAAAACTACAAAACCACAAGAAAAGGTTTGAAGATTTGAATATGGAAGAAGAGGAAGACATTGCTACATACTTACTTCATGTGGATGAGATTGTTAATACCATGCGTGGACTTGGATTTGAAGTTGAAGAATCCGATGTTGCTCAAAAAGTTTTAAGGTCACTTCCTACAAGGTATGATGGAAAAGTTTCAGCTATAGAAGAGATGAAAGATATTGATCAGTTGACTATGGATGAGTTACATGGAATTCTCATAGCTTATGAGATGAGAATAGTAAAGGATCCCAACTCCAAGAAAGAGGTAGCCTTCAAAGCATCAAATAAAACAAAGGATAAGAAACCAGAATCAAGTGGTGAATCAACCAGTGATGAAGAAGCTAACTATGGCAGAAGAAACAAGAAGGACTCAAGAAAGCACAAAGGTATGAAAATAGTGAAATGTTTCAATTGTGGAAATTTTGGTCATTATGCATCTAATTTTCCAAAAGCTAGAAGCAGTAGTAGTGAAGAGAAATAGGATCATAAGAAAAAGGAAGCAGGAAAATCTAGGTATGAAAAGAAAAATAGGTATGGTAAAAACAAGCATGAAAAGAAATTCTTTCAAAGGCACAAGAAGAGTTTCTATGTTGATAAGGAAATCAAGGTTTCAAGTGATAGTGATGGAAGATCCTCAGATAGTGAAGAAGAAGAAATTATATTTTTGGCAATAGAAGAGGAAGGAAGTGCTCATGTTGAAGATAAATCTGAAAAGTATGAAGATGCTCTTGAAGACCAAGAAGTAGAAAAGGATTCAAAAAATGAAGAGGAAGGTGTAGTAGATCTAGAAGAAGAACTTATTGCTGCTCTCAAATAAATTGAAAAAGTTTAGAAAGTAGAATTCAAAATTCAAGGCTCAAGTTCAAGAATGTGATGAAGAAAAAGGAAAGCTTATACAAGATCTGACAAACTCAATAGCTAAGACAAGGAGATTTAAAGAAAAGTTAGAGGTAAAAGTGTTAGAATGTGAAATATTAGAACATGAGGTAGCTTCACTAAGGATGGAAGTAAAAGAGTCTAAATATAAGCTACACAGGTATGGAAAAAGTTCAAAGACCTTGGATAAGATTATCAATGCACAAAGACCTTCATCTATCAAAACAGGACTTGGTTTTGAAGAAGGACAAGGGAAACAAGAAGAAGGGTCAAGCTCAAGTTCAAAAGAGGAAGAAGTTTCAAAGGAAGAGAGTGAAGGAGAAAGTGAGACTTATGTGAATAGAAGCTTCACCAAGGAAGGAAACAATGCACAAACAAGGAACAAGGATCATCACAAAGAAGAAAGGACTAAGAGACCAATGGGTTCAAGACAATATTTCTTCAAAGGACGTTGTTTTTCATGTAATCGATTTGGTCACAAGGCTATGCATTGTAGGACTCATGGAAAGAAGTATGGTGTTACCAAGAGGAACTTCAAATATGGATATTTCTTTCAAGGGTATTGCTACTCTTGTAATCAATTTGGGCATAAAGCAATTCAATGTAGGATTCATGACAAAAATGAGTATGGCTTCACCAGGAGGAACTTCAAGATATTTGCACCTTCTATGAACTACAACATTAAGTGTTACAAGTGTAATAATATTGGACATAAGGCCAAGTGGTGTAGAACAAAGTTTCCAAAGATAAGCAGAAATAGGGACACTCAAAAGGATCAAAAGGGCATGTTGAGAAAGAAGGTTGACAAAGGAAAGGAGCATTGTATGTTGGGAGTAGTTTTACTCCCACCCCAAAATTAATCACCTCAAGGAGAGGAGGTGGGGAGGGGGCTGAGCTAAGAGTCTTATCTTTAGCCCCAAAGGAGTCCCTTTGCCATTGATGTCAAAGGGGGAGATATTTGAGTAAGGGGAAGAGCATTCAGTCAGGGGGAGCAGATTTGGAATCAAATGGTTTGAAAAAGGAAGTTTTAGAAAAGGGTTGCCATCAATGACAAAGGGGGAGATTGTTGGAAATTTTGAGTAATTATGTTGTCATTGATGTCAAAAGTTAGTTCATCTCAGTGCAAGGGAATTGATAAAAAGAGGGTTAAAATATTTATATTTTAAGCCCAAGAGATTTGGTATAAAGCTCCACATGGTTGATCAAAAGGTTGTCTAAATATCCCGAAGGAAGAAAATACCTAGGCCCAAAGGAAATAATATTATAATATTTATTATTATAATATTAAAGTTGTAAAGATAAAGCCTAAGGTTAATTATAAAATAATTATAATATTTATATTATAATATTTTATAACCCTAAGTGGGTTTGGCACCAAGAATAATTTTAAATTATTGAAACTTCATCAATGTCCTAGCATGGAGATAAATTGGTATTTATATGATAAAGTTTGAAGGCCAAAGATATAAGTTTCGATGCATGTTGCGAGTGATTAATGTTAATGTTGATGCAAATTTTGTGAGCAAGGTGGACGAAGGTTTTTATTTTTAAAAACAAAAGAAAGAAAGTGGATGAATAAAGTGATAATGTTGTATACCTCTATCACCAACCAAGTGGTTGGACTAGCGACAAGCTTGGTAGGGTTAGGGCACTAGCGGATGGTAGATCCTGCATTTGAATCTCATCGACAACATTTTGTTTGTTTGTTGGCAAGAAGGGTGAGCATTGGTTAAAGAGTACATTGTGGTATTTTGTCCTTGTGTGGGCGGTTGGCCTAGCGACGGTCCAAGGGGTGCTAGTGCACTGGCAGGCGACAGGCACTGTGTTTGAATCTCCATGATAGTGTTTTTGGTAAGAGATAATTAAATTTGTTAATTACTAAGGTTGAGGATTAGGTGCATGTGGTTTAATTGATTATTGTGAGCGCTATTGACTTTGGGAGATATAAGGGAATTTTTTTATTATTACATGCATTTATTTTTGAAGGAAATTATAATGAAATATTTTTGAAAGTGATTTAATGGAGTAATAAGGATCTTTGATAAATCTGTTATGAATGTGTTTAGAAGTTAAGAGGGAGTTAAAAGGTGTATGAGGTATTTTAATTGTTTGTATTTTTTCTACATGTGAAGTTAAAGTAAGAAAAAAAAAGGAAGGACACATTTTGAAGGGTTTGATTTTATGAGTTGATGTTATAGTTTGAGAAACCAAGAGTGTTGGTGTGGAATTTAATTGGGCACACATGTTGAAGGATTTCTAACTCATAAAGAGGTATTGTGCTAACCTTTTATAGTTGCAAAAGATATTGTGTGTGAGATAGATTTTTGAAGACATATCTCCATAAGAGCAAGCAAAAAGGTATGGGCATATCATTCCTTATTTAAGGTGTTTTGTTGAATGAATATTTCTGAAACATAAGGTGGAGTGAAAAGGATTGTTTGATAAGCATTGTTGGAAATATTTGAGTAAGGGTTTGAGACCTACATTGTGCTCTTTGTTGAAAGAAGTTTGAAAAACACTTGTTTAGGGTTTGTGAGCCAATTGTGCTTTATTGGTTGAATGTATGTGTGAAGTTTTTGAGCATTGGTTTTGAGTGATATTGAAAGTGAATGTGCAAACATTAGAAATCAGATTTGTGAAAGCAAGTGTGTAGATCAAGAAGATAGGTGTCATGTGCTAGACTAGATATATCTTTAAAAGAGATAAAAGTGAGACATGTGAAAGCAGACTTAATGATTGAGTAGAACATATTGAGCTATTTGCAAGTGCATATTATTCTCTATATGTTCCAGAGGTTAAACAAATTCTGATAGAATATGTCTAAATTGCTTCAAGTTAAAGGAATTAATTTGAAGATTAGACAAAGCATTTGATAGCATTGTGTGCAAGATTTGAGATTGATTGAGCATATCTTGTGAGCTATTTTGAGCATGTGTTAGAGCAGGTTTGAGCATGTGCTAGAGCAGATTTGAGCAAGTCTTTGAGAATACTTGAAGATAAGTTTGAATAGAGATAGAGAATAGGTTTGATTGGTGATTTGTTCAAGCTTTGTGTTAAGGCTTGGGGCAGATCTAAGTAGAGTTGATTGGTGATTTGTTCAAGCTTTGTGTTAAGGCTTGGGGTAGATCTAAGTAGAGTTGATTGGTGATTTGTTCAAGCTTTGTGTTAAGGCTTAGGGTAGATCTAAAAAAGTTGATTGGTGATTTGATCAAGTTTTATGTTAAGGCTTAGGGATAGATTTGAGATAGAGTTTAGTGCAGATTTATGAGATAGATTTAGAGCAGATTTGTGCTAGACTTGGGATAGATTTTGGTGCAGATTTGAGATAGAGTTGAGAGTAAGATTTAGAGGTGATAGAGCAAAGAGGACAATAGTCTCCAGTGGATAGAGATCCATTAGCCAATGTAGTGGGGACAAGAGGTCTCCTATGGAGAGAGATCCACAAGCCATAGTAGTGGGGGTAGAAGTCTTCTAGAATATCACCAACCAGAGCAGAGGGGAAAGAGTTCTCCTATGGAGAGAGATCCACAAAACCAGAATAGAGTGGAGTGGTGTCCATAAAACCAGAGCAAGGGGAAAGAGTTCTCCTATGGAGTGTGATCCGTGAACCAGCTGGGAAGATAGATTTCTTTCATGGAGAGAGATCCACAAACTAGTTGAGGAGATAGAGTTCTCCTGGATCAAGTTCCACGAACCAGAGAAAAGGGGAAAGAGTTCTCCTATGGAGAGAGATCCACAAATCAGAGCATAGGGGATTGGTGTCTCCTTTGGATAGAGGTCCATAAACATTGTAATAGGGAATTGATTCCCAAGAGATTTATTGAGAAAATTTAGAAGAAATATTTTCTCCGTGGAGTAGCCCACATTGGGTGAACCACGTTAAATTTGTGTCTCTCTTGTGTGTGATGATTTATGCATTGCTTTGATTACTGCTATTGATATTGCCATTGATAATATTGGATAATATTGTTTGGGAAAGAAAAGTAAAAGTTGATCTTATACTGTTCACACCCCCTCTCAGTATAAGCCTATGTTCTTCAATAAGATGTGGGTGTATTTCTTGCAACTAAAGTTAGATGCACTCAAGTATTTCCAACACTTCAAGAAGCCTATATAAATAGAAATTGGGTATTATATTCAAATTATCCACTTTGATCGAGGGGGAATACACATCCAATAAATTTTTAAGGTTTCTTGCATTAAATAGGATCAAGCAACTACTCACTATAGCATACACTCCACAACATAATAGGATTGTTGAAATGAGGAATCATTCCATCATGGAAATGATTTATTGCATTCTCATAAGAGCTAATCTAGAGTATTAATATTGGATTGAAGCAGTATCCATTGCAATATACCTTTTAAATAAAGTTTCCATAAAGGCACTACAAGGAGTTACACCTAAAGAAGCCTAGTGTGGTAGGAATACTTCCATTTCACATGTCAAATTCTTCAAAATTAAGTCATACATGCATGCACCAAAGCAAAAAAATGTAGAATAACATGCTATACAAGTAGATATGTACAAAGTGATATGGTAACATCACATACTATCAGATGTTTTTGTACGAGAAAATTGATCAACAATGTTGAATTACAACAAACAAGGTGTTATAAAATTGGTCAATAATCCAATATTTCATGAAAGAACAAAAGACATTGAAGTTCAGTGTCACTTCATTTGAGAAAATGTTTAGAATCACCAAATTCAACCCCAGTACATTCCCATCAAATAACAAATTGTGGGTATTTTCACAAAAGCACTTGCATGTATCAAATTTGAATTGTTTTACAACTCTCTTTGTATACCAAATAATGTAATAAGGGAATTATAGATAATTATTATAATGTTATACCTCATGGGAGGTTACATGAAGGTTAGATAAATTAGTAACAGTATATTGATTTGTTACAGCTTGATTTGTTTCAAATATTAGGCTATATGTAACTAATATACTATAATTTTATATGAGATATTAAAGTAATGAGAGAGCTAGATTTTCTTGATCAATCCTTCAACTTGTTTCCTCGATGGTCTAGTCGACAGTTACAAATTTTGAGCAAGACCTTGGCTTTGATTTGGAAATACTTTCCATGAAGGTCCTATGTTCAAAGCTTTAAATTGACCTAGTGGAAGGTTAGATCTGTTAGACAAACTAGATCCAAGTGGACCTTGAAATTAAGCACCACTAATAGGAGGCATATTTTAGGCATTCAACAAAGGAGATTATTTTGTGTTCAAATTGTGGTAATAGCTTCTAAAATATGGATAATTAGCAAGATTATTTATTTTAAAAGGCATCCCATAGAGAGGGTTTTTATGGGCTAATGCATGACTAATGTTTGACCATGTTTGGTTAGCTAAGGTAGATGAATAACTCATTTGGTGACCTAATAAACCAAATTCATGGGATGTGGGATTTTGATTAACAAGGATAGCCATTGGGCTTTTGGATTTTGATAAAATAGGATTAGCCACTAAAAGTTACTCAATTTAGTCATCTTGATGTACCCACATAGTGGTGTGTTCCTTCTATTTCCATTTGGCATTCCTTCGATGATATGCAACTATCTCTATATATTAATGCACTTTTTCTTATCTTTATTCCATTGAGATAATATTCATAAACCTACCCGTACATACTTGCATGAATAGGTTTTCTAGGTCAAACTTAAAAAACATTGGCCTACAGAGCAATTTTCCTATAAACTAGAGCAATTTGCTTGTAAAATCGAACAAGTTGCTAGCAATTTTAGCTGATTCACTAGCAGGATTTAAACATAAATCATTTTGAACATTAAGGGTTCCAAGTAAATTGCTTGGATCAAATCACTCTCCAAGAAGGATTTAGAAAGAAACTCATCTTTCCAAGTGAATCACTTTAAAAATTCTAAGCAAAATGCTCTTTAGATTAATCTTGAAGGGAAATAATTATTTTTGGAGCAAACTGCTTGTTGAGTCAAATAAATTTTTTTTGTTGATTTGATCTTTGCTAAAAATATCTTAAACTTTATCCCAAATTATTTCTACCTATTGTAAATACAAAATTAGGTTTAGATCTGAGTTGTGATGCAATTTAGATACTGCTTGTATTACTAGCTTTTTAAAATTTTAAAATTTTTAAAGTTTATCTTGGAGTTGCTATTCATAAATCGTCTATAAAAATCAAGCACAAATAACAAAAATTATATGAATTTTAAGGTTAATTCGAGACTAGGCATGATAATTCAAGTTCCTAGCCTCAAAAAATCACTCTAGATTCAATTTGTGTAAATGTAGAAGATTCAAAATGAGTTACTCACAAAATAGAGTGAATCACTTGCATGAATAGACTTAAATGATGTTCAAATGATTGGCTTAAAATGCAGCAAATAGCTACATATAAAAAAACTTGGACAAAATGCCTTCAAACCTCAACCCAGTTATTTCATCCATTAATAATGTAAATTTGGCATGAAAACCAAGGAATTTAGCCAAATTTGAGAAAAAATGATAAAAATGAGGGTGGATCGCACTAGGTATGCCAAAAACTATGTTGAATTGAGGAATTTTCCTTCTAATTTAATGATGCATCCCAATTCTAGTTTCAATAAAGTTGAAATTGAGCAACCAATGCCTTCCAAATCCTCCAAATTTTTACTAAATCTAGCTCATGTGTTGATTAGTTCAGGAGCAATCCACTTATAGAGGAACCTAATTGGTTCAAAGGAACAAACCACTCAAGGTCAATAAGAAATTTGGTAGCAAAGTAAGCAATTTACTCACTTCCTAGATCAAATTGTTCACTGGCCAATGGGAGTAAAATTGAAGACACAAATCTTGAAGATAATCTTTTCAAAAATAAATTGGCACATAGTGGTGCACTAACTCATTTTGGAATCCTTCTAAAATTATAAGAGGTATATTTAGAGGCATGTAACATTTGGAGGTGAATCATTCTATTAGAGATGTCCTAAAATCTTTACTTTTACCAGGAGTAATAGTTTCTCACCCCAATTAACTCATGGGTAAACTCCTAATATAAATAGGATCCATGGAATCCATTGTATTCATCTCTTTACCATGAGAATATTGAGACACTTTTTGAAACCCACATTGTGCTTTGTATCTCACAAGATTATTGAGAAATTGGCAAGTCCTTATGCATTCCATCAATGGCACCACCCTCCTAGTTTTTTAAGTGCACGATGATTGAGGCATAGCCCTTTGGCCCATCTTGTCATTTGCTTAGAAATTATGTACATAATAAATAGGAAAATATTGATGTTATTCAAATGCTCATGTGTTTTTTGTGTCCACAGACTTCCTCACTTTAGTTAACATCATACTTTTTTGCAATGTACTTTCATGAAATTAGTGTAGGTTAGCATAGGAGTACTTAGTAGGAATGGTGTGGAGTCAACCTAATTTTGAAGTTTGGGAGGATTCATTGACCCTTTCTTCCAACTTTATTGGAACTAGAATTGGGGTGCATCATTAAATTACAAGCCAAGACAAATCCTGGTTTAATAAGTACTCATTTTTGCTAAAAGAAACTCATATGGATCTAACTCTTTTATTTTGAATTTGTTTATAATTAGATTTTTTATAGCCCTCCTCATTTATCTCCATTTTGAGTTTGATATGTTTCTAACCCACACTTCACAAATGTACATTATTGGTACTAGTAGTAGCCTAAATAATAAAACCCTTATAGTCTTCCAATACCATAACTGAGCCTCTATACTTCTAAATTTTGTTATAAAATAAGTATTATATATTCCTAACACTATCTTCATTCTATATGTTTTTGAATTGAGGTTATTCTTTAAGTCTATCCCAATATATTTGTATTTTGTTACTTCTTATAGAAGAGCCTCTTCAAAATAAATATTTTTCTTTTGATATTAGTGACATGTGTACATTATAAACAAATGTGAATATATATGTTGTTTATAGTATCTTATCTTATAAAAATATAAATGCAATAAAGAGGACCAAAAAACTCATTAATAGATCCTATGCAAAAAAAAGTACAAAAGAAATATAAGTGCTTATCCAACTTATAATTAATGATATTATAACATAAAATTGTGGGGTTTAATAAAAAACAACAATATCAAAATAACCTCTAACCTCTTAAGAAAATAATCATAGGAAGGGTGCAAGTTTTAAGGGTAGGTAGGTGGTGTGGTCCAATGGTGGTTTGGATTGGGGAGTAGATCAATGGTTTATGGATGAGGGTTGCAACCCTTTTGACCTTTGGGTAAGGCCTAAGAGTCATCTTAGATATGCTTTTGGAATTATAATGGTAGTTTGGAATAAGTTGAAAATGGTTGAAAACTTATAGAAATAACCTAAAATTCTATAGTCCTATAAGAAGAATTTTTATGCAATAGGACTAGTGATTCCAATTGAAAAGTGTAAAAGGGATCGAGTCCTTTCAAAAACCCAGTTTTTATCCTAATAAAAAAAATCATAGGCAAGGTACACAAGTGTTTTGCTAAAAATCATGTTAGAATAAATGAGCCAACTTAGACTCCAATAGTTTTACATGTATAATACTAAAAAACATAAAGTGCAAATTTAAAAGCAAAATACACAACAAAAATAGAATAATTTATCATGTGCATCATATCCCTATATCAAATGGCATTAGCTCAACTTGTTATATTCCTCAACTTTTAAGGAGGAAACCTACGTTCGAATCTTGCTAAGAGAAACATGCATAATTGCCAAATTGTTGTAATACCACTAAATGGTAATAATGTAATATGGATATTTTCCATTTCAACCCCATATAACTAATTAATTAAAAAATACATATACCCCCATATGATATGTAATTATTAAATATTATCTACTTGTCAATACTATTATATAAGTTGTTATGTGTATAATCTCATTGGGTTTTTATCTAAATTATCTTTTATTTTAATCATTTGAAAAGGTGAAGAACAATATAGAGTCATTAATAACACTATGTTAAACCAAATGTGGCTAAATAAAAATAAAAAATGCCTAACATCTTGATCACAAATATTAGTAGAATGAGTGTATTGATTGTGTCTACAATGGTAGTCAAAGGAGCTAGAACCCAAAAATGTTTATTTATAATTTAGACCAAAGGTCAATTTTTTTGTTGTAAGGCTTTGTTAACAATCCATAAATAATTTGACTCTTATATGTAAAGTCTAGCTCCTAATCAAACCTACTGCTTGTCATAAAATATCCATAAGCCTTAAGAGTCTAGTAGTTGATTTATAAATATTTTAAAGCTTTCTAAACCGATGTAACACTCTAGTTGATTATAATAATTTTAACATGTATTGTTGGAGAACAAGGGGTTGTACTTAGGTCCCCTACCATTGAAAAGCCATAAATCTCTCCTTTAGAGCTTGAGATTTTACAAACAAATTCAATTCTCTTCTCAATTGAGATGCTATAGCTAGATACCTACATAATTTTTTATAAAATGTTTGAATTCTTGATTTTCATTTTTTGGATCTTCAATTTTTGTGTAAATACAAATATTCTACAATTCAGCATCATTTTTGACATTTTCCTGCAACAGACTACACAATACCAAAACTCCACCTCTACTATCTACGCATTACATCTTAGTAGAGTAATATTTCCAAAACATCACACTATCATAGTTTGCTTTACCAGATCTAGATTGCTAGTTTCCTTCCTGAAGCATAAGTGCAACTACAAAAAATATAATAAATAGTTTATATGAAAACACATCAATGTTATAAAATAAAGCAAATATTACCAATGAAAACATTAAAGTAAATCTTAATCATTATTTTATTCAAGTAATCAACATTTTCTTGTTAGCTTTAGCTAAACTTACTACTTCCTCTAATCATGGAAAAGAGAATTTAACTTCACAATCCTCAATTAAAATCCCTCTATTAGCTAGCCTATCTTCACATTTGTTTCCTTCCATTAACGTATGTGTAAACCTAATTTATTCAAACCTTATAGCAAGATCTTGAATTTCCACAATAATCTCTTGTATGTTCCATGGAGCCTTTTTCATTGCATTTATTACTATGAGTGAATCACCTTGCATCCATACTCTATTCCATTTTATTTGTTTGCATATTTTTAACTCTTCTAAAGTTTCCCAAGCTTTAGATTTATTATTTGTCTTAAATCCACTATTCAAAGCATAATGAGGCAATCTCTCCTCTATTATTTCTTGTAGTGGTTCACCACTACCCGCTCGTGACTAAGTAAAACCCCTGATAACCGAAGATCAAAGTTTTTTCTATCTCATGGAGAATAGGCTCAAAAAAATCTTGATTATTGAGACTTGTGAAAATTTTCATTCAAAAAAGTCTTGACAAATAGCCAAAGGAGCGCTAAAGGATCTTGTTCAGGATAAGTCTCAATATTAGAGATTTTGTGATCAACAATAAAGTGCAACGAAGAAAACTCCTGACCAACCTATAAGAGGCGTTAGAGAACCAAGTAGACATGAATACCTAAGTCAAATCAGAAATGATGTAGATGAGCCGAATTAATGACTTCCTCGATTAAAGAGACAAATACCACCTACT
The DNA here is from genome assembly GCA_028583015.1 of Wollemia nobilis. Lineage (NCBI taxonomy): Eukaryota > Viridiplantae > Streptophyta > Pinopsida > Araucariales > Araucariaceae > Wollemia > Wollemia nobilis. The sequence continues at coordinate 1,623,322 of JAQPPZ010001195.1, forward strand.
AGAAGATGATCTCAATTATTATCCTAGACATTCATTCAAGATGAAGTATGGCTTTGATAGTCCCATGTTGATCAGTCATTATGATCAGACAAAGTACATTATTCAATTATTAAAATCCCTAGGAAAATTAGAAGAGATTATCAAATCTAATTGCAAATAATTTTGGAGGGATATTCTCCTGATGTAATCCATAAATAGTAGTCTTAGCTTTATAAAGGATCAACAAGTTTACAATTGTATGCATTTGTAGGTTTTCCCTTAATTTTCTCTCTATAAAAAAAGTTGGTTCCTGAGTGGCTTGTGGGAAATCTCAAACCCCTACTTCTGGCACAATATTTGTAAGAGTTTGCTTGCATATTATATATATGGGATATTGTGTCTATTTTTTTATATTTGCTTGAAGATCCATTGTTGTGTATGTGTATGTGTTTGTGATCTTTTACCTAAATATCAAATTTTTCTAAGTGTATGTGTGTATGAGGGGCTTACGTCTATTTTTTGACTGAGTCACTTACAAGATTAGCTCTCTTATGGGACCCACCTTCTCATGCATATATATAACTAGTAGAGTTTGATTACACTTCACTATGTCAAGGAGAGGAAGTGTTCATTGTTGACACATAGCGTTTAGGGCTATTTTTACAGGAAGATCTTAGCGGATCTCTTGGTGCATTACCTCCTTTTTCTTTTCTTTTTTGAGTTTGTTTACTTTATCACACCCTTTTCCTTTGTAGAGAAACTAGTACCTTGAAGATCACATCATAACAAGGATTTGGCCTTGTAAAAACTCTTGGAGGCCCTTGAATGAGCCAAACCCCATGCTCTTGATTATGGCTTGTTGTGTCACTCCAATGCGAGGTACGATTGTCCTAGGTGGGGACAATCGAAGACAACAAAATTTCTAATTATTTCTTCTCCTCCTATTGGTCTTGGATCTCCTTTAGATGCGCCATAAAAATTCAATTTGACCAACTCCACATCTAGTGGTTTCCACTTTATATTTTTTAAATTTTTTTATTTCTCATATACCCAACATCATAATTCCATTTGATGACTTGACTCCATCTATCAATGCTCTATGCTTCCATATTAGGGATTGGGTGAGTTTATAGGGTTGGTTTAGACTCCTCTATGTCTAAACAAATCTTCTTTTTCATTACCTCTAAACTATTTTTCTTTCCTTTAAATATTCTTCATTTCCTTTCTAGACATATAATCCAAAGTATTGTATTTTTTGATATATCCCATATTGTTTGTAAAGCCTTACTTTTAAAAGTGCTTTGTCATTACTTTTATCATTCTTCAATTCTTGCATTCATCACCATGCATTTACAAAACATATTAAGAATCGATTGCCATAGATTCCATACTATTGACAAGTGTCCCAAGAGATGGTCTATACTCTCCTACTCCCTTTTACAAAGGGACACATTGTGAGGGGCTATAAAAACCCCTTTTCATAAGGTTATCCCAAGATAAAATTATTCTATGACCTACTAGCCAAAAAAATATTTTAACTTTAGGAATGCTCGGGCTATCCAAAATATTTCTTCATATTCTTATGATATTTCTATTGTGTTGGTGCTTTACATTATATCCACTTCTTGTTGTTGTTCTCTTGAGCTATTCAAATCCCAAATTAGCTTATCCTTGGCTCCCCTCGGAATAATCATTGTTGTTATCTTTTTGCTCAACTACCTCCTAGCATCAATGTCTTGTATACTTGTAAAAAAATCTTCTAACCATTTGTTTCTTACTTTCTAATGCTTGTACATAATGTTTGAAACCCTATCACCATATTTATCTTGAAGTGATCTCATCCATGGTTTCAAAATTATATCTAGATTATTCATCCAAATAGAAATATTTTCTCTAATTCCCACCACCCATATTAGACCTTTAATCACTATATCAATAGATTTTTTAAATAATTCCATAGAGCAGAACCAATTGGAAGTGAGAATATAGTAAATATTAAGCTTGGGTCATTGGGCTCAACATACTTAAAAAAAATCTTTCCCATTATCTTTCCTCTAAGAGATAAGTTTGCATCCATAATAACTCTTAAGTCAAGACCTCCCCTTGTTTTATCATCATACACCTTGCTCCATTTCACCAAAGGAAATTTCCATTTATCATGTAAACTTGACCACAAAAGGACCACTTGATATAGATTAAACTTCTTTCTATTGATTTTGGCATAGTATACAAGGATATATAATAAGTTGAAATGTCCTATAAAACTCATTTAATTAGTTGCACTCTTCCTACTAATGATAACCATCTACCTTTCCATGTCGGTAGTTTATTTTGAACTTTACTATAAAATTGGATTCCATAATTCTATCCTCATTCTCCCCTAAAATAAGGGCATCCCTAGATAAGTTGCTGGTAAATTTACCTTCTTCATTTGAAGTAACTTGCATATCCTTACTTTGATTCTAGCTAGGGTGTTTAGAAAGTAAATTTTAGATTTTGTCCTATTAACTCTCTACCCTGGCACTCTGTCATATTCCTTTAATAATTTATTCAAAGCTCTAGCCTTGTTTAGCCTTGCCCTCCTAAAAGGGATTGTATCACCTAAAACTATTTATGGGTGATGTTGTTGATGTTATTACTAACCTTAATAGCACTTATCAGCCCATATTTGTTAGCTTTCTTCAAGTTCCTACTCAAAACCCTTGCTATAATAATGAACAAATATGGTGATAGAGGATCTCCTTGTCTACGACCTCCCTTGGCTTTAAATGATTATGTTACTAACCCATTGACCAACACTGAATATGAAACTGTAGAGACATGAGCTTTAATTCAACTGACTCATATCTTACCAAATCCAAACTTTTCTAATACTACAAAATAAAATCCCATTTAACCCTATCATAGGCTTTACTCATATCAAGTTTTAAGATCATTGCTCTCATTTTTTGAAGTTGTTGAATCCATAACTTCATGAGCTACTATTATCCCATCCAAAATCTATCTCCATTTCACAAATCCTCCTTGCTCTTCTAAAATAATTTTGTCTAACACATATCTTAATCTATTTTCCATAAATTTAGAGATAATATTATATTCCATATAGGCCTAATTGAATCAAACAATTTTGCATCCTTCTTTTTTGAAATTAGGATAAGATATGTTGCATTTAATTTATAAGGAATGTATTGTTTTACCTTAGACTCTTCCACTGCCACCAATAAAGAATCCTTCACTATATCCCAATTATATTGATAGAATGTTGTAGAGATCTCATCCAGACCTGGGGATTTATCCTTATCAAAAGAGAAAATATCTAAATGAACATCTTCCAAAGTTATAGGCTCCATTAGTTTCCTATTGTTTTCATTTGTATAATTTTAACATGTATTAAAAATAAATATATGGCACATTAAATCACAATCAATTACCTTGGCTTTCTAGATAGTTTTAAAAAAAACTTTAATATTTAAATATTCAAACATAAATTGAATACTTGAACAAGTGGTATAATCCTTACAGCAAAAGTTCTTTTATTATTATTTTTATTCATTTTCTTTATCCCATATTTCAATATAAATTTTTACACAGATATTAATAGAAAACAATAATTGCATGCGCATAACCCATTAGGTACCTTACATGTGATAACCTATTGGTTTCTATTAACTTAAGAGTTTATGCAAAAGTAAATGATGCCTTCCATGAAATAAAAATAGATTTATTCTAGAATGTGGGACTACCCCGACTCAAGTTGATCCTAATAAAAAAGGTAAAAACTAGGGGAAAAGAGGTATACAAGACCAATGAGAGTCATTTCTACTTATTGCAATCCTTTTTCAAATAAATTGAACACGTGCATAAATTACAAAAAAATAAAACAAATGATTTTCAATAAGTCAATTACCTAGGACATTATCCAAATTGAACACCCTACTTAAAAGAAAACAAAACCAATTATTGATAAGTCAAATGTCAAGTAAAATATCTATTCATGGCTAGAATAACAAAGTATATAGTGGTGAATTGAGAGCATGTGCAAGCCAAATGTGAGCTTGAGCTAGAAGAAAGCCTTACATTTTCTTGTTTTAGAAAGCAATAAAGAAAATGTGATTATGAGCAGGAAGTAAAGTGTGAGCATGGAGATAGCACCACTTATTCTTGTTCCATATCTTAGGAAAAACTCAAAAACTAAAATATTAATGTGGATAAAATATAGGTAACATGGCAAGAAATTCATTTTTAAGTCCTTATTAGAAGTGAGTAACACTGGTTAGAAGAATGGTTACCTTGGATAGGGATAATGTGAAGAGCAAATATATGGAAAAACCTATCCATGTAGCAGATACTATACCAAAAATAATTATTAAGGATGAGAAAATTGAGCATGATATAATGGTTCTTAAAATTAGAGGGTTAATGTGTATATTGCATGGATATTGACCATATTTTTTAGATATTCAAAATTGGATCGTGGAAGTGGGGATTGAATTCAAATTACTTCATGATTTTACTTCCAAAATGATTTTTCCTTGTCATCTTCTCCAATTCAAAAGCTAAGGATAAAATAATGGATGATAACCCTTGTTTTAGGGGTAAAGATGAATTTGAAGACCATGGGGTGAGATTTTTTATGTGGATATGGAGACTATTAAAAGGTTGTCAGTGTGGATTAGGTTTTTTGGACTTCCTATTAGCTTATCAATAACTAGGTTTTGAATAATATTGATGATACTCTAGGGGATATCATCCAACAGGGGCCAACTACTAAGGAGATAAGGCATGTTGTCTACACTCAAATGTGTTTTCAAAACGTTTACTGCAATTCATTAGGATTAAATATGAGCAAAGAGAATGAGACCAACAAGTGGATTATGAAAACATTTCATTATAATGTCACAAATGTTATGAGAATGAACACATGGCAAGAGATTATAAAGTGAAATTATGGAGAAGGAGATTGAAATTTTGGGTATAAGACAAACTTCAATATGAATCAAGGAGTTCACATCATAGTAGAAGAAACAACAAATCAAGGATTTCCTCTCACAAGTGATAAAAAATACCTCCACATTATCAAATGGCAAAGACCATTATAGTTTACCTAAATTAACCATTAGAAGAAAAACTAACACATGGATGAAGAAGTACAATGAAGGAGTTCAAATTCAAAAGGAGTTAAATGTGCAAAGGAAGATTGCAAGGCAAATAAAGCAAAGGAGGTTGAGGTTAATCTAGGTAAATCTTCATTTTTCTCAAGTAGCATAAAATTATCTCCTTGCAATAAAAGTGTAAGTAGTACAAGGTGTATCCATTGCACTTTAGGGTTTCAAAAACATAATTAAGAAATACATATGAAGGATATCCATGGAAATTTAGGGTTCCTAGGGTAGCATAAGAATGTAATTTCTATGAAGAATTATCCTTGTACTTTAGGGTTTTAGGGGTAATATAAAGAAGAGGGTGTTTATTGGGCTATTCCTTGCATTTTAGATTCTCAAGGGAAACATAAATCCTTAGAATATAAGACTATTATTATTCAATGGATGACTATGATCAGTATTTCTTCTTTTGCATATATTAGTGTTTCCTTCAACCATTCACACCAACTTTGATCAAAACCATACTTTCTGAGAATATCATGTAGGAAAATCCAACAAACCCTATCATATGATTTTCATATCTATTTTCATAAGAACACCTAGTTTTTTTATGAAATTGAGAGAATGTATCACCTTTCATGTGATGATTATGTCATCAAGAATTTGTTTCCCATGAACAAAACAACATTATTCCTCTAAGATAGTATAATCTATAAGTATATTTAATCTATTTTTCATAATTTTTTAAATGATCTTATAAATCATATTACAAAGTATTATTGCACAAAAGTTATCAAAATATTTTATGTCACCTTTCTTGGAAACCAATCTAATAAATGTGGTATTGATCTCACTTATTATAGACTTTATAAATAACAATATATTTGTCATAATTTTTTAAATGATCTTATAAATCATATTATAAATAATTATTGCACAAAATTTATAAAAATATTTTATCTCACCTTTCTTGGAAACTAATATAATAAATGTGGTATTTATCTCACTTATTATAGACTTTATTTTATGGGGCCTCTTCTATTGAAAAGTGTAATTTAACTTATGGCTAAGGATGGCATTGTTTAATGTAATTTTGTATAGTCCTATGGAAAATCATTATATAAATGTATTTAATTTATTATATATTATTTAGTTATGTGAGCCCTACTGGTTATGATTAAAATTGTTATGGTTAAAACCCACCTCATAACTTGTAATTAACCTAAATCCCTCTTGTTGTATCATCTTAGGCTAACTTGTTTATGTAACTGGGTTTTTAGTATTGATATAAATACCCCTCACCACTTGTTTCAGAGTGTTGTGATCCTTATATATGATATTTATTTATGGTTCTCAAGGGCACCCATCAATTTTGTGTATCTTTCTTTACTTTTTGTCCTTTTATGCTTTTTATGTAGGATTTGAGTGGATGAATTGTTTATTTTCACTTTTGGAAATATATGTGAAATCCAATAGGGTATCAGAATAGGTATGGATCAACATCGCTTAGTTACATAGAAAGTTCATCTGGAGCCTTTGATCCTTCTTCTAAGTACAGGAACAAATTACTCTTTAAAGCTTCATAATTTTCTTTGGTATAAGAGGCAAAGAGGAGGTACCTAGGTGTTGTAGGTGAGTTGGAGAGGAGAGGGCAATCCTCCAAGGGAGGTCCCAGGTTTGAATCTCCACCCTACCAAAAAATTTGAATTGGGTACCTAAAATCCAATTGATAATGTTGGTGCGGGTAGGGTCGGGTGCAACCCCCGGGTGACTTTGACGGTGTAGAACCCCCTATTCGTGGTCTCTTAGACCAAGGCGGCCCCGCAAGGGGTTTTTCGCTTTAAAAAAAAAAAGAGGCAAAGAGGACACCTAAGTCCATGAATCCTCATCCACTTTGTAAATTTTCTAGAGAATCTATGCCTTCTCCATTCTTCACTTCATTAATACTGATGTGTATACCAAATTTAGATTTTAGATTACATGATTTATTTTTCTTGAAAAAATTCCATGACATATTGTTTGAAAAGAAAAGAGGTATTGGGTAATTTGAATTTGAAACTACACTTATTTCCAATCATGCCTTCAATAATTTGGTGTTTCTTTTTCACATTGGATAGGATGTCCTTCTCCAAGGAGGGGAGACATGCTTTGACACAATGATACAGTGCACTAATATGGCTAGTAGGGAATTATTTGAAGCATTTCTCCTTTTGCAATGCAGATCAAATCTAGGGCACTTCTCCTTTTGCAATGCAGGTTTGAGTCCTTTATGTGCCTTCTTTGTGATATGCATGATACCCTTCTCTAAGGAAAGGGGACACACTTGCACCACATCAATGTTGATTCCAAGGTGGTTGGAAATATGCACTCGAATCCTTTTTGTTGCTTTCTCATACGTTGGAATCACAATGAGGCCAAACTACACATTCATCATGAAAGGAACACAATGACTATTTTTCTATCTTCTATTTAACATAAAAGAATAACATTTTGGTTAGTAGAAAACAAGTTTGATTGATGCATGAATAATATATCTAGTTTAAAACATGCATCCTTTATTTTTGACTGATTGTCTTTGTTTTAGTCTAGTTTGACAACTTTATCTATGGAAGCATAAATTATTACCATGATGCTTGTTTACTTACTAGTCACACAGAGTGCATAAAGTGTTTTTTGGATGGAAAATTTTGCGTTCAAATTTTGTAATGAAAGTAATTTTTCAAGGGGTTGAAATTAGAGACTATGGATTTTCTTATCTCTTTTGAAAGCATGTCTCTCTTGCATTGCATAGAACACATTGGCACCCTAGCTAGCATGAGGTTCTTCACCCACAGAAGACCCAAGTTCAAGTTGCATTGAGCTCCTTCGCACTATTGTATGGATGATATTTTGGTGGAGTGGTAGTCAACGTGACACATTTGTGGGACAATAAACAGATTTTTCCCTTATATATATTTCTAACAAAAAAATTGACATATGTTGAAATCTCATTTGCTATCAATATTTAGTACCAAATAGGCAGTGGAAATTCAATGGCTATCATCAACAAATCAATGGATACCAAGTGGGAAAATGTAGTTAAGTACAATAGTACTAAAGTTTATGAGATTGATTTTTCAATTTTTAAAGTCTATTAGGGTGAAACTTGCATAGCCCATAACTTTTTACGTAAGCATGTTGAGCCATTTTTTTCAAATCACATAATTTTTTGAACTCTTCACACTAATGATATCATTTTGAGGACTTCTTACAATTGGAAGAGTAAATTTGTGTGAGCTAGACTTTAAATTTCATCCTTACATTCCTCATTACTTTAGTTTGTTTCTTGCATTAAAATAAAATTGGTACTATAACAACTTATCAGTTCCTTGATAGCTCTGTTTTAAGGGTCTTATTCATAACCCTAATAGTCCACGATACTATTTTTATCACACTTTTTACTTTTAATAGTGAATTAGCCCCACTTCTTGTTAACACCTATGATACTTGTTTTAAGTTTTTTTTACTTTGTTCTCACTTTGTAGACCTTCCTCTATTTTTTACATTCCCACCAACACTTCCATCTTTATTAATCTCTTAAATTTTTACATATTGTTCATAATGAGACTTATATTCAAAATATTTATAATTCCCTATGGAATCGAAAATACAAGGAATATCCTCACAAACACTTCCTTTTTATTTTTCCCTAGAAACCTTGAAGTACAAGGATGATCCTCTATAGTAATTACTTTTTTATGCTAGTCTAGAAATCCTAAATTTTCATGGATATCCTCCATATATATTTATTTATTATACTAATATTTAAACCCTAATGTGCAAGGGATACACTCTACTACTTTCATTTTTATTGAAATGATAGAATTTTATACCACACGAGGAAAATGAAGATGCTTTAACTAGACCAAACTTGACATTTTTCACCTCCTTTGTTTTAAAATAACCTCCTCTTCCTTCGGCCTTTAACTCTTTGAATTTTAACCTATGCATTGTGCTTCCTCCTCCCTTATGTCATTTATATCTTCTAATAGTTGATTTGAGTAAAATGTAATGGCCTTTGCCATTTGATGATGTAGAGGGTATTTCTTTGTCACATTCTTGAGAGTGGAAAATCCTTCATTTGACCTAGCTTTTACCATGATATGATCTCTTTATTTTATATTGAAGTTCATTTAAGTTAGGATTTATTACATCATATACCATGTGATAATTCAATTGGTATAACCACCCCTCACAAGGTACATGCACATAGTAGAGGACAATATAGTTTTAGATTTGTTATACCTAAATTAGGCATCCTATGTACTTAAATACCCTTCACTACCATAATATAATTATTTAAAGCATTAATATCTAACATGTGACATCATAGTAGGTAGACAAAATAAATAATTTGCCTTCTAATCCTCCTCCAGCTTTGACATAGAGATAGCCAAAAGAGCACTATGTTTAAAGAAAAAGTTTAAAGTTTAAGAAAAGTCATATCAAGGGTAAAAACAAGCCTATATAAATGTCGTCGTGAAGTAAAATTCCATGATAGAATAAAAAGATATCAAGGTGAAAAATCCTTACCAAATGCCAAGAGCCTTCAAGTTTCAAAAGGGTTACAATCCCCTCTAAAGACCAAAGGGCATAAAGCTTGTAGGAAACAACTAGGAAAATCCAAGCAAGAAAGGAATGAAGTCGTTGCCATTGAAAGGTAAGAAAGGAAGCTATTGAAAACTGCATAAGAGATTACAAGGGAATCCATAGAAGCCCCTTTGAAAATAATAAAGAAGTCAATTGAAAGGCATTGAAAAGAAGATTGAAAAAAGATTTAAAAGGATTAAAATATAGCCATTGAAATCATTATTTTTTCTAAAGAAGATTGCAAAAGAGTAAGATCCCTTTAAAAAGGGTTGAAGCACATCCAAAGAAAAAAATTAGCTCATAAAGAATTGTGAAAATATCCAAGGCAAAAGAAAGTACAAGAAAGCAACATTGAAGTTATTGAAGTAAAATAAAGATAAATGTTTCAAAGGAATATGGTTAAGCAAATTCATCAAAGCATTATTGTTGAGAGAAGAAGTCAATTGAAACTACCATTGAAAAGCAACTCTAATCAGGGAAAATTTAGACTGAAAGAATAAAATGAGCCAAAACTATTGGACATTTAATAGGTGATCAAAAAAAGCATAGGTCAACAAGGTGCTTCAAAAGGGAAAATTATTACATTTAGTAGGTGATCAAACAAAGCACAGGTCAATAAGGTGCTTCAAAAGGGAGAATTATTACAAGTTGTAGGCTCAAAAAAAATAAAGTCATTTACAAAAAACTATTTATTATTATCAAAGCAATAAAGTAGATGTTCCAATTAGAACAATAGTTGAACAAATAACAAAATCCTCATAAAGAAACAAAGTAACCAAATATTGCAAATTCAATTTCATGTGAGACAAGAAATAGTCACTTGTGAACAAACAATAAAGTGCAAGTACTTTGTGAATTTTATCAAGTAAAGATCCCATTATATATATATATATATAAAGAGACAACAAAGAACTCTAAAATAGAGAGAGTTTGATAATACGTAGAAGGTAGAAGCATCTCCTTCAAAAGGTAATTGCATCAACCATAAGATATGAGAAGAAAATAATATGAGCCCAGAAAGTGGCCTAAGACGTTCAAAGTTGCAAACTTAGCAAAAAATATTGTGAATAATGCACACCTGAAAAGGAAAAAGTATTAGAAATAAAAGAACGAGCATCAAAAGATGAAGGAAAACATGAAGATAAATAAAATTGAGCATCCGAAGGATGGAAACCTTTGTCTGAAGTACCCAAATAATTGCAAGGTAAGAAGGAACCTATCAATAAGTATAAAGTAAAAGAAAAATATACAATATGTGAAAATTGAAAACAAAGCTTTTAAGAAAGTGTTCTACATTAAGCAAAAGTGTGCCCTTCCAAGCGCATATGAAGTCATTCTCACCTGGAGTATTGTCTCACCCGATGAAGGAAGAACCTGTGTCACGAAAAGGAGATGACCATGATAGTATATAAGAAAAATAAAGGTGAACATGAAAGGAGACAAAACCTCCATAGGAAGGAAGGACATTTTAGTAGTCGTTGTCAAAACAGGTTATTTAAAGAAGCAAATAATTGAAAGAAAGCAAGCATTAAAATATTGTAGTGATATTTTTAGCAATGAGTGTTTTTAGAGTGCAAGCAATCATAGAAGTGGTAGCAATATTTACATAACACAGCAATCACAAAATATAATAGCAACGTTCAAACATTATCAAAGCACCCACATAAAAAGTTCAAAGGTTAAAAGAAAATCCAATAAGAAAGTAGCACGTGGACAAAGCAAAACTACACACATGAAGATTTATTAAAATAAAATGAAAAAAATATTTTAAAAGAAGGGATTATTCCAATAAATATTTTGTAGAGGATGAAGCATTCCTTCTTAGCAAGACACAATTCTCTCTTGTATTTTTTAAGCATCATTTGAAATTTGAGTATAGGCATATATATACTTGTTGAAAAGAGTTTTTTGAGGTAGAATTAGTAAAATAAGAATATCCAAATTATATGAAAGATTACCATGGCTAATGGAGCATCAAAGTTCTTATTACCAGATTTCCAATTATCAAGGGGAAATAACTATGTTGTCTGGAAGACCAAGCTCATGATACAGCTTGATGGAAGCATTTCGCATCCTACTACAGAAGGAGAAGATCAAATAAAGTTTGACATGGTATACAAAAAAATAAGACTAACCATCATGTTTGAAGTAGCAGATGAGGTCCAAGCATATATTAGGGATATGCCCACAACTAAGGATGCATGGGAGAAGTTGAAAATAGTATTTTAAGCCAAGAATCAAAAGCAAATTATATTCTATCAGGAAAAATTAAAAGCAAGCAATCTTAAACAACAATAAACAATACACTCGATTTTACGTGGAAATCCTACAATGTGCAGGTAAAACCATGGGGTAATGGCAAATTTTCTCTTTTATTATTCTTAGTAAGCTTTCATACATTTGCACTATTCAAATGCAAGGGGCATTTCCATTTTTATAGAAATACAAATAAATATTCCAAAAAGTTGTGGCACATTCCAAATAAAAGCATTGTATTAAAAATGTGCTTTATCAACTACGTTTTATGACAAACGTGCTTTATTGTGTTTTAGTAACTGACATAGTACATATGTACAGACATAAATTTTCCTCCACCATGCACGTGGGGTTGGGTTACTATATGTTGCACCACCATGCTCCACTCTGCTAAAGAACATCAAAGATCTGGATATTTACTTCATATCCTAACATATTCCTCTAAAGCCAACTCCATTGTTTGAATATGAAGAATGGATAAAATTTGGATACATTCATGAGGAGAATAGCATAATTGTGAGCATCATTACAAGCACCAATAACTCAAGTATCTGATGAAATGTTAGTTCCTATTATTTTGAGATCACTTCCATCAAAGTACAATGTTTTTATAACTACACTAAATATTATTGAGAAATCACCAAGCTTTAAGAAGCTGACAAAACTACTTTAAAAAGTAGAGGCCTTGCATACAACAAAAGAAGAAGAAAAAACCTAGTTACAAGTCAAAGAGGGAAGCACCCATTCAAAAAATGCATGAGACCTCCACAATGCTTCCAACAAAGAAATAATTTTTAGAGATTTTAGAATCAAAGATAATTCTCAAAGAGGTACTGTCAACACACTAAATATGTGTAAACATTATGGAATAAATGGACACACCATGATAGAATGTTGAAATATTCCATTCAAGAATGGATGCCCTTCACAAGAGATGAACCAACAACATGATAGGTCATATTTAGAATGACAAAACCAAAGTTAGAGAAAGGCACATCAAACTAATGTAGCTGAAGAGAATCAAGTCAAAGAAGTTTAAGAAGAAGAAGAAGAACATGTATTTATCATATAAGAAAATCTAAGAACACAACAATATTTGGTATGAATCCAAATAGATGATTAGGTCAAGAAAATTGTATGCATTCAAATCATCCAAATTATTATTGGTACAATACAAATAGGAATATCAAGAACTAAGGACCTAAGAGTGAAGATGTATATTTAGAATGTGATTCTTCACAATCAATAGAAGTTATTGTCATGGCCACCCAAAATATGGTCTTTTTTGGGTGCGTTTGGTGCCCATGCCTCACTCAGAGTGCTAGTCTAGGAATTCCATGGAGTGTGGGATGTGGCTCCTTTAGACGACCTCCACCAAGGATGGTTCCTTGTCTAGATTTGATCTTCAATGCTTTGTTATGCTCCTATGCTAGCCTAATCTAATGGGGTCTTTCCATGGAAAATAAAAAAGAGAGAAAGTAAGAAAATATAACTAGCCTAAGTAGCCTAAGCTAAGGATGGCAATGCACCAAATATTACAAATTCCATCTCACATATCAGTGTGATTAATGAACACATGAATCAAAATATGATAGCTAAAGTGAACACAGTCTCAACCACATATAACTACAAATAAAAAAGAATTCATTTGAAATCCAGGATAGATGCTAGTCATAATCCCCCATAGAAAAATATATGAATCCAAAGACCAGATTAGAATTCGTAATAGTCACATCTCCTTGCATTCATATTAAAAGCACATTACACTCATGTATAATTGAAAGATGCTTGACAACCAGTATATGCAATGACTCAAGGCTCAATTCTATATTGATATACAAAATAAAAATGGGAGAGAAAAATTTCTCAAGGCCAGATACTAGGAATAGCAACAATTCAACCTCCTCTACATTGAAGAAAATATTTAGTATTTATAGACAAAATCGAGAAAATTTTCCCTTTCAAAATTCAAAATACCCCTTCCAAAAATCTTGCTTGGCTACAATTAATGATGTTAGGTTTATGCTCACTTGTTGGTAGCCTCAATGTTGGTGTCTTTAATGTGTTAACTGCCCTATTGGATGTGTTGAACCTTTTTTTAGGAGGACTATACACTTCAACACAATATGGCCTCCTAAAATATTAGAGCCTAGGTGGTGTAGGCCTGACCAAAATCTAGATTACCACTTTTTTGTATGCAATTTCCCCTTTACCTTTTGACCAAAATTTTGATCTTTAGGATTTTACATATATTTGGTCTGGTTGGTGCATCGTGCAATTGAATTTTTTTTTGTTTGTATCCAGCGTTCTAGTTATCCCCATTAGCCTACGATTTTCTAAATGCTTACATTGGGTGGGTAGGCCCAATTCATCTTTCCCTTTTGATTATAATTGTTTATTGTTGCTTTGGATTTCATTGAGAATCTGGTTATGTTTATTTACTATCAACTCTAACCTAAAATTTTTGGTTATTGGACTTATGCACTTGCCTTTACTTTCTATCAAGATCTAGGTATCTTGGGGCCTCCTCTCACAAAACTAGCCAAGGTGCTTTACTCCTCCCAATTTTAGTGAGAATTATCTACAATAGCAAATAGAATGAGGAATCAATGCAATAGGCATTGTAAATTCAACCATCGATAGCACACCAAAGAAAGTATGAATGCATTTTATACCACAAACAATATCTTATACATATTAATAATGCAAAGAAGTAGAAATTAATTGATCTCACTCCATCCAAAGATATCAAAGCTTTAAATAGAAATTAGTTTGAATAAAGTACATGACAACACACAAGAAATATTGAAAACCAATTAATTTAATGATTGATTCAGGTTGCATGGTAATGCATCACATCTAAGATCAAATAAAGTGGGAATACATCACATATCACAAGCAAAAACTTAATAAAATAAGTCAAGCCATGGAAAAGAAATAAGTGATTGACCTTACCTCAGTAAAAGACATTGATCAAGACAATATTTGGGAATAAGTCTACGCGACAAGAGAGCACTTGATCTCATCAACACTTGACATATTTAATGAAGATCCTCCAAATTGAGGAAATACATGCTTCACTTGAAGACATTGAAAAAAAGAACTCATAAGTTTATAAGCATTGAATAAATATTTTGTAATAAAAATATTTGGAGTGCATGATCGGTAGAACCTGACACTCCTAAAGTATCAAATGTAGTAAGTCTACATTAAGGGGTGAATTTCTCTCTTAAATTTGAACATCACCCTAGACATTATTCTTTGGTCACAATCAAGATAGATATTTTGACTATGATATAATAAAATAAGGTTAGTTAGGATTTATTACATCATAGACCATGTGAGAAGTTAAGTGGTATAACCACCCCTTATAAGGTACATGCATATAGTATAGGATAAGACATTTTTAGGTCCATTTGAAGGTTTGTTATGCCTAGATTAGGCATCCTATGTACTTAAATACCCTTGACTACCATAATATAATTATTCAAAGCATTAAGGTCTAACAATTTCATGCCCAAAAAATTCCATCTCTTTTCCTATCATTTTCACTTTGCAACCTTTTTCATGTGTCTAGTCTCATAACATTTGTAACAATGAAATAAAGTGATTTCATAATCCATTTGTTGATCCCTTTTCCATATTTAATGCTAATGGACTATGTCAAAGTTTTTTTAAATATCCATGGCAACACGTATTTGGGTGTATACAACATTCTTTCACTTCTTATTTGTTGGTCCCTCCTGGATGAACTCCCTAGAGTATTACCAAAATTCTTTAAAATATCCTTGTTAATAAGCTTATATGGAAGACCAAAAAAACTAATCTACATCAGAAGCCTCTTAATAGTCTCTATCTCCATAGAAATATTCTCACTCCATTGACTTCGTGAAGAGCAAAAGGCCCCGATAAACTAAATCTAGAAAAATAGTAAATACAAAATCAAAGGAAAAAAGAAGAAGATAACAGATACACACATAACACAGTATTTCACCTGGGAAACCCTTACGAGAAAAAACCCAGCATAGTAATATCTCCTTATTGTATAAACTTAACCATCTCCAATACAATAATGTTCATCTCTCATCTCTCTTCAAACCCTGATGCAAGTGCAATTAAATAACAATAGCACAAGAATGGATTTTACAATACCATGGGCAAAAAACCATGGGTTCAAATATTTAACCCTAAACAGCCCATATGGGTCTAAAAATAGCTTAAGAAACCCTAAAACTTTCATCTAGGGATCCCCTGAACCCCAACGAGGATACATGGAGAGTGTCCAGTACCTTTTAGAGTTAACCCCACTAGAATAACATGGAAAATATTCAACATATTTCCAACATTCTCCCACTTGTTGAATACTTTCCATAGGGGCCAAAAACTGCCATTGTCAACTATCAAGGGCAACCATACCCATAGATCTTCTACACCAAGAAAATTTTTGAGTAGGTATAGCCTTTGTTAATGAATCAACAACATTATTCTTTGTATCAACTTTCTCCAGCATCACCCGATTTCCTTCAACCATCTCTCTCACAAAATGGTACTTGATATCAATATGTTTTGATTGATCATGAAAACTAGGATTGTTGGCCAAAAATATTGCACTTTGACTATCATTGTCAATTCTCACAGCCTTTTGCTTAAGACCAAATGTTGAACACAACCTCTGTAGCCACACTGCTTCTTTACAGGCATGAGTTGCTACAATGTACTCTACCTCTATTGTGGATAAAGCAACCACTGATTACTTTTTACTCATCCAACTTACTACCCCTCCAAATAGTCTAAACACATAAGCACTCATGGATCTTCTCTTGTCCAGATCTCCAGCCCAGTCAACATCCATAAAACCTTGTAGATTTACAATATTACTATCTCTAGATTTTCCTTGGTAACAGATAGCATAGTCTAAAGTTCCATGCAAGTATCTGAAGATCCTCTTCACAATAGTCCAATGTTCCTTTCCTAGATTGGACATATATCTACTAACTACTCCCACTACATGTGCAATATCAGGTCTAGTACAGACCATTGCATACATCAGACTACCAACAATGCTAGCATAAGGAACATGATGCATTTCTTCAATTTCCTCATCTGTTTTAGGATATTGTTCAACAGATAACTTTTGACCAATAGGATATGGAGTACATACTAGTTTACAATCATGCATCCTAAACCTCTGTAGTATCAAATCAACATATTTCCTTTGATTTAACCATAACTTTCTATTTGCATGATCCCTTATTATTTCCATACCCAAAATAAATTTTGTAGCACCTAAATCCTTCATGTCAAATTCAGAAGATAACTAAGATTTTAGTAACTTTATCATCTCCTTATTGTTACCAATTAACAACATGTCATCCACATACAAAACAATGATAACAAAATTTTCACCTTCTTGTTTAAAATACACACATGGATTTGCTTTGCTTTTTCCAAGCCCAAGTGTCAAAACAAACCTATCAAATTTTTGGTTCCACATTCTTGGAGATTGCTTCAAGTCGTAAAGAGAATTTTTCAACTTGCATACCAAGTCCTCCTTACCTTTTACCCTAAAGCATTATGGTTGTGACATATATATGTCTTCATCAAGTTCACCATGTAGAAATGTTGTCTTTACATCCATCTGTTCTATTTCAAGATCAAAAGTAGAAATAGCCAACATAAATCTAATTGAAGTTAGTTTAGCCATAGGAGAAAAAATCTCACCAAATTCAATTCCCTCAACTTGAGAAAATCCTTTTGCTACTAGGCGAGCCTTGTACTTCTCCAACTTTCCTTCTACATTGTACTTCTTCTTGAATACCCACTTACAACCAACCAGTTTTCTTCCAAGGGGTAATTTCACCAAGTCCCACATCTTATTTTTATCTAGGGACTCCATTTCTTCCTCCATAGCCCTTTTCCAAGACTTATTCTCACTTGACTAAAGTGCCTCCTTTACAATCTTGGGTTCTTCATCAGTAACTAATATATTAAATGTAGAATAAATATTTGAAGGGCTATACCTTTTTGGGAGTCTTCTCACTCAATCTGATCTCCTCAAACTTGGAGTTCTAGGTTCTGCATCTTTAGCTTCCTCCTCACCTTCTTCCTCTAAATTTTTCTCTTTAGACTCTCTTTGTAGTTCATCTTCTTCTATAGCACCAGGTTCTACCATAGGTTCTTCCTCTTATTCCAATTTTACTTGAACTATTTTAGGTTCTTTGCTTGGTTGCATTTCCTATTTTGGAACCCCTTTTGTTTCTCTAAAGATCACATTACGATTGTAAACAATCTTCTATGTTTCTGGGTTCCACAACTTATATCCTTTAACACCAATACTATAACCCACAAATATGCATTTTTTAGATTTATAGTCTAGCTTAGTCCTTTTCTCTTTTGGGACATACATATAAGCATCGCAACCAAAAACCCTTATATGACTGAGAGAGGGTTTCTTACTAGTCCACACTTCCTGTGGAGTCTTGTCCACCAAAGCTGAGGTAGGAGATCTATTGATGAGGTAACAAGCAGTTAACATGGCTTCTGCCCAGAATTTCCTTTCTAACCCTGCACCACTTAGCATGCTTTTGGCCTTATCCATCAATGTTCTATTCATCTATTTTGCAACTCCATTCTGTTGTGGAGTATACAGAGTTGTTTTTTGCCTTTCTATTCCATAGTCCTTGCAAAACTGCTCAAATTCATTAGAGCAATACTCACCACCATTGTCACTTCTCAAAACCTTTATCTTTTTCTCTATCTGATTTTCTACAAGAGCCTTAAACTCTTTAAATTTATTGAAAACATCATATTTGTTCCATAAAAAATATACCTAGGTATTTCTTGAAAAGTCATCTATAAATGTAACAAAATAGATAGATTTACCTAACGATGGTACTTTTGTAGGTCCAAACACATCATTGTGAACTAGATGCAAAATTCCTTCAGATCTTGTAGCACTACTAGGAAACTTGACTCGGGTTTGCTTTCCAAAAATACAATGCTCACAAAAATCAAAATTTAATGGGCAATCAAAAATTCCTTCAGCCATACCTTTCATTTTTAATGTTCGAAGGCCTTTCTCACCAATATACCCCATGTGTTGATGCCACAACATTGTCTTCACTACAGGAATACTCAGAGTCACTTCTACCATATTATTCTCCTCTACAACTGAAGAGTTATTGCAATCAATACTTATAGTGCTAGCCTCAAGTTTGAATAGAGTTCCTATATGAACTCCCCTTGCCAACACCAAGACTCCATGAACCATCTTGCAACTATCCTTATTGAATACCATAGTCACACCCACATCATTCATCTTACTCATGGATATCAGATTCCTTGCCAAACCTAGAATATGCAACACACTAGGAAGGGTTTTAATTCTTCCATATTTTAACCTCAACTTGACTCTTCCTCGACCTATTATTTTATATGTCGAATTGTCTCCCAAGAAGACTTCACCTCCATTTATCTTTTCATATTCATAGAACCCCTCCCTATGAGGAGTCATATGAAAGGAAGCACCTGAGTCAATCAACCATGAGTCATGGCATTCACTTGAGCACGCTACAGTTAAAAATAAGTCCCCTAAATCTTCATTTGTGGTCTTCATTTCTGTAGAAGTTCCTTCATCATATGATCGACTATTATCAACCTTTTTAGATCTACAATCTCTTTTATAATGCCCTATTTTACCACACTTCCAACATTTCCTCTTTTCTGGAGCAATAGATTTACCCCTAGATCTTGATTTCCTTTCTCCTGATTTATTTTTGCTTCTTTCTTGAGAATGGCCTCTCACAACCAAGGCATCCTTCTGATGATAATCCTTAGAATATTTTTATCTCATTTCCTCAAATAGCAATGTTCCTACTATATCCTCTACTTTCAATGTAGAAGTAGTATTGGTGATAGCCATAACTAGGTTATCCCATGAATCAGGTAATGAACAAAGTAAAGTAATACACTTTTCCTCTTCATCCATTTTTACTTCAACAGAGTTTAATTGACTTACCATAGTGTTAAAAGCATTCAGATGTTCAGCCACAGAGTCACCATCATTCATCCAAAGTGAATACAACTTCTTCTAGAGAAAGAGTTTATTTACCAATGACTTTATCTGATACAAAGTTCCCAACTTATCCCATAACGACTTTGTCGTGGTCTCTATCGATACATTCAACAATACCGAATCAGATAAGCACAATCTGATAGAACTCCTTGCCTTCCTATCGATCTTCAACCAATCCTCATCTGTCATTGATGTTGGTTTTATTCTTGAGACCACAATCCACTGATCTCTATCAACCAAAAAATCCTCCATCTTGAGTTTCCATAACTCAAAATTTTATCCATTAAATTTTTCAATCTCTACCGATGTGCTTCCCATAATTTTCCTTTGCCCAAATTCTTTCACGTATGGCTCCCACTCAAGAATTAATTTATCATAGGGTTGAAACCCTTACTCCTTAAACAAAGCTAAAAAAACCTAGCTTTGATACCAAATGAAGAGCAAAAGGCCTCGATAAACTAAATCTAGAAAAATAGTAAATATAGAATCAAAGGAAAAAAAAGAAGAAGATAACAGATACACACATAACACAATATTTCACCTAGGAAACCCTTATGAAAAAAACCCAACACAGTAATATCTCCTTATTGTATAAACTTAACCATCTCCAATACAATAATGTTCATCTCTCATCTCTCTTCAAACCTTGATGCAAGTGTAATTAAATAACAATAGCACAAGAATATATTTTACAATACCATGGGCGAAAAACCATGGGTTCAAATATTTAACCCTAAACAACCCATATGGGTCTAAAAATAGCTTAAGAAACCCTAAAACTTCCATCAAGGGTTGTCGCATCCGAACCTCAACGAGGATACATGGAGAGTGTCCGATACCTTTTAGAGTTCACCCTGACATAATAACATGGAAAATATTCCACATATTTCCAACATTAAGTATAACGCATCTCACACCCTAAACCATGGGCTACCATACATTATTTTATCCTTATTTTTTGAATTGGAGAAGATGATGAGGATAAATTATTTTGGAAGAAAATTCATGGAATAAGTTGAATTCAATCCCCGCTTCTACTGTATCTAATTTTAAATATTTGAAAACCCTAGTTAGTATCAATGGAATTTATATTTTAATCCTCTACTTTAAGAACCATTATATCATACTTGATCATATCATCCTTTATTACCATTGATGGTGCAATATCTACTACCTAAATAGGGTTTACCATATATTCGCTCTTTCTCTTGTCTTTGACGAGGGTATCTTTACTTCTAGTTAGGACTTTGAAAAATGACTTTCCTATCATGTTATATGTTAGTTTTAGGGCTAGATTAAATAATAAATTATCATGTAAAAACTCAAAATAATATTCTCACACAATAAATTCAAATAACGTATTCATGGCATAACTTGCTATATTCATTTATGTCAAACTACTTGAAAAAACAAATTATTGAAATGGTACTCTCTATCTCTCCCAGTATTTTCATATTCATAAGTCTCTTGAATTTTCTACTTCAACTATCTCTTCACCTTCTCTTAATCTCATAAAAAATATATCTTCATATTTCTCATGTGAGAAATATTACAAATATCTGATGATTACAAATCATCAAATACTTACAAGATATTTTACAAAGTATTTACAAGATACTTTACAAAGTATTTAAAAGGTAAGGTACCAAATAATGTAATATTCTCCAACACCTCGTCATACTACATTATTTGGGATAAAGATTAATTTTGGATCTAGATCTAGCTTTGTCTTTATCATTGACTAGTTCTAGTTCTCCTAACTTTGACTTGGCTAGATCAAATAATCTCCGATTATATTGTTTGTGCAAAGATAGTTATGAAGTAATTCAAACTTTGTTTTGACCAAGTGACTTTGTAAAAATATATGTAAATTGATATTCAATGGATATGTATTTAAGTTGAAATTGATGATCTTGAACATGTTCTTAAGTAAACTGACATTATGCCTAAATATGTTTAGTTCTTTCATGAAATTCTAAATTTTAAATCATCTTCAAAACTCCTTGATTATCACAATGTAACATTGTTGGGTGCCTGAGGTCCGAGGTGTAGACCAATTGGTTCATCCAAACCCCATAAGGGGGGCGGATGTCCAAGGTTCAAATCTCGGGCCTCGTCGGACTGAATGCTTGTCCCTTTCCTGGTGCTTTTAGTGGCGTAAAATATTTAAAATGATTGTGGCATGGCAGTTATAGGGGTGGACTGTGTGAAGATCTGTGTGGCAGCTTCCGGGGCAGACAGCACAGAATACTGTGGCGGCCATAAAAAGCTGGACAACCTGCCCGGATTTGTGGCTGTTACCGATTCCACCATGTTAAAAAAAAAAATTGTTGGGTACCTTTTGCTTACTCTCATATCTGATAAAATGTATTATAATTATAGTCCCTTATATACAACATCTCTTGTAGCATGATATTTTGCTTTTGTGGAAGAAAGTGCCACTGCATATTATTTTGTTTTGTGCCATGAAATAGGTTTCTGATCCAAGGTGAAATACATAACATGATGTTGATTTCCTATCATCAACTAATCTAGCATAGTCTAAGTCTGCATATCATTGTAAGTATAAATTGTCAATTTTCTTATATTCTAGACTATATTCTATAGTATTTTGGACATAATGTAGAATCCTTTTTTATAGATTTCTAATTACTTTATTTAGGTTCTTGCATGCATATAAAGAGATAGTTTATAGCAAAGACAATATTTGGTCTAGTATTTGTTAGGTTTAAAAGACTTCCAATTAGTTGGCAATACAAGGTAGCACATACTTGAGGTGATTCATCATATCTTGATAATTGTAGCTCTTGTTCCATAGGTGTTGTTTCAGGGTTGCAATTTGTCATTTTGTATTTTTTGAGTAATGTTTTGGCATACTTAGTTTGAGTGAGTATAATATGATTTTCCTTTTTTCAAACTTTTAAACCTTAATATAGAAGTCTTAGGTCTGTCATTTCAAATGCATTTTTCAAATCATTTGTCATGTTATCTTTCAATTTTTTGAACTCCCTATAATCACTAGATCATCAACATAGACCACAAGAAAAACTATATCAAAACTAATGTTCTTAATATAAATATTTGGATCTAATGGACTCCTTTGGAAACCATGTTGTAGAGCATGGTTATTGATTTTAATATATGAGGCTTTAAGGGCTTGTTTTAATTCATATGGTATTTTTTTCTAATTTACATGCTTTTTGCTCTTGTACTTCAACAAAAAATCCTTTTGGTTGAGTCATACACTTACTTTTTAATGTCACCATTGAGGAATACATTTTTAGTGTCCATTTTATGTGTTTTCCACCCAAATTGAGCTGCTAGTGCACAAATTGTTTGAATATTGATCATTTTGTTGTAGGTGCAAATGTTTCTTCATAGTCAATCCCTTCTATTTATGCAAAACCTTTTGCAACAAGTTATGCCTTATATTTTTCAATGGAGCCATCTAATTTGAATTTTATTTTGTAGACCCATTTACATCCTATAGTATTTTTTCCTCTGGAGAAATCAACTAGATCCCATGTTTTATTTTTTATTAATGTTGTATATTAAGATTCCATTATTATTTTCCATTTAGGTAAGCTAATTGCATCTCATACTAAATTTGGTTCTATATTTTCTATTATTGATGGTATTAGTCTTATATTTACTTCTTCTCTTGTCATACTATGAGTTTGAGGTCTAGTAGAAGTAAGATCAATAAATTTACAATTATGAATAGTTGAGTGTTAGTATACCATCTTGTAACCTTTTGAGGTGATGTTGTGGTTACTAGTTCATTGATAGGTGTATATTCAGAATCTAGGATGCATGTGGGGGGATATGTTGGAACCATTGCTTCCACACAAGAGGCATATTTTCAAAGGAGACCTTGAATATTAGGATCTTCACACAATTAGGCTCTACCTCGCGTATTAAAAAGGTTGTTATGTGTTGTGTTGATGCTTGAGTTTTGTATGATGTTTAATGAGTTAATTAAAAAAAAACCTAAGGTTTTGGATCTCTAATCTAACTCTTTATTGAGTCTTCACAAGATAAATTTTATACTAACTTAAAGAGAAGATCATCTAAAGCATATGCTAAATGCAATCACACAAAATGCAAGAAAACAAGTGCTAGACTAGTATGTTATTTTGATTTGAATTATGACTATGCTAAAAAGAATTTTATTTTCAAGGCAACAAAGAAATGTGCAAAAAGTAAAATAACTTAGGATGCAAGCTATATAACTTTTTAGTTATTGCCTAAATGATTCTTTGAAAAGGAAAGCCTATGCTAAGGATTCTTTAATTTCCCAAGATATGGCTTAAAATTTATAATTTAGCAAGAAACTAAGATTAGCAAATTAAAAATAATGAAATAATAACAAATAGGGAGGTGTCAAGTGGCAATGTTACCTAAACCAGTGTCTGAGCAAATTTGTCACAGTCTATTAAATTCACCACTAGCATTATTGCAACTATATGGTATTTTTGAAACCTACAAGATTTACACCCAAAAAAATAGGTTTATTTGATTTTGGGAGCTTGTCTAATTTGTAGAGAGTTAAAAGGCTATCTTCCCAACTGATCAGACCCCTTGTTAAGATAAAAATTGAGTATGAACCTGATCCTTGGGAGTGGAAGTAGTTGCTATCAAAATCACCACATCTTGGCAAATTCACCACCGATGTTTTTGACAAGAAGTGGTAAAATTTCTTTGTGTAATTCTAGAGAATCAAGTTTACCAATGCTTGTAGGAAGTGGTGATCATTTTCAATGATAGAGTATGATTGAGTTTTGGGTCAAAATCTTGGGTTATTTGGATCAATTTGTCTTGGAATTAGAGGAAAGAGATGAAAATATCAATCCCTAGGACCTACAACTTAGGAGTTTACAAAATCTTAGGAAATGCTTTTAAAAGTTTCCAAAACTTGTAAAGGTGGGATAGATATGATTAAATATAATATGCAATGGTTGTAGGTTGCTTAAATATGCCTCCAAATGAGGATATTAAGGTGTCCAGATGCTAATATGGACTCTAGGATACTTCCAAAGTGAGGCTAGATGAGATGCAAACCCATGGAGGAGCAAATGAGATGATGCAAGAGGGAAAACTATGTGGTACAATAGAGTTTTGAATTATTTTTATGAATGAAAAAGCTACAACAAAAGCTTCAATGCTACCTTATACAAAATAAGGACCAAAAATAGCAATCAAGTAGAAAGAAAATGCAAAGGAATTGTATCTAGTTTATAATGTTAATACAATATGAAAGTAGCATGAAGTAAGATGTGAATAAAAATATTATTTAGAGTGAATGGAAATAAGAACATGTAAATAAAATATTAAATAGAATAAATAAGCATGTAAACTTATAAACGAGATGAGAATAAGCATGAAAACAAGATAAATAAAGATTAAGTCTACAAGTAGATACGAGTTAGATAAAATGAAAGATAAATAAGTACAAAATGAGAGATGTTAGTGATTAAAATGCATGGATTAAAAGAATAAATGAGGTTAATATGTCAAAATGAAGAGATAAATGCTTAAAAAATATACTAGTTGTAAGATGGATAGCGATGACAAAAAATGTGGGTCAAGGCTCGATTTCGAGACCGGTCGTGTAGGGTTTTTTCTTTGCAAAAATTCAAATGGTGGAAGGGTAAGAATATCTACAGACTCCCAAACCAAAACCTTCTATCTAGGAGAAAGGCCTTGGATGCAGGCAGTGTTAGGGAAGAGGAATATTCCTACTTATTTTTGCCATTTATCACTAGTGAAAGGTCACCTAATCATCTCGAATGACCTTGCTAAAATGGCAGCCTCTAAAGGTGAGTTGAGCTTGGTGGAGAATTTTTTGGGAGCGAGGCCGGAGCTAGATGCCATCTATAAGTGGGCTCATGAGAAATGGAGGCCTCTCAACCATATGGAAATTGTAGCCTTACCCAAGAACTTCTTCCTGGTTAAGTTTAATTGCAAAGAAGACTTGGAGAGAATTCTCCAATAGGGTCCATGGTTTTTTGGTCAAAGGGTGTTATTCCTGAAGTGTTGGTCCATAGACTTCAATACCCATACCCAAAACCTTCAAGAAGTTCCTATTTGGGTGAGACTTTTGAGGCTCCCCCTCTACCTATGGCATGAGGATATTTTCATTGGGATAGCTAGGTAGATGGGTCAGTTACTTATGATTGAACCATTGATGACAACTAGATCTAAGCTCCTTTGTGCATGGTTCTATGTTAATCTAAATTTGGATGCTCCTCTACCCAATTAGATTGAACTGGTTTCTATTTTTGGTACTTGAAACCAACCTATTGAATTTGAAAACCTCCTGATAAAATATGGTTTATGTAAGAATTTTGGTCACCTAAATAGAGACTACCCAAGAAAAAGAGGCTAGCCCCATCCCCGTAAATGGCAGCCTAAGAAATTTGTGGAAATCCAAGTTGTTCAAGACTATAATCTGACTTTGAAGGTGACTCTTGATCAAGATTCATCACCTTTGGAGGAATGAGAACTCAAGGAAGATAGGGATGAGTTAATCACTCATGTTTATGATCCTTTAGCTCTAAATAAGGTTCCTATTGTAAATATGTTTGAATACCTTTAAGCTCAATAAGGGGGCTTGGAAATTGAAACCTAGATTGAAAACCATAATTATGAGGAGAAACAAACTAAATCTAAAATATTTAGCAATCCTATCAATCATAAAGTTATAAGCCCACAAAAAAGAGTTGAAATGGGCCTAACTAACTCCCCAAAAGGGAGGGAATCTAAAAAGGAGCAAGATAGTTTGAACTGCATAATTAAAAGCAGTAAAAAATGAAATGTGGATGTTGGTTTTGATCCAAAATAGGGATGGCCTTATCAACAAGAAATTAGTTTAAGAGGAAGATTCAAAGATAGCAAATAGAACCCAAATGACCTTATCCTTGGGTGGAGGAAGGAAACAACTTGTCAAATCTAGGAAATGAAGCTTATATCTTGGAATATAAGGGGTCTAAATGCTCCATCTAAGCACCAATTGGTTGATTCTTTAATAAGGGATTTAAATTCTCATATAATTCTTCTCCAAGAGACTAAAGTTGGAGAAGCTGATATTGATAAGATTAAAAAAGCAATTTGGAAAGAGTCAAGTTTTGTAGCTAGTCATGCAATAGGAGACCCTGGTCAATTATTATGTCTTTGGGACCACATTAGAATTGAAGGGAGAATGATTTCCTCTTAAGAGAGACTTATTAACACTTTGTTTTATTGTAAGGACTCAAAGGCTAGTTGGGTTATAACAAATATTTATGCCTTGAACTTGGATACAAGTACATGGTATCTTTGGGAAGAACTCGATCTTATGAGAGGGGCTTTCCAAGGAGAAGCTTGGATGTTTGCGAGTGATTTTAACTCCCCTCTCTATCCCTCAGACAAGTAGGTAGGTAACCAAATAATTTCTAATGGGATGGAGGATTTTGAACAGTTTGTTTTCTAATGAGCTTATGGATGTTGATTTGAGAGGAGGCAAGTTCACTTGGAGCAATAGGAGATTGGGAAGCCAATTAATCCAAATCATGATAGACATATTTTTAATTTTTAAAGAAGTTCTACCTTCCTTCACAGATGGTGTTTTGATTACTCTTCCCAAGGTAGGTTCTGATCACAATCTGTTGATTTTGGAGGTGATGAATTCTAAGAAACTTTTTAAAAGTCCTTTCTATTTTGAAGCAATGTGGTTGAAACATGGAAACCTTGACCCTTAGATAGCAGATTAGTGGAATAAGGAGTTTGTTGGTCCTTTAATATCTTAGGTTTCAAACAAACTTGGATTAATTAAATCTAACTTAAAGGGCTAGAACAAATTTTTTTGGCAATCATTTTCAAAGGAAAGCAATCCTAAAACGTCAACTCTTAGTTTTGAGTCCTCTACAGAGAAGGGTCTTCTTTCATTTGATTCTAGAAAGGAAGAAAAACAAGTTATAGCATACTATCACAATACCTTGGCCTATAAATATTTCTTTTGGAGGTAAAAATCTAGAGCTTTATGGCTAAAGGACAAAGATCGCAATACCAAATTTTCCCATGCTACCACCTTGAAACATAGAAGCTTTAACAAGATCAAAGAAATTTTTAAAGAAGATGGATCCTTAACTAATAATATTTTGGAAATTAATGAGGAAGCCATGCATTTTTTTTGAAAAATTTATTGAAACTAGATAAGTTGGGGATGAGCAGGCTATGAACATGCTTGTCAACAACATTCCAACCTTTCTTTTAGATCAGATGAATTCTTCCCTTATAGGTCCTTTTAAATAAAAAGAAGTGTACGATAGAATTTTTTCCATGGTTGGGGATAAAGCGCTTAGTCTAGATGGGTTCTCGACCTTCTTTTTCCAGATTTTTGGCATATAGTTGGTGTTGGTGTTTCTAATGCCATTTGTGATGTTCAAAATTATTTTTATATCTTGAGGGATGTTAACTCAACTTTCTTGGCCCTCATTCCTAATATGGTAGGGGCAAAGGACCTCAAATATTTCAGGTCTATTATCCTTTGTAATACTTTATATAAAATCTTGATAAAAGTGATGGCTAATAGAATCAAGGTGGTTCTTCCTCTTATTATTAACTCCAACCAAGGTGGTTTTTTTATGGGTAGGCAGATCCTTGATGGTATTATAACCATCTACTAAGTCATCCACTTTATAGATAAGAATGAGAAACTAGTCTCTTGTTGAAATTAGATACGAATAAGTCCTATGATAGGGTATCATGGGATTTCTTGCTCAAGCTCATGGGTAAATTTGGTTTCCACTTGGACTGGATAAATCTCATGAAATAATGATTATCCTCAATTATGTTCTCATTTTTGGTTAATGGCTCTCCAACATGTTACTTTAAAAGTCTCAAAGGTCTTAGGCAAGGTAACCCCCTATCACTTTATTTGTTTCTTCTTCTCGTTGAGGCCTTGGGAAGGTCGATTGGAGCTGCTACTTCCTTAGGATCAATTAAAGTAATAAGACTTGTATCTCCCATCAACCCGATCTCCCATCAACAATTTGTAGATGATACCATTTTATTCACTAGCTCGTTCATCCCGTAAGCTAAAGAGATCAGGAACATCCTGAGTGTTTATGACAAAGCATTTGGACATAAGGTTAATTTTTAGAAGAGCAGGGTTTTTCTCCTCAACACCCACCCTAGAATGCAATAAAAAATTTCTAGGATTTTTGGGTGTGCGATTGGAAACCTCTCGTCTGTTTATCTTGGATTACCCCTCTTCAAATGCAGAATGTAAGAATGCTTATGGTTTTTAGTGATGGAAAGGATTAGGAAAAATATGGCAGGCTAGAAGGGATCTCTCCTTAGTCAAGTTGGTAAGGCCCAACTTGTTAAATTGACCCTCCAAATCCCTATATACTTTATGCCCCTATTCAAGATGTCTAAAATCAGCCTAAAGATTGAGTACATCTAAAAAATATTTATATGGTCAGGGGAGGAAGATAAACAAAGGATATTGTTGGTAGACTAGGAGCAATTTTTCTCAAAGAAGGAAAAAGGGGGGCTTGGGTATAAAAAGTAAAAGTAGATGAATCTTGCCCTTGTTGCAAGCAGGGATGGAAATTTCTCAAGGAAGATAATGTTGGATGGGTCTAGATTCTTAAAACCAAGTATTAGAAGAGAAAACAACTTTTTGGAGATGTTTGATATACCTCAAGGATCTTCCTTTTGGAACAACCTGTTAAGATCCAAATCCATAATTCATAAATGTCTAATATGGAGGTTTGGAGATGGAAGGAAATTTAATTTTTGGAGGGATAGTTGGATACAAAATACCACCTTTATTGAAGATCAAAAACTAATGTGCTTGGAAACTCTTACTGATCATCTCTTTGGAACTAAGGTGGTAAAATTTATAGAAGTGGAAGCCAGGAGGTTTTGAAAATCCATTCTTCTTAATGGACTTGATCCAAGGGAGAACAAGCCTGATGTGATCTCACTAGGATTTTGAGAACCCAGTTCATAAAGAGCACAATTTTTGTTGATTCCTTCATTTGGAAGGCTGATAAAAAAGGTCTATTTATGATTAAATCAACTTACTACTTGTTGTAGGATGGTGATGGAGACCGGTTCATGATTAACAAGATTTGGTTTAAAAAGACTCACTCCCAAAATCAATTTATTTTTTGGTTGGTTGCTCAAAATGAGATCCTCCCTATTGAGAATCTTCACAAAAGGGGACTAACTATTCCTAATAGATTCTACCTTTGGAAAGCAGGATGGGAGGACACAAAAGATTTATTTATGGAATACCCATTCTTTATGGAAGTGTTTAGCTTGCTCTTAAGAAATTTTGAGGTTGATTGGGTCCTTCCTAACAATATTTTCTATTTTTTATGCACTAGAACCCTCCTTTCTCTAGTAAAAAGCTCCAAGATTTATGGGATCTCAGTATATCTCACTTCCTTTGGGGAATCTAAAAATAAAGGAATAATAGATCTTTTTAGAATATCAAAAAGGATCTTGTATCGGTTGAAATCATAATTGTTAATGCATTGAAATACAATATTATGATGTTTTTCTTCAAAGACGATGTGTGAAGTGAGAATGAATCCATGATAGTAACCAACTTGGGCCTAATGGGGGATGAGGTATCCAAACCCCACTCTTTATAGCAGTCCCATTCTCAAATTAAATGGGACCCTCCTCCTCAAGGATAAATAAAACTTAATATTGATGGGACTACTAAAGGCAATTCGGGTAGCTCTAGGGCAGGGGAGTTGTAAGGAATGACCAAGGTAAGATAATATTGGCTTATGCTAAATATTTGGGGGTCCAAATAATATTATTAACTAAAGAAAGAACTCTCTTTTAAGGAGTCACTAGAAATATTGGGCCTAAAAAACATGATCTTAGAAGAGGACACCATGATAATTATCAAAATTGTTAAAGGCATGCAGTATCCAAATTGTACCATTGAAGATATGATGGAGGAGGTGAAGCATGTGTTTAGAGAAGAAAATAGGGAGGCAGATTTAATGGAAAACCTGGGCATTCACTAATAATCCCTTTGGATTTGGGTTGATAGCTTCCCCCAGGAACTTTGATTGTGAATGATTAGGAATCAAGAACTCAAAATTACCATGTCCTAACCTCTTAGGGCTCTTCGAAGGGATTCTTTGAGTCCTTTAATATGGTGGAAGGTTTTAAATAGATTGGTGGCTCTCTTTTCAAATGGAAATTCCATTAACCAAATTTTACTCCCCTATCTCCTCTCAATCTGGTTAAACTTCTTTTTATTTCATGAGGGGAGTGAGATTTTAGTGCCTTTAATAGAAGTTGTGAAAAGATCTAGCATTTTGGTTCTTCAATTAGTGGTAATGATTCCACCCTAATTTTTAGCTATAGTGGTGATGATCATATGACCAATAGAAAGGCCAAGTTAATCCATTATGCTATTAGCAGGGCCAATTGCTTACTTCAAGGTTGCTTGGTAATGGCGATGGAAGGTTTAGTTATACGCTAATGTAGCCTCTTGAAGCCACCCAGATACAAGAAAATGGTGATCTTGGGACTCATGTATTTCAATTTTAATAAGCACATGAAATGGTTATGTCATGTAAATCTTCTGCCACTTTTGTCAAACGTGCACTACCCTAGGTTTATCCCCTTCCTAGAGAAGATTTGTTGGAATAATTTTGAGTATGACTTGACCATCATTCTGAATGATGGCCTTCCCAAGGTGGATCAATGACTCAATTATATTTATAGAGGTAGAAAATATATTTTTCACATGCATGGTGTGTCCTATTTCTCCCTTGTGGTTCGGGCCATCATTAACATGTGGTTTGCCTTGGAGTAAATCATTAAAAGATCATCCTTGGTTTGGTTATTCATTAGCTTTATGGAGAAAGAGTGCAAAGAAATATTCAAATGTGTAGTGTTGCTTTTAATTATGGCCATGGGGGGTGATATACTAAAGTTGAAACCATCAAAGATGGTGCTTGAAAGGGATATTTGTGACATTTTAGAGAAAGGGAGCTTTTGAGATGCCTCAAAAAATTTGATGGCCATGATGAATCAATTTCCTTGTAGATTACTCATTCATGGTCTAGGGGAAGGGTTAAAGTAAAAGGAATAGAGTTTACTATCAATACTATTCTAATTGAAGAGGCCACCTCTTTAATGGAAGAAGGGGAATGCATTAACCATGAAAAACACTCTCTAGCAAGAGAGTTGGAGAAATTCCTAAGGAAAAATGAGAGGATGGAAAAGATTGAAAATGGGATCTTAAGGGAGTCCCTCCCCAAGCTGTGGGATAGGGTGGTGATACCAATTATGAGTTATTTCACCTTGGATGATAAATTCAATGTTGTTCAAAGTTTTCATGTTGCCTTCCTCAATCATCTTTGATGGGGGAAGAAGCTTAACATCCCTGCCTTTCTACATCATACCATTCAAAATTCGATGGGAGACATCTAGCATGAGAAATAATCTATTCCTCTACACCAAGGGATCCTAAAAATATATTCTCTCATGTTGTGGAGAAAGTTGGCTAGCTTAGGGTACCGAGCTTAAGACTAGACTATGGTAGTCCTTTGGCTTCAAAGGAGAAAATCGAAGCAATTGGAGAGAAAGCCTTAGAAGAGATCCCCCTTATCGTTGAAAAATAGGAGGTAAATTTAAAAGTAGACTCTTCAGGACATTCTTTGATCGTGGAACTTGGTAAGAGAAAGTTATGCTCTTCCCATCATCAAAAAGGCACTTTCATCAAGAAGGAAACCACTTTCAAACCTACCAACTTGGATGATGTTAAGGTTGATTATGAGTCTAGACACTCAAAGCATCTAAAGAAAATTTAAGGGAGGGGTAAGATTTCTAGACCCTCCCTTTGTATAATCTCTAATTTGGATTAAAAAAATCCAGGGACTCAGACCCTATAGCTTAGGTGAAAGCTTCTCCCCCTCCCTATCGAGGTAAGAAAATGATGGGTTCTAATTGCAGGAAAGGTGAAACCTATACAAAGAAAAATATAGAGAATCTCCCTCTGAAACCCCTCAATATGGCTGATCCGAGTAGTAACTATACCATTTTAAAATACCTCATTGAATCCTTATGAAGACAAAATTATGGCAATGATGGAAGAAGTGGTGAACCACCTGGATGATCTTAGGAAAAAATATGATGGAATTTAGTTCCAATAAGTGTTAGAAATAGAGTATATTACATCATTTGGGTCATGTAAATGTATCTTCCAAGGTACATACTTAGGACATTAGATTACTTTAGGGGGAAGTTATCTAGTTACTTCATGCAATGTAATAAATGCACAAGTGTCAATGTGCAAGTTATCCCTTGCACAACTAGGTAGAGTGTTGGCCAAGGAACCTATTTTCCTATATAAGAAAGGCCTCATTGTAATACAGATATAGAGTCGGGGGACATAGTCAGATAGTGTAGCTTAGAGCATAGTACAGTTTTGTGTAGATCACCATCCATTGGTGATGGGTGCAATGTAGTTCAAGAGCTTTATTAATGGAGTGTTCATTTCCTCCATAGCTACATTGTATTCTTTTATGTCATTTCTATTTACAACATATTTTAGTCATCTAGCAGATTTACTTTCTTTCATATTATTTTGCATCTTGTGATTGCTATCTCCCAGTGCTCATTACATCAAAAGCTAATAGTGGTATCAGAGCCACGGTAGATCTAGCCATAGTAGGTCAATAGGAAAACCACCATTATTATTGAGCCTAAGTTTTTTGTCAACCTGATGCGTTGCTGGACCAACCACTATCAAAAACTCTCAGAAGAGTCTAGGTGGTAGAATTAGGGAGAGCCCAAGTGAGGACTGAAAGAAATCTCAGTTCCAAAAATACTGAGATTACATTTGACTAGAGTCTTTTCCACAGAGTTGCAAGAAAAACTCGTGAAGACTAGGACTCAACATTCAATCCACTAGATTGACAAATCATCTAGTGAAGATCATCCAGGATATCTGGAATTTGCTAACTATTGCCTAAAGTTTCTTTTGTTGTAGAAAATTAATTCTTAGAGGATTGGGACTCCTCCTACAATAGAAAGCTAGGAGACTCCAACTTCGTTGCCCGAAGGTCGGTGTGCCTTCATAGTGCAGAGATTAGTTCCTTGTGCAAGAGAAGAATACTGGAAGAAGACTTCTAGTGAAGAGTCATGGTGAATTCAGGAGATTGAAGATCTCCATTATTGGATTGAAGAACTTCACAGTTGAAGAACATGCCATAGAAGCCTTGATACAAAAAGGCCATAGAAGCCTTGAAGAAAAGGCCATAGAAGCCTTGAAGAAGAAGCCATAGAAGTCTTGATACTAAAAATGCCACATAAGCCTTGATACTAAAAATGCCACAGAAGCCTTGATACTAAAAAGGCCATAGAAGCCTAGATACTAAAAAGGCTCCAGAAGCCTTGATCTTAAAGAAGAATTCAAAAGAATATATGATTCAGAAGCAGATTAATATTTTAGTACTAATATTTTTGTTGCAGGGAAAGAAGATTCAATGAGTTGGGAAACTTCCTACAAGAAATTTAGGAAGAGTATCTTCTTCAGAATCAACTCAACACCTAAAGAAAAATGAAGAGATCAGGAGAAGATCTCATTGAAGAACTTCAATATTGGAAGAAGAAGGACTAGGAGAGTCCTACTCACATTTAGAAGCAGCGAAATCAGATATCCAGAAGAAGATCTCACCACCAACACTTCCAAGAGTAGAAGGTTGAAGAGAAGGTCTCAAGGAAGACCAATAAAAGTTGCAAGATCAAAGACCTTGGGAAGGTCTCAATGAGCATCCAATAAAAGGCTAGGAGAGCCTTACTAAAGAAATCATCAAAGGAGAACTCACTAGAGAAATCCACTACCAAGGAGAAGCCCCGAATAGTGAAGGACTTGGGACAATTATCACCATCCGAAAACAAGCCCAAGAGAAGGAGAAATTTGAAAGAGAATTTGGCAAGGAGTGCCAAATCTGAGAAGAAGAATTTGGAAAGGAGTGCCAAATCCTAGAAGAAGAATCCATTGAAGACCTCAAGATATTCAAAATCTTGAGAAGAAGATCCTGCTTGAAGTCAAAATTTGACAAGAAGACTTGAAGATAGAAGAAGCTCACCAAATCTAGGAGATTTGAAGATTACCTCTCACAGCAAGAAGGCACCACTTCAGAGACAAATACTTCTCCAAATCTATAGCAGAAGGAGGAGACCACAAGAGGAGAACAAGCCACCAAATCTTAGGCTCATGAAAGAAAGTTTGAGACCATATTTTGGTGAAGAAGGAGTTATTCAGGATAGTCTACAAAAAGTTGCAAGATCCTACTCGAAGCAACAACTTGGTGATCTTAGACACCAAGATTCACATCCTCTATAGAAGTAGCAAAAGAACTATGAAATCTTTAAAAAGGTAAGCAAATTTTGGTGCAAATAAACTTGTTAATTGGATTACTTATCAGATTTGTTATAGCACCTTAATTTAGATTAAAGTTGCAAGAAGAAGAAAAATTGGATTACAGTCTTCAAAAAGTGCAAAAAGAGAAAAGTTATTTTTAAGGTTCATTTGCACATTAATTAGGAGTTGATTAGATTTTAGTATTACATCTATCAACTACCTATCATCTACTTTGGAAAAAAAAAAAAGACTAAGTCCTACAATATTGATTGTAGTGAAATTGTAGAATAATTATTGAAGGTTCATTTCAAATTATTCTTGATTAGTTGTAGTAAATTGATTAAGTGCATTATCTTGAGAGTTGATTGGAGTGATAAGGTGAAATTGTTAGTGCATTAAAAGTGAAATATTATTAGATTCATTTGCACTATTCTATTTCTCTCAAAAGGATTAGTTTTGTGTACTTGAGAAGGGCACAAAATCTGATTTGAATCAAGTGTCTAAAGACACTATTAAAGCACAAAAATATGCAACACATAGTGGCCAAGGGAAGCCACCAAAATAGGTTAGTACAATCCAAATAGCAACTAACTAAAGGCAGAAAAAGAAGCTTCAAATATTGAGACTTGGTGAGTCTCAAATCCAAAGCATTACAGGGTTAATTGCATGGTACAAAGGGCAAAAAATTACAGCTACAAAGAAGCTTCTATCTACATAATTAAGGGCTTGGATTTATCATCAAAGTATCCAAGCAAAAAGGGTAAGGATTCTAGCCAAAGAGACATCCTCAAAACCCCCATATTTGCATTCAAAAATCTGCTACAAAACCAGAATTTCAGACCTGCAAAAGAGTGCAAGAAAAGGTGCAATAAAGAAGGTTTTATATACATATAAGGTTACATGGTATTGCACTTCTACAATACATTATACATAGGAAGAGAGCATATTTGAAGGTGCCTCAAAAGGCACAATATCTATAGGGTAAGCCAACCAAGGAAGGTTGAACGTTAGCACTCTTCTTCCATAGCAAAAGGAGCCACTCAAAGGGCTCACTCTCTGCATATCTTGGATGGATGAACCTACAAAATCAAAGCCCACATAAGGCTATTATCAAGTTGCATTTACATAGATAAAAAGAGTGCTCATCTACAAAGAGAAGGCATCAAAATCTACTTCTACCAACGTGGGATGGACAACATAACAAGAGGCTATCTACACTACAAAGAAGCATAGGAATCAACACGTTGAAGGCATAGAAGACAAGGAGAAAAGGTGCTACATTCAAGGTCTTAAACTTGGAGAAGATCATCCACCAAAGGAAGCACCAAAATCACCATTCGAAGCTCCATAGCGCCTCATCAATTCACCTACAAAAGAAAATATTGCTTGTTGTCCAAGAAACAAAGCAAGCTAAGGAAAGGCATATGAAAGGAGTTATAATATTCTCCTTGGAAGAGTTATAGAAAAGAACTTCATGCAAAGAGCTTGAATGCCACTTGGCATAAACTTTCTAAGGTACCATTTCATCTCTCAACGCTCAAGAAACCTCATGCAGGAGTTACAGGGAATATCAAGGAAGTGGTGACACTTGTTATCTTCCACAAGCCTCACACAAGTGCCCACATGAGTGCTCATACATTACAGAGTGACCAAGAAGCGTTAAAGAAGGAAATCGATACGTTAAGAAAGGTGGAGCGCTCATACATAATGGATGTGACACTTGTCACAAAGTTCAAGATCTTTCTTCCATAAAAAGGTGCTCAAGTCCAAAGCAGTCAAGCATAGGAAAGCATAATCAAAGCATAGCAAAGCGCAACATGGAAGGAAGGAAGAGGAAGCATTAAAATCTCCTAGTCTTGAAGGTCAAACCTCTCCATATTTGCAGCACCTACATTCCAACATTAAAGACAGGGAATTCCAAAGCATAAGCATTGTTTCTAGCACCAAAGGAGGACATTAAAGTGTTGTTATATTCAGCCAAAAAAGGTGCAAACAATGCGGTGATACAATGTTCAAAGGTAAGGTTTAAATCCCATTTATTATTGCTTTCACTTTAGGGAGATATAAGGGTTATAAGCTAAGGTCAAATCTTAGATTTTGAAAGCAAAAACCATAAGGGATAACTTATCAAATTGAAATAATATTTGCAATTTAACCTAGGAGAAATAAGGAATTCTACTTGGGATTAAATTCTTTAATATTTTGCAAATATTATTAATTTTCTAATTTTCCAAATTTGGGAGTGATAAGGGTTACAACATCAAACTAGGTTATTGGAAATTAGAAACACTTGAATAAAATCCTAAGGGTTACAAAAGAGGTTATTAAGATTTTTTTGTTAAGGTTGGAAATTTATAATTTTCTTGTCTCAAAATTTCTCAAAAGGGACAAAAGAAATCCAACATTAAAACCTCTTCAAAATTGAAAAGTGCTTAGTTCAATAGGAGTAATAAGGTGTTAGAAAAGTTGATTTTTGATCTTTACAAAAACTGTACAAAATCAACCAAAATTGAACTATACTTTACAAAAGCACTATATCATACTCCAAAATCATTAGGGAGTCATAAGGCATTCTAAAAAACTTGATAATAATAATATCTATCAAATATTATCAAGTTGGGAAGATATAAGCTTTCTTCAAAACCTAAAATTAGGTGTTCATACTCTCATTACTAGGGAGACATAAGGAAGTCTACAAACCTAAGGATTAATAAAGGTTTTATCAAATCAAGCTTATATACTTCAATAAGGTATCATATATAGGGAGCTATAAGATAGACTACCAAGATTCTATCAAATTTCAATTCTAAGAAATAGCAAGAATCACTATTTCAAAGATCTATCATGGATGAAATTTTGAGAAAAGCTTTCAATAATGAAGAACTATTCCATGAAGTAGAATTCTACTCTCAAAACTTAATAGATACTCTAGAAGGATACGAGTATATACCCTCTAAAGACAAAGATAAATTCTCCTTATTTCTTAAAGAAGCCAAAGAAGGTAGCTTTACAACATTGATTAACTATCTTCATGAAATTCTCTTCACAACATGGTGGAACTCACAAATATTGGTTATATTTTCACCAAAAGAATATATGATGATTTATCTATCATTAATTATGTTTGTACTTACTCAACACAAGAAACAAGTTAGCAATAAAGAACAATACTATTGTGATGATAGACTAACTTGTCATAAAGTAGAGATTTCACCAACACCAAAGCAGAATCATAGGAAGAGAAGAAGAAAAAGGAAGAAGAGACATACTAAAAGAGGCCATGACATGAAGACTAAAGCAACAGAAAAAGAACCAGTACACCAAAAAGGCAAGCATAAAAGGATCAAAAACAAAAATATGAGAGGACAATTGCACCATGCCCTACTCATTCATCAACAATCAGAACCAAATGAAGATACTTGCAAAGAGAACTATAAAGGTGGTTGGATAGAAGATAAGGAAGATGAATCTGAACAAGCCAAAGATCATCCAATGAAAGAAGAATATTTAGCTTCAGCTACAACTTACTCTGCATCATATGAAGACACATATTACCTGTTGAACCTGAATACAAAGAATGCAGAAGAAGAGTACAAAGTTCAGGATGAAGAAGAAGAAGATCCATATTGAAGACTAAAGTCTTCAATACCCAAATAATGTAATATAGGGGGTGTTAGAAATAGAGTATATTACATCATTTGGGTCATGTAAATGTATCTTCCAAGGTACATACTTAGGACATTAGATTACTTTAGGGGGAAGTTATCTAGTTACTTCATGCAATGTAATAAATGCACAAGTGTCAATGTGCAAGTTGTATATGTGCAAGTTGTCCCTTGCACAACTAGGTAGAGTGTTGGCCAAGGAACCTATTTTCCTATATAAGAAAGGCCTCATTGTAATACAGATATAGAGTCGGGGGACATAGTCGGATAGTGTAGCTTAGAGCATAGTACAGTTCTATGTAGATCACCATCCATTGGTGATGGGTGCAATGTAGTTCAGTAGCTTTATTAATGGAGTGTTCATTTCCTCCATAGCTACATTGTATTCTTTTATGTCATTTCTATTTACAACATATTTCAGTCATCTAGCAGATTTACTTTCTTTCATATTATTCTGCATCTTGTGATTGCTATCTCCCAGTGCTCATTACATCAAAAGCTAACAATAATATGTTTCCTCTAAAGTTTTTGCAACAAGATTGTTGGGTTTCCTTCCCATCCTCCTTTGTTCTCTCCTCTCCCTGATCCTTTTCTCCCTTCTGTTTCTAAAGGTTGATGTCCCTTGTTTCGTTTCTTTGGAATTCTTTATCTTTGTTAGTCTTTAGCCCAAGGCAGTGTTTGGATAGGCCTTGACCGAGTTGGGTGGTTCCTTTTGTTTCTCTTTTGGTCTTCTCTTGTATATTCTAAATAGTTCATTGTAAAATATTTGGGGTTCCTTTCAAAATCCCTTCTCTTTACCCTTAATAAAACAAAAAGAGGAATGCTTATAAATGAAATAAGTTTACTACAAATGGAAGGATGTAAGCACAAATAAGCATTAAATGGCTGAAAATAAGTGTTAGAGATGCTAAATGAACAAAGAGACAAGGATTAGTAAATGCAAATGTAAAATCCAAGTTAGAAAGGCCAAAATAAGAGGGAAAATACACAAAATGAAGATAAGAAGAATGAAAAGAGAGAGGTGCTAGAAAATATACAATCCTAGAAAATGCTCCTCCTCACTCCAAGATGATCCTCTTGATCCAATGCCCCCTTGCCTTGCTTGAATTACCCCAAATGCTTGTTGAGAGTGCTCCAAATGAGAGGATGAGAGAATGCAAATGAGAGAAAGAGAGAGCAAGAAATTTTGATAAAGTGTTGCTAGCTATAATTGCTTGTTGAATGCTCACCCCAAGGGATGCATTTATAGATTTTTGGATGAGGGATTGAGAGGGAAATTTAGGTGCAATATGTCATTAGGGAAAAATACCATATTTGAATTTGCAAGCCTGGTTCATGGCTGGAGCATGTGAGATCAGAGGAGGTAGCGGTATGAAGGAATCTATGTGCCTCTGGCTTATGCCAAAGGATTTTGGTCATTTTGGCAAAAACACCACTCTATGTCAAAATAGTCATTGGAATTTTTATCCCAAATTTGTGATCTTGACTAATGATCAATTTGACTAGTCAAATGGCTAAAAAACAACTTTTGTCAAAAACACCACATGATATCAAAATCACCACTAACATTTTTTTCATGAAGTAGTAAATTTGAAAAAGGTTAAAAATGGTTCCCAAAATGCTCTAGTTGAGTTAATTGATTATTTTTTTATGTTTGGTGTGATTTTTGATGTGTTTTTATAGGTAACATGTCAAAATTAGGTGTCTATATAGGCTCATTTAGTATTTATGATTCTTCTTCGAAAGATTCTTCATGAGTTTCTTCATCTAATTCAATATCTAAAATGACAAATATAATGTCCTTAGACTATTCAATATCTACCTTGCATTCTTCATCAAATATTTTTTGTGAGTTTACACGGGTTTTTATGAGGGGTCCTGGTCCCCTCATACTGAGTGGGGTTTCAACCTTGGACCTCTCAAAGAGAGGCCAAAGCCCTTACCACTAAAGTAAGCTTGCAACTTATTCTTCATCAAATATTATATCTCTACTTACAAAGATTTTTGTTGTGATTGGATCATTTATTGTACAACCTTTTGATGCATTATCATATCCAATAAATCTACCACATAATATTTTGTTATCTAAATTTATTATTTTCTATTTTGGAACATGCATGTATGTTTTACATCCAAAAATCCTTAGGTATGTCATTAAGAGAACACAACAAAAGAGACAATCTCCTGAAGACTATCTTCAGGAGACAAACAAGGATCATCTAAAATAGGGAGACAACCTCCACAGGACCACCTACAAAGATATTTAAAATTTAAAAAAGTTTTTTCCACCTAAACCAGGGAAAACCAACACACAACAAAAACAAAACTTGCACCTTTGAACAAGGACAGGGGGACTTTAGGCCCCAACTGAAACAACACAGAAAAATCAAAATTGAAACACAAATATTGCTTGAAAATTAATTTGAATTCCCTCACAGGAGAAGTAGTGCAAACAAGGGAAGCCCACACAGAGGAACCTTTTGAAAGCTTGGAAAATAGATCAGTAGCACGAGGAGATCTCTGTAGGCCAAGAGATCTCACTACAAAGGAGACATAAATCACAGCCAGTGAAGAGATCTACAAAAACTTATTCTAGAAATAATGCAGAAATAAATAACTTAGAACAAATTACACCACACAATACACATATGACCCACGAGATTTACCCTGGTTCACCCAATGTGGGCTACTCCAGCAAAACAAGAGCCACTCCTCGATATTATTTTTTTTTTCTTGCCCAAAAATGGGACATTACAATAAAATATAAAGGAAATTCTCACAACCCTAAACCACTATGTGGTATTATAATACAATGGGCACAATACCGTGGGCTAAACCACCCACACCCACCAACCGTGGGAATCTCGGCAATCGCTCCACCAATCACTCCGAAAAAGGGAAAAAGGGGGAAAAAATATTAAGGAATAGAATAATAAGACCTATTATTGATATAGGCAAGGAAAAAAGAGGAAAACCATCAAATTATCAAGCAAAAGCAAACATAGAGAAAGGAACACAAACTAAGTTGGTTGAACTTATTTTTACCAAACAACAAAATGATATTGGTAATACGTAGGCGGGGCTAAACACCCCTAATGATATATGATTGTCATCTTGTGGAATATAAAGGGTGTTAATGCCCCCTCAAAGCAGAGGTGTGTTAGGGACCTATGTTTAAGTAATAAGCCTGATATTCTTTGTATCCAGGAAACTAAAATGACAAAATAAGTTTCAAAAACTATGAAAGCAGTATGGAAAAGATGTGAATGGGATGCTATGGATTCTGAAGGAGCAACAGGGGGAATTCTAACTTGTTGGAATCCTTCTAGAACCTCTTGTGTAACCATTCATAAAACTAGGCATTTGATAACCTCTTTAGTCACTTGCTGCTTTGCATATTATCGTTTCATCCTTATCAATGTCTATGGACCTATAGTCAGGTAGATTAGAAATTTGGAGTGGGGTTGAAGCTTTTATGAGAAGTAAAGACCAAGAAACTTGATTCATGATCATAGAATATTTTAATGCCATAACCAAGCTAGATGAAAAATTTGGGGGAATTAGGAAATTAACCCAAAGTATGAGATATTTCTTAGTTTTTATTCAAAATAATAATCTATGGGAGGTTGAGTTTGAAGAAAACTACACTTGGAACAACAACATGAGAGGCCAAAACTTAATAGCAAAAAAATTAGAGAGATGCATACTCTTTGATCATTGGCTAGATGAAGGAACTGGTGCTAAAATTAATACC
This sequence comes from Wollemia nobilis, assembly GCA_028583015.1. Lineage (NCBI taxonomy): Eukaryota > Viridiplantae > Streptophyta > Pinopsida > Araucariales > Araucariaceae > Wollemia > Wollemia nobilis. Next base: position 1,666,175 of record JAQPPZ010001195.1, read on the forward strand.
TTAACAAGGATTGGTTCAGATCACTAGTTAATAAGAGTTAAAATGGTGGTAAGTGAATTCAAAAAATATCATATTTTAAATATTAGTAGATGTGGGAAGACCATCCTCAAGTTGTTGATATGATAGCTCAAACATGGAATTCTTCAAGTAATGGTGGGTTGTATGCTCTTCCAAATCAAAATAAATCCATGACATCTAGATTAAAATAATGGAACAAGAACACTTTGGGAAACATTTTTGAGAAGAAAGAAGAACTAAAAGATAAACTTTTAAAATTCCAAAAAGGTGGTCATAATAATCCAAGCTTAGAGAAAAGGGGGTTACTTAGTGAATATCATAATATTTTGAGTAAGGAAGAGAAATTATGGAGATTAAAATCAAGACAGACTTGGTTAAAAGAAGGAGATAAAAATACAAAAAAATTCCATAGGATGGCTATAGTACAAAGATCAACATCCATAATTAGTAGAATTAAATCAATAGAAAGGGTTTGGATTGAAGATCATAGTGAAATTATAAAAGAGGTAAAGTATTTTTATCAGAATATTATAGGATTAGAGGAAACAAAAGTTCTTAATGATAAACTTCTTCAAGACGTTCCTTCAGTTATAATGAATGAAGAGAATAGGAAACTGATGGAGCCTATTACTCTATAAGAAGTTTATTTAGCTCTTTTATCTTTTAATAAGGATAAATACCTAGGTCCATATGGGCTCTCTACAAATTTTTACCAACATAATTGGGATATAGTGAAGGATTATTTATTGGTGGTAGTGGAACAGTCTAGGGTAAAACAATACATACCTTATAAAATAAATGCAACATATCTTACCCTAATTCCAAAAAATAAGGATGTTGAATTGTTTAATTCTTTTAGACCCATAAGCCTATGTAATATGGCATATAAGATTATCTTCAAAGTGATGGTAAATCGATTAAGGCCGTTTTTAGATAAAATTATTTTAGAAGATCAAGGAGGATTTGTGAAAGAGACAAATTTTGGACGGGATCATAGTAGCTCATGAAGTTATACATTTAGCAGCTTCAAGAAAAAAGAAAGCAATAATCTTAAAACTTGATATGAGTAAAGCCTATGATAGGGTTAAATGGGATTTTCTTTTTGCAGTTTTAGAAAATTTTGGATTCAAGAAGAAATGGGTTAGATGGATTAAAGCTTGTGTCTCTACAATTTCTTATTTGGTCAATGGTTTAGTAACAAAATCTTTTAAAGCTAAGAAAGGCCTTAGACAAAGAGTTCCTCTATCTCCTTATTTGTTTATTATTATGGCAAAGGTTTTGAGTAGGAACTTAAAGAAGGCTTACAAATATGGTCTTATAAGTGGAATTAAGGTTAGTAATAACATTGATAACATCACCCATCAACAATTTGTAGATGATACAACCCTTTTTGGAAGGGCAAGGATAAATGAGGCTAGAGATTTGAATAAATTTTTAAAGAAATACAAAAGAGCTTCAAGGCAAAAAGTTAATAGGACAAAATCCAAAATTTACTTCCTTAACACTCCAACTAAAATCAAAGTAAGAATTTGCAGGTTACTTCAAATGGAGGGGCCAAATTTGCTAGCAACTTATCTAGGGATGCCTTTATTAGAGGGGAGAATGAGGATAAAATTGTGGAATCTAGTTATTAGTAAAGTTCAGAATAAACTTCCAACTTGGAAAGGTAGATGGTTATTGTTAGCAAGAAGAGTGCAATTAATTAAGTCAGTCTTATAGGCCATTCCAACATATTATATGTCATTGTATTCTATGCCAAAATCAGTTGAAAAAAGTTTAACCTATATTATGCGATCCTTTTTATGGTCAAGTCTACATGATAAAATAAAATTTCCTTTGGTGAAATGGAGCAAGGTATGTTATGATAAAACTAGAGGAGGTATTGGTTTAAGAGTTATTATAGATGCAAACTCAGCTCTTAGGGGAAAAGTAATCTGGAGATTGTACAAAGAGAGTCAAAGACAATGGGCAAAAATTCTTCTAAGTAAGTATGTTGATCCTAATGACCCAAGTTTAATATTTATTGTATTCTCTCTACCAAATGGTTCTGCTCTTTGCAATGGTTTAAAAATATATATTGATCGTATGATTAAAGGTTTAAAATGGGTGGTGGGAATTGGAGAAAAAAATATATTTGGATGGATACTTGGTGTGATAAAAAACCACTCAATTTAGATCCAATTTTGAAACCTTGGATGATATTGCTTCAAGATAAATATGGTTATAGGGTTTCAAATATTTTTACAAGGATCAGGAAGGAAGATACAAATGGAAAGAAGATTTTTTTACAAGTATACAATACATTGATGCTAGGAGGCAATTGAGTAGAAATATAACAACTGTGATTATTTCGAGGGGAGCCAAGGATAAATTGATTTAGGAGTTGAATAGCTCAGGAGAATACACAACAAGAAGTGGATATGATGTAAAACACCAAAAAAATAAAAATATCACTAGAATATGGAGAGATATTTGGGGTAGTTGAAGCATTCCTAAAGTTAAAATGTTTGTTTGGGTAGTAGATCATAGAAGAATTTTATCCTGGGATAACCTTATAAAAAGGTGTTTTCATGGCCCCTCACAATGTGTTTTTTGTTAAAAGGAGGAGAGTATAAACCATCTCTTGGGACATTGCTCAATAGTCTAGAATCTATGGCAATGGATTCTTAATATGTTTGGTAAATGCATGGTGATGAATGACAAAATTGAAGAATGGTTAAAGCAATGGCAGAGAACTTTTAAAAGTGAGGCTTTACAAATAATTTGGGATATATCAAAAGATACAATACTTTGGATTGTTTGGCTAGAAAGGAATAGAAGAATATTTAAAGGAAAGGAAAGCAGTTTAGAGGTAATGAAAATGAATATTTGTTTAGCCATAGAGGAGTCTAAACCAACCCTATCAACTCACCCAATCCCTAATCTAGAAGTAGAGAGCCTTGATAGATGGAGTCAAGTCATAAAATGGAATTATGATGTTGGGTATAGGAGAAACAAAAAGAAGGCAAAAAATATAAAGTGGAAACCACCAGATGTGGAGTTGGTCAAATTGAATTTTGATGGAGCATCTAAAGGAAATCCAAGACCAATAGGAGGAGGAGGAATAATTAGAAATAATAGAGGAGAGATTTTATCTCATTATGCTTTCAATAGTGGATGGATTCAAGACAAATAATGAAGTTGAAGCTTGGGCAGCTTTGGAAGGGTTAAAAATATGCAAACAAATGAAATGGAACAGTGTATGGATGGAAGGTTATTCACTCATAGTAATAAATGCAATTTTGAGGAAAGAAAAGGCTCCATGGAACATACAAGAGATAATTGTGGAAATTCAAGATCTTGCTATAGAGTTTGAAGAAATCAGGTTTACACATACATTAAGGGAAGGAAACAAATGTGCAAATAGGCTAGCCAATAGAGGGGTTTTAATTGAGAATCATGAAGTTAAATTATCTTTTCCATGTTTAGAGGAAGTAGTAAGTTTAGCTAAAGATGACAAGAAAATGTTGACTACCTGAATCAAATAATGATTAAGATTTACTTTAATGTTTTCCATTGGTAATATTTGCTTTATTTTATAACATTAATGTGTTTTCATATAAAATATTTATTACAATTTTTGTGGTTGCACTTATGCTTCAAGAAGGAAACTAGCAATCCAAATTTGGTAAAATGGACTATGATAGTGCAATGTTTTGGAAATATTACTCTACTAAGATGCAATGCATAGATAGTAGAGGTGGAGTTTTGGTATTGTGAAGGTTGTTGTAGTAAAATGTCAAGAAGGATGTTAAATTCTGGAATATTTATATTCACACAGAAAATTGAAGAAGATCTAGAAAATGAAAATCAAGAATTTAGACAATTTATGAAAAATGATGTAGTTATCTAGCTATAGCAACTCAATTGAGATGATAATTAAATGTTTTTGTAAAATCTCAAGCTCTAAAGGAGAGACTTATGACTTTTCAAGGGTTGGGGACCCGAGTACAACCCCTTGGTCTCCAGAAAAAAGAAAAGTAATTGGAAATTAAATTCTATGGAAGCGAGCTAGAATGTTCATAATAGACCCAAATTTTAGATCTAGATTTAAATCAACTCGTGTGAGGTTGTGATTTTTTTATTTACTATTACAAATCATAATAGACCAAAGTAAAGAGACCAACAATAGAATATAAAGTAGGCTTTCTTTGAAAAAGTACATGTAATTTTTATAGGGTTTCAGATACCCTTGTAGCTCTGTCATGGTGGTGATGGTGGGGGGATCCCTCACCTCAAAATATATTTTCGAGATGTAGTAAGTTTGGGAGGTGGAGGGCACTTGGGTAACATCGTAACCAAGTTTCCTTGTAGGCCTCTGAGAATGTCATGCATAGACCCCAAGAAGAATGTCAATGGATGCATGAAAGCGATAAATGGCTCCCCGATAGTTCAGCTAAAAAAGGCAGACCTTCAAACAGGCATAGAGGACATGGAAAGGAAAGGTTTGATCTATAGATTCATGGGTTTTAGACCCCAGCTATCAACTTTTAAGGACTAGGCATCTAGGAACTAGTGAACTAAGGGAGAATTTCATATTACACTCTATCCCAATGGTTATTTCCTAGTACTCTTTGAGTGTGAAGAGGACCGAGATCATGTTTTCCAGGGAGGGCCATGGTTTCTTGGAAGAGTGGGTTTGTTCATGAAACCTTGGCATACGAAGTTTTGAGCAAAGGAGGAAATGCCTTCTATGGGCCCTGTATGGGTTAGGTTATTTGGGTTACCAGCTGAATACTAGAACCCCATCTCTTTTGTAGCTATTGGCAACACTCTTGGAACCTTTATGATGGTGGTTGATAGTACTTATAGTTTTGACCAAATGATATATGCTAGAATATGTGTCCTAATGGACCTCAACAAACCTCTTCTAGAAAATATCACATTACAAATAGAGGATGAAGCCTAGGAGCAAAAATTTGATTATGAAAATATCCCATTCAGATGTCGGATATGCCATGAGTATGGGCATTTGGCGAGAGATTATTCATAGAAGTGCTCAGAGCAAATGCAAGTAAAGGAAAAGGTTGCAGACTTTCAAGAACCTAAAAAGAAAGCACATCCAAAGAAAAAAATAGATGATGAAAGCAATATGACACCAAACAACAAATTTGCTCCTTTGATTGATGAAGACCCAAGTGTGGGAGAAGATCATCAAATGGAGGTAAAATCGATGGTGGAGCCAATTCTTCAAGCAACTGGCCAGTCCAAACCAAGGGAATAGACAATGCCAAAAATAGATGATAACCAGATCAACATGCAAATGGATACAAACTTGAACCACAAAAATCAACAAAGGAAAAAAAATAAGGAGCTAAAAAAGAAGAGAATTATACTTATGAAACACACAAGATCATTTAGCCTAAAGTAGGAGGAGATACCTCAACCCCCTTAATAAGGCCTTGGTGGTATATACAAAGGATCATGAAGGAGGACCTGCCCAAGATCCATCTAGTATACAATAAGAAAAACTCAAGAAAATGAAGATTGACACCAATCAGAAAGTGGGACATAAGACCAATCAACACCACTTAGCAAAAGAAGGGGAAACTCTTGTTTTTGAGGGTAAGGTGACTCCTATCACCAAATTTTTAACCCACCCATCCTCATGAGACTCCTTTCATGGAACGTAAGGGGGATAAAAGGCAACCCCCTTAAACACAATGAAATTAGAAGGTTGATTCAAAAAATAAGCCAAACCTAGTCTTTCTTTAGGAGACTAAGTTATCAGTAGAGGAGATGGAGACAATGGCTAAGAAATTATGGCCCACAGGTTTGGTAGAATCTCTCAGCTCTCAAGGAGCATTGGGTGGGCTCTCTTGTCTATGGGATCCAAAGGAATTTGTGGTGCAAGTGACTATGGGAAGCTAGGGTATTTTAGGACTTTAGGGGCAATGGAGGCAAAAGGACCAACAACTTCTATGTATTAACATATATGCAACCACTGCTATAGAGGACAAATAGAGGTAGTGGGATTATATTCGACATCTCAAGATCTAGTTTCCCAATGATAAGATTGTCCTAGGAGGGGATTTTAATACCATTCTTTCCTTAGATGAAAATATGGGAGGGATGAGAACACTAGACACTATGACTAATTTAATGCAAGAGCACTTGAGGCATCTCCACCTGATTGATGTCAAGCCTAACAATGGATTAATGACATGGATGAACAAATGATAAGGACCCACATGCATCCTAGAGCGCTTGGACAGGTTTGTCATTTTGGATGACCTTCTCTCTCTAGAAGTAATTCCAAAATCTCTTATCCTTAATAATGTAGGATCAAACCATTGGCTTATTTTGCTAGATCTCTGGTAATTTGCTAGGAATTACTCACCCTTTAAATTCCAGCTTATGTGGTTCAGAGATACTTCCTTTAGGCCATTAGTTGTTCAGTGGTGGAGGGAAGGAAAGCCAAGATATGACACCCAAATGTATTGCTTTGCTAAGAGATTACAATTCATCAAAACCAAAATTAAGGAATGAAACTGGCATGAGTTTGGGGATGTGAGGGCTAAAAAAGTAGGTTTGGTTTCCCAACTAGAGCAAGTGAATGCTCAAATTCACTCCTTAGGACTTACAAAGGAGCTTAGAAAACAAGAAATCCAAGTCTCTTATGAGTTAGCAAAATGGGAAAGGAGGGAGGAGCTCTTATGGAAACAAAAATCTAGGATCCAATGGCTAAAGGAAGGGGATAGAAACTCTACTTTCTTCCATAAATCTCTTATGGCTAGAAGAGTTTCAAACTTTGTACCTTCCTTGAAGACCAACAAGGGTACTCCAATTTACTCTTGGGATGGGATGAAGAAAATTGTCATTGATTACTTTGAGGAACTTTTCTCTATAGTCCCTCTAGACTCTAAGGCTCAAGAGGAAATTCTATAGGGAATCCCTTCCCTTATTAAGGAAGAGGATAATGAGGTATTGACAACACCAGTTTCTATGGTAGAAGTAAAGGAAGCGGTTTTCAAGATGAAAAAAAGGAAAAACTCTTGGTCTGGATGGTTTTCCCATCGAGTTCTTCCAAGAATTTTGGGACCTGCTCAAGGATGATCTTCTTGCAGTGGTAGAAGAAGCATGGGTGGCAAAGTCAATTTTGAAAGAAATCAATAAAACCTACATTGTGCTCATACCTAAGTCCCAAGAGGTAGATCAAATTTTTTGGCTTTAGACCAATATCTCTGTGTAATGTTCTCCTCAAAATCATTACGATGGTGATAGCTCAAAGGTTGAAACCCTTCCTCCCTATGATAATATCGCCAGAGCAAGGAGGATTTGTGGGAAGGAGACAAATTATAGATAAAATAGTGCTTGCTCAAGAGGCCCTTCACTCCATGCAAGCACAAAGATCCCCCTCCATGTTTATCCATTTGGACCTCTCCAAGGCTTATGATAGGGTAGACTGGGATTTTCTTTTATAGGTCTTGAGGAAGTTTGGCTTCTCCTAGGATTGGGTGGATTGGATTAGAGGCACTATTTCCTCAATATCTTATGTTGTGATGATAAATGGTAGTCTATCTCCTTTATTTATTGCTTCCAAGGGACTACACCAAGGGGATCCTCTTTTCCCCTATTTGTTTATCATTTTGGTAGAGTGTCTAGGTTGTCTTCTCTCTAAGGAAAGGAATAATGGATCCATTCAAGGAATTAGATGTGCATCGACAACCCCTTCTCTCTCTCATTTATAATTTGTAGATGACTCGACCTTGATGGGTCGTGCTACTACACTAGAAGCATCTAGATTCAAAAGAATTCTAAACCTCTTTTCAATAGCCACAAGACAACTTATTGTTAGCTTTTGATAATGTAAGCTATGGGAGAATGCAATCACATGATGCAAGATATGCAAAAATGTAAGATAATAAAATTTTACAATAACATTGAAATATACTAATCGAAAATTATGGAAATGTTACAATGCAGTATGGAGGAATGAACACTCCAGTATTGATGCTAAAGAACTACATTGTACTCCATCACCAATATATATGGTGATCTACCCACTATACCTACTACTACCTACAACGATATATAATCACTCACTATGAGGCCTTTTATATAGGAATATGGATTCCTTGGCCAACACTCTACCTAGTTGTACAAGGGGGACACCTTACACATTTACAACTTGCACATTGACACTTGTGCATTTATTACATTACTTGAAGTAACTAGCTAACTACACCCTAAGATAATCTTCTACTCTAGCTATGTATGAAAGGTGGTGCATTTACATGACCCAAATGATATAATATACTCTAACACCCCCTGTATTACATTATTTGCATATTGAAGACTTTAGTCTTCAATATGGATCTTTCATTTGGTACTGGAATTGGTATCCTTCTTCATTGCTTACTGTAATTTGATCAAGTAAGCAGTTAGTGTCTTCATACAAGGTAAAGAAAGTTGTAGTTGAGGGTTCTTCTAACTTTCCAACTTGAATATGTCCATCTGGTTCAGTCTTTGTGTTTTCTTCTTTGTTCATATCTTCATTGTTCTGTTCTCTCCTAGTATGTATTTTTTTCTCTTCCACATTCTTATCTTGTGATTATGCAATGATGCTAGTGTAGACTTTGTTTCATGATTAGTTATTCTATCATCACAATAAAATTGATTTGTGTTGCTAGTTTGCTTCATGTGTTGAGCAAGTACAAAAATTATTAATGATAGATAAATCATCAAACATTCCTCTGATGTGAATATAACTATTTTTTGTGAATTCCACCATGCTCTGAAGAGAGTTTCATGAAGATAACTAATTAATGTTGTAAAATTCCCTTCTTTTGCCTCTTTAATAAATAAGGAGAATCTCTCTTTATCATTAGTTGATAGATTCTCATATCCTTCAAGGGTATCTATTAAGTTTTGGGAATACATTTCCACTTCATGAAATAGTTCATTATTATTAAAAGCATTTCCTAAATATTTCATCCCTAATCTTGAGATCAACCACATATATATATATATATATATATATATATATATATATATATATATATTTATAATAAAATAAAAGTAACTTTTTCAAAGCTAGCAATGGTCACTCACATACATAACTAGCAAACTTAAGTTAAAGCAACCCTTCCCTTAAGTTTCAACCACTTACTTAAAGGGAAAAAAAATACTATGATTTAAACTTAAAAAATAATATTTTATTATATATTTATTTTTAAGTTATGGGAAGATAAGAGTTAGTTATAGTTTTGTGAAAGGTAAAGTAATTTATGTTGTTTTTTTTTTTAGATTTTAGAACTCTAAATATAAGTTCTTGAGGGGTAGAGTTGTACACCATACTTTAGCTTCGTTAATCAATAATCAAAATAATGATTGAGGATAACCATATATATATTTATTTATTTTGAAGAGGTTGAAAATCAAGGGCATATTAGGGACCATCCTTTCTGTAAATTGAACTTGGGTCTCTATTAAGAGATCCCAATGACTTTTGTAATTGCAGTGTCCCTACTGGGACGAGGATAACCATATATTAGTTAAACAATATGTAACACCGCTCGGAAAATCTTGTTATGGATAATGAACTATGTATTGATGTGATTGTTTAAGGGTATAGTTTCTTTAATGATGTCTATATAATGGAATGATTGCATTATTTTGAGCTTAGAATATGGAATTGCTGACGTAATTGTGGATGTAGGACTAGGTGTTGTCTCATGGTGGTGGGATCATAAGGGTGAACCACCTACAAAGAGAGGTAAAATGATGATGATGGCCTGCTCATCGATAACTTAGGGTAACAAAACACCCTTCATGTAGATGCATTGCATTTTGTTTGTTTCCATGTTCACACCATTGGGTCGAGATGTTGCTTGTGCAATGAGTCTCTTAAATAGGTTGGCGATAACATTAGAATATCTTAAAAGATACCACCTACTTGAGGATAAAACAATGGTGTAGGACATTGTTGATATAAATTCATGTTTGTCTATGATATGCCTAGTTGATAAAAAAGGTTGATAAGAATTGATTGGTAATTTTAATACGTTTGAATTTGCTTAAATGGAAGCTTAAATACTTTAGTAAAATAAAGTATTAAATGGATTTTTGATATTTAAGCTTTAAAAAAAATAAATTAATATCAAAAACCAAAGTAATAATATTAATAAGCTATCATGAGTGTGAACTTATTTTAAGCAATTACTTTGGTTTGAATATTATTAAAGAAAGAAGAGGGGGAATGCTAATTAATGCCACTTCTTTGGTGGATTAAGGTAAGCTTTGGTTTCATTAAAGATTAGGGTAGTTTATTTTCATAAGCGCTCTCGAAAAGGTTGTGGGTAACACTCTCTTGGGCATTTCATTCACGTTCGCCCCCATGCAAGACTATGCTCCTTTCTTAAATTTTATGGGAAGCAGGCAAGGGGGAGGTTATTGGCTCAAGAGGAGGTTACTGGCCTTTTTTTCTGCATAGCTTTTTGTGCATAGATATTATACCTTGTTGTTTGGATAGCTTAGGGAGGTCAGTGTTCCCCTAGCCACGCCTTTTTTACTGCAAGGATCTAAGCTCGTCTGATCTGTGTGCTCTTTTATTCTTGGTTGTGGCTTGTGTTTAAGACGTTTGACAATGTTACTTTAGTTTGGACTCAACTGAGTGTAACTTGGTGATAGAGTTGCTTGATCCAGTTGTGTGGATCGCCTCCCTGTGTCTTGAGTCGTAGCCTACGTGCTTGTTTAGGGATGAGTGCCAATCGATCTCTATGTACTTGTTGGTGGCAGACGTCCTATAGTTTCCAATTATTTTTGGAAGATCTTTTTATGCTTGAATGACTTATGTTATTTATTAATGTTTTGCTTAATTGATAACTCTTTAGAGCATTGATGCCTTCCTTTACATTATTTTTGATATTTTAGTACACCATCATAGATTAAAAGAATACCTTTCTATTATGTAAAGAATGAAGATGATTTTATATGTAAGTAGATGCTTTAATTTTAAAGAGTAAAGATGGTTTTTGTATTTAAGTATAAGCTTTCTTTTAAAGAATCAAGATGGTTTTGTTTTAAGTAGAAGCTTTACTTCTAAAGAATGGAGATGGTTTTGTATTAAAGTAAGAGTTTTACTACTTGGTTTAATAAAACCTTAATAAGCTAGTTTCTTTTGGAAAGATTTATTATGAGGTAGATGCTCTAAGTCCTATGTCCTTTATAGTTTGGTTATGAAAAATTAAAAGCTTTCGTATGTTAAATAGAGGATGTATCTTTATAATGAGAAAATATAAAGTTTACTTTATATTAGATACAAAATGTATCTAAAAATGTGAAGAATAAAGCTTTCTTTATATTATATAGAGTATGTTTCTTTATATTATTGTGAGAAGATGATGATTCTCCTTTTATTATGAAAAGTTTAAGTTTTTGTTATCGGATGTGGTGTTAAAAATAAAAGTTGATTTTGAAAGATAAACTAATATAATGGTTTCCGAGACTCTTGTGGGTTAGGGAATCATTATAAGAAAAATATAGGATTCTCTTTTGGATTATTGTATGTTGGTTTTCAAAGATAAACTATTATGATGATACTTGAGACTTGTGTGAGTTAAGATATAATTATAAAGAGAAGTGTGGAATTCTCTTTTGGATTATTGTATGTTGGTTTTGAAAGAGAAACTAGTATAATGATACTTGAGACTCATGTGAGTGAAGGTATCATTATAAAGAGAAGCATGGGATTCTTTTTGGTATGGATTATTGTTTGTTGATTTTAAAAGAGAAATTATTATGGCGATTTCTTGAAATCTTGTGGGTTAAGGGATCATTATAAAGAGAAGTATGGAATTCTCTTGTTGGTTTGTTTTTCATTATGTTTATGCATGGTTGCTTGCATAATAGAGAATGACATGATTAAGTTGCATTGCATCTAGAGTTGTCCTGATCCCTAAGTATTCCTCATAAGTTGTGGGTGGTTTCCCATCATGAGAAGCTTGTAGATACTTAGATGGCTTGAAGATCTTTGGCGGATGACTTCATAGGTTTTTGGAACATATAGATGGTGTGGAAAAGCAAAGGCTATGTAAAATAATGTTTTGTTCAATGAGTTTGTAAACTTTATTATTGTTCAAAACTGAAATATTGTGTTGCTTTAATGATATTTGGGGTTTTTATACATTAAAGTGTATTGAACAATATTTTATTTTGATAGCTAATTTTTGAGTTCTATCAATTGCAGGAATGCATCTTTATGATTTATGTAATTATGTTATAGAGATCAGTACTTTGAAGCTTATGTCAAGCATTTGGGTTAAGCAAATATGGGCTTTACTTTAGAGGCATCCTTGTTTATCTCTTGTAGTATTTTGGAATTAATGGATTATGAATTAATTTAAAGTGCTTTTGATATGATGTGATGTATGATGCTTTACTTTAGAATTATGTTTTGAAGTGCAAGAATTATTATGATAAGATTGTCTTGGGGTGGTTAGAATCTCTTGTCAATAATTTAAAGCCCAATCCTGGGAGGAGTTGCGTGAATGCAATACCCAAGTAGCCATGAGCCTAGGAGTTATGAGAATGCAATAGCTAGGGACTCATGCACCTGGAAGGAGTTGTGCAAATACAATAGCCAGGTATTCTTGTGAATCATTGCACCTTGAATAGGAAGGCTCAGGTGTACTCCAACTAAGAGTTGTGGAATCATTCACAAGGTAGCAAAGGTGATCCCTTAGCCCATGGAGATGTGGTAACTAAGAGAAGAATCATGTTAGTTGTCGATGAAGTGGCAATGACCTTAGTTAGCCCACGAAGGTGTGGTAATTAAGCACCAAGGCTCTATGCTTGATTAACTTGCCTAGATGGATTTCGAGACGGGTTAGGGAATAAGCATCCTCCTTTAAGTGTTATGGGCCTTAAAGGATAATTCCTATGTCATGGTCACATGGTCCTATGTTGATGAGGGTATGGGAAAGGTGGGGGGACCACTTTTGGCATCCTTATAAACATGTAGGTTTAGTAAGGTGAACCCCATAAAACATGAGAGTTGGTCACTCTTGTCCACTGAGTGTCATTTGCAATGACTAGAACTCAAATGTGATGAAGCCTTGTATGCTAAACAATATGTTTTTTTTGTTGGGTTGGTAGTTTTTGGGTTGTTACACAATATCTTTGTCATATAATCTATATATAAAATACTACTTAAGATATTTGATCTAACTAAATTTTAGCTATGAAAATAGTGTACAGTTTTATCATTATTATGTAATATATATTTATTTAACCAAACTTTTTTTTCCTCGAAAAAAAAGTCGTAATTTAATATTAAGTAAATATGAAATTACTTTATTCATATGCCTCTTTGGTATTGTTCAAAATTTCAATAGTGACCTAAAAGTCATGTCGTTTATACATCATAACTAGCTATCTTTATCATGCTAAGTTCTATCCTTAGACACCTTCCCAATTTATCAAATAGTATCCTTTAAATCACCAAATTCTGATTTTTTTGAAATAGTTGCTTTATTTGTGCTTGCTTTAACCATACTCCTATGCTTGCTTTATTCGTACTTGAAAATTATTGCATTCCTAGATAACCATACTCTCTAAGACACAAATAATGAGAGATCTATAAAACCTTTGAAAAACCTATTTCCAAACCAATATTTTAAGCACTCTCCTAAGGAATCTTCTTGCCATCATATAAGAAGCTTTAACTGTGATATAACCTCCCTCTAAACCCATCTAGTAAAGGAGCAAACAACCAATAAATGATCAATTGTTTCATTGTTTGACTTACATAAATGACACCTTCCTAGACCATTCCAATTCTTCTTTTGTAATACCTCCCATGTCAAAACCTTATTTTTCATGGCAAGCCATAGGAACAATCTTGTCTTCAACGAGACTTTCTGCTTCCAGAGTGTCTTCCACCACCATGCTAGATTGTCATTGCTATATTCTAATAGAGTCTTATACCCCAACTTTGGAGTGTACTCCCTCGTAGCTCCATCCTTTGTCTAGACCAATCGATTAGTTTCATCTCATAACTTGATATGACCAGCTTAAAATCTCCCCACATATTCTTCCCATTAGTGTGCCTTCTGGCCCTGAAGCCCTAGCACTATTGCTTCCTTCCATACCTGACTCCAGTTTATAGAAGATTTTGGATCAACAGCTTGGGCGAGATTTCCAATCCCTTGAGCTCTTAGGGTATTAATTACATTATTTGGTAGTCTGTACATATCACCACAACCAATCAAAGGGTCTAATCCCAATCTTATCCTCAAACCATCTCCTATTTTCTAGGCAATCCAATCACCTACAATATAAAAGGCCTGAGTCATTGCCTTCCAATATATTGAAGTATTATGCATTTGCTTCATTGGGGCCCTTATCCACTCCTAAATTGTGAGTGGTTCTAAATACTTTTCATGTATGATTTTATTCCGTAAGCCTTCCTTTGATATTATCTTCCAAACACACTTTGTTGCTAGAGACTTGCTAAATAGAAAGATGTTCTTAAGTCCCCGTTCTCCATTTTTCTTGGGCTTGGTTAAGGATTTCCATTTAACCAAGGGAATATCTTCCATTTCTCTTTTCATTGTCCACAAGAACATATAACTTAATTGTCTATTTTTTTCCAAAACTCCTTTTGGTATATGAGCCAAAGATTGCCAATATATTGGTATTGCCTCCAACACAAACTTGACCAAAGTCAATCTCCCCCCAAAGAGAGCCATTTGTTGCACCATATATTAATTCTTCCTTCCATATTATTTATCAACCAATTATAGTCTTGTTTAGTGTAGTTGTTGGGTTTCAAAGAGAACCCCAAATATTTAAACCCCTCCTGAAGATCAAATATGTTTAAGGGGAAAAACTGACCTATTATTATGGTTTGATTTTGATCCACACAGTTAAAAGAGATGTTTAACTTCTATGCATTAATCTACATACTTTTTGCCAAAAAAAAAAGATCTAAAGATTGTTTTAACTTCTCTACAACTCTTACTGTTCCATCTACGAAAGGGATAACATCATTTAAAAAAAGTAGATGGGTGACTTCTATTGTTCTACCTATTATAATTCCCTTTATTGCTCCTTCCCTCTTGGCTTATATAATATACCTACTTAATCCCTCAACTACCAAAAGAAATAACAGTGGTGACAAGGGACAACCTTGTCTAATCCCCCGAGAAGCTTTGAAGAACTGAGAGGTTGACCCATTAACCAAAAATACAAAAGAAACAAAACAAAGACATCCCATAATCCAGTTCACCATCTACACATAAAACCCAATATGAGTATCATTCTTAAATATAACCAATTTACTCTATCAAAAGCCTTGGAGAGATCCAACTTCATCACCATTGCTAGTAGTTTCTTTGATTTTATGGTATGAAGACTTTCCTAAGCATCACCAATTGCTTCATGAATTTGTCTACCATGCAAGAAACCAAATTGCTCAATAGATATAGAAGCAGAGAAGAACCTTTTAATTCTTGATGCAATTATTTTTGCTATGATTTTATACACACAATTACATAAAGAAATGGGCTTGAAATCATCAAAGGAAGAAGGATTATTTTTTTTTAAGAATAAGAGCAATGAAGGTAGAGTTGAAGACTGCATTTACCCTTCCTTTTAGCCTAGACTCCTCCACAACCTTGAGTAGGTTAGACTCCAAAAGGTCATAGAGCTCGAGAAATAATTCCACAGTCCGCTTGTCAAGTCTTGGACTCTTTGTGACCCAAGAAATGCACCATAACAATGTAAATAAAATGAAAGCAATAAGATCAAGTTTTGATATTGATATTGCAATATGAGTCTTTCTTTCGGTTACAAAATACTGCTTGGATTACAGTAGACCTCCTCAAAAGGGAGGTTTTTATTTGCAATTAGAGTAGGTGGCGCCTTCAATCTTCTCTTTGATCACACTCGAGAGTCTCGAACAAGATTTATAGCCTTGTCGTTCGATCGCCCTAAGCCTCATGCTACCCTTGACTCCAGCACACAAGCCCATGATAAGTCATCAACAACATCTGTTGGGCCTTTCCATATGAGTCTAAAAATCATGTAAAGGGAGTTACAAAACACAAAATCTATGTCAAGAGTTACAAAACACATGTAAATATTCACAAAACTATTCTAGGATCGCTTGATTTGCTTTCTTACCCCTTTGTTGTCGATTTGGGTCTTTGTTTGGCTCTTATGTGGCCATAGTGGGTGGTTGGCTCTCTTGTGTGGTCGTAGTGGGCGATTGGATCTCTTGTGTGGCCATAGTGGGTAGTTGGCTCTTTGTGTAGTCGTAGGAGGCAACTAGCTCTATGTTACTGTAGGGACTTTGAGGTCAGGTATTGGCCATTTTGGAAGTGTCTCGAGCTCCTGGTGCAAATCCAATGTTGTTTGATCGTTCGACGTGTGAACAATTACAAAATGAAGGTTATTGAGCATTCCAAAGAGACTCCATGGTTGATGTCCTTGAGCTCTTCGAAGGAGGTACTTGCACTCACAAGTTTAGAAATCCACAAGAGGGGCTAAAGAAATTTGGGTAGAGTTTTAGTAGTATTTTTTGGATGCCCCCTCAATGGAGAAAAATGATGGTTTATTTATAGAATTTGTGGGGGATTGGTGAGGGGGATGACTTGGCAAGCCAAGGCAACCAAGTGGCAAGAGTAGGTGAGATGGAGAAGCTGAGATGTTTCAGTCAAGGGGAGATGTGGCAAGTTAAGTGGTGGAGAGGCTTAGTTAGGATGGTTGTAATTTGGAGAGGTGGCAAGTTAAGTGGTGGAGATGTGTGCACATGTGTCAAGTGGAGGTGGTAGTTAAGTGGGGACATGTGTCAAGTGGAAGGGGAGGCTGAAAATTATTCATTATTATTATTTTTTTAATTTTTATTTTTATAAAGTTTAATTATGCACAAAGATGAAATTTTATTTGTTTATTATCATTCCTTGGTATTGTTATTATTATTATTATTATTATTGGGCTTTTGAGGATTTATGTGGGAAATTGGCAAAATTGAGAGCATTTGGAGCTTTTGGCAAATTTTGAGGATTTTGCACAATTAAACAAAATTGACACATTTTGGGTGTTTACACTCTTATCTTTCTAGAAAGAGGTCAAAACAACTTTGAGCTCCTCCTTTGAGACTTCCTTAATTAACTCACCACTGGCTTCCTCATCTATAAATATGAGAAATACAAAAGCTATTTTTTTTTTTGATGAAAGGCCATTTTAATTATAAAAATAATAGTCCTTTACAACAAAAAAAAAGTGTAGGCGAAGAAAAAAATCACACCCCGAATGTCACTAACTTATCCTAATAGCGGATAAAGAAAAACAAACTACACCATACGGGCACCACGACCATCAACAACAAACTAGAAACAATCTACATCCATAAAAGTTTTTTAAAGAAGAGGGCCTGTGGCAGACAACCTTATCCATTTGAAGTGGGTGGTTCCCCCACCCATCAAAGTGCTTCTCATCCCAACTTGAAGCATGAGTAATTGGAGAAGAAGGACGAGACCAACTAGAAATATGCCCATGGCTACCTGAAGCCCCCCAACCATCATTAGGCAAAGGCGCAGACAGAGCAAGCTGAAGACATAAGCTATTTTAACTATTTCAACTATATTAACTTGACTAGGATCCTTGTATAGTTGACTAAAATGCTTAACACCCATGTTTGCTATTCCTTTCAAGGAGGAAACTTTACTTCCATCTTATCCTTGTAGCTCCTAAATTGTATTTTGTTGTTTTCTGTGATTTGGAAAGCTATAAAAAAATTTAGTGTTCTTATCCCCACTTGCAATCCATAATACTCTACTTTTGAACTTCATCATACCTTCTCTACTAACAATCTTCTCGTTTTTTTGTTTCAAACTTTTATACTTAAACCTTATTTCTTCATGTATATATTTTTAAATGTATATTAACAAACTTATACCCAACTTTATTTCATTAAATTTAAAATTTAATTTTTTTAATTAATTTTTTTTTTTGGAGTAATACTTCTTATACATATCCATCATGGTAATTGAACCCGGATCACATCACATCACCGATAATACAAGTGGCGTCCTTACCAATAAACCACATAGGGATAAATTTTTTATTTTTATTTTTTATGATTATTAGCCGAAGATAATGAAATTCACTATGAAGAATGTGCATTTCATGTTTTGAGCACTATTGATAGGGACGTCGGCAATGGTTCGGATTTTCATTCTGCTGCTTCCAAGTGGATAAAAATATGACATGACATCTCAGTGCCTATACTGGGGAAATTATTGGGAAGTTAATGGTATTGTAGAGGTCAAAAAGAAGATTATTTATTTGCTAATACTATCTTTCTGCAATATGCCACTAAACATTTTTATAGAGGATATAATGAATTTATTTGCTCTACCATCATGCAACATCATGCCACTAAATAGTTCTGTTAATTGCAAAGTGATAAAATCATCTGGTATATAAAAAAAAATGGTTTATAGATGCACAAATATATAATAAGCTAGGCGCTCTCAAGCAACGGAAAAATAATTCCATAGAAAACTATGACCCAGGGATGTTGAATCTTAGACCAAATGTTGGACAAACCTTTCGAGGGTGAATTCTCAAGCCAATATTGTGAAGGGCCTTAGGATATGTTTTAAACACAAATTGTGAATCTTGTCGACGTCTACTTATAAGGATACCCTTCATTGTACATTGGACATGGAGCAAGAACATTTTTTATAAAACGTAGTGATGAGGACTAAGGATGCTCTAAGACTAAGTTGATGAAGGTGTTAGAGAAAATTTTAAAAATCTTACCTTAAATATATTTAGATTGTAACCGAAACATCCACGGAAGAAGGAAAAAAAAACTAGAGAACTACTCGCATACCGTGTGAAAAGAACAGGTTATTATTTATATTTTTAAATAAATAATCTACCCTTCCACACAGACTTATCCCGATGTTTTCTAACCTCTACGAGGCTACCTCACTTTAGAGGCAAAGCAGGCTCGCGCGCGAGTTACGAACTCGGTACCTCCTGGGCGTGTAAAGCCCCAGACAAAATCGTGGCATTCGTAAAATGGCGGGAAACTCCTTGAGGAGTATTTAACCTTAGGTCTGCAGAATCAAAGCGCCATATACCCCGTCTTTGCCTGAGAGAGAGAGGAAAGAGGATACAAGGCTTTCCGAGGACAAAGATGGAAAACAAACGACGCTTTGGTACACCGGCAACGACTCCATCTTCGAAGAGGTTTCAGCCGTCCCCTTCATCCCCTCCAATGGAAGAAGAATTGGACGAGGATGTGTTCTTGGAAGAAACTCTGCTGAGGGAGGAGGAGCTCTCTCACGACACAGGCGTGGAGGGTTTGGCTTCGCGCCTCTCCAAATGGAAGAGACCCCCTCTGCCTCCTGCTTACGCCTCTGGCTCCCGAAGCATAGGTACCTTCCCTATAGTCTCCTGACTCTTTGTGTTATAGATTTTTCAGCTGTAATTAGCATCATTAAATCTCCATTGAATGAAAACAAAGAAGAAACAATCCTATCACGCCGTCTCCAATTACCAAGAAACATGCCAAAGTCAGTAGTTTGCATAGTGTCGAGACTCGGATTTGTCTAGGGAAATCCTGTAATTTTTTATTTATTTTCACTCGGACTCGTGCTCAGCTTAAAATATGGAGAAAACTTAGCAATGAATCGCAAATAAGAAAAAAGACGACGTATACTACAGAATGTTATTTGAACACTACTTTGGAACATTGCTGTTCAGCAGCCCCTCTGAACGGTATGCAAAATGGACACTTTGCTGGGAAGTATTAGTGTAAAGGCCAAGGTGGAATGGGAGTTTAAACAACTGAAAAACTATCGACTATTAATTATTTCAGTAAAAGCCATTTTTGTGGTCATAGGTAGGCCACAATTATATAGCTCATGGAGAGTTATTTATTTAGGGTTAAATTACTTCTTTGAAAAATATCTTACAAATGTTGGAAAATGGTTTTACATACATTTGCAGTGTTCCAGCAGTTGGATATTGACTATGTAATAGGAGAAAGTCACCGGGAGATTTTGCCTCATTCAACTGGGCAGGCAGCGATTCTGAGGATATTTGGTGTTACGCAGGAAGGTTGTTTCATGCAATTGCCCTTTACTTTTGTCCCTAAGTTATGGGCAGTGTTTTAGTATCTCACACTGGAATTCGTAATTTCAGGTCATAGTATCTGCTGCCATGTGCATGGTTTCCAGCCATACTTCTACATAAGCTGCCCTGATGGGATGAGTCCAGATGACATACCTCAATTTCAACAGGTTTTGGAGGTGAGAACTACTTTATAGTTTTTATTGACTTTCCTGAAGTTATGTATACCTTTTCTTTGTCAGTGTAAATACTGTTTGTGTCATGGTTCAATTTGAAGATGTGCACTTTTTTAGGTTTTAATTAAAAGTTCTTGTTTTGTTTTGCTAAGGAAGAACTGATTTTTTTCTTTTTTATTTAGGACTAAACTTGTGATGAACTCATTTGTTAGCTTCTGTAGCTGCTGAATCAACATAAAATATCTCTGCCTTAATAGAATCATGTTTATTAACAATAGCCTTTTTAAAGCATTTGTGTTTTATTGGCAAACTTATTGGAATTGCAGGCAAGGATGCGGGAAACAAACAGAAACAGCAGAGTCCAAAAGTTCATTACAAGGCTTGAGATAGTTCAAAAAAGAAGTATCATGTATTACCAAGAACAGAAATCCCGACCCTTCCTGAAAATTGTTGTTGCACTTCCTACAATGGTTGTTAGCTGCAAAGGTAAGTTCTAAGTTTTAATAGCCTTATCATTGTCCATGTTATATTTTAGAATGCTTTTCCAGATAGAAATTTTTATATTGAGTACTTAAAATTGCTTAGTAATTTCCGTCATCCATAGTTGTGTAATGCATATAGAAGCCATTTTTTTTTTAAGTAGCCAAGTGTCAGGATAGTTTGGGAATGCATACTTATTTTAGTACAATATTTACGAGATACTGCAATAAATGGCATGTATAAGAGTGGCTTTTGCTATGTTATGTATTGGAAACAAATGATTTCTTAATTTTCATGTGCTTGGGAGATGTGTGACGTATAAGGGGTTTGTTTTTGGTAGCTCATCTGATCTACTTATATCTAATTAAATTGGATTCATGATAAAGTTCATATCATGTATTGTCAGCAGTTTTGTCCTTTTATATATATAAAAGGTAAAAGTTTTTATCTTGGATTTCATTGTTTAAAAGATTTTGTAACATATGGTATTAAGATTAAAAATTCAGTTGAATGGAACTTGGTGATATGATTCCTCAATTAAATTGTTTTTAAATGAATCCTTGAGGGTTGTAACTGAAACTTGCAAAATTCTTCAGAGGGTAATTAAGTTTCTATAGGGCGGCTAATGTAAATAGATCTTCTTCCTGCTTTCCTCGTTCATCCAAAGTAATTCATAATTAGTTTTTTAACTTTGTATTGTTGGAAATTAAAGCCAGTGTAAGTTCAATCCTCTGAATTCAGGGGCAAGTAATTTTATACTTAAGAATAACAGTTAATGTTTGGTGGAACTGTAGACTATGTAACAAATGAGGCTTGTAAATGTGTGCTTTAGCATCTCAGAATAGAAGACAGGAAATTATAAAAATGTCCTTATATAAATAAGTATCACTCATAATCTGTTAATGACTTATTATCTGTGTGAATTTGTGTCTGTTATCAGTATCAAAGGCTTCGACTTCGAGTGTTTTATAGACTTCATAAAATGGCTTTTGTATTTAGATTTTGGTCTGCTTGGCGTAAATATGGAATGTATTCTCATCAATATTATCTTAAATTCCTATAAAATTGGCTTCAGGTTTAGATTCTCTTGGTTATTTGGATATTGCTGCTGATAGAGTAAGATGTGAACATACAATTTTGAATTATTCCGAGTGACTGGAGTTGTTCATTTAGCATTTTAGTCCTTAGTCTTTTGCTTTTGTAATAAATGGCCTTGTTACACATACAGAGGATTTGGTTGTGCTACTTTCTTTATGGGTTTGTAAGCGATATCTATAATATTTAGAGCTGTAACACCTTGTAGCCACTTACATAAGTTTGACTTCAAAGAATTCAAAGAATAAATAGAGACAATTAATTTTATCGTCCCTGTGACTTGTTCTAGCACATCTAGTTGATGTGGGAGTGTCTGGCAAGTATCATCCTACATTTGGCATGCTATGTGATAATTTAGAAGTTGATATCAGCTGAAAGCAATACACGGATTTGCTACATATACATAGTACTTGGTTGTGCTACTTTCTTTATGGGTTGTTAAGTGACATATTCAATAATTAGAGATCTAGCATCTTTTAGTTGCTTACATTTGTTTGATTTTCAAAGAATTCAAAGGATTAATAGAAAAAATTATTCTTATGTTTCCCGTGTCATGTTCTAGAGCAGCTAGATGATGTGGGAGTGCTTGGCAAGGACTATCCTACATTTGGCAGTTTATGTGATAATTTAAAGTTTGATGTCAATTGCAATTTCCCTAAGTGCTTTTTTTGCTCTTTTGTGTAGGTATTTTAGAAAGAGGCATCACAATTGAGGGGTTGGGGTCAAGATGCTTTACTACCTATGAAAGCAGTATTCTCTTTGTGCTTCGCTTTATGATCGATTGTGGCATTGTTGGTGGCAACTGGATTGAACTCCCTCTTGGGTCGTACCAAAAAACTTCAAGGAACATGTCACATTGTCAATTAGAAGTTGATATTCTGTATCTTCTTTGTGACAAATGCTAATTTCGTTCTTGTTCGTATTGTCTTGATTGTTTTGTGTATGCTTTCCAGAGTTGTGACAATTCATTTTCTTTCTATTTCTTGTACTGGTGATAGTGTTGGATGTCTTTGTGCATGCATTTCATATTTGAACATTTGCAGCCCTTAACTATATGCTAAAGATACTCTAATCTAATAAGCCACAGCCCATCAGGAGACTTCTCAAAAATGGCTCCATTTCGAATACTTAGTTTTGATATTGAGTGTGCAGGTCGAAAAGGGCATTTTCCAGAGGCTAGTCATGATCCTGTTATCCAGGTACCATTCTTTGTTCTCCATTTGTACAGAGGCATAAACCTTGAATTTCTTGTGTTAACATATTAATTATTTAATTTACAAAATAGTTATTTATTTGTCTTGAAATTTGCTAATCCACATTCCAAATTGTTTCTCTTCTAATTTTGTGCTTCATTGATTACTAATGCATTTGTTTTGAATAGGTTGCCAATTTAGTAACACTGCAAGGAGAAGATCGTCCTTTTGTACGAAATGTGATGACCTTAAGGTCATGCTCCCCAATTGTGGGTGTTGATGTAATGTCATTTGACACTGAAAGGGAAGTGTTGCTTGCTTGGAGGGTAAGCACAATCATCTTAACTTTGTCCTTTCGTCATGATTATTCATGCAGATAAAGTACAATATTTTGTGGATGACTTTTTCCTTTGTCATTTAGGAAAAAGACATTCATAAAACATATTACTTTAGGGACCTCAGTGCTTTGAAGTAACATTTATATCACTTCTTCTTTCCATGCTCTTTGAACACTTTCATTTGTATTTTTCTTCCATTCAAAATTTACTCAAGATCCAAAATAATCTTATTTTATAGCCTGACCTAAAGTAAAGAGAATATTGGGTCTTGAAACTTAAAAAACCTTTCCAAGAATTGTAGCATCTGCTCAATACAAATGCCCTCACAAGTTGTACAACCTATATTTACATTGCATCTCTTACTGGATATCATGTGGCATTTTATGTCTGTACTTCATTGAGAACATCATAAGTTGTAACACATGTATGCTTTATGGTGTGTGTGAGACCTGGCTGCTTGTCAATTTATAACTGCCTGTCTGCCATACAGGTGGCACTTCGAGTTTTACTCTTATAGGTGGTACCAAGATAGAAGACACACTTCTTTATAGAGACCAACCATTTAAATATCAATTATTTGCTATACCCCACTTTGTCATGGTCTTCAATCAAGTCTTGTGTCTGGGGTAGGCCTTAATGAATTATGTTCAGATATAAGCACCTTAGGTGCATTAGTTGGTATCACAACCTGGTGCTGTCCATTTCTGGTTTTTCTTTCTAGTAGGTCTAACCCGCTTGCCTTAATACTGATCTTATTAAACCCATGAAAAAGATTATTGTTGCTATCTAGCATTATGTATACAAGTTCCCTATTCAGATCAAATCAGAATTCCCACAATCATACTCTGTGATTAAATTGGATTTTTGGGCCATCAGATGCAATAGTCTTCAGCAAGTAGCTTAAGGTTCTTCTCTTTAGTTTAGTGATCAGATCAGGTTTTCCAGTGTCGACTGAGATTTTTTTGCAAGCAAACATGTACACTTGGAAACCATAGATGAGGATCTCACTCTAAGAGGTTGTCTATCCACTATTTGAACTCATCACTAATCAGTGGATCATCATCAGGTTTGAAACTTGTTTGGGGATGGTATTAGTCTATCACTCTTTCCTTTTGTGCTCTACTTATAATTCCTCCGGCAAAGTAAAAGATCAATATTATCTACTGAATATGATTCATTTAAAAAAAATCGGTTATAGGGATTGAGGCAGGCCCCATCTATATTACATTATGACCATATAGTGGTATTACAACAGCTTGGCAATTATGCATGTATCCTTTGACAATATTCAAACCTGGGTCTCCTTCTTGAAAGTTGAGGAATTTAACTGGTTGATCTTATGCCATTTAATATATAATTCTTTGTTATTGGTGATATTCTGAATTATATTGCTGATATGTAGGGATCTATGCTTATTAGCCAAATTTAATTTCAGCATGTACTTTTCCTATATACTATTCTTAATATTAAGTAGAGTATTGTGGCTTGTGTTAAAGATTATATGGTATCAGAGCCACAATGTTTGAAGGGGGTTTGGTGATGGCCTAATGTGGGTGTCCATTGTTTTTCTAGAAAGCGCATTCCCAATTTTTGAGCTCCTTTCTCTTAATTGCCTCATTGTCATCGTTTGAACATAGATTTGACACCATCTTGTCTTTGCTTTGCTTCTAATCCGAAGTTTTCTCCACATTCAAGATGATTGCAACATGAGTTGGATGCAAGCCTTGTTAACAAAACTCCCATCAAAATGGACACAAGGAATGCAAAGCTAATCCAATGTTTCAGCAATTGCATTGGCTTTCTGACTGCTAGTGAGAAGTGATCATGAGATCATTGGTGGAAGGTGTTGTAGCTGATCCACCATCAAGGCTACCAAAGGACTTATGCCAAGAGTAATGCTAGGCAAAACCAAAGCTAGTAATTGATACCATACAAATTTCCCAGATCCAATCGGTGAAACTAGCATGGTTGACTGCTTGCTTAGTATTCGCTTAATAATTTCCAATTGCCCACTACAAAAAGAATAAAATCCATGTGAAATTTTCAATAAATTGAAAAAGCATGTTGTTGAAGCCAACATTGCCTTTGTTTTAGTGAACACTCCCACCAAAATCAGAGGCCTTGGTTTGGGAAAGGCCATAGATCTTACCTACTAGATAAAAGTTGCTCCAATTGTCGTGGATGTTTTTAAATCTGACAATATTGTGGCTATGGATTTTGGTTGAGGAATTCAGTCATAGTGAAAACAACAAAGGCAATTGAAAAGATCTTAACTCACAATAGCTAGGGAGTCAATCACCAAATTCTTTCCAATCTAGAGTTTCTTATAGATGGGATGACCATTCAGAACCTTTTGAAGCTTGATCGTGTTCTAATTGGAGGATGAGAGACCTTTGAGGGGAAAAGAGCAGTTGAACCCCTTAAAGCAATCTATGCCATTTGGTTTTTAAAGGAGAATATCTTCATCACAAACTTTTGGTTTGCATAGCTGTTGAAGCTTGTTGTGAATGCCTTTCTCAAAGGTTGCACATGCTGTGGGCAAAGACTCAATAATCGACCATGGCTGACAATTCAAGGCAACCTCTGCTTTTCCTCTTGATCGCCGCCCATCGCCTAAGTGAGTCCATGTCCGGCCTCCCTCCAACAAATTTCCCTACCATGGAAAAAGCATCTCTGTTGGCGTATTCCATCATGACTTGCTCAGGGCATAGGATGTTACAACCTTGGGTTATGAAGGCATTCGTTGCCGAGGTTCTAGGTTTAGGTTTTCCCTGCAGCGCTTCGAGGAAGGAAGATTGGTTAATCTTCTTGTTTGTTGTTTCCTATTTGTCGGGTGGGTCTTTGCCTCTGCGGCCTTCTTTCTCGTCTCCTCCCGCGCCTGGGTTGGCTTCACTTTTTGGTTCGTCCTTTGCCCTTTGGGAGTTGGGATCGTCGCTTTGTCGTGGGCTGGTCCCGCCATTTCCATTCCCTCCCTTTTGTTTCTCAGTCCCTCGTGCTTCGCTCCCCGAGTAGTCTTTTTTGCTTCCGATCTTCTGCCTCCCGCCTGTCGAGGGCTTGGTTGCCACATGTTCGCTCGTCTTTGCCTGCTTTTTGCTCGCCATCGCTGTCATTCATCTGCATTCCCGTGAAAGAATAAATTATAAATAGAAAGACTTAGGGTTACTTTAGTTTGAGTATAGTGTGAAAGTATAAAGCTTTTTTTTTTTTGAGTAATACTTCTTATACACATCCACCATAGGGATTAAACCGATAATGCAAGGTAAAAGTATCATTTATAATTTTATAGCCTTAATTTCCAGGTCCTTTCAACATGAAATGCTTTTTAAAATAAAAATAAAGATACCTCTTGACGAATGTGTATAAGAAGTATTACTTAAAAAAAAAAAAACCTCATATGTTTTATTTGGAAATGATTGAATATGAAGTTTTTTTTATTAAGGAATCGCAAGCACCTATTCTTTTCAAGTTTCAACCAATTGACAGGCATTCAACGTTTAACTAAATTAAATATATGCAATTATCATTTTGAACTACCCATGAAAAGGTGCAAGTTCGTGAGTTAGTTTGGGTAGGCTTAACTAATGTATTATAATATTAGTTATTATATTATAACGTTTAATATTAGTACATAACATTATATTAGTTATAACGTATATTATATGTCATATTAAAGTATATTATAATATATTATAACGTTTAATATTAGTTATTATATTATAATACATTATATGTTAAGTTAGTATATTATAATAACTAATATGACATAACAGTAACGTGTCTAGTGTCTAGGTGTCTACGTGTTTCAAACCAGGTGAATCTCCTGGATTATAAACCAGGTGGATTATTACCAGGTCATTTTTAATTGAAAAGCCGTCGGCGTGAGCGACAACGTAACCGGTCAAGGGCGTCCTCGACGCGTTTCGAACGCGAGACTTGTGCGGTTGCTTTGGTTCAGAGACATTTTGTTCCCAAGGTTCGACGAGTAGAAGAGAGAGGGATTCGTCATTTGGGTAATTGAAGACAGGTGTTGGCGCTAGTCAGTGGAGTGTTAAATCATATAGGAGAATCAGAGAAGGGCATTCGCAGAGAATCTCCTGGATTATAAAATAGTGGTTACTAAATATTAAAATATACATACAAAAATTTAAATCAGAGAAGGGCATTCGCAGAGGAGAGGAGAAGGGCATTCGCAGAGGAAAAGGGGGTCGCCTTAACTAGTCTTTCATTCTGTTCTTAAATTTTTTTGAACTTGTTTAATGTTTCGAATTACAGTTGAATTTCAGTAATATTTATTAATTTTTATAATATTATTTTATTAATTTTTATATTATTTTATAATATTATGGACGGACCCACAGCCGAATCGAACCAGGTTTCGGACTGGATACGGAACGTATTCGGACTCGGGGGTCTAGGGGGACCGAACCGGTAACATTGGCTTTTTGTGAACATAAATGTTACTATTTGTCTTCTTAATGCTTGCTTGATTGGTTTCACTAGTTTTTGTGATTGGTTGATTTTTGTTTGATACTTGTAGTTCCAGTCAGATCTTAAGGATGACTTGTTGCACATAATAGACATGAGAGTCCATGTCCCATGTTTGGTTGTCTTTTTTCCTAATCTTGGTCAGGTTCATTGATTAAGATGCTTGTGGACTTGAGATGGCTACTATAGCTAGATGTTTTGGACACAGGTATGACTCAACAAGCTGAAGTGTAATAGTTCTTCAAGAAGTCAACAAAAAAATTCACTAAAGATTTGACTAATTATTGGGACCATACAAGCTTTGACCACACATGTGATTTCCTTTGATCAATTTCAGAAATAGTTTAAAACTCAGGAATAACTTGGAAAAAAGTAGACTTCCTTATTTTGTTGGGGAGCTGATAGAAAGTACAAGGTTATTAAGTAAGATAATTGCTTTAAGCATGAACTATTCAAAATAACTTTTCTAGCTTTATCCTGACACATAGTCACTATATTTTTGTTTTGAATTTTGGTTGGTAGTATTAAAGTGTGGCTTGTGTGGGTTGTTTTGATTCTTTGATGACCCACAATATTTTAGATCCTGAAAGTTGATCTTTTGCCTGGGATGTTAGTGATCATTCCTTTTTGGTGCATTTTGCTTTGATTGGCAATGGAAAGAAGCAAAGCAAATTGTTCTTGTAACATTATGTCTAATTAATTTGATGCATTGATAGGGTTATTGGGAATATCACATCAAGAGACGATAATGGTAAATGATATGAATTGCAAGAGAGATTTGGACCTATCTAAATTACAAGAAAAATATGAACCTATCTGTCTTTTAGTCATGCTTTATTGATATGCCCTCACTAAGTGTTATATCAAGGCATGTCTTTAAAATATAGATTATTTCATGAATTGCTACCCACTTGATCGGACTACTAGTTGATGGTTGCAATTCTAGAATTGAATCCTCTGCTAACCTTTTAATTAATTAATTAATTTTTTATTTTTATTTTAAAAAATAGGCTAGTCATTTGCTCTCTGTCATGGTTTGTGGTCTAAATATTTTTTATTCTTGAACTGATTATTCGTAGTTTATTGTAAATTGGATCTGTTATCCCTTTTACAGGATTTCATTTGTGAAGTTGATCCTGATATCATAATTGGGTATAATATATGCAAGTTTGATTTACCATATCTCATTGTATGAACCTATCTGTCTATAGTCATGCTTTATTGATATGCCATCAGTATGTGTTATATCAAGACCTGTATTTAAATTGTAGATTATTTCATGAATTGCTACCCACTTGATCGGACTACTAGTTGATGGTTGCAATTCTAGAATTGAATCCTCTGCTAACCTCTTAATTAATTAATTAATTTTTTATTTTTATTTTTAAAAATAGGCTAGTCATTTGCTTTCTGTCATGGTTTGTGGTCTAAAGATTTTTTATTCTTGAACTGATTATTCGTAGTTTATTGTAAATTGGATCTGTTATCCCTTTTACAGGATTTCATTCGTGAAGTTGATCCTGATATCATAATTGGGTATAATATATGCAAGTTTGATCTACCATATCTCATTGAGGTAATTTTTTGTCTTCTTGAACTTTTGCATGTCTTATGGGTTACATATTAGGTATATCCCTGGTTTGGACAGTTGTTGGAATTGCCCAGGCACTGATTTCTTTCTCATCTACCTTAAAGAGGTTTTCATTTTACCTTCATATAAATGGTCGACATTGTCCAAACTTGATATTGCTAGGGGACTTAAAATTCCTTGTTTGTACCATATGTGCAGAGGGCAGAAACATTGAAGATAGCAGAGTTCCCAGTTTTTGGTCGTATTAGAAATAGTCGTGTTCGTGTTAAAGATACATCATTTTCATCAAGGTGAGTTAGAATTCTTTATGCTTAAGTAACTTGCTTTTTGAGCTATTAAAATTTCGCTCTGTTCATGGAAATATGTTGGATATACTTTTGAGCTGCCAAAATTTTGCTCCGTCCAGGGACCGTTGTGCCTCTTTTGGTTTCCACATTCCTACCTGAATTTGGTTGATTCATCATTTATTTTCATGTGAACCACCTACACTTTGATGTGCTTGTACCTCTTTTGTTTTTCATAGTTTTTACTTGAGCTATGGTGTTTACTCATATTTAATTATCATTTCTGCCATTCTTCCAAGCTACAACATTCTGTCTTCAACTAATAACTTTGCAAGTATTAAGGCACTGTTCAGCCAAATATCCTATCCCTGCGGTTTTGATTATAATGGAAACTTAGTCTAAGCAATGTTCTAAGGATTTATTAATATGCATAGTAACAAATAAGAATTGCATGCATGATAAAGTCCTAGTACATTTTCTTAGTTGGTTATATGGGATTGAAATGTGCCCCACACATATTACATCATGACCACATAGTGGTATCACAACAGCTTGGCAATTATGCATATATCCCGTTTGGCAAGATTTGGACCTATGTCTTCTCCTTGAAAGTCGAGGAATTTAAGTGGTTGAACTCATGCCATTTGATTAAACGTTAAGGTTAACCCATGAGATTTGAACCTTGGTTTAGGGTGTGAAACTCTTCAGTCCCAACCACTCGCTCTACTGTCAAACAGATGGATGCCAATTTGTTCTTTACAAGCTTACGTTCATCTTGTATTTTAGAGGCATGTTTTATATTGATTCAAGCAGTTGCAAGGACTTCCGTACTGAAAATGATATGTGGCTCAAATTTGTTACAAAGGTAGCCAAGACCAAAATGGGAAGGCTGTTATCTATTCAAATACTCTAGTCACATTTTTAAAGAATATGGCATGGTGAGAATAACTATTTGAAGAACACATTTTATGAACATTAGCGGATGGTTCCAGATAAATTTCTTTCTTTCTGGTATAAAGATGTCTGGGTGTATATTTCACTATACATCACTAAACAATGTAATTTTAGTCCTTGAGGAATCTCTCACAATCATTCTACTGCAAATAATATTTTAGTTTGTTTTTTTGAAGGCAACTAATAGAGACTATAGGTGTGACTCTTATTGTCAGCTGAAAAATGAGTTTACATTTTGTAGCCGAGTCTCATTATAGTTTGCATGGATAAAAGTCATGTGGCCCTCTAGTTCCTCCAGTTAGGTAACAATCTTAATATAGAAGTTTACTAATTTTAGGCCATGTTGGATTGTATCTATTGGCGTAACTATAAATGATTTTTCTATGTGAGGGGCACCTTGTTTGTATTTCATTATTGAAAGAGAGGCTGATGCATATTGAGAGTTTTTATAATAAAAAATACATGGTACACATTGTACGCAGTTTCATATCATTTAGTTTTTCTGCTTTTGAGTATTATTGTGAGCTTTTTTTCGGTACTTGATTTTTGGTTCTTTCTATTTTATGTGGTGAAAATCCTTTTATGGTATTAGAGTTACAAAAACAAGTTCCTACTCAAGCATGCTCTTGTTACTCGATGGAAGCAGCTTTGTGAAGAGAAGCTGGTTTTTCTCCACCCTTAACTTGAGGGACAAATCTGCTTACATAAATTATGCAATGGCAAGGCCATTGATTTTGAGGGATTTCAGGTTGAGTTCCTGAAATAGAGTCCTGAAGCTATTGGCTATCCCATTGCAGAATTATTCAATATGGTTGTTTGTTGTGGCTTCCTTTCCTCCTGGTCACAGCACATTATCCTGCACTTCCACGAATCTGGGAACTATCCAGACCCGAATAACTGCGGAACTGTCATGATTGGGGACATAACAACTAAGCTTTATGCAATAGTTTTGAATACAAAACTCTGAAGAACTATTAGATCAGGGCATGCTTAGAATTAGAGGGCAGGCTGGTTTTAGAAGTGATGATTAGACTATTGATCATGATTTCACTCTCAAGGCTATTATTGATGAGGCTTGTCAACAGTCTTCTAAAGTATTTTCTTGTTTCGTGGACTTTAGAAAGGCCTTTGACATTGTTTCCAGACATTTTTTTTATTTTAGAGACTACATGACATCAACATTTTGGAGTGCTTTATCATCGCCATGAAGAGACTATGCAACGTAGTTGTTGGTCTTTTTTGGACAAACTTTTTTTAGTAGGAGGATGTCTAGAGCACTACTGGTGTCAAACAAGGTTGTCCTTTTTCCCCTTCACTCATTGTGATTTATATTGATGAGCTTGAAGAATTTATTCATCAAAACACACATTTGGATGATGGTTGGCTTCTACGTCATGTCTTGATAGCTATATTACTTTGCGGATGATGTAGTTTTTCTTGCTCATACTCTAGATGACTTGCAAGGATGGTTGGATGCTCTTACTTGCTGCTGTGACTTGAAACAACTGGTAGTCAATATTAGGTGGCTAAGATGATGATCTTTAACACATCAGAGAGTATCCTATCTAAGTTTTAGTTCTTCTATAAGGATGAGTTGATTGAGATCA
Organism: Wollemia nobilis; assembly: GCA_028583015.1. Lineage (NCBI taxonomy): Eukaryota > Viridiplantae > Streptophyta > Pinopsida > Araucariales > Araucariaceae > Wollemia > Wollemia nobilis. The sequence continues at coordinate 1,698,529 of JAQPPZ010001195.1, forward strand.
CCATTGCTTACACCTACTTAGGAGTTCAGTTTACACGTCTTTACCTTAATCTTTGGCCAACTTTGCAGTCATGGCTTTGCAAGGGATACACATCTCTCTTGGTCTTGGAAGGACAATGTTTCCAACAACACTTTCAAGACATACCTTCAAAGCTGCACCTCTTTGGTTGCATTGTCAAACCCACAATCCTTTATGAATTTGGGATTTGGGGTCCATGGCTAGGGTGTGTTGATTGGGCTCACATTGAGAGGGTCCGCAATGATTTATCCAATGTAATAGAATAGTTTCCCAATGTATTGTTCAGGTTCAATTTGGTGTTCATCCTCTTCACTTTGAGAGCATCTTTAGAATAATTTTTCAAATTCATCACCTTAGGTCAATGGGTGCTTGCATCTTAGGCCAAGAGAGGTACACGTATTTGGTGCTCAACTCCTTAGAATGGCTTACCTCCTTGAGCAATTCTTGTCATCATCTTGGATGGTACTTAGAAGCTATTTGTCTTCTATAGTTAGTTGACATCTCCATAGATCGATTACCTCTATTCAAATACTCTTTAAATGCTCCTCCCCACTTTCTTTTGGATAAGAGGGTGACTAATCAAGCGTTAGAGATGATGCTTATTGAAAATGTATTCAGAACACTTGGGTCACTTTATCTTAACCTCTTAGTCTTAAGTTGGTCGTCTTCACTAAACATTTCACGATGATTAAGAATGACATCGTTACTCATATTGATTACAACAATTGATGTGTGACACATAGCCTTAGGATTCCTCTTGGCCAGCTTAGAGTGTACTCACATTAGTTGCAAGTGGAGACAGATCATCATATTCCTCAAGAGGATAGGGTATGCCATCTTTGCTCTCTTCAGAAGGTGGAGACTAAAGAACATTTCATCCTTAGGTTTCTTGTTTATTGTGAAATTCGAGGAAGGTACTATTGCTTGTATAAGGACTTTTTTTAGCTATCTTGACAAAAGATACTTGGCTTTAAACCTTAGGTAAGATATCACTCATTGACATCAATTGTTAATGGGGAGATCAACAACTACTCGACTAATCACCTCGTTCTCTCACTCTCTTTGCAATCAAGAGTAATAAGTGTTCATTTGAAGCTATAACTCCCTAGAATGTCAGTAACAAATTTGTGTGCTCTTTTCTTCATACAAGAGTGAATATTAGGGTTTTGGTTCTTTCTTTTTTCTTGCATGCGACAAGACAAGATTGTAGTTCTTTGGTGTCTAGTTTTAGCCACCCCTCACGTACCATTACCACTTTTTTTTGTCTTCTTCTATGGTTCCATGGCCATGGATGCTAGAAAAGTCTTGACAGGTCAAACTCCATGCCCTCCTAGGATTATTTGACCAGGCCCCCTTAGTCCTAGTGATTTTCCTAGGAGCATCATTAGATCCTATGGTGGCCTTTTTGGGATAATTCATGATGAGGACTATTGCACTTCTACTTTATATCCCATTAAAGATTAGTGTTGGTGCTTAGATCCATTTGAGCTCCTTTCTATCTTTCCTTTACCTTGATTGTTGCCTTTCTTTTCATGATTAATTTCAGCATGTCACAGTTTATCCATTTTGGTAACCCTCTAGGATGTGGCGATATAGTTGTTCTATTTTAGCAAAGTTTATAGTAAATTCTTTACTCTAGTTTAGCTTATTTTTGTAGTACTTTTTGGTTATTACAATGTTATGAACCTCTCTTCTCATTAACAATAAATCATTCACCAATATGCAGAAATATCAAACATGCATCCACAAATAAATTCCACAATAACAATCCACACAATAAAATAGAGATAGATAATACCCTTGAGGTAGGGCAACACCAAGAATACTCCTTAAGAAAGGAATCACTCCACAAGATCTCCAAGCTCCACGAGCCAAGACTCTTACAAAGAATACTTCATATGACTTCTACAATTGGGGGTACATCTCTCTTTATACAAGAATGTGATGGTTCACCTTCCATGAGTTACAAGGTCACCCATGTGGTGGTTCACCTTCCATGAGTTACAAAGTGCATAATATTATAATATGGCACTATGTTATATATTATTATAATTTTATGTGTGACCCATGCCATAATACAATATTATATTATATCCCCACATTCATATCCTTAGGTACCTAACATTCCATCCCCCTTACAAAAATGTTTCATCCTCGAAACATAGGAAGAAACTAAATAATATGATCTTCTAAGCAAAGATGAGAATTGGTACCAATCTTGATCATCCATCCATCCTAGTGAAACTTTGATTGGTGGTGTTCTTTGTTGATGTTGATATGCCCTTATGCCACTTGAATATCCATAATTAACCCTTGGGTTCCATGTATGTCCATCATAGCTCCTTTGTTGCTCTATGCCTTGTCTCCATGATTGTTGCCTCTCATGGTGGTGTGGATGGCGATATACTCCAACCTTAGCCCGATGTTCTACCTTTTTTGGCTCTTCTTTCTTGCTTCCCTCATTTGGTTTGTCCCTTGCTTTTACTTCTTCCTTGATTTCTGCTACTTCCTCTTGAGATTCTATTTCAGGTTCTTTTCCTTCTCCTACAATAGCTTCTTGTTCTTCCCTTGATTGCTGCTCCTTTAGCTGACAAATATCTTGTACTATTATCTTCTTTTTTTGTACCATAACTTCATGAACTTCTTTTGCACATTAATATTAATAGTACCCAAAGAATGCAACCAAGGATAACCAAGAACAATATCCACATCATCCATCTCAATAGCATAAAAATCTGAATGTAAAACATATTTATCCATGGTGATCTTCAAATCTTCAAAAATTTGAACATTCTTACCCTCAAGCTGTATGTCTTTGATTTTCTTTGTTTGAACTTGCAACCTCTTAGCCAAAGACATATTGATGAAGTTATGTTTGCTGCTAGGGTTTATGGAAACAATAATTTTTTCTTTTGAATGCAACCATGAACTTGCAAAATAAAATTTTTATATTCAAACAAATCTTTTTGACCACTGTTTGGCCCTGACACAAAAGGTGTGGTTTCCTTAGCCTGCACATTATTATCCTTTTCTTTCAATCTCCATTTGCTTAAAAATGCAACTTCAAATTCTTTCCTTGTGTATATGTACATGAGCAAAGTCCATATACCAAGAGAGAGCTTCCCCTTGTAAAGAAGCATAAAGCTTCAAATCCCATGTCAATGTTGAAAAATTTAAAGAAAAAATATTCCACTTCCTCAACCATTCCCTAGCATCACTATCATCCCTTCCAGTGAATATCGACAAATCCATGACCTCAACCCAAAATTTTTTTCCCAAAGCAACTAGGGTTTTAAATAATTGAAATTTCTCAAAAATTTTAATTTTTTGAGATCTCATCTATTCCTTTCTTCAAACAATTAAATCTGCAAATTTTCTTCAAAACAAAACAAACGGCAACTGATTTGCTTACCCGGATTGAGAGATGAATTTTTTTCCCTTTGCATGAATTTTCCATGCAGCCCAAAAACAACATCAAAAGCCCAACTTTCAACAGTTGTAACTCCCTCAATACTTATCAAAATTTAACAAGTGAGCAATCATTTTTGTAGTACTCAAAATAATCTACATGCTGGTGCAAAAATCTTCTGAAAATGACTGCTAAAAAATTTAATATGAATTTTTTCTTTTGAAAAAAAATTCGCACAGCCAAAAAACAACACAAATACCTCAACTTCAAACAGCCATAACTTTCTCAATACTTATCAGAATTTAACAAATGAGCAGTCATTTTTGTAGTACTCAAAACGATCTACATGTTGGAACAAAAATATTTTGAAAATGACTGTTGAAAAAAAAGATATGGCCCCCGCAAGATGTGACGTTTTTCTAAAAAAATGTGCCCTAGCTCTGCAAAAACAACCCCACTTTGCCAGAATCGTTGCTTTGATACCAATTGTTATGAACCTCTCTTCTCATTAACAATAAATCATTCACCAATATGCAGAAATATCAAACATGCATCCACAAATAAATTCCACAATAACAATCCACACAATAAAATAGAGATAGATAATACCCTTGAGGTAGGGCAACACCAATAATACTCCTTAAGGAAGGAATCACTCCACAAGATCTCCAAGCTCCATGAGCCAAGACTCCTACCAAGAATACTTCATATGACTTCTACAATTGGGGATACATCTCTCTTTATACAAGAATGTGATGGTTCACCTTCAATGAGTTATAAGGTCACCCATGTGGTGGTTCACCTTCCATGAGTTACAAAGTGCATAATATTATAATATGGCACTATGTTATATATTATTATAATTTTATGTGTGACCCATGCCATAATACAATATTATATTATATCCCCACATTCATATACTTAGGTACCTAACATACAATGCATTGTAACAACTCTTTTTGATGAATGCCATTTGCCTACTTTGCCCATCTCTCTCTCTCTCTCTCTCTCCCTCCGTTCCCCCCCCCCCAACTTTTTTTAAAAAGCCTTTCCATGATCTATGTTAAAAGTAGCGTTTTACTTTAAAAAAATTCTAGTTTTAGGTCTATTGCTGCGCATATCATGTTCTTTTTGTCATGTTTCTATGGCTTGTTTTACAAATCGACTTCAAGACATTCTTTTTAGGACCCCTAAGCTCTTCGCATGCAAATCATGTTTGTAGTTTATTTGTTGGGATTTCAATTTTTTTTTCGCCTTTTAGAATACCACATTCATCATTGAGCATTGATTCTAGAGCCTCTACTTGCAAGCTCTCATTCTTACTTATTTGAGATTGATATTTACTGCCTCGTCTTTTGAAGTGTGCATTTTTTTTTAGTTGAGCAGATTATATAAGTAAGCATAGTTGGCTACTTTTTTGTCTTGTTGGAGCATTTTTTCAGATATATTGAACAAATACTTTACTGATCCTAATGCACTTTTTTTGTATGCTTTATTTTCTTGTACGGAAGCTGTCTCCAATATGTTGAAGATATCTCCATTCACTTTCAAAGTGTATCAAGTTTTTTGCAATTCACTTTATTTTTGCGTAATCTTTCAAATGACCCTATCCACGATTGAGGATAAATTGACCTTTGATAATTACTTGACATGGTAAGGACATTGAGAAGCAGAGATTTATGAAGGATATTGACTGGTGATGAAGTAGCTCTGCTATTCAAGTCTCCAAGATTGAGGTGGTTGAAGTGTAAATGATGAACATTGGGGTCTTGTGGGCATACAAATATTTGATTGTCTTTTATTTCATGTATGCAATTCGAAGAATACCTCAGGAAGCTAGGATCAAGTTCTAATCTCATTTGGGAAAATAAACTTTCTGCATGCTCATCAGCTAAAGAGTTGATTGATCATCCTTGATCTAAGTGATTATCTTCTCGTCGAGGGTTATTTTTCAAAGTTTAAGTAATTGTATCTACAGATAGCTAATTATATAATATCTAAATCAATGGTTCTTTGGTTCCTATAATATTGTCTAAATTGTGAGTTCCATATTCACTTCTTTTATCACCTTGTCATTCCACTAAAAATGTTTTTAGATCTAGATTTACTATTCCAACCTTCAATCAGTTTTGTTAGTAGGTAACTTGTGAACAAGACAAATTAATGCACATTGTTGGTCTTATTAATTACGTCGAGAGGCGTTTCTACAATGGCAGACAGGGGGTGGGAGGCAAAGAGGTCATACATGTCACGCCGTAAACAATTATTATTATTTTTATTAAAAAAGCCGACATTAACAAAAACATTTAAAATATTTAAACTAAAACAGCCGACTAACTAACTGTTGCAACTGTTTAATAAAATATCCTTTAACAAAATAGACGCCTCAAGATTGATAACTCTCGGCGTTTTTAGATATATATCCTTTATATCTAAGCTAGTATATGTCCAAAGAACACAACCTAGGTTGCCAAGGGCACGGGTAGAATCAGTAGCAAAGTTCAAAGAAGCATCCCAATTGGCAGATCTTTCACAATTCCAAGCCCTTGAATCAAAAGCAGAAGTCCAGGCAGAGTAAGATATATACCTACTGGGGTCGAAAAATCATATTGAAAGCCTTGAATAAGCCTTTAAGAAGCATTGCATCAAGTTGGTCTCATATTCTTCCTTATACTCTTGTACTTGTGGTAAGGGCTTGCATTATGTGCTTTTGTTGTACCTGTTGGATTTGAAACCTTCTTCCTTATCCTCTTCATCTACTTGTGGTAAGGTCCATGCATATGTGCTTCTGCTATACCTCTTGGATTTGAATGGGTAATGGATTCAGGAGCAACTTATCGTATATCCAATGATTGGGATCTTTGTGATTCTCTTGATGCTTGGAATTCCAAGCAAATCATTTTTGGAAATAAGTTTGGTTTAGAAAAATTAGTGAGTTACAAATGAAATGAAACATGGCAATGTTATGAATGTTTTCAATGTCCCTGATCTGTTAATCAGTATGCTGTCCATGTACCAGATTGTCCACTTTTGTAGGAGTAAAACTGTCTAGTTTATCTGGAATAATGTTGTAATCAACAATCTACATGACCCAAATCAGCTGGTAACCTTTGGCAAGGCTGACCATTCTTCAAGACTTTACAATTTTGAAGCCTTTTAAGAATCTCCACATCTAGTTGTTTTAGTTGCACATGCAAATAATGTAAGCCATTTATGGCACAAGAGGTTTGGGTACCTCAACTATAGATATCTTCAACAACTTAACAAATAAAATATTGTAGTTGGGCTTCGATTGCTCTCATGCCAAAACAGGTGTAACAAGCTCGATATAACTATACCAACTATATTTTATTTGATTGGCTTTGGCCTATAAGTTAGGATTGAGTTGGCCTTTGAGCAATAGGGTTGGGGTTAGAAGTCCAAAAATCTATAAACACTGTGTGATGGGATTTGGTCATCATTTTGAATATTTCTTCTTAGTGGTCATCAATGTGCATTTGGAAATTTTGCCCTTTCTAAGTGGCTTATGAGACTTTGCTCACTTCAAATGGCATGCATTTGCATTTTTTATTTGGACTTGGATATCTGATTTCTTTATCATATATTTGATTTTTCCATTGCTTACTTTGGGGATATCCTCTTATTGTTGTTATCCTTGCGAAATGTGCAATGCTATTGTTTGGATTTGCTTAATTTTATAAGCTATTTCATTAGGAGTGGTATCAAAGCAATGATCTTGGCTACTTGCAAAAGGAAAAAACAGAGAAAAGCAAGTGAGAACTTGTATGCAACATATATATATATTAGGCGGTCCTAAAGCAATTCCACCATATCTTAATATTATGAAAGAGAATTGCATCAAATGCTAGATGTAGAGAATAAGTGACAAAAATTAACCGTACCACATGTATTGATTTGCACGAATTTGTTAGGAAAAAACTGCAGATTTTATACCTGCAAGAGGAAACACAATAACAGAGAATAGAAAACAACAACACAAGTGACACAGAGATTTACGTGGAAACCTGCAATGTGCAGGAAAAACCACGGGGCAATGGCAACTTCTCTTTTTATTATTTTCAGCAAACTTTACATTCACGTTTCTCAACGTTTCAACCACATCACATATGCAAGGGATCACATCCCTTTTATAGAGCAGAAGGAAGACTCCAAACTGTTCGTTTCCTCTCCCGACGGAAGCCTCCAAAAACTGTTCGTTTCCGCTCCCAAGGAAGGCGCCTGAACCTGTTCGTCTTCCATGTTTAGACGTCTATCTAGACGTCTACTTGCTTAGACGTCTGACCTAGACGTCTAGCAGCCCAGACATCTGGCCTGTTGCCTAGACGTTTGGCCTAGACGTCTAGCAGGTCAGACGTCTGGCCTGTTGCCTAGACGTCTGACCCAGACGTCTAGCAGGTCGACATCTGGCCTGCTGCCTAGATGTTTGGCTTGCTGCCTAGACGTCTGACCCAGATGTTTGGCTTGTTGCCTAGACGTCTGACCTAGACATCTTGCAGGTTAGACGTCTAGTCTGTTGCAGTTCTGACATCTGCTGACAGTACACTGGATAGTGACTTCACTTCCTAACATTCTCCCACTTGAAGTCAGTATTCAGGAATTCTTCTACCAAATATTTTCATCCAGTGCCAATTACCCAATGCTGCCCTTGTTACTTTTTCAGCAAGCCCAGAGAAGTTTTGCACCACTCAAACTTCTCTACCTTGATCGGCTTTGTAAGCATATCTGCAAGATTCACTTCAGTGTCAATTTTCTACAATAGGATCCTACCTTCTTCCACCACATTTCTTATAAAGTGGTACTTGACATCAATGTGTTTCGTGCGATCATGGAATGTTGGATTCTTCACTAGATGAATAGCACTTTGGCTATCACAATGCAACGTAATTTTCTCCTGCATTACCTTGAAGTCACCCAACAATCGCTCTAGCCAAATTGCCTCTTTGTTGGCATGAGTTGTTGCAATGTATTCTGCTTCAGTGGTTGATAAAGCCACAATAGACTACAACTTAGAAGCCCAACTCACCGCTCCACCAACAAGAGTGAAGGTATATCCTGTAGTGGACTTTCTCCCATCTCTATCTCCACCATAATCAGAATCCACAAAACCTTTAACTTGCAAATCTATCGATCCAAAGTAAATGGCAACATCTGAAGTGGCTCTTAAATATTTGAATATCCACTTCACCGCATTCCAATGCTCCTTACCAGGATTTGCCATGTATCGGCTGACTACTCCCACTGCTTGGGCAATATCCGGTCTAGTGCTCACCATGGCATACATGAGGCTTCCTACTGCTGATGAATACGGTACACGAGACATGCTTGTCTTCTCTGCTTCTATTCTAGGACACTGGTTGGAAGACAACTTTAAGTGTGGAAGAAGTGGGGTACTAACTGGTTTTGCATTCTGCATATTGAAGCATTGCAGAATCTTTTCCATATATGACTTTTGACTTAACCAGATCTTTCTTCCTTTTCTGTCCCTATGTATCTTCATCCCTAAAATTTGGTTTGTTGCTCCTAAATCCTTCATTTCAAATGTCCTAGCCAACTGAGCCTTAAGATCAATGATTTTCTTCATGTTGGGGCCTGCAACCAGCATATCATCAACATACAACAACAAAATAATAAAATTGCCATCATCAAACCTCTTATAGTATCCACAATGGTCAACTTCACTCCTACTGAAACCTTGGCTCTTCATGAAGGTGTCAAATTTCTTGTACCACATCCTTGGCGCCTGTTTCAACCCGTACAATGATTTCTTCAGTCTGCAAACCAAATGCTCTTTGCCTCTTTCTTCATAGCCCTCAGGCTGATCCATATATATCTCTTCCTCGAGATCACCATGCAAGAAAGCAGTCTTTACATCAAGTTGCTCTAGTTCTAAATCTTGTGCAACTACAAGTGCAAGTAGAACTCTAATAGTAGTCATCTTCACAACTAGAGAGAAAATTTCATTAAAGTCAATACCTGACTTCTGCACATAGCCTTTTGCCACCAAGTGAGCTTTATAGCATTCCAACAGCCCATCGTTGTTCTTCTTCACTTTGTACACCCACTTGTTTCCAACAGTCTTTCTTCCAGGTGGGAGATCCACAAGTTCCCACGTTTTATTCTTGCGAAGTGCCTCGATTTCCTCCACTTTTTTGCATTTTTAGACTCTCTAGCTTCCTGAAATGAACTAGGTTCACCATCATCAGTTAACAAAGCAAAAGAGGACTGATACACATGAGAATACCTTTCCAAACACTTTTGTGGACGTGTAGATCTTCTAACCCAATGATCTGTCGATTGTGGCTCTTGGTCTTGTGATCGTTGTGGCTGCTCTACTTGTTGTTCTGCATGTTGATCAAAAACTTCAGCATGTTCATCTTCACTCAATTCTACTTCAACAAGTACAACATTAGGATTTTGTTGTACCTCCTTCCTTTGCATGGATTTTTCATCAACAATTACATCCCGACTAATAATTACCTTGTGGGCAGTAGGATCCCACAGTCTATACCCCTTCACTATATCTCCATAGCCGAGAAAAACATATTTGCTTGACTTCGGGTCAAGCTTGGACCTTTTTTCTTTGGGTACATGGGCAAACACATCACAGCCAAAGGTACGCAAATGAGAGTAATCAACTGGCTTACAACACCAAACCTCCTCCAGAATCTGTCCATCCAACACAATTGTAGGTGACCTATTAATAAGATAAACAATTGTATTAACAACCTCTACCCAGAACTTTTTCTCCAACATGGTTGCGCTAAGCATGCTTCTTGCACGTTCCATGATTGTGCGATTCATCCGCTCAACCACACCATTTTGTTGTGGAGTGTATGGTACAGTCTTCTGGTGCTTAATACCTTCCTGCATACAAAATTTATCAAATTCCTTGGAGCAATATTCACCCCCATTATCTGACCTGAGACATAAAATCGACTTGCCCAAACTCTTCTCTACCCGTGCTTTGAACTCTTTAAATTTTTGCAAAGCTTTCGACTTCTTCTTCAGAAAATAAACCCACACTCTCCTAGAATAATCATCTATAAAAGTCAAAAAATAGATGGCACCATTCAAGGACTGAGTGGGGACTGGTCCAAATATATCCGAATGTATAAGTTGCAGAAAATCAGAACTCTTACCAGGACTTGCAGTAAACCGAACCCTCTTCTATTTACCAAAAATACAGTGCTCACATAAGTCTAAATTACAAGACTTAATCCCAGAAAGCATACCTCTATCATGCAGAATTTTTAGGCCTTTTTCACTCATATGGCCTAGGCGTTGATGCCATAGCATTACTGCATCCTGAATAGAAGTTGTTGTTGTTGCATGGTTTGTCACCGTATCACCGCATAAATGGTATAAGGTCCCATAAGATTCTCCCTTTGCTACTACAAGAGCTCCTCTAGTAATCTTGTAGTAGTTGTTACTGAAAGTGATAAAATACCCTAGCTTATCCATCATTTTGATTGAGAGTAAATTCTTCCTCAAATCGGGCACATGTCGCACATCACATAACATCCTTTCTCTACCATCGTCCAACCTGATCCTTATATCCCCTCTTCCCACAATTTCTAAAGGGTGATCATCACCCAAATAGACCTTTCCACCATAGTATGGTTGATATTTGTCAAACCAATCTCTATGGGGAGACATGTGGAAAGATGCACCTGAGTCCAAAACCCAGGTATATAAAATAGATCTATTGTTACTGATACAGAAGGCTTCACATGTTGTCGTCTCTCCTGAATCTGTTGCACTGGCCTCAACTAATGGCTGATTTTGCTTTTCACCATTCTTTAATTGCCAACAGTCCTTCTTGGAGTGTCCTGGCTTCCCACAATGCCAACACTTCCCTTTTTGCTTACGTCCTTTAGACTTAGATCTGGACTATTTTCTACCTTGTTTACTCCCCTCGAAAGATCGACCTCTCATAGATAGGGCTTCATTGGTCGAGGGTTCCAGAGACGTTTTTTGCCTCAACTCTTCTACCAACAAAGCGGCTACCACATCATCAAATTTGAGAGTTCTTGATGATGAATTACTGATGGTCATCACCATATGATCCCAAGTGTCCGGGAGGGAACAAAGTAGGGTGATAGCTCTATCTTCATCCTCCATATTCACATTAACTGAAACCAATTTACTGATAAGAGTATTAAACTCATTCAAATGATCTACCATGGATGAAATTTCCTTCATCCTCAAGCTATAAAGCTACTTTTTTAAAAAAAACCTTATTTGTTGCTGATTTTGTTTCATACAACTTTTCAAGCTTTTGCCAAAGGGCTTCCGCGGTCTTCTCTTCAGCTACATTGAACAAGACAGAGTCCGCTAGGCAGAGACGGATTGTAGAAACCACCTTCCTATCAAGCGTTGCCCACTCCTCATATTTCATGCTACTCGGTTTACTCGCGACCCCTTTCAAGGCTTGAGCTTGGTCATTCTGAACCAGCAAATCCTCCACCTTCATCTTCCATAGAGCGAAGTTCCTGCCATCAAATTTCTCAATCTCGAACTTGGTTACACCTCCTGTCATTGTTGCAGCTCCCACTCACACAAAACCTTGAGCTCTGATACCAGATGTTAGAAAAAACTTCAGATTTTATACCTGCAAGAGGAAACACAATAACAAAGAATAGAAAACAACACAAGTGACACAGAGATTTACGTGGAAACCTGCAATGTGCAGGAAAAACCACGGGGTAATGGCAACTTCTCTTTTTATTATTTTCAGCAAACTTTACATTCACGTTTCTCAATGTTTCAACAACATCACATATGCAAGGGATCACATCCCTTTTATAGAGTAGAAGGAAGACTCCAAACTATTTGTTTCCTCTCCCGACGGAAGCCTCCAAAAACTGTTCGTTTTCGCTCCCAAGGAAGGCGCCTGAACCTGTTCGTCTTCCGCGTTTAGACGTCTATCTGGACGTCTACTTGCTTAGACGTCTGACCAAGACGTCTAGCAGCCCAGACGTTTGGTCTGCTGCCTAGACGTTACGTCTGTCCCAGACGTCTAGTAGGTCAAACGTCTGGCCTGCTGCCTACTGCCTAGATGTCTGGCAGCCCTATTTCCTAGACGTTTGGCCCAGACATTACGTTTAACCCAGACGTCTAGCAGATCAGACGTCTGGCCTGTTGCCTAAACGTTTGATCCAAACGTCTAGCAGGTCAGATGCCTGGCCTGTTGCCTAGACGTCTGACCCAGACGTCTAGCAGGTCAGACGTCTGGCCTGTTGCCTAGACGTTTGACCCAAACGTCTAGCAGGTCAAACATGTAGTCTACTGCAGTTCTTGACATCTGTTGACAGTACACTGAATACTGTATTCACTTCCTAACATATATATATATATATATCTGGTTTATTGGGACCTCATTAGGAGACATCAAAATAAGATATATTTTTCATAACAAATCAAAGCTCTAAGTTGCCACAGGTAGCAAATCCATGGTTTTGCCTACAAAAGTTTGGAAAAGGATTAGAGGGAGTTTTGTGAGGATGACAAAGAAGGATGTAGAGTACACAAGTCACAAGAAAAGACCCTTGAGGAACAAAGACAAGCACAACCACCTGAAAAGAATTAACATTTGCAATCCCCACAATCATTAGTGTAGAGTTGCAATGAGCACACCACTCAATCAATTAGGGAATGGTTCACTAGTAGTAGATGCCACACAACTAAACTGGATTAGTTGGAAAAACGATGGTTTCAAAGTAAAATCTGATATACATGAACCAATACAAAATTTTTTATGAGCTATGATAGCAGTTGAAATTTCAATTGAACTAGTAGATGATAAGATTTAGTAAAATAGATTACAAACTTGACACAAAATTTCAAAAAGTAGACGACTAGGATTCAAGTGAAGATAGCCAAAACCCTATGACAACCTTCAAAGAAGAAATCAAGGTACATATTGATGGGCATGCAAACTTACCAAACAATTAAGGTATTTTTTTTAATTTAAAAAATAAAAAAGTAACTATCTTGATTGACTTGAGTAGCATTCAAAATTTCATCAGTAGAGATGTAGCGAAAAGGTTGGGATTGTATGTGCAAAGTTTGAGAAACTTCACTGCGTTGATTGCCATTGGAATAAAAGCTACTTGTGTGGAAAAAGCCACCAATGTTAGACTCACTATGTGTAGCTATACATGGAATGGGACATTGTATGTGTTCGATTTGGGAAGTCTACATGTTGTCCTTGGTTCCCAATGAATGGCTTAGTTGGGAGACATCATCATGAATCTTTAAAAGTTGTATGTACAATGGATTGAGAATGGAAATCTAATTAAGCTCCAAGGGATGCAATCACCTCCTTCCACAACATTAAGTTCACAACAAATGGAATAGATTTTTGTAAAGGAGGTAAAGGCATAGAAGTGCAACTTTTGTTATGAAGATTAAAGTAGAAGCATAGTACTTTGGGATATCTCCCCCAATATGTAGAATATCCTTAAGCAATATGAGAAAGTTTTTGAAGAACCCAAGGGACTCTCTCCTAAGAGAACGAATGATCATGCTATACATTTGGTTCCAATTAGGCATCCACAATATGTCAGTCATTATTGATATTCACCACCATAATATGTAGCAACAAGGAATCATTAGATCCAACAATAGCCCATATCTATCACCAGAGGTAATGGTTAAGAGGAAGGATGAGTTGTGGAGGCTGTGTAGATTTTCCTTCCCTCAATAAGCACACTATTAGAGGTAAGTTTCCCATTCTTATTATTGATGGTTTGTTTGATGAATTGCATGGGGTTCTATTTTTCACTATGTTAGATTTGAGATTAGGATTTCATCAAATGAGGGACAAAGAGGAAGACAAGGCTAAAACAATTGTTTGAACTTACAAAGCACATAAATTTTTGGTTATGCCATTTGATATTATTTACGTCCCATCCTTGTTACAAAGCGTCATGAATTCAATTTTCATGCCACTTTTGATGAAATTTGTGTAGGTATTTTTTGATGACATTTTGATATAGAACAAGATTTTGGAAGAGCATTTGGTATGGAACACTTGCTTAAGGTATTGGACAAGGGGTAGTTATTTGTCAAGGAGTCCAACTACTTATTTAAAGTCTTTGAAGTGGAGTATTTGGGGCACATTGTGATTGGAGAAGGTGTGAAAGTTGATCCCAAGAAAATTCAGGCAATCTAGGAGGGCCCTTCCAAAAATCCTTAAGAATCTTAGAGGATTTTTGGGTGTTATGGGTGAGAAATTATGGGAAAATTGCAACACTATTGACCACACTTACAAAGAAAGATGCATTCACTTTGACAAAAGAAGTTACAAACTCCTTTATTTGTCTTAGAAGATGCCATGTGCTCAATTCTAATTTTGGCTTCCCGAAACTTCAACAAACCATTTGTCATAGAGCGTGATGCTTTGAGAATAAGAATTGATGCAGTATTCATGCAAGATGAACACCCTTTGGCCTTCGAAAGTGAGCACCTCTTTGGGAATCATTTGGTCAAGTCAATTTATGAGAAGCAAATGATGGCAATCTTACATGCAATTGAGAAATGGAAGCTTATTTGATGGGTAGACATTTCAAAATTATAAGTACATAGGATCCTCAAATAGTTTTTGAAGCAACCATTGTCTTACTAGGAACAAAACAAATGGTTGATGAATTTGTTGGAGTTTTATTTTGAGATTTAATAAAGGGTTTATGAAATTTGGTAGTGGATGCTCTTTCAAGAAAATCTAAAGATTCAACCACTATTCATGCCATCTCTTACCCTTATCTAGTGTAGATTGAGCAGGTTAGGGAGGAATATTGATGCCAAGACCTCTCAAATTATTCAAAGGCTTGGAGCTAGAGAATCATTGGCCCAAGAGTACTCATCAACATAAGCTACCTCAAGAAAAAAGGATAGTGTCTTTTTGATTAAATCATCAAAGTTAAAAGCTAAGATCATCTAGGAATTGCATGCATCTTCATGTGGAGTAAGCTTAAGGTTTCATATATTATATACAAGCGTGAAATAGTCAGTCTCTTAGAAGTAAATGAAAGCAAACATGAAGAATTTTGTTGAGGAATATAAAGTGTGCCAAAGGAACGAAGGAGAAAATGTTAAATCCCCAAGATTGTTGCAGACATCGCCAATTCTTAAAAAGCAATGGGAAAACATTTGTATGAATTTCATCGAAGGTCTTCTTAAATGAGAAAGGAAGGGAAACAATGCTTTTTGTGGTAGTAGATGGACTTCAAGGTATGCACATTAATGTGCTTTGCAACATCCATTCATAGAAGGCAAGGTGGCTAAGGAATTTTTGGGTCAGATTTTCACACTACATGGTATGCTTAAGATTATTGTTTTTGATAGAGAACCCATCTTCACTAGCAACATTTGGAAGGTGCTTTTCACATTAAGTGGAGCCTAAATCAACAGGAGCTTGGCATATCATCCTCAAACATATGGGCAAAGAGAGATTGTCAAAAGTGTTTGGGGATTTATTTGAGGTGTTTTGCACAAGACAAGCAATATCATTGGGTTAAGTGGCTCCCTTCAAATGGTAGTAGAAATTTTTGCATCACTTCTCCACCAAGAAATCTCGACTTGAGGCATTTTATGTTCAATAACCCCCATCATTGACTGATTATCTTTTGAGATCTTCCAAGGTGGAAATGGTGGTAATATCCTAAAATAGACATATGTGGTTCCAAGGATGCTCAAGGGCAATCTTTGTCAAGCACAAAATATAATGAAGCAACAACAAAATTAACATAGGTTAGAGAGGCATTTTGAGTTAGGAGACATGTTTTTCTTGAGGTTTCAACTTACAAGCAAGCATATCAAGCCAAAGACAATACAAAAGGTGGCACAAAGTTTTATAGACCATACAAAGTATTTTTTTTGGATTAGAGAGTTGATGTACTAATTGGATCTTCCACCTACATCCAAAATACATTGTGTTTTCCTTTTTTTTTTTTAGATAGGTGCCAAGGTATTTGTTGAAGCTTGTAGAGCTAGATAAGAAGGATGAATAGAGTTGAAGCCTGAAGAGGTATTGCATATGCGAGAGAAGAACCTATGGAAATGGCAAGTACACAAGTTGCTAATCAAATGGAAATATCTCCCACGGGAGGATGCGACATGGGAATGAGGAGACACTCTCTAGAAATTTCCAGCTTTGAGTACAAAACTTTTTGAGGTGGGAGGGCATGTGACATCCACAATATAGCCACACCTATGACATTTTATTTGACTAGCTTGGGCCCATAGGTTAGGATTGAGTTGGCCCTTGAGCGTTAGGGGTAGGGTTAGTAGTCTAGAAGTCTATAAATAGGGTGTGATGTGATCTAGTTAGTCATCAAAAGGAATATATTTTCTTAGTCACCATGAATGAGCATCAAGAGATTTTTGTTTTGTTTTAAGGGCTCATGAGACTTTGCCCTTTTCAAGTGGTGTGCATTTGCATTTCTGATTTGGATATAGGTATTTGATTTTATCATTGTATGTTTGATTTTGGTATTGTTCATCTTGTAGATATCTATGTGTTGCTATTTTTCTTGAGGAGTGCAGAATGCTATAGTTTGGATTTGCTTAATCTTACAAGTTATTTTGTTACAAGAGTGCATGCCATGGATGTATACTCAAAGTGATTCGTTGCTTTGTTGCTCCTTGCAAAAAGTTTTTGAAAGACAAATATTGGTTTGCAAAAACCTTCCTTAGGTGGTCCATAGTGATATAAGTGGTCCCTTTCACACCATTTCTATTTGAGGTGCTAGATGCACGCTTACTTTCATTGGTGATTTCCCAAAAAAGATTGGGTGTGATTGTTGCATGCAAGAGCTAATTCTTTGACAAGTTTGTTGACTTCAAAGATTTCATTTAGAAGTAGTTTGACCACTTTATCCAACGCAATAACATTGATAATGGTGGTGAAGATGTGAACAAGAGGTTTTCACACTCTTGCATGATACATGCCATTTGATTTTAGAACATTGTTCCATATACACCTCAATAGAACGAGTTGCATCATGGAAAAATAGAACTTTAAAGGAGATGATCAATTATTTGATGTAGTCTTGGGAACATTGCCTTGTAACTTTGGGATCGAGCAATCGGTTATGCTAGCTATATCCAAAAAATGAGTTCCTAATAAGGCTTTTGATAACATTACTCTAGGAGAGGCTTGGAAAGAAAGCCAAATGTTAGTCACTATTGAGACTTTGGTTTTGAAGCATCAACACACATTCCAAATGACAAGTAGAGAGCTATAGGGCCCAATAATCAATTGTGTATCTCTGTTGGATTTTGTGAAGATTTTAAAAGGCTATTGCCTCCTTATCATGGCACCAAGGATTGTATCTTTAGACGAGTTATTCAAGTCAATGAACATAATCAAGCCAACGAGATCATCTTCTTGTGCTCCTTCAATTTCACCATCCTTCGTTTCAAACAAGTCTTTGCCAATTGTTGTGATGATCAGATGACTCTATTGATCTTATTCAACATGCTTTACCTTTACAACCTTTAGTTCCAACATTGTCTCTTGTTCCTTGGCCTCCCTAGTGGGTCATTTCTATCTAAAATGGAGTTGGCACTTTAGTTGGGGATCCAAGCGATACTTGTGAGACTCTCTTTGAGTATCATATTGAGCAAATGCATATCCCATGAAGCTATTCAACATTTACCAAACATTTTAGGGTTCTTGATCTAGAGACTTGTGCAAATGCAAAAGGATATCCCAAATGGGAAGCAACAAAGCCAAAGTTGTATCACTCACTTCTCAAAAAGAATACTTAGGATCTGGTTTCCTTTCCTAATGGAAAGAAGGCTGTATTTTGTAATTAGGACATGTTTTGTGGCAAAGAACTATTCTCAAGTCGAAGGAGTTGATTTATCGAAGACTCAAATTTTTCAATTCTCTTGCAGTTACAAATCATTGGGAACTACATCATATTGATGTCAAGATTTCCTTTTTGCATGACAATTTTCAGGAAGAAATCAACTTGGAGAAACCACCTTGCTTCATTTATTATTGTGACTCTTCACTTGGTTCCATGTTCTCAAATAGTATCCACAAGCGTAGTGCGAGAAAAATGAGTAAGTACCTTCTTGAGATAAATTTTTCATGATGCACATGAGATCCCAATGTATATATCTAACAAAAGGATGGGGCCTTTTTTCATTTGTGCTCTTTAAGTGATACAACCTCAGACTCCTATACTAAGGCTAGTCTTTACATTCCGTTTGAGAAGAAAGATTTTAACAAGTTGCATTACTTCCATACTCTTCCAATTTCGTACATGAAGACGATAATCTTTCAATATTTTGGGTTCCTTTTGTTCTTTGTGGCTAAAATTCCTTCAAGAGGGAGTGATCTAATACATTATTATAATTGTAGTAGCTTACAATTATGATTGTCTAGCGTGCATGGTATTGTTAATAGCCAAATCAATGCTAGCAAAAGGATGTATATACTTGCTCTATAGAATTAAACTACGAGATCTTTGTGTTACAACATCCAATTGAACAAAGTTATGAGTTCCTCAAAGAGTTGTTATGTGTATAGTAGATGTCTCATTGAAATTGAGTTTTCCACTGGAATTGAGATCCTTACCTATATAGATGGTTTTTTCTCTAAATTTTGCCCAAGTATTTGATGTTGATTCTATATCTGGAATTGACTTCAAGTAATTAATTTTAGTGTTAGAAAATTGGTTTCCACTCTACAAATGATATGGTTTGAATTTTGATGCATTAGCAAATGACTAATGTGGTATTATGTCCAAATGTGATATTCCCTCTTTATCAAGCTCATTGCTTTGGCAAACCTGGCTTCATCATTTCATTATTTCAAACTTATCTACTAGGTTCATCTCCATTCAAATACTCTTAAAATGTTCTTCCCTGCCTTCTTCCTAAGAAGGGTGTAGTTAATCAAGCAGTTATTAGGTCACTTGGGTCACTCCATCTCAATCTCTTAGTCCTATGTTGGACTTCTACACCAAACATTTCACGAGGATTGAGACTGACATTATTGCCTGTCTTGATTATGTGCAGTGACATCGGGCACACAATCTTAGGATTCCTCTTGGTTAGCTAAGAGTGTCCTCACGTTAGTTGCAAGTGGAGATGGACCGCCATATTCCTTGAGAGGATAGGGTACATTGTCTTTGCTCTATTTGGGAGGTGGAGATTGAAGAACATTTCATCTATCAGGTGTCCTATTTATTATGAAAATTCGTGGGAGGTCCTATTGCTTGTATAAAGACTTAGGTGGATCGCTTGCCACTTTTTTTGGCTATCCTGACAATAGATGCTTGGCTCTATACCTCATGGATGTTGGAATTCACAATAGTTTTTAGAAACGAACTGAAGCAAACCATGCACTCAAATTTTATACATAGAACGAAGGACGGAAGAAGAATTTGGTGGGCATCATAAATAATCACTATATCTGTAGATAATATTACACAACACTCCAATAATCTAAGGAGGAATTGGGGGGTGGTATTTAAACCAATACCAAAACCCCAATTACATAAAATTGTTTAACCTTAGCCGACATAACAACAGGGCTTTAGGTTAATTACAAGTTATAAAGAGGGTTTAACCATGACAACGTTAATCGCGGCTCATATGACTTACATAATAAAATATTACAATTAATTAATGCATTGTACAATGAAATGCCCTTAGGCCTATCCAATACATCATACAATGTCGACCTTGGCCATGAATTGGATTACAATTTCAACCGCCCCCCATAATCTGAACTGAGGGGCCAAGGAGAGGAGACATTAGTGACAATAACATCACTCCCCATAATGGATGCTCTAGTGGGCCTCTACATTTTGAGGTAGACTCATTTGTATCTCCCACATCATCTAAAATCTGTTGCTGCAAAAATGTTTCTTGCACAAGAGTCCCTTTAGGTTGGACCGTAGTCACCATTGCTATTATTAGACACTCCCACACACATCCAAAAAAAAACACTTTTGCTAAGACTTCAAATGAAGAAGAGAAGTCAAGATCACCACCTCCTTTAAAGATAAGCTCCTTCAATCTTCCATTGTCGCATAAGGTATGTCTTGAAGGCACAACTTTTCCTCTTACAACATACATCACCCTATTTGAAGACTTCCTCTTGCCCTTGGGCCACTTGATTTCAGTCACCAAAAGAGGCTTTGCATGAACCTACTTAAAAGAAGAGCTGTAACAAACTTCTAAGAGTACAAGAAATAGAAGAAGAAAGAGATCATGAAAGATTAGATCTTCATGAATAAGTTGAATCAATTTCCCAAAGGAGGAAGAGGGATTGACTAAAGCACATCTTGAATATTTTTCCTGCAAGCCTCCAAAAGATTCAAAATTTGCTGCAATTGTCACAAATCCATCTATATCTCCCAAAAAATCAAGCAAAAGATTTTGATTGGACTAAATACTGTAATTTCGCTCATTAAGGCGAGTAACTAGGGGTTTGTGGTCTATCTTACACAATTTGACTCCAAACACTATAGCAGGTCCATGAATTGATGCCGCCAATGCATAGAGCTTGAAAAATTGCATGATTTGAAAAAAAGGGGCTCAAAACACTTTCGTATGGAAAAGTTATCGCCTTTGGAAGTTTTGCCCTAATGGTCTCCCAAAAAATAATAATAAAATCTTAAACCTTGGAAAAGTGAACCAACCGCCTGTTGCCATATGGTGATCCATGATTCGTTGAAGCCATCCATTGATTTCTCATCGCTTCAACGCTCTTGAACCACTCTAACTGTGACGCACGACTATTTTTGGTTATATATCAGGGTTCCACGGGGACGCGTCCCCCCTTGGGGAACGCGTCCCCTCGTCCTCGAGGACAGGGTGGTAGCATGGGGGACGTTTCCCCCTGTCCCCCTTTTAGGGGACGACAGGGCAGCCATCCCCAAGACGACTGTCCATCCCAGGTGGCCGTCCCTGGGATGTCCCTTTTTAAGGGATGTCCTTGGGGACAGCCAACCGTCCTTTAAAAAAAAAAAAAAATGATACAAACTTAAATTTAAAAAAAAAGGCTGTCATATTTGAACAGTTAGGAGTAACTGTCATTGCTTACATGGTGGGAACTGAACAATGGTGGTTGTCAATGTTTAAATATCACTTTAGTGATTGGACAGCAGTGCAGAATTGCTAGAGACTGAACAGTAAAGCTGTCTTGCTTTTATAATTTATATTGAGGGCTGTAAACTGATGACTGTCTTGATTGACCATTGATGGCTGAAAAAATAGATAACTATCTTGCCTGAACAGAGAAAAGTGAAAACCAATGACTATCTTGCTTGAACATTGATGGCCAAAAAGTAAAAACTGAGAACTGTCTTTGTTTGAACATTGGTGACTGAAAAAAAATTAAAAAATGGTCTTTGCTTGAACATTGGTGGCTTTAAAAATGATGATTGTTATTGTTTGAATGTTAAAAGCTGAACAGTGTGGCATTCATTACTTGAGCAATAGCAACTATTTTGGTTAACTGTTAGAGATTGCACTTGATATCCTTGGCTGAACCTTCAAGTTACATTTGTTGAAATGGCTGCACTTAGTAATAGGCTAATAGCTGAGTTCATTTCAGATTGAAACATGTTTTAAGAACATGCATACTTTTTAAGTTTTTAGTATTTTTCATTTTTGTTGTGTGTAGAATTTGTAGATTATTCTAAATTTCTAAAAAAATTTATAGTATTATACCAGCCGTCCCCCAACCATCCCCTAAAATCGGCCTGCCGTCCCTTGCCGTCCCCGAAACGCGTCCCCCCGTCCCCTAGGCTCGTGGAACCTTGTTATATATGTATATATATATATATATATATATATATATGTCCTTGTGGAGCCAACAAAGGCCACATCGGCCAAGAAGTCAATCGAAATTCTACCTTGTGAGCAAAAAGGTGTTAAATGCCCCGCATGCTATCCAACATACCACAATACTTGATGTGTGAAGAGGTGCAATTCACCACTCTTAGATTGCCCTCGTTCTCAACATAACCTTGCAAAATGTGGAGGTGCAGGGGTCGAACATGCAACCTCCATTCCCAAAAACAACTTCAATAAACGGTTTGCATATACGGCTTTAGACAACAATGAGTTGATACCTCTCGTAGAAGAGCGCAAACCTAGCTTTGAAAAAAAAAAAGTAGGGATGCGAATCAAATCCACTCCATGTTACCCCAATGTAAAGCACGAACCGTCATGCCATCTTTGGCTTCATGTTAGGAATAGAGCGACCAAGCAAAGCTACGACTACACAATTTCCAAGCAGGTCAAGGATTGCCATTCCTCCAAAAAATCTGATTGCGCACAGTTTGAATTTGAAATGCGGAGACACAAATGCCCTAACGCCTCCTCCCATAGCCGCTTGTAACAACCTTTTTTTTGTTGCAAAAAGGTTTCACCAAGGTCCCAATATTATTTTCAGCATTCTCAAGGCTTCATCACATTTGAGTCTAATGTTGTTGCAAACGACACTCAAGTGGACAGGAGTGGCCAACATCCCATATTTTTTTGGGTTCACCTTACTAAACCTCACCGTTTAGAAGGACGCCAAAGCGGTCCTCCACTCCCACCTTTCCCACACCCTCACCGGTATAAGACAATTTGACCACAACGTAGGGATTATCCTTTAAGGCCCATAACACTTAAAGGGGGACGCCTATTCCCTAACCTTACCATAAGTCCATCTATGTAGGTTATTTTGGCGTAAAGCCTTGGTGCTTAGTTACCACACCTTCGTGGGCAAACTAAGGTCATTACCACTCGCCTGGTAATGAACATAATTACCTAAACCTTACTGTTTATGGTACCACCATAGCTGTCTCGTAATTGATTTCGATAACTACATGGTTGTGGAACAACTGATCCTCACCGTTCAAGGTGTATCAATCACAAGAATCTAGCTATTTTATTCTTGCCACTCCTTCCAGATTTGTGAGTGTCTAACTATTGCATTCCCGCAACTCCTTCTAGGACTCACATCCACTTGGGTATTGCATTCCTGCAACTCCTCCTAGGATTGGGTTCCTTTCTTTGACTTAATCATACTTAATCAATAATTAACATCTCTCTCTTATTTAAACAATAAAGTGCAATAATGTAAAACAATGTGCATAGTTATAACACAAAACTAAATCCAAAATAAAATAGCTCATACTTAACCACATGAAGCTAGCACAAAAGAAACATCTATCTAGATTTAAAGCACGAGTAAAGAAGTCATAATATTATTCCTAATATAATGCCAACATAGAACATCCACTTAATCTAAGCATCCTCCTTGGTTCAAGCTAGCAAATAGTTTTCCATTGATTTCATAATGATAACTTCTTTTAAAGGAATCAATATTAACTCATTTCTTCATTTAATCATTGAACAAAATCTAAACATCTTTTTGCACTTAAAAATAAACTCCATGCCTTATTAGTAATGAAGTAGAATTGATCTAAGTTTTACATTCTAAAATTTACATTTCCATAGCAACATTTTCTTCCAAAATATAATAGAGCAAGCCCACCCAAAAGTCCTCTACACCATCTTCTCACGACCTTCTTCATGAAAGCAATCTTCTTGGACTTGAGAAAAAACTAAGGGATCAAGACAACTCTTAATGCAATGCAACTACAATGCTCTATGCATAAATGCAAGCAACCATGCAATTAAGCAATTAAAAACAACCAAGGAGAGAATCCCATACTTCTCTCTTTCTAATGATTTCCTTACCTATGCAAGTCTCAAGAAATCATTAGAATTCTTTTCCAAATCAAGGCTCTTTCTCGTTTTACAAAGTAACACATCCAAACTTTTATCATCTAACCAAAATATACAAAAATAGTTTTCTAACTTTCTTTATCAAGTAAATAATACATAAGCCTTTTTAAAACATACCAAGATTTAACATTCAGGCCATTACAAGTTTAACCCCTTTTTACTTATATAAAAGTTAATCTATTGAAAAGAATACAAATCAACCCTTTTCCCTTTTTAATTTATATCAAAATTAAACTATTGAAATGGAAATACAAATCAACCCATTTCTCCTTTAAATTTATATCAAAGTTAAACTATTGAAATGGAAATACAAATCAACCCATTTCCCTTTTTCATTTATGTCAAAGTTATACTATTGAAAGGAAATACAAATCAACCCATTTTTTTTCATTTCTTATTAGAAGGCGCCTGAGCAAATAATCAACCAAATGATTATAAGCATCGAAAGATTCGACAAGAAACACAAATCAAAGAAGAACGAACACCCCAACATAACTGGACAACAAAGAGGCACTCAAAGGACTCTTGAAACTTCTCTTCACCATATCCGATTGAAGGCGCTATCGTCTATACAAAGGTCAGCAGCAGAAGGAAGGGAAAAGCTACAAGTCATCAACCATCATTTCCCAAAATTTTATCTCTCATCACAGGGTGGTTGTTCCCTACTAATCCACGGATGAGAGTACCTGGTCTTGCAACCACAAATCCATTAGCAGTACCATATTCTCAACCAACATAAAGTGCAATTACCAACACAAAAGTATCACAAATTGAGATTATGCATTAGATATCCACACATCAATATATAAATCAATGTTAAGAATAAGTCTTGCCAAGAAGGGCTGTCACACTGCCATGGCACTATCCACAGGTGGCATTTGGCACGTCCCTCCTTCGTAGATAGAGCTATCATGATTCTTTGTTGCAAATGGTGCGATGGCCAAGCAGGAAAACAACGATCTTAGAATTCAAAAAAGGGTGCACGATCTTGTCAGATGATGGAGTGCCTCGTTGTTGTTGGATCTCCAATTCTGCAAATTGATCCTGTAGCAAAAATCCGAGGTTGAATTTCTTTGAAAATTTTTAGGAGAATGAAGGATATTTTAAGCTAAGAGCTTCTGAAAAGGCAGAAAATTGAAGATCTTTCTTGCATGACCAAGCGAGGCTGCTCCATTCCCGTTTTGATACCATGTTGGAAGTCACAATACTTTTCAAAAACAAACTGAAGCAAACCATGCACTTAAATCTTATACATAGAACGAAAAAGAAGGATGAAAGAAGAATTTGATGGGCACCTGTAGGCACCATAAATAATCACTATATCCGTAGATAATATTACACAACACTCGATAATCAAATGAGGAGTGGGAGGGGGGTATTTATACCAATACCAAAACCCCAATTACATAATAAAGTTTAACCTAAGCCGACATAACAAGAGGGCTTTAGGTTAATTACAAGTTATAAAGAGGGTTTAACCATAACAAGGTTAACCACGACCCATAGGGCTTACATAATAAATATTACAATTAATTAATACATTGTACAATGAAATGTCCTTAGGCCTATCCAATACATCATACAATGTCAGCCTTGACCATGAATCAAATTACAATTTCAGCAACTGAAGCTATCAATCTTCAGTGTTAGTTATTGTAGAAGAGTTCGACTACTATTCAAATAATCACCTCACTCTTTGACTCTATCTTTGTTGTTGAGAGTAATGAGTGTTCATTTAAAGCTACAACTCTCTAAAATGATAATGTTAGATTTGTGTGCCCTTGATTGCATCCAAGAGTGGTTACTAGGGATTCAATTCTTTCTTGTTGCTTGTGGCTGGACGGGACTACATTTCTTCAGTGTTAAGTTTCACCCATTCCTCATGTATCGAGGAGTTGTAGATAGATGCGACTTACTAGTTTCCTGTCCTCTTCTATTGGTTCCACAACCATGGATGCTAGAAGAGTCTTGAGGGGTTGAACTCCATGTCATCCCAAGATGATTCAACCGGACCCTCTTCGTCTTGACCATTCTTCTAGGAACATCATTAGATCATGTTGGCCTTGTTGGGATAGTTCATAACGACGATGATGACAATTGTGCTTCTACTTACATCCCACTATAGATTTATGGTGGCACTGCATCCAAGAGTGGTTACTAGGGATTCAATTCTTTCTTGTTGCTTGTGGCAGGACAGGACTACAGTTCTTCAATGTCAAGTTTCACCCATTCCTCATGTATCGAGGAGTTGTAGATAGATGTGACTTACTAGTTTCCTCTCCTCTTCTATTGGTTCCACAATCATGGATGCTAGAAGAGTCTTGAGGGGTTGAACTCCATGTCATCCCAAGATGATCCAACCAGACCCTCTTCGTCTTGACCATTCTTCTAGGAACATCATTAGATCATGTTGGCCCTATTGGGATAGTTCATGACGACGATGATGACAATTGTGCTTCTACTTACATCCCACTATAGATTTATGGTGGCACTTGGATCCATTGGAGCTCCTTTCTATCTTTGTTGTACCTTGACTTCTAACTCTCTCTTCATTATTACTTTTAGCATGTCAGGGTTTATTCATTTTGGAAAAATCTTGAGGCTGTAATTTAATATAGCTGTTCCATTTCAGTGTAGTTTACACTAGATTACACTAGTTTAGCTTCTTTTTGTATTAGTTTTTGGTTACTACAGTGCATTGTAACAGCTCTTTTCAATGAGTCCCATTGGCCTGCTTTGGCCATTTGTGGACATTAATAGAATTATCTTATCTATTGGCTGATTTGATAATTTACTGAGGATGGTCTTTCTATCTCGCTTGACTGCCAATATATTATGTTCCCTGCCATGAGCAAATTTTGATTGTCTCAATGAAGGCCATCACAAGCTGCCATAATATGCCCACTCCTTTATCTTTCTTGCTTGGCCATTGGTAATCTCAAAGCAGGTAGAGGAAATATAGATCTATCAAGCTTCTGCATATACCGCATGGTAAAATATTAACTCTCGACCATTGAACTATGGTTATATGTCAATATTTTATCTCTAATTTTCACAGATACTTTGATTAGTTCAATTGTATGAATGAACAGTGCTGATTCTCATTTTAGCTGATTACAAATGAAAATTTTCTCTGGTCAAAGTATCCAAAAAATTACAATAAGGTTTTTGTGTTCATTGTTACCATTGATTGAAATAACTGCATTGTAACTTCACACTAACAAAAGCTTCCATATGACCATTTTTTGATTCCAAATCTCTCTCTGAGAGATGATCTGATTGGGAGGCAGAGGAGAGAGGTTTTAAAATCGTGATGATAGTCTGGTTATCACTGATGGTCTGATTCTTGATGTGTTCATATCCTTCCTTTATTGCTGGTCATATTTGCTGGTTCTCTATTTGCATACAAGTAACAAACTTGTTCCTTGCTTGGCTTTACATAGCATAACATCTTAGTAAATCTGCTTCTTGCTCAATCTTATTTAATAATTTTATAGACTTTTTCTGCTGAAAGCAGATGCCATTCTGGTCATCAAGACCACACTTGCCACAGTAATTTTGTCTGTGCTTTCCCAAAAGTCTTCTGTAAAATGGTGCCATCTACCATACAGCATTCAACTTGTGGTCTTCTACTTCTGAGAATGTAACTGTTTAATGGATGAAAACCCAGATCACAAATAAGACAATGCATTGATTTAAACATTTCAATTCTTACACTTAGTTGTAACCTTGATTTTCTCAAGAACTTTGTTTAAATTATCACATGGCTTTGTAATTTAATTATCTTGTTTATTCTCTTTTGATATTAAGTGTTGTCAACTTGCTAATTGTTGTGTCTCAGGTCCCTCATAAAAACCTGTGTAAACTCATTGAAAAAAAATGTTGTTTCTCAGGTTATAATGTTCTCTCATATTTTTTATTAATATTGCTAGCTGATACATCTTTAATGTTTGCTTATACTGGGGAAAATGTCCTTAAGGATTTCTTTCTTTCATTAGCCCTCTTCCTGGTCTATGCTTGATTTTATTTATTAATGTCTATACAATCCTTTTATTAAATCTAATTATTTCTTACGTGACTTATTACTCTTGTCTAACAAACAATTTCAATCGACATATACTTCTCTCAACACTTCTTTAAAATTATCGAATCACTTGTTGCATCTATACAACCAAAGTGCAGTCCATTTAATTGACATGGTACTGCAATCTTATTTGGTACTGTCATCTTGTTTCCCTCAAACCTCTGTCCTCCTTATGTTTTAATTGACAATGCTTTATATTCCAATCCGATCTTTGAGTGTGTACTTGGGATAGATTTCTTGTTAGCTTCAGAAATTCATGCCACTTTGCCCCGTCCTAGTTCTGCCTGATCCTCTTACCACTCTTTGCACTCACTGTTGGATGTTATTAGATCTTGCATTTTGCCCCTTAGATTCTTACCTTTTTGTTCCAGATACAGATGATTGATAGTGGTATTTGCTCATGTTTTACGTGTTCTAAGATTTAGACTTTCTAGGTTTATCCCCACTGGTTTTGTATTCAGCTTAATTAGTTTGCTTATTTTGTTGGCAGTTGTTTTTGTTTGCACTTCTAAGGTTCTGCCACCCTGGCACATTATCTTCGAACTTGCTGATTTTTGAGTCCCATTGACTTTTTTGGTCACTCACGGACACACGAAATTTCGTTGCATATTTTGTTGCTGCTTTTTATCAAACCTTTTTGACCTATGTAGGGGAATTAGGAAGTATGTAATCATTCTCTGTGTAGCATTAGTTTCATACTATGGGAGATGAGGAGATTGCGATATATATTAGATGTGATGACTTTTAGTGTTGTTTAAGCCTAACAAACTTTTATCATTCTAATGCTACCACACATGCATCTAATCCTATTAATGAAAAGAAAGAATAATTGTATTGCAAGAGATGACATAAATTGGATAATGTATGAAGGCATATGAATGTGTCATTAACATTTTTATCCACATGCATAAAAAGGAATCAGATGAGTTATAATGACATCGCCAATCATCAAAAGCCACATCATGTAATATCATAATGAAAAAAAAGAGTCTTTAAATTGCTTTAATTCAAACTTAAAATAAAGTTTTATAATAACATTTAACTCTTAATTTTCCTTCAATAGCATTGAAAATATTAATTTTGTGTTTGAGATCACTTTAGCTTTTATATAAGAGATATTATCAGCCTGTAATTGGTCTAATCCTTATTCTTACTGTTTTGTTTCTTGAAATTTTGACCATATTCTTGTGACTTTTTCAATTCTTCCAGGCAATATGGTACACGAGAAAGTAAAGATGTAACTATTGAAGGACGAGTTCAGTTTGACTTGCTTCAGGTATGTAAATATGACTTTCAGTTTTCTTGGTATTTCTTGTTTTAATCTATTCATTTTGAAGACACTCCTTCTGAATGTCGAACAATAGTTTCAAAAGAATCACTTATCTAGCATGATAAATCTGTCTTTGCAAGATCTTACTGTTTGTAAAAATGCCTTGTTTAGTACATCTAAATGAAGTACATGAAAAATACATGAATACTATCACTAATGAAATGATCTTGATACATGTGCACATAGAGCAGAAATTTGATATTGATTTTTCAAAGTTGTGCCAGACCTTTTAGTAAAGTTGACTCTTCTATCGAATTATTAAAATTCTTTATTTCAATAAGCCATGATACTTTGTCACCATCTTTGTCTCCTTTGAATTTTGGGGGTTGCGTATGTTTGATATCCTTGGATAGCTCCCTGTTGTCATTTTGTTGACAGGTTCTCTTTTCAAGGGATTCTACCGTGGTTCTTTTTTTTTGAGTTATTGTGTTTCTTTGATTCTCACTACTCATTTGATTCCTTAGTTTGCTCTTTGTTTCTTTCTTCTTGTTAACTCGAATTAGTTCTAACCATAGTTATGAAAATCGGATCAGAATCGTGAGTTGAATCGAAAAATTGCGATTCTGACAAAAATCTGATTAAAATCGGAACGGAATCGACATTTTTGAAAAATCGGATTTTTTGGTGAAAAAATTGCCCGTGGCTGCATGCGTAGAGGAAAAGGCATAAATAGTGTTTTTTTTTTTGTGTTCTCTCATTTTTCTTCCTCCAAGCTTGAGAGAGAGGTCTACCTACCTGCTACCACACCAAAGAAAACCTTCAAACGCATCCAAACAATGGATTTTTGGAAGTTTGAAGGAATCTGGTAGTTACCAACAGCCACCAAACAACGGAATTTTTTGGGGTTTGAAGGATCTCGACAACTACCAACAACCACTAACATCTAGGAATCTACCTAAAGGATTCATTTGAGGTAAGCAAGCTGATTTTTTTTTCTTTTTTTTTTATTCTACTGAATCTTATTCCAAATTGTCAAGCATTTTTTTTTTCCGAGTCTAAAAGCAAATGCAACAAACTAGGGTTTATAGTTTTGGATTTTTTTTTTTTTTTTAAAGTAATTCTTTGTTGTTATTGCTTGTTATTTGTTGCCTGAAACATGTATGCAAGTATATTTTTAGCTTTCAATGTTTAAAGTTTAGAGTCTTAGACTTCAAACTAGGGTTTAGTTTTTTTTTTTTTTAATTTTTATTTTAATTAAGTAATTGTTTGCTTGATATTTGCTGTCTAAAATTTGTATGCAAGTGCATGTTTTTGGCTGCCAATGTTTAAACTTTTAAGTTTCAGACTAGGGTTTATGGTTAGTTTTTTGTTTTTTTTGAAAGAGATTGTTTATTGTTACTTGCTGTCAAAAATATGTATGCAAGTCCATCTTTTCAGCGTTGCCCTACTATTTTAAACTTCAAGTTTTAAGTTCAAGCTAGGGTGTAGGGTTTTTTTTGTTAAAGTAATTGTTTGTTGTTATTTGTTTTTATGTGCAGCCATAGGAAAATGTCAGGGAAAAAAGATAAACAAGATATAGCATGGAAGTATGGAGTAGAAATGGAAAAGAAAGGAGAAATTCTTTGCAATTTTTGTAATACTTCTATACATGGAGGAGTATATCGCTTCAAATTTCATTTGGCAAGGAAAGCAAGTGAGAATGTTAGATTATGCCCAAAAGTGTCGATTGACGTTGAGAGAGAATGCATGGCAATTATCATTGGAAAAGTGGAGAAAAAAGAGATAAAGAAAAGAACATTTGAAGCCATTTCAACCCCCTCTTCTCAGCCTCATACAACTACTAGTGGGACCAACATCTTTAGTCATGTTCAACATGAAAGTTCGAGTCCATCAATTGCACAGGCACAAGCACAACCAAGAAGTGGGACAGATGACTCCAATTTTGGGTTAGGGGCACAAGCCACACTTGATGGTATGGCCACGTGGAACCAGGAGAGGCATAGGGCAGCCAAGAAAGCCATTGGCTATTTTGGGTATTTTTTTGACCTTCCCTTCAATTTGGCAAGGTCTCCATACTGGCAAGGCATGGTGGATGCCATCGTAGGTTGCAACATAGGATTTAGGCCACCAACTTATGACGACATTAGGGGCCCTCTCCTTCATGAATGCATGGATGACATTGAGGTTATTCTTGAGGAGTAGTGCAGGGTGTGGAGCACTAACGGTTGCACTATAATGTTTGATGGGTGGACCGACAACAGGGGAAGAACCTTAATTAATTTTTTGGTTTCTTTTGCAGGAGGAGTGGCATTCCTCAAGTCAGTGGATGCATCGGCGCAAGTTAAGTGTGTCGAAATGTTCGCAAGGTTGTTGGGGTTGGTTGTGATTGAGGTCGGGGTGGAGAATGTTATCCAAGTCATCACGAACAACGCAACAACATAGTAGTTGGCAAACTGTTGGAGGAGAGATTTCCCACCATTTTTTGGTCCCCATGTGCAGCCCATTGTCTCGATTTGCTCTTCGAAGACATTGGAAAATTACCTTGGGTGTTCAAGGTTGTACAAAAGTCTAGGGCAATTACAAAAATAATCTACAACCATTCTTGGGTCTTTAACCTCATGAGGCATTTTATCGATGGGAGGGAGCTAGTGCGGGTTGGAGTTACACGCTTTGCAACAAACTTCGTGACATTACAAAGCATTTTTAATGCAAGAGGGTCATTAAAGTAAATGTTTGTGAGCGATAAGGGGAATTTTGAGCAAGTTGTTAGATATCAATTCTCTAGTAAGGGGGAGAAGATATATGAATATGTGTTTGAGGTGCCCTTTTGGCAAGCCATGGATGAGGCCATCAAGGTACAAGACTAAGTTTTTAATTTTTTTTATTATTTATTTTTTTAATTTAATATATTTTCTTTTAATTTAAGGTACAAGACTACCTTCGCCTCCACCATAAGAAAATTACAAGAAAAAGTACCGAGGCCTTTGACCTAGACGAGATTGATCCATCTAATGAATTGATCACAAAGGCACATGAGGAGCAGAAAGAAGATGTTCTCTTCAGCATGGATGGATTTGAAAACTTAGAAAACCTAGCGGAGGAAGTGGCAACAAAGGCAAAAGAAGAGGCACAAGTACAATGAAAGCAACAAAGAGAGACTAGAGCTTCTACTAGGGCAAAGGGATTCTAAGACATTGATTGAGGCATTGTACTTGACATTTGTCATGACTCATGACACATTTTGAAATTTGTAAATTGTAATTCTGTACAGTTATATACTATAAGCAATACAAGATGTGTTTTGTCACTTTCATGCGTAGTAGTTTTAAACTTTAATACTTTGGCTTTAAGCTTGTAGCACTTGCCATTTTTATGTGTAGTTTAAGCTTGTATCACTTATAGTATTAATATTTGATTTGCATAGTGTTAATTCATTGTGATATGCATGAAAAAAAAATTCAAAAAAAAAATTGCATTTTCTTCGGTTTTTTTTTTGCTGATTCTTGATTCGATCTGATTTTTTTCCAAGCCGATTCCAATTCGGTTCTGATTTTCTCAACTATGGTTTTAACGTCTTGTATGTCTTGTTTGTAGTTGGTCATTCAATCTATCAATATATTCACAAGTCGATTTTTATTCTCATGTTGAGAAGCACTTATAGTAATGATAGTCCTCTCTTTTGTGGGTGTCCTTGTCGCTATGAACTATTTAGCACTGCCATGCATTGGAACAGATCATAATCATTTCGATTTCGTCCCATCTTGGCCCAAGTTTGTCGTGATCTCTCAACATTTGTTGGCTTGGCTAGAAAGAGTATCACTACATACAGACTCAACTTGTCCATTGAATCTTTGTAACAAGTACGCTACATATTTGGCCAAGTTTTTGAAGTTGGCTTTGTTACTCTTTGTCCATCTATAATCAACCAACATAGATTCCTATGTTTGCAATTGAGGGATTTTTTTTTTAAAATTCTTTTAATCAAATCCACTTCTAATTATTTGGACAGTGTTTAGATTTTGATCAGTGACCTCATTAGGTTTCACTATGGCATTAAAGGTTTCTACTCATATCAGTGCATGATTGTTGCACCTTAGTGTCTTTTGCTTTGCCCAAATGCATTAGTCATCTATGCTAGTTTGGCTGTTTGATTGTGGTATTCATTTGACACCAATCAAGTAATGGTGCAAGCAAAGGAGAAATTGGTATCCCCATCTAGAGTTGCATTGGTGAAATCCCAACCCAACCCAATTTTTGGAAAACTATAAAACTGGTAACTTGCCATTTTGCCAAAACAAAATTGTAAATTAAAACTTGAACATAATTTGATTAGCATAGTCATAAAATGATTTTTGAACTCAATGTGTAGTAAACAAGACCCTGTTCAATAGCAAAGCAATATAAAAGAACCCAAGTAATAAAAAAACATCATCACACTTTGCTAAAGATAGTAGATATGCCCAAATATTTTAAAACTTTCCATAATATGTGTAGTACACAAAAATACTTTATTGCACTTTATTGAGGAAAGATCATTGCACAGCCTCATATCATAATACGTATATAATTTGAAAGGAATTACAATTTTAGGCGTCCTTTCCTTTGTCTTGGTTTTTGCATTTGAGAAAAAAATAATTTGCAAAACAAGTGGGATGTCATGTCTGCAATAATGGCTTTTCAGAATTTAGAAAGGGCACAATACATAAAACCTTTGTATGGCTGTCCTTTCCCCTTCCAAGTTATTAATTGCCCACATGTATATATGGATTCCTCAGCCATCCAAAATATCTTGCTTCCCATTAAC
The DNA here is from genome assembly GCA_028583015.1 of Wollemia nobilis. Taxonomy (NCBI): domain Eukaryota; kingdom Viridiplantae; phylum Streptophyta; class Pinopsida; order Araucariales; family Araucariaceae; genus Wollemia; species Wollemia nobilis. The sequence goes on from JAQPPZ010001195.1 coordinate 1,732,907, forward strand.
CCCTTATAGTATTCAAATAAACATTCAACTCATGACATATGCAAGTCATCATATAAGCATTTCTGAGATAAAATTTTTGTTTTCATAAACATGAGAATTGTCCATCACAAGCATAAAATTCAGCCCTCAGGCATATTGACAAGCAACATGACTAAGTGAATTTCTAATTGTTGCAATGAAAAAAGAAGAATACTTATAAACCAAGCACTCTGTCAGCTAATACTCTTAATGACAAGCAATAGTTTCACACCCCAAATAAATGCCATTTCTAAAGTTATCTCTATATAAATAGATTCATTGTGCTTCAAGCATCTCAAGTGCAACATAGCCATGGTATACAGATTGATGACAGAATGAGCCCACAGAACCTCTTATTGAAGTTCATCTTATCTATAATATTGCATTTTGAAGATGATGAACATTTCTTCTTTTTAAGAAAAATCCAAGTCATTTTTAATCATACAAGTATAAAGCAGCAGACTCATACTCATAAATATATGTGAGGAAATGTATTTACAAAGCACAAAGGGTTTGAAGTCCAAGTTACTCGTTACCATATATGGATTTAAAGAAAACAAATATATATAAAGGTGTGGAAATAATAAAATTTTGTTTTAGTAACTAAATCTGCTAAGCTTTTTCACAAGACTGAGATGATCACTGTATATGCAAACAAGCTGATTTCCATAGAAACTCAAACACTAGGTCTCTGTTCAATATATTTAAGTGCTAAGTATAGAATGAGAAGAGAGTAGAATAGATGTAGTAAGAAGAGAAACTGCATTGAAAATTCTTCAGATTGCATTAGTCATTCTACTAATTGCATAAATATATGCATACATCCAAATTCCTAATGCGTGCATGTATCAAAAAAGTGTGATGATTGGGAAGAACTCATCCTTCAGTAGAGAAGAAGAGTCTCACTGGGAGAGATTATACAAAGCACAAAAATCATTGAATATCAAAGTTTCAGAGTCTCACTAGGAGAGATTATACAAAGCACAAAAATCATTGAATATCAAAGTTTCAGTGGCAAGACCCTCATCTATGCATGTAAAGCGGATAGGCGTTTATAATAAGGAGAAAATCACAAAAGACGAAACCCATAATCTCCAAGGTGTGAGGGTTTGAGGCTGTGCCGGGATAGCCAAGATGGAGACATCTTGAACACTTTGACCACCTATAAAAGAACATTACAACCTAGATCAATGTCTTTCAAAATGGATCCTTCAAAAAGATCTTTCAAACTTCCATTTTGCCTCCTGGAATCGAGATAACATTGGTATACCAAAATATTTTTGAGAGCAGCTTCAAAAGAAACAGAATGACATATAAGCAAGCTGATGACACAAAAAGTAAATGGAATTTAAAGCTATCAGAGTAAGTTCCTCTGCAGCTGTCCATGGAAGAAAATTTAAAGCACATGGTTGTACGGAAACAATTTTGAAATAAATTTGTTCAATTTTCTATCGGAAAGTAATTCTGATTTCCATAGAACATGCATGCAAAGTTTCAACTCCAAATTCAATATATATTGCATTCAAATTGAAAAGGTTTATAGAATTTGGAATTCCAGCATACCTTTACAAGATAGAAAAAAGTTCTTTTGCAGAGAGATCGAAAAATCCAAGCAATTGCAATCTACTAGTAAAACAGACATGGTTGTAATCAGCATGATTGTCGATCCTTTGGAAGTGGGAGTTATTATCATGATTCTCCACCTTCTACTATTTCACTCATTTTCCATTTCTATCTCGTTTTCTTGTTCTCCCTTTATGATATGCAATGTTCTTATAGTTTTTAATTCACAAGCTTTTTGGTGCATGAGATAGTGCCCTTCAACCACATAACAACTCTGTATGTTAGAAACCCAACAAGTGAAACATATTGAAAGGCAATAATTCTTCCATGAAATATGACAAACAAAATAATATTAAGCATTGTCTACCTGGTAATATTGCTCACATAAGGGATTTTCCTACATATCCATACCCGAGCAATTTTTTTTTTCCAATTGTTATATGGGATTGAAACGGGCCATACCCATATTACATCATGACCACATAGTGCTATTACATCAGCTTGGCAATTATGCATGTATCATTTGGCAAGATTTGAACCTTCGTCTCCTCCTTGAAAGTTGAGGAATCTAACTGGTTGAACTAATGCCATTTGATATTCCCGACCATTATTATTCATGGATTGATCAAAGTTATTTATATTTTTTATTTTGATTTTGTTAGCCGTCATTTGATCATGTTAGGGAGACTCTAACTGTCCTTAGAATTAGTTAGTATCATACAATGATCGTAAAAACAAATTTTCATATTAAATTTCAAAAGTAATACTTTATATTTGAAGTCCACTGACAATAAACTTTAATTACATATGATCTGCTTTATTGATGGAACCCGGTTCACAACACATTAAATTTTCAGAAAATAACATGTTGCAGATGATAACAGAGCAAGAGACCATTCACATATAAAAGGTAGAAATCAACCAAAAGGTAAAACAGAAATTGTATTCATATGGAGAATCTGTACAATGAATCTCTGAGAAGAGATGTAGAAATTCGAATGTCTTTCATTCAAATTTCAAATATAGACAATAAATGTGAATAGACATCATTGTGTGATGAATGGTTCATCTTCCAACGGTTGCAACTAAATGTGATACCACTTCCCAATCACTACTACACAATATTGACAATTGGTAGTTTGGTACCAAAACTGAGTGTCAATTTAAAATGCAATTTTGAGACTCTCGTGAGCATTTTTTGTTGGGGCCTGAAAATGTAGGTCTCCCTCATGTTCCACAGACTGGTTCATAGAGCTTGTCCTGTGGTTTCCGAAAAGGTATTCAACAGTAGAAGAGGTATTAAAGTGGAATGAAATTCCAACATAGTAAATCTGGTCAACAATGGAGTTATGACATCTGGAAGTGGACCCAACAGAAATTATCAAATTTCTCAATTTGGCACCTCAATCAACATATGTAAACATCATCCATATGATGTATATATTAAAAATAATTGTTCTTTAAACATAACTTTTCTAAGCAAATATTTTCTTAAACATTTAACTTCGAAAAGGTATTGAAGGCAGACATAGTGCCAAAAATGATGATGTGACATTTTGGATGCCAAACAATGTCATCTCCTTTTGGCAAGTGTGGTGTTATTTTAATGTAAAGCATTGCCCTGTTGTGAATATATTCACAAAATACAAAATGCCAGTTCACAGAAACTACATCATGATTTTGGCTTTAGACTGAACTGATAAAGTCCAGCCCAAGAAATAATTCCCTTTTTTTGGACCACTTTGTCCATGCACAAAATTCTCATACCAATGCCTCCAGGAAAGGAGAGAAGAATAATTGCACAAGTTAACAAGAAATAATATAATCAAGGAATTGTAGTGCACCATAAATCAATTCATGCATCGTTGTGCTACAGAACCAAGGATAAGAATTTATACATAGTTTCTAATACATTGAATACCTAGCTTTTTCAAGTTAATTCATAAGTTATGCTGAAGCCACTTGTTTTTGGATGATGTTTATACTCTGTTATTTTCTGTTAATATGTCTCCTTGATCATAGAATAATAAAGAAAAAGAGTGCTAAGCATTCCTACAACTACAAAATGATTTGGAAGTCCTTTTTCTTTTTGTACATAGCAGCATCTCTGTTTAGCCATGGTACTTGCCTCAGGGAACCAGTTTTCCCTCACATTGGTCATATTTCTGGAGCTTACGACCATTTTTTCAATTTAATTTTAAACTCTAGCCTGTAGGCCTTGTCAGTATATACCCATAACCCAATTAATTCAAAGTTATGTTCCTGACAGGCTAACAAGTAAATCTAGACAATTTGTTTTAATGTTCAAATACTTGTAATAAACAGTAGTATTGTTTTGATTTTGGTGTTCAAATGCAAGTAAGAAATTTTAATTTTAATTTTGATGTTAAAATGAAATTTGACATCTTGTACTACCATACATTTGTGGAAATCGTTTTAAAATGTTGGTCCCCTTTATCCAGGTTTAGCTTACATGACCTGTTCTTATGATGAAGCCCTGATAAACTTTTGTTTTTACTTCTATTTTTGAGAGTGTGAGCTTTGCAATGGGAATGATTTTGCCATTAACAAGTAAAACTAGACAATTGGATTTAATGTTCAAGTACTGGTAATATATTATGGGTGTTATTGCAGGCTATGACGAGAGATTACAAACTGAGTTCATATTCATTAAATTCTGTTTCAGCACACTTTCTTGGCGAGCAGGTACTGAAAAATGTTAAAATATCATTCCGTATATTTGTTGAAATCCAGAGGCATTTGTTTTTATTTCTTTGGCATCCACATAAAGCCTATTCATTAACATTATCATAAAGTAGTTTTTAGTTTGTCATAGACTTTGACAAGGAATACCTTTCTTTGATTTTTATTGTTGCCATGCAAACACCTTTGTTGATCCAGGTTTGTGAATCTCCAGGAAGGGGCTAAGAAATCTGAAAACACTATTATTTTTGATTGATTTGCTTGACTTGAATATTTAAGTAATATGATATAATTACTGACATTTTTTTTGGTGGAATAAGTGACACAAAGTTAGATGATGGATATTATTTTAATATCTAGATAATAAAATGAATTTCATATAATTCCTATTACAATTTAGGAATTATATGATATGATGTTTGGAAGGAAGGAATTATATCTTGTACTCAGGACAGCTTCTACTGTACTGTTGAAAACATAAGATTCACTATCAGTATAGTTTTCAAGCAGGAAAGGTGGTTACCAGTACACCAATCAGGACATATGGTTACCATTCTAATGGCATTAAGGACTTGAAAATGGAATGAACTCTGAGAAGCTTCTTCTATTCATTTCATGGATTTCAACTTACAGCATTATGACATTCCAAACTGGACTAAATTCACAATACCTTCAGGGAAGATCCTCTGGGGAATGGTGACATGCAGCTATGCGAGGATGTGCTTTAGCCGCATATCCTGGAGCATCAATATCACAAGTTCCTTGCCCACAATCAGACAGATATTGTTAACCCTACGCATCAAGAAAATACTAAAATGTGCATAAGTGCTATTTTTCATGCAGATTTTAAGATATGCACAGGACAACAATTTATGTTCCTCTAGGCTCTTGAATAACAATTGAAGCCATAAAGGCTAGATTGATGGGAAGCCGCCTGAGTGTTTGTCAGTGTGCAAACACAGTTTGGGTCCCTGGAAGGTGCTGGTGGTCCACCTCATACCCGTATGGTGACTAGTCACCATGTTTATCCAAGAGTCGTGGGGGTTAGTGCGGAAGCAGTCAGAATTGAATGTGAGATTGGTGGGATATAATGACAGAAAGTTAATGATTCCCATAAAGTTACAGTTCAAACCATGGTTATGTGAACCTGGACCAGGAGTCCGTACTGGTTTGGTTCGGTTCAGTCCTGCGTTTTTACCTTTTTCCAAATTTTTTTTTATTTGCAAAGTTTTTTATATATACAAACATAAAATATGGCCTGTAAAATATAACTTATAAATTTATAAAGTATAAAATATACTTGAATATAGAAAATATGGAAGAATCTGAAATTTTCTATGTTTTTTTTTGCATATATTTATATTTTATTATAAATATTTTGTATGGGTGTATATATATGAGTTATCCAAACAGAATCGAACTTAACCAAACCTGGAAAAACTGAACCTCCAAACTATTTTGTCCTTCCAAACATCCGATCTGAACTGTATCTGGTAAATATGGTTCAAACACAAAGAGGAAATACATCATGCATGGTTTGCCAAAATTATGTCAGGAAGAACACACCATTTTGCAAACATACATACATGCATGGGGAGGGTTTATGGGCTTGTACACTTATCTCAACCATGCACTCTGCCATCACACACATTAGAATCATTTAAGGAAACATTTTCAGATTACTACTCGGCAGGACACTCAGTCCCTTACCTATGCATACAGCAAGTCTTTTCTGGGCAACTAGCTCTTATCCCATACTGAATAATAGGAGGAATAGCCCAAAATGCCTTCCAGAATTTTATCTCCAGTATGCTTAATCTTCAAGGATGAGCATTTATCCTCTTTAGGCCCTCTGCATGATACCACAAGGTAAAACACTGCCACACAGACAGACCTCTATTTCACAGAGCTAGTCACTATCCCATAGAATAATAGAAGCAATAGCTTGAAGTGCATTCCAGAGTTATATTTTAGGTAGACAAAAGGCTGAGCATCTTCCACCTGAGCAGACCTCTATGTCACAGAGGTTCACAGGCCCCAGCCCTTCATTGTCCAACCCCTCTCTTTTAAAAAAAGAAACACTTCACCTGGATCTCCAAGATCCATACATAAGATTGTTGCCTGTCACTGTCAAGTTTAATGATTATCCATCCTGGAAACATACATGGATGCAGAGGGGAACAAGGTAAAACAGATTGACGTAACACTACCCTTTCTAACTAAATCCATCACATATACACAAGACTTTCAAAACCTTCATGCCATTATAAAGTTTACGGGTGGCTTCCCTTAATTCTAATACCATCTACAGGCTTTACAGCATACATTCAAGAAGAGGGCAAGAATAAGGCGAACAAACAACATAACCCTAGTACATTACATGCAAACCAAACAACATACCCCTGTTACTTTGTATCCAAGTCCAACAAAAGCATACCTCTATTACTTTCCCTTCATCCATCCTACTGGATAACTCTAGATATGGGTATTGGTATTGATGTCTATAGATTAATAAAACAGGGCACAACTCATACAAATTCTAGTATGGAACCCAAAACATTTTATAAATTCTCATTTGTTTTCTCCATCATAGGAACTCTTGTTCAGTGCCATCAATCAGCAAAAGACACAGAAAGATATAATATTTACTACCTATAAGTTGCTGCAGTTAGTTTGGAAAACTGAACTATATCGTAGCAAGGCCAGTTACAGTGCTTGTGGATAAGCGTAATTAGAACATCAAAGACTTATCATTCTATGCAATGGAGAGCAAAACATGCCATGTAAAACAGTTGTCCATAGGAATGAAAACTCAATATCTATGCTAAGAAGTCAAACAGCTAACCCTCAACAGAAAAACGATGATCAGCTACCTCCAGTAGTGGGTGTTTCCTGCATTCATTAGCCATAATCTGGGGAGTGTGTGGATTCTGGATTCTTCGTCGTGGTGGAAAGACATATATGCTCTGAAGAGTGGAGAGAGAGAAGGAAATAGGGGTATTCAATAGAAACATGCTTATATTTCCTTTTTGACAAACCTGGAAGTCTCAGCATTTTATCAGTTGCAATAAAGTTGCCTTCCCCTCCACTTGGTTTGATCTCAGGTTCCACACATGAGCGGTGAATAAGTATGCTATGCATAAGATTTTCTGAGAGATGCATGTGTTGTTCAGATGTTTTACTTAGCTGTGGGGTTGCTGTATCCCCGACATTCAAATATGTTTGCTATTTGTGACAGCTTGCATAATGCACAAGCCATTAGTTAGTTTATATATACATAATAAGATTCTATTCAGAAATAAAATAATATAAATTAAATTGCAAAAGAAAATGAGAATAAATGTGACTGATACAGGCAAGATGAACTTATTGTTTGTGATCATCCTATTTGTTTACATGATACCTTTTCTATAGGTTACTTGTAAATAATGGATCATGCTCTCAGTAACTTCTGGGAACTGATGAAGCTTATACACCTTTTTTTCAAATGTACGCCTTCAGCATATTTTGCATTGAAAAAGTTCTTTTCATTGCAATAAAATGAACAAACAAGGCAAGGTATTCCGCTAATACAAAAATCTTAACATAACTATCAGAATCAGGTAAATCATTGATGAACTCCATAGAGATTTTCTCTCAGTTCTGCTGAGGAATGTCCAAGGGTTGGAGAAACCTTGCTTATTGATCCAAATCAGTTTTATTACATTGGGATGTGGTATGTTTTGCACTGCATTTCTGTATATCTTTTTTCATATCATTCTGTATACCTTTCTGTATGAGTAGGAATGGACATGATAGTATATCTTAGGTCTCTTCTTCATGAAACCTGCTTCTGACAAAGATGGTTCTCGGAGTGGCCACATATAATTTAGAGCTGAATTTCTTTGTTTTACTTGGGTTTTGCCTCCTATGGATCAAATTCATTGCATATCCTTCCTACTATGTAACCTCTCACTTTTAAGATAGTAGGTTGCCATTATCATACCAATTTCTAGGTTGCCAACATTATACCGAATCTTCTCTGGTGACGCATTATGTGTTCAAGGTCAATGGCTTTGATAGGCCACTTCGTCTTTTTACGAATATTGTTTACATCCAAAGAATATATCCTTTCCCCTATTGGGCATTTATTTTAACAGGTAAAGTTATGAATTCAAGAAATATGGTGTTGCTATTATGAACCCTTCTGAATCTGTCTGTGGGCAGAACTTTTAACAGTCCTGAAGCATGCTGTTTGTTAATTTGGTGATTAAACAAAAAGTTATTTTCTCATGCCCTCTGGCATTTTATTATAATAACTACAAGAAATCGTATGGAGGATGGTACATATATTCCCTTGCATGCCTGTTTGCTAGTGTGCTATGCAATCTTGATTTTTTTTTTTGAAAAGTAGAATAATTTGTCAGTGACGTTATACAAGCAATTTTTTTCTTACATGAGCAGAAAGAAGACGTTCATCATTCCATCATTTCTGATTTGCATAATGGGAACCCAGAAACAAGGAGGAGACTTGCTGTATACTGCCTAAAGGTATCATATTCTGTGATTTAGTATGTTTGCAAAATCAAATATAGTCCATTGCTCTTAAGTGCATTTATTACATGTCAAAATACTTGTAATCAGGTAAACAAGATTAAGGGTTCAGCTATTTGACTCTTTGCTTTTAATTATCTAACTTGACTAAATTATGAAGCATGTAACTTGCAACATGTAATGCCAAATTTTTTCTAGATTACATGGATTGTATTGCTTGATACCAATTTTTTTCTAGATTACATGGATTGTATTTCTTGATACAGTAAGACAGTTTAAAAATATGAAAATATTGAGACAGGTTTTAACTTGGTTGTGAATTCTCTTCAGTGATAAGAATAGGAAGCATAAAAATATTGTAGACATTGCAGAAGAACCATTTTGTCAACCATAAGCTGCAAATTTTAAGAAAGCCAAAGGTGAATGCTCTTTGCCACCTTGAGAAATATTGAGGTGATTGGCAATAGGATTTTATGGTTCTTCACTTGGAATTTATCATGAATTAAAAAATCAAGTGATATGTCATTTATTTCTGGTCAGAACCATGTTCCACAGGGATGCACCCTCTTCCTTCTATACCTGTGGGTAATCATTCCCTTGTCCACTTCCTTGGGGATGTGCCTTTACCATTTTCCATTTAAACAATGCTTTTCTTAGACATAGACTTTCAACTGTAGTTCTTGTTGTTCATGTATCTCAGACTCCCTACAAATGGGCATGAAGCTCAATCTTTTTGTTGAAACTTCTTAGCCATTCTTAGTTAGTAAGAATGAATTATGTGCGTATAAAATTTGCAAATTTTATTCTATTTTTCAAAAATGCATATATGTATTTCTTATATCTTAGTATAGCTGTCCCTTTCCTGTGTTCTTTTTCCTGAGATTTTGGGTGAACATCCAGGTGTTCCCTTTTTGGATTGTTATGTTTCTTTAGCCCCCTAAAATGTGACATGGTGGAATGTTTGGTTAGAACTCAAACTTGTGTTATATATTTTGGGCTACTTATAATAAAAAATCAGTGCTCTGAGTTGATGTCTTTGCACCTTATATGGGTTTTCCTTTCAACAGTGGTTTATAGAGCCAACTTAAGTGAATATGAGAATGTTGAGAAGAATTAAGCAGATTTCAGAAAATGGCACTTTTTAATTCACCTTAATTATTTAAAATGCTGCTTCTGGTTAAGTACACCTGTAGCACTGGAGATCTGTAAGCTAGAACTAACGTGTTTAAGGCTTTCCTTCAGCTGCAAGAAGGGAGTTAAACATGCTTGATGCTCAGTATGTGTGTTTAAGGTTCATGGATTTGGTCTTTTATTGATTCTGGATATAAATTAGTAGGCAATTCGATGCAACAACCTATTTAACAGTCTTGGTGGCATGGACAGGATGCATATCTTCCTCAGCGACTGTTGGATAAGCTAATGTATATATACAATTATGTGGAGATGGCTCGTGTTACTGGGGTCCCATTGTCCTTTCTGCTTTCCAGGGGTCAAAGTATTAAGGCAAGTTTATAGAGGTTCAATACTATATGAAGGACAAGTTGGTCCTTTTTGGTTTTAAATTAAAGTTGCTGCTTTTCTTTTTCCTGTAATGACAATCATTTATTTGCTTTCTTCTTATAATCACAAGAGTCTTGTAGGATTGACATAAGAGGATGGAAATGGTTATGTAGGTTATGTCTCAGATATTAAGAAAATCAAAGCAAAAAAATCTTGTTGTTCCAAATATCAAAGGCCAAGGGTCTGCGCAGGATACTTTTGAAGGTGCAACGGTGAGCTTCCAGTCAATTTCTTGAAATTATCTTTAGGTTTGATGGTTTGGTACACAATGTTTTCAGCCTCATGTTGCAAGTGAGAGGGAATTGTTTGATTTAACACTGGTGTTCTGTTATAATGTTCAAAATTTCCAGTAATTTATCTTTGGAGCATGTATCCACTGAACGTTGAAGGACATCTCATAGTAAAAAATAAAATAACTGAGTGGAATGCAGGTTTTGGAGGCAAAATCAGGATTTTATGAAAAACCAATCGCAACACTTGATTTCGCATCATTGTACCCATCAATAATGATGGCATACAATCTTTGTTATTGCACCCTTGTGAGCAATCCACCCAATTTTCTATATTTGTTTTCCTTTCTCACTAGTTTTTTCGCTTATTACTTTGACAGCATTATATTAGCAAAAATAAGGTTCTTCTAATCATGCAAATTTTAAATGAAGAATCTTTTTGTTTTAAATGAGTATATAATGCCATTTCACTGATTGTCTGATAACATTATATTTCGAAACTTGTGTTGCTACATTTTCCAGGTCAGGCAAGAAGACTTTGGAAAATTCAATCTCCAACCAGAAAGTGTGATTAAAACACCATCGGGTGAGACATTTGTTAAGGCAACCTTACAGAAGGTATATAGATTTTTCTTTGCTTGTGCTTAGTTATGTCTGTAAGTTTTGTGTCTTTTTTGCCATGTTGATGTTAAGTTCTATGTTCATGTCACTTTCATGGTTATCATATGCTCATGTTGTACTTAAATTTAGTTTTTTTTTTTGGGTTGCTTTTTAGGGCATATTACCAGAGATTCTGGAAGAATTACTGGGTGCGAGGAAAAGAGCTAAGGCAGATTTAAAGGTGGGGAACTTTGCTTCATCTAAGTTTCTCTCAGAAATGCATCAAGTATTTGCTCATCAAAGTTACCTTACTTGTTGATTAATGTCTCTGCTGATGTACCCTCGATTGCTCTTAGACACATGAGGACTGTACTAAAATTTATGTTTATTACTTTTTCTAAAATTCCTCAGGAAGCAAAAGATCCTTTTGAGAAGGCTGTTTTAGATGGTCGGCAGCTTGCTTTGAAGGTAATTTACATTCAAGACATTGTAAATTCTATATTTGTTTGTGGCATGTAGGCCTGCTGAAGTAGAATTAAACATTGCTGGTAAAACAAGCAACAAACAATTTGGGATTTCTGCATGCGCAGATCAGTGCAAACTCGGTTTATGGTTTTACTGGTGCTACCGTTGGACAATTGCCCTGTTTGGAGATTTCATCAAGTGTCACAAGCTATGGTAATCTCTATAAGTTCTTTCACAGGAAAAAACAATTGGAGGCATTAATTTCTTCTTGAATGTTTTCTTGTTTTTCTTGGCTTTGCTTATGTTTCTTTTTCAGCAAAGAATAAATGTTCCTGAGCCCTCATTCTTTTTATACATACATTATTATGGAATTCATCTCAACCAAGGGAAATTTTATTTTATTTTATTTTTAATTTATATTTCATGATTTAAATCCCCATGTTTCAGTAAATAGGTGTGAAACGTACATGTACGCTGCTATGTTAAGGCATTCCAATTTTTATTTTTTTATTTTTAATTCACTTTTGAGAGCCTGGTGCAATCCCAAATCCAATGTTATTTGCTTAGCATACTCTTGGTGAGACGTCCTCAGTTTAATGTGTTGCATTAACAGTTTGTATTTTATTTTTAATTTATTTTTAAAAATTTTTAGGTCGTCAAATGATAGAGCATACAAAAAGGCTAGTTGAAGAGAGGTACAAAATACTTGGCGGTTATGAAAACAATGCTGAGGTATGCTATTGTGTGCTCCTGAAATTCATAACCTCCATGAATTGAAGTGGGAATCTGCAAGAATTATGATTTGTACTTTTGAATAGTTCAAAGCATAGTTGATGATCCAAACTTATCAGCATTCGATTTCAAGGTTAAGTATTGAATAATGATATTTTGATTCAGGTTGTGTATGGAGATACAGATTCAGTTATGGTACAATTTGGCGTGCCAACAGTGTCAGAGGCAATGAAATTAGGACAGGAAGCTGCAGATTATATCAGTGCAACATTTACAAAGGTATTGTCTACACTTTGTATAGCTCCAGAGTTGCTCGAGTTAAACATGTTTGCATTGCACAATTTCGAGTTAAACATGTTTGTATTTTATTAATTTTGCATTGCTTTTTCTTTTCCAGAGTACATTTTTGATGGTTAAGACTTCTTTGTGAGTGTGTAGATGACAGGACAATTAGTCATGTTGTTTTGTATTGTATACGAATGCATTTCTGTCTGGGAAATAAGTATTGAAAGGTAATTTGTGTTATGTTTTCCTTGTTCCATTGTGTAGCCTATTAAACTGGAGTTTGAAAAGGTGTACTACCCATATTTGCTGATCAGTAAGAAAAGATATGCTGGGCTATTGTGGACAAAGAAAGAGACATATGACAAAATGGATACCAAAGGTGGAAAATTTTTGTATTCCAAACTTAGAAATTACTGTTATGTTTCTAGTTGTTCAAGTACTCCTTAAGTTATGCATTATATTTGATCTGTCTTTAATAACTATTCAATATAAACAGGCATTGAGACTGTACGGAGAGATAATTGTCTTTTAGTGAAGAACGTTGTTACTGAGTGCCTTCACAAAATATTAATTGAGCGTGATGTACCTGGAGCTGTGCAATATGTGAAGAATACAATTGCTGACCTGTTAATGAACAGGATGGATTTGTCACTCCTGGTGATAACCAAGGTCAGAACAATCAATCATTACATTCTACACATTTGTGTCTATATTTCTTTTTGAATGTTATTCATAATGAAAAACTAAAACTAAATTTATATAAGAAATAGAATGTGATCATAGATGAGCCAGGCAGAATGTAGATATACGCCTACAGCCTCGGCAAGACTTAACCAATTGTGCAATGTTGCAAGAAAATTTTTGTTGGTTATTTCTGTAAAGTCTTGTTATTCATATGCCCTAAACTATAAAGTTGCTTTTGTCAAAGGACAATACTTGCAGACAGATTACATTCTCTTGTGCTTTGTGCTTGGGAAAGGGTGATTCTTGGATTATCTAATACAAATAATGCTTATATTGGGATAGCTATTTAGAAGGGTTTCTATAATCATATTCAGCGTATCTGAATGTCTGACATCAACATAGGTCAGTTACCATACCACATCTTGAGAACATTTTCTCATGTTTGAATGTATAGTTTATCTGCTTGAACATGACTCTCCTGACTTGTGAGAATTTTGGAAGAATGCAAATTGTCATGTCATAAGTAGATTCAAGGCTAATAGTTGTGAACTGGGTCTATTCAGCATGCTACTGGTATTTGTGTAGTCATATTCCAATCTCATTTGCTGTTGGATTAATCAACAAATCAGCAAAGGAGATGGAGTTGCTTACTTTCTCGCTAGGGCCAAGTGTTCTTTGGGAATAGTACATTTATAGTAATACATGTGACAGTGATACGTTTTGTGTTTTCTGGTGCTCATATGTCTGAGTTAAGAAGCCTGGGTTGGCTGTATATTTGATATTCCTTTTTGGGCCTGATGGAAAGCAAAAGAAAGGAAGAGGGAAAGGCAAATGCACCAGGCTTGTTAGCTGGGAATAAGGAGAACTAGGGTAACAAGATTGAAGGTAAATGGGAGAAATATGAGAAATGGAGGCATGACAAGATTGATAAGAGGAAATTTACAAGGATAGAGAGAAAGTTGCTTTTTATATCCAGATTCCTGCTTTCAGGTGCAAGAATTGAGGATTGCAATAGCAAAGAAATAATAAAGCATCAAAGAAAATATGAGATATCTTTATTGAGTCTAACTACTATTTTCATGCATAATGAAGTGTTAAGTATATAATCTCTATATGGCTATAATACTTAGTCAAATTATTTATCCCTTATCACATCATTATTAACAGATCATTATTACTTAATGAACTGAACCTTACAATATATTTTAAACCATATACTGTGGATGAGACCCATAGGTCGAAACGTGTTCGGAGTTTTGATGTTGTATTACTTCTTCTTTTCGGAATAAAATTTAATTTCGTATCTTTTGTTCCTTTCCTAACTCGTGTTAATATTTTTTTTCTGTTTTCTAAAATGTATTTGTTGCCGGTATTATGCTCTTCACTTGCCGTGTAATGCGATCTGGTGAATCAGAAATCCTGCAGCACTAGGAGTATGCTCTTCACTTGCGCATCTGCGATCTGGTGAATCAGAAACTAGTTTACGTTTTTAGAGTACTGCTTTGCCATGTTTCTTTTTTTATTAATAAGTTAACCACTACACAAAACATCTTCAAACTGGGGCACGTTGAAAAGAAGCATCTGCAATACAATGTTTTCAAAGACATGTTTATTGTCTTAATTATCAAAAGGCTTCAAGTTGAACAAAACAACATGCTTCTAAAAACATAGAATATTTACTAAAATAAATATCTAGCTGCACCATCAGATTTTTTGGAACCATGAGCCCATCTTGACAACTAAAAAGCTGATATCAAATTTCACTAAAAATGTTGAGATAAAATTGTAAATGTAATATTTCACTAAAATCATTAAAAATCAATAAAAATTACCTTGAAAGTATTGAATTTGACCAAAATTGACTCAAAATCATCAATTTACCAATAAAAATAAACTAGATATCATCAGAATAACATCATCTTTCCCTAGGGTAACATTCTTTATTCAAACAAGTATGTCATTGAAGCCTTAATTAAGAGCATTCAATAATAGACAGCCTTTGTTTTCTGTAGGTTGAGAACAGTATACGTTCAAGATTGTGAGAGCCACAAAAGTCACATCTGTCTCAGGACAATTGAACCAGACTTTTCAAGCCAACTGCTGCTTTTGGTTTGGCAAATTCGGAATATATGGGGTCTCTTTCACTATTCTCAGCAAGCATATGTGAAACATGGCAAAATAATATATTTGAGAACTTTTTTAACATTGTCACACAACACTCTAATACATGAACTCAAAAGTAAACAGAAAAGAATACACTTTCGAGCACAAAAGGAAATTGCATTTGCCACGATCAATTTAATGAGATTGACCAGGTTTGAGATTGATACAATAAATTACTTATAGCAATAAAGTGACAAGGAAAAGAAGAATGAAACACAGAAAAAGAACACAAGTAGAGGACAACTGAAATAACCAATAGTATACAAATAATTTACTGTCCTCAAGGGTATATGTTACATTATATGGATATAGAAATTACTTAATGAGGGCTAGAGCTCTTAATATACAGACTTGCACATGAGATTCCCAGAAGTAGAAGAATCTGATAAGTGTGCAAAGTACATCTTGAACATTCAGAAAGCATTCACAAGCACAAGTGCAGGAGTACATACTCAAGCATCCACTAGTAAAAGCATGAAAGGATATAAGCGGAAGGTCCATTAAGCATATACAACTACAAGCGTAATAAACATGAGTACAAGCATGCAAGAGTATATGTTGAAGATCCTCCAACTAGGAAACTGAAAAAATTTCCTTTATGAAATTAGATAGTGTGTATTAACCTTCGAGAAAAATATTAACGCATCGCCTATGTAAATACTAAATGAATGTAACACAGGATTCTCTATTTGATTTATGAGCTCTAATTTATAATGATTTATGATCTGGTGATCAGTTGGTGCTTACAAAATGGGATCTTAAAAATCCTAACAAGTTATCCCTACAAATGTTAACTTATCCCTAAAAATCCCAACAACTTATCCCTACAAATCCTAACAAGCTATACCTAAAAAACTGTTGTAACAAACAATACAATAATAGAAATCCCTATCATATCTATTTATTCAAACACCTCCATTAATGACTAACCTGGATACAATCCCAAGCTTATCCCTAAATTTTACAATTTTTTCTCTACCTAAGGGTTTAGTCATTACATCAACAATTTGTTCAGAAGTTGGACAATAATTTAGGCAAATTTCTTCATGCTCCACCAGCTGCCAGATAGTGATGATGAACGTTCTAGCATGATACATTGGATTATTCACCAACTTGAGCACACTTTGATTATTACAATGAAGCAATGTTGATGCTATTTGATCTATTTGAAAATCATACAATATGCATCGCAACCAAACAACTTCACAACCTGCATTGCATGTTGCCTTATATTCTACTTCAGTTGATGACAAAGCAATTGTATGCTGAAGTTTGCTCTGCCAAGAAATAGCCCTTGATCCAAGAGCAAACATATAGCCAGTAGTAGATTTCCGATCATCAATTGATCCTACCCAATCTGCATCAATGTATCCAACCAACTGAAAATCATTAGATTGTTGGTACAATATACCAAAGTCAAGGGTGCCTTTGATATATCTAGGAATACGTTTTGCAGCTTGCCAATGCTCTCTTTGGGGATTTGACATGAAACAAGACAAATAACTCACTGCAAAACATAAATCCGGTTGAGTGGTCATAAGATAAATCAAGCTGCCCACCAACTAACAATATATTGACTCATTGGTCAGAGATGAATCAGAGTAGGCTAACAATTTCAGCCCAACTTCCATAGGTGTAGATATTGGATTACAATCTGTCATCCAAAATCTTTCCAAAAGTGTTTTGGCATACTTGCTTTGTGATATAAACATAGTATGATCAAGTTGCCAAAATTCTACACCTAGGCAGTAATGAAGGAGCCCTAAATCTGTCATATCAAAAACTAAACACAAATCAGATTTTACTTGTTGAATCAAGTGGGCTTCACTACCAGTAATAACAAGGTCATCAACATACACAATGAGAATGACAATGTCATTACTTGTAGTTTTGTTATAGGGACTAGGATCCTAAGTCTCTATGATGTTGATCAATTTTAAAATATTAGGGTCAGGGGGCCTACTTAAGTCCGTATGGGGACTTGCAAACCAAATGTCCTTTTTATGGTACTTGAAACCCTTGTGGCTACACTATATAGACCTCCTCTTCCAAATCTCCATTTTGGAAGGCATTCTTAACATCCATATGAAATACCTGCCAAGCAAATTCTGTTGTAATGGAGAGAAGTAATTGAAAAACCACCATCTTTATAGTTAGAGCAAATGTTTCTCCATAGTCTATACCTTCTTGTTGTGCATATCCTTCAACAACAAGATGAGCTTTGAATTTGTCATTTGAACCATATGAACTACATTTCACCTTGTAAACCCATTTACAACCAATGGGTTTCTTTCCATGGGGTAATTCACATAGTTCCCATGTTTTATTCTTCATCAATGAGTCAAATTCTGCCTCCATGGCAGCTTCCCAATCTGGATTACCTCCAGCCTCTTCATATTTGTTGGGTTCAAAAATTGTGAAACTAAAGCAAACATTGCCTACTCAATCATTTGTCTAGGATCTTTTCTAGCTTGCTTAGATCGCCTTGCTACCACTCTCTCATCCTCCTTAATATCTTTCGTTGTCTGTGTATACCGTTTTGGTTGTTGACGTGGCTCTTGTTGTTGACAAACTTCACTTGGTCATACCTTTGTCAAGCTTTGTTCTTCGAGGTCATCCAAAAGTGGATTATCAACATAACAATGTGGCCTAGTCTTCACATCTTTCTTTTCATCATCAATCTCTAATGTATCTGAATCCAAGTGAACTTCACTACTTGTTGCAGTACCATCAATAGTTCTAAAACATACATAAATATTAATAGGTTTACCATTATCTGAGGCTTCCCATGTACTATGATATCTCTACTAATTACAATCTTGTTAGTAGAGGCATCAAACAATCTGTATGCCTTGGATTGTTCACTATAGCCAACAAACATGAACTTTTTGCTTTTTGCATCTAGCTTAGTTCTTTTCTTCTTAGGAATTAATGCAAAAGCAACACAACCAAAAATACGAAAATGGCTAAGCGAGGGTTTTCTGCCATTATAACATTCTATAGAGCTTTACATGGATACCTCTTGAGAATGAAGACTGCAATAATTACTGCTTTTTCCTAGTAACAATATGGTACATTTCGGCTATGCACCATGCATCTGGCCATATCCATGATTGTCTTGTTCCTCCTCTCTACTACCCCATTTTGTTGTGGAGTGTAAGGAGTTGTATATTGCCTATGTATATCCTCATGCTTGTAAAAATCTTGAAACTATTTTGAGGTAAACTCATCTCCATTTGTTGACCTCAAGACCTGAGGGGCTTTCCCAATTGTTTTTCTACAAGGGCCTAAAACGGTTGAAAGTATGAAAAGCATTCAAACTTATACTTGAGGAAGTATAACCACATCTTCCTTGAATAATCATCAACCATCAACAAAAATATTTTGCACCATAAACCAAAGGTTTATGTATTGGACCACACAAATCAATATGCACTAAATCCAAAACACCTTGTGCATGCCAAGACTTATGTGTGTTTCATAGGGTTGACAACTTTGTTTTCCAAGTTGACATTTCGCACTTTAATGCTATTGCTGGCAATCCATGAACCATGTTAGTGAGAATTGATAATTACTTATAATTGAGGTGAGCAAACCTCTCATGCCAAAGAACAAAACTATTGTCTTCAATTGCCAAGGCAAATGAAGTGGTAGACTTGACATCAACTAACTTGGATAGCCCCTTCTCACCTATACCAAGAGCAATGAGTTTGTTTTTGCCCACATGCATCACCTCACATCTGTTTTAATGAAAATGCACAAGTTGAGAAATCTTGGTGATTTCACTGATGGATAGAATGTTAGGAAATTAAAGCAAGCAAGCTAAAAAACAATAAACAATACACGAGATTTTACGTGGAAAACATTGCAGTGTGCAAGAAAAAACCACGGGGCAAAAGTCAACTTTTCTCTTTTATTATTCTCAACAAGCTTTCATACATTTGCATTATCTAAAATGTAAGAAGCATTCCCCTTTTTATAGAAATACAAAGGAAGATTCCAAAAAAGTTATGGCACATTCCAGATAAAAGTAGTTTTAATAAAAAACTGCTTTTATCAATTGTGTTTTATAACAAACGTGCTTTAAAAGCAAAAGCAGCTTTTAAAAGCAAAAGCACTTTAAAAGCAAAAGCAACTTTTAAAAGCAAAAGCGCTTTAAAAGCAAAAGCACTTTAAAAGCAAAAGCACTTTAAAAGCTGCACCACCATGCACCACTCTGCTGAAGAACATCGAAGATTTGGATATTGACTTCACCTCCTAACATTCTCCCACTTGAAGTCGAGATATAGGAATTTTTTGCATTTTCCATCCAAGTGCCAATTGCCCAATGCTGCCCTTATCACGTTTTCAACAAGCCCAAAGAAATTTCGCACCACTCAAACTTCTCTCTCTTGACCGGCTTTGTAAGCATATCTGCAGGATTCACTTCACTATCAATCTTCTCCAATAGGATCCTACCTTCTTCCACCACATTTCTTATAAAATGGTAATGAACATCAATGTGTTTGGTGCAATCATGGAATTTTGGGTTCTTTGCTAATTGAATAGCACTTTGACAATCACAATGCAACACAATCTTTCCTTGCATTATCTTGAAGTCACTCAACAGTCGCGCTAGCCAAATTGCCTCTTTGCTAGCTTGAGTTGTTGCAATATACTCTGCTTCAGTGGTTGATAAAGTCATCACAAACTAAAACTTAGAAGTCCAACTCACAACTCTACCAGCACGAGTGAAAGTATATCCTGTAGTGGACTTTCACTCATCTCTATCTCCACCATAATTAGAATCCACAAAACCTTTAACTTGCAAATCTGCCAATCCAAAGTAAATGGCAACATATGAAGTGCCTCTTAAATATCTAAATATCCACTTCATTGCATTCCAATGCTCCTTACCAAGATTCGCCATGTACCGGCTGACTACTCCCACTGCTTGGGCAATATCCTGTTTGGTGCTCACCATGGCGTACATGAGGCTTCCTACTACTGATGAATACTGTACACGAGATATGCTTGTCTTCTCTGCTTTTGTTCTAGGAAATTGTTTAGAAGAAAATTTTGAAGTGTGGAGGAAGCGGGGTATTGATTGGTTTTTCATTTTGCATATTGAAGCGTTGCAAAATCTTTTCTATGTCTTTTGACATAACCAGATCTTCCTTCTTGTTTTGTCCTTGTGTATCGTCATCCCTAAAATTTGGTTTGTTGCTCCTAAATCCTTCATATCAAACGTCCTAGCCATATGAGCCTTAAGATCATTGATTTTTTCATGCTAGGGCTTGCAACTAGCATATCATCAACATACAACAACAAGATAATAAAACTGCTATCATTAAACCTCTTATAGTATGCACGATGACCAACTTCACTTCTATTGAAACCTTGGCTCTTCATGAAGGTGTCAAATTTCTGTACCACATCCTTGGCGCCTGTTTCAATCCATACAAAGATTTCTTGAGTCTACAAATCATATGCTCTTTGCTTCTTTCTTCATAGCCCTCAGGCTGATCCATATAAATCTCCTCCTCGAGATCACCATGTAGGAAAGCAATTTTTACACCAAGCTGCGCCAACTCTAAATCCTGTGCTGCCACAAGTGCAAGTAAAAGTCTAATAGTAGTCATCTTCACAACTGGAGAGAAGATTTCATTGAAGTCTATACCTGACTTTTGCAAATAACCTTTTGCCAGCAAGTGAGCTTTATATTGTTGCAACAGCCCATCATTGTTCTTCTTTACTTTGTAAACCCACTTGTTACCAACAACCTTTCTTCCAGGTGGGAGATCCACAAGTTCCCACGTTTCATTCTTCCATAGTGATTCCATCTCCTCGTCCATGGCTTTCCTCCACTTATCTGCAATTTTATATTCTCCAGCTTCCTGAAACGAGCACCATCATCAGTTAACAAAGCAAAAGAGGATTGAAAATCAGGAGGATACTTGTTCGGACGTTTTTGTGGGCGTGTAGATCTTCTAACCCAATGTTCTGTTGGTTGTGTCTCTTGGTCTTGTGCCTGTTTAGGTTGCTGAACTTGCTGATCTACATGCTGATCAAAAACTTCAACAACCTTATCTTCATTTTCAGCTTTGTTTATATCTACTTCAACAGGTACAACTTCAGGTTTTTGTTGTACCTCCTTCCTTTGCATGGATTTTTCATTAAAAATAACATCCCGGCTAATAATTACCTTGTGGGCAGTAGGATCCTACAGTCTATACCCCTTCACTGTATCTCCATAGTCGAGAAAAACACATTTCCTTGACTTTGGGTCAAGTTTGGACTTGTTTTCTTTTGGCACATGGGCAAATGCATCACAACCAAAGGTACACAAATGAGAGTAATTAATTGGCTTACCACACCAAACCTCCTCTAGAATTTGTCCATCCAACGCAGTTGTAGGTGACCTATTAATAAGGTAAGCAACTGTATTAACATCCTCTACCCAAAACCTTTTCTCCAACCCAGATGTGCTAAGCATGCTTCTTGCACGTTCCAGGATTGTGCGATTTATCTGCTCAGCGACACCATTTTGCTGTGGAGTATATGACATAGTCTTCTAGTGCTTAATCCCTTCCTACGTACGAAATTGATCAAACTCCTTGGAGCAATATTCACCCCCATTATTTAACTTGAGGCATAAAATAGGTTTGCCCAAAATTTTCTCTACTCTTGCCTTGAACTCGTTGAAATTTTTTCAAAGCTTCTGACTTCTTTGTCGGAAAATAAATCCACACTCTTCTAGAATAATCATCTATAAATGTCAAAATATATCTAGTACCTTTTAAGGATTGAGTGGGGATTGGTCCAAATATATCAGAATGTATAAGCTGCAAAAAATCAAAACTCTTACTAGGACTTGCAGTAAATCGAACCCTATTTTGTTTGCCAAAAATACAGTGCTCACACAAGTCTAAATTGCAAAACTTAATCCTAGACAACATACCTTGGTCATGCAGAATTTTCAATCCTTTTTCACTCATATGCCCTAGGTGTTGATGCCATAGCATTACTCCATCCTGAGCATTGCCTGAAGTTGCTGCTGCTGCATGGTTTGTCACCGTATCACCGCACAAACGATATAGGGTCCCATAAGGTTCTCCTTTTGCTACTACTAGGGATCCTCTGGTAATTTTGCAATAATTGTTACCATAAGTAGTACAATACCCAAGATTGTCCATCATCTTGATTGAGAGCAAATTTTTCCTCAAAGTAGGCACATGTCATACATCACATAACATCTTTTCTCTACCATCGTCCAACTTGATCTTTATGACCCCTCTTCCCACAATTTCTAAAAGATGATCATCACCCAAATAGACCATCCCTCCATTATAGGATTGATATTTGACAAACCAGTCTCTATGTGGAGACATGTGGAAAGATGCACTTGAGTCCAAAACCTAGGTATATAAAATAGATCTGCTCATAGCTGAGAAAATCTGCAGAATCCCGACTTTTCGCCCTTTTTTTAAAATGTCGATGCAATCGGCAAACACTCAGCGATGCAAAGATTTTTTTGAAGATGTTTTGCCGATTTTTAAAAAAATCAGCATTGCCGATTTTTTCAAAAAATCTGCAATTTTTTTTAGGCTGCGGCCGATTTAAGGTTTTTTTTATGCAAGCCCATTTTTCAGCTGTTAATGTTTGAACTTTGAAGTTTAAAGTTTAAACCCTAAACCCAAAACCATTTTTTTAAGTAAATATGGCTGCCTGATAACTATGTATGTAAGCTCATTTTTCAGCTGTTGATGTTTGAAACTTTGAACTTTGAAGTTTAAACCCTAAATCCTAGGCTAGGATCTAGGGTTTTGTTTTTTTCCTCCTCTTTTTAAGTAAATGTTGCTGCCTGGTAATTATGTATGCAAACCCATTTTTCAGATGTTAATGTTGGAGTTTGAAACTTTGAACTTTGAACTTGAAGTTTAAACCCTAAACCCTAGTCTAGGCCCTAGGGTTTTGAGTTTAGGGTTTTTTTTTTCTCCTTTTTTTAACTAAATATTACTGCCTGATAACTATGTATGCAAGCCCATTTTTCAGCTATCAATGTTTCAATTTTAAACCCTAAATCCTAGCCTTTTGGTTTAAGGTTTAGTTTTTTTTTTTCCTTTTTTTCAAGTGATTGTAAATTTGTTGTTACTTGTTTCCATGTGCAGGCATATAAAAAATGAAACCTTTTTTTTCTTGTTACTTGTAACTTTGTACCTTTTCATATTATAAGCAATACAAGATGTGTTTTGTCACTTTCATGTGTACTTAAAGCTTGAGCCTTGTATGATGTCTTGACATGAATTATTGCTTTTATTGCAATTTTTGATTTGCATAATGTTAATTAATTGTAATATGCATGAAAAAAATTATTTTCAATTAAAAATTTCATTTTCTTTGGTTTTTTTTTTCCGATTCTTTCCTCGATTTTTTGCCAATTCTTTATTTTTGCTGATTTTTAAAAATGTTGATTTCGATTTTCTCAACTATGATTCTGCTGCTATTGGTACAAAAGGCCTCACATGTTGCCATCTCTACTGCATCTCCAATATTAGCCTCAATTGATCGTTGATTTTGCTTTTCACCATTCTTCTCCTTTTTTAGATGCCAATAGTCCTTCTTCGAGGGCCCTGGCTTCCCACAATCCCAACATCTCCCTTTCAGCTTGCATCCTTTTGACTTAGATTTGGATTGTGATATACCTTGTTGGCTCCTTTCATTAGATCGACCTCTCACAGCTAGGGCTTCATTGGTTGAAGGTTCCAGAGATGATTTTCACCTCAATTCATTTGCCAACAAAGCGGCTACGACATCATAAACTCTTAGAGCTCCAAATGATGCATTGTTGATGGTCATCACCAAATGATCCTAGGTGTCCGAAAGAGAACAAAGTAGGATGATTGCTTTATCTTCATCCTCCATCTTCACATCAATAGAGACCAGCTTATTGATTAGAGTATTAAACTCATTCAAATGATCTGCCATAGATGAACCCTCCTTCATCCTCAGGCTATAAAGCTGCTTTTTCAAGAAGACCTTATTTGTTGCTGATTTAGTCTCATATAACTTCTCAAGCTTTTTCCAAAGGGCTTTTGCGGACCTTTCTTCAACAACATTGAACAAGATAGTTTGCTAGGCAGAGACGAATTGTAGACATCACCTTCCTGTCCAGCTTTAACCACTCCTCATCTGACATGCTGTCAGGTTTACCCGCAAGCCCTTCCAAGGCTAGTGTTTGGTCGTTATGAACCAACAAATCCTCCACCTTCATCTTCCATAGGGCGAAGTTCTTACCATTAAACTACTCATTCTCGAACTTGGCTACACTTCTTGTCATTGTTGCAGCTCCAAGTCGCACAAAACCCTGATCAACGAGTTTTCAAAGAACCTCGCTCTGATACCAGATGTTAGGAAATTAAAGCAAGCAAGCTAAACAACAATAAACAGTACACGAGATTTTACGTAGAAAACCCTGCAATGTGCAGGGAAAAACCACGGGGCAAAAGGTAACTTTTCTCTTTTATTATTCTCAACAAGCTTTCATACATTCACATTATCTAAAATGCAAGGGGCATTCCCCTTTTTATAGAAATACAAAGGAAGATTCCAAAAAAGCCGTGGCACATTCCAAATAAAAGCGTTTTATTAAAAAATTGCTTTTATCAACTGCGTTTTATAACAAAAACACTTTAAAAGCAAAAACACTTTAAAAGCTGCACCCCCATGCACCACTTTGTTGAAGAACATCGGAGATTTGGATATTGAATTCACCTCCTAACTTAGAAGATTTTTGTTTATATTAGGAACCTACTGAACATTCTTGAAGGTGTATGCAACATTGTTGTTCAATGTCACACTAACATCACCACACTCTTTAATAAAGTATGATCTATCATCACCAAGTGAAATAGACTCATTCTCCTTTAGATCTTGAATGAAATTAAC
The DNA here is from genome assembly GCA_028583015.1 of Wollemia nobilis. Lineage (NCBI taxonomy): Eukaryota > Viridiplantae > Streptophyta > Pinopsida > Araucariales > Araucariaceae > Wollemia > Wollemia nobilis. The sequence goes on from JAQPPZ010001195.1 coordinate 1,758,370, forward strand.
ATATCTGTATTTTTCGTTATGTATAATGTTTGGATGCTCCAGAGTCAAAGTACCACTCTATAGATTCACTAGATGAACTTTGAGTTGTTACAAAAGCAAACTTCTCTTCTTGATCTTCTATCTCAACAATATTTACTTGTTTTTTCCTTGCTGATCTTGTTTATTCTTCAACTGACTACAATCTCGTCTGAAATGACCTGGTTTCCTGTAGTAAAATCAAATGACTTGGGACTACTTTATGTTGGAAGTTTTACCTTGCTTGTGATCAAATGATGAAGGCTTGGCATTCTAATTGCCTTTGAGGTGAATAATCCCATCTGTAACTGTCTCTTCTTTTGTAGAAGTAAAAAGGACATCTTTTCAAAATAAAGAGTTTGAGTTTCAGTAAGCAAATGCAGAGACTCAACAAAAGACACATAAGATGGAGGCAAACCTCGTAAAACATTTTCGACCATGTCCTCATTATTGACTATCTTCTAAAAAACCGTCAATTGATCTCTTAGATCTTTCAGATGCACAAGGGACTCAAAAACCCTCCTTCCTCCAATTAGGAAGAATAAAGAAGATTCTTCAAAAGCAAAGTACATCTTGCTTCAGATTTATGATATTTATTCTGCAACTTTGTCCATTGTATTGCAGCATAAACTCTCCTTCCTCCAATTGGGAAGAGTAAAGAAGATTCTTGAAAAACAAAGCACGTCTTGCTTCAGATGTATGATACTTATTTTGCAACTTTGTCCATTGTGTTGCAACATCATCTTCATTATGAACTTTAGGAATTAAATCATATGCAATAGACAATTTGAAAAGCATAAACACTTCTTTATGTTGCTTGTTGAAGTCATTAGCATCATCTTCTGGTCTAGTTTCTTTCTTGAGAACTATATTTGCCAAATCTTGATTCTCACAAGCTCTAAGCGTCTTATGGTTCCACACACTGTAATTTCTTTGAGTTGGTTTTTGTGAATTTGTAAGAATTAAAGTCTAAATATTTGTAGTTCTTCCATTGATAACAACCCCGAACAACAAATGCTGTATGCCAAATATGGCTTGAACACTAGAATTAGAGTACCCGAATGCCAAACGCTTCACTTTGCTTCACCCAAGCTCAAAACATAGGCAAACTCCAAGCTGCACTTTGCCCAAGTTGGAGATGTGAGCAACCTCCAACCAGTGCTTTGCCCAAGCTGGAAACATGGACAAACTCCAAGCTGCACTTTACCATAGCTTGGCTGAACTTCTAATGTTGCAAGCAACAACTTTATCAAGTGAGCAGAAAACCATTGAATGCCAAATATCAAAATACCAAATGTCATCTCTCAGATCGAACAAATCTAAACATAACATAGGAGAAAACCTCTATGGACAATGTAGCAATGGCAAAACTGATTGTAGAGTAACAATTTGCGGTGACATTGATAGTCAAAGACAAAAAATCAACTTGGTTGAAATAAATGTTGTGAGGCAAAATCATCCTCTTTTTTGTGGTTTTGATACCTTTAAAGAATGTACAATAGGATGCTCTATTTGCATTTCTGAGCTCCAATTTATAATGATTTACAATCTGGTAATCAATTGGTGCCGATAAAACCAGATCTTAAAAGTCCCAACAACTTATCCCTACAAATCCTAATAAATACTATCAATAATATCTCCCCATAATATTTGTTTGGGGAGAAGATAGATAAATAAAAACTAAGAGACTAATTTAGTGAGGGAGGTACCATTGCTCAGTAGTACCCCTAACAAGTACTACTTTGCGTTTGTATGTCTTGAAACTTAATGAATTTGGTTTCAATCAATGTCTTTGTAAACATAATGGCAACTTGGTCTTCAGTCTTCTAGTATTCAAGGTGAAGTATAAGACCATAAATAATTGGTGCATGTAATGAAAGATGGATGTTAGTATGCTTAGTTTGACCATTAGAAATAGATTCTTATTGAATTGAGTAGCACTTTGATCTCACGCAAGGGTGGTGGGTGGTGTTGCCAAACCAATTTTAAGCACTTGCTGAATCCAAACTATTGTTTGTGCGGCATTTACAACCCCTCTATACTTAGCCTTTGGAGTACAAAGAGTAATGGTTTATTGCTTTTTCCTTTGCAAGGCATCAAGGTAATAGACAAATCTAGCAGTGGCTTTTCTGTCATCCATATCACCTTCCCAATTTGAGTCAATGTTGCTATCTAGAGGTCCAACTTGCTTTGTTATATAGTTAATGTCAAAAGAATAAATGCCCTTAAAATACCTTGGGATACTCTTGGCTGCTTTGCAATGAGATCTTCTAGAATGTTGCATAAATCTGGAAATTAAACCAACATCATAAGAAATATTAGCCTAAGTGTGGTTTAGGTAAAGAAGACTAGAACCTTTGTTTCAGCAAACGCTTAGGGTGCCCTTGTGTCCCTGTTCCAATAACGCCTTTGAAATGGAAATTCTAGAAACTCCTTGGGAACTCCAAGAAACTTGTCATCTAGACTTATTTCGATCGTTTCCATTGGCATTTTCTAATATTTCCATGGGTGTTGCCTCAAATGTCTTGGCATTTTAAGCAATGGTCAGTCTAAATTTGGAGTTTAAGAGTGGTTGTACCACTCATGATCCCCTTTAATCGAAAAATCTCTAGATGGTGGAAAGAGAATAAAAAGTCAAAAAGTTAGAAATGAAATACTTTGGATTCAAATAAGCAAGAAACTTTAGACTTTGCATTCGAAAATTTGTTTTCTATCTTATACGAAATAAGACTACATAAACAAAAAAATGGCATGTGGATTTTTAAAAATGACAACCTGAACATTTCCCTAGCTGCTTTTGATCTCAAGGATGAAGAAAATCCTTTCCATGTACTTTTTGTTGGAACTATTGTGATTGGCTCTATGGTGGATTGCTGATTTTGAGAATTTTAAAGATTGATAAATAAGTTTATGATGTAGCATTGCTGCTGATTTTGATGATTTTAAAGATTGATAGATAAGTTTATGATGTATCCCATACAATTCTTGTTGGCAAGCTATGCGTAGCATAATAAATAGGGGCTAGATTTTGACACTAAGCATTTAATTATATGGAGAGAATAATTCTTGTCTTTGACTATTTCTTATTTTCTCTATTTATTTTTGTCTATTGTTGTTTCAAATTTTTTTAAACTAGCCATTGTGTTTATTGTTTTTGCGCTTGCGAGGGGTTTGGGTGTTCACCTATGTTGCAGGAAATTCTTGGGGTGCCCTTGTTTCCCTGTTTCGGAACTTGGAAACTCTTTGAAAACTTTTGGAAACTCGTCACTTGATTTACCACGTTTCCTAGTGTTTCTAAGAGATGTTTGTGGCATTTCCAAGGACATTTCCAACATTTCTCATTATTTTGAACCAAATGAAAATTCCGAAGTTGAGGTTTTTACATAGGGACCACAAGGGACATGCATTAGCCACTTTTGAAAATCAAGTTACTTTATAAAAAGCTCAAAGATGAGGAAAAAGGGAACACAATTAATGATAACTTGGAAGTAATTACAGGTGGGATTGATGAAGCTAGAGAATCTAGAACAAGTGGCAAGCTCTTTGGCAACAAAGAGGAATTGAAGCACATATGGGTTCACTCACTTGGTGAAGCAAAAGATCTAGTGGTTTTTTTTTTTTGCATTTTAATTTGGCTTATATCTTGCAAAAAGGAACAATACACAAGGGCAAACATAATAGGAAGGCCAACATAATTACAAGAGAATTATGAGAGGCGTCTTTTAGAGCTAATAGGAAGGCCAACATAATTATAAGAGAATTATGAGAGGTGTCTTTTAGAGCTAATAGGAAGGCCAACATAATTACAAATATGTACAATATGCAAGCACATGATGATGTTGATGATGCTATGTCTTTGTTATTTGTGAATGACATTCAATTCATTGTTATTTGCTCACCTCTTTATAAGAATGCCTTTAGTAAAGCCATTAATGTTGGTCCTTCTTATGTAGCCCTATGAAAGACCAAAATGTGGACCACTTTGCTGGACAAAAACTCCTCCACGGTTAACTTGCTGATGGGGGAGTTGAGGAAGACATGGGTGAGGGCAGTTTGTAGCATCATAATTGATGGGTGGATTAATATTGCTCACATGCCACTCATAAATATTATTGTTACATGCAAAGCATGACCCTACATTCGTAAGAGCTATTGATTGTTTTGGAAAGCGCAAGGATGTAGCCTTCCAATTTCAGATTTTAAAAGATGCAATAGAGGAGGTTTGGCCTAGGAATATGATCCACGTGGTGACAAATGCATCCATGTGTATAGATTTGTAGGGATGATGATCCAGCACACCTACATGCATACCTTTTGGAGTCCATTTCGCATTCATGCATTGAACAACGCATTGGAAGACATAGGGAAAGTTGATCGGCTGAAGGTAGTAGATGTTTATTTGCAACCATCATACCTCTTCGGCACTTTCAAATTCTTTTTTCATGAGGAAATAATTCCTCAATCCTGTAGAGACTAGGTATGCCAATTACTTCATGCTATTCAAGAGGATGATTAAGGTGCAAGAGATCCTACGGTCTATGGTCATGTGTAATAAGTGGAATAGATAGGTAGAGTCCAAAACAGATGAGGGGTGGAGTAAAGCATATGATATTAGATGATTAGTGGTGGAAAATGCAAGTCCACAAGATCCATTATGTCACTTGTTGTGGAGGTCATTAGATGTGGAAACATAGACTCTCCTACTCTTGGAGTGAGGGGTGGACTAAAGCATATGATATTAGATGATTAGTGGTGGAAAATGCCAAGTCCACAAGATCCATTATGTCACTTGTTGTGGAGGTCATTAGATGTGGAAACATAGACTCTCCTACTCTTGGAGTGATTGATGAGGCTTTTGACAACATGCTTGACCAAATAAGGGCATCCATTTGATAGAGGGATCCCATATTAGCACTTGGTGAGAAACATATTCAGCATATCATTCAAAAGACATGGGATGAGATGAACATTTCCTTTTGCATGGTTGCATACATAGTTGGAAAATTGGCAACTTGCAATAAACTCGACACCCAAATTTTGGAGATTTTATCAGCAACTTAGGAAAACTCAAAAAAAAAAAAAAAAAGGAAGAAAAATTTTCAACTTCAAAAAAAAAAGAATTTAAACAACAATTGGAGAGTCAGAAAGCTAATTTTATATTAGGTATTCATAAAAAAAGCACAATTACAATTCTGATCATCAAATCCACCCAAATACATCATAGTATCATACAAATGCAAAATTTCAAAAATATAAAGCAGCTTTTATACTGTTTTTGGTTTTCCTCTCTCCCCTCTTGAACTAGATGGTTGGCCTTGGCTTTGAACCGGTGGTCAAATTGGTGGCTCGTCAGGTGCAAGATCATCATGTTATATCTCGTCCAATCCTCTCAAATGTTCCACTTCCTCTTCAAGTACCTCAAAAAATGAATAAGCTTTCAATGAAGTTTACTACCATTCTTACCTTTTTATTCCATTTCTTCGATATTGTTCATTTTCTTTCAATTTTCCCAAATTTAGATTCTATTAGTATTATATTAGGAAGAGGTGACAATACAATCTGTTTGGTATAATAATAAAAGAATGGTGGTAAACATTTGACATACTAGATTTTTGATCAATTGCAGTTACAAATATTTTGCCTATATCATCTATTAGTCTTTCCCCAAGGGTACATGGGACTACTAAGAGATCTCTATATTTCTATTGAATTTAAGAACTTAAGCTTACCATAAATACCATGGTCACTTTCTTAGAGATTTATGTGGATGCAGTTGAAATTTTGAAATTCCTTTAAATATAGAAAACACATTATTTTCGAAATTATTAATAGTGGAACTCTATAAAAAATTGTCCATAGTTGGAGAAGAAAAAATACAAAAATAAGGCCAATTGGCCTTTTAAAAAATTATTTTCCCACTATTTTTTGCTAACTGCCCAAGGCTTGCCGAGTTTCTTGTGAGAAATCGCGAGAAATATCGTCGCAAGTTGACAATTTTCTCAGCGCTGAGAAAACAAAAAAACTTGTCACCTGCAATTTCTCACAAGTGTCATGAGAAATCGTGGGAAACTGACGATTTTTCTAACTATGGTTGTGTATGCTATCAATCCTAGATGTTATGTGGCTAGGCATAGGAGAGTTACCTTCTATAGAGGAAATTGAAGTGGAGAAAGATTTTATGAAAGCAATTAGGAAGATGTTCTTTAGGGATGATGCATAGGTGCTATGCGATTAGTGGGTCAGATTTGCAGAGCTTAAAGGTGAAAGCTTGAATACATGAGAAGTTAGAGAGGATAAACTCTCCGTTGCACAATAAAATCCTATTGAATTATGGCAACTACATGGGAATGTATCTTCATGACTAAAGATGCTTCTCGTTTGCCTCTTTTTGCAGGTTGCTAGCTTCTTTGCTTTTAAGAGGAATTGGACAACCTATAGCTTTATCCACTTTATCTATACTAATAGGATTACTTCTAGGTGAGCCAAAAAGTTAGTTGCAGTGCATAGTGCCATGTGTCTCTAGGGTTGGAAGACACTTTAGTATTGTGAGACTCCTACAACGTTTAAAGTGTCAGTCTGAAAGCCTGCAGCATCAGATTGCTAATAATAACCAGGCTTCGCAACCTTATTGTGATTGTCCATACCACGCTCCAAAAGGATACTCAGGATTCAAGTTCACAATTTGTGTCATTCTGTTCTGGTTATCTGCTACTTTTAGTTATAAGAATGGGCAATGTTATTAACAGCCAAGTGGTTGTTAATTGTTCTGGTAAGTCTATCATTTTTTTTCTTTAATCACCCAGTGAAGGGAAACAATGTAAGGGGAACTGTTGCAGGGCTTATAAAGTCTTAGAAGTTCACTGGTGCTAGTATATGGGTTGTTAATGGTTTCTGAATTCTTTCAGTCTTGTTCTAGGTTCATGATGTTTAGACTTTGCTGATTCTGAAATGATATTTGTGGCAAGATGATGGCAATTTTTACATATAAGTAATGTCTATATTCTGTTCTGCTTTACTCAAATAATAATAGAATTTATGTTTTCCGTAGTGAGAAGGAAGGAAAACTCTGAAACTTTCTCTTTTCTACAACAGGAAATTGAAAGCATGGAAATCAATATTTATAATCTCATCTTGTTAAAAATTGAATGTTTTGCACTTAATGTTCTCCAATTGCATGGATGATGGCATACATCTATAACCAGATTCTTAAAAGATATATTGAAATTTTGTTTTGATCTGTATGCAACTTTATCTGCTTTATCAGGGTTTGACGAAGACTGGAGATGACTATGCAGTCAAGACAGCACATGTTGAACTAGCTGAGCGTATGCGGAAGGTATGCATAAGAAATAAGTTCTCAAAATGGCATAGGTGATAACAGCTACAATGTATAAGATTCAATTCCAAATCTATCTAGGTGGACCTAAGTTTGGTATGAAAAAAATGATTCTGCCGTTCAGTTCAATGTACCAATGCCACCATTAGTGAATTAATTTTATAAACCATTGTGCCTTCAAGCCCTTTCTTCGTGTTGCAACAGAGGGATGCTGCAACTGCTCCTTCAGTTGGTGATCGAGTTCCATATGTCATCATAAAAGCTGCAAAAGGTGCTAAGGTAATAATGGGAAGTATCTTTCATTGAATACAAGTCTTCATATTTGTACTCAAAAGATATAAAACTTCTTTTGCAAACTTACTTGTGGGCTAAATTGCACAGGAATTACTGGGTTTAAGTTTTGGTGTGTTTTTTGAGTTAGGCATATGAAAGATCTGAGGATCCAATTTTTGTTCTGGAGAATAATATCCCTATTGATCCACAATACTATCTGGAGAATCAACTGAGCAAGGTGAAGGCTAAACATGTCATTGAAGCCATTTATGTCTTAGCTTTTGAAAATCTTGTGGGTAATTCCTGAAACAGTTTGTAGAAAGCTAGTTCTAATTTCTACTACATGACTTTTCTAGTACTCTATTTTCTGTACAGCCATTACTTCGAATTTTTGAGCCCATTTTAAAGAATGCAAGTAAGGAGCTTCTTCATGGCAGTCACACTCGAGCTGTTTCCATATCGACCCCTTCAAATAGTGGGATTATGAAATTTGCCAAGAAACAACTTATTTGTATTGGTTGCAAAACACCAATCAGGTAGTCAAATTGGAACATGTTCCTTTTACTTTGTGCATACTAGATACTTCGATATTACTATTATTTTGGTTGCATTGTTTTAAAATCTGAGTAAGCTTCAATCTATTTCATACATATGTGGAAAAACTATAGGGTATATTGTTTATGCAGTCTGAAAGTTAATTGGTTCCTAATGAAAGCTTAAACTAATAAAATCTCTGATCTAACTTGACCTTATATTTGCCATTGCAGTAAGGATGATCAAACACTTTGTTCCCATTGTAGAGGAAGAGAAGCTGAACTGTATCAGAAAACGGTTGCAAACGGTATGCTGCCTGTCTAGTGCTTACCTTCAAGGATTTCAATCGTCTTTGTTTAGGTTCCTTTGTCATATATATGAGAGTAAAATTGGTGAATTGCAGTGAGGGAATTAGAAATGCTTTTTGGGAGATTATGGACACAATGTCAGCGGTGTCAAGGCTCTTTGCACCAGGATGTACTTTGTACAAGGTTTCATGAAAAATATTCTTTATTTTACATGTTTGTTCATTGCATGGTTTCAACTTGGATTATGTAGTTTTATTTAATTTGGCCATTATTTTGGTATTATTTTCTATTTTATTGTAGTTGATGGTCTGTGCATATGTTTGCATCTGCAGATAAATTGTTATTTTTACATTCATGTTGTGATGTTATTGCAGTCGTGACTGTCCAATATTCTATCGTAGGAAGAAAGCTCAGAAAGACCTAGCTGAAGCAGAGGTGCAATTAGAGCGGTGGCAGTTTTGATGTATCTGCACTTGATTTGTACATATTGATCTTTTCTCTTTGTACCATAGTTTTTCCCAAGTTTTTCTCAGGCATATGTTTTCTCTGGTTTCAAGATCCTTGGAAGAGTGTTGTCCTAAAGTCAAAATGACTCCAAGAATGTGTGATAATTGGTAAAATAGTTATTATTGAATGCAACCAGATCAGCTTGTTTTTCATTTTTTCATTTAGGATGCAGACTGTCTAAATGCAATGAAGTATATCATTTATTACTGGGAGAATTTTATGAATGGTAGACGTGTATCTTTGGAATAGATACTACGCCTAAATCAGCAATATTAGTCATTCTATTTTATTGTGGTAGACAACAAATATAGCTGGAAGAAATTTAAGAAATTGAGATTTAAAAAATGTGGGGTCACATGATCTTAACAATCGCCTATATGTAGTATGCTTTAGAAAATAATCAAAATTGTATAGTATGTTTACCATTGGAGTCCCTTGTTAGTTTGGCTGCCATTATTGCCACTTTGTAGCATTTGACAAGTTTGATTTTATGTTTTAATAGGATGCTACAGCTTTGATAATGATGTTGGAAGTCTTGATAAAAACACTGGCATTTCTTTTTCCATTTTGAATCTGAAGTAACTCAGGATTGGGTTTATCCAATCTCTCTAATTCAAATTGAGGCAAATGGACATTGATCAAAGGTCGAATTGGATAAATCATGAATATTGATATAGATAGGATAGGCCACTGAAAGTCCAGAGTATGTGGTCAATTGAATGAATTGGCACCTTACACCATAAATCATAAATCTGTTATGTGCTTCTGTATTTAAGTAGTAGTTGCCATGGTTTGTTATATTAGTCTTTTTTGGTATTCTTAACAACACAGTTTCACTAATTTTATAGAATATTGGATATTAGAGGAGATAAAAGCAACTCTTCCTTCTTTATTGAAAGGCTGAAAGCATGATTAAAATTGGAAAGAACATTTGCATTTGATGGTTTCTTGTTATTTACATGTGGATTGCATTAGGGCATGGCAGGTGCTTGGTTAGGCAGTAAAATGTATGCCACTCAAACTATATGATCTATGTTCAATTCTTTTTTGGTTGACTTAATCTATCTGATTACCAGAGGTAGAAAATTGATGCAGTTTCAAGTTTTGTTTCTATGGCTAGTTATAGTTATATCAACCATTTATTACATGGAATAAAATTTGTTTTGCAAAGGTAATGGTGGTTATGATTTCCCAACCACGCAGTGGAAATAAAACCCATTCTGAATTAGTGTTGAATTCAAATATTTTAAGTTTGTAAAGGATTTACTATTAACACAATTATTAGGAGCTTTTATGGCTTACAGAGGTCTGCAATTGGTGGCTTAAGTTTGTACATACAATTTGGGAGCTAGTGCTTAAAAATAGGAGCACTGGTTTAAAGAATAAGCGTCTCATTGGAACAGTTATTGATTATGATGTGAAAGACAAATTGATTATTGTTAGAAGTGTTAAATTTGTTATGCCGATGGGCATGTTTCTAACTAAGTTACACCAGGTTTGAGTCTGACAAGTATAAAATTCAAAAAGAAATTTTTACTAAAAAAATTAGCAGCAAAGCAAATTTTATTATGATTTAATTTAAATTTTGATTAGTGTAAAAATCTAAAATAAGTATAAAATGGAAATGCTATGAGTTCAACTAATTAAATACCTCAACTTTTAAGGAGATTTAGGTTTGAATCTTGTCAAGTCATATATTTAATGATTGTCAAACTGTTGTAATACCACGATGTATAGTCTTTTAAAAAGTAAAAAGTAAAAAGTAAAAAATACATTTACACGAGGGGTCCATATAAATCTTGTATAACCTATTAAAAAGTAAAAAATATATTTACAGTACTCATAAAGATGTACAAAGAACTTTACATTTTACAAAAAAATGATATTGATTTGCAAATGGATCTATAAACGAATTATTTTAAGAGCTTATCTTTTAACTTTTACTATTTTGTTTCAACCTTTACATTCTATGGATGTAGAAATGAATTAAGTAGATGTTGGAATTAAATATGAAAATGAAAAAAGTTTAGGGTGTTTTATATATGACTTGTCATGGCTGTTATTTGTTCAAATATGTTTGTTGAATTTGTTTGTATAAGGTATAAAATTAACAAAGTTAGACTCTTGATAAAATTAGTGAATCTTGTGAGTGAGCTAATAATTAGTGTTAGGGGATAATTGATTTTTGTTGGATACTGAAATTGTTATTGGTATCATTCAGAAAATAAAAAGCATTGTAGTTGTAGGAGTGTTGGTCATTTGTCATATGAAACATAGGTTTAGGCCGTCTTGATGCCATCATTATTGGAAGCTTGAATGAACTATTTTAGTATCCCATGACTACATGGATTAAGAACAATAAGGATTGGATTGCTTCAATTGGGAGGACACTACACTTGTTTTGTTAAACATTATAAAAGATCTCGCACATATTACTCTCAATGTTGGTTGCTTTGGTGGTTTTGTATGATCTTTTGTACATTACTAAACACTTTCAGATTTAATCTTTGTGGACAACAATCTTAAATTTCTTAATTGTTTGATTTTGTCTTAATTGAAGTTTTGGAATTAGAGTGGAAATTAACAAACATTATATATATATTTATGTTTAGTATATATATACTAAACATAAATATGAACTAGAAAGGTGTCAAGAGCCTAGGTGTTATTAGAAGCAAAAATTGCTTATTTGTTAATACATATGCTTACTAACAAATTGTCAATACAAATGCTTACTAACACTTTTTGCATTTTTATCATCAATGGGTTAAAGAAGTTATGGGAAGATGTGCCTAGATTGCCAGGCCAAATGCTTAAAAATATATTATCAAAGTTAACTTCAACAAAAGTTGAAAATGGTTTTTACTAATAATAATCGTTAAAAACATCAGTCAACTCTAGCATTTCAATACAAAAAACTACTTTAACCCTTTTTAACCTTTTTACCCTTTAAAAGAGTTGAAGGGCATATGAGAAGGTGTTACGAGGTTTGTAGGATGATATAGAGCCAAGTTAATAAAAAATCTTCTTGGTAGTCAAGCCAAACATTTAAAAATTTGTTTAAGTCAACATAAACAAAAATCAACAAGTATAGCAAGTAATAAAAAATAACAAGTGAAATTTTCATTTTTAAAGCAAACAATTATAGAACATGTAAGGGGATATTCAAAAATTAATAAATTAATGGGATATTATAAATCTAATTTGATCGGAGTTGCCTTTGTCACAAAGCCAAATACTTGAAATTTAACTAAGCCAATAGAAGCAAAATATAGTTTGTAGATAGTTGTAAAAATGGATGAGATTGCCAAGTAACAAATTTTGCATTTTAAATACAAACAAGTCGGAAAGAATCTAGGAAGGCCATGGGATGTTTCCAAGAAGATATGAATCCAAGTTGACGAGAGTCACCTTTGCTATTATTCTAACTCTTCAAAATTCTCCACATTAAGATAAGCAAAAAATAATAGAAGTCATAAAAATGTTAGTTCACACTTTTTAATACCCTTAGAAAGTGTATAAGAAGGTTTTGCAAGGTTCATAAAACAAGATAGACCTAAGTTACCAAAAGTCAAATCAGTGATGAATGAACACAAAAACTTATTATCCACTTTAGCAAATGAGAAGTTAAGAATTCTTGGCACCTATAGAAATTAACAAGAGTGCTATGAGTCACTTGCATTTTTAACAACATGGTTTGGAAAGAAAATTGGAAGGTAATGAAAGGTTTATTTGATGACTAGATCCGTGCTGACAAAAGTAGCCTTAAATACTAAATAATATACTTCAAAAATTTATTGTCTAAAATGATAGAAGCAAGAGTTTATAAATTGTTAACATTTGTAGAAGTTAATTAGAATGATTAGTGACATTTGTCTTATTGACATTGTTGAGTTTGGGAGCATGTTGGAAGGTTTTGGAAGATTTATAGGATGATATGGATCCAATTCAATGAGTCACCTTAGTCATTAGGCTAAATACATATACATTTATTATCAAAGATAATAGACAAAAAAGTTCACAATTTATTCCCATTTATGAAAATTGATAACAATACAAACTGATACTTACATTTGGACAATAATAGGTTCTTTATCAAAGTTGGCATAAAGTAGAAGTCAACATTTGTCTACTTGTAGAAATTAACAGGAATAACAAACAATAATGTGCAATATTTGTATAATCTACAACATATTGATGGATGAAGATCATCATGGCGTCTTAGTTTATTCTACCTATTAAATTTGAATCATTCTTTACACAATTTTAAATCTATTTAAATTTCATATTATCAAACTTTCATTACCAAAAACAATTTTAAAATAGTCTTGAAAAATCACAAAGATTCATGGAAAAATAAATTTGTAAGGTCTTTCCTTCTTTTCAATGAGTTTACACAAGTTTTTATGAGGGGTCCTTGTCCCCTTATACTGAGTGGGGTTTGAACCTTAGAGCTCTCAAAGAGAGGCCAAAGCCCTTAACCCTTACCACAATAGTAAGCTTGTAGCTTTGTAAGGTCTTTCTTTTTAACTATGAGGAATTAATTATTTCCTATAGTTTCAAATGCAATCTAGATTATCTATAATTCAATATGTTAAGGGGGTTTTTAGTTAGCATTGCGTCTTTTTTTATATATAAACAACAATTTCATCACTTCAAAATTAGAATTTTATTATAGGTTAAATATTTTATTCGTCAACCAATTTGATTAATTTTTCTAAAGCTAAAAAAATCAAATAGTTTACAATCTATGGTGTAATCTTCCTTGCCTAAATACATTATAGCTTGATGATGTCTTCAAATTAGTTATTATAATCATGACATTTATCTTTTGTTGAATTCACTTGGGACTTGCCACTAGATACATTTATTGGAGTATGACACACATTGACATGGATGAAATAGTTTATGCGAACAAAATTTGACCTTCTATTATTCACTCAACAATGCCACTTTTCATGTTGAATCCTATTCAATTAACTAGGTGAGATCATCCTTCAATGTTTAATTGTTAAATTTTAAAAACAATATCTTTCAAGAACTTAAAAACACTTCCTAGTGATACAATCACTACATATTGCAATAAACATGTGATAACATTGCCATTAAAAAGAAATAAGATTCAAATACATTTGAGGCATTTAAAATCCATATTGGCTTGATTTCCTTTATTTTTAGAATAACTACTATTTATTTATATAAAAATTTAGTATTTTCAAAGTTTTATATAAAACACCAAGCTAAGACCGTAAGTCAACAAACTTCTCCTTTAAAGGACAAACATGCACATGCTAATATGAAGTATTTGTTAATTATGTTTAGTTTCTTACACTAAGGGTATTATTCCCACTAACATAAAATGTATACATGCTTGTTTTGTATTGTCATGTCAACCTAAAAGGATTGTACCTTAGATACAAATTTAATTCCTTACATAAAGATTATTGTTCACTTTAAAATAACATATAGACATTTTTTTTTGTATTGTTGTTTCAAGTTAAAGCATATGCCATAACAAATCTTTGGTCTCAAAATTTAGAACATTGTTTGGATTTTCTTCTATATATTCAAGGATTTTCCATTTTTATTGAGTCGATAGTATGTATGAACAACTATTTTCTCTTTAATATTAAACTTCAGTTTGCATTAAAGAACTTAAATACTTTAACAACATTTTTTGTTATTTAATTATTGATGAAATTGACTATCATCATCCAATTATTGCTTTTAGAATCAAGACCTATTTCAAGAAATGATTACTATCAAGCTATATACGAAAGTGATTAAATAAGTGTCTTGGTAACCATGGAAACAATCCTAAATGCTAAATGTTAAGGATAATATTCCAAATTAGGCATCCCAATTTAAAAAAATTTAAGATACCCTCATGCTTGATATTTGTATGAAAAGAAAATTGATTTGCGATAATATTTCTATGCCATTTATGTTAGGAACCTACTATTAAAAATAAACTCACTCACAAATATTGTAAATAAACATAAATACTTGAAACACAAACTATTGCAATATGAAAATTAAGTGCAGAAATGAAACAATCTCACAAAGTAACTTAGAATTGTAGGCCTCTTTGAGGGGGCAACCTCCTTCAATACTTTCATTAATTTGCAAAAAGATACATTTGTACATGGATCCATGTCTTTTAAAGATACACTTCATGCAACCCTAACCTAATGCTCAAGAGTTGGCTTACATGCAAAACACCACTCGAGCTAGAATCTTCTACCAAACATCGGTTACATTCTTGATAATTGTTACATGAAATGACCCCACTTGTCTAGGCGTCTTACTTGCCACATACCATTACAAAGTATTACAAAATAACATTATAAAGGGGTCCCCACATTGGAAGTGGGTCATTACATAATCATATGAGAATTACAAAAATAATGTTAGGATGGGGTCCTAACATGCCCTTCCTCTTCAAAAAGCTTTGTCCTCAAAGTTGTAGATGAGGAAACTGGTGTTGTAGTTGCTAGAGAGACTCCCACATAGCATCTTCTGGTTGTAGACCACGCCACTGAACAAGGACCTCAGTGATTACTTGGTTGCGAAGAGTGTGCGTCCTAAGGTCCAACAGTTGTTCTGGCTCAAGCAAGATAGAACCCTCTTCATCTAGTTTAGGTAAAGCGAATTGAACTTGTACCTAATTGCCCACAACCTTCTTGAGAGAGGATACATGAAAGATAGGGTGGAGCTTGGATGTAGATGGTAGGGCCAATTTGTAGGTCGTTGCACCAATCCGTTGTAAGACCTGGTAGGGGGTATAGTATTTGGCGGTGAGTTTTTGGTACTCGCAAAGTTGAAGTTATGACTGTTTATATGACTGCAAGCGAAGGAAGACCATATCACCAACATCAAAGTTGCACTCAGAACTATGTTGATCAACTTGTTGGTGCATCCGATTTTGGGCCACTTCCAAATTCATCTTCAGTTGATGGAGGACTTTGACATGTTGGTTGAGTGTAGTGTCAACCACATGGACCTTGGAGCTTCCTAGAATGTAGGAGGAGGGTGTTGATGGAGGTCATCCATAAATTGCTTCAAAAGGGGTGACCTTGGTCACAATGTGATAGGAAGTGTTATACCACCACTCGACCAAGGGAAGCCACTTTACCCATTGTGTAGGATGATTAGAGGTAAAGCAATGAAGGTAGGTCTCCAAACATTTGTTGAAAATCTTGGTTTGACCATCCATTTGTGGATGATAAGTTGAACTCATTTTGAGTTGAGTTCCCTACAACTTAAACAATTCTTGCTAGAAATTACTAGTGAAGGTAGGGTTCTCGATCAGACACAATGGATGCGAGCATGCCATGAAGGCAAAAGATAGAATCGAGAAAAATTTGGGCGACTATAGAGGCCATGTAAGGATGGGAGAGGGAAATAAAATGAGCATACTTCGAGAGACGATCCACTACCATGAAAATAATTTATTTGCCTCCATACTTAGGTAACCCTTCAATAAAGTCCATGGAAATATCTGTCCAGACCTATTCGAGAATAGGCAATGACTGAAGAGTTCTTAGAGAATGCATCATTTCTTATTTCATCCGCTGGCATATGTCACACGTTGCCATAAAAGTTTGAATGTCCTTCTTCATGCCCTTCTAAAAAAAGTATGTTTAATCCTTTCATAGGTCTTGAGGAACCCATAATGGCCTGTAGTGGGTGAAGCATGCATCTCCTTCAAGATGAGTTCCTAAAGTTGAGAAGTGTGGGGAATAACAAGGTATTGGAGATATCACAAATCTTGTCCATCCCAAGTGTATCCTCGAACATGAGGTGGGCATTGTTTGAAGTGTGACAATCAAAGTTTGCAATCCTGAGTCCTTAAGCACGTCCTCTCAAAGAGAATGTATCCATTGAGGTATGGGTGAAGAGATGACACACAACATACTTTGAACCTCAAATTGGTGAGAGAGTGCATCCACCACAATGTTCTCCTTACCTTTTTTATAGGTAATATCATAATCATAGCCCATGAGTTTAGAGACCCACTTTTGTTGTTCTAGGGTAGTGACCTATTGCTCCAAGAAGTACTTGAGACTTTGGTGATTTGTTTTAATGGAAAAATGATGCCCAATGAGATAGGGTCACTAGTGAGTAACCACATGTAGAATGGTGAGCATCTCCTTTGCATAAGTTGATTTACCCAGATTTTGGCTTGAAAGCACTTTACTAGTAAAGGCCAAGGGGTGTCCTTCCTGCATCAACATGGCTCCAATGCCATTGTCAAAAGCATCACTTTCAATGACAAATGGTTTAGAGAAATTAAGCATTTCTAAGACTAGAGTGGTTGTCATAGCATGCTTTAGATCAATGAAATCCTGCTCAATTGGACCTATCCAAGTAAAAGAATTTTTTTTTTTAACATGGTCATTAAAGGAGCAACGATTTTTCCATAATTGCGGACAAATTTGCGGTAATAGCCTGTGAGCCCCAAAAATCCATGAAGGCCCTTAAGAGTGTGAGGCTTCGACCAATATTGAACTGCTTGGATCTTTTTAGGGTCTACTTTAACTCCATCCTTGGTGATAATGTGTCCCAAATATTCTACTTTGGACAACCCAAAAGAACACTTGGACCTCTTAGCATAAAGCTGATGCTAAGCCAAAAGTTGCAAAGTTTGATCCACATGGATGAGGTGCTCTTCCCAAGAGCGACTATAAACCAAAATATCATCAAAGAAAACTAAAATGAATTTACGAAGGAATGGGTAAAAAATGTTGTTCATGAGGCTCTAAAATGTGGAAGGTGCATTGGTCAAGCCAAATGGCATCACCAAAAATTCATAATGGCCCTCATGAGTGCAGAATGTTGTTTTGGAAATATCTTCCTCCTTGAGTCGTATCTGATGGTAACCCGAATGAAGATCTAACTTGGAGAAAAACATAGCACCATGCAACTCATCCAATAATTCATCTACCATGGGGATAGGAAATTTATCCTTAATAGTGAGCTTATTGAGCTCACAAAAATCTATACACAACTACCAAGACCCATATTTCTTGCGAACCAATAATATTGGAGAAGAATAAGGATTGTTACTAGGCCAAATGAATTTCAGCTTTTAACAATTCTTGTACTAATTTCTCAATTTTTTATTTAAGTGCATGGGGGTAGCGGTAAGGTCTGATGTTAGGCGACACACTACCAAGTACCAATGGAATTGCATGATCATGGGAGTGACAAGGTGGTAATTCTGTCGGTTCTACAAAGACTGCATCATGCTTGGTCAAAACGAGTTGCAAATCTACTAGAAGTTTATCCTCGATTGAAGGGGGTGGTTGTATGGAAAATATCTGAGCGATTACCCCACGAGAAGATTTTTTTAATAACTTCTCCATACGGTTTGAACTGATAATCTGAGGAGATCCTACTTGTAAGCCGTGAAGAGTGTAGGACCTACCATTTTGTGAAAACTGCATCCATAACTCTACAAAGTTCCAAGTGATGGTTCCCAAAGTACCTAACCACGAGCTCTGAGCACAATATCACATCCCCCTAGTTGAAGAGCAAACATATCTATTTTGAGCTCATAATCCCCTAGCTTTAACTTAATATCACACCATTTGCCACCATAACCTCAAAGGAGTTGCATGTATGTATGTAACAATTGGATTGCTTGGTGACTTGGGGATCAATAAAGTTGTGTGTGTTGCTAGAATCAATGAGGATTGTAAGACGTTGGCCTTTGAAAAAACTACTTTCATTGTTTGTGGGGTAATTCCCTGCAAGGGCATGAACATAAATTTTGGGTTGTGGCTCTTCTTGTGTGTCACCCTCATCTGGAGGTGGTTCCTCTGATGTTTTTGCTTCATCCTCAAGTTGTTCACTGCTTGTTGACTCCTCTACATCAATCAAGAATAACTTCTTTTGGATGCACTTATGCCCTTGTGTATATTTTTCATCACAATTATAACATAAACCTTGGGCGTGTCGAGCATCCATCTCTTCGATAGTCAAGTGTTTGTAAGGGGTAGATTTATGTTCAACATTGGATGTGATCTTGGAAGGAAAGGAGGGTTTGGCTTGTGGAAATTTAGGTGTCCTCCTTTGAGGATTTTTCTTCAACCAATCGTGCCAAGCTTATGGCCTGCATCATAGTTTATGGTTTGAACATCTTGACCTTAACCTTGAGATCATCCTTCAAGCCACTAACAAAACAACTCAAAAAAATCCTTCATTCAACCCCTTGGTCTTGTTAGCCAATTTTTCAAATTGGGTCTGGTAGTCATGAACTATAGAGGTTTGTCTTAGTTTGGTTAATGCTCTTATGAAGTCCTCATACTCACTAGGGCCAAAACGAGTGAGTAATTGGGACTCAAAAAATTCCCAAGAAGGGTCAAGAACTATGTGTTGTAACCACTAATACCATTGTAAAGCTTCAGATTCAAAGTTGAAAGATGCCATAGTGATCCACAAATATTTAGGGACATTGTGAAGTTTGAAAAATTGATTCGCATGACATAACCACCCATCTGCATCCTTTTCATTGAACTTAGGAAAGTCCAATTTAGGCATCTTAAAGGGAGCATCCTAATCAAAAAGAGTGTGAGAGCCTTCCTTATCCCTATGGAGTCCTTTTCCATGATCGAGGTGTTCAATGTCATGATGCTCAAATACCTTTGGGTCATCCTTAAGTAGTGCATCAACCTCTAAGAAGTGTTCTTCAAAGTTGGCTTTGGAGCTAAAATAGTCACTTCTCAAATATTGTATGTCATCCTGCATGCTTCAAATTGCATCGACAAGGGAACTAAGTGTGGAATTTATTTGCTCCAAAGAGTTGGCTTGTTCTACCTCCTTTTGGTGTCTACGAGTACCACTAGCCATTTTGGTGTGATTTGAACAACTACTACTGACTTACTAAAAATAGAAGTATGGTTCTAGGAGTTACTATTTTTAGTAAGAAGCCAAAAAAAGTGCTTGGGTGTTATATATCAAAATGATCATCTCGAAAATATGGTCACAATGAGCTATATCCCACAACACTAGTTTTGGACACCCTAGAATTTTTTAATCTATTTTGTTGATAAAGTTATTGGTGTTGTTGGTTTTCCTCCTAAAGGCTTGGTTCAAAAATTAGGTTTTTTGTTGGCCAACCCCTTATGATATTATCCCTACACTGGCGGTTACTAACACTATCATTGCATTGTCTGTTACTAACACCATGGTTTCCTATACTGACTACTATCTATTTTAACTCTATCACTGACGGTTCTCTGCTTGCTATAAATTTTGACTATCATAGACAATTGACAACTCTGACTTGACTATTACTATTCTCAGACTGAAGTGATACCTGACTATTACTAACACTGGTAGACTATCTGGACCTTTTTTGTTATGTTCACCAATTATTTCATCTGTTTCAAACAATATTTTTGTGATAGGGAAGTCTCCTTTGTATGCTCAATTTTTGTGGGATGATTTTTGGTTGTAGGTTAAACATTCAATAGAACAAGAATTTTTTTGTAGGTTAAAATTTTAATAGAACCAGGGTATGCTAAGCCAAGGTGTATGTAATACCCATAGGCCCTTTGTTATACCGTAGTGATGAACGATAGTGCTTAGACCAATATTTCATGCCACTACTCAAGGAGGATTCCACATATACCCTTGAGCACACTACCTACCTCTCTAATAGTACGGGAGGGTAATATTTTTGAATGTTGTATGTACTATGGATAATACAAGGCCAAAAAAGCTTCCTAGGGCTAAAGGTTTCTCCTAATCCTAGGTGGTCTCTCGATATACCCAAAGATACATGGGAGCTCAATTCCATAGATGGGTGTTGTCTAAGGCCTAGGTATTGGAGCCTGATTGCCCCTCACTTCACTAGATGCTTTATGGGCAATCTAGCTTAGCCAATAACGATAACTCTATGATATTTTAAAACCTCCAACATAGGGTTTCTAACCTATTAAACTATTGCAAAAAATAAAGGACTATGTTTTTATGTTTTTCTTTTTTTTATAGATAAAGGACAAGTAGAAAATAGAAAACACGAAAAAATTATACCTAACAGTCGTAATGGAGGGGTAAGAACTATCACAATCACAATAGAACTTGGCCTTGGAAAGTGCTCTAATACCACTTGTTAGGAACCTACTATTAAAAATAAACTCACTCACACAAATATTGCAAATAAACATAAATACTTGAAACACAAACTATTGCAATACAAAAATTAAGTGCATAAATGAAACAATCTCACAAAGTAACTCAAAATCGTAGGCCTCTTCGAGGGGGTAACCTCCTTCAATACTTTCATTAATTTGCAAAAATATACATTCATACATGGATCCATGTCTTTTAAAGATACACTTCATGCAACCCTAACCTAATGGTCAAGAGTTGGCTTACATGCAAAACACCACTCAAGCTAGAATATTCTACCAAACATCGGTTACATTCTTGATAATGGTTACATGAAATAGCCCCACTTGTCTAGGCGCCTTACTTGCCACATACCATTACAAAGTATTACAAAATAACATTATAAAGGGGTCCCCACATTGGAAGTGGGTCATTACATAATCATATGAGAATTACAAAAATAATGTTAGGATGGGGTTCTAACAATTTATCAAAGAGATTGTAAATTGACCAAGATTATGATAGAAACATAATCTTGTCAATCGTAAATAGAAATAATTAATATTAGGTAGCATCATTTAAGGTCCTCTTGTCTCACAAATTATAAGTTGTAATTGCTTATTACTATTTAATATCTATATAATTTATAAGGAGATTGATATTATAATGGATGAGAAGGAATGGATTCATGGGATCCTCTTTTCTCTCTCTTAATTTCAAAGGATAGTGTTTGATTTTTGGTGTGTCGATGTTTGATGATTAAATTGAAGAACATTATCTATTGTATCCTCCCTAGATTCCCACCTTCTTCTACCTCTTCTAGGTAGATCTAAAACTAACAACTAAAAGTTGATCTAACTCTAGGAACACTAGATATGCAAGATGCAGGCAAATAAATCTCCTATGCTACATGCATTTCACTCTTGATGCTAACAAGAAAAAAAGAACCTTTATTTTTATTTTAAGATGAAGATCCGAGAAGTTGTTGAACACACACAATCCTAGGCTATGTGTAACTACCATTTCTTGCAAATACAACCTAACTAGGATAACCAATTGCTCCTTCTGACTGGTATAAAATCAATTAATTTTAATACTAGCAAAAATAAAAACCCACTTCTGGATAAAGCATGGTTGTATCTTAACATAGATAGAAGCACAATAGTGCTAATAGAATCACTATAGGGATTTTAAAAATGCAAAGAAAGGATTAAATTATTCTTTGGAGAGTAGGAACAAAACATCATAAACAATAGATGGCAATAGAAAACAAATGAGATCTAATATATTGGAAATAAAATACATGAAAAGAGTGGGATAATTAGGATTGACTTGTTTTTTGCCCCAAAATGTGGCTATCACTGGATGAATACCTCAAATTTTGCTTCCTTGTCCTCAGGTTATTATTCCAAGTAGATAATACTTGCACACAAGCAAAATTAAAAATAAATTAGATTTTTAGGGGTCTACCTTAATCAGACCCCTATTCAATAAAATAGATCAGCTGATAATTTGAGTCTTATAAAAATGATTTAGGTTCTTGATCAAACCTACAAAGGCATTATAATAGAAAAACAATATAAATGATAGTGCTATGGAACGAGAGATAACATACCAGTAACACTTTACTATTACCTATGATTTTTACAAATTAGAGTTCTAACTTGAAGCCCACATAAAATTTTGATTCTTGATTTCTAAATAGTGATATTAAGAAATGAAAGAAAAGGATAAAAATCACTATCATGCATTCAAGGTGCCAACTAGAACAATATTTGATCATGCTTAAAGACCCTTTATTGATATAGAGAAAACTCATTCCTTAACCTACAAAATGTTGCCAATGGTGGGCCACTAATGATAGCATTATAGAACTAACGCTTGCTCGCTATACTTCAAACACTATCATTTGTAATTCTAGCTAATTAAAACTTGTTTCTACGTATGGATTTTGACAATAGTTTTGTATGTTTCTTGACCACTTGCTTGATGCCCCAAGGAGACTAATTTTATAAATTTTCAATGATGTGACTATTGAAAGATATGTTTGATTGATTTTATTAGATATTGATGGGATTTGATCGATTGTTGATTGATTGGTTGGATTGATTGATTAGATTTGATTGATTGAGTAGTTAGACTTTGATTGATTAGATTGATTAATCAGAATTAATTAGTGCTTGGTGAAATATTAGAATTTAGGGTGATAAACAACTAATATGAGTTGGTTGCCTACTTTTCATTCATGCTAATTTTGACAATAGCACTGGACTCAAAAGTGGTTTGACATTAGCAAAATATTGACGCTAATGCAAAATATAATCGTTGATGGGTTAGCTAGATGGGAAAGATCATGTTCAAACTTTGAATTGTGGTGTCATTTTGTACCATAGAATCCTATGACACTAATACTTTTGGAACAACACTTTTGATATGGTATGCTTAGGTTTATCTTTGATCAATTTAGACTGTCATTCCCTTATAATCTTTGATGTATTTGATGGGTTAGGGGTTGCTTTGGTTGTGTTGTAAATTGACCACCTAAAATTGAGTGTCTACATTTACCCCTTTTATGCATTCTTTAAGTGATGAATGCATAAAAAACTAGCTTTCATGTCCCAATTTTGGAATGATAACTTTGCTTATTGACTTGTTTTTATGTTTCAAATTGATTGATTTTTTTGAAAGTTGTTTGTTTGTGATTCAAAGTTTGTCTTTATAAAAAAATTAAATGCTACTATGCCATGTGTCCCCCCTTGAGTTTTCAAGGAAATTTTTAGGTTGAATTATAAAACTCAGCTCGAAAAGCATACACGCAAGCAGAGTAATGAGGAAAAAGTGATTTTTAGAGGGAAAACAATTGGGAGGAATGGGGTTAAATGGGTAGGGTGTAAAAATAAAATCATTTTTACCATTCACAATTATGAGTTGTAGATGCATATTTGTACCCCTATCTTTGATGGTGCAATAAGAGAGACTTGTCCATCATAACAACATGGTACAAAAATTGATGGTTGGAGGAGAAGATAAACTTTATTTAAGAATTTTGACACTTGTTAATTGTGAAACCCAAAAAAATGATGATACTTTTGATATTTCTATTGTGCAATGCTATTGTGTTAGACAATATTATGAAGTGGTGTTTTTACATGTGGTGATTTCACTATTGCATAGGTGGGATAGGCACTGACAATTATTCCATACTTAGGTTTGAGATAATTTTTTAGGATTCAAGAGTTCTTTTTAAAATATAATCTAATGAATTATGATTGTGAAATTTGCATATGAGGTTGCAGGCACTAGAATATCAACAAGATCATCCATATGCATTGGAGATAATACTAACACTTTTGAGGATTGAGAACTATGCATTACTATCAACAATGAGGTTGTACCATTCTCTAATACTAAATATAGAGTTTGAGTAAGCACTCCTAACCACACTAGTAGAGAGATGGTAATTGAAGATGAATACCTTTCAATTGCCTTGTGAAGATTCTATAATAAAATTGAAGGATATTTAGAGGATCCTATGGATCCATATTTGAGATACTCCTATTCACATCAACCAATCATAACAGAGATGTTGGAGAGAATGAGATACCACCCTCACTTTAGACTTGTCAGATATGTCATTGAGATATCATTGAGATTAATATCACATACATAGGGGTGCCTTGATAAGTAGGTAACACTATTGACATCTTTGATATTAGGGGTCTTGCTCTTAGACACTAGCAAGGGGTATTCCAGTAGGGGTTGGGGGAGGTGGTTTGAGATATGCTAGAGTTTTAGATATTTTTTTCCTAACATCTAGTCATCTTGACATTATACTGCACATTACATAGCTTCACTTATAAAGGTAATAAGGGGATCACATACTATACACATATTTAGATGTGGGTATGGGAGTATATTATAGTGGTATGATTTCTAGGGTTATCAGTATGATTGATGATGCAAAGGTACTTTGGTCCTACATAGGGCCTATAATTTTGTGGTGGTATATGGGTGGTCACTCAATGGAGTCTTGGGGTATGTGAGGCAACAAATTGATGATCTACATGGCCTAAATATGACATGGTAACCCTATAAGGGACATCTAGGTTGGGTTGAGGATGCATATAGGCTAGCATGGGTAAAATGACAAAGATAGGTGGTCAATTCATGTAGAGAGTAAGATCTCTTCCAAATATGAGTGCATGGTCCATTAATTTGGGCTATAACAAAATATACCACTAGATCTATTTGGTATTGATAGTCATCTAGAAAGGAAGGATTTGGGGGACCATTGAATTTAGATTCCCATATGAAATTAGGCAAAAAAAATCCATTCATTTCTAACTTAGGGTTGGATGACCATAGGGTCATGTAAAGACACTAATACGGTACTAGACCTTTTGTCCATAACAAACCATATTGGTTGGATTGAGGGCAACCTAGAAGATGAGGTTAGATTGAAGAGTAAGGTGGGTAGAACAATAGGTGTCATCCCTAGTTAAACAATGATAGTAGTATTATGAGCTCTAGAGGAGGAAATCCATATTAATGACTTGAGGGGTTGTAGGGGCTATGGTATCCATTATGGTAGGGGAGGTTGAACCTAGTATATTAGCATAGTTAGTGGTGGAGGAAATGCAGAATATCTTAGCTTTTTAGATGACCAGTTTATAGGCAATGGTGAAATCCTTGAAGGTTGAGTGTGGCATAATATAGACAAAGGTAGTGGCACACATGTAGGAGCATGAGAAATTATCCTACCATATATATGCATAATAAGCCATTATTCTTAGCCTAATGGATAAGCATGATGTAATTATGGTGAAAACCATAGTCCTAGCAGGTGGCCATGATAGCCAATTCATTTAGTCATTGCTAGATAAAATGATAGTGAATTAGTATATACAATGCCAATCTCATTTAGTTTTAATGTCATGATCCACCTTGGTAGGACTCTTTAATGAGAAAAACTATGTATTGAAATGATGATTTAGTACTTAGTTTTGATGCATTTGAATGATTTTATGCATTTATTGTTATGATTTTATGTTATATGGATATGGTGTTGCTGATGTTGTGCTTGGGTGTAGGATTAGGTGCTCTCATGGATGGCTAAGAAATTTGACCATTGAGAACGAGATACCAAAAGGGAAATGATGTGACAAACAACTTTAGGGTAAGATGTACCCAGGGTAACAAGTGGTTACCACATGTAGTTTAAATTTAGGCACTCATACAGTTGTACTTGTGGGTAGTCATCATCATATTAAAAATCCATCCACTATATAAGTAGATAACCTTGAAGTTATCGTAATAGTATTTTGAGCACTAGATAGAAGTAAGGAATGATGGTGCATTACTCCATATTGCTTAATTTTGTGTGTTAATCTTCCCTACACTAGCGGTTGCTTGCTTCTTGTGATGAGAATGCTATTAATGGAAATAGATTAAAAGTATCATATGATGATATATTAATAAGATGAACTTATTAATAATTAAGGTATATTACCTTGAACATTAGATTTTAATGCTATAGTAATATTAATAAGGTGAATCTATTAATATTTGCAATTTATTATTATTTCTAATGTTGAGTTACATATTAATAAGGCAAACTTATTAATATTGATAATTATCTATGATAATTAATATTTTCTAATGTAAAAGTAATTATATATATACATATAATAATACAAACTTATTAATAATGATAATTATCTTTGATAATTAATATTTTCTAATGTAAAAGTAATTATATATATATTAATAAGGTGGACTTATTAATATATACATATATACTTTATAAACATTAGAAAATCAAGAACATTAAAAATAATGACAATTATGAAAAGACTTTGCATTGATTAATTAAAAGGAAGAACGAATTGTTTTCAGGTGGTTGAGAAATTCATTACTTGAGGACTATCTCCTTGAACCTTATTAAGAAAATGAAAGGAAGGAAAAAAATAAGAGATCCACATGCTTTGGGAGAACAAGTTATAGGACAAAGAGCTTGGAGGCAATGTGTTGGAAAAATACAAGAGGTTTGCATTGTCAGAATTTGCATCTTCTACTTCCCATAACTTCTAAAAATTACAGATAATCCTTTACCATATTATTTGGAACTCTTGCATTGAATAAAATGTGATATGATTTTCATATTTCTAGAATGTATTACAAAATACCGTGAAAAGTAGAACCATAGAGAAAATCTTTCTAGAATCATTCAAGAATATAAAAATATTAGGGTTTCCATTTGTGCGTAGTTTTATTGATTAAAGAATATAGAAAACTAAGGAAAGATAAAATATAAATAGTGGAGTATTTATATTTTGAAATGATTAGAATATCAAAAATTTAAGGTTTCCACTTGTATGTAGTTTTCTTTATTAAAGAATATAGAAAACTAAGGAAAATAAAATATAATTTTTCTTGATTACTAAGGAAAATAACATATAAATAATGGAGCATTTATATTTTGAAATAATTAAAATGAATTGAAAAAATAAATAAAACCTTTATATTTTTGTGCATGAAATTAAAAGTAACTAAACCCTAAGTTTCAATTGTTTGTCTTTTACATCGTCTTTCTTTGGGAGACACAATAATAATCATGAGTTGATTTAATAAATTGTAAGAGCTTTAATTTTGATGCAGTAGTAGACCCAACACCTCCCCAAGAAGGTTTAATACAAATTGATATTTTTTTCTTCCACAATTTGACAATTAACAACCTTCATTTTGGTCATCCACACAATAATTGTACAATCAAATGGGCAGTCATTCGATTCAACAAATCATTCAATACAATAATCATACAATAGGTTTTTCTAGCTGTACAACTTGACAATTGTACAATGTCTTAACAAATGTACACTCCAGGTAGTAACCGTACAACCCAGGCAATAATCGTACAACTATGCAACCGTTCACTTGTTCACTCACTGCTTAATGGCTGTAGTTTATCTTATAGTTGTACGATTTCAACCCTAACACTAATTATACCATTCAACTTTATAAGATAGGTTCATTGCACTCCAAATTAATATTTTACATTGTCTTCAATCTATTCTTCCACATCATTTAGGGGTAATTTTTCCTTCTTGTTGTACATTCGATATTGCTCCCAATAACTCACAATTGCACTACTTTTACTCCATTCTTCGATACCATTCAAATGAAATCCTACACACCCAGGTTCCTACAACATGCAATAAAATACTTACAACCGTATGATCCCTGATGATACTACAATACCTCACAATCACACGGTCCCTCACAACCATACAATGGCTTGCAATTGTATGATTTATTGTAATCATAAAATACCTTGCAATCATACAACTCTATGTAATTGTACAATACCTTGCAATCGTATAATATCTCACAGTCATATGATTTCTTATAATCATACAATCTCTCCCAATTGTGCAATTTGTTTCCAATTGTACAACCTTCTATACGCCAACTACAACAACTTCTATGACTTATTTGCTCCTTGTAAGGTCTTCTCTTCAAGGATAATATAGTTGAGTTGTTTTCAATTGTACAATGTCTTCTTTGTATGACTTCCCCTATCATACAATATCTTCTTGAATCATACAGTACCAGTTTTCTTTTTGTATAATTATCAAATTATTATTGTATGATATCTTCTATTGTTTAGTTGTACATTTAATTTTCCAAGGTAATTTTCACCATCGAACAATTAAATAATTTCTCCAACATCCTCAAATACGTAATTAGTTGTTGTATGATGTATTTGATTGAACGATAATCATTCCAATTCTTACAGTGAGAAGTTTGACAACCCATTTTCCTATTGTATGATTTAATTTAATTGAATGGAGATTGAAATATCATTGGATGACTATTAAAGTCCTTGTGCATCTCTTGAAGTTTTCTTGCTAGCACATAAACCAGATCTTTCCATTGGTGTATCAACCAGGTCTCTCATTTGAATGGTACATTAGTTTTTCTCTCTTGTAGGAAATAGTTTCAAATAACTTTTCTACTTCATGGTTACTCCTTTCTATCACTGAAACTTTATATAGAAGGCTTTATACCTTCAATTGACCTCATCTACAAACCTCCAGAACTATCCCCAAACCTTCAAAACAATTCCTTCTCATAAGTACCTTTTGCCTCAATTCTATTTTTTTTTAGTATTCTTCTATGCTTGCGGTGCTCCACTACAACCTGCAACTCAATTATTAGCAATACAATGACCAATAAAAAATTATTATTCAACATTCAACAATAATAGTGACTCAAGGTTATTTAACAAATATTATTCATTGATTCTTCAAGAATACACGACTGAATTATTTGAAATACTTTTCCCTTATTTCCTCTTCCGAGTCAACCCTCTTTTTTAAGACAACATTAATTTATAATTTTTATATCAGTCACATAACGGCCAAGAAGTTGACCTTCCATATCCATGATGGTTCATATTATATAGTGGTAGGGCGATAGGATACTTCGCATCATACTCACCAGGTAAAAAAAATATTTCATGAGATCCAACTCATGAAGTGTTCTTACAAGTTATTACCACTCTACTTAGCTATCTACACAAGTCCAACTTCATTATCTTGTCATGGCCTTCTGCTGAGGATCAAACCTCCTTGTATAGAATGCACTTAGCTTTAGTTTCACCTTACCCTATTGCGACACCTCCATCTAGCCACAATCAACATGCACTTTGTTTGTGACTTCCTCTTGGTTCCAACACTTGCGCATAGAGTGATTTTGTCCTCCACAACTTCCACAAGGATGTAGGTTCAAACAACTAGTTACTACATGTCTAGATACTCCATACTAACTATAACAACCCATTCCTGAACCTTCATTCCTTGTATTACTCTCTCCTTTCATAAATGTAGTCCCACTACTTCCTATCGGACCTGCATACCCAAGGCCTTATCTCTAGTATTATGGGTATTTTCACACCCTACCCATATATTCCTAATACTTTGCCATTGTACCCCATTATTTTTATCAACTTGGAGCCAATTCCTGTAGTGTGCCTTTCAAAGCATCCAAATTCTTCATCTCCACTTTGACCTTGATCATCAACACAATGTCCTTCACCATACTCTGAAGTACCATTATCATTATTAGTTTTGACAACATGGCCTTTATCATGGCCAACAATGACCTGATGAGGTTCATATTCCTCCACCATATCTTTATCACTTATTTTCTTCTCTTTCCCCTTATCTATTGTAGGAGTCATTGCACTATCTTCTTCATCATCACTACTATTGGTGACCTGGACCATCAACCTCTTTTCCATGCCTAGCCTCTTACATGTGTCCACCTTTTCCTCCACTTGTTTCACAACCTCTTTCAACACTGACTCTTCTCCTTGCAACTTGGTTTCATAACCCTTACTATTAGTGACTTGGGTTATGTATCTCTTCCTTGTGCTTTTTGTTTTGCTTGCCTCTACCATTTCCTCCTCATTATTCATTATTGTTGGCTTATCATTTAAGTCTGATACGAGACTAGAATATATGTGATGACCAATAATACTTATCGGTGGTACCCATATTTTAAAAGAATATTTGCATATTCTCCCAAAAAATCCTTCACACCATGTGGGATTTCATTCATATTTTCCATTGTACCTTTTTCTATGGGTTTCGTGATGAAAGTAAACCAAGCTTCCTTCTTCTTTCCCTCCAAGGATTGCTTTTCTATACCTTGACACACCGTAGATCTACTATCCACTTCTTTCCCATTGTTCATCAATGGAATTAATGTGTACCTCTTATCATTCTTTTCAATGGTGTAGGTGTTCTCCCTACCATCATGCACTACCTTTTTATCAAACTACCACATTCTACCCAATAAGACATGACATGCATCCATCGACATGATGTTATATAGAACCACATCTGTATAAGAGCCAATTTGGAGGTCTACCATACACTATTCTATTATCAAAATTTGTTGTCCCTTTTGCAACCATGACACCTTATATAGATTTGGATGTTTCATTCTCTTTAAACCAAGTTTTTCCACCATCTCTTTTGACACCAAATTATCTATGTTTCCACTATCTACAATCACCTTGCAATATTTTTCCTTGATTTATAAATTGTCCTAAATAGGTTTCTTCTTTGCTTAGGTTCATGCACCTCTTTTGCTGGTTTCAATAACACCCTATCTATCATAAGGAATTCTCCTTGTTCTGGTTCTTCTATGTGCTTTGGTGATGCAATGTTGTATTCATATGCTTGTACAACTTGGTTATGTGTATCCTTTCAATTCTAGCTAGTTTATTGCTCTTAAGGGCACTCAAATGCCATATGTTCAGCCTCTTCACATCTATAGAATTTTACAACAAAACCATGTCATCTTCCTCTACCAAATACACATCATCCTCTCGATGATTCACCTTTTTCCCAAGTGATTTGATTGGAATCACATTGAAAAGTACTAGCTCCTATTTTTTCTTCATTACAAACTTTTACTTCCTCCTCTTTAGTGTTGCTTACATCTTCGACTTGAATGCCCCTCTTTTGGGAATTCTCAAATGCATCCAACCGAGCAATGATTCCCCTCATCGTCTCTACCACATCCATGACTCGAGGTCCTTACAATATTTCTCTTCTTTGTTGTGTCATATCTCCTTAGGTCTGTATCACTTCCCACTCCTCAGATGTATTTTGGCTCTGATACCAAATGATGCAGTAACAAACCCAACACCTCCTCAAGAAGGTTTAATACAAATTTATATTTTATTCTTCCATAGTTTGATAATTAACAATCATTCATTTTGGTCATCCACATAATAATCATACAATCAAATGGGAAATCGATTTATTCAATAAATAGTTCAATAAAATAATCGTACAATAGGTTTTTCCAACTGTACAACTTGATAATCGTATAATGGATTAACAACTATACACTCCAGGTAGCAACCGTACAACCTAGGCAATAATCTTACAACCAAGCAATCGTTCACTTGTTCACTCACAGCTTAATAATTACAATTTATCTTACTGTTATACGATTTCAACACTAACCCTAATTATACCATTTCACCTTTGTAAGATAGGTTTGTTGTACTCCAAATTAATATTTTACATTGCCTTCAATCTATTCTTCCACACCATTCAAAGGTAATATTTCCTTCTTGTTGTACATTTGATATTGCTCCCAATAACTCACAACTGCACTACATTTACTCCATTCGTCACACCATTCAAATGAAATCCTACACACCCAGGTTCATGTAATCATGCAATAAAATGCTTACAACCGTATGATCCCTGGTGACCCTACAATGACTCACAATCACACAGTCCCTTGAAACCATACAATGACTTGCAATTGTATAATTCCTTGTAATCGTACAATACCTTTAAACCATACAACTCCATGGAATCATACAATACCTCTCAATTGTACGATTTATTGCAATCGTACAATACCTCGTAATTATACAATTTCTTGTAATCATACAATATCTCCCAATTGTACAATCTGATTCCAATTGAACAATCCAAATAAAGTAACAACTACAACAACTTCTATGACTTCTTTTCTCCTCGTAAGGTCTTCCCTTCAAGGATCATATAATTGAGTTGCTTTCAATTGTACAATGGTTTCTTTGTATGATTTCCCCTATCGTATGATGTCTTCTTGAGTCATACAATGTTAGTTATCTATTTGTACAATTGTCAAATTCTTATTGTACGATATGCTCTATCATTCAGTTGTACGATTTAAATTTCTTAGGTAATCTTCACGATCGAACAATTAAATAATTTCTCCAACATTTTCAAATATGCAATTGGCTGTTGTATGATGTATCTGATTGAACAATAATAATTCCAAGTCTTATTGTGAGAATTTTGACAACCCCTTTTCCTATTGTACAATTTAATTTAGTTGAACGAATATTGAAACATCATTGGATGACTATGATCCCCTGTGCATCTCTTGAAGTTTTCTTGCTAGCACATAAACCAGATTGGTGTATCAACCAGGTCTCTCATTTTAAGGGTACATTAGTTTTTATCTCTTGCAAGAAATAGTTTCAAACAATTTCTCTACTTTATGGTTACTCTTTTCTATTGCTGAATCTTTATATGAAAGACTTTATGACTTCAATCACCCTCATCTGTGAACCTTCAGAACTACCCCCAAACCTTCAAATAATTTTTTCTCACAAACACCTTTTGCCTCAATTCTATTTTTTTCTTTAACATTATTCTGTGCTCGTTGTGCTCCACTACAACCTATAACTCATTTATTAGCAATACAATGACCAATAAAAAATATTATTCAACATTCAACAACAATAGTGACTCAAGGTTATTTAAAAAATATTATTCATTGATTCTTCAATAATACACAACTGAATTATTTGAAATCATTTTCTCTTCTTTCCACTCCCAAGTCAGCCCTCCTTTCTAAGACAAAATATTAATTTATAATTTTTAGAGCAGTCACATAACAACCAAGAAGTTGGCCTTCCATCTATGTGATGATTCAACTTTTGTAGTGGTAGGGCGGTAGGATGCTCTGCATAAAGTTTTTATGTATAGTATTTTTATTATTAAAAGAATATATATATATATATCTCACAGTGTTACACGAGGATGTCTCCCCCCATGAGGGATGCGTCCCCCCGTTCCCCATGTCCCCTAGCACGAGGGGACGACATTGGGGATGTTTCCCCTCATCCCTCTTTTGGGGAACGACTAGGAAACGTCCCCGGGGACACTTGAGGCCTACGAAATTATATCCTTGAGACGTCCCCTATTTTGGGGCATCCCTGGGGATGGCCAACAATTTCCCATGGCTGGGCATCCTCAACCAAAAGAAAAACTAAGAAAAAAATAAAAAATGAAAATTTAATAAAATAAAAAGCATTGAACATTTGTGTTCTTCAATCTGTTCTTTAGTACATTGTTGATATGCAGTGGTTTCTTATTTCAAATGTTCATGCTTAAAAATAAAATTTAAAAATAATAATGATAATAATGATTGTTTTCACTCCAACTCAAAGACGACTTCTTAGAGACAAAATAAATCCATCTTTGAGGAGCACTTGAGGCTATTAATAGAAGACAATAAATTGAATAATTAGACAATTTTTGCTTACTGAAGTAGTAACCATATAACCATGTTTGGCTTACAGAATTGTATTAGTAGAAACTATTTGAAAACCCCTGTTACCCCATTTCAATACCATGAAAAGTTAGATGTAAGCATCTTATATCTACCTGAAAAATATCTGCCACAAATTCTAGATGAAAGTTTCTATCCCAGATAGTTCCAATAAAATCTAGTTCCATTAAAATATTCTCTTTCTTTAGACTAATTAACCATTTCCCCTTTACAAGTACCCTTATCACGCAAAATAATTTAAATACATGCTCCCCTTTTGTCCACCAAGCTGAAATTTCTCCACGACCGTCAACGGATGAAACAACCAACCTACAAATGATAAAATGGCTCAAAGGAGAATGTACTAGGAAGGGTTTTTAGGTTTGTGTTAGTGATTGGGTAGGGCACCAACCTATCTTTTAGTTTTTATTTAACTTTTAATTTTGAGGTTTGTGAAGGGCTTTCTGCGCTAAATGCTATGGTGAATAAGGTGGAAACAATGCTTAGGTTCAAAGGTCAAGGTTTGCAAGTTGGTTCTATTATCATTTACTTCTTTGCATTTGCACGACTGTTTAAAAATCTTGCGTGTTAAATTAAAATGGCCAGGGCTACTTATAACATCCATAAACCCAAAAGCTTCGCTAGAGTTACTATGAAGAACCCTAATAACATAAAATCAATATAAAATATGTATTGACATTATGAAATGTTGATTATTATCCCTTGATTTTTGATGCATTAAGATGCGCAATATTATTTCTCTAGGAATGAAAACCCTACTATAGGTACGCAATTGTAAATACAACTTGATTGGTATAATAATAAAGGTTAAAATATTTTAGATATAAAATTTAAGGCTCAAATGTTCAATGTTCAGTGCTTTTTATAGTAGCTGACCATTTATGTTGATTGCTGTCATTTTTGAACAGTTAGTGACTGTAAAGTTTTTACAAAATGACAATATTTGCTTGAACATTGGTGGTTGAAAAAATGATGACTGTTATAAACTTATAAGTTATAACTTATACTTATTGTTTGAATGTTAAAACTTAAAAGTTAGAAGCTGAATAATGTGACATTCATTACTTGGGCAATAGCAACTAATTTGGTTAACTGTTAGAGATTGGCAGATTGCACTTGATATCCTTGGTTGAAACTTCAAGTTATATTTGTTGAAACAATTAAATGACTGCACCTAGTAACTAATATCAATATGAATATCCTAATATCATTTTTGTTGTGTAGAATTCTGAATGTGTAGATTATTCTAAATTTATAAAATATTTCAATTTTCATAGTATTATATCGGTCGTCCCCAAGCCGTCCCCTAAAATCGACTGGCTGTCCCCTGTCGTCCCTCGAAACCCATCCTCCCGTCCCCTAGGCTCGTGGAACCTTGTATATATATATATATATATATATATATATATATATATATATATATATATATATATATATATATATATATAAGTGAAACTTAATAGAGCACTTAATAGAGCTTTTGAAAAAAAATGGATGTGGGTTAAATACTAAGTGAACATTGGGTTTATTTTTAAACATTGAGCTAATGGAAAATTTAAAATGGGATAATTGAAAATTATTATATTTTAAATAGAGTATTGAATGAATTTTAATTATTTTATATTATAGGGGTAAATGAAATAAATGTTTTTTTTTAAGAGAATCTATATTAGGGTTTGGCTTTATAATGTTTCATTTATTTTAAATGGGAATTATAGTGAATGATAGGTATGTTTTATAAAAGAGTTTTGGACTATTATTCAATTTTCTCTATTTATATTTGTTTTTTTAGAGAAATAATATAGTTGGAAATTGAATTATGTTTTTAAAAAATAGAATGGATTATTAAATAGTATATGTTCATTTTATAGTTTGGGAATAAAATGAATAAAAGTTATATGTTTTATTTTATGATAAAGAAGTCTTAATTTAATAATGGAAGAATATGGTTAGATGTTTGGACGTGGAATCCAAGGAAAAAGGAAAAAAACTTATGGGGGTTTCTTTAAAATGCAAGTAGATATGTAAAATGGGTGTACATTGTATGTATTGAATACTTTTTCTAGAGGAAATTATGAGAGTACTTTGATTACACTAAATGAAATGTGTTTTCTTGAGGAAAACTTATGGGGGTTTTCCTCCTTGCTTTCAAATGAATGAAAGAAGAGAATATGTATGTTGTTTA
Source organism: Wollemia nobilis (assembly GCA_028583015.1). Taxonomy (NCBI): domain Eukaryota; kingdom Viridiplantae; phylum Streptophyta; class Pinopsida; order Araucariales; family Araucariaceae; genus Wollemia; species Wollemia nobilis. The sequence continues at coordinate 1,794,803 of JAQPPZ010001195.1, forward strand.
TAGATGCATTGAATAGAAACATGCATTTAGGTTTGCATTTTTATCATAATGGAGTTGTCCTGATCCCTTACCTATTCACTCCTCGAAAGAACTCAAGGAGAGTCCAAACAAGGGAAGACTTCAAATGGCTTTGGAGAAGTTATTTGTATATCATATTTAAGAAGAGAAAATAATTATTATGTATATTTGAGATGGGTATTGTAAAACAAAGGTGTTTTTAAATATGAAAAGTGAATCTAATTCCCTACTTTGAATAGATAAAATTCTATATGTTAGATAGAGGAATTTGATTAAAGCTTTAACATTGCAATATCCCTCTCATTATAGAATGTATGCTTTAAAATCTCATATACACCCTTTTGATAAAGTAGATGTTGTACTTTATTTTATACAAGTAAATTGATAGAATGTTAACTGATATGATGAAGAGAGGATATAAAATAGAGATAGAAATAATGCTTTTATGCTTTATTGTGGGATTAGATTTTGTACCCATGGGGGTTATCCTTAGATGACCAAGCCTAGAAGAACCTTAAAAGATGAATCCAAACATGAGGTAGTTGCAGTGTAACGACACCTAAGAATTTTTGCTATGGGAACTTATGATAAAAGAACTTCAAAGTGAACCCAAATATGGGAAGTCTTTGGGAAAGATTTAGGTGGAGTAGCTTGAATCCTCTTTTCCAACCGTGGAGGTTTGGATCCTATTAGCAAATTGGATTTGGTGATGGAACCTTGAATGATGTTGGGTATCCATGTGAGGGATATCACGCGGAGTGATAGTCACCTCAATTAAACCATCACAAAGATGGGATAATTGAGCATTGTGGTTCTACACATGGTGTAATGTGTAAACTAAGAGACTTTATGCCTAAGTACTAGTATAAAAAGACTTATATTAGTAAAGGAATTAACATCCATTTTCTCGAGAGACCAAGATAGGTTTAATTCCTACATTCATAGAGATTGTTAGGAAATGGGGTGACCATGTATAAACATCCTTTAAGCCATGGAGGTGTAGAAGGTGAACCCCAAAGAATTTATGAGAGATTGGATAATCTTGTCCACTCGATGGATGTCTGCAACATCTTGTACTCAAAATATGGTGAAGTCTTTGTGATTATAATATTGATTGGTACATCTTTTGTGAACCTTAAAAAAAATTCTCTCTCCTAGGTTGGTTAGATTTGGGTTGTTACAATTCACATTAGAGCTCTAGGTCATAGGAATAGCAACTTCCATGGAGTGAAACATAGGATTAGCTAGAATTGATGAGTGAATTTTGGAAGAAAGGATTCTTCCATTGGGAATGAAACCTTACATGGAGTAAGTGTGACCATTGATATTATTAGTGGATGATAATACTCTTGGAATGGCACCTTATGTGGAGTAATTGTGACCATTGATATTATCAAGGGATAATATTTTTTGTTAGTTCATGAGGATGATGAAACTAACTAGAAGTTAGGAGTACAATTTGGAGGAAATTGTAACCTAACTCAACTTCTTTTGTGGATAAGAAAAATATACCTTATAGTGGAGAAAGCATAACTAAGATTATTTTCAATGGAGCGATAAGGGTTATAACCAAATGACACCTTGTGGGGATACAAGTGTGATTGTGACCATTACCAAAATAATGTTAATGGTCTAAGTTAGTTCATGGGAAGATGTAACTAACCTTTTGAAGTACAATTGGGAGAAATTGTAACTTATCCAACTCCTTTGTATGGCCAAGAGAGATGGCACCCAAGATAAGGAGAGGAAGAAGAGAATATTATTAGAATCCAAGGCCAGTTAGACATGATGGAACCAAAAGAGAAAATTCTAGGAATCCAAATAGAGAGGTAGAAAACCTCATTATTGTTGACTCTTTATTATAAGAGAAAATAGAGAAATAGAGGAATAACTGAATCAACAAAGGTAGTTGTTGGAAATGGTAGTGAATCCGACATAATATAAATTTTAAGGTTAGACAGGAAAGGAATCTTTGGTAGTAATATTAGAATGGTGGGACACCTATAAGGTTGGTTAAAACATTCAGACAACACATTTGCAATAGGAAGAATTTATTCTAGCATTTAGGAAAATGTTCCTCATAGAGCAATAGTATATAGAGAAATTCAAGGAATTTTCCACACTTCACCAAGGAACGAAGACAGTGGAGGCTTACTACTAGAAGTTTTCTAAGATTCTCAAACATGTACCTGATTATAAATAGATAAGAAGATGAAGATATATAAGTTTATCCTAAGAGTGGATCCTAAGATTATATTGGTAGTGCATATGCATAAGTATGAAACCTTGTAAAGGACATATGGTCTAGCTCGACCAACCAACAGCTAAATAAGTCTCACTTCAACTATGCAGAATTGTTTGAAGAGGATTGACAAGCCCTAAGGAAATGATAAAGTGCTATACTTATAAAGTGGGAATAGTAATAGAACAAGAAGGATTTAGTGATGGAAATATAGGTGGGTAGGTTCATAGTTTCCATGCAAATCAACTATGTGAAGTAGTGATCACCTTGGTTAACCCATCGTGAAGATGGAATATCCAAGCATAAAGGACTAGTAGTTCAATGTGGAGGTGCAACTAACTAGACATAAAGGCATTACACCCAAAAGAACCATCATAGACTGGCTTATGATGGGTTATGAGAATTGGCATCTATATGTAGTTTCTCTACATGCATTCGATATCATCTTAGGTATGGACTAGTTAGAGGCTCATGAGACCCTAATTAACTCCCAAGAAAGATGAATATATTATACAAATAAAGATAAGTAGAGACTAAGAGTCTATAATGAGCAAGGATAATTTCGATATATGTTGATGTCAACAATGCAACTAAAGAAATCTATTAGAAAAGGTGGTATGGTCTATGTCATAAATCTAAGCCATAAGACCAAGAATGATAAAAAGGAAGAGGTGTTTTAAAAACACCCAATTTTGCAAGAATTTAGGGACGTGTTCCATAAAGACCTTCTTGGAATTTTGCCAAAGTGAGAGTTAAATTTCACCATTGAACAAATACTAAGAATTAAACATATACATAGAAATCCTTATAGGATAAATACTATCAAATTGCATGAGTTGAAAGTTCAAATTCAAGGATTGCTAGAAAAGGGGTTGATTAAACCCAGTGTGTCACCATGGGATGCACCCATCCTTTTATTAAAAAGAAATATGGTTCACTTAGATTGTGTATCGAATACCGAATGTTGAACAAAGTAACCATCAAAAAATAGATATCCTTTGCCTAGGATTGAGGATCTATTTGAAAAACTAAGGGTGCAACCATATTTTCTAAGATTGACTTGAAATCATATTATCACCAATTGAGAATTTGTGAGGAGGACACTCACAAAATTTCTTTTAAGACCTAATATGTGTATTATGAGTTCACAATATTACCTTTTGGGTTGACCAATGCACTAACAACATTCATGAATCTGATGAACAATATATTTAGAAAGTAGTTGGATCAATTTGTATTGATATTTCTAGATGATATCCTGATATATTCTAGAAATAAGGAAAAACATGACATAAACTTGAGGATAGTGCTTGAAATGCTAAGAAAGAACCAACTCTATGGAAATTTGTCAAAATTTGACTCTTATGTCCCAGAGGTGAAATATCTAGGGCACATCATATATGTAGAAGGAATTATAGTAGACCCCAAGAAGATTGAGGTCATTTTGAGTTGGTCACCACCCACTAGTGTGTCTAAAGTATGGAGTTTCATGGGCATTACAGGTTACTATAAAATATTTGTAAAGGACTATTCCAAGATCACCTATCCAATAACCAATCTTAAAATAAAAGAAAAGGAAAAAAATTGATAGATAAGTGTGAGGATGTTTTTGAGTTTCTTAAGCAAAAGCTTACTACAACACTTATACTGAAGAATATATATCCCAAGGGGATATTTTTAGTTTGTATTGATGCATCAATGGAAGAGCTAGGAGAAGTGCTATCCAAATATGAATCAGTTATAGCATTTGAGTCAAGGAAAATTAAGAAGAATGAGGTAAATTATGCTACACATGATTTGGAACTAGCAATGGTTGTGCATACACTCAAGATGTGGTGGTATTACCTGCTAGGAAAATCCTTTAAGAGCTGATCATCAAAGTTTGAAATACATCTTCACTCAACCTATGCTCAATGCTAGACAAAGAATATGGATAGAGTTCTTAGCTGAGTATGAATTTGGTATAGAGTATATCAAAGGCAAGGAGAACAAGGTTGCTGATGCCTTTAGAAGAAGGCATATAGCTTCTATGACCCACAATCACATAGACTTGATGGACCAAGTTAGGAAAAAGCAATCACAGGATCAGTATTGCAATGACATTCAAGAAAAAATGATAAGAAATCCTAGGGAAAACAAGGATTTTGGCATAAAATATGGGCTTTTATGCTTTAAAGATAGGGTTTTCATACCAAATATTGGTGATTTAAGGAGATTGATCATGTAAGAGGCGCATAGATATCCTTATTATGCTCACCCTAGAGGGGTTAATATGAAGAAGAATATGAAAAAACCTTCTATTGGTCAGGTAGAAAGGTAATATATCATTTATTTTGTCGCAAGATGCACAGAATGCCTGAAAGTGAAAGCTGAGCATAGGCATCCAACAAGAAATTTATATCCACACAATATAATTATGCAAAAATGATAGGTCATATCAATGGACTTTATTGTGGGACTTCCTAAGAATAGGTACCAACATGACATAATCCTCATTATGGTTGATAAATTGACCAAGGTTGCACACTTTATTATTGGGAACACCAAAGATGATGCTCTAGTTGTGGCTAATATATTTGTCAAAGAGATATTTAGGTTGCATGGATTTTCTGAAGTGATTATCTGAGACAAAGATTCTAAATTTACATCTACATTCTGGCAAGCTCTTCATCATGCAATTGGTACAAAGCTAAACATAGGTTCTGCATACAATCCAAAAATAAATTATCAAACTAAGAGGGTAAACTAGGTCTTGGAAGACATGCTTCACATATACTGCATGGACCAGAAGTCTCGATGGGAAGACTTTTTGTATCGCATAGAATTTACATATAATAATGGTCATCATGCTTCCTTGGGTATGACCTTGTTTGAATCCTTGTATGGTAGGAGATGTAAAATTCCTCTATCTTATGATAATCCAGAGGATCAGGTTATCATCAGATCAAACATGGTTCAAGTTATAGAGGAAAAACTTAGGATGATCAAACAGAGGCTTAAGAAAGTCGTCGATCGATATGAAAAGAATACCTAGAGAATTATTTATGGAAGACAGTATTTTTAAGAGTTAAACCTATGAAAAATGCCATCAAGTCTTTGATCCCTGATATGTTGGGCCCTTTGAGATGATTGTGAAGATAAGTCCAATAGCTTATCATCTTGCCTTGCCACCCAACCTATCAAATATCCATGATACTTTCCATGTATCCCTACTTAGGAGATATATTGATGATCCTGACCATGTATGGAATATTTTAAATTTACATATATATGATCCCTTAGTGATTGAGGTAAGTGTAGACACCTAAAACGCGTCATGTCGATGGTGACTACTCATATGGGACATGCTACAAGACCATATGGAAGATCTTGGATAGACTCCAAGATAGAGCAGTGGTTTTAACCACTCAATTTGGGCTCCTTGGCCTAATCAGCTCAAACCGCTGTTGAGACCTATGGTCTACAGTCTGAACCACTGCTGACACCCATGGTTCATAGTCTAGGCCGCAGCTGTCACCCATGGTCTAGAACTAAAGTTCAGTTGGCCTTCATCCGAGCCAAATCGGTTTGAACGACCATTTGTTCTAGAAGAGGGTAGTTGAAGGATGGAAGATTCTAGAGGCTTCCAATCCAACTGTCCCAACCACCTCTTCTTGATCTTGGCTTCTCCATGAAGCCACCCCTAGCCCTTGGGTAATCCTATAAGTACCCCTCAAAATTAGGGCAAACTATCAAGTGAGCATTGGAGATTAAAGCAGTGAAGCCCTATCGGATTGTAGACTCACCTGAGTGTATTGAGAGAGTTTTGTTGCCATTCACTTGCCAATTCATCAAGCATCATGTCAATTTGTGCCATGGATGCCCTAAGGAGCTAGAATGCCAAGAAACATGAATTCGGGCAAACGGAGGCCCAATTGTGCAATTCAACCGCCAAACCAGTCAGAGGACATCAAGGCGACCCTTGATCATCAATTTGACAAGGAGGATCAAGCCCACAACCCTGGATTTGGAGGGCAAAACTACTTTGTTGCTCATCATGGCTGACAACCATGGTGTATAGTGCAGACCACTCATTTGAGCTATGGTTTGCAATCGGTGAAAGATCTCCTTACTATTATTTTTGCATTATATTTCATTAGGTTAGATTAAGCATTTTAGTGGTTTATTTAGCATTTGTAGAGACTCTGACCGATAGAATTAGGGTTTTCATTAGGTTTACTTCATTATGGAAAATAGGACATAATTAGCTCATTTCTATGTTATCATGCTTCATTTCATGTAATCAATCCATTAGATAGATAGTTATACTTTCTATTTATATGTTTCAATTAATATTTTCAAGTATTGCATAGGTTTAACATGCTTTATTCATTTTCTTGATTTCATTAGTGTTATGGCATCTTTATGTTCATATTCTTTAAAGGGCCTCATCATGAGAGGTTGCCTATGCTTTTAATGCTTTTATGTTGTTTCTTGACCATAGGAAAGCAGATTCAAAGGAGATTCAACCATCCAATTCCTTCCTCAACATGGAGAAGAGGGTCAACTCCACCCTAGAGCAGTTCGTGTCACCCCGAAGGGCCTAAAACTCACATTTACCCTTGAGAGGGAACATTGTTTTTTCCTACTATAATAAGAGTATCAAAATGGTATCCCTAAGAGGGACGTAACTGTAATCGGGATTGGCTTCTTTATAATGGAATAAAAGTGTTTTTCTTCTTCCCATTTGTTGTCAATTTTGCATGCATCTATTTTGTTTCTTTTATTTCATTTTACGTAGTAGGAAGCATAGGTGTGAGGCCATTTTGGTGGTCACAGTAGGTGATCATGGTGGAACTCCACATTTTTAGCATTTGATTTCTGACATTTTTGTGTTTTTGGATATCAGGTGCAAACCGTGGTTGATAGTTATGGTCTCATTGTTGGCCCGTGGCTTCAAGATGTGGTCTACAGTAGCAACCGTGCAACAGAGCTACGGTTTACAATAGACACAACAGACAGTAGGGAGTTCAAAGCTAAATCAGATGAGGACCTGAGGTAGGTCCATTATGACACTCTCTATCTCTATATTTTACCTCTGTGTTTTTCTAGAATAGATAAATTGAAACCTAAATTGATTAAGGATAAAAAGAAAATAAAAGTTGATTAGGTCCTTAGGGTTTCTTTTTTTATATTTTAGCTAGGCGCTTCTAGGAACAACGGACCTCTGAGTGCAGTCCGCCCTAGAATCCAATGTGCTAGATTAAATTGTGTGTTGGTTTGCATGTCTAAGGCCCAATTAGTGGCCATTTACATCGTAAAGTGCATTGTCAAAAAGAGCATGTAGTATGTAGCTTGCATTTTCTGAATTTGAAAAGTTCTTTCACTGCATATCACGTAGGAAATGAGCATGCATGTTGTATGATGCATTTTATTTTCATGCAATAATTAAAATGAACCACACACACCATGTTTCAATTAAACGCTAGTGAGTTGGAAGTGACATCCAACCACTAGTAGGGTTTCAACGATGGTGGAGGTGATTTCCATCCATTGGCCCAAATCCCATGTACCTTATGTTCTAGACCAATACCGGATCCGAGAACCTTTCGTAGCCTAGAAAATTTGCATATACTCCTCTTCGGAGGGTATGACACTGACTGGGTGAAAATGGGTGAGGATCTGGGAGGACCTGTGCTCCCTGACCATGTGTGGGCTTCATTACCACACATTATAGGTTGGATTACGTGACTTGGAGTTCATAGCCAAGTTGTCGAGCTATGAGTATACAGGTGAAAGCCAATTAAACTGAGATTATCATCCAACAAGCTTTCAAACATGATAAGAGTTTCTAATACTGATACAACAAATCATGAAACAACATCAAATAGTTTAGGGCTCACATTTAAAATTTAAATTTGAGATAATCACCATTGTATACCTTGTTTGCATAATAAAAGATAAATCTAGACACTAGGTGCACCATGGTGGAGACACGGGGAGGTCGGCAAAGGCTTAATCCTGATGCCAATGACCAAGCCCCACCAAATTCACAACAAAATGTGTCGAACCCTCACCCACATGCGCTTCCCGAACGTCGTTCGATGAGCATCAGAGGAGACAATTCGACATGAGGGGACACCATTGAGCGTACCCCCGATAGAGGAGCTTATGTACACTCTTCTAGACATAGGATAGAGCATGGAGCCTCTCAGCATGAGGGTGCTCCACTCGAAAGCCATTACCGAGATCGTAGTGCACGTGCATCCATGGGATCGATCGATGAGTATGTCATACAGGGGGCCAAGTTGGTACCCCTACGTACTAGGTCTACAGGAGGTTCCATACCTCCAAATTTAGAGTATAGAAGAGATCGAGATCCACCCATTCAGGGGCATGTAGATAGGCCCACTTTCGAGCATAGGTCTGTTCACACTCCCACGTGTAGTGAACCTCACAAGATCACTATCGACATATCCAAGGTGGGAGCCAATGGTACGCCACCGCATGAGCCATGGTGATCCAGATAGTTGGATGGTTTAGGTAGCATCCTCGAGTAGTTAGGCTACAAGCCTTCAGCTCCACCCACTCATGCTCTGAGTGAGCATAGTGGGAGCATTATTAGGACTACCAAAGAACATGGGGAGGCTTCCAAGTGCCCTCATGGTTCGCATCCACCATCCATGCATGGTGGCACACAACACAAGACTCAACATGATGCCAATGTCATCTTCATGGACAAAGGCAAAAGCATAGCGAATCCGTCAGATGGGTACAGAACCCATAAGGTCGCTCGCATGGAGCACACATACCAGAGGCCTCTTACGATCGATCACATTGATAGATCGCATAGACTAGTATCCGAGCAGAGATGACAACTCCTCCAAGATCAATTGGAGGATGCTTGCATAGAGAGGCAACGCATTGAAGATGAGAATATTTAGTCACAAAGGCTCATTAGACAAAGATTATATGAGCAACGTATGCATGAGGAATGCATCCTTACCCAAAAGGAGCATGTAGAACAAGAGGATAGGCTAGCCAGGGCTGGTTTATTCACTCATGCTGAGCACGAAGAGTGCATTCATAGGAGGGATTTTTCACAAGCCGACGTGCATCAGGAGCATAGAGATGCTCACACTCATGTCAGTGCCCAACAAAGAGAATGACCACCACCATTCGAAGATCAGAGGCAAAGACAATATGAGGAAGAAGAGGGAGATGGAGCCGATCAAGGATATCCTGAAAGCTCCCAAGTTGAGGAGGAGGAAGATCAATGTCCTCCACCTCGATAGAGGAAGAATGTACCTCCAAGACCACCCCCACATCAGCTTAGGGAGGAGGACTTTCTATCCTCGTAGGCCTATAAGGCCTTAGTAGAGAAAGTGAAAGCAATCGAGAGGCAAGGCATGAATTTTCAAAATTTGACATTGAGCAAGATTCATAATGAGCCTTTGGACCCCTCGGTGCCTACTCCAACATATCCTGAGCATTTTGACATGCCCAGGCTAGATAAATTCAAAGGTGATGAAGATGTGCAAGAGCATGTCATAATATTTTTGGACATATGCTTCTAGATTGCAAGCAACGATGCCTTGCTTTTGTGTACATTCATCACAACCCTCTCAGGCCCAGCCTAGGAGTGGTTTAATCAGCTGAAGAAGCATAGTATCACCAGTTTTGAGCAACTGGTTGATGCCTTTCTTGAACGCTTTTCTTTTGGCATCAAGAAGTAAGCTAACATTTCTGATCTAGCTATGCTAGCTCAATGTGATGATGAGCCAATCCTAGAATATAAAAAGAGGTGGAGGAGATTAATGGTAAAGTTGCCATTCCCCATTCCTACTATAGAACTGACCTAGATGTTCATGAAGAGTTGTGCCAAGCACATCTCATTATTGTTGCAACTATAGCAGTACAAGACATTCGAGGAAGCTTTGGTGCAAGCCAAAGTAATTGAGGATATCAAGTTGCAAGAGGGCAACTTGAAGCTCAAAAATAGGAAGGAGGGGCACAAGAAGAGCTCCATAAAACATCAGGGCAAGTAGGCCCATGTCAATCAGGTGATGTTAAACCTCCAAAGAGAGGATAAGGGGTAACAAAAGTAGAACTATCAGGCCCAACCTCCTCCTATGCAATACGAGCAGCACAAGAATAATTACAAGGGCAAAAATAAGGAACAACACCCACCTCACCAATTCATGCCTTTGATGGAATCGTTGACATCGATATTCCATCAATTATGTGAGGCTAAGGCAATCAGGTTGCCCGAGATTAAGCTAGTCGATCCTAACCAACCCAAGTCAAAGGGGTATCAGGATGATCTATTTTGCATCTTCCATCACATGAAGGGCCATGACATCGAAGTGTGTTGGTCCTTCAAACATATAGTGCAGAATATGATCGATAAAGGTGAGCTTATAGTGTCGAATAATTTACTAGTGCCCAACAACCAAAACATGGGGATTTATAAAAATCCATTGCCAAACCATGAGGCGCCATGCAACAATGTTGGCCAGGTCAACCAAGTGCGCATCGAACCACCTACCCAGGGGTTCGTAGGTATGGTTAATATTGTTACTAGACATGGGAGGTATGAGCAGCCAAATCAACCTCGCACTCCCATCAGGATACAAGCTATACCAAATCAATGACCAGTTCAGAATATTCTAGGCCCACCAACTAGACCGATGGTGACCATACGAAGCAGGTTGGTTCAAAGCCTATAGACAACTCCTATGAAGTTGTCTATTTATGAGATGATACAATAGTCCCCTAAGCATAGGGAGACTCTCATGGATATTCTGAGGTCCATCGAGGTGTAGTCCCAAGATGCTCAAGCATTCACCAATTTTGTGGGACATGTACAATAGTGCTAGGAACCTATGATCCAATTCTACGATCATGAAATCAAGATGGTTCCTATAGATATGACTGACCCATCGTTACATATCATCACATGTGTTAATCACATGCCATTCAAGAGGGTCTTGATCGACACTAGTTCATCGATCAATATTATAATGACCAAGGCATTAAGTCCTTTAAAGCTGCCCAAGTCACATATTGTGCCCACCACATTCACATTGAGAGCATTTAATGATGCGCTATGCTCGATGGTTGGCACAATCATCCTACCTATTCAGGTGGGCCTAAAGACCATCCCCATGATGTGTCACATGATCGAAGGTACCATGCAATATAACATCCTTCTTGGGAGACCTTGGATTCAAGAAATGTATTGCATTCCCTCTATACTACATCAATGTGTAAAATACATTCATGAGGGATAGGTTCACGTGGTGTCGTCAGATGAAGAGCCCTTCAAATTCATGAACCTAGCTGATTTGCCAAGGGGTTTCATACTCCCATCAATGCACCTGGACATCCGACCAACATCACCGGTTAAGAATCTAAGAGGTAAACAAAAAGTGTGTGCTCAACCATCGACATCTGTATCGCACAGATCCGAGCACACTACAACAACTTCTTTGAAACCGATTGCATCAACAATGCTTCAGGATGAAAGGAAGCTAAAGGTAAAAATGGGTGAAAAGGAAAAGAAGCATGTGCCCAAACCAGTCACCAATGAGGCTCCCACTCCCATGGAAGTGGAAGAAGCCCAGGACAAAGCCGAGGAGGTACCTCAGCCTACCTCACCTGCATCATCAACAGGGTCATCCACATCATGGGTGACTGTTCATCTAGCCAACACAGGGTTAGGTGAATATATTGTGTAGAATGTCACCTTTGGACCAATCCTAGAGACTGCACAAGAGATGGGCCGACCACATGCTCATAATTTTTTAGTTGGATCAGTAGTGCCATTGGGAGAGCCACCCAATCAAATGAACTTCATCTACATTAGGCTGGATCAACTTCCTACTCGAACGCCCATGGATGAAGATGATGATGAACCATTCATAGTGAATGTTCATTACCTATCCAACCCTGAATATTCCATGCATATTTTTGAATTATATCATTGGCATGGGTATGGCCTTGGTATTTTTGAGCAAGGACGTAGGACTCCGCTTGAGCCGCATTATCAGTTGGCAACTGATAGGTTTGGGCTAGGGTTGCAAATACGAGGATAAGATGATTTGCTTATAGCATCTTTAGATCGCCTGTACCTTAGTCTGGGGGATGATGTGGATTTCAATCCATATCACCCTGATCCTTCTACATTCTAGAGGGATAATCGGATGGTGTCTTACATCACCATAGCACCACCCAAGACGTATCATGAGGATATCTTGGTGGATAGTGAGTCCTCACCCGATAATCAATCAAGGAATGAGGCTGAGCCAATTTATGAGGCAGTATCATATTTACGATGCTTATACCCAATTTTACCAGATAGTGATGATAGTGATCAGGAGATAGCCTATATGGGGCCACATTTTCTAGAACATCCCATTCTAGTGGGGGCAAATGAGGGATTGTATTATGATAGTGATGAAGAAGATGAGACAGAGAGAGCCTACCTAGGACCTCCCTACTTACGTTATCACAATGCACCTTATACGACTGAGGACATGTGCAGAGAGATCAATCTCAATCCTCACCTTAGAGGGAGACCACCAAATATTAATATGATCTATCACATGGTGTTTCCCGACCCACCTATGTACATAGAGCTCATTGAGCCGAATGATCCAATATCGATAGTATGTTCATAGACAGGATCCTAGATATCCATACCCCATATAAGACCACATCTTGGGGATGGTTGTTTTGATAATGATGAGTCACTTCCATGTGGTCCTAGAGATCAATTCCATTCCATCAATATGGTCTCCATTGATTTGACCACTCCACTCCACAATCCAACTGATCCATCCAAACCATTGCATTTAAATGTAGATGCTATCGATTGGGATCATGTTGACTCACCTGTTGAGCCTAAATATTTCTTCCCTAATGAAGAAATGTTGCAACCATTTCATTTTGTGCTAGGCTGTGCTTATGATGTCTATCATGCTGAGGATGCTTCCAATGTGGAACCTATAAACCCAGTAGATGACATCCATTTGATCCCTACGCCTCATCAACTTGAGGAGGGATCACACATGTCAATAGAGGAAACCTTCGATGTGGATATCAGTAATGATCCCACCAATCCAAGGAAGGTTAAATTTGGAGAGAGTCTCACTCCAGATGAGCGTGCCACCCTCATCCCTCTACTAAAAGAGAGACCTAATATTTTCGCTTGGACTTACAAAGATATGCTAGGTCTAGATCCAAAATTGGTTACCCATAACCTTTCGCTAGATCTGTCAAAGAAGCCAATCAAGCAGAAGCTTAGAAATATGCATCCAATAGTAGCCTTAATGGTGAAATATGAATTGCAAAAGTTGTTGGACGTAGAGTTTGTTATCTCCATCGACTATCCAGAATGGGTATCCAATATGGTGCCTATAGGAAAACCTAATGGAAGGATCCATATTTGTATAGATTTTAGAGACCTGAATAAGGCAACACCAAAGGATTCATTTTTATTGCCAAATATTGATGCTCTTGTAGATGCAACTACAGGTCATGAGATGCTCTCCTTGATGGATGATTTTTTTGGTTACAATCAAATTTAGATTAAGCCCGAAGACCAACATAAAACCATATTTATAACGCCATGGGGGACATTTTGCTATAAAGTTATGCCATTTGGCCTTAAAAATGTTGGTGCCACATATCAACGGGCCATGACATATATCTTTCATGACTATATGCATAAGATCCTAGAGGATTATATTGATGACTTGTTGGCAAAGTCATTACTGCATTCTGAGCATGCGGAGGTCTTAAGGAAGGTCTTCGATCACCTGATAGAGCATAATGTCAAGTTGAATCCTAAGAAGTGCGTATTTGGTATAACTTCAGGAAAGCTCTTAGGATTCATCATTTCAAAATGAGGCATCGAAGTTGACCCAGAAAAGGTCAAGGCTATTCTAGAGATGCATCCTCCCTCAAACATCAAAGAATTAAGAAGCCTACAGGGCAAAGTAGCATCCATAAAGTGATTTATCACTCAATTATCAGATAAATGTTGACCCATGAATCGACTACTACACAAGGGGGTCCCATTCAACTAGGATGAGGACTATCGAGAAGCCTTTGCTAAAATCAAGCAATACCTAGTGACGCCACCAGTGCTAGCTCCACCAAGGCCAGATGTGCCATTTTTACTATATATATCGACAATCGACTTTGCATTAGGGACCATGTTAGCCCAAAATAATGTGCAAGGCAAAGAGCAAGCCATATATTATATTAGCCAAACCTTGGTGAGTTATGAGCTAGGATATGCATATGTGGAGAAGTTGTGTTTAGCAGTAGTGTTCGCTACAAAGAAATTGTGGCACTATATGCTAAGTCATACGACATATGTAATATCAAAACAAAATCCTTTGTAGTATATGATGAGCAAGACATATCATAATACACGTACTGCAAAGTGGATCATGCTACTAACAGAATTTGATCTAGAATTCATAAGCCAAAAGTCCATTAAGGGACAAGTCATAGCTGATCATCTGGTTGAGGCACCACTATCAAATAGTAGGCCTCTTACCATTGAGCTTTCGGATGATGTGGTCTTCATCATATCCGAAGCTCCCAAACCTGAAGAACCAAAAAATAATGTTGATATGACCTTGTTCTTCGATGGTTCGAAGTGCGAGCAAGGGGGTGGTGCAGGAATAGTGTTTGTCATGCCACAAGGAGCTCCAATGCCCTTGTCATTCAAATTAGACTTTCCTTGCACCAACAACAATGCTGAATACGAAGCCCTACTTCTGGGCCTCCACACAGCCATCACCATGAACATTAAAATATTAAACATCTTTGGTGACTCCTTGCTCATAGTCAACCAAGTTAAGGGGCTCTTTCAATGTCGATGTCCCATGTTAAAAGCTTATAAAGATCTTGTTGTTACATATTTGGCTAAGTTGGAATGGTATGACATCGAGGCAATCCCTCATTCATCAAATAGGTTCATAGACACCATGGCATCTTTGGGATCCTTAATCCCTCAGAATCTATCTACCGATTTTACTACCATTCATGTTAAAATGCTCTCGCATCCTGTAGTGGAGCATGAAGCCTTTGATAATAAAGAGTCAATCAACATGATTAGCATGGAACCAAAAGTTGAATGGTTTTGTAGAGCTGAAGACTTTCTGAAGAAGGCACCTTAGGGGTCATTAACCTCTCAGAGTCCGATGGGGAGTGGTACTACCATTCACCACAAGGTTGTTTCCTAGTCTGCATTTGCACATGTAGATATGCAGGGGGAGCAAGTCATCTTGGCAGTCGAAGTTGAGGCTTACTAGAGCTGGATGTCATAAATCCAAGACTTCTTAAAACTTGGTTTGATCCCAGAGGGATTATCGCATGCCACAAAATGCACATTCAAGAAGAAAGTGACTAAATATGTCTTGCTAGGAGATATTTTGTACCGACGAGGCTACGATGGAGTTCTCCTTCATTGTCTAGAGCCCCAAGAGGCATCTTGGGTGATTTCACAAGCTCATGATGGTACGTGCGATGGCCATTTTAGTGGCATGGCCATCATCAAGCGCATCCTTCGAATGGGTTACTATTGGCCCACTATGGAGAAGGATTGCAATGTGTATGTCAAGAAATGCATCAAATGTTAGCATCATGCTAATCTTATGCACTTGCCATCATAGGCCTTACAGCCCATTCAAGTGGCTTGGCCATTTGCTCAGTGGGGATTAGATCTTATCGGTAAGATCTCTCCTCCATCATCGGGCCGACATACTTTTATTATCATGGCTACTGAGTACTTTACAAAATGGGTGGAAGCAATACCCTTAACAATGATGACTGGAGCTCGCATAGCAGAGTTTATACTCGAGCATATCATATGTCATTTTGGGATTCCATCCAAGATAATTTTGGATAATGGAACATCATTTAAGAACAAAACTATGAGAGCTTTGACATCTAAGTATAGAATCAAACATAGTTTTGTGACTCCATATTATCCATAGGCAAACGGGCAAGCTGAGGCCTCAAACAAGATAGTGGTGGCTATCTTGAAAAATATGGTCCATGAAAACCACAAATATTGGCATATCCAGCTACCCCTTGCATTATGGGCTTACAGGACTAGCATTCGGATGCCCACTAGGGCAACGCCGTTTTCACTAGTATATGGCACTGAGGCCATTATGCCCTTAGAGTTGGAAATTCCAATGCTGCACATCACATTGAAAGAGTTCATCGATGATGACACCATGCGGCAAGCTCACCTAGATCAATTGATGTTGCTTGATGAACATCGCGTGAATGCCCTGGAGCATCTCCGCATTTATCAAGAGCGATTAAAATGAGCTTATAATAACAAATTCCATCAGAGAGACTTTGAATTTGGGGATCTTGTGTTGAAAGAGAACCAACAGAACTCTAATTTATCACCTGATATGCGAGACAAATTCATGGCTAATTGGCTAGGACCTTATATCATATCTAAAAATATTGGTTCGGGTACCTATCACCTAACATCGCTAGGGGGTGTTGAAGAGCCTGAACCTCTCAACATCATCCATATTAAGGTATTCTATGCTTGAGAGCATAGCAAAAGGCACCAAGGGTTCCAAAAACTGCTTGGTCATGTTAGTTAAAGGCCCCGAGGGTTTGCTTAAAACCGCTCGATCAATCCCAAAAGGCTCCAAGGGTTCCTAAAACCATTTAGTCATCCCAAAAGGCTCCAAGGATTCCTAAGAACCACTTGGTCAATCCAAAAGGCTCCAAAGGCATGTACTCATCGTTTGGTCAAATATAAAGGCTCAAAATCCATAAAAATTAAAAAAGCAATAAAATCCAAAAAAATGGTAAAGCATAAAATCCAAAAACATTTGCATTTGCATTATGCATTTTCATTTACACATGCATTCACTTCATTACATTGCATGTAGGCATTCTTCATCCATTGCATTCCGTAGTAGAATGGATTATGTTTGTCAATCTTACAAATGATGCCATGTTTGTGTTTCAATCATGCACCTCTGCATTTATCATAATCCATCATTCATGTGAGTAATTGTGTTTTTCAACACAACCCATAATGTTGCTATGAAGAATATACTAGGGTTTTCTGGTCATTCAACCATACCTAGAGGTCTTCTCAAGAGTTGATAGAAAGCTTGCTTTGCTTTTGTAGTTGAGGTCTAGTTAGTATAGCCCTTAGCATATCAGAATCCTATCACTAATCAAAAAATTAAACAATCCTAATAAGGACTAGGGGAAGATGAAAGCCATGAAGTAGGACCAGGTATCCTGAGGTGAAAAGAGTTATTCTTGCTTATCCCTCTGTGCGAAGGTATGGGAAATGTTGGCAATTGGAAAAAGGACAAGTTTATTCCCTACCTAGAATCCCTTGCTTACGATAAAATGAGCAATATCCCAGAATGATATCCCACATCAATCCTCAATATTGATACCCTAGATCGATATCATAGATCGACATCCCAGATTGATATCCCATATTGATATCATAAGATCGATATCCTAAAATCGATATCCCAAAAGTAAAATCCCCAAAGGAAGTTTCTGAAGAAAATTATCAAATGTAAATTCCAAAAAGTCAAGTCAAATGAAGACAAATTGTACAAAGGAAATAAAATCAGTATCAAATCCCTTGCTCAAGAAAAAGAAAAGAAAGTACAAAATAAATAGTGATTATTATCACTAAAGTACAAAAATAAATAATGATTTTTATCACTTTATATGAGCAAGTATCCTAAAAAATTGAAGAAAAGAAGGGAGTGAACTTGAATCCATGGAATTGTCAGCACTATTGTACCTTACGCATGATGATATGTCTGATGCATTAGCACCTCGCTTATGTATAGACCAATGTTTGAATGTGGAAGAGCTAGCTTCAGGTGTCCTGTATCGCCTAGTGGTCTAGTCCAACTAAAATCTAAACCTAGGATTGGATAAACATATGAGGATCCCCTATATTAGAAATGGGCTGAAAGAATCCCGCTTGACATCGGGGTATGCTTATGCTTTATCTTAATATATTCATTTGCACACACAGGGATAATGAATAGTTAGGGCCTATCCTAGCAAAAGCCTTACATTTTAGAAGTCTAGTTTGGTCAGTATACAACTTTTGATAAGTCTACTAGGGTGTTTGAGTCTCATGGAAAACCTCAAAAATTTCTCTAATAGCAACAAAATACCAAAGATCACAAACCATAAAAAATAAAAGTCATTCAATCATCAAATTGCAAAGTATCGAATCCATGATACATCATTACATTGAGCACAATCAAGATATAGGATAGATACTGGATGGATATCAAAAATGATATTTAGATGGCCACTGACTATATTGTGCATATCTTTCAAATTGCAAAAGGAATATAGAGTGACATATTATATCATTCGCATCATACCACTTCATATCATTGCATTTCATATATGGGTGATTAATTGATTAAATTCTTGTAATGAGGATTTTCAATTACATTCATGATTTTTACACATTCTGTGGTGTCATCCATTAGATTTTTAAACACATATCACATTCATTCCTTATGTTTTAAGTGATTAAAGCATACAGGTTCATTTACATTAGATTACCATCATGTAAATAATGCATTACATACATTGCACCAACATATCGTGACATCGTCATAAATTAAATGCATACAATAAAGCAAAATTAAATATGCATTTAAAATAAACATCACATCCATATGCATCCATCATAAATAGCACATCTAAGCATCTAGATCACTGCATACCATCATCATCATAAATTAAATAGCTATCTAGTGCATGTCATCCATACATCACATCATATAAGCATAGCATCAATATGAACATCTGCATCCATGTGCATAACATAAACATAAAATAAAAAATAAACAAGTACACATAATGAGCCAAAATGATCAATCTCATATATATATATATTTTTTTTGTGTCCAAAAAGAGTACATCAAGGGTATATCAAAATGCCCATAGGCTACAACTGTGTAGGTCCTCGACCTTACACTCAAAAATAGTACAACAAAGTATCTCTGAGATCTATACTAAATAGGGCCTGTACCCCTAGTCTGTGAGGCACCTCCATCACCTCCACCACCCCTATGAGTCCTCTGAGAGCTAGCACCCTGAGTGCTCGAAGACCTATGAGTCCTCTCGGTCCTGTGCGTCCTATGGCTCAAACTGGTGATAGACCATCCTGTCTCCCTGGTCCTAGTATGGGATCCACTCCTATGGGTCCCTATGGTGTGAGTGTCCTCTAGTACCTCCAAACCACTCAATCAGATGTAGCCCTCCAACTGGGAGATGCGAGCTACATACCCATCCTACCGATCATTACCCTCCTCCATGAGGGAATGAAGCCTCTGGATCTCAGCCATAGGGTCATGACCTACTGGAAGTAGAGAAGATGGTGCCATGAGAGGTACCATGGTAGTCTATGTAGATGAGGGCTCTACCCTCATAGCTAAAGTCCCCTTATCTCTGAGTTACTATAAGTTGTACCTATAGCATAGCAATATCTGTATCCCTCTGGCGTAGCTAGCTCCTCAAAGTACCAATATGAGTCTGTAAGCTCACCACCTGAGCTAGTAACTACCCAACCTCACTATTAAGAGGTACCTCACCCTCCTCAGCTATGTCCTCCTCTACCTCAACCTAAGGAGCCTCCCCCATAGTAGCCTCTATGCCCCATCCACCCTCGGTACGCTGGCGCACATTGCACCCATCTAGATCAGCCTCTGCTCTATCATCTATCTGATCGAGGGGCCCCTCTCCCTACCACTATAGGAGTGACCACCAAGTGTCATACTCTATGGTGGTGCCAGCTCGATCCATGCTCGACTCCTAGAAGTCATCAACCTCATCCCCTAGCGGTGTCGACTAGACCCACTGTAGATCTCTCTCTAGAACTAGGCGCCTATAGATAGTAGGAAGCACCAAAATATCCTAAACCAGACCAAACTAGTAGAGGACGCATGAGTAGAACTAGTACTCATAAATCTTGGCCTTGCAACCGAGTAACCACCTATCCCTCCTCACCTAGCATAGCCACTCACCAGCCTCCTCCCATGAGGGCAATCCATATATGAGCGCCACTCTATGTCATCCACCCAAAGCTATACAAATATAGCAATGTAATGGTCTAGGTCCCCAACATGAGACCTACTCTGAAACCCCTCCTCCTCATGAGGCCAGCATACCGCATAGCACTAGCATGTGGTAGGAATAGTAGTAATGATGAGCGACAAGTCTATGGGCCACTCGATCCGAATGTGCTGCCAGCCCCAGATCTGAAGTAGTAGGCTACAACTGATACCGACCCGACTCCTATGGGTAACCTGATATAACTCATGATATAGCTAAGCTAATAGTGTGCTCCCCCAAGCTAAGAGTAGTGGCTACCATGTAGAACTCTGAGTAACTCTCCTGACGATGGCTAGGAGGTTCCAAGGGATCCTCATACCCGAGGAGTCTGGAAGCACAATATGAATAACTAAGTGCATAAATACCACCTCTCAGACTGAGAAGATGCCCTTCCCCTACCAATATCCGATGTGGATGCCTCCATGGTCAATCCTACCCTAGGCATCCTCACTACGGTCATCAAATATAGCATCAAAAATAACTCCTCTACTAGTAAATGGAGTGGAGGTGATGGGCTCCCCATCGATCGAGATCCTAAAGATCCGGTAGACATCCTCCAATGTCACTATCATTTCACCTATGGGTAGGTGAAATGTGTTGGTCTGCACATCCCAACATCGGGCCAACGCAATCATGTAGGCCTGGTCTACCCTGATCATGGGTAGATCAAGCACATATCTAAAACCAACCACACCGAACCATGCTCGCTCCTGGTCAATGAGCTATCTACAGAGGGTGCAGAGGAGATCCGGCTCCCGGGATCTAGAGGTCAATTTCTGAACAGAAGCAATGCATAAGGGAAAAAGATAACTAAAAATAATCTAAAAATTGCTAAAAATACAAAAACATGCTAAAAGTGATCAAAAATTCCAAAAATGCATCTTAGAAGTGCAATAAATGGCATTAATTGCCAAGAAAAAAAAATAAATTAAATTTTTTTCAAAATTGCGAAACCGTGGGTCAAATCTATGGTCCACGTAATGGTCAAAAATTTGACCATTGGGATTTGAATCCCGTTGAGGTTGACAACTGCGGTCCCCAATATGAAAATTGGGAGCCACGTCTACTAGCTATGGTCTAGGAACGTAACCCTAAAAGGGTCACTTCCTAGCCTGGCACCCAAAAAATAAATTAAAGCCCTAATCTAGCCTAAACTAATGTGAGGTTCTTTACCAGTAGTTTAGTGAGGTTAATTGGACCCATTACTTAATGTGGTTCATTTTTAAATTGGTAAGGAGTGCGAGGACTCGGTTTCGAGTTACCTTTCCTGCACCGATGCCTCGACTGGATGAAGGTTACGTAGGGTCTACCATCGGGATGTGTGAGAGGTCGTAGGTAGTTGTTTCAGCAACGTTTTGCATCAATTTTGCGTCCTCACCTCTCAGAGCTCTCCAGTTGCAATCACTTTCAAGGAATAATAATGCAATTTTCAAATGGGAAAATTTATATACTTTTCCTAATTTTGTTGGACCACAACTGACAATCGTGGTCCCAAAATTAGGGTTTGTCGATCGTAGCTCTGAGTCATGGTTCCCAAAATTTGAAATTTCTAATTGCAGCCCATGAGCGCGGTTTGCAACTAGCATTAAATGCACCAAAATCCCATCATGGGAAGGTTTTAAATGATAAATTAATGATTCCTAATGGATCATAATCTCAATAAGAGCAATCAATTTAACAAATTTGGTGATTTTCAAGCACCAGGATCAATTAAAAACTCAAAAAGTCAAAAAAAATTATTAAACAAGTCAAAAGCCAAATGCACCTCGTATTCAGTTATTTACCCTAGACACTTGGTGGTTGCAATGATTGACGCTCCATGCAATCCGATGAGATGAGTAAATAACCATAAGGACATTTGGGGTAAAATTGTCATCATTGATTTGATATGCTTCTTTTCAATCCTGAAGAAGGCCTTCGAGGTTGGACCGCTCCATGGGAACGAGGTGTTTCATGTCATTTCTCCTATGACATATTTTCAGTAGATCATCGATAAATTGATTCAACATAAATCTAATTGGCATTGTATTATTTTGATTCCCTAAGAAGGCTATTGCAGCCCGACCGCTCCATGGGATAGAAATGTGCAATTACTATTAACAGTTGCAATCATAAGTTGAACTAGGCCTAGCCAAGTAATTAAATGCTAAATTCTAAGTTTGTTCAGATCATTCATAATGGTCAAGTGACCTCGTCGCTTCATTCAATTGTCATTACCCTCATCGACTCGTCGCTTGAGGGGGTAGTCATACTTTCATAATCATAATCAAAATCAGTAGAAGATCCCTTGATCTTGTCAAAATTGTATTCATCCTTACGAATCATTGTCAACAACTATCATAAGCTTACCCCTTTGCTTGGGGTAAATAGCATATATGATAGTTTGTTTGTAGCTCACCTCCTTTCGATTATATAGGCCTAACTCCTATTGTAGCACCAAAGCTACCCGAATGCCTGATGACGAGTGCAAACCCTTTCAAATTAAGCCTCCAATGAGTTGGAAGCAATGATTCTAGGATGCGCATCCTTTTGCAGGACCTGGGGCATCTAATGTTGATCAGACTAATGATCATCATGCAACCTTCGACATCATTTTAGGTGGTGTATTTTTTCTCACGCGTTGTTCAATCTCACAACGCATCTCAAAAGGGGCATCTGTAGACACCTAAAATGCGTCATGTCGATGGTGACTACTCATATGGGACATGCTACAAGACCATATGGAAGATCTTGGATAGACTCCAAGATAGAGTAGTGGTTTTAACCACTCAATTTGGGCTCCTTGGCCTAATCAGCTCAAACCATTGTTGAGACCTACGGTCTACAGTCTGAACCACTACTGACACCCACGGTTCACAGTCTAGGCCACAACTATCACCCATGGTCTAGAACTGAAGTTCAGTTGGCCTTCATCCGAGCCAAATCGGTTTGAATGACCATTTGTTCTAGAAGAGGGTAGTTGAAGGATGAAATATTCTAGAGGCTTCCAATCCAACTGTCCCAACCACCTCTTCTTGATCTTGGCTTCTCCATGAAGCCACCCCTAGCCCTTGGGTAATCCTATAAGTACCCCTCAAAATTAGGGCAAAATATGAAGTGAGCATTGGAGATTAAAGCAGTGAAGCCCTATCGGATTGTAGACTCACTTGAGTGTATTGAGAGAGTTTTGTTGCCATTCACTTGCCAATTCATCAAGCATCATGTCAATTTGTGCCATGGATGCCCTAAGGAGCTAGAACGCCAAGAAACATGAATTCGGGCAAATGGAGGCCCAATTGTGCAATTCAATCGCCAAACCAGTCAGAGGACATCAAGGTGACCCTTGACCATCAATTTGACAAGGAGGATCAAGCCCACAACCTTGGATTTGGAGGGCAAAACTACTTTGTTGCTCATCGCGGCTGACAACCATGGTGTACAGTGCAGACCGCTCATTTGAGCTACGGTTTGCAATCGGTGAAAGATCTCCTTACTATTCTTTTTGCATTGTATTTCATTAGGTTAGATTAAGCATTTTAGTGGTTTATTTAGCATTTTAGAGACTCTGACTAATAGAATTAGGGTTTTCATTAAGTTTACTTCATTATGGCAAGTAGGATATAATTAGCTCATTTCTATGTTATCATGCTTCATTTCATGTAATCAATCCACTAGATAGATAGTTATACTTTCTAGTTATATGTTTCCATTAATATTTTCAAGTATTGCATAGGTTTAACATGCTTTATTCACTTTCTTGATTTCATTAGTGTTATGGCATCTTTATGTTCACATTCTTTAAAGGGCCTCATCATGAGAGGTTGCCTATGCTTTTAATGCTTTTATGTTGTTTCTTGACCGTAGGAAAGCAGATTCAAAGGAGATTCAACCATCCAATTCCTTCCTCAACGCGGAGAAGAGGGTCAACTCCACCCTAGAGCAGTTCGTGTCACCCCGAAGGGCCTAAAACTCACATTTACCCTTAAGAGGGAACATTGCTTTTTCCTACTGTAATAAGAGTATCAAAATGGTATCCCTAAGAGGGACGTAACTGTAATCGGGATTGGCTTCTTTATAATGGAATAAAAGTGTTTTTCTTCTTCCCATTTGTTGTCAATTTTGCATGTGTCTATTTTGTTTCTTTTATTTCGTTTACGCAGTAGGAAGCATAGGTGTGAGGCCATTTTGGTGGTCACAAGTAAGACCTATGAATATTCTGGAGTTTCATTCCAAAATGATGAGGGACCAAATTCTATAACAATGTAAGGTCCAATGGGAAAAATATTCTAAGAAAAATGCCACTTGGGCAAAAGTGAATGAGATGAGAAAACATTTTTCTTATTTATTTAAAATTGAAAATAATATGTAATGTTTATTGCAGGAGAAACACAAAGGACTGTGTTTAGTCCAAGGGGATAGTATGTCATGACCCACCTTGGTAGGACTCTTTAATGATAAAAAGTCTGCATTGAAATGATGATTTAATACTTAGTTTTGATGTAGTTGAATTATTTTATATATTTATTGTTATGATTTTATGTTATATGGATATGGGGCTACTAATTTTGTGCTTGGGTGCAGGATCAGGTGCTCTTGTGGATGGCCAAGAAATTCAACCATCAAGAATAAGATATCGAAAGGAAAATAATGTGATAAACAAATCTAGGGTAAGATGTACCTAGGGTAACAAGTGGTTACCATATATAGTTTGCATTCATGTAATTGTGCTTGTGGGTAGTCATCATCATCTAAAAAATCCATCCATTGCAAAAGTAGATAACCTTGAAGTTATCATAATAGTCTTTTGTGCACTGGATAGGAGAAGTAAGGAATGGTGGTGCATTACTCCATCTTGCTTGGGTTTGTGTGTTTATCTTCCTTGCACTGGCGGTTGTTTGCTTCTTGTGATGAGAATGCTATTAATGGAAATAGATTAAAAGTATCTTATGATGATATATTAATAATATGAACTTATTAATAATTAAGGTATATTACCTTGAACATTAGATTTTAATGCTATAGTAATATTAATAAGGTGGATCTATTAATATTTATAATTTATTATTATTTCTAATGTAAAAGTAATTATATATATAAATATATAAATATTAATAAGGTAAACTTATTAATATTTATAATTATCTTTGATAAATAATATATATATATATATATATATATAGAGAGAGAGAGAGAGAGAGAGAGAGAGAGAGAGAGAGGTATTTTATGATGAAGTATATTTTTGGAGCGAGCGATTGTGCAAGGGTTTCATATGTATTGAGTGCAAGTGGCTCTAGAGGTTGTATTTCGGGGTCTTTGGGCCCTAGTGACCAACATTTTTGTGGTTTTTACTCAAAATTTTAGCGGGATATGCTGTAGGGGACCCAAGATGGGTTAGAAATATGTCTCAAAAAATCTTAATGTGGCAAAATTGATTGACAATGGCTTCCAATTTGTTGCACAAAATAAAAATAAAAATAATTCATTTTTTTAGTGTCCAAGGCATGGATTAAAGAGATTTTGAAATAAGTTTCATGTAGTTGATCAAAAAATGGTTTAGATCTTACATGAATTTGGTGCTAAGGAGCACCTCAAAAATAAATCCACTATGGAAACCCCTTTCAAGGGCAAGGATTTCAAAGACTCGATCCCAAAAATGAATTTTAGGGATTCCCTCCATGGTGGACAACCTCAACCTAATGCTAACATTAATCTTAGGGTTTCTTGTAAACCTTTGAGAATGCCTACGACTAATCCAAAGAAAACTGAGTTGGGATGTCTTAGGTTAGCTTATGGAACTTCGTTTATTAAGCTAGATATGGGCATCATTTAGAATGACATAGAAGATCTGTAAGAAAGAGGACTAATTTATCATTTCTTAGGTTTTCGTCTGAGCCTATCTGCTTTCAAATTTTGAGTTGCAAAAAACTAGAAAAAAAAGGTGCATTACAAATATCTATTTATCCAAATGGTTATTTTATTGTTTTATTTGCTAATAATGAAGATAGAGAGAAAATATTTCAAGGGGTCCCTAGTTCTTTAGAAGGGTAGGGCTTTTCATGAAGCCTTGGCATACTAAATTTAAATCCGAAGAAGAGATGCCTTTTACAAGTCCTATATGGTTTAGACTCTTTGGCCTCCCAATTGAATTCTGGAATCTGACTATTTTTTATTCAATTGGAAACTCTTTAGGAACTTTTATGATGATTGCCGGTTGTACAAAAAAATTTGAACATATTATTTATACTCAAATTTGTGTTTAATGGATTTTGACAAACCTCTACCTAAAAATATCTCATTACAATTTAGGGAGGACACTTGGGAGCAAGTGGTGGACTATGAGAACATTCCTTTTCATTGTTGAATTTTCCATGAATATGGTCATTTGGCTAGTGTGTGCCCAAATAAAATTCTAGATCAAAATAAAAAGGATACACACTTAGTAGGTTTCCAAATGCCTAAGAAGACACTAAAAAAAAACCAGTTATGAAGGATCAATCGAAGTTATTAGCTAATATGTTTGAAATTCTTTCCATAAATGATATCCTAGGTGAGGAAGAGGAAATAATGGAGATAAAAATATTAGAAATACAATTTAAAGATACAGGGAAAGACTCAAATACAAATAGGTTTTCAACAAGAAAAAAAGAGGAAATATACACAAGAAAAACAATATTTTAAATGTTGAGACTTTAGATAATATAGGTCCCAAGATAGACTATGTTGAACCTTCCAGTAACACTTTGGATTTATACACACAATATTTGAGGTTAGAAGCCACCTCAGATTCAATTGGGGTAAGTTAAGAAATAGGGAAAAAGAAACTAAAGATAGATTCCAAACAAAAGACAAGTCGCAAGACCAATCAACATCATATGGTAAAAGAAGGTGAAAAGCTTGTAGAGGAAGGTAATATTACTGCCCTTACCAAATTTTTTAGCCCTGGTATTGATGAAGATCATCACTTGGAATATTAGAGGACTCAAAGGAAGTCATTCAAAACAAAATAAAATTAGAATAATGTTTCAAACAAACCATCCACATCTTGTTTTTCTTCAGCAAACACAAATTTCAACAAAAAAAATGGATTCAATTGCTAGTAAATCTGGCTAGCTGGAAAAGTTGCTTCCCTTAGTTCCCAGGGGAATTCTGGTGGCATTGCTTACCTTGGGGACCCAAAATAGGTTATTACTCACCATATTGTTGGTAGTTGGGGTCTTTTGGCTATAGCTATTCAAAGTAGACATTTTAACCAAATTATGCTTTGTATAATTGTTTATACTCTAACTACTTTGGAAGAAAAGAGAAGACAATGAAAGGATATAAATTATATTATATCTTATTTTCCTAAAGATTGGATCTTGATCATAGGATATTTCAATACCATCCTCTATTTAAATGAGAAAATGAGGGAAAATAGATATTTGGATAAAAGCGCTGACCTCATGAGTGAATATATTGTAAAACTTCATCTTGTGGACATCCAATAAGATAAAGGCCTTATGAATTGGTCTAATAGAAGGCAAGGCTTAGCTTGTATTATGGAGAGATTAAATAGGATCTTGTTCTCTAATAAATTTTTAATCCATGGTCACATTCCTAAGGTGAAGACTATTAACAATATCGGTTCAGATCACTAGCCAGTCATGGTGGAAATTTGAAAAACCAATGTGAGTTTCTCACCTTTTTGATTTTAGTTAATGTGGCTTAGAGACAGTTCCTTCAGACCTCGAGTGTAGCAATGGTGGAAGGAAGGTAAACCAAGGTATAGGACTAAGATGTTTTGTTTTACCAAAAGGTTACAATACATTAAATCCAAAATCAAGATTTGGAATTGGAATAAGTTTGGAAATGTTCAACAAAAAAACATGAAGTTATTGCTCAGCTTGAAAATTTGAATAAGAAAATCCGTTTAGATGACCTTAAAGAGAGTAGAAGTACAAATGAAATTAGACTCAATGCTCACTTAGAGGAATGGAAAAAAAGATAAGAAATATTATGGAAGCAAAATTCTAGGATCCAATGGCTCAAAGATGAATATTGAAACACAAATTTCTTCCACAAATTTCTTCTAGCTCGAAGATCTCACAACTTTATTTCTTCCCTGAAATATGATTATGGAGATGTTGTCTACACTTGGGATGGCATGAACTCTATTGTTATCAATTATTTTTCCAATTTGTTTGCTGCTGCTCCTCTTGACATAGTTTCTCAACAAAAAATTATTCAAGCCATCCCTACTCTTATCACTTCTGAGGAGAGCTTGATTTTGACTACTCTAGTTACTATCAATGAGCTTCAATAGGTGGATTTAAAATGTAAAAAGGAAAAATCCCAGGTCCTGATGGTTTTCCTATTGAGTTCTATCAAGAGTTTTGGGATATCTTTCATGTTGATTTATTAGAGGTAGTGGAAGAAGCCAAAAAATCCAAAGAGATTTTGAAGGCTATCAATAAAACTTACATAGCTTTGTCCCAAAAATTCAAGAGGTAGATCATATCTCAACTTTTAGACCTATAGCTTTATGTAATATTCTTCTCGAAATCATTACAAAGATTATGGTAGAAAGGCTAAAGTTTCTTTTGCATAATATTATTTCCCCTAAACAATGGGGTTATGTGTAAGGGCATCAAATAGTGGATGAGATAATTCTTGCTCAAGAAGCCATCCATTCCATGGAAATGCAAAAATATCCATCTATATTCATTGGTTTAGACTTAGCTAAAGCTTATGATAGAGTGGATTGGCACTTCATTATCAAAGTTTTAAGGCAATTTGGCTTCTCTCAATATTGGATGGACTGGATTATGGGATGTATCTCTTTGGTATCCTACTCTATTCTTATCAATGGCAAGCCTTCTCAGTTTTTCCTTAATTCCAGAGGTATTAGGCAAGGTGACCCTCTCTCCCCTTATTTATTTATCATTCATGTTGAATGCTTGGGTAAGAATAGAAAAAAAATAGAG
The DNA here is from genome assembly GCA_028583015.1 of Wollemia nobilis. Taxonomy (NCBI): domain Eukaryota; kingdom Viridiplantae; phylum Streptophyta; class Pinopsida; order Araucariales; family Araucariaceae; genus Wollemia; species Wollemia nobilis. Next base: position 1,824,155 of record JAQPPZ010001195.1, read on the forward strand.
AAAACATAAACCTTGAGGGAGTTACCATTGCTTGTGGAGCTAGGCCTATTTATCATATTCAATTTATTGATGACTCTACTCTATTAGGTAAAGCTATAGTTAAGGATGTTAGAATAAATATTTGTTCTCTTAAGTTCTACTAGGATAGTCTTACTTGAGTTACCACTCTTCCATGAGTCAGGTGAACTCTCAGTTTAGACTAGTTCAGATTTGTTGAGTTGTTGTAATCCAACGACTCACATTGATCAACTTTGCTATTTATACAAAGTTGATCCCATGGAATAATCAATCAGTTCTACTCTTCTCTTCATAATTCTTGTAATGCTTTGCATGTCTATTCTTGGGAAATTCTAACATGGTACCAGAGCAGGATAGATTTTGCTAAGCATTCTCTCTTGAAGGTTTTTTCTAGGCACTGGTTCATTTTCTTTGGATAGTTTTTTTTGGCTAACTCTACTTGCTTAAAGGTTATTGAGTAGTCATATTTTCTATCCACAAGCCATTTTTTTTCAACAAAATAATTTTTTTGTTGAAAGCATGATATAGAAAAGCAACAAGGGTATTTGAGTTTTTTTCTCCAAGCTGCGTATGAACTCGGAAGCAATACAATCTTTGTCAATAGTCTTAAAGTCTTTATATCTGAAAATATTGATTAGTGTAAATACATTCTATGTTACACTAGTCAAACGATTGTCCATTTTATGTTATAAAGAAAATCAAGGTATTGAGCATGTTTGCATTCCATTAACCAGCTTCTCCCAACCCTTGCACTGATGGCACACTCTTCAAATCGAGACTACGCAGCTCGATATTTTATGTGGCTGCCATTATTATCTTTTTCGTGTTTCTTCTCGTAGGTTTTGTCTTGTTCTATGAAGTATTTGGATCTTGCGACAGTCAGCTTGGTGCCTATACGATCGGTGATGTTGGTGCATCATATTTCACCCGTTGAGCGAGATCTGCAAGATATTAGGCTCGTGCGATAGTCAGCTTGGTGCCTATCTGTTTGGTGATGTTGGTGCATCATATTTTGTCCTTCAGAATCCAACTCAATACACCCATCTAAAATTGGATTGGTGCAATAAGATTGATGTCATATTTCACCCATTGAGAAATGAAAGTCACTCGACAACTATCCTTAGCTTGGCTCATGCTATAGGTGTCTCTCAACACGACTAGATGTTCATTACGCACCAAACAACACTCCAAGGCATGGTCAATTGAATCTTGAGGGCCATTTAAGTGACCACTCTGATTAGCTTTGGTTTTAGTTCTCCTTTGCACCCTTGCATGGTTCGATCACCAAAGAGAACTGATCAGAAGCCTCGAAGGTACTGTAGCTCCCTGCGTTCTCATCATTAGGCATTGCCTCAAGTTGTTGCACTCTGCATTTTCCAAATAGTTTCAACGATGCTCCAAAGAATGTTGATTCGAGAGACGTTGCCTGTTCATTCAAGATGCAGCCACTCTCCAAGGGAAGCCACCAAGCAAAAATTTTTTTTTTTTAAAAGCAGATCTGTCATCACAGAAGTCATTTCTTAAAGTTTTTTTTGAAAACGTGCCATCAACACCTTTCAAGGAGCAACTTCATTCATCTCAAACTCCAGTGAAGAGAGATGCACGATGCAGTCAAAAGAGCTCACCACTGGATTTCTTGATAGCCTTATACTCTAAGGCATTAATATATTTTGGTTTATTATTATTTTCCTTTGAAAATAGTATATTGTAAAGAGTCATATTTTTTTACTCTAAGTGCTCTTCCTCTACAAAATTGTAACCTTCAGGCTCTCAAAGTGAAGGATCATTGTTCTGGGTTTCAAATCTATGACTCTTTTTTCACTATTTTCTTGAGCCTATACCAAGGCTATCAAAGAGTGAAAGAGTCTATTGTAATCTCATTAATACAATTTTGGGGGGGATTTTTTTTGAGGTGCTACTTCTTGCACCTATCTTGAAGACTTCAGGGGGGTTGTTAGTGTTGGTCCTTGCATCTTTTGGTCCTTGGCTTTGTTCACAAAAGTTCCTTTTTTGCTACATTCCTTTAAGTAGGTAGCTATAGGAGGACAGTTTGGTGGTAAAGTCTAAGTTTGGCACCTTTTTTGCCACTTGGTATTGTTGCTTACATCTCAATTTCAGCATCTTCTAAATGTTCTACCTGCATAACTATTTTTTAAAAAACACATGAACATTTGAACACTCAAGCAAGAAAAACTTAAAATATTTTCAAAGAGCACATCAAATTTGGCCCAAATATTTAATAATCACCTATGTTCCATGTATCGTTCTTCTCATTAACTTATAGTTTCCCTCACGTAAGGGCGGGTAATTGAGAAGATTCGATATAGAGGTCTGGCTGATTATTCTTGCTTCATAAGCCTATGTTCCACGTATCAATTCTCCTCATTTACTTATAGTTTCCCTCATGTAAGGGTGGGTAAATTGAAGATATTGGTATAAAGGTCGGGCTTCTGCTACCTTCATTAAATAGGTGTTTTTGCTAGTGCATCATTGTATTCTCTAAGAAGTTCTTGAAGTTAAAGGGGGGATTATTGGTTCACTTCAAATTTCTTTGGAAAAAATGAATACAATTGATCCACTCACCCCTCATAACTATCACACATGGAAACCAAAGATATTAAATCTCATTTCTCAAAAAGGGCTCACACACTTACTAGAAGAAGAGCAACCTGAATTTGAAAAGGAATATGAAAAATTTATTCATAAAGGAAAGATGTATGAAACAATGGGTATTATAAGCACAAATGTAAATGAAAGCCTATGGTTTCACATTTTAGAATGTAAAACTCCATTTGAGAGTTGGAAAAAACTAAAGAACTTGTTTGGTAAAGTGGATCAAATAAGGTCAATGCAGCTAGAGGCAGAGTTAACAACATTATCTCCTGAAGACTTCAACAATATTGTTGACTTTCTCACCAAATTTAAAGAGGTCCTCACTCAATTAAAAGGTAGTGGCAAGAATAAAATAGAAGAAGAATGCATCTATCTTATTCTCTCTAAGTTAAATGGAGTATTTCAAATTTTTGCAACCACCTTTTTGTCTACAAAAGATGCACTTGGTACAAGTTTTAAAATGCCCTCTTTAGAGGAGTTTTGTGATAGGCTAACTAGAGAGGAAACAAAACTTGCAAAATATGAGATCTCTCCCTCTTCCTCAAAAGCATTAGTAGCATCCACCTCCACTAAAGAAAAATTCAAAAAGAAAGAAAGAGGCCCCATAACTTGTACACATTGCAAAAAGGATGGTCATTCTGGGAACAAATGTTGGAAAAGACTTCAACAACTAGAGGCAACAATGAAGGATCACAAGATAGACACTAAGAAGCAGATAGGAAAAGCCTTAAATGTTCAAGGTAAAGCTATAAAAACTTCATCAAAATATTGGGTTCTAGATTCAGGGGCAACTCATCATATGACTTCATCACATGAGTCATTCACTTCAATCTCCTCAAGCTCAACTTGTAGCATAGAAGTTGGTGACTCATCCTTTATCCCGGTCAAAGGAAAAGGTGACATATCCATTGATGGTGGTTCTATCAATAATGTTCTCTATGTCCCAAATATAGCTACAAATATCCTCTCCATCTATCAGATTTGTACTTTTGCAAAGGGTAAAATAGTTCTATTTTCACCAATAGGAGTTGAGATAAGAGACTTTCAAGAACCACACTCTATCATAGCTCAAGGAGATATTGATCATAACACTCACCTATTTTACTTCAAGGGATTCAAAAATTTAGATGGGGCCTCCTATTTTGTTGCACATGGAGATCTTGAAAGTAAAATTTGGCATGAGAGGTTTGGACATCTCAGTTATAGCTATCTAAAGGAGTTGAATACTCATGAAATGGTAACAGGGTTGCCAAAAGTTTCTTCTATTGATGGAGTATGTCCTGGATGTGCTCTTGGAAAGCAACATCAAGATCCTTTTCACCCAAGTGGTTCTCAAAGAGTCTCATCCCCTCTAGAGTTAATCCATAGTGACTTGATGGTCTTTCCAGAGCCTTATTTCAAAGGAGCAAAATATGCCTTAACCTTCATTGATGATTTTTCAAGAAGAACTTGGGTCTACTTTCTAAAATACAAAAGTGAGGTTCTATCCCACTTCAAAATCTTTAAGGCCTTAGTTGAAAATCAAGCTACTTGCAAAATCAAGCAAATTCGTACAGATAATGGGGGGAATACTTCAATAATGAGTTCTCCATATTTCTCTCAACTCATGGCATAATTCATCAACATTCAGTCTCCCATAATCCACAACAAAATGGCATTGCAGAAAGGAAAAATAGAACTCTAAAAGAAATGGCAAACTGTATGCTCCACTCAAGAGATCTTCCAACAGTTTATTGGGCTGAGGCAATTAACTATGCAAATTATATTCAAAATCGCACACCTCATAAAGCTCTTGGCCATTTGACTCCAGAGGAAGCATGGACTGGCTCAAAACCTGATGTCTCTTTTTTCAAAGTTTTTGGGTGTACTGCTTGGGCACATATCCCAAAGAAAAAGAGGAAGGCTCTAGACAAAAAGAGCAAGCAACTCATATTTGTTGGTTATTGTGAGGAAATGAAAGCCTACAGGCTCCTTGATCCCACAACTCATGAGATATTTTTTCACAGAAATGTTCAATTTGATGAAACATTCCCTTATAAAGATCCTCAATCATCTTCTTCCAACATTGATTCTCTTGAGCCATCTCCAATATTTGAGCCTCAATATAATGAAGATCCCATCCTTGAGTTAGATAACCAAAATGAAGATCCTATACTTCAAACTCCAACTCAAAGTCCTGCCACACCCATTACTCCTTCCACAATGCCAAAATGGGCCCGCACCATAGTTCAAGAGGCCACTCCTTACATCCAAAATCTTCCATCATCCAGATTAAGCAACTCCATGGGTTCTGGTCTTGTCTGTCAGTCCATTTCCATAGATCCTCAATCCTTCAAAGAAGCAACTGGTATAAAAGAATGGGATGATGCCATGGAGAATGAATTTTCTTCCTTAATAAAAAACAAAACTTGGGATCTAGTCCCTCTACCTAAAGGGAGAAAATTGGTTCGTTGTAAATGGATTTACAGAACTAAGTATGGACCTGATGGAGAAATTGACAAACACAAAGCTCGCTTGGTAGCTAAAGGTTTTTCATAAATTGAAGGCATAGATTATTCTGAAACCTTTGCACCAGTTGCAAAAATGGATTCTGTTAGGCTGGTACTTGCACTTGCTGCTTCCCAAAAGTGGCTAGTTTTTCAAATGGATGTTAAAAGTGCTTTCTTGCATGGTGACTTAAAAGAGGAAATATTCATGGAACAACCTGCTGGATTTATTCAAGACTCCTCTCTTGTTTGTAGACTAAGGAAATCTCTCTATGGTCTCAAACAAGCTCCTAGAGCTTGGTATGAAAAAATGGACTCCTTCCTTCTTTCCTCAGGGTTTTCTCATTGTGAGTCTGATGCAACAATCTACATTTGGAGGGATGAAGAACACATCACCATACTTGTTCTCTATGTTGATGATCTACTACTCACTGGTAGTGCCATTTCTCACATCCAGACTATCAAAGACTCCCTTTCTGAGAAATTTGAGATGGCTGATCTGGGTTTAGCTCATTACTTCCTTGGGTTTTAGATAACTCAAACAGATGCAGGAATTTCATTGTGTCAACAGAAATATACTCTAGACCTTCTTCAATGGTTTAAGATGACTGATTGCAAGCCTTCTTCCACACCTTTTTAGTCTGGAGTCACTCTAAATACTTCCTGCAAGTCCCCTCTATGTGATGCTACTCTCTATAGACAGCTTGTAGGAAGTCTATTATACCTCACTCATACTCACCCAGATATTTCATATGTTGTTGGCTTAATATCTAGATTCTCACATCAACCTCATTTCAGCCATTGGCAAGCAACGAAGAGAATACTTCGCTACTTGCAAGGAACTACTCACTATGGGCTCTTATATGAAGGAGGATCCATGGATATCATTGGTTACACAGATTCTGATTGGGTAGGTTCGGTTGAAGCCAAATGTTCCACGTCTGGCTATGTTTTTTGTCTTGGTTCTTCACCTATTGCTTGGTCATGCAAAAAACAAGCAGTAGCATTATCATCTACAGAGGCAGAATACAGGGCAGCAGTTTTGGCCAGTTAGGAAGCTCTTTGGCTTCGTCAGATACTAAGGGAATTTGGTTTTTTCCATGACCAACCCATTACCCTTTGGTGTGACAATCAAAGCACAATTCATATTGCCCATAATCCAGTTGAGCATCAGTGCACAAAGCACATTGAGATTCACATGCACTTCATTCGACAACATATTCAGCAAGGGGATCTAAACTTGGAGTACATTCCCATAGAAAATCAAATTGCAGACATCTTCACCAAATCCTTTCCTTCTCTATGTTACATTCAGTTGCGAGAGAAACTTGGGGTTAGGCAGTTGCATTAGAAGGGTGCACAGAGGTTTTCACCTCTCTCTTCTTCTTATTGTTCTTTTTCTTCTTGGAAGATGGTTTTTTCCCATGTGGTTTTTTCACCATCTCTCCTATATGTAAGTACATTGTACATGAGTACCTAATAAGGCAATATTTTCGGGACTCATTTTTTTTATCTTCAATAGAGGACAATCTTCGCCATCCGAAGACATGCCTCTTCTTCTTCTTCTTGAAAGATGGTTTTTTCCCATGTGGTTTTTTTTACCATCTCTTCTATAAATTCATTGTACATGAGTACCTCATCAGGCCTTGTTGTCGAGACTCATCTCCTGTTGTTACATTCACCCCTAGTATCACTTAAGGGGGGTGTTAGAATAAATATTTGTTCTCTTAAGTTCTACTAGGATAGTCTTACTTGAGTTACCACTCTTCCATGAGTCAGGTGAACTCTCAGTTTAGACTAGTTCAGATTTGTTGAGTTGTTGTAATCCAACGACTCACATTGATCAACTTTGCTATTTATACAAAGTTGATCCCATGGAATAATCAATCAGTTCTACTCTTCTCTTCATAATTCTTGTAATGCTTTGCATGTCTATTCTTGGGAAATTCTAACAAAGGAAGCTTCTAAAATTAAGCAAATCATCACCTATTTTTCTAAAGCTACAAGGCATCTGATCAATGAAGATAAATATAAAGTCATTTTATTTCATTGCTCTACCAGACAAGAATCCATGGTCTTGGATAAGATAAAATATAAGAAGACCTCCCCTCCAATCACTTATTTAGGCATTCCTCTCAATATTCAAAGACAAAAAAAGAAATATTGGAATTGGTTACTGGATAGAGTTAATAAGAAAATTGGAAAGTAGACCAATAGATAGCTTTCATTTGGGGGTAAAATTACCTTGGTAAAATCAGTCCTTCAAGCTATACCTATTTATGTTTCTACTGTATTGAATATCCTAAAGGTTGTTCTTTGAGAATTAGATCAAATCAATCATCGATTCCTTTGAAGTGGTACTAAGGAGAAAAGAAAATTGACCTTGGTGAAATGGGATACTTTATACCTTGCCAAGAATGAAGAGGAGTTAGGTTTTTGGTTTGCTATTAATAACAATAAGGCTTTAGCTTCTAAATTGTATTGGATAATTTTGCATAACCTCAATTCTCTTTGGACCAAGAATTTTTGTGCTAAATATGTTGAGAACAAAAGTCCTGAAGACCTTGTTTGCTATCAATTACCTATCAAAGGTCCTCCCATTTTAATGGTTCTTAATACTGGTGAGGATTTGATTAAGCAAAATTTATTTTGGATCATTCATAATGGTCAATAGATAATTTTTTGGATAGATTCTTGGGATGGTCACCAACCTTTGATAACTCAGTTTCTGATTGGAGGCCTTGGATGGAGGAGCTTCATTGATCTAACTGGATAAAGGTTGCTAATTACTATCGGTATTATATTGGTCATTCAGAGGTTGGTAGATATTGGATCCGTGTTGAGGAGTGGCCTATTCAAATGCTAGAAAAGTAAATAAAATATATCCAAAGCATCCTTCATATAAGATCTCTCTCTTGGTCCCATGATAAAGATTGTTTTGGATGGAACAACACTACTAAGGGTGAGTATTCAGTTGCTCAAGGTTATTTAGCCTTATGGCATTATAATCCCAACCAATCATATGAAATATTTACCTAGTTGTGGGCTCAAAAGCTTTAGCCTAAGGTGAGGTTCTTTACATGGCTTTTATTGCATCATATGGTGTTTTTTGGTGAGTAACTTATGAAACGTGATTTTCATGGCCCGTTTAGATGCGAAATGTGTGGAGAGAATGTGGAAAATCTTATCCATATTTTTATTAAGTGTACCTTAGCCTCTAAGATATGGAGGATAATGACCATATTACTTGGCTTAGAGTGGTCCAATTTTTTTACTTTTGAATAACTTTGAAGGGATTGAAATAATCAGGAGGGTGTTAATCACTTTATTAGGCAGCTAGTTTGGATGGGTTCTACCATCCTATCTTGGAATATTTGGAAATAAAGAAACAACTAGATTTCAATAAAGAAAGAAAGGACATTCACTATATCTGGTAAAAGACCATTGTCAACTTAGTTGAATCAATACAAAAACTCCTTAAACACCCCCAAAACACCCACCAAATATGGGATCAAGTGATTTTAATATTGAAGAGTAACTCTTTTAAGGGCAACCAACTTAAAGGGAAAGTGAGTAATCAAAACATGGATAGAACAAGGAATTGTCAGCCTCTTCCTAAGGATTTTAGAAAAATCAATACCGATGGAGCCTCTAGGGGGAACCCTAGAAAAGTTAGTGGGGGAGGAATTGGTAGACTTTCAGATGGTTCCCCGATTTTCACTTTTGTTGAGAATTTGGGTATCCTTTCCAATAACCTTGATAAGGGGTATGGTATCCTTAGAGGCCTTTGAGAGGCTACTAAGGTCAGATGGAAAAATGTGTTGGTTGAATATGACTCTCAAGTCATGATTAATTTGTTGAAGACTCCTTCTAAGAATCATAAGATTGATAGGAGAATAAAAAGAATTGTTGAGGAGGTTCTATTAAACCAGATGGATTTTTTGAAAGTTGAATAGAATCATGTGGTTAGAGAATATAACATGAGTGTTGATGCTTTAGCTAATTCAACATTGAACAAAGGCGATCTTACTTACTATGACCACCCTCCCAGATGGTGGGATTCTCAAATAAGGGAAAATGTTATTTCTATCACTTCTCTCAATGGCTCCAGTACTAGAGGTACCTAGGTTTTTTTTTTTTGCTTCTCTTTGGTTCGGTCAAGGTATTTTAGTTCCCTTGCTCATACTGATCATTATTATGTTTTCTTTGTTTATTATTCGATGAATAGCCTTTTAGTCTAAAAATGCCTAACTTGTTTTCTATTTTTTCCTCCATTTTTGTTTTTCGGCGTGTTACTTTTTATTGTTTTTGTTCTATTTTATTTTTGTGTTGTTTTTGGTGTTTTTGATTTTTTTTTTCTGTTTTGTGTTTTTGTTCATATTGTGCGTGTATTTTTTTGTTGTGTTTGTGTGTTATTTTTGTATGTTTTTTTGTTGTTGTTTATTGTTTTTTACATTTTTGTTGTTTTTATGTCTTTGTGTTTGTTTTGTGTTTTTTGTTATATTTTGTTGCTTTTGTGTTTTTTGTTTTATTTTTTATTTATTAGTTTTTGTTTTTTTTTTTTTTCTATTTTTTGTGTTTGTTTGTGTTTTTGTATTTGTTTTCTTGTGTTTTTGTTCTTTAGGAATGTCTTTTGAGTGTGCCAAAGGGGGCAAGCCAGGTTCGAACCCTGGGTGTTTTTGGTAGAATAGATACCCCTGCATCCTTGGAAATTACTCGAAAGTGGCATCCCATTTGGGGTGTTTTCCACAAACTATATATATATATATATATATAATGTGGAATTATTAATATATACATATATACTTTATAAACATTAGAAAATCAAGAGCATTAAAAACAATGACAATTATGAAAAGACTTTGCATTGATTAATTAAAAGGAAGAACAAATTGTTTTTGGGTGGTTGAGAAATTCGTTACTTGAGTGGACTATCTCCTTGAACCTTATTAAGAAAATGAAAGGAAGGAAAAAATAAGAGATCCAAATGCTTTGGGAGAATGATTCAGAGGACAAAGAGCTTGGAGGCACTATGTTGGACAAATACAAGAGGTTTACATCATCAAAATTTGTATCTTCTACTTCCCATAACTTTTGAAAATTACAGGTAATCCTTTACCATGTTATTTGGAACTCTTGCATTGAATGGAATGTGATATGCTTTTCAGATTTCTAGAATGTATTATAGAATGCCGTGAAAAGTAGAACCATAGAGAAACTCTTTCTAGAACCATTAAAGAATATAAAAAAATTTAGGGTTTCCACTTGTGCGTAGTTTTCTTGATTAAAGAATATAGAAAACTAAGGAAAGATAAAATATAAATATTGGAGTATTTATATTTTGAAATAATTAGAATATATATTTTTTAGGTTTCCACTTGTGCGTAGTTTTCTTGATTAAAGAATATAGAAAACTAAGAAAAAATAAAATATAAATAATGGAGTATTTATATTTTGAAATAATTAGAATGAATTGAAAAAAATATAAAACCCTTATATTTTTGTACATGAAATTAAAAGGGGCTAAACCCTAAGTTTCATTTGTTTGTCTTTTGCATGGTCTTTCTTTGGAAGATGCATGATAATAATCATGATTTGATTTAATAAATTGTAAGGGCTTTAGATTTTTTATTAGATGGATGGAGTTTTAAAAGGATCTCCAAACCTTTTAACAAAGTGGAGCAGTCACCAAAAAGGTGATGAAACACTTCAACCAAAGATCAAGCTGCCAACCAAAGAGCTAACAAGTGACATTTACATCAGCAAAAAAAAATTAAAATTTGAAAACAGAATGCTACCCAACCATGATAGAATCCAACACAAATATCGAAACTAAAAAGTATTTAAATGGGCCAAGAAAAGGCAAATAAAATATAAACTACCACCTAGACAAAAAGGATCAAAACCACCATAGAAAACTACACCAATTTTACGCCCAAAAAACCACCACTCAACTTAGAGACAAAATCCATCCCCTTCCTAATGAAGCAATTTGGACCACTACTGGGGGTGGGACACCCACCAAACTACATAGAAGAATTATTTGATTCATTTCGGTTGAGACAACCGGACCTCTATTTGAAGCTAGAAATAAAAAACCAAAACCCCAACTTCCACTCAAAACTAAAACTGATTTCACATTTTACTAGCCCAATGCAAAATCTTCATTTATGAGATTTGATACTATTTCCCCCAGGATATTGGGAGGATTTACAAAATGAACCAAGCTTGAGTTTTTTACCTTTTGGATCCTTATACTTTTCAATATTCGACAGGAATTGAATATCATTTGCATCCCCTGTATCTACTAGCCAAAACCTGGGCAGTTTTCCAATCTTCCTTTCTACCCCCAAATCTGACTGATCTTTTCTGGCTGCTTCTTGTTTTAGGCTGAGAATATATTACTCTTGGTGGTCCCTCCCCAAGTAGAGGGGATTGAACTTATTTTTGAGAAGCCACAACCTAAAGAGAAGAACCAGGCTCCACTACAACCTTCAAAGGGGGAGAACCGCCCTCAACAATATTGTAAGGGATTTAGTTTTTATGTATAGTATTTTTCTTTATTAAAAGAAAATATACCTATATATAAGTGAAACTTAGTAGAGCTTTTGAAAAAAATGGATGTTCTTTTAAGTGGGTTAAATACTTAGTGAACATTGGGTTTATTTTCAAATATTGAGCTAATGGAAAATTAATATGGGATAATTGAAAATTCTCATATTTTAAATAGAGTATTGAATGGAATTTAATTATTTTATATTTTAGTAATAAATAAAATAAATATTTTATGAATTCATTTATTTTAAGAGAATCTATATTAAGGTTTGATTTTATAAATGTTCATCTTTTTAAATGAGAATTATAATGATAGGTATGTTTTACAAAAGAGTTTTGTATTATTATTCAATATTCCCTATTTTGTATTTATTTCTTTAGAGAAATAATATAGTTGGAAATTGAATTATGTTTTTAAAAATAGAATGGATTATTAAATAGTATATGTTCATTTTATAGTTTGGGAATAAAATGAATAAAAGTTATATGTTTTATTTTATGATAAATAAGTCTTAATTTAATAATGGAAGAATATGGTTAGATGTTTGGATGTGGAGTCCAAAGAAAAGGAAATAAACTTATGGGGGTTTCTTTAAAATGCAAGTAGATATGTAAAATGGATGTACATTGTATGTATTGAATACTTTTGTTGGATGAAATTATGAGAGTACTCTGATTACACTAAATGAAATGTATTTGCCTAAGGAAAACTTATGAGGTTTTTTCTCCTTACTTTCAAATGAATGAAAAAAGAGAATATGCATGTTGTTTATAGATGCATTGAATGGAAACATGTAGTTAGGTTTGTATTTTCATCATAATGGAGTTGTTTTGATCCCTTACCTATTAACTCCTCGAAAGAACAAAAGGAGATTCCAAACAAGGGAAAAATTTAGATGGCTTTGGAGAAGTTATTTTTTATTAGCTTTAATAAGAGAAAATAATTATTCTGTATATTTGAGATGGGCATTGTAAAATGAAGGTGTTTTTAAATATGAAAAGTGAATCTAATTTCTGCTTTGAATAGATAAAAGTCTATATGTTAGAGGAATTTGATTAAAGCTTTAACATTGCAATATCTCTCTCATTATAGAATGTATGCTTTAAAAGCTCATATACACCCTTTTGATAAAGTAGATGTTATAATTTATTTTATACAAGTAAATTGATAGAATGTTAAGTGATATGATAAAGAGAGGATGTAAGAGAGAAATATTGATTTTATGCTTTATTGTGGGATTATATTTTGTACCTATGGGGTTATCCTTAGATGGCCAAGTCTATAAGAACCTTAAAATATGGTCCAAACATGAGGTAGTTGTGGTGTAGCAATGATGGGGGAGCCAAAATTGCTCAGCCAAAATCCTCAAATCTCATTCATTAAACTTGGAAAAATTTACAAAAATGACAACAATCTGCCAAACAAACTCCTTTATTCCGAAAGGTAGTTTATTATTATTATTTTTTTTCTTACAGCATTTTCCACCCTAGAAGAAAAACAACCCAAACAGGTCCAGAATGGCCCTCTTGCCTTCTCTATCTGCAACTCTGTCATCGCAATTTTCTGACCCTTGTGCATACCTTTGCTTCCTCTTTTAAACTCTCTGGCGTGACTCTTAGTTTCCCTTCTCTGGCCCTTCATTTCATTTCTCGTGCCTCTTCGTTGTCTTGGATTTTGAAATGTTTATCTTTATGACTCTTGGTATTCGTATGCTTTCCTTGCACCTTGGTGCCACGTGCTTGTCCAGTGCTACCACTGTAGACTTTGTCTGCCTGTCAACCAATGATGATGTTCGGTATCCCCACCGCTCAATAATTTCCTCTGTAATGGCCCTTGTAACCGCCTGCCATTTTGTCTCTTTTGGTCACCAAAATGTGACATGTCGCGATATCGCAACACTTTTTCTTTCTCTTTTTCTCCTTGCTTTGGCCCACGAAAATACATGTTGCGATATCGCGACACTTTTTATTTCTCTCTCTTCTCTTTTCATCGCGATAATCTGACATGTCGTGATATCGTGACACTTTTTCTCTCCTGCACCTTCTCTCCCCTTTTGGTCGCGAAAATGTGACATGTTGCGATATCGCGACACTTTTTCTCTCTTGCGCCTCCTCTCACCTTTTGGTCGCAAAAATGCGACATGTCGCGATATCACGACACTTTTTCTCTCCTGCACCTCTCTTGCCTTTTGGTCATGAAAATGCGACATGTCGCGATATCGTGAGACTTTTTCTTCTTGAGCCTTCTTTTGCCTTTTGGTCGATATCACAAAAATTTTTCACTCTTGAGCCTTCTCTCGAATTTTGGTCGTGATAATGCGACATGTCGCAATATCGTGACACTTTTCTCTCTTGAGCCTTCTCTCGGATTTTGGTCGCGATAATGTGACATGTCGCGATATCGCGACACTTTTTCTCTCTTGAGCCTTCTCTCGACTTTTGGTCGTGATAATGCGACATGTCGCGATATTGTGACACTTTTTATTCTTTGCTGACATGTCACGATATCATGACAATTTTTCTCCTTACAATATTTTTGCTTTCCGTTGGATGCTCTTGCATCAAACAACTGGGGTGGATTGAGAAGTGACCTTCACTTCTGTACTGTTCTGTCACCTTCTTTTTCACTGGGGCTGTACAAGCTCTCCAAGCTTCAGCAAAATCTGGGTCTTTAGGGTACAAACCCTTAAGTTCTTCAAACTCCACAACTTCCACTCTCATTGTTGTCAGCAAACTCTTTTCATCCATCTCCTTCAATGGCTTCAACTTGTGGCGCACTCCACATTTCATCAGAGAGTAAGTATTCACATGCCCATCATACATCGCACGTCTGTCAAATTGCCATGGCCTCCCCAACAACACATGGTAAGCATCCATAGGCAAAAAATCATACAAGACCTCATCCTAGTATCTCCCAATATTGAACTTGACTAAGGACTGTTCACTGATCAATACCCTATGGTCCTTCTCCAACCACACAATCCGGTATGGATGCAGGTGTCTCCTCTCTAGCTATAACTTAGTAACCATTTCTTTAGAGACCAAGTTATCAGTACTACCATTATCTATAATAACATTATAGACCTTACCTGAACACTTGCATCTTGTGCAAAACAGGATCCTCCTCTGGTCTGGTCCTTTCTCCTCATTCAACAAGGTTCTCCTTGTGACCATAACTTCTCCTCTCTCTGCCTCCTCAGAATGTTTTGATTCAGCACCTTCATCTGCTATAGCAGCTCTGGCATGACCCTTAGGTCTCCTATTCATCCTCTCTTGGTGTTGGGGACACTCATATGCCCGATGTCCCTCTTCCCCATAATGGAAACAGGTTCCATGAAATCCTCCTCTTCCATATCTACCTCTTCCTCTTTGGTAACCATTATTCTGATTACGGGATCTATAATCATTATCTCCCTTCTGATCCTGAATACTGCTAGCTTCTTCTTTCTTCTCATCTCATCCTCCATCTATTCTTCCACCAGTTCTTTCTCCATGACTTCTTCCTTTCTGCTTACCCTCAAACCTTCTGTTCAGATTTTCTTCAACTTTTAGAGCAAACTGGTAAGTATCCTCAATGGCGCTCATCCTAACCAGACTCAACTCTTCTTGAATATTGGTTCTCAATCCATTGATGTAACGGGCTACCTTCTCCTTGTTAGCCTCAGAATGGCCAATTCTAATTAAAATCTGGTAAAACTCCTATGTATATTCTTTGATAGATTTGTTTGACTGTCTCAAACTCTACATTTTCCTAAACAGATCCAATTTGTAATCTGCAAGAATAAATTGTCTCTTCAAATTATCTACCATTTGATCCCATCTGGTTATCTTTACCTTTCTACTTCTATTTATTTTTAGCTGCACTTCTTTCCACCATATGCTAGCATGGCCTTTCAACTTTTTTTTTGCCAATTTGATCCGATCTGGATCTATAATCTCCTCATACTCAAAATACTCCATATCATTGATCCAATCAATCAACTCCTCTAGATTGAGATTCTCAAAATACGTGGAGACATCAAACTTTGGCTTCTTCTTGATTTGAGATATGGCCTTAACTAATTTGGCTTCTATAGGATCCATTGCTTCTTCTTCATCTAATGGATCATAAACCTCCCAAGCTTCATCTTCACTACGGTCTTCTCTCCTTGGCTCAACCCCTCTTCGCAAATCCTCTTGCAGGGCTTGCACTTGCCTCTACAAAACTCTAAAATCTTATTTAGGTACCACATTTCTCCCACCACCATGGTTTCTTCGTGGAGGTATTCTTCCTCACTCTCTTCTCACAAACCTTGACCATAGATCCTGATGTAAACTACCTCACGTTCAACGATCTGTTTACAAACTCAGGAACTCCTGCTCTTCCATAGATCCTGGTGCAAACTGCCTCACTTTCGATGATCTATTTACACACTCAGGAACTCTCGCTCTTCCATAGATCCTGGTGCAAATTGCCTCACTTTCGACAATCTATTTACACACTCAGGAACTCCCACTCTTCCACAGATCCTGGTGCAAATTGCCTCACTTTCGACGATCTGTTTACACACTCAAGAAATCCCGCTCTGATACCACTTGATGGGGGAGCCAAAATCACTCAGCCCAAATCCTCAATTCTCATTCATTAAACTTGGAAAAATTTACAAAAATGGCAGCAATCTACCAAACAAACTCCTTTATTCAGAAAGGTAGTTTATTATTATTATTTTTTTTCTTACAACATTTTTTGCCCTGGAAGAAAAATAGCCCAAATAGGTCTAGAATGGCCCTCTTGCCTTCTCTATCTGCAACTCTGTCATAGTAGTTTTTTGACCCTTGTGCATACCTTTGCTTCCCCTTTTAAACTCTCTGACGTGACTCTCTGTTTCCCTTTTCTGGCCCTTCATTTCATTTCCCGTGCCTCTTCATTGTCTTGGCTTTCGAAACATTTATCTTTTTGACTCTTGGTCTTCATCTGCTTTCCTTGCACCTTGGTGCCACGTGCTTGTCCAGTGCTGCCACTATAGACTCTGTCCGCCTATCAACCAATGATGACGTTCGGTATCCCCACCGCTCGATAATTTCCTCTATAACAGCCCTCGTAATCGTTTGCCCTTTTGCCTCTTTTGGTCACCAAAATGCGACATGTCATGATATCGTGACACTTTTTCTTTCTCTCTTTTTCTCCTTGCTTTGGCCCACAAAAATACATGTCGTGATATCGCGAAACTTTTTCTTTCTCTCTTTTTCTCCTTGCTTTGGCCCGTGAAAATACAATATGTCGTGATATCGCGACGCTTTTTCTCTCCTACACCTTCTCTCCCATTTTGGTCATGAAAATGTGACATGTCGCGATATCGTGACACTTTTTCTCTCCTGCACCTCCTCTCGCCTTTTGGTCACGAAAATGCGACATGTCGCGATATCGCAACACTTTTTCTCTCCTGCGCCTCTCTCGCATTTTGGTCATGAAAATGCGACATGTCATGATATCGCGACACTTTTTCTTATTGAGCCTTCTCTCACCTTTTGGTCATGATAATGTGACATGTCATGATATCGCAACATTTTTTCACTCTTGAGCCTTCTCTTGGCTTTTTTTTGCAATAATGCAACATGTCGCGATGTCGCGACACTTTTATCTCTTGAGCCTTCTCTCGGCTTTTGGTCATGATAATGCGACATGTCGCAATATCGCAACACTTTTTCTCTCTTGAGCCTTCTCTCGGCTTTTGGTCGCGATAATGCGACATGTCGCGATATCGCGACACTTTTTCTTCTTTGCCGACATGTCACGATATCACGACACTTTTTCTCCTTGCGGTATTTTTGCTTTCCGTTGGATGCTCCTGCATCAAGCAACACCTAAGGGTTTTTGCTATGGGTAATATCGATAAAGGAACTTCGAAGTGGACCTAAAGATGGGAAGTATTTGGGAAATATTCAGGTGAAGTAGCTTGAATCCTCTTTTTTAACCATGGAGGTTTGGATCATATTAGCATATTAGATTTGGGTATGGAGCCCCATATGATATTGGGTATACATGTGAGGGATATCATGTGGAGTGATAAACACCTCAATTAAACCATTGTAGAGATGAAATAAATAAACACTATGGTTCTACACATGGTGTAATGTGTAAACTAAGAGACTTTACACCTAAGTACTAGTATAAAATGACTTATATTAGTAAATAAATTAGCATCTCTTTTCTCAAGATATTGAGATAGGGTTAATCCCTATGCTTTGGTCAAGTTGTCCTACATTCATGGAGAGTGTTAGGAAATGGGGTGACCATGTATAGGCATCCTTTAAGCCATAGAGGTGTACAAGGTGAACCCTAGAGAATTTATAGGAGACTAGCCACTCTTGTCCACTCGAGGGATGTCTACAACATCTTGCACTCAAAATGTGATGAAGTCTCTATGATTATAATCTTAATTGGTACATCTTTAGTGAACCTTAAAAAACATTCTCTCTCTTAGGTTGGCTAGATTTGGGTTATCACGTTTAAGCTAAGGTTGTGCAATGATAGGATGATTTGGAAACATAGGTAGATCAATTTAATTACTATTTACCATGCAATCATGCTTATTGATTGATGACTACCATCATCAAGCCAAACTAGGTCAAGGATAGATACTTGCACCCTTATGGTCACCCACTGATTATAATAGTTAGTTATGATGTTTTCACTATAGTAATGAGAAAAAGTGATCCTTAACATTGTAAGCTAACCGATGCTACCCATAAGATATTTTTGTTGTACTATATCGATCATTTACATAATATAATGGCTATTATGTATATACATTATTTCAACATATATAGATATTGATTTTTTTGGATTTATGACTCGTGTGTTATCTTGATGATAATTGTATGATTGTATTCATTTGTTATTAATATTATAATTGATGATAATAAATTAGTTATGAATATTATAATTTTATGATGATTAGATGATGAGATAATTATGTTTGATGATGATGATGATGAATGATTGATAATAATGCCTTTGGTTTTTTCTATGGTACAAATATGTATAAAAGAGATGTACCAATGGGGAATTTAGATATGTCATAAAGGCATTGCTTTGGTATAAATATGTAGAAAAGAGATATGCCTAGGGAAATTTATGTATGAAATGATATTCTATGATATAAATATGTACAAAAGAGATGTGCCTAAGAGGACTTTAGATACAACATAAATATGTACACAATAAGTGTTGCTCATAAGAACTTTAGATGTGACATAAAGGGATTGCTATAACATAAATATGTATAGAAGTAGGGGAATTTTAGACATGTCATAAAGGTATTGGTATGACACAAATATGTACAAAATAGATATGCCTAGGTGAACTTTAGATAATCCATAAAAGACATTACTAAAAGAAGAGATGTGCCCAGGGGGAATTAATATATGCTATAAAGGTGTTGCTATGATACAAAGATGTGCAAAAGGGATGTGCTCCGGGGGACTTTAGATATGTCATAATGGCCCCCTATGATACATATATAATAAATAAAGATTACTTGAAGGTGGTAGATGTGCCCTAAGACCAATATCTTTGAAGATTTTGTTATGTTATAAAGGCTTGAGATATGCCATGAAATAAATTGATGTACTCTAAGACAAATGTCTCTAAGGACTCTATTATACCATAAAGACAATGTATATGCCAAAAGACATGAGATATTCCATAAAGGTGGTAGATATTCCAAAAGACATTATATGTGCTATAAAGACATTATATATGCCAAAAGGTATCGGTTGTGCCATAAAGGCATTAAATATTCCAAAGGGTATTGGATATTCCATAGAGGTATTATATATGCCAAAAGGAATTAAATCTATAATAAAGACAATTTGGATTGGCTTCTTTGTGAAATAATATTGATAGATGAAGTAATCGATTAGATAAAAAAATTTCCTCGTTCAATGTATAACAGGTGAAACAATTCATTCGGATGAGATTAATATTACCTCCATGCCCATATGTTTTTGAGAAAAACATTGATAATCCTACATAGGTGGTCAAAACATCCTATTAAGGCCATCCAACGTTTTGCATGGGTGCAAAAGCAATATGTACAAAACTTAATGGATAACATAAGTTGGATAAGAGAGGTTTAAGTGCTACAAGATAGAAATCTATGACCACTTTTCTATATCATAAAGTTTTAAAAAATTTCAAAAGGATATAGGTTAATAAGTCAAAGAATATAATAAATTGCCCCTATTTAAATGCGGTATATTGGATGAGAATAATTCATTCGGATGAGATTCATATTTCTCCCATGCCTATATATGTTTGGAAATAATTTGTATGATCCTACATAGGTGGTTGAAGCATCCTATTGAGGTCATCCAACATTTTTCATGGGAATAAAAGTAATATATAACAAGATCACAAGAGTCAATTGAAGTCATTTTTGGTAAATATTGATAAAATTTGTATAAGGTGAATTTTAAGTCTTTTAGAGATATCACATGGTAAGGGATAAAAATGGAAGAGTACCATCATCAACATATACAATATATATACTATTCATCACACAATAAGGGATGAAATATTAGAAGATGATTATGAGCAAGATTGAGGATGAATCATGAGAAACAAAATGTGAGTTGTAGTTTATATAATAAAATTCATATGTAAATAGAAAGAGATATTTGTGAGGATTTATCACCACAAACACATATGAATCTTATAGTATTTGTCATGAAACAATGGATGATGATTTTAGTATATCGAGTAGTCAAGTCATTAGAAATGTAATGGATTAGATGAGACATCATCTATTAGGATTTTCAATTTTGATGATTTGAATTAAGTGTAAGTAACATACTCTTTGTCTCTTTTTTTAAATAAAAATTGACAAGGTTGATGATGTAACATGCAATAATGAAACATATTATAAGAGGTCTTTGTATCTATTGTATTAAGATATTTTAGATAATGTATACCAATTGACATCATTTTCCTAGGCAAAAGGAAAAATAAAGCTAATCCTAAGTGGAATCATCTCTTGCCAATGAGGTAGAACTAACTAGCATAAGGTAAAAGATGAATAATATTAGAGAGATGCCCATGCCTGACAAGATAAGTACTTTGGACTTAAGTGAAGTAATTTATGCCTTATTTTTACCCTTATCCTCTAGCTAGGCTCAAAAATATTGGACAATAATAAATATTAGAAATGTAGGATAAAAGGACTCCTACAATGTGAAGAAGAGAGGGTAAGTTACGAGTAGGGTATTGGAATTCATAATGCTTTTTAGAAATAAATAAAAGTAAATCATCCATTCAAATATTTTATAAAAGTGTAAAGATAGAATGAAAAAGACAAGGTAGTTTGGGGCATCCATAGACACTATAAATAATCACCATTTATAGATAATATTGGATACTACTCTAATAATTAAAAGATAAGTATGAATGGAGTATTTATAGCAATACCAAAGTCCCAATCACATCATAATATTTAACCTACGTTGATATAATAAGTGGGCTTTAGGTTAATTAAAAATAATAAGGTTTTAACCATAACAAGGTTAACCAAGATCCATTGGACTTACATAATAAAACATTATAAAATAATAAACACATTGTACAATGAAATGCCCTAGGCCTATCCAATACATTACATAATGTTGGCTCTTGGCCAAAAAGTATATTTTAATTTTAAAAACCTCTCATAATCTAAATTAAGAGGCCAAGGAGATAAGGCATTAGTGACAATAATATCTTCCCCCCATAATAGATTCTCTAGTCAGCCTCTGTAGTTAAGGAACCGATATGAATATTCCTCATCATTTGGAAAACATCCACATAACTTCAATAATTTAGCTTCAATCCTTTGCAACTTCCATAAGCAATTATTTGATGGACATCCCTCCATTTTTTAGTATTCACCAGTGGTATTTTTCTTCTTTGAAGACTTAGATTGGACCTTGTACCCTTAGGTCTTAGCCTCCTTAGACTTGAATTCCTTTACATGAGCTTGTATTTGTGGAGTTCCTCCATAATTTTCATTGCCATGCGAAAATGAACTAGGAGAGAAAATAAATGACCAAGAGTAGGAGTATTTTGAGATTTTAAATTTTTTTGAATCATATGAACAATTAGATTCAAAATCTGAAAGGAGGAAAATAGATTAACAAGGACAATCTTAACACATTCTGCATCATCTTTATTTTTGCATACAAAAGATGCAATATTTTCTTTGAAATATTTGATTCTTGAAATATAGTCCTCAACATTGTCAAACTCATTTAATTTAAGAGAAGAAAGGTCTAATTCCAAGCAACTCACTTTAGTAGTACTAACCTTTCCAAAAAAATTATGCAAATTTGACCATACCTTTATAGGGTCACTCTCCTCTTTGATATGAAAAAACAACTCTAGTTTACTTAGAAAGGAAAATAAACCCAAAGCCTCTTCTACATTTTGGTGTTGAAATTCATCTATTCAATAAAATTACATTATTTGATAACATGTAAATGAACCCCCATGGTACCTTTATGGTACAAATGTAAATATGTAATAGATTAGGGTTTGAGTCTATAGTTTAGGTGAGTGATTTATATTTCCCCTTTATGTAAGTGTCTATGTGTAGGATATGCACAAGTGTCATGCATGTTAGTGAGCAAGTGTGTAATGAGAGAAAGTGCACAAGTGTCATGTATGTAAGTATGCAAATATGTAATGTGAGGATGTGCACAAGTATCATGTATTAAAGTGCATGTAGAAGTGTGCAAGTGTCATAGAGTTAAGTGTGCATGTAAGTAGTGAGTGAAGAGTCATGTATACAAATGGAAAGATGATAATCCAAAGGTCATGGGAGCTATCATATGGAGAGCAATAGTCAAGTACATGAAGAGTCATCTTCTATGTCTTTATTATGGAGATAAATCTCCATATAGTGTCTTGGGAAAATGATCTATAACTATATACTTGAAATTTTTGTACCCCTTTCCTTCAGGCTAATGGATCCATGCCTGGAAGGAGGATGAGAAAATTGGGAATCCACACCTTAGAAGAGAAGCACTTGTTTCATGCTCTCTTTGGTTTTTATCGATAAATTATTGGTGGGTTCACCAGGGAACACTTTGAGGTAGTTTCCAATCCTAGATAAGGTGAGAGTTTGATGAGTTCTTTTGGTTTAGCATACACCTAAGGTTTAGGTAAAATGCAACTATACTTATGCTATATGCATTTCATATTTCATGAAAGCAGCACACAATTAACTAGAAAGCCTTTTAAAATTAACTATAATGCAATGATCCTTATGAATGTTGAAAGTAAAAAGATAAACTCTATGCTATCATATGCATATATATTTTTCTTTCTTTTTGTATTTTTAGATAACAAACTTGATGCAAGCTAATGCAACTAACTATATATATTTTTGTTGTTTTGTCTTTTCTTTTCATATGATTATATGCATAAGATAGAATCAAAATAGGGATGAAACAGTCAAAAATAGAACATAAACCAAATTTTGTTGCACTTATCTGATCTAGATGTTTGATGTAGGTGAATATGCATCTTGCAAAGCAAATATGCGTCTTGCAGTGAATACGCATCTTGTCGTCTAGCACACAAATTTATGTTTTCAATATATTTGCATGAAGTCTTTGTAAAAAACTTAAATTTTGGGATTAGAGTTTGGGAATCTATTTAATCCACTGTAGATCTTATTATTGATGGTGTAGTAGTCAGATCATTTTAAACAACCATACATAAAAGAAATGAAATCGTAAATATTACTTGCACATAGATGAAAACTGAAATGACGTGATAAAATAGTGTAGTAAATAGTATGCTATCAAATGCAGGATGAAAAATATGTAATATGTAGGATGCAAGGATAGATTTGAAAGTAAGAATTTTCCCCAAGGCTTGTGACAGTGCAAATTCATGACCTAGAAAGAGAATTCATGTTTTGGCAGCTAGCCCACAAAATCGTGATAGCTAGACCCATGTGTAATTTTTTGGTATTTTGGAGGACCAAACAGTGTCAAAATATGACATATTATATACTTTTGGAAAGCTCTTTTTGAGCCCAATCCAATGGTATAGGTTTCAATAGGTATATATATAATTTTTTTAGGGAAAATTTATCTCAAATATGGCTTTTCTTATAGATGCATAAGGCAAGAACTTGTTAATGTAGAAATGATATATAAGATACTAGATCAAATAAAATGATGATATACCAGATCTAATATTTTGGTGCTGCAAAAATGATTATAGTAAAATGGATCCAAGTAGAAACTAGAATTCTTCAAAGTATTCTCAAAACTACAACAAAACTTGCAACCTGCAATGAAAATGTTATATCTCTACTCTCCAAATCAGAAAATAAGATTGCTATGATTTCACTCATAAAAATTTGAATTATTTTTGCTTATCAACTCAATCCTCTACTATGAATCTATCCATATAATTATGGAGGTTGAGCCCTAGCTAAAATGAATTTGTGGGTCACCAAATAGGTTGGTGGTTATGAGATATGGGAAGCTGAAGCAGATAGGATCGAGCCAATTTGGAGTTTTGCCAAATTTGGTGAATTTGCATCCTAGCTACTAGGACATGAAATTGCTAGGATTGAATCATTGGCCAATTTGGGAAAAAATTTGAATGGTTGTATTTGGTGGGAAGCAGGCTCTAGATTCGACGAATACGCATCCTAGCCGCTAGGACACGAAATCCATAAAATTCGTGACAACTAGACCCATGTGCAATGTTTTGGAACTTTGGAGGGTCAAATAGAGTCAAAACAGGTCATATTATATACCTTTGGAAAGCTCTTTTTGAGCCCAATCCAATGGTATATGTTTTGGGAAATTTGGATAGGATTTTTTAGGTAAAAGTAATCTCAAAGATGACCTTACTTTTCTAGAAGGAAAATTAAGGAAAATGACTCATCTTAATAGGTCAATTTTCCATGTCTACAATAACAATAACCATAAAAAGCATTTATTATATTGAAGCTTGTATGCATATTTTGAGAAATTTTATTGTAAGTATATTTCATGTTATTACATGAATGATTTTGGCCATTTACATTCATATTTGATATTATTTTGAATGTTATTATAATTTATATTGGCCAACATATATATTTTGATTGCTCTTATATTTTATTCTACTCTTGATAAGTATATTAAGACCTAAGATATAGTGGCTAAAATATATTGGGACCTGAGATAATTTGGATTAAAATCCAACATCATCATAAAAAAAATTGCTTTATCCTCCCTAAAGGCACACCATAGGTTCTTACTTCATAGTAGGTCAATAATTTGAGTTTACCAAACAATATAGTTTCACCCATTATGGTAAATATTACACAATATAACCCCTAACACTACAATAGCCCCATGAACTAATACCACTAGTATGTAGAGCTCAATAAATCATACAATTTGAAAAACAATTGGGCTCAAAATACTTCTATATGCAAAAGATATGGTCTTTAGAAATTTTGCCCTAATGGACTCAAAAATTAAAAAATGAGGGTTTAAACCTTAGAATTATGTTGTCCAATGAATTTTTGCCATCTGTTGTCCTTTGATTTACTGGTGCTTTCCACCTATATTTGTCCACTTCAACATTTATTTTTTAGTGCAATTTTGATAGATTTTATTTTTTTGATTGGAGGAACACATAAATATTAAAAAATATATTTTTGTAGCATATAATAGTTCCAAATCATCTAAATATCCACATTATATAGCATAATTAAATAATCCCAGTGTCAATCAACCTTGGTTTGGCTATGACTAAAGACCATTGTGCTAACTAGCCAACCAAATCATAGACCAATGACTGAATATCGCTTTAATTTCAAGGATTTTTAATCATTTTATTCAACAATAAAATAAAGTAGATGGGTCTTAAACTTGAGACCTAGGGCTCATAAAAGAAACATGCTAGCGAATGAATCTACTTGAGAAGTCAAATAAATGATGCCAATGCTTGCATAAAATCCATTATACATCACTATCCTCCATTGAAAAAGGGTGACCAAGAGCTTCAAACTCAAAACCTTCTCCCTCTTGCACCACAACTAAGGTCCTCCTAACCAATATGTTGCATTGTTCGACTGTGTATGTAAGAGCATGACATCCCCATTTCATTTTCTCTAATCAAAGTGGCATGACATAATTGACCATGCAAATTGAGCTTGGATCAAACACAAGCAAAGCACCTTTGTTATATTCTACTAACCACTTTGGCATGTCCCATCAGGATGTTGGTGGGTGTGTGCCCTCTTTGTAGAGAGAGACAACACATGCCATATTTATTAGTGGAGTACACATACACTTAGAATAGGACACATATGACAAAGAAGAGGGTATGAAATTAAATTTTAGAATCATGCTGTTGAGATCACTTTACAAGCATTACTAAAGCTTGTGTACAAACCTCAAAAATATAGAAGAGGAGATATTCATAATCTGGAAGCATGCTCAAAAAATAGATACAATATGAAAAATAAGTATGATAATTCCTCTTGTGTTGAGCCTACTTATGAGGACTTGAAGAAGATAAAATCATCCCAAATATTAAAATAAAAATAAAATACAACACGAAGGATCTTTGTGTGACCAAGTAGTACTGCTCCATACCCACTCTTATACCATGTTGGAATTCACATTGCTTTTCAAAAACAAAAGCAAATCATCCACTTAAATCTCATATAGAAAGTTTAAATAAGGAATTAATGAGACATAGCAATTTGGGGGTACTAGTAGGCACCATAAATAATTACTATTCATAGATAATATTGTAACACTACGATAATTAAAAGAGGAGTGTAACTTGGTATATATAACAATAACAAAACCACAATTACATCAAAGTTTAATATAAGTTGACATCATAAGTGGGATTTAGGTTAATTACAAATAGTAAATACGGTTTAACCATAACAAGGTTAAACAAGGCTAATTAGGCTTACATAATAAAATATTATAAAATAATAAATACATTGTATAATGAAATGTCCTTAGGCCTGTTCAATACATCACACAATGTCGAATCTTGGACTTGAAGCATATTATAATTTCAACGAGGAGATGACGTAGATCTATTGGTATTTTATTTTTGTCAAAATGGAAAATAAAAACTAATCCTAACTATATCATCCTTTGCTAATGGGTGAAAGTTTAATAAGAAAAAGGAAGAAGATTGGAGAAATGCCCATGCCTTACAAGAGAAGTCATTTGTACTTAAGTGGACAAATTTATGTGTTGTTTTTGCATATTAGGTGCAAAGTAATCCTCTTGTGAGGTTTGAGAATGTGATGGGAAAAGGGGAAGAGATAGGACATGATTTTAGATGAGAAGGAAAGAGAATATTTTTGATATCCACTCATGACTAGAAGGCATATATCTACATGGCAAAATATATAATTACAAGTAAGCTATATTTATACTATCATATCTTGTGATATGCTTAACCTCATGGATTACATATATTACAAGTCCTAAAAGGGTGATCTACTCACATCAACTACCTAGAAAGGATCATCCTATGCAAATCCTCATAGATACCCATAATGATAGTCCAAAAGAAAAACTAAAAACAAACAGTGACACACACAAATTATCAAATACCAAACAACATTCATGAAAGGCAAAATGTTGTTATGAATAATACGATTTATATTGCTAAAGCAAGTAGCCACAAGTATTTAATATGTAGATAATTGAGCAATTGGATTGAAAACATGTAATCCCAAGTAGTTGAGCAATCAGATACAAGTGGATGTAAAAGAAAGAAAATGGAAAATGAATACATAGATTAGTTCTAAGCACAATATTTTAAATACATTATGTTCATAGGTTATTTAAGTTCTCTATAATTAAGCATGACAATGCAATATGCAACTGAACCATACTTGGTAGTAATTATATATGGACTGAACTAGTTGAGC
Organism: Wollemia nobilis; assembly: GCA_028583015.1. Taxonomy (NCBI): domain Eukaryota; kingdom Viridiplantae; phylum Streptophyta; class Pinopsida; order Araucariales; family Araucariaceae; genus Wollemia; species Wollemia nobilis. The sequence goes on from JAQPPZ010001195.1 coordinate 1,851,765, forward strand.
TCAAATTTACCTTTGAGCTCATTTTTTATTATTAGTATTTTTTTTTGTTTTATTTGAGAAACAAATACTGAATTTCAAATTATTGAGGTCTTAACATTTTTTCATAGGATATTTTAAGCCTTTGTTGGTATATCCATAAATGCTCCCAAGGCATGGATCCATTTATCATAAAGCACTTCCAATTGTTAAGGCAAGTTAGATGATATTTGTCATCTATAGATGCATCCTACAAAATTATTTATAGCAGTGACACTTTAATTTCAAAGGGAAATATTGCCTTGGTACCATAAACAAAGGCATAAGGAGTCACACTAGTTTAGGTTCTAAAAATAGTGCAATATTCCCAAAGGGTTGGGTAAAGTTGAAGATGCTAGTGTCATCTAGTATTATTGACTAGCTTTCTAAGGATGTTGACAAGAGTTTTATTGGAGGCCTCAGCTTGACCATTACCTTTAGGTAATATGGTATGGACCATTTGTGTTGTATACTTTGCATAAATATTTTGAACATATTTTTATTTGAATGATGTACCATTGTCTAAGATAATAATGAATGGGATGCCATAGTGATAAACTATTTGATTTTGGATAAATTTAGAAACTTGTACACCAATTGTTAAATATAAAGGCATGGATTCAATATTTATGATAAAATATTCAATGGCAATGACAATGAACTTCTATCCATTAGAAGATGTGGGAATGAATCTACCAATTAATCTCCAAATAAAAATGACCATGATGAAGTAATGGATAGCAAGGATTGAGACAAAGCATGGATAAGGTTATCATAGTTTTGATAATTATTACAATTCTTGACATAGTTAAATAAGTCCATCATGGAGGACCAATAATAGCCCATTCAAAGAATTTACTTGGCAATGAAGACATCACTAAAGTTCCCACTACAAGACCCATATTGGACATATTGGATTACCTAGTAGGACTCAACATGGTCTAAGCATCTAATCAAGATAAAACCAAGGGTACAACAATACAAGATATCACCATTGATGACATGTCTACATACCCTTTGATTAGGGTTATTTTGTTCATTTTGATTCAAACATTCAACAAAGTGCCATATTTGAGATAGTCATAAATATCCTTATGCCAACGACTTAAGGATGAGGTGAATTCCGGATTAAGAGTTAAATAATTTTTAACAAGATATTTGATTTGTTTGATAACAAATGTAGCTTGTTCATCATAAATATTTAATGGGATAAGGGATGCTATAGAGTCCATAGCATCTACATAACAATTATTATATATAGGAATGGAATTATTGATGATTTAATCAAAAGTAGCCATTAATTTATCGATAATTTCTTTATACAACTTTAACTTTTCATCTTAGTCTGATAAACACCATTAACGTAGTTGACTATCAGGTAGAAGTCTCCATAGATAGTAAGGACAGTGACATCAAGAACTCAAGTGGCGTAAAGTCCTAGGATATAAGATTTATACTTTGCTATATTTTTGGTATAAAAGAAATTGATATTAAAGGAGATAAGTTGTTGATGAGTAACTAAGATAATCCTCTACTTCTACTCCTTTAACACATTATATGCCATCAAAATAGAGTATCCAAAAATTTACATTCTCCTCTTTACATATGACGTTTAAGATGGAGATATTAGGGAAGTCTATCACTAAGGAATGGCTAGATTCTAAAGGTACATATTCTAATTGATTAACAATCAACTGACCTTTCATATATTTATGACTAATGAAATTTATATAAAATTTTCTAAGCATAATAACCAACTTAGTAGTTCTTGAGAGATATGGTATAAACATGACGTATGAAAATTTATCTACTCTTGTAATGGAAAAGATATTATCAAAGACTATAGCTATGCAAAGCTTTTCTAAAAGATTGTATTTAACCTCATAACTGACTAAGGTTTGACTAATGTAGAATATGACTATTCATATATGCGTATCATCATATTGAGCCAACATATCACCTAAGGTATAATTAGTTGTGGCTATGCAAAGTATCAATGCTTTGTTAGGATTGGGAGGGATAAGGACTTAAGATAACGTAAAATAGGACTTTATGTCATCAAACATAGCCTAACATTTATCATCTCACTTGAATATTGCATCCTTTATTAAAAGTTCGTTTAAAGGATGAAATTTATTAGCATGTTGAGAGATGAATCTTCTAATGGATTTAATTTTTTCTTTGAGGATACTAATTTGAGTTAGTGTTCAAGGGTGTGGCATATTAACGATGGCTGATATGTTATTGAGATAAATTTATATACCTCTAAGAGATGATGAATCCTAAAAGTTTTCCCTCCAAAGATACATTTTTGAATTTTTAGACATACATTCCCTTAGCTTCTCAAATATGTGTTAGATATCTTGAATATGATATTTGTATTTGAGTGATTTACCAAGAAGACCATCGATATTATGTTCCACAATATCATGTGTTAGGTCATGGAAGATATAGGTCATTGCTCGTTGGTAGCTTGCTCTAATATTATTTAGACCAAAGCATATAAATTGGTAGCAAAAGTTAATCCACGGGGTTATGAAAGGTATCTTATGCTGATATTTAGAAACAATTCAAATATTTATATCCTAAGAAACCACCCAATTAAAGATGGCATATTACAACCTATTGTAAAATTGACAATCATTACAACCTATTGTAAAATTGACAATCAAGTCGATATTAGAGAGGGGAAGTTATCTTTGGGACAAGCATTATTGATGTTTTAAAAGTACATACATATTATGATGCTTCTAGTTTTATAAACAACCTCAATGATATTGGAAATACAATTAGAATATGGTCTTGATAAATCTAAAATCGAGGAGCTTCTACAACTTCTCTTTTATAATTAGTGCAACTCTAGGGTGCATTTTCTATAATTCTTTTTTTACAAGTTTTGCATAAGGGGTAATGACTAGATGATGGAATACTAAGGATCAGTCTAAAACTAACATATTGACATATGCCCAAGAAAAAATCTCTAAATTACATTAATATATTAGTGTATTGATTATGCTCTAATATGTTTAAGACCTTCCCTAGCTTAAGGATCTTGGGTTCATCTTGAGTCCCAACATTGATATTTATGGTTTCTTCAATTAGGATACGAGAATCATCCTATAATTGAGGAGGGGCTAGGAATACACCTAAACTATATAGTCTGTAGAATCCATAAATGACTATTTTCTCTTTGGATCTTGTGATATGACTATATTACCAATTTGAGAAAAATATCCCCTAAAATAAAATTGATTTTGCTTAAGATAGCTTTGGAAATTTGATTGGGTTATTAGAGAAGCATTGCTATCTTGCTAATCATAAGATATTTTAGCGATCATTTTAAGATACTCCAAGGTTAAATAATTCACCCTACTATGATAGGTGATTGGTGGGTATAAGCATTGATACTAAAACAATTTGGTCTATCAAAGTCATCATTACTTCAATTAAGACCCTTTAAAGAGATGATGGTAATTGGAGAAGATTGATCATAATGATCTTCATGATCAAACATTTTCTTATCATCACAAGATCTAGAATGGGGCTCATTAAGGTTTAAAATTAATTCTATCATAAGATGCCCCATCTAGACCTCTATTTATAAATGCTCCTTTATGCTTTATTCATAAAAACCTAAACCCTTACATTAGTATCTAGTTTTAACTAATATTTATTTTAGGATGGGATAAACATTTTACAATAAGCATAAATCATATTTTTATTAGGTTTGGTATCAATTATTACCATTAATAATCTCATAATTAGTAGTACTAGTGCAAATAAAGGAGCAACTTCCTATTTTCATTGTCTTCCCTTTGTTTGTAAGATGCAATCCTACTGTCCAAGGGGAAGAGGGAGTCTGGTTAGGTCCACATGTATAGAGGTTTAATTTTGATTATCAGTAGTTGTATATTTAATATCATTGGTGGTGGTTATAATTTGATTTTATTTATTACTACATGTGATTTTACTTATTAAAATATTTAGATACATGTAATGATTTTAATGGACCAATAATTGAAGATTCAAAAGATGTTTTTGAAGGGCTATTTAAAGAGATATTTGTATTGGTAAGATGGGGACAAAGGTTGCATTTTTAATATTTAATTTCAAGTACTTGGAATTATTTAAAGGATTGAGTTTCAATAAAGATATTATATGTTTGGCCTTTATATTCATATTTTAGACATCGAAGAAGGGTAGATGCCAACACCTATATTTCATGGATTCAAATCCTTTCCAAAAGAATATTGTATGATAAATCATAACATATGCCATAAAGTAAATTTTTTAGAGTTTGGGATCTTAATTTGGGAGGTTAGCCTCACACTTATTGTCAAAGGTCTGAATTTTTAGTTAAACCAAAGCGGTTGATGAATTTAAAGCTTCATACATTTAGTACAAAGCCTTTATTGACTAGTATTCACTTAACAAACTTGTCATTTATTTGGATTATGATGTATAGAGGAGGTTCCCTCATTAGAGAAGCTTACACGATGTCATCCTCATAAAAGATACATTGTTGTGATTTATTTCAATTGGCCTAAAATTATAAAAAACTCATTAGGATTTAAATTTTTAGGAACTATACATTCGCTCAAAAACCTGATGAGGATGTCCCAATAAGTAAGAGAAGGTTTAAGGAGTTCAAATATGGAAATCTTGGCTACCATATTTTTGAGATATTGTGATAAGTTGTAAACACTTTAAGTTTTAGCCTTTAATTATGATTGAATAACCAAATAGGATTTTGTTAAGTGATCAATTGTGGATCGTTTAGATTGAAAAATTAGAGGAAACCTTGTTGGATGACTAGTTGAAGGTTAGTTTGTAGGGAGAGTCCTTTGTTGTTATTGGGTGATAACACAAAAAATGAGATATGGTTGATAAAATAAGATGAAATAATTCTATCCACCATTCCTTGGTGAGGAGGGGGTACATTTTTATAATTGATGTTATTTGTTATATTTTACTAATTTTTATTGAAATGATGAGGCATTAGATTATATAAATTACCTGTATTGGTTGGGGAATGATTGTAGTTTATAGCATTTCATTTTATTTTGGATTATTTATGAAGTCTTAGACCACATTATTTAGGTCCATACACCCATTGGTGGGATTCCCATCAACTCTATGATATGCACAATACTCATTTGGCATAAACTAATGAAATTTCTCTCTTCTAGACTCAATAAGTTTAATGGGAGGAAGATCTAGCATTTTGGTGTTGAGGAGCTATTCTAAAACCACAAAAAGAGGTTCATCTAATCTAGTGTACTTTATTTTTGGATTTTTCTAAGTTCACATACCAAGGATGATTCTTTGTAGGTTTTTGATAATATTTACATTATTGGTTTTGTTCTAGAAATTAGTGATCCCATCACCAACAATATGTCTGATTTTGTAGTACCCATTTATTTTGAAGAGGAATATGACTTATCATCCTCTCCTATTTTAGGTTTTAACTGTTCTAATTTCACAAGGGAAGTTTCAATTCTTTTAGTCATGTCTATTGCATCTTCAAAAATTGACACATTAGACATTTCTAGGTAAAAGGCTAATTGTTTTTGAATATTAGAGATGGATATATCAAGTAGGTCCTTTTGTGGATGTAAATATTATAACCTTCCAAGAAAGGCTTCCCATATTCCTAGAAAGTTTGCAACACTTTTATCCTTGGACTTAAGTTGATATAGGTCATTGGTAGTTACTTTGTCTTCAATATATACTGAGAACTATTTTACAAACATCTCAAGTAAATCCTCAAATATTTTTAGGGAATTCATGGTATTTGATAATACCACCCTAAGCCTAGACCACTTAGGCTTTTGGAAAATATTTTTAGTAGTGCTTCATCATTGGATATAACATTGCAAGAAGTTTTCAACAACTTAATACAATTGATTGGGTCTTCCTTACCTTATACATTTGAAACATTGGGGTTTCAATGTTTGGAGCAAAGTATTTTATAGCCATAAACGTATTTAAGGGTTGGTTGCAAAGGCCCCCATATAAGTACCTTTGATTAGGAGAAAAACCTTGGATAATGATCATCTGTTGTTTTAGTTACTCTAATTGGGTTGTCAGAGCTTGGAGTTCTAGAGAGATAGGATATGGAAGGTAAATAGGTGGAGTTTATGATTGAGTTCAAAAATTGATTTTGAAATAAATTGTAAAAGGGAAATTGATGTTGATAATTTTGATATTGTGACTAGGGAACCTCAAGTAACAACACTAAATTTAGTGCTAGATACGAAGTCCCCAAGATTCTTGATATTAAAGAATTGACTTGAATGGAAGTTTGTTTGGAATACATGGGGCCATATTAAATAATGGATTGAAACTTGAGTTGACATTTGAATTGGAAATTATTTTCTTTAGTGATATAGAAATAGCATTAACAATGAATGATATTGAATTGGTATTAATAACAAAATATGTTGGATTAGGTTTTAAATTTGGATTGGGGTTAGATGTTATTGGACTTGTGTTGGACAAAAAAAAATGGTTTGGCTTTTAAGAAATTGACCCCAATTTTAGTGAGATAGGACAACTTGAACTACCCTACAAAATTTCTTCTAAAGTAATGTAGGAAATATGACACCAATGAAAGTTGGGTAGGAACTTGGGCCCCATTTTCTATGGTTTTTGTTAGGAGGGAAAACTGAAAGGGATTGTATTATTGATAGAAATGATTACAATATATAGGCATAAGCCTATATTCAACACATGACACTTGTCAAGAGAAACTGACAAGTGTCAAGGTGAAGGCATAGTGCACTTTAACTCTAACATTCCCCCTTAAAGTGCACTATCCTAACTAAAGAAAAAACAAAGCAAGTCAACATTAGGTAACATTCCCCCTTAATGTTGACTTCTCGAAAACAACCTATCATCCTCCTTATTGCTGATTTTGTCTTAGGCTCGTGCTCTGTGCTCTTGGCTCTCCAACTGTGAATAACGATAGATCCACTGTGTATACATCTTGGTCTGTTGCCTCAGGGTCAGCCACTTCCATGGGTCTGTTTCCATTGGGTCAGCCGTCTAAGTGCTTCATGGTCATCATGGGTGCCTCAGGGTCAGCCACTTCTGGGTCTGTTGCCTCTATAGGTCATCCTCAGAGGATGTTGCCTCTCGTAGGTCACTGACTAGATTCACCATGAGTATGAAATCCCTCCTCATGGTGAACTCAATCTAGAAGGTGTCGGTCTCTGCCGAAAATGCACCTAATGAAAGGAAAAACGAGCCATATAAGAGTGTCGGTCTCTGCTGAAAATGCACTCAATACAATAAAAATGAGCCATAGATAAAAATAGGAGGAGAGAAGAAGAAAAGAAGAGAATCTTCTGAAGTGTCTTTGTCTGTAGTCTTCAGAAGTAGATCCGGAAAAAAACCTCGGATAGAGTCTAGGGTGTCTTTGTCTGTAGTCCCTAGAATAAGTGTCCTTATGGTAGGTACCTCATCTTACCGAAATGCATGGGTAACCAGCCATTGCATCCGCCAAGTAGAAAGAGGGTACTACTAAATACTAGGTTCACTTACAAGTACCTTGGGAGTGTCGGGTACAACCGAAAGTGCACTCCAAGGTAGAAAAACTTTGAGGCTAAAAAAATCAATTGAAACAGCCTCAAAATTAGAATATGTCACCACCATTGTGTCTGTCACGGAAAACCGTTTCCAACGACTATAAATACCCCTATACTCCACCATCAAAGGGGCCTTCATCATATGGAAAACATTACCATGCCTATCTAGGCAGTAAATAAAAAGCATCGCTCAATGGCGGCATCGCTCTCAGGCGGAAAAAAAAATAGCATCATCAATATCTCCCTCGCAGGGAGTTGCATGGACCATCAGTCCTTTCACTTCCACTTCATGTGATCATAAACACTTTAAAATAAATACCCCACTAGTCTTGTATTTAATACCCCTCATGAGATGATAAAATTAAAAGCAAAATTTCACAATCCCGTCGTTAGGCCCCCACAAAATGATAATAAATAAACAAACAACTGCAAACAACAGTCGTCGTCCATTATACTGTGTTCCGCACCGCCGGTGGTGCACCTCAGCTTAGGTACTTTGTACAAACTGCCATCTGGCAACATGGCAGTAATGAATTCGGCCCTCCAATTGCATGATGGCATGCGGCACTCCCTTCAACGGCTACAAGCAATTAAACCAGAAATCAGAAGCTCCCAGCTCGGGGGTCTACGGGAATGGTGGCGGGGTTTCGAACTCGGGGTCGAAAGCTACCATGGAGCTGTGGCTTCGATCCTCATTAATTTAATTTTCCCGCCCCATAAGGCGTAACCACTTGCCTATTGTGACACGTCATCATGAGGACCATCAACTCCATCGTCTCTTCCATGCGCACATGACTCATCATCCATCCTGTAGCTAAACATCGACCAACACGACGCATCCGCAACACCGAAATCTCCAATCAACAAAAGCTTGAATAGGTAGTCATGTTCATTTCTTATTTTCCATATAATTTAATAAATGCCCACCATACGGTGCCTCCAATATGGGATACGGTGGCGACAGCAAACCGTTTGTCGTGATCGTCCGTGAGACGCCGCCAACGATGGCTCCGGCCATCAACATCCTCCTCAGCTGCCTGGGATCGTCTATCCCTGTAATCACAGAGAAACTGAAAGTTAAACCTGCTCGATCTCTGACTTCTCCGTCATGGGCATTGTTGGTGCCGTCTTCATCATTTAACGGAACTACAACTCTTGTGAACATCATCATTGGCGACACAGGAGTGGGGAAGTCATGCCTTCTCCTTCAGTTCACGGATAAGCGATTTCAACCAGTTCACGACTTGACGATTGGGGTTTAGTTTGGAGCACGCATGATTATGATTGACAATAAGCCCATCAAATTACCCGACAATGGTCAAATTCTCCAGCACGGCGCTCTTTATCCATCGATCATCCTCTTGTTCAAAAAATCTCATGCTCTGATACCAAATGTTAGGAGGGAAAACTGAAAGGGATTGTATTATTGATAGAAATGATTACAATATATAGGCATAAGCCTATATTCAACACATGACACTTGTCAAGAGAAACTGACAAGTGTCAAGGTGAAGGCATAGTGCACTTTAACTCTAACAGTTTTCATATTAGAAGGTGAAATTATATCTACAAGGTTAGGCATTAATGCATGAATATTGGGTATGTTTGGAAATAGTAACATTCAATAAAGCAAATGAATAATCTATTTGATTAGAGTATGTATGTCTAGAGACAAGGTATTGGGGTTGATTTGAAAGTGAATCATCCCCTAAAGAAACCTCTTGAATCTATTAAAATTATCTAAAACAATATTGTATGACTTACTTATGTCTATGAAGGAATCAAAATTTATTAATGGTAGATTGAAAGGTTACCCTCTTGTCTTCATCTTAGGTTGGATTAGATGAATTAAGAGGGGGAAGTTCCTCATATTCTTGATCAAAAGTGGGATTCTCATAATTATGAAATTGTCCCTAAACCTTCTTGTTACTAGTAATATGAGGATCATGTTAGTTGACTAATTGGTGGGTTATGCTACAACTTAGGTAATGTATTTCATCTATGGCTAATAATCTAGTAAGGGTATGCCAAATTTTTATTTTTAATATTTTTTTATAATTTTAAAGAGTTGATTAAAGAAGAAGTTATTTTATAATATTTATCACTCATTCCTTGATATACCAATACATATATCTCTAATACCTCCTTGTATATAAATAACTCATAAAATATCTAATCCTTATTGATATACCTATTGGTATGTGAGTGTAGAGCCGATATGTGGAAGAACAATGATATATAAGAAAACTCTAGAGACATGAAAAAACTAGTACATGAGGGATAAAAAACCTCATTACATCTCCTACTAGTCCACTATGACATAATCTCTAATTTATGTAAGTACACATGAGACCCTATGTGGGAAGATGATGACCCTGACTCACTATACGTTGAATATAGCTAAAGTGCTTGTATTATGATTATTCAAGGAATACAAAATATCCCCAATAGGACTATAAATTGGGTTATATTCTTGATTATATTAATTGCTATGTGCTAATCTATGCAAATAGAACTTAATGGTCTTGATTTAAAATTTTCCTAAAAGTTATTAATCTCTTAAGTTGTTTTAAGGAAAGTTAGATAGAAAACTTTGGGACCTATGTGATATTCATGTCAAGTTCACCAAAAACATAAGTGAAGGGATAAATTTGCATTATCCTCTTCTATCTCTTACTTTTGAGGGATAATGGATGTTTGATTTATAGTGCATCTATGTTTGATGATTAAAATGAAGAACACAAACTAATTATCCTTCCTAGATATTGCCTATCTCTACCTCTTCTAGATAAATCTATAACTAACAACTAAAAAAATATCTAACTCTAGTTATACATAACGTGCAATATGTATACAAACAAATTTCCTATGCTACATGCATTTCACTTTTGATGCTAACAGAAAGGAATAACATTTTTTTTTATTTTAATACAAGGGTCCAAGAAGTTATCCAACACAAAAAATCCTAAGCTCCATGTAATTATAATTTCTTGCAAATGCAATTTAATGAAGATAATCAACTACTTTTGATTGGTTTATCTCAATTAATTCTAATCCTAGCTAAGATAAAAACCACTTTTCATAGAAGCACAGTTCTATCTTAGCATAGATGGAAGTGTAAAAATGCTAATAGAAGTGTTACAATACTTTCAAAAGTGCTGAAAAAGGATGGTACTATTACTTAGACAGTAGAAACAAAAGAAGGAAGATACTATATGATACCATAAATAAATGAGATCTAAGATATCAACATCAAAAATATAAAGAGAGGGGGACAATTTGACTTGACATATTTTTCACTTCAAAATATGGCTATTATTGAATGAATTTCCCATATTTTGCTTCCTTTCCCTTGATCACTATTCTACATAGATAACAGGTACACATGAGAAAACTTGACAACAAGTTAGATTTTTTAGGATTTGCCTCATCTAGATCTTTATTCCAAAAATAGATAAATAAATAATTTGAGTCTTATAAAAATGATTTGGAATATTGATAAAATATTGTAGAGGTAATGTAATAGAACAACACTAATGGTAGCACTATGGTGCTAGTGATGATACATAGGTAACATAATGCTATTGTCTATAATTTTTACAAAGCATAGTTATGACCTAAATCTTGCATAAAAACTTGATTTTTTATTTCTAAACAATGTTCTTAAGAAATAAAAGAGGAAAAAGTCATTATCATGCATTTGAGGTGCCAGCCAAAATATATTTTGATCATGCTTGAAGATCCTTTGCTAAAATTGAGATAAATTGTGCCCATACCTACAAAAATATTACCAATGGTGTGGCACTAATGATAGCACTATGAAGCTAATGATTCCTCATTAAACTCAAGGAACTATCATATGTAATTATAGCTAATTGAAGCTTATCTCTATATGTGGATTTTGGTAGCAATCCTATATGTTTCTTGACCACTTGATTGATGTCCCAAGGAGGCTAATTTTGTAAGTTTTTATGGGTGTGACTATTGGGATGGATTTGATTTATTTGATTAGGTGTTGATGGGATATGATTAAAGAAGAAGATGTTTTATAATATTTATCACTCCTTCCATTGATATACTAACCTAAACTATATACGTTGAAGATCTCCCTATTTACTACTAACTCCTAAAATACCTGACCTCTTTTGATATATCTATTGGTACATGAGAGCAGAGTCAATACATGAAAGATCAATGATACATGGAAGTAGACTCTAGATACATTAAAAATGAATACATAATATATAATAAATCCTCCTTATGACTTCCACTAGTCCACTATGATATACTCCCTGATTAGCATAAGTATGCATGAGACCTTATATGGGTGGGTGGCAAATCAGGCTCATTATATATTGAATATAGTCAAATAACTTGTACTGTAGTTACTCAAAGGATTAAAAATATCCCTAGTAGGACTAAAAATTGGGTTATATTCTTAAATATCTTGACTACCATATGCTAATATATAAAAATAGAATGTAATGGTCTTGCTTTAAAGTTTTCCTAGAAGTTATTAAGGTTTTAAATTGTCTTAAGGTAATTTGGGATTTTTTTAGGACTTGTATGGTGTTCATGTCAGGTTCACCAAAAATATAAGGGGGGAAGGGATAGATCTACATGATACTATTATCTCTCTCTTAATTTTAAGGGAAAATAAATGTTGTGTTTGTGGTGCGTCCATGTTTGATGAGTAAATTGAAGAACACAACCTGTGGTCTCCTTCCTAGATTCCTACCTACTTATTCCTCTTCTAGATAAATCTAGAACTAACAACTAAAAACTAATATAACTCTAGCTATATATGATACACCTAACACATAAAAAAATCTCTTATGCTACAAGTATTTCAATTAAATGCTAATAGGAAAAAAACTTCTCTTTTTATTTTAAGGCAAGGACCCAAGAAGTTGTGCAATACACAAAATCCTAAGCTACATGGAATTATGATTTCTTGAAAATGTAACCTAACCAAGATAATCAATTAATCTTAATTGATTATAAACTTAGTTAAGTATAATCATAACTAACACAAAACCCACTTTTAAAAGAAGTGTAATTCTATCTCAGTACATATAGAAGTGTAGTAATGTTAATAGTAGTGTCACAGTGCTTTCAAAATTATTGAGAAAGGATGGTGTTATTTCTTAAAGGAGAGAAATAAAAAAAGGATGATAATAGATGACAACAACAAATAAATGAGACCTAATATATCAAAAATAAAAAATAGAAAGAGGGGGATAATTAGACCTAAACTATTTTTTGCTCTAAAATATGGCTACTGATGGCTGAATGCCCCAAATTTTTCTTTCTTTCCCTCCAATATCTATGTTGGAGATATTACATTATTTGGTAAATTTTAAAGTACCCCCATGGTATATTGTACATTTGTAAATATTAGATTAGGGAGTGAGATTTATATTTCTCTAATATATGTGTCAATGTGTGAGAAGAGTCCAAGTGTTATGTAATAAAGTGTGTAAAGTGTGAGAGTGTGCAAAGTGTCATGTAAGTAAGTCAAGAGTCATAGAGTTAGGTGTCAAATGTGCAAATGAAGAGTCACATGATATGTGGAAATATATAAAGTGAAGAGATGAGAATTTTATCATTTGTGAGGAACAAGAAAAGATGCATCTCTTATATGTTTGAGGAGAGCAATAGTCAAGTATTGAAAGATCATTTGTAAGGTTATATTATGCAAACAAATATCCATGCATTGTAATAGATTGAGAACAAGTTCCTTGTAACGACCCTAAAATCAAGAAACAAGAAATCACACAGAAAGAGAAAGAAATTGTTTTTGATTGAGAGGGATTCATAAACCCCTAACCAACCTTAGATTAACTTAATGTTTAACAAATACCCTAATTTTTCAAATAACTACACCTCACAATATTTCCCTCACATAAGTCCATCAACGTAGGTATATTTCATGTTAAGCACAAAAGTCCATCCATCTCATCAATTCTCGATGAGCTAGAATTATCACCTTCAATGATTAGAAGGTGTACATGCATCCCCATACTCTACGTAATCCATTATGAGTAGGTATGCTACATGTACATCGAGTTAAGCTATCATTTTCATATTTCAACAAGCTATCTTAACTCAGTTACAATCTTCCATAAACCTAGTTACCATTCTCTCTAAGGGGTCATAATCCCTTAGGTCCACTATGTTCACACTAAGGGGATCTCAAGCCCTTAGGTTATCCTCTAAGTTCACCCTAGAACTTGCCACTAAATTTCGTAAAAGGTTATTCAAGCATGAAAATAAAAGATAGATCTAGATACTAAATCTGACAAAATATAACTCATCAAACATGTAAAAGATAACTAGAAACATATATCAACATATAAAGGATAAACATGAACTAGAAAAGATTTAGATACATTCATAATAAATCAAATAGAATATAAAGGTGCATCTACCACATTAATTATTTATTACATAAGCATGAAGCGTGAATCCTCCATACCCTCAAATAATACATCACATCAATTTCATCAGGGAAATCTCCCCATAAATTTAGTCTATTTGTGCATAAGTAAACAAGATGTAAGTAGAGAACAAAATGGTGCATTGGTCCATCTGTAAATTTGGTCCTCCTGCTCTTCCATAGATCATTTGAGGATAGTAAGGGATCAAAACACTTATGGTTCAGGATGGGCATGCCTCTAAATGCATGTAACATAAACTTTGCTAAATTACAACTATACAAATTTAATTCAATTACCAACTATATAATGCATAGTTGATATCATAAAAGAATAATTAATTTTACTATCACCTCTCAAGTACATTTAGAGAGTCATTCAATGTACACAACTTAGATCATGGTTTTACTTCAATCAAACTTGTCTTGTTTTAAAGAATTAAAGTCCCATACCTTCAATCTATAAAATAATATTTTCATTCATTTCCAAATTAAAGCTTTTACTACTTTAATTAAAATAATAAACCCCTTTCCATTCATTTCATAAACCAAAGTCCCATACCCTTAGTTTACAAATAAACTAATGTCACTTATTTAATGAATCAAAGTCTCCTACCTTAATCCATAAATAAGCTATTTCTCTCTTTTATTTAACTAAAGCTCGCAACTCAAATTAAATAAACCATTAAATTTCTTTTCTTTTGATTAATCTAAAATCCACAATTTTAATTAATGAAACCAATATAAAACCCTTTCTTTTCATTAATCTAAAATCCACAATTTTAATTAATGAAACCAATATAAAACACTTTCTTTTCATTAATCTAAAATCCACAATTTTAATTAATGAAACCAATATAAAACCCTTTCTTTTCATTAATCTAAAATCCACAATTTTAATTAATGAAACCAATATAAAACCCTTTCTTTTAATTAATCTAAAATAAATAATTTAATGAAACCAATATAAAACACCAACCAGTAGATAACTATGCATTCAAATTTCCAAGCATGATGAAGGGTTAAAAGACACAAGCAAAGGTGCAAAGGGTCCTCAAAGGGTTCAACGAGTGCAACAGTCTACCATAACAACAAAGGTCAAGCCACCATTAAATACGTGGTGCTCTCCACTATCGACGAGGGCCTCCACATAGATTCATGAAGCATAACCGCCTAAAGGCTGAGGGATGCTAACGTAGAAGTAGTCACCATGAACATGTTGTACCATATCCAAACAAGCCTCTATGCAAGCATGTCTATCACAAAGAAGATGGGGTCTACTGACTACACAAGCACCTATCCCTATGGGATGTTTTAAGAACAACTGGGTGGAAGGTAAAAAAATACACACACACAAGGAGTGTGGCTCCAAGTCCACTAACTGGATAAAACACAGTCAGAACTTACCCAATGAACTCATTGGATGGAAACAAGGTGACACATATTGCAAATTTTGAACTAAATAAAACATAGCACTACCTTCGATAGGATCGTAAAGCTTGTATACGAAGCACCCAAAGATCTAGTTCTAAGCCAACAACATCCTAGCAACAAGGCATAAAGGGAAAGTTTACAAGCCAACGCACATTGAACCACTATTAGAGGTGAGTTACAATGAAAGGGATACAACCCTTTCACAACACGACTAACCCAATCGATGAGTTCTAACAGTTTAGGATGGTCCAAGACATTTACCAACTAGATTTCAAGCAAACAAGATGATGACATAGAGAGCTCAAGCTCTACGTACCCTAACAACATACCAAGAATATCAAAATAAAAGAGCAAGATGTCCCAAGGGACATGAGATAACAAATATGAATCCAACCTAAAACCTTCACAATTTTATAGATCTCTAGAGTGCTATCCTGCAGGTGTCCCATTATCCTCATTTATTCTTTGCTTTCTCCTCTTGATCCTCCTTTTATTTATTGCGATAAAACCTACTATTTCTTTCGTTCTTCCATTTTTCATTCACCGCGATGCTTCTCTCTCAACACCATGATGTATACCTTATCCACCTTGACTTACGTGCTCACCATCCACCATCACTTCCCATCTACTCTCATTGGTAGCAGGTTGTTCACCCCATTCTCTACTCAAGATGCCAGAATTGGAGCTCCCCTTTGTCAAAGTTGGTAGGCGCTCCCATATCCGAACGTGTATTTTCACAACATTCAAACTTATGGTAAATTCTCTAAATATTAATATTTTAAAGATTTAATTACTTTAGGGGGGTTTTGAGATGGGAGTTCATAGTTATCACTTTTAAAATGATAAAGCCATTTATAATTGAATTTCATTAATATAATTCAAATATTATCTTGGAATGAAATCTCCTTTATTATTTAAATAAAACATTTACTAACTTCAAATGAAACCTATTATCATTTAAAATAAAGCATTTATGAATTTTAAATGAAACCTACTATCATTTAAAATAAAACATTTATGAATTTTAAATGAAACCTACTATTATTTAAAATAAAATATTTATGAATTTTAAATGAAACCTACTATCATTTAAAATGAAATATTTATTTAATCATTCTATTTGTTCGAGCAACACAAGGAGTTATGAAGACAACCAATCCATCCATACTTCCCAAATCATTGAGGCAAATAGTTCTAAGGTAAAAAATAATTAAACATGTGCAACAAATAAAGAGGGGAATCTTTCCATCAACCTAGTCACCTGTCTCAACCTCTAGAATTTAGAATAGCTACTAGGCTATCAATTTGGGCTCAATGTGGCTAGCTATTGATTATTACTCCTAATAGAATGCATGCCTATATAAAGGTATCATACACATTGATAATTTGTTAGCAGTATCATGCTCTTCAATATCAACTAACATCGCATAGCTACTTAATTGCACAAAACCAAGTATTAAAGCACCATCAAATTAATACATTGTTTTCCATGTCACAAATTCCATTAGGGAGGGTCATGACATTCCTTGTATATTTTATGATTTATGAATAATATTGTGAGTTTGATTATTGAGAAATATTATTGTTCATAGAATTCTACAAATTCACCTGAAGTGAATTTTCCTCCTCTATATGATCTTAGACACTTGATATTTTTATACTAGTTCCTTGAATGCCTTGAACTTTTCAAATGCTTCTAATTTTTTTTTTAAGAATGTTACCCAAGTCATTCTAGAGAAATCATCAATAAATAACATGAAGTAGCTCTCACCTTGTAAACTCTTTGTCCTTGTAGGCCCACATAGATCGGTGTGAACTAGCTCCAAAGGCTTGGATGAAGAAAACTCCTTTGATTTGAAAATTTTTCTTGTTTGCTTACCATACTGGCATTATGTGTCAGAGAACTAACAATCGAGTTTGAATTGAGTTGCAAATAAATAATACAATGGAAGCCCAAATTAGTCCATAACAATCGAAACTAAACAAAAAGACTAAGCCCACTTTAGGTGGCAGTTCAAACTAATAAGATACTCTGTCACCTACCCAATAATATAATAACAAAATACATACGAAATTATGATACGCTAACATATCCCCTTTATTACATTATTTTGCAATACATAAAGAGCTGCGAAACATCTTAAATTTGACACGTGCAAGTGCCTTGGTGAAAATATCTGCAACCTGAGCATTGGTGGGAATGTACTGAAGCTGAATTTAGTGTCTTGGAACTTCATCTCGAATAAAGTGACATTGTGTGTCAATGTGTTTGGTTATGTCATGATGCACTGGATTCTTAACAAGGTTCAAAACACCCTGGTTGTCACAGAACAAGTGGATTGGAGATTTGGATGGATGACCCATACTTGTAAAAATGCGGTGCAACCATATCACTTCACACACAGCTTCACGTGCAAAATGATATTATGCATCTGTAGATGAGATAGCAACCACATGTTGCTTCTTGTTATACCAAGATACAGGAGCAGATCCAAGATGAAATATATATCCTGAAGTTGACTTAAGATCATCATATGGCTCGGCATAGTCAGAGTCTGTGTATCATTGCAAGAATAATTTATCATTCTTCTTGTATTATAGGCCATATTCTATAGTACCATAGACATAGTGAAGAACACATTTTGTTGATTTCCAATGAGTAATCTTAGGTTCCTGCATGAACCTTGAAATATAGTTGAAAACAAATATGATATCTGGCCTAGTATTTGTTAGATATATGAGAATCACAATCAATTTTTTATAGAGATTACCATCTACTTGAGGTGAATCATCATATCATGAAAACTGAAGTCCTGATTCCATCAGAGTTATCATTGGTTTGAAATCAGTCATGCGATATTTTTCTAATAATGTATTGGAATACTTTTTTTGAGACACCTTGATGTAGTGCTCCTTATGGCTCACTTCTAGGCCAAGACAATAGTGGAGAAGTCCGAGATCTATCATATCAAAATATTTACACAAGTCTCTTTTGACGGCAGATATCATAGTTTTTGAGCTGCCGATGATAATCAGATTATCCACATAGAGTACAAGTAACACTATTTTAGAACCTTATTTCTTAAAATAGAGGTTTGGATTTGATGGAATTCTCTTAAATCCATGCTTTAGGAGGTGATTATCCATATTTATATACCAAGCTCGAGGAGCTTGTTTCAAATCATACAAGGACTTGACCAATTTGCACACTTTCTTCTCTTGGCCTTCCACTTCAAATCCTTTAGGTTGTATCATGTAGATTTCTTCTTGGAGATTACCATTAAAGAAGGCACTCTTGATATCCATATGATAAAATTTCCATCCAAACTGTATTGCCATAGCACAAAGAACTCGAATGGTTGTAATTTGAGCAGTAGGTGCAAAAGTTTCCTCATAGTCAATGCCTTCCTTTTGTGCATAGCCCTTTGCAACAAGGTGGGCCTTATGCTTATTAATTTTCCCATATACATTGTGCTTGAATTTGTACACCCATTTGCAGCCAATGGGCTTCTTTCCTTATGGCAAATCGACAAGCTCCCAAGTTTTTTTCTTCTTCAGAGACTTGTACTCAACATCCATAGCAGCCTTCCATTGTGGCTCACTAAGGGCATCTTGTACAGAGGCAGGTTCTTGCTCATCAAGTGAAGACATAAACACCCTATCATAATCCATGTACATATCCTCTGTTTATATCTGGATCTACTGAAATATCCTTGAAAGATTGATAAAGATCATCAACCTCACTAATCTCTTCCGTTGCTCTATCCTATCGAGCCATACTTCGAGTACAAGGTCTATTCAAAGTTAAATTTGGTGGTGTGGATAACTTTGAGTATTTTATTGTACTTGTATACCATTTAGTATTCTTCTTCTATGGTGAATAAGAAGAAGAAGATCCTCTAGTCTGAGTTGATGAAGGAGACTTCTCATTTTTAGATTCCACAAGATCTAGGTATACATCAGATGTGCTTTGTGATGTGAAAGCCTCATCAAAAACATCTCTACTGATATGAATCTTCTTGGTCAAAGGATAAATCAAATGATAATCCTTAGAGTGCTCATCATAGCCAAGAAGAACACATTTCAATGTCTTCTCATCTATCTTCTTCCTTTTATATTTTGGTATGTGCATAAAATCTTTACATCCAAAAATGCGTAGATGAGAAATGGAGGGTTTTCAACCACTCTATGCTTCCTGTGGAGTTATTCCTTTTAGGAATTTTTTGGGTGCCCTATTTAATAGGTATACTACTATGGTGATATCTTTTGCCCAAAATTGTTGCTTTAGATGGGCTCCTATGAGCATAAAATGAACAATTTCCATGATGGAACGGTTCCTCCTTTTTAGCAACTCCATTTTGCTGAGGAGTAGAAGTAGTAGTAAACTGTCTCTTGATTCCATGTGTAGTCAAATATGTAGAAAATTCTTTAGAGGTGAACTCTCCCCCTAGATATGAGCAAAGGGTCTTTATAGAAGTCCCTGACTCCTCAATAGATTTCTTGAATTATTGGAAGAAAATAAAGGCTTCAGATTTTAGATGGAGAAAGAAAACCCACATCTTTCGTGAGTAGTCATTTACAAAAAACTGAAAGTACCTCTTCCCCCCATAACTGTTTGGTGTGAAAGGACCACACATATCGGTGTGAATTAACTCCAGAGGTTTCTTGGATCACGTAGAGATTTTCTCAAATGATACTTTATGCTACTTTTCTAGCAAGAAATCAGAGCACACTAGCAATGTAGAGGAAAGGGAGGGAAGGCTCTTTACCATCTCATACTTACTTAGCTCAAGTAAGTAGCCAAAACTAAGATGCCCGTATCTCTTGTGCCACAGTGAAGTTGCCTCCTTTGTATATACTGTCATGGAAACATGAGGAGTAGAGATAGCATCTAAGGCAAACAAGCCATGCTTGTAGGAAGCTGTTGCGATGTTTTTACCCCTCCTGGTAATAAAGCAACACTTATTTCCATCCCCAACATAAAAATCAACAACCATATCTTTGTCTAGGATTTGTATGACTGACAACAAATTGTTTGCCAATCCTGAAACATAGAGAAATTTTTGAATCTGACTCTTGCCATCAGGAAGGTTTACTAAAATTGTACCCTCTCCCCACACCTTCTACGTTTTTTCATCAGCAATAGTGACAAGTTTACCCTCCTTGGCCTCATATATTTCAAACCATGATTTGTCACTAGTCATATGATTACTGACGCTAGAATCAACATACCATACATGATCCTTCTTCTTGGAGGCTGTGGTAGTCATGAGAACCTTGTGTGCCCACTCAAAATAAGATTTAGATTCTTCAACAACAACATTCACCTTGGGTTGCTTGTTTTTGTTTTGTGGTTTTTTATGGCCCTTGTTCTTAGGTTGCTTGTTCTTGTGCCAACACCTATTTGTGTCATGGGTGTCTTTGTCATAATTTTGTAGTATCATTTCACTTTTTGAGGTTGTTTTCCCTTTGAATCCTTGTGAGAATTTCATCCCTTCTAAAAATTACCCTTCTTATTAGAACCCTTCCTGTTGGAATAAAGGGCTGTATTAGAAGATTCATCTCTTTGAAGTTGGTAAGCCTCCTCTTCCTGAAGCGTATTGACAAACTGAACAAAGGTAACATTTCTCTGTGACACTTGAAGAGAGGTTATCAATATTTTATAAGAATTAGGCAAAGCTCTCATTACTACTAAAGTTAGAAGCTTATCATCTACAGGTTCCCCCAAAGAATTCAATTTTGCTTTCAACTCAGACACTCTGCAAAGAAAGAGTTCAACTGTCTCACCCTGCTTCATACTCAAACTGTGAAGTTGAGATTGAAGGTAAATAATGGTGGAATCATTATTTCCCTCATAAATGGTTTGAAGGCATCCCATGCCTCTTTACCATGTTCTATGTTAGCTATGTGAGGTTGAACTTCATATGAAATAGCAAGCAAGATGAGAACTCTTGCCTTGCTGTATTTCTTGTCAAATTCTAACTTATCAAAAATCAGAGGTGTATCTAGAGTTGATCCAACTGCTGGTGAAGGTCTTGTTGTTGCGCTAGAAACAACATCCCATAAATCTTCCATGACAAGGGTAGCCTTCATCTTGTTTTTCCATGGTGTGTATTTTGGACCTTTTAGTAACCAATGAGCATAAGTCATGTACTTAGCAGCCATAGTGAGGATTCCTTATATCACCAATTGGTCCCCCTTTATTTATACCTTTGCTATGCCGTTATACCAAACTTTTCAAAAAAATACTCGCCCTTATGTGAGGGAGACTATAGGTATTTTAGAGATCAGAACGATAAGTGGAACATAGGCGATACTGAAAGGGAATCATATTGTTTATGACACCTACCATAGAAGGTCGTCAATCCTCATGTATAGGGCGTAACTTCCCCTAAACACTTCAGATATTAGAACATTCATAAGGATTTATGTCTAACAACAAGATCTATTAGGGAGTGGAATGGAGTAAAAAATAGTAAAAATTGGCAGACTTATATCTCCTCGATTATTGATAGAGAACAAACTTAGACGTCATTTTTGTAGCTATGTTAGGTGACAGATACAGTAGCCCAAAGCACGACAACATTACCTATAAGTGTGGGCCAGAGGTATCGTAAATACCGAACACTATGATGCAATTGAATTGCACGGATGGGTTTCAAATTTTGGAACTTAGGAGTGCTTTGTTTTTACTTAATGAAGTAGTGCAAATGTAAAGAAAAATGCAACATACATCAGAAAGCATCCAAAAAATGAAGCTAAGGTGTCGGTTTCCACCGAAAATGCACCTTTTACAAAATGCGAATTTTGTCAAATAGGTTGCAAAATTTTCTCACTCTCCCCCTTTTTTTTTAGTTTGGAGAACCTTGCAAGGAGGAAAAAAAAATCCCCCCTCACTTATGCAACATGTAGTTGGAAAAAAATGCCCCCCATTTTAAAATTTTCAAGTTTGAATTTTTTTATATTTCTAATGTTATAAAAAAATATTAAAAATTAATTAAAGAAAACTTTTTTTCTTAAAAGAAATATATATTTTTTTAACAAAAAAAAACAATTTTTAAGAAAATAAGTAAAGTATCTAATTAAACTAATTTTTTTAAAACATTAAGAAAAAAAAAATCAAACTGAAAAAAATTATTACCTTTGGGGGTCGGGTCAAAGGGGTTTGAACCCCCGAAATCGTAGTAAAAAATGCCTTGGCGCTCGGCTTCCAACCAGTCGAGCTATGTGCCTTGAAAATATCTAAAGGGAAGAATCCTTTACTTGAAGCACTTCATGCCCAATTCGAGAAAAAAATGCCGCTGCACTCTTGGCTGCAACATGACTCTGGGTGGCGCACTCACACACACTCCTCCACTCCACCATGAAACTCGGTATGGTGCCTCCTCCTTTTTCTTGGCCACAGATTCGGTGGTGGCTATCAGGATGGCATCAAAAAAAAAAATGGTATGGCTACCCTCCATCGATGGTAAAAAAAATGCATCTACGACAATAGAATGGGTTATCTCCAATAACAGAACATCCAGCAATGAAAAAAAAATGTCATCAGCAAAAAAATCAAAATTCATCTTCGTCGTCTGGTTTGGGCAAAAAAGTAGGTTTCGATTGATCATTGGGTATTTGATCGCAGGAGATTCCTGTGTCCACCAAGCATGACTATGGACGTCGTCGGGAGCATAGATGACTTATAGTAAAACCATTTCCCTTCTATCCGACCGAGTGTTCTACAAATACCAATCAATCTGTTTTGATTCACTTCTGCCTTCGATACATCAATAGCTTCGAAACCACTTCGTCTCAGCTACGTTCAGGTACAATAGCTGGCACTGCACATATTTTTTTTGCATAGTGGGGGAGAAATATCCCACATGCGTGGGGCAGGGAACTAAGGAGTGATTTAAAAACAAAATTGCTCACTTATTGAAGTGACTACCTTTGGGTAGTCATGCCCTTGAGCTGCTACCCTACGTGCGACCCCAATAGATTTCCACGTAGCTTAGGTTTTAGGTCCTACTGCATCCTAGTTATCTATTATAGGTCCCACTTGTCTGCTGTTCACTGGTTCGGTCTCCTCGACCTGCATCCAGGCCCACTCGTGCCATGTCTTGATTTTGAGTGTCGAGACAAGATCATGGTCAACCTTAAGTATCCAAGTCTCACAGTGATCAATGCAACAATTCGACTTGTCCAGGTCTCATAGTGATCGATGCCAAGTCATCAAGTTTATCCTCTTGAGCTATGAGATGAGCTCAACAGATAACCTTGCTCTAATACCATGTCAAAGAACCAAAAATTGAGTTTGAATTGAGTTGCAAATAAATAATATAATGGAAGCCTAGATTAGTCTATAACAACCGAAAATAACCAAATAGACTAAGCCCACTTTAGGTGGTAGTTCAAACTAATAAGATATGCCACCGCCTACCCATAAATGTAATAATAAAATACATACGAAATCTATGATATGCTAACATTATGCACAAACTGTATTTGGGGGTTTTGCTATCTTGGGTAAATATTTGACTGCTTGTTTGTTGCTTATTTTTACTATGTTGTTAAAGTTTAGGTGACCCATTATTCTATGCCATAACCAACTTTCATCCTTTTGTTATAGAAAATATTTTTCTCCTTTAATCTCGCACAACATGTAGAGATTGTTTGCAATTCTACTGACATCTACAATAAGCTTTCCTATTTTGAATTTCCTAATCTCACATCCATTTGGGTGAAATATGATTGTATGCCCTTGATCACATAGTTAACTTACATTTAGTAGATTGTGCTTCAATACTTCAACATATAACACATTTTCTATCATTGATCTTCCATTATCCAAGCTCAAAGTCCCTTTTCCAATAATTTTGGTAGAAGCATTATCACCAAATTTCACTGTTCCTCCATTTATTTTCTTAAGAGAAAGAAATTTGCTTTTGTCACTTGTAATATGGCTTGAACAAACACTATAAATATACCACAAATTTCCTTAATTTTGCACATGAAGAGTTGTTTGTACCAACATGGAATTTTCGTTTTCTTGTTCCGTTTTCTTTTTCTAAACTTTTGAGGACATCTCCTTTTGAACTGTTTGACCTTTCTTTTTATTTCTTGATTTAGGAATTTCAGGAAATATTGTTTTACACCATCTAGCTTTGTGCCCAAAATTATTATATTTGTAACACATGACATTGTTATTCATGAGAGGTGCAAAATAATTGTAATTTCTATTGATGATGCCAACATTATTTTTCACATAGAACATGCAATATACAACTTTATGACCATATTTGTTACATGAAAAATAATAAATATGGAAGAAATATTTTAACCTGTTTGATTACATTGGATGATATGGTCGCATGGTTCTTTCATTTTTGTTCCTGTGATTGACTTTTGTCTATGATGATTCTTTGTTTTCTTCCTCCTTAATGCTTTTACCCTCAAATACATCAACATAGTTCATGGGTTCTTCTTTACTTACTTTATTTGATGTCTTTGTTCATTTTGAGCTTGAATCCTCTTTCAGTTTATCTAACCTTATATTTTGGTATAACTTATCCTTAGAATTTTCTTCTTCTTTTCTTAGAGAGACAACTTCATGTTCTAATTTTCCACATTCAAATTCTTTTGACTTTAATTTCTCAACCATAACTTCTTCAATTCTCTTTGCCTCTTCAACCTTCACTTTTAATTCTATGAGATCTTGTAGAAGCTTTGTCTTTGTTTCCTCATCCTCTTGAACTTGAGCCTTCAATATTAAATTCTTCTTTCTAACCCTTTTCAATTATCCAAGAGCAGAAATAAGTTCCTCCTCTATGTTAACCATGGTTTCTTCTTCATTTTTAGTATCTCTCTTGTTGATTTCAACCATAGGAGAATCTTATATCACTTTAGTGGCCATGTGTGTTCTTGTAAGATCTTCCTTCAAGTTGTTAGGATTTCATGAAGGAATTGACTCTGATACCAATTGAATAACATAAACTTATATTGAGAGGGGGGGTGAACAATATAAGATAAAATTTTTACTTTTCAATCCAAATGATAACAACAATAATATAAATGTAGTAAATGAAACAATGCATAAATCATCACACAAATGAGAGACACAGATTTAATGTGGTTCACCCAATGTGGGCTACATCCACAAAGAAATATTTCTTATAAATTTCTCAACAAATTTTGTGGGAACCAATTCCCTATTATAATTTTTGTGGAACTCTATCCATAGGAGACACCTGTCCCCTCTCACAAGTTCATGGACCCCAATCCATAGGAGACACCAATCCCCTCTACTATGGTATGCTCTAAAGCCTTCTCATATCTCTGCTCAAATATTCTCTAAACCTGCTCACAAATCTACTCAAATCTACTCATAAAAACCTACTCAAATCTGCTCATAAAACCTGCTCAAATATACTCACAAAGCCCGCTCAAAACCTACTCAATCCTGCTCATAAAGTCTACTCAATATTGCTCACAACTCTGCTCAAATATTCTCACAAAACTTGCTCAAATCATATCCAAAATATTTCATACAAACAATGCTCATCTATACCCAAAACCATATATAACAATCCACAAATTTGCCATGCTCATCTACTCCCAAATTCAATCATACACAATGCACAACTTTTGCTTTCAAATTTGTTCTATAACCCTTGCACATTTACTCCCAATATCAATCAAAACCAATGCACATCAAATCAATCCTTATACCTCCAACCATATGACATTAAAAATATTTTTCTCAAACAAAACCACCCTTGAGAAAGGAATTAAATCACCATACCTCTAAATATGCCACAATGATGATAATCTTCTTTTGCATGTGTTTTCCAAACATGTTTTGTCAAAAATAATTTTCCTTTCTTTTGCCACTACAAAAATAGGGTTAGCAAATCTCTTTTTAAAATCATCCACATTAAAAACCCTTCTAAAAAATGTGCACAATAAAGCTTGAAAATAATACCTTATATCTCATTTTTAATCTCACAAAATAAAGCTTTTAATAATAACTTATACCTTTTTTAATCTCACAAAATATAAAAAATGAATATTTTAAACCAATAAAGTCACTTCTTATTTTATCCTTTTATGACATGCAAAATACAAAATTAAAATTCCAAAGTTACACCTTATAACTCCAACTTATACATAATACAATTTTATAACAATCAGAATTACACCTTATAACTCCTCCTTAATATACAAAAATAACTCCTTCACACACTATACAAAATACAATCTTTCAAACAATCCTAACACACCTTATATCACCTTCTTATAACAATGCAAAATATAAAATATTAACATTGCACCTTATGACTCCCTAATTTAATAAAAATAAAATAGTTTTATCTTACTTCAACTGCCACCACAATTTACAAGTAAAAAACACACTCGACGGAATTCGACCCTCGGTCCTCATGCATGGCAGTGTCTCATCGCGACCTAACCAACCAGCTGGGTTGCACCATAGATCAAGAACAAAAGAAATTCAACTAGCCTATAACCTTCACACTTTTGCAATTTCATCACAAAGCAAAACAACGTCGTAGGGTTTTGAACTCTGGACACTTTGCTCCACAGTGCCCTAACATAGAGCTAGATGTCTTGTTGGGATACCCCAATGGATGGAACCTATTGGGTATTCGCTCTTCTATATTTATACTTTGGATTTATGCCATGTAGTGCACAACTTCCTCTTCTCTTATTCATCAATTTTTTTGTGCTGGAAGTGTTCAAATTTTGCACACAAATTAGAAATTTTCACATCATTGGTTGCATTAGAAATTTTCAATTATTGCATTGCTCAGTGGTAAATAATGAAAACTCTGCCTTCATAGTTATATGCCTTCCTTTTCACCTTGGGAAGTCGTCACACAATTTTACTTTTGATTTAATTTATGCTCTCCAAAGACGTTTGCGCCAAACCTTATAAACCCCTTATAATATTTAAAAAATATTATAATATTAACTTTTAAAACCTTTGGCCTTCTCTTGTAATATTTAAACCTTTGTCCCAAGAAACTTTTATAAAATTTTAAACCTTTGGCCTTCTCTTGTAATATTTAAACCTTTGTCCCAATCAAATTTTAAAATTTTATCCCAAGTAACTTTTATTAACTTTTAAACCTTTGTGTCCCAAGATTTTGTCCTTCTTTATAATATTTAAATTTGATATTTAAATATTATAATCCTTTACTTAAAAATATTTTCCTTGCTTGGAGATATACCTTGCCTTGAATAATTTCTCAACATTATAAACTTCTTGAAGAATATTTTTGCCTTGAATAACATGCACCTTTGACATCAATGTCAACTCAATATTTTCAACAAATTTGGATATGGAAGGAAGTGAACAAAAATGTGTTAGAGAGTAACAAAGATGGCTGGAGAGGAAAGCTAGGGAGTGGTGCAACAAAATAAAAATTGCAAGGAAAAGAGGAAGAGAGGGGCAGTTGCAATAAAAAGTAGAGGGTAGTATAATGGAGAGGAGGAAAGTGGTCATAGAGAAGGAATTATACATAAGAAAGAGAAAAACCTATACCAATAAACCATCATCAAAGAGAATTTATAATAAGATTGGAATAGGAGATTAGTAGGTTAAATGTTATACCCACTATGTAGAATGAAAAAAACAATGTCTTTCCTTTAGCTTGGATTTGGAGTTGTGTGTGATTTAATGCTTACAAATGAAAGACATGAAATAAATTGTGTATATGTAATTTGTAGTATATTTTAGGTCTATGAGTACTTGGATGACATTATTCTAGTAATAGAGGTTGAAGTTCAATTGTATTTACATATTTAGTATGACATGTTTTTGAGTGTAAATTTTGACAAGTGTGCTAATTTTGTATATCATAGGTTTCATGTGTGGGGTTACAATGAATGTCAATATTGTTGTCATGGTGTCTAGAATGGGGTGAAGTAGTACATTTACCATGAAGGATGCCTCAAGAGCAGAGATAGATCCTCCTGGTAAAGGAATAAATTTAGTATTAGGGTTAGATGGTATCTCCTACTTTTAACCTAGATTTACTTACCCCATTGTTGTATAAATTTTGCCTTTGAATATGTAAAATTATATTATCTTGATTTGAATATAGGATATTGTTGGCACTTGAGTGTGAGACTTTGCATGAGTAAATTTTTTTTCTTTTAGTTATTTGAAAGTCACATTTGAATCATTATTTTTCATGGGAAAGGTTTCTACCAATGACCTTTAGATTTATTCTAAACTTAAATTATATATAAGATGCTACCTAAATATAGATAGAAGAGAGATAAATATTTTAGATATATGCCTTGAAGTTATTGTTTGAGAATTCATTATTTAATAATGGAATTCATAGAATTGATAGTGTAACAAATAATTTAGCATAAAATATAAAATTAGTAAGAAGCAAATATTGGGATTACTTGGGGAATAGGGTGAGATTTTATTTGGGATTTAAATAGGAGGAAAATAATATATATTAAATAAATTAATGTAATATCCATGCGTATCATATTATATTTTTTTTTGAGCAATAGGTATTATTGATATTATCATTACAAAAAGGAATATATTAATAGGTCTTTATTTATAAGAAAAATGCAAGTATATGTAAGGACAGATTTGAAATTTGTTAATAAGTTTCATTGTAGTGATTAGTTTAGAATTTAAACATTATATTAACCCTAATAAATGGGAATTATGTAAATTATCTTACAATACATAAAATCTCTAAAATAAGAAAAATGCTTGGAGTTAAGTTTTGTAGACATGTAGAAGAATAACCATGAATTTTTAAGTGAAAGTATCAAATGAAATATTAATCATTGATAATGAGATATCATGTAGATTGGTTTTAAAATATATAATAATGGTGTTGCAAAATGAATATTATTAGAAATAGTAAAATAAATATTATCATCTATTTGCATTATGTTAAACTAGGATTATGGATTCTTCCTCTAAATTAGAATCTACTAGTGAAATAAGAGTTGCAACTCATTACAACATGGAATGAATAAAATTTGTTCTATTATATACAAGTTTTGAAAATGAAATATTTTTTTCTCAAAATTAGTGGCCATTATATTGGATCTTAAATATTGAATGTTTTAACCATACATCCACTAAATAGATTATATTTTATTAAAATTTTAGTTACAAATGATCGATTAGAGAATCAAGATATTAAAGTTATTCACTAATATAATTAGACTTGGTAGAGACTAAGGGTGTATCTCACACAATAGAAGCTATAATTTTTGACTTTAAGGCCAAATTAAAATATTAGTCAAAATTTAGTTATGGATGGTTTTAGAATCTTGACTTTAATCCTTCATTAAAAATTAACAAAACTTTAATTGATGAGTAATATTAAGCCAATGTAGCTATTTCTCATCTATTCCTCATAGCAATCATGGATTCCTTTAAATAATTCCTATGTGGGGAAAAATATAGTCCCAAATGAGACCATAGAAACCCTAATAATGAAAGCCAGGGTACAAAAAAAGTCCTTAAAGGCCAAGGATGATTTGAAAATGTTCAAAATATAGGAATAAGTTCCCATGATAAAGATAATAGATAAATCTACTAGAGAAGAAATTTATGGTCTCTTGGTGTTGGCTCTTATATGTTGATTTACTAGTTCATGGTCTTTAGGGAAAACCATTGAAGGTTGGATTGACAAAGAATGGAGAACTAAGGTAAGAGGGGGAATATAAATCAAACTATATGAAAGGGGATTTTTTGCTACCATCTTCACCTTTGAGGAGGATAAAAATATGATTTTCAGATTTGGTCCATGGTTTATGGGTCCTTGTGGTCTATACATGAATATGTGGAATCCTCACTTTGACCCCTTGGAAGAGAATCCTTCCAAAATTCTAGTATGGGTTCATCTTCCTTTTCTCCTATTATCATTTTAGAAAGAAGAAACATTGAAGGCCATCAAAAATAAGGTCAAAATCTACAAAATGAAAGAGGAGATAAAAGATCAA
This sequence comes from Wollemia nobilis, assembly GCA_028583015.1. Taxonomy (NCBI): domain Eukaryota; kingdom Viridiplantae; phylum Streptophyta; class Pinopsida; order Araucariales; family Araucariaceae; genus Wollemia; species Wollemia nobilis. The sequence continues at coordinate 1,882,233 of JAQPPZ010001195.1, forward strand.
AATTATCTGGTAGCTTGAATATATGTTGAAGTACGCTTGGTAGAGGGGCTACTAAAATCCATCACGATATCATTTAAGGGGCTACAACATATCCAAAATCTAGACTATGACTAAATACCTTTCAAGTGTTCTAGATATTATGATTATAGGCACTTCCAAAGAGATTTCATTGCAAAGCTTGTGGTTCAAGTTTAGAAACAAGAAGAATTTATAAAATTCCAAAGGAAAATAGGAAAGGATGTTTATATTCCTAGAAATAAAAAATTTAAAGAGAAAAAATAAGTTCAGTATGTTGGAAGAAGATTTATAGGAAACAACTACTACTCTTGAATATCAAGAAGAAACCTCCAAATAAAACCCTTTGCTAAACATGTCAGTCCCAAAATAAGATAAAGGTGAAGAGGAACCAATGCACTCCAACTCAAACGAAGGGGAATACGAGGAAGATAGAGTCTTAGAAATTCCAAGGCTAGAATATGAAGCACATACCCAGGAAAATCTAGCCAACATCTCATCCACAATAGCTAAAACCAAAACCAAAGTAGGATGTGCTCCACACATGTAGCTCAAAGAATGAAAAGCAATCCATAATTTAGGACACATTAAAGAATATAACAAAGAAAAAACCCAAAGAAAAATAATCCATACTTGAGGACACATTAAAGAAGATAACAAAGAAAAAACCCAAAAAGAGGTAGAATAATTTGACCATTCTTCTATCCATATTGTCAATAATGAAATTTGTTATCTAGAATATTAGAGGATTCATACAAGAAAAGAAGAAAATGGGAAAAATGAACCTGGTAATCCAAGAAAAGTTAGATGTACTTTTGGTCCAAGAAACCAAACAAGATCTAGAAAGAGACAATACAACAATGAAATTTTATTGCCCCTCATGCAATAATTTAACCATATCAACCAAGTGGAGTTCTAGAGGGATTTTAACAACCTAAAAATTTGAGTGGGAGTTAAAATTGGTAGAGGTCACTAAGCACTAACTAACAACAATGCTTAAATACCCTATTGATCAAGTTCACACTATCACCAACATTTATGCTCCTAACAACCTGATTAAAAATAACTAGAGTTGGAAGACACTTCTTAATGTGTATTCTAAGTCCAAGTAAGAAAATTGGGTAATTATAGGAGATCTCAATCTAGTTTTAAAATCCATTGAAAAAAAGGGTGTTCTACATAAAAGACCCAAATAGAGGGCTAGTAGAAGATCTCATGTAGCAACAAAACTTAATGGATGTACAATTGAGAAGGGATAAACATACTTGGACTAATAAAAGAGTCAAATCCAATTTTATTTTAGAAAGACTAGACTGATTTATCGTTGATGGCAACCTATTAGCTCATAGAATAAAAATATCTCAAGAAATATTATCGAATGGTCATTTTGACTATAGACCAGTTTTTTTGGGGTTCAAAAAATGAGCCAATGGGGGCTCCCTCCCTTTTAAATGTAACTCTATTTGGTACACAGAGGTTGAATTTAAAGAGTTAGTTCAACAAGCATGTGAAGATAACAAGAAAAATGAAAGATAACAAGATACAAAAATAAAAGTAATAAATCATAATTTGGGTAAAAAAGAAAGCCAAGGACATACCCTACTTCATACTGAAAGTAAAATTAAATTAAATTTAAATCATAATGGAAAATAGATGAGGAGAAGAGAGTTTAAGACAAGAATAGCAAGATCTCACAACCCAAATATTGAAACTGGAAAGAGAAGAAGAAAATAAATGGTGTATAAAATATAGAATGATATGGCTTAAGGAAGGTGAAAAAACACCAAATTATTTCATAAGAAAGCACAACAAAGGAATATTTACAACACCATGATAAAGTTAAAAATAGAATATGGGAGAATATCAAATGATATGTAGCAAATAAAAAAATAGATTTTTGATTACTTCAAAGATTGTTGAGCAAATATGGAGAAATCAATGCAACCAATCAATAAGAACTTTTAAATCTAGTTTATTTCTATTTGAAGAAAGATAAAAATGAATAAACAACCCAACATATCACCATGGAGGAGCTCACAAGAGTGGTATTTTCTATTCAAAATGATAAAGCACCAAGGCCCATTCATTGTAAATTTTTATCTAAAATTTTGGAACATCAACAAGATGGATGTTCTATGGATGGTTGAAGAAAGAAGAAAAAATAGTAAATACATGGGGAATCAACTCCACTTTATTGTCTCTAATCCATAAATAAAAACATGCCCATTCACTACAAATATTTAGGCCAATATCACTTTGTAACACATCGTACAAAATAATATCCAAAATCATCAAAAATAGAATGCTTCCATTGTTGGATACAATAATCTCTCCCAACCAAATTGGGTTCATTAAAGAATGAAGGATTCATAAAAGAATCATACTAGTTCAAGAAGCAATGCACTCTAGTAGGGATGACAAATCCAATGACATGGATCTCAAAGTAGATATGGAAAATGCTTTCAATAGAATTGATCATGACATGATCTTGAAAATTCTAAGCAAGGTGGGATTCCATGAATAATTTAGAAAATAGATAGAAACATGTTTTTCAAGACCTTGGATTGCTCCTCTACTTAATGACAGATCCACTACCTTATTTCATGCTTCTAGAGGAGTTAGATAGGATTGTCCCCTCTCCCCATATTTATTCATTCTAGAAATAGAAGGCCTATCCTAGATACTAGAACAATAAAGGGGCTTAAAAAAAATTCCAAAACTTCTAGTCCATAAGAAGGTTCAAAGAATCAATAATGCTCAGTTTGCATATGATCTAATTTTATTGAATAAATCCACAAAATCGACTGCCATAAGAATAAAAAATGTTCTCAAAACATATCAAGAACCAATAGGAAATAAGATAAACCATAGTAAGTCTATAATATATTTCTCTAGAAAATATAATAGATAAATCAAAGAGATAGAGAAAATATTAGGCTATCAAAGCAAGACTAGTGCCACTTCCAAAAATTTCCCTATCAATTTCAATAGGATCAAGAGTGAACAATGAAATGAAATTATTGAAAAAATAAAGAAGATAATTGAAGGATGGTCCAATGTTTGGCTCACACACCATGGAAGAATGATCCTAATCAAGGCTATCATCAATGCTTTACCTATCTACCAATGCTCTATTATCCATGCACCAAAGTCCTTTCTTAATAAGTTGGAGAAAATCATTAGAATATTCTTATGGGTAGGGGGTAAATAGGATGGTAAAAGGAAATAAAGACTGATCAAGTGGGATATCATCACTTGGCTAATGAGAAAATGAGGATTGGATATTAAAGCAATAAGTAAGAGAAGTTTGGTACTAAAAGCAAAATTGGTTTGGGAATGGTTACTTTACCCTTAAAATGGTGGGTGCAAGCAATGGTGCACAAATATTGCAATGGAAAAACTAGACTAGAGATCTTTGTCAATCCAAAATCTCTAAAAACATCCAAAATATGAAAAGAAATTCAAGAGGTCAAAGACATTATTATAGAAGAATTATCATGGAATCCCACCTTTGGTAAAGAAGTCTTTCTCTCTCATATTATTTGTGGAAATTTTAGACTACAAATAGAGCCTTCGCTATAGGAGTGACTAAGTGACAAAAATTTTAAAAATCTCAATTCCAATGCATAATTAAAAGTTAAAAATGAAGAACTTGTCCTTCCTACAAATTTATAGCCTCATTGGTAGATGGTAAAGTCTCAATTGATTAGAAGACTATCATATTATGTTGAAAATGCATATTTAATCATATGGGGATCTTCTATCATATATGGAAGATATAATATAAACAAGGGATATAAATCCATAATCAATCCTCATTTTGTAGGTAACATTACTTGGAATCTGATTTTGACTCATTCAATCCCAAAGGTCAACTTCTTTCTCTAGAGTGCTTGCCACAATCATCAAATTACTCAAGATAACCTAAAAAAAAGGGATTTTTTGTTCTATGTGTCTCTTATGCTATAATTAGGAAGAAAGTATAGATCATATAGTGTTGTTATACCCTTTCTCTAGATTAGTATTAGAAAAGCTTCATGACTGTCTTCTTGGTTGTAGTGAAACTTCCATGTTCTCTTCAATACATGAGTTCGTATGTTCTAAAAATCCCTTCCTACCTATAGAAATTAAAAAAGATAAATTCATGCTCTAAAATTGGAAAATATTTCCCATATATCTCATCTAGGGAATATGGAATAATAGTGTAGACACCAAAATTCAACACCCAAAAAATCACAATTGCCACCCCACCACAAAATCCTACATAATAAAACTATATACCTAAGTTCCAACTTAGAAATATAAGACACTGCACATTATCCTATTTTCCAGATTTGTTAAATCTGGAAAATCAACCTAGGATACCCTACCTACACACTAGACATGTGTCCTAGCCATCTCATCCAACACCCTCGCCACATCTCATCCACTCTTGCCCCCCTTGTCCCTTCACATGAGGCAAAATACCACATACCACTCCACTTGTAACCACATCACCCCAGTTAAGTGAGGCACACTGAGTGACTCACTATAACTATTCCCTCTATTTGGCAACCTAGAATTGCCACTTGGAAATATAGGCTTGACACCTCCCATTTCCCTCCAAAAATCTAAGGGGCCTATAAAGGCACTATTTCCTCACAAAACAAGGGAAGTTGAATATTGATACCACCAAGATTTTGGAATAGGTCCAGACCTCTGTGCACATCCCGAGAGACATCCATTGCCAGAGCCCGAAAGTCTATGTTTTGAAGCAATTTGTACTTCAGCTCGAACTACTAGTTCGTGGTTCCACAGTTGAAATTATGAGTTTGCAGTTTCACAACCATGCGCTCGTGGTTTATATTTCGCCACTGTGCACCCGTATTTTTACAAAGCCGAGATAACTATGACAACACGATCAGTAAAATTTATTTTTGCAAGGCTTTTGTTTTATGTGTTTCTGTTATTTGCATTACATGGTTATCTGCTTAGGATTTAGCATTAGTTTTGGATTTTGGTTTGTAGGTACTACTGATGCCTTTGTTGGTTCTCATGTGTGCAGGTGACAGGTACCTTGGAGAAGTTGTTGGAGCTAGAGTGGCCCCGCATTAGATACCAAAGCCCACTCACTTTTTGAAGTTGTAGTTGAGGAGTTGAAGAACACTATACTTTTTTGAAGACCTGGAAGACCCCGTTCAGATGAGATTTATACCATATAGAGAGAGAATATTGTAACATTGCTCCCAAGACACTTGGGGCAATTCAAAAGTTGTAACATTTGTATCAAAATAAATCAATAAGAAAATGATTTTTGTCAATTCTCTTATCTTTGTCTGTTTATATTTTTGTGTTCATATCTTTATGCTACAAATAATGGTGATCATGATGGGACCCCCTAAGGGTTCCATTTTGTTTTGTCTTACCTTTATTTAATTTACTGATCTATATTTTTTGCATCTATAGGTTTTAGGAGCTCGAAGTGCATGCGAAATCGATCTTGGGTCAGAAGATTCGAGAACTATTATATTCAATATTGATACTACAAAATCATGCACCCATGATTTCAGTTTTTGGAAACCACACATCCGTGGTGAAGGAATCGAAGAAATACACAAACATGATTTTGGATCTAGGAAATGTACATTCGTGGTGGAATAAATTGAATAAACGTGAATCCATAGTCGAGGAGTGATAGAACCGTGCACCCGCGATTGGAGACTTGTCAAAAAATGTACATGTGGTTGCTGTATGATGGAATCATACACCTACAGTTGATAGCTGGAGGGAGCAACGAAAGGATAAGAGGTCTATACCCTTATCCCTTTTTTTGCTTACTATTTTTTTATTTCTAGTCTACATATAGGGTAAATTAGGAGTCTTAGTCCTGTGTGCTATTGTATGCATTTAGGTCTTAGGATAGAAATTTACTTAGATTTTGCATTCATCCACACAATAAAAGGAAAAATTAAGAGGATTTGCATCTGCATATAAGAAAAAATCATACTGCATTACCTAGTTAGCAATAATTTGGGTATTCTATTCAGGGATCAGGTCAAATTTGATTTGTTCTGTTGCATAGTTAGACCCACAAACCCGTAGTTGGTATCTCCAAAATGTGGACCTACAGTTGGTAAACCATGCACCCACGGTTTACCAGAATCAACTGTGCACCCGCAGTTGACCTTTGACAATAGAATCAACAAAAATCTTGCTTGGAATTAGCTGTTGGCCCCTGATATATATTGTATGCTATTCTCTGTTTTCTATTTTCTACATCTAGGCATACAAACAAAATTACATTTTAGTTGCATTCCACAATAAATTAAACAAACCTCACACACTCACTTGAACATTGGAAAATGGATGGATTTCATCATTATCGGGTTTGGATTTCATCACCGAAACACCAACATTATTACCCTATTTTTGGCCAAGGCCAACTCCAATAACTGTCTATAGCTTGGAAAATTTACATGTATTTCTCTTCGAAGGGTATAACGCTGACCAAGTGAGACTGGGTGAGGACTGGTAGGACCTGTGCTCCCCGACCAGGTATATGTTTCATATCCATACTTTGGTGGGTTTACATGATCAGACTTTATCACCGGGTTGTCGAGCTATGAGTATATAGGTGAAATCCTAGATTCATTTAGGGTGAAATATTTTGCACATGTCTTTTTATTTTTCAAAACTCCAATACTCAAAAAAATAAAAAACTTTCAAAACAAAAAAAAAACAAAGAAAATCAAAATCAAAACTGGTGCAAACTTAGGATCAAAACCTTGCTTGTTTATTTGCTTTGGGTGTTGTATTGCATTGTACTTTCATTCCACCTACATAGGCTTGCATTTTTATTTCACACATCATTGCATATTAGTGTATGGTAACGACCCATGGTTAGGAAAAAAGATTAGCATTACTTTAGAGTTAGTTGTCTTCCCCTATGGCGTCTAAGTCTAGTGAGGTCCCTAACACCTCCTCCTATGTCCCAGAGCTTAAATGTAGGGTCCTCTTGTAGCACCCCCATTTTAGACATAGATGTTATGCATAGGGCTACACATACTAACTCCTAGGAGTGAGCCACCTACCCCAACGAATGGTCGTGTCACACTTGTGGACATGGACACCGTTAGGATGTATTTTAATGTGACTGGAATGGTTTTTCCATCGTTAGCACCACTTACCATCCCATCCTGCACCATACCATCATTGCATCAAGAGTCCACCTTTACACACTCACAATAATATGGACAAGTATTTACAAATCCACTTTTTGAGTTGACTATTGTGAACCTAACTAGCCATCCATTGTCTTCTAGCCAACCACCCTTCACATTACCTCAGTAGACCATCACTTGCACCAATCTCCTATACGAAGAAATAACTCAAGTTGCTTCACATATCCCCACATACATTCCACCTATCACCCCCATAGGATCCATACATCATATCACCCATCATTTGGTGGTAATAAATTTTGCTACCTACCCTCCACTAACATACACTACCATGGTTGTCTCACAAACAACCTAGCCAACCACCTCATATGTGGTTGTGTCCACATCATTTACACTTTCCATGCAACATGATTTATTGTAGCTACAATAAATGATTTTGGATAGTGCTAATCACAGCGTTAACCTTGACCCTAATTAGCATTTGTAGAGGATTGAGCATAATATACCACCCACATCTCACCAAACCCATACCTTTATCTAGGATCCATCTTGGGTATTGCATCCCCCAACCACTACCATAACAACTCATCCACCACATCACATGTATGCTAACTCGTTAGGACAACATACTACTATGCCCCCATCACCACATCCATATCAAAACCTTCATCAGCCATCATATCACCATACATTCTAGCCTAGCATCCCTCATCATCCACAATCCACATACAATGCACCCCGGTACCAGTGTTATCAGATAAACTAGGGTTTTAACCCTATGGATGATCCTAAGTAGTAGTTATTGCAAAGCCAAATTTATAGTCTTGCCATGCAGATCCCAGGTTTGCAATATCAGAATTCAACATTAAGGGAACTACTCAATCACTCAATCCATGCTTCAGTGCCGACACTACCCTATCCGATGGATTTCCATATGCCGAAGCTTGAAACATTTAAAGGGGAAGAGGACTCATAAGAGTATGTAACAAGGTTTGTAAATGCGTGCTTCAGGATCAACAATAATGACTCACTCATGCTACACACATTTCCTCAGACACTTGAGGGATAAACCCAATATTGGTACAACCACTTACCGCATTAGAGTGTTTACACTTTTGAGCAGCTTGTGGACAAATTATTGGAGCAATTCACCCTGAATGTATGAAAAAATATCACATTGACTGATCTAATTAGTCTAAAGCAATATGATGACAAATTTATCCATGATTTTGGAAACCGTTGGAGGGTGGTTATAATAAAGTTTCCATTCACCCTCCCCATTTCAAAAATAACAAGAATATTCATGAAGAGTTGTGCCTAGCCCATATATTTGTTATTGCAATTGTATCATTATAGGACATTCAATGAGGCACTCGCCCAAGCCAAAGTGATAGAAGAGATAAAAATCCAAGAGGGCAAGATCAAACCTAAGAAAAAGGAATGGTAGAATAAGAACCAAAAGGGGAATAACCATGACTAGTCCAAGGTCACTCAGGTTAATCATATAGTCTTAGGCCATCCATCATAATCAAATCAACAAGCCCAAGTTCAGATCCAACAACCCAACAACAACAACAACAACCGCAATAATTGAATTATCAAGTGGCTCCACTCCCATAGTAGGTGCAAAACCAAACATAATCTGCAGAGAGGTAGTAGTGTCACTTTAGGCCTAAGTGCAACTAAAAACCCCTACAAGAGCCCTATTCATCTATATTTTAGAATCTGTATGTAGCACGACTCTTTACATTACCAAAAATTAAACCCAAGGACCCTAGCAAGTAAAAAACAAAAGGCTATAGAGAGAACTTATACTGCATCTATCATCGACAAAGAGGACATGACATCGAAGCTTGCCATGGGTTTAAGGGTATTGTGCAAGACTTATTGGAAGTGGGAAAGATCAAAGTCGACAATCCACTAGCCCAATCCAATTAGAATATTGGTATATAGCAGATACCTTTGCCTCACCATGAGGTAAATCAATAAACGATAAGAGCATCAATTTCTATAGTTCCTCCCAACCAAGTTAATTACGTATCTCAACTACACCAAGGTTTTGTAGGGGCTATCAGTGTGGTCACCCATGGGCATAGACAAGCAAATCACACAACCCAAGCTTCCACAACACAAGTGTCCCCATACAACTAGGGCCATCAATTCCACCTCCACAATTTCATAATCTAAGTAATCCATCTTGACCAAATGTCACCCTAGGCAACCAATTAATCCCAAGTTTAAAAATGGCATCGTAAAACTATAAATATATGAGCTAATACAATAGTCACCCCCACATTGAGAAGCATTGATGGAAATCCTAAAATCCATACAAGTACAATCAGAAGATCCCAATGCTTTCAACTCCTTTGTGGGGAGTGTACAAAAGCGCATGGAACCCTAGTTAGCATTTTATGACTTCGAGGAGAAGAAAGTTTTGTTAGAATAAATATTTAGTTCTCTTAAGTTCTACTAGGATTTTATAACTTGAGTTACCACTCTTCCATGAGGTAAGTGAACTCTTAGTTTAGACTAGTTCATATTTGTTGAGTTGTTGTAATCCAACGACTCACATTGATCAACTTTGCTATTTATACAAAGTTGATCCCATGGAATAATCAATCAGTTCTTGATATTTTAGTAATGCTTTGCATATCTAATCGATTGTATTTAAATACTACTTGCAATATTTTTCTACATGCTATCAGAGCGAGGCTAGATTTTGCATGTGTTCAAGTTTTCAAAACAGCTAGTTCACTTGCCTTGGATAAGTTTTTTGACTAACTCAGATTTCTTGGAAATTATTTTAGTCATATTTTTTTCCATAGGCCATTTTTTTCAAAAAAATCATTTATTTTGTTGAAAATATTGCCATTTCTTCAAGTTGTGTAAGAATCCAGAGCATAGAGGTATAGTTTTATGTTGCTACTAGAGTCCTTCCTTATTATGAATATTCCTAGGGCTCTCTAAGACGTTAAGGTGAAGCACAATCCATTCTATATTTTTTTCTTTGTACTGAGCTAAGAAATCATTTCGATTGCATTCAAGCCCATAGCCTATGGTATTATGTAGCCCATATATTTAAAGTAACATCCATATTTACATTTAAAGTAGCATCCACCTTTACTGCTCACTTAAAAATAATCGTTCGCTCTCCATTCACAATGATTTCTAGTAGGCACTGTCATCCTGCTATCTCCTCAAGCTACGCAACAAAATTAGTGGTAATATATTTTTAATTATTGTGCTCATTTGTAGATTAATGATTGCCCAATGCTATTCGCTAGTTTATTTTGAGAATAATGCTCTTTGAAAGGCTTTCATGCTCATTGAAATATCATGCACAATAAATTATTGGCACCCATATCATTGCACTGAAGACAAGTCAAAAATTTGTGCTCTTCTAGGGACTCTCTTACTCATTGATCTCTCATGCCATTAATATTATCGCATCCATCGTCAAGCTACACTAAGCCTATGTTAATGTTGGCATCCATTGGAGCCCAAAAAATCATGTTCCCTTATTCCAAATGAATTCGGTGTAGCAAACTCTTCAACATCAACTGCACTTAATGCTGGCATCTGTTGGATTTTAGAGACTCCAAACGTTCCTTTCATCCATGTGGAATATTGACGAGGCAGTGTCCTCTCTATCAAATGCACTAAAGTTTACTTGCTGGATGTCCGTTGGTACTATCTATTCTAAGCTCGGTGTGATAGTCTCTTCCTTGTAGACGAAGCTATATCTTCCCCTTTTCCTAGCTCAAATTCTCATCTTTCTTTGCTATCATTACCTCTGTTGAACCTGCTTGATTCAGAAGAAAACAAGAGACACTGGGCATCGTAAGGTATCGCACATAATTTTTTTCTTGATACCTTCTACTTTTGTAGGGATATCTAGAGTGCGAACGTAGAGAGTTTTTTTTTGTGGATGCCACGATACCTACACCTGGTTTTCTCATTTCCCATGACGCCATGAAGTTCTAAAACTATGCTCTCAGGAATGAAGTTTTTCCTCTCCGACGTCTACGACATTCAAAGATAGTCAAATATTTTTTAATTTTTTTTGTGCAATCATTGGCATTTGTGGCATTGATTATCGTTTACATTGTCAATAAAGGAGAGGATAAAAAATTGGCAATGTATGCTGCAAGACCATGCTCGCCAAATAAAGACATGCAACACCATAAAAAACCTCACCAATCATCTTCTTTTGATACGAAACAGGAGTCCAAGCTCCAAATTATATCAAAGTTGGTGTTTCTCAGCTATGGTGTTTCGAATAGTGTAACCTGCACTCTCAATGCTGAAGAAAATTTTTGCATATCTTCTATTGTATCTTCCTCTTTTAGACGATCTTAGGGTCCATTCTGTGAGATCAAAATTTTTTAGATCTATCTTGTATAATTGTGTATCACTTCCCTGGACTCTTTAGGAAGTCTCATTGTAAAGGAGTAATAAAACAACTTTTGGGGGGGTGTTTTTTGGTGCAAATTTAGCACCATTGTCTTCACTTTGGCAAGGGGATATTCTTGTTATTTCTTTTGGCCACTGGTGTCATTTCTACATCCTATTTCTAGGTATTTATAGAATCAAAGGACTCCTACTGCATTCTATTTGTAGGCATGACAGATTGCTGGTGATTTTTTTGTGGCACTTTTTTGGCCACCTAATGTTTTGCTGCTTGCACCTCATTCCTTGAGCATTTTATCCATGTTATGGTTACAAACACACTTGAAAATATATCACATTCAAGCAAGAAAACATAATCAAGAAACCTCAATAAGGCACCTCATACATTGGACCAAATGTTTTGATAATCACCTATGTTCCACGTACCGCTCTCCTCAGTTACCTATAGTCTCCCTCATGTAAGGGTGGGTCATTGAGAAGTTTGGTATAAAGGTTTGGGTATTTTATGACTTCCTCACCAAATTTAAAGAAGTCCACATGAGGCAAATTTAACAACATTATCTCCTAAAGACTTTAGCAATATTGTTGACTTCCTCACCAAATTTAAAGAAGTCCTCACATAATTAAAATGCATTGGAAAGAATAAAACAGAATAAGAATGCATCTATCTTATTATTTCTAAGTTAAATGGAGTATTTCAAAATTTTACAACCACCTTTTTGTCCACAAAAGATGCACTTGGTACACATTTTAAAATGCCCTCTTTAGAGAAGTTTTGTGATAGGCTGACTAGAGAGGAGACAAAAATTGCAAAATATGAGATCTCTACCTCTTCCTCAAAAGCATTAGTAGCATCCACCTCCACTAAAGAAAAATTCAAAAAGAAAAAAAGACCCTATAACTTGTACACATTGCATAAAGGATGGTCATTCTATGAACAAATGTTAGAAAAGACTACAAAAAATAGAGGTAGCAATGAAGGATCACAAAATAGACATCCAGAATCAAATTAGAAAAGCCTTAAATGTTCAAGGCAAAGCTATAAAAAATTCATCAAAATATTGGGTTCTAGATTCAGGGGCAACTCATCATATGCCTTCTTCACATGAGTCATTCACTTCAATCTCCTCAAGCTCAACTTGTAGCATAGAATTTGGTGATTCATCCTTTATCCTAGTCAAAGAAAAAGGTGACATATCCATTGATGGTGGTTATGTCAATAATGTTCTCTATGTCTCAAATATAGCTATGAATCTTCTCTCCATATATCATATTTGTACTTTTGCAATAGGCAAAACTGTTCTATTTTCACCAACAGGAGTTGAGATAAGAGACTTTCAAGAACCACACTCTCTCATAGCAAAATGAGATATTGATCATAACACTCACCTATTTTACTTCAAGGGTTTCAAAATTTTAGATGGGGCCTCTTGTTTTGTTGCACATGGAGATCTTGAAAGCAAAATTTGGCATGAAAGGTTTGGACATCTCAGTTATAGCTATCTAAAGGAGTTGAATACTCATAATATGGTAACAGGGTTGCCAAAATTCTCTTCTATTGATGGAGTATGTACTAGATGTGCTCTTGGAAAACAACATCAATATCCTTTTCACCCAAGTGGTTCTCAAAGAGTCTCATATCCTCTAGAGTTAATCCATAGTGACTTGATGGTCTTCCCCGAGCCCTCTTTCAAAGGAGAAAAATATACCTTAACCTTAATTGATGAATTTTCAAGAAGAACTTGGGTATTCTTTCTAAAATACAAAAGTGATGTTCTATCCCACTTCAAAATATTCAAGGCCTTAGTTGAAAATCAAGCCACTTGCAAAATCAAGCAAATTCATATAGATAATGGGGGGGAATACTTTAGTAATGAGTTCTCCATATTTATCTCAAGTCATGGCATAATTCATCAAAATTCAATCTCCCATAATCCACAACAAAATGGTATTTTAGAAAGGAAAAATAGAACATTAAAAGAAATGGAAAACTGTATGCTCCACTCAAGAGATCTTCCACCAATTTTTTGGGTTGAGGCAATTAACTATGTAAATTATATTAAAAACCACACACCTCATAAATATCTTTGCCATTTGACTCCCGAGGAAGCATGGATTGGATCAAAACCTGATGTCTCTTTTTTTAATTTTTTTAGGTGTACTACTTGGGCACACATACCAAAGAAAAAGAGGAAGGCTCTAGACAAAAAAAGTAAGCAGCTAATATTTGTTGGTTATTGTGAGGAAATGAAAGCCTACAGGCTCCTTGATCCCACAACTCATGAGGTATTTTTTCATAGAAATGTTCAATTTGATGAAACATTCCCTCATAAAGATCCTCAATCATCTTCTACCAACATTAATTCTCTTGAGCCATCTCCAATATTTGAGCCTCAATATAATGAATATCCCATTCTTGAGATAGATGACCAAAATGAGGATCACATACTTCAAACTCCAACTCAAAGTCTTGCCACACCCATTACTCCTTCCACAATGCCAAAATGGGCCTGCACCATAGTTCAAGAGGCCACTCCTTACATCCAAAATCTTCCATCATCCAGATTAAGCAACTCCATGGGTTTTGGTCTTGTCTATCAGTCCATTTCAACAGATCCTACATCCTTCAAAGAAGTAACTGGTATAAAAGAATGGGATGATGCCATGGAGAATGAATTTTCTTCCTTAATCAAAAACAAAAATTGGGATTTAGTCCCTCTAACTAAAGGAAGAAAATTGATTCGTTGTAAATGGAATTACAGAACTAAGTATGGACCTGACGAAAAAATTGACAAACACAAAGATCGCTTGGTAGCTAAAGGTTTTTCACAAATTGAAGGCATTTATTATTCTGAAACCTTTGCACCAGTATCAAAAATGGATTCTGTTAGGTTGGTACTTGCACTTGCTGCTTCCCAAAAGTGGTTAATTTTTCAAATGGATGTTAAAAGTGCTTTCTTGCATGGTGACTTAAAAGAGAAAATATTCATGGAAAAACCTACTGGATTTATTCAAGACTCCTCCCTTGTTTGTAGACTAAGGAAATCTCTCTATGGTCTCAAACAAGCTCCTAGAGCTTGGTATGAATAAATGGACTCCTTCCTTCTTTCCTTAGGGTTTTCTCATTGTGAGTCTGATGCAATAGTCTACATTTGGAGGGATGAAAAACACATCACCATACTTGTTCTTTATGTTGATGATCTACTACTCACTAGTAGTGCCACTTCTCACATCCAAACTATCAAAGACTCTCTTTCTAAGAAATTTGAGATGGCTGATCTGGGTTTAGCTCATTACTTCCTTGGGTTTTAGATAACTCAATTATATGCAAGAATTTCATTGTGTCAACATAAATATACTCTAGAACTTCTTCAGTAGTTTAAAATGACTGATTGCAAGCCTTCTTCCACATCTTTTCAGTCTAGATTCACTCTAAGTACAATCTGCAAGTCCCCTCTATGTGATGCTACTCTCTATAGATAGCTAGTAGGAAGTCTATTATACCTCACTCATACTCACCCAAATATTTCATATTTTGTTGGCTTAATATCTATATTCTCACATCAAACTCATTTTAGTCATTGGCAAACAACAAAAAGAATCCTCCGCCACTTGCAAGGAACTATTCACTTTGGGCTCTTATATGAGGGCAGATCCATGGATATCATTGGTTACATAGATTATGATTGGACAGGGTCATTTGAAGATATATGTTCCACCTTTAGCTATGTTTTTTGTCTTGATTCTTCACCTATTGCTTGGTAATGCAAAAAACAAGCAATAGCATTATCATCTATAGAGGCAGAATACAAGACAAAATTTTTTGCCAGTCAGGAAGCTCTTTGGCTTCATCATATAATGGGGGAATTTAGTTTTCTTCATGACCAACCTATTATCCTTTGGTGTGACAATCAGAGCACAATTCATATTGCACGAAATCCAGTTGAGCATCAGTGCAGCAAGCACATTGAGATTCACATGCACTTCATTTGGCAGCATATTCAGCAAGGTGATCTAAGCCTAGAGTTTATTCCCACAGAAAATCAAATAGTAGAAATTTTCACCAAGTTCTTTGCTTCTCCATGTTACATTCAGTTGTGTGAGAAACATGGGATAAGGCCCTTGCATTAGAAGGGTGCACAAAGGTTTTCACTTCTCAACTCTTATTCTTCTTCTTCTACTTGGAAGATGGTTATTTTCCATGTGGTTTTTTCACCATCTCTCCAAAGTTAAGTTCATTGTACATAAGTACCTAATAAAGCCATTTTCTAGGACTCATTTCTTTTGGTAGCACCAATATTATACATGAGTACCTCATTAGGCCTTGTTATTGGGAATCATCTCCTATTGTTACTTTCACCCCTAGTATCACTTAAGGGGGGTGTTAGAATAAATATTTAGTTCTCTTAAGTTCTACTAGGATTGTCTAACTTGAGTTACCACTCTTCCATGAGGTAAGTGAACTCTTAATTTAGACTAGTTCATATTTGTTGAGTTGTTGTAATCCAATGACTCACATTGATCAACTTTACTATTTATACAAATTGGATCCCATGGAATAATCAATCAGTTCTTGATCTTTAAGTAATGCTTTGCATATCTAATTGATTTTATTTCAACACTGCTTGCAGTGTTTTTCTACAAGTTTCATTATATTTACTGGACCCTCCATTGCACATAGTATCTCATATTGATAGGAAGTCATTCAAGAGAGTCCTTATCGACACTGACTCCTCCATCAACCTTATTACCACTCCCACCATCAAAAACCTCAACATACCACCATCGCATATTACATCATCCACCTTTACCTTAAGAGCCTTTAATGACGCCTTATGCTCAACTATGGAAAATTTGGTTCTTCCTATCATCGTGGGAGTGAAAAATATACATGTCCTCTTCCACATATTGGAAGGGGTGATGCAATACAACATAATTCTTAGATGCCCCTATGTCAAGAAAATGAAGTGTGTGCCCTCAACATTGCATCAATTCCTAAAGTATGTACATGAGGGCAAAGTATATTGCATCCCAGCAAACATAGAGCCTTTTAAATACTTCAAATTGATCTCAAATACTTATGAGCCGCTATTTCCATAAATCCACCTATCCATCTAGCCACTCACCATATGAACCATTACCACTAACATCACTTCATCAAAAGCCCCCATCCCAGAGGAGTTACCGATAGTTGATCCTACTTTTGCATCTAAAAGCATTAACTCTAGTCAGCCCTCAAACACCACATTCTATTTTTCCACCACATATGACCATGTCGTTAACCAACCATAAATCCATCAACCACACCACTCAATTTATAAACGTCATTCATATTCATAGCACAACCCACCCCATCAACTAAAAATGCCATTCAATCTCATACATCTCAAAATTCACCACCCATAGTCTCACAGATAGGGTCACCTATTCGAGAGGAGCCATTGCCTTTGCCTGAACCACATACCACCCTAGAAGCACCATATTTATCAACTGAACCATCATCATCCCAACCTTAGACTTTCTACCTTAGAATATTTCTTCAACCAAACCTTTCAATGACTCACTCTTGAGTATGAAGAAGAAGAAGAGGAGAGTGAGGAATGTGATGATTCTGATGATACTAATGATGAGTACCTGGACCTTGAATTTGCACCTCATATACATGATGCTTTTCCAAAGATTGTATTGCACACATTCATGATCAAACACATGCCAAATGATTACATCTTTGATTAAAATTTTTAGGGATTATATCTCCGATGAAGACTTTGGGGAATTTGACAAATGGAAGTAAATCTAGACTGGATCATTTGAATATTTGATGGTCCCTAGGATGATGTAGTTCCTACTGAACCCATAGAGAAAAATGAGTGGTATACAAAGATGTTTCCCATAGATCACACCATATTTCACTTCAACAAAGAGTGTGAGCACCATGATCCATATCATCCACCACCACCTTAGGCCACTCTTGCAACATCACCATTCACCCACACTAGGTCAGTTGCAACCTAGAGAGAGTGAGTCATCACCTCTTGAATTATAGCCACCTCTTTTCCACCAAGTCAATATGATTTCTATTTGTGTTGGTCCTCTAGATTTATTTGAATCTGATTGTATCTAGAGAAACCATCCATTAGTGAAAGAATTTCATGGCTTGCATAGGAGTCTACTAATTTATCGATGTTAGGTAGAGAAAAATCATCCTTGGGGTATGCTTTTTTTAGATTGCAAAAATTATTGCATACATGTACTCCCTGTTCAGCTTACGAATGGGTACCATGTTAGAGAGCCACTTTGGATAATCAATTGGGACTATGAAATTCACATCCAGTAGTTTTTGTAGCTCTTCTTTCATAATTAATGCAACTATTGGATGAAGTTTCTTGAGCTTTTGCTTGAAATATTTAGAATTTGACACCAAAGTAAGCTTGTGGACCACCAAGTTGGGGTCAAGGCTAGGCATGTCTTTGTATGACCATACAAAAAAGTCTTTCTTTCTTGTTAATATGTCAATAATATGTTCCTTCTCCTCTATGGATAAATCTTTTACAATTTTGATGATTTGAGGATTATCCACATCTTTACTAAGGTTCACATCTACAAATTCTTTTATCAGCATGTGAGAACCTTCCTCTAGTTGATGTGGAGTTGGGATAAGATGGATATCGTTCTACACATTCTCAAATGTATCATAGGTCTCCCCCTCTACTTCAGTTTGAAAAATTGAGGTAGAGAAGGGTGAAGGTTGTTGTGGAATATAAGTGTTTGAAGCTCACAATAACTCTTAAGATAGGATGAACTCAACGATTGATGACGAGGATGAAATCCTATCCATGGTGATAAGGCTAATATCGACCTAAATCAATTTCTCCAAATCGTACGAGTTATGGAGTGGGGTGAACAAGTTAGGATGCCCCACACTGATATGCTCCTACGACCAGATCTAGAGCAAAAAACTATAGCTAAGGTCCTTACGCCCCCATATATTCACCTCATAAATCTCATTGTACACTTGACATAAGAGAGTGGGAGCCCATGCTATCCTCTACAGATCAAACATCAACTGAAGAAAAATAGGCACCTGGTTCCATAGGATCCTTGATCCCATGCTATTAGGCAACATCATGTTTCTCAATATGTACATAAAAAAGGTAGGAACTCTAGCTAACCTCTCAATATTGAACAATTCAAGTTAGGTGATGCCCCCCTTGCTACAATCTACGTACCAAAGGTCTCCAAAGATAGGTATGAGTGCCTCCTGCTTGTCATGATCCACCCTCACTAGTGGACCCTCAACAGACACTCAAAAAATATGATACACATACTCCAATGTCACAATGAGTTCCCCTATAGAAAGCTAAAATGAACCCTTATCTAGGTTCCATATCTCAACTAGTACGAAAAGAAGTGCCTCGTCTACTCTAACAGTAACCAACCGTCCACACCCATCTAGACCCACAACCTCCAAAAACTCCCAGTCATCTAGAGTAAGGGCCTTGCGCACCTTGAAAATGGTGCGAGGTCATCTATGTCTAGCAAAAATGAGCTTCACCTACGACAAAAACATGTAGAGCAACATTAATACATCAAAAAAACAAAAAAAAAAAGCATCCATCACATTACAAAAAAATACATCCATGGCAACATTGCATTCCATTCAGCACACACAAAATAATGCATATCATAAAAAAAAAAAACATAACATCCATGGCAATGTTAAATTCCATTCAACACACACAAAATAATGCATATCATAAAACCAAAAAACAAAACAAAAATCATCCATCACATTGCAAAAAAAAAAACACATCCATGGCAACATTGCATTCCATCCAGCACACACGAAATAATGCATATCATAAAACAAAAAAAAAACAACAAGAACTTTCAACCTACCCCATCCATGGTAGTAAAAAAAGAAAAAAACAACAACAAAAAAAAACAAAACATGCATTCTAAAAAAAAAACAAGAACATGCATACTAGTTCAAATTACACTTTATCACACACACAAAAAAAAAAGAGAAAACTTTCAACCTACCCCATCCGTGGTAGTAAAAAAAAAAAAAACTTTCAACCTACCCAACATGGTAGTAAAAAAAAACATAAACATAAACATGCACTCTAGATCAAATTGCACTTCATAAAAAAAAAACAAAACATTCAACCTACCCCTAACATGGTAGTAAAAAAAAAAAAAAATTCCAGCCCCTCTTAATGCTTTTCAAAAAAAAAAAAAAATATAAACAAGCAAAACAAACAACCAAAAATAAAACTACACTAAGGGCTTCAGAGACCTACCTGGGCATACCACATGGCAGTTTCCGCTCCAGCTGAGCCCCCACCTCCAACACCCGCACCCGTGTCACCACCACCGCCACTCCCCTCATCAATATCCATCTCACTCATCCCTCAGAGCAAGAAATACAGTTGGCAGAAGAAATAATGAATGAAAATGACATGAAATCCTATATAGCCACTTTTCATAGCAAAATTCGCACATCCACGATTTGCAGTAGAAAACGTGCATCTGTATTTTGCAAAGCGTGCAAAATCGTAGACCCACGATTTATAGAAAAAAACAAGGGCACATGGTTCACAAAATGTAAAACTGTGCACCTACGATTTTGTCAAAAAAATACACACACACTTATATCCATCACAAAAAAAAAACATCACCAAAACACACCAAAACACACCATTTAGTGCACCTTGTATCTAGTGAACTACCCTATATACCTGGCGGTTGCAGCGATTAGCAATCCATGCAATCCGGTAGGATGAGTAGCTCACCATAAGGACACTCATTCAAATATACAACATCAAATCACCATGGCATTAAATCAGCTAAGTCCCTAATCATTGAGCTTGGCTATGTTTAAAACAAATTTGCACAAGGTTATCCTTAACCCCTTCCATTGGGTCAAAAGCGAAAAACAAACAAATTATTTTGGAATAATAAAAAATCATCCAAGTATCGAGGTCTAAATATGCTGGCTATGACACATAGGAGTGACTAACAATAGCAAGACTCACGAGCGCACACATGTGATCAATTATTTTACCAACCATTCTATGCATACACGAACCAAAAATAAAATTTTTCACAATGCAAACAATACCAAACTTGGGGCACCAAGTTGATCAAAATGTCATACATTTGCATCACATTCACATCACATAATCATCCACCTCCTTTAATCATCCATATTTGATCAATTGGCTCGTGGGTTTCATCCTTTACCCATTCACCAATTGAGGGGGTAAGCAAATAAAATAAAAAATTTCAAGTCATTCATTCCTTATGTCAAGAAGATTTGAGTCCATTTCTCCATTTAAATAAAATTAGGTGTCATTGGTTTTTGCACTGCATCGTATTGCACACAACACAGTACAAAAAGGGGCATATTTAGACACCAAAATTTAACATCCACAAAATCACAATTGCCACCCCACCATAAAATCCTACATAATAAAATTATATGCCTAAGTTCCAACTTAGGGATATAAGACAATGCACATTATCCTATTTTCCAGATTTGTTAAATCTGGAAAATCAGCCTAGGATACCCTGCCTACCCACTAGACATGTGTCCTAGCCACCTCATCCAACACCCTAGCCACATCTCATCCAATATTGTCTTCCTTGTCCCTTCACATGGGGTAAAATCCCACATACCACTCCACATGCAGTCACATCACCCCAGTTAAGTGAGGCACACTGAGTGACTTACTATAACTTTTCCCTCCATTTGGTAGCCCATAATTACCACTTGGTAATCCAGGCTTGTCATCTCCCATTTCCATCCAAAACCCTAAGGGGCCTATAAAGGCACCCTTTCCTCACCAAACAAGGGGAGCTAAAGATTGACATTGCTAGTTTGCTGGAATAGGTCCAGACCTCTACGCACATCCTAAGAGATATCTATTGCCAAAGCATGAAGGCTCATGTTTCAAAGCAATTTGTAATTCAGTCTGAACCATTGGTTTGCAGTTCCATAGTCGAAATCACACGTTCACGGTTTCACAATCACGCGCACACGGTTTCCAATTCGTCATCGTGTGTCCACATTTTTACAGAGCTGAGATCACTACGACAACACGATCAGTAAAATTTGTTTTTGCAAGGCTTTTGTTTTATGTGTTTATAATATTTACATTATATGGTTATCTGCTTAGGATTTAGCATCAGTTTTGGATTTTTATTTATAGGTGCTACTGATGCCTTTGTTGGTTCTCATGTGTGTAGGTGACAGGTACCTTGGAGAAGCTACTAGAGCTGGAGTGGCCCCACATTGGATACCAAAGCCCACTCACTTTTTGAAGTTGTAGTTGAGGAGTTGAAGAACACTATACTTTGTTGAAGACCTGGAAGACCCCATTCAGATGAGATTTGTACCATAAAAAGAGAGATTTTTGTAACATTACTCCCAAGACACGTAGGGCAATTCAAAAGTTGTAACATTTGTATCAAAAGAAATCAATAAGAAAATGATTTTTGTCAATTATCTTATATTTGTGTGTTCATATATTTATGCTACAAATAGGAACAAGAAAAATAAAAAAGAAGAAGCTCCCAATATATATAGAACCATGGTCAAAATACAATGTCTAGTTAGGGATACTATCAAAGCCTATCCATGCAATATTAAAAAAAAGCCTCAAAACCACTTCCTTAAGAAAATATAGGCGTAAATACCTTTTAAAGTTTGACAGGATCTCCAAAGGCAACCCCAACATTCTGGTATAAGGGGAACAATCCTCAATGAAGACAACAAGGAGGTATGGTTTTATTTTCAATCGACTAGTTATAATACTAATATTTTATAGAATTTCATGTCCTTGAGACAAGAATGGAGGTGGTAGTAGAAAAAGAAATCAAACAACTTATAGTGTAGGGGGGTTCTCAATTGGTTATTAATAACTTGAACAAAAAAGGTAAGCCAAAACCTATTTGGCTTCAAAGAGTGTATTAGGAAGTGAAAAAAATTGACCTTAATTTTGATCATATCCAATTTCAATGTATTCATAGGAATCTAAATAAAAGAAAAAATTAGTTGCAAATAAAGAAACCTAATTAGGGGAAGGAGTACTAAAGATATTTCAATTAGATGATCTGTAGAACAAGGACCGACAACAAACAAAAAATATAGTGAGAGGTGAATATGTAGCCTTAGAAAGATGTGTGATGTCAGCTAAACATCTAATGCTAATTGAACTTGCTAAATTAGAAGAGCATGTAATATTAGTAGGGCAAACAATGCCAACTGAATATATAACATCATCAATGTAGGAAACACCAACTAAATTTGTAGCACAAAGTGAATATGTAGCATCGAGTGAATATGCAATGACAGAAAAAATTTTAGTGTCAGTGGAATATGTAGTGTCGAATGAATGAGTAGTGCCATCAAAACATGCAACACTTGAGAAACATATAGGAATAGTCAAATACAAAGTGATAGTGGATGGTGTAGCATTGGTCAGACACGTAGTGACATTCGAACATGTAGCACTAATATAACATATAGAGCCACATGCAATACAAATAGAACAATTAGTGCATACAACAAATGTGGATCAAGCAAAACATACAGGAGGAACTATAGGAAAAGAAGAAAGAAGACCCTATCAGAGTCAAGAAAAGCATGATCTAGGATAATTGGTTACCCAACCCTTGATCCTATCTAATGTGGATGTGTATGCATATTTTGTAATTATTCATCCTACCTATAATACAAATTTATTTTCCTTTTAAAAAATATTAAGCCAATTAAACTATCCATAAGTAAACCAAATCATACAAACCAAAACTTGCCCAAATTCCTGAATAGAATAGTGATTGTGATTTATTACACTAAAAATTTAACAAAATTTCATAAATTTATAGTTATTTGTTGTTAAGGTGTATAAGAGGTGCACCTCTTATTTTAGAATAACTTTGTGTTGAATCATCAACTGCAATTTGAGGACATGTAGAAGTTGGGAAACTTTCTTGAATGCCTTTATTAAAATTCACATTCCTACTAATGAAGAAATTCTTAGATTTTGGATCATAAAAACCTGTATCCCTTATTTTGATCATCATAGCCAACAAAAATATGTTTAATGCTTTTATTTTCAAAATTCTTAGCTCTTATTTCATTTGGTACATGATCACATGATTTACAACCAAATACTTTGTAGTTCAAACTAGGCTTCCTTCCATTCCATGCTTGAAATATGATATTGTTATTGTAGGAGACCTATTTTGAATATGTTGTCATATTCATTTTTCTACCCAAATTTCTAAAAGTAAATTCTTATATTGAATCATTCTTCAAGCCATTTTAACCAAAATTCTACTTTTTTAGCAACTCCATGTTGTTGTGGGGTGTACTTGTTTGTTGTTTTACTTTTATTTCTATGTTTTTGAGAAAATTATTAAAATTATAGTTAACATGTTATCCTCCATTGTCAATTGCTATCATTTTGATTATTTTGTTACTTTTATTTTCTAATGGGGCCTTAAATATTATAAACTTTTTTAGCACTTCATCCTTGGTCTTAAGAAGGTATACCCAAACTACAAAGATTAATATATTTTTTTCTCCTCCTTGTGATTAAGGATCCATGGGCCCACACAAATCATTATTCTTGCTCTTGAAATTCTTCTTTCAAATTGTCTCATTGTTGTTTACCAACCATGCAACCTTCACAAACATCTATTTTTACTTTGATCCAAGGAAGACCATGCACCATGTATTTCTTTGGCAATGTAGATAAACTATGATAATTTAAGTACCCAAACCTTTGGTACTAAAATTTACTAACAAAATCATGCATTTTCACATAGGTTATCTTTCTTACATGTACCAAATCAAAATTATATATATCCCATTTTCTATAATTCATATGGTCATGACTTTCTATCCATTCCTTATATTTTTTATCAAACACTTGTCTTGGTAAAATTCTACTTTGTATATATGTTTTGTTATTTGATTTTCTAATAGAATATTCTTCATGAAATTTGGTATATTAAACACATTAATGATTTTTTTTATTTTTTCCATCATTACCCTTCATGGAAATTATGTCAATACTTTCAACACTAAGTGAAATATCATCACATAAAATAACTTTTTGGGAGGCATTTTACTCTCATAGAGAATCAAAGTATATCTTGTGATAAGTCATGTTGACTTGCAAATGAATCAATATCTTAGGCATATGTGGAACTTCTATAGGAAATAAGAGAAGTGAATAGAATATTTTTGGAGCTTTCTTCCTATTGAACAAAGTTCTATTGATTCTTTGATGAATTTTCTTTGACAACCACATATTTTTTTATGAAATTGATTTGTTTTTATAACAAGTCACCTTGAAGCTTTTCCTTGTATTTATGTTGTATCTTTGATTGTTATTATGCCTTAGATTGAAGCTTTTTTACTATCAATGTTGTTACCTTCCTTATGTTGTGATCTATCGTATAACTCTTCTCTTTGTTGTCTTGGTTTGTGTTTTTTCCCCCTTAGTTAGAGAAGTTCCATTTTCCTTTTTTGGAGTAGTATGATTGATTCTAGAATTAGTAAAAATACTCCAAAACAAAAATTTCTAGAAATCTACATCAAGCTTTTGGAAAATACATAGTTCTCTAGTTTATTCTAAAATTCTAGATAGTTATTCATTGTCCAGCTATCCAACTTATTTAAAAAAAATTCTAGATTATTCTTCAATTCTATAAATAAAACCATTTGCAATGTAATGCATGTAATGAAATGTAACGTGTTCAATGCAATAGATAATAAAAATCCGAGTTAAATTGCAACAACAATTTTTTTTATGTTCTTGCATCTCCTACTTTATTTTTCATGTAGTCTCAGTTTTTCTATTTTATGCTCTACCTCTAATAAACATTTTGTATCAGAGCCAGGTTGTTGATTGATAAATTATTTTATGTCAAAGAAGGTATTTTGTGAGTTTATTTACAAAATGGTAGGTGTAAATGACAGCAACCTTAATCAACCCTAGATTCCACTGTTCATTGGAAATAACTGAGTATTGGAGCATCAATGTGAAGATCTTATTTTGTTCTCAAGAGATAAAATATTTAGTGGAGAATGTATTTCTAGAACTAATAGATCAAGTAGCATATAATGCCTTGTCACAACCATAAAAGGATCTTCTAAAGGAGAATAGGAAGAAGGATGCCAAGGCATTTTCTTGATCCAACAAGCAATGTAAGATTCAATTTTTCCAAGAGTTGCACCAACAACAAGGTCCAAGAAAGCATGAGATATTCTTAAAAACTCATACCAAGGAACCAATAAAGTGAAATTGGTAAGATTACAAATGCTTAGAAAATATTTTGAAAATATGCAAATGATAAATTTTGAGTCCATAAATAATTTCTTTACTTGTGCATTAAGCATAGTGAATCAAATGAGATCTTATGGAGATACATTAACTGATCAAAAGGTTGTAGAAAATATTTTGAGAAGTATTCCTATCAAATTTGATCCAATTACTATAGCTATTGAAGAATCATAATATCTATAAAAAGTTTCTATTTATGAGATTATGGGTTATTTACAAGCTCATGAGCAAATTATAAATATATCAGTTGATTCTCCTATTGAAAATGCTTTTAAATCACAATTTCAAATCAACAACAATAGAAGAAAGGGAGGAACTAGAAATAGAGGAGGATTCACAAGAGGTAGAACTAGCAACTAGAATAAAGGAGGTAGATCAAATATTTCTTTTTTTTTGTGGAAAACATCCCAGAAGGGATGCCACTTTTGGGTAAGACCCAAGGAGGCAGGGGTATCTCTTCCACCAAAATCACCCAGGGCTCGCACCTGGCCTACCACCTTTGACATACTCAAGGAGCAAACCTGAAACAACAAAAAACAAGAACACACAAACACAAACACACAAAAATATTAAAAAAAAAAAAAAACATGCTCCTTGAGTGTGTCAAAAAGATAAAGCACAACCAAACACACACAATAAGATAAAAAAACACAACACGAACCACACAAAAAACACAAGAACAACATAACAAAACACAAACATAACAAAAAACAACAGAACGCTACAAAGACACAACCAACAAAAACATGAAAAACAAAAACAACCAAAACCTAAAAATATAAAAAAAAAAAAAACAACAAAAAACAAAAAAAAATAAAAACATAGAAAACACTCACACACCAAAACACAAAAACACCAATTAACACAAACATACAAAAACACAAGCACAAGAACAACAAACACAACAACAAAAAACACAAAACAAAAACAAAAAACAAAAAAACAAAAACAAAACAAAAAAAAAACACACATAAATAGAAAAAAAAAAGAAAAAATAGAACACAACAATGACCTTTCTAGACCAAAATACTATTAAGGCAAGAATCAACAGAGGAAACAAAAGAAATATTAGTTTGAGCTAGGGAACTAAAATACCCTGACCAAACCAAAGAGAAGCAAAAATAAAGCAAGAAGAAACTAGGTACCTCCAGAACTAGAGCCATCCAAAGAAATGATAGAAAGAAGAGCTTCCCTTATTTGTGAAGCCCACCATCTAGGAGGGTGGTCATAGCAAGTAAGATCACCTTTGTCCAAAGCCCAATTAGCTAAAGCATCAACACTCTTGTTCTGATCTCTGACCACATGATTGTAATCAACTTTCAAAAATCCCATCTAGATTAACTGAATCTTCTCAATAATTCTTTTTATTCTCCAATCAACCTTATGATTCTTAGGAGTCTTCAAAATATTAATCATGAGTTGAGAGTCAGACTCAACTAGTACCTTTTCCCATCCAACCTTAGTAGCCTCTTGAAGGCCTCTAAGGATACCATACCCCTCAACAAGGTTATTGGATAGAATACCCAAATTCTCAACAAAAGTAAAAACTAGGGAGCCATCTGAAAGTCTACCAATTCCTCCCACACTAGCTTTTCCAAGGTTCCCTCTAGAGGCTCCATCAGTATTGAATTTTCCAAAATCCTTAGGAGGAGGTTGCCAATTCCTTGTTCTATCCATCTTGCAATTACTCACATTCCCTTTAAGTTGGTTGCTCTTAGAAGAGTTAATCTTCAATATTTGCATCACTTGATCCCATATTTGGTGGGAGTTTTGGGGGTGATTAAGGAGTTGATGGACTGATTCAACTAAGTTGGCAATGGTCTTTTTCTAGATATAGTGAATATCCTTCCTTTCTTGATTAAAAATTTGGTTGTTCCTTTCATTCCAGATATTCCAAAGAAGAATGGTAGAACCCATCCAAACTAACTGCCTAATAAAATGATCAACACCCTCTTGATTAGGCCAATCCCTCCAAAGTTGTTCAAAAGTAAAAAATTGGACCATTGTAAGCCAAGTAAAGTGGCCATTCTCCTCCAAAGCTCAGAGGCTAAAGTACACTCAATAAAAATATGGCTGAGAGTTTCCACATTCTCTCCACACATTTCACATCTAAAAGGGCCATGAAAACCATGCTTCATAAGATGCTCCCAGTAAGCACCCTACGATGCAATAAAAGCCAAGTAAAGAACCTCACCTTAGGCCAGAGCTTTTGAGCCCACAACTGAGAAAATATGTCAGATGATTGGTTGGGATTATTATGGCATAAGGCCAAATAACCTTGAGCAACTGAATACTCACCCTTAGTAGTGTTGTTCCATCCAAAACAATCTTTATCATGGGACCAAGAGAGAGATCTCATATGAAGGATGCATTGGATATCTTGTCTTTACCTTTCTAGGATTTGAATAGGCCAATCCTCAATAGGGATCCAATATCTACCAACCTCTGAATTACCAGTATGGTACCGATAATAATTAGCCACCTTTATCCAGTTAGCTCGGTGAAGCTCCTCCATCCAAGGCCTCCAATCGGGAAACTGAGTTATCAAAGGCTTGTGACCATCCCAAGAATCTATCCAAAAATTTACCTGTTGACCATTATGAATGATCCAAAATAATTTTTTCTTTATCAAATCCTCACCAGTCTTAAGAACTGCTAAAATGGGAGAACCTTTGGAAGGCAATTGATAGCGAACAAGGTCTTCAGGACTTTTGTTCTCAACATATTTAGCATGAAGATTCTTGGCCCAAAGAGCATTGGGGTTATGCAAAATCCTCCAATATAATTTAGCAGCTAAAGCTTTGTTGTTATTAATAGCAGACCAGAATCCTAACCCCCTTCATTCTTAGGAAGACATAAAGTGTCCCATTTCACCAAGGCCCATTTTATTTTCTCCTTAGTACCACTCCTAGAGGAACCGATGACTGATTTGATCCAGTTCTCGAAGAACAACCTTTGGGATATTCAACATGGTAGAAACATAAATAGGAATAGCCTGAAGGACTGATTTTACCAAGGTGATTCTACCCCCAGAAGAAAGCCACCTATTGGTCCACTTTCCAATTTTCTTCTTGACTTTGTCCAACAACCAATTCCAATATTTTTTTTATCTTCGAATATTGATGGGAATACCTAAATAAGTGATTGGAAGGGAGGTCTTATTATATATTAATTTATCCAAGACCATGGATTCCTATCTGGAAGAGCAGTGAAAGAAAATGACTTTAGATTTATCTTCATTGATCAATTGCTCGATAGCCTTAGAAAAATAGCTAATGATTTGCTTAATAGTAGAAGCTTCCTTAACTGTAGCTTTACCTAAAAGAGTAGAGTCATCAAAAAATTGAAGATGAGAGATAGGTCTAGCTCCATGAGCAATGGTAACTCCCTCAAGGGTTTTGTCTTCTCTCTTTTTGGTTATAGCCCTACCTAAGCATTCAACAATAATGATGAATAAATAAGGGGATAGGGGGTCACCTTGCCTAATACCTCTAGAAGCTGGGAACAACTGAGAAGGCCTACCATTGATAAGAACTAAGTAGGAAACTGAAGAGATACATCCCATAATCCAATCCATCCAATCCTGAGAGAAACCAAATTGCCTCAAAACTTTGATAAGGAAGTGCCAATCCACTCTATCATAAGCTTTGGATAAGTCTAACCGAATGAACATGGAAGGAGATTTTTGCATATCCATGGAATGGATGGCTTCCTGAGCAAGAACTATCTCATCAACTATTTGATGCCCTTCCACATAACCCCTTGTTCAGGGGAAATAATCTTATGCAAAAGAGGCTTCAACCTTTCTGCCATGATCTTAGTAATGATTTTGAGAAGAACATTACATAAAGCAATAGGTCTAAAAGTTGAGATATGTTCAACCTCTTGAGCTTTTGGAACAAGAGTAATATAAGTTTTATTGATAACCTTCAAAATTTCTTTGGCTTTCCTAGCTTCTTCCACCACCTCTAATAAATCAGCATGAAGGATATCCCAAAACTCTTGGTAGAACTCAATGGGAAAACCATCAGGACCTAGGGTTTTCCCTTTTTGCATTTTAAAAACTACCTATTGAAGCTCATTGATAGTAACAGGAGCAGTCAAAATAGAGTTCTCCTCAGAAGTGATAAGAGAAGGGATTGCTTGAAGAACATTTTGTTGAGAAGTCGAGTCAAGAGGAGTAGCAACAAAAATATTGGAAAAGTAATTGACAACAATAGAGTTCATGCCATCCCAAGTGTAGACAACATCTCCAGAATCTGATTTTAGGGAAGAAATAAAGTTGTGAGATCTTCGAGCTAGAAGATATTTGTGGAAGAAATTTGTGTTTCGATCACCTTCTTTGAGCCATTGAATTCTAGATTTTTGCTTCCATAAGAGTTCTTCTCTTTTTCCCATTCCTCTAACTGAGTTGTGAGTTTAATTTCATCTACACTTGTACTCTCTATGAGGCCATCTAAATGGATTTTCTTATTCAAATTTTCAAGTTGAGCAATAACTTCATGTTTTTTTATGAACATCCCCAAACTCCTTCTAGTTCCAAGTCTTGATTTTGGATTTAATGTATTGCAATATTTTGGCAAAATAGAACATCTTAGTCCCATACCTAGGTTTACCTTCCTTCCACCATTGTTGCACTCGAGGTTTAAAGGAACTATCTCTAAGCCACATTAACTAAAATTGAAAAGGAGAGAAACTCACATTGGTTTTCCACATTTCCACCATGACAGCAGTGATCCGAACCAACATTGTTAAGAGTCTTCACTTTAGGAATGTGACCATGGATTAAGAAATTGTCAGAGAGCAAGAACCTATCCAATCTCTCCATTATACAAGCTAAGCCTTACCTTCTATTAGACCAAGTCATAAGGCCATTATCTGGTTGGATGTCCACAAGATGGAGGTTTGTAATATATTCGCTCATGAGGTCAGTGCTCCTATCCAAATTTCTATTTCCTCCCATTTTCTCATCTAGAGAGAGGATGGTATTGAAATCTCCTTCGATCAAGATCCAAGCTTCAAGAAAATGAGAGATAATATAAGTAATATTCTTCCATTATCTTCTTTTTTCCTCCAAATTAGTCGGAGCATAAATAGTAATGTAGAGCATAATTTGGTTGGAATGTCTGCTTTGAATAGCTATAGCCAAAAGACCCCAACTGCCAACCATATGGTGAATAACTACCTCTTTTGGGTCCCAAAGGCAAGCAATGCCACCAGAAGTCCCTGGGAACTGAGGGAAACCACTTTTCCAGCTGGCCAAATTTTACTAGCAATTGATTCCATATCCTCTATTGACATCTTCATTTCTTGAAGGAAAACAAGATGTGGATGATTTATCTGAATCATTCTTCTAATTTCATTTTGTTTTGAAAGACTCCCTTTGAGTCCTCTAATATTCCAAGTGATGATCTTCATTAATACCAGGGCTAAAAAAGTTGGGAAGGGCATTAATCTTACCTTCCTCTACAAGCTTTTCACCTTCTTTTACCATATGATATTGATTAGTCTTGCGACCTACCTTTTGATTAGAATCCATCTTCAATTTTTTCCTATTTCTTGACTTACTCCAATTGAATCTGAGATGGCTTCTAGCCTTGAAGAATGCTTGTACACAGTCAAAATGTTACCAGAAGGTTCAACAGAGTCTATATTGGGACCTGTATTATTTGAAGTTTTAACATTTAAAAGATTGTTTTTCTTGTGAATATTTTCTCCCTTTTTTTGTTGAAAACCTTTGATTTGTTGGTTTGTCTTTGAGTTCTTCCCTTTATATTTAAATTGTGTTTCTAAGATTTTTGTTTCCATTATTTCCTCTTCCTCACTTGGGACATCATTTGTGGAAATAATTTCAAACATATTAGCAGATAACTTTGATTGATCCTTCATAACTAGTTTTTTTAGTGTTCTTCTTCTTAGGCATTTGGAAACCTGCTGAATTTATATCTTCTTTCTTTTGATCTAGAATTTTATTTGGGCAAACACTAGCCAAATGACCATATTCATGGCAAATTCTACAATGAAAAGGAATGTTCTCATAGTCCACTACTTGCTCCCAAGTGTCCTCCCCAAATTGTAAAGTGATATTTTTAGGTAGGGGTTTGTCAAAATCCATTAAAACACAAATCCGAGCATAAATAATATGTTCAATTTTTTGAGTACAATCAACAGTCATCATAAATGTTCCTAAAGAGTTTCCAATTGAAGAAAAAATAGTCGGATTCCAGAATTCAATTGGGAGGCCAAAGAGTCTAACCCACACGGGACCTGTAGAAGGCATCTCTTCTTCGACTTTAAATTTAGTATGCCAGGGCTTCATGAAAAGCCCTACCCTTCCAAAGAACCAAGGACCCCCTTGAAAAATTTTCTCTCTATCTTCATTATTAGAAAATAAAACAAGAAAATAACCATTTGGATAAATAGATATTTGTAACTCACCTTTAGTTTTCCAGATTTTTGTAGCCCAGACTTTGAAAGCAGATAGGCTTGGATGAAAACCCACGAAATGACAAATTAGTCCTCTTTTTTCTAGATCTTCAATGCCAGTCTGAATGTTGCCCATATCAAGCTTAACAATAGGAGTTCCATCAGCTGCTTTAAGACATCCTGACTCTATTTTCCTAGGATCAATATTAGGCATTCTTAGAGGTTTACGGGAAGCCCTAAGATTAATATTAGCATTAGGTTGAGGTTGTCCACCATGGAGGGCATCCCTAAAATTCATTTTTGGGGCTGATTCTTTAAAATTCTTACCCTTGACAAGGGTTTCCATAGTAGATTTATTTTGTGGGTGCACCTTAGCACCAGATTCACTTGAGATCTGAGCCATTTTTTGATCAGCTGCTTGAAACTTGTTTCGTGATCTCTTTAATCCATGCCCTAGACGTCGTGGAAAGGTATGATTTTCACTTTTCTTTTGTGCAGCAAATTGGAAGTCATTGTCACTCAAGTTCACAACATGAAGATCTATTGAAAGATAGATTTCTAACCCATATTGGATCCCCTGCAACATTTCCTGCTAAAATATTGAGCAGAAACCACAAAAATATTGGTCGCTAGGGCTCGAAGGCCCGAAAACCAACCTCTGGAGCTGCTTGCACTTAACCCAGATGAAACCCTCACACAATCGCTTGCCAAAAATCTTGTTCACACATAGGGATGTGCTAGGATCTGTGTTGCTCCAAATGATCTAAAAATTGGTGGAGATGTTCTAGGGTTTGTCAGGCATCTACCCTCAAAATTTTAGCTCAATCCGAGTCCGGATGAGTGAAATATGGCCGAAACAAGTTTCGGTAGTTTGGGCAGTCCTCACATTAATCACCTATTCAATCACACTCTAACCCTCATCAAGTATTTCTTATGAAGAGAGAAAAAATTAAAATTCCTTTGCAAGCAAACAAGGTAGAGGTGGTATCCATTCATGTAATCATGAATCCCATGGCCAAGGTCAAAGGTATGATAAAACTTAGGCTCAATGTCATTACTGTAAGAAATTTAGGTATATGCAAATAAATGTAGAAAGAAGCAGTTTGATATGAATAGGCAAAAGGCAAATATTTTAAGAGAAAATAAGCTTAAGAATGAGACTAGTGATTCAATGTTTATCACTTGCATCGTTGCACCAGAAAGTTCAAAAGAAGTGTTATTTTTAGATAGTGGTTGTAGTAATCACATGAGTGGAAGCAAGGACATGTTTGTGAACATAGATGAATATGTGGAGTTTAAAGTAAAACTTGAAGATAATAGCAAAGTAGGTGTCACAGGTAAAGGTAGCATACACATTAAAACCATGCAAGGAGAGAAAAAACACATTCCAGATGTAATTGTGTTCCTAATATCAAACATAATCCAATAAGTATTGGGAAGCTAGTACAAAAGGGTTGTAAATTCTATTTTGAAAATGATGCATGTGTGATTCTTGATAAAAA
Source organism: Wollemia nobilis (assembly GCA_028583015.1). NCBI lineage: Eukaryota > Viridiplantae > Streptophyta > Pinopsida > Araucariales > Araucariaceae > Wollemia > Wollemia nobilis. Next base: position 1,916,106 of record JAQPPZ010001195.1, read on the forward strand.
TAGAAGGTTAATAGAAAATGTCCAAATGATACAAAATAAGATGTTTCCATTAAGATTGCAAAATGACTTCTTTGTAGATTTTAAAGGAGATATGAAATATCAATCTTGGTTACGACATTTGAGGTATACCCATCTAACTTTTAGTGGATTGAATTTATTGCATAGAAAAAACATGGAGAATGGTTTACCATTCTTTGAGCAGCCAAAAAGAGTTTGTGAAGGTTGTATTCTTGGTAAACAACACAGAGAATCATTTTATGTTTGTAAGTCATATAGAGAAAGAGTTCCACTTGAAATAGTGCATTCAAATCTATGTGGGTAGATGCAAACACCTTCAATTAGCAATAGCTTATATTTTATGACTTTCATAGATGACTATACCAAGAAAACTTGAGTATATTTTTTAAAACACAAATCAAAAGGCTTTGAATTTTTTTAGCAATTTAAAGCAATGGCTTGAAAGTAAAGTGGATATTACATAAAAGTGCTAAGAATAGATAGAGGTGAAGAATTTGTGTCCAATGATTTTTTGAATTTTTACAAAGTAAATGGGATCAAGAGACAATTTACCACAAGCTATACACCACAACAAAATGGTGTTGCAGAAAGAACGAATAAAATAATTATGGAGATGGCGAGAAGCGTGTTGAAAACTAAACATTTACCAAATGAGTATTGGGCTGAAGTTGTAGCTTATGTAGTATACATCTTCAATCGTTCCCCCACAAAAAGTGTGAGAGGTAAGGTACCAAAAGAAGCATGGAGTAATAAAAGGCATAATGTTTCTCATTTGAGAGTGTTTGGGTGCATAACATATGCACATATTTTTGATGAAAAAAGAAAAAAATTAGTTGATAAAGGAGCATGATGTATTTTTGTAGGATATAGTGAACAGTCAAAAGCATACAAGCTATATAATCCTATAACAAAGAAGACAATAATTAGCAAATATGTTGAATTTTTTGAAGATGAAGAATAGAAATCTTCAACAACAACAACTTGAACTAAGAGAGTCTAGTGAAGCTCATGCTCCAACAAATAATTCTAGTTCACAAAGTATTGCAGTAGGAACATCTAAACATGGATCCAAATTTTTGTCAACACCTTGATATCATTTTAGTGATGATTTAGATTTAGATGAAACTCCAAATAAGAAAAAATTTTGAGGGAGATTTATGAAATAACTCAAAGTAATCAAGATGATTTGATTTTTTATTTTGTATTATTTTATACTGCTTATCTAGTATGTTTTGAAGAAGCAATTAAGAACAAAAATTGGCAGAAGGTAATGGATGAAAAAATTAAAGCAATAAAAAGAAATCAAACTTAGGAATTAGTAAATCTATCAAAAGGGAAAGATGCAATTGGTGTAAAATGGGTCTATAAGACAAAGTTTGATGTTCATGGAAATATTGTGAAGCACAAAGTAAGGTTAGTTGCAAAGGAATTCGCACAACAATATGGGATCGAATATAATGAGACTTTTGCTCCATTAGCTAGACTAGATACAATAAGAACTATGCTAGCAATAGTGGCCCAATGTAGGTGGAAAGTTTCCCAAATAGATGTCAAATCAACATTTCTAAATGGAATATTACAAGCAAAAGTATATGTGTAGCAACCGCCAAGTTTTCATATTTTGGGTTATGAGCATAAAATTTACAAATTAAAGAAAGCTTTATATGATCTTAAGCAAGCCCTGAGATCTTGGTACAACTGCATTGATTCATATTTCTTGAACAATAGATTTAGCGGATGCAACAATGAACCAACTCTTTACATCAAGACAAATGATCGAGGTGAGATTTTGATTATATGCCTATATGTTGAAGATTTAATGTATACAAGAAATTTGTTAATTGATTTTTTCAAGTCAACCATGAAGAAAGAATTTGAGATGATAGATTTGGGCTTAATAAAATATTTTATTGATATTGAAGTAATTCAAACAAATGAAATATTTTTTATATGTCAAAAAAGTATTTCTCAAATATTTTAATTTGATGATATGATTATTTATACTCTACTTCTTTTAATCAAAAATATATTAATTATACCTTAATATCTATAATTTTGAATTTGCTAGTCCTCTCATACATTAAAGAATGTCTAGTACTTTCTTTTTATGTGTGATCTTGAATATGAAACTTTGAATGTTCAATCTATTTGCTATATAAAATAAGTCATTTTTATCCCATTTAACCTGATCATTAGAATTCACTCGTTTGTCGTATGCTATTAAATCCCACGAGTATTTCTTTTCAATATATTATTTCCATCTTCTATGTTGTTTTAGCTCTATTTTGCAAGTTCCACGGGAGTATTAATACATGACTCGACTGACCTGGAGCAAAATCCGTCTTCACACACAGGCAAGAATGAAGTAAGCTCAGAAGAATTATTGGATCAACGGAAATGGGTTATTCATAATAACAATCACACAATTACACGTTTTATTTAGATCACGTGCCACATCTGACTCGTTTTAAGGTCAGGAGTGTCCCATGGATACCGTTGCACCAAAAGAATAAACTCTGAACACGACTGCCAAAAGGCAGGAAAGAGAGAAAGCATGAACAATAACAATAATAATAATAGAAGAAAGCCTGCTGAAACGCCAACCAAATGCCTGGGGGACTGCCTACTGTCTTTCTGGTCCACATTTGATGACTTTTCTTTTCGGCCGAGCACTTGGAACTGGAAGTGTGCAGCATACACATATACTCAAATACCTTCCAAGGTCTCCGCCCACCGATTGCTCAAGCCAACTCCGCAAAAATATAACAAGGTCGGCTAATAAATTGGAGAACCACGATTGGATGTCAGATGCCCATACTCTTCTAGAATTCCTCTGCTCGGCTTCTGAATGCAAGATAAGAGACATTGTCAAATCACAACAAAACGTTTTGGCAAGGAAAACTTCAGCTGAACAAAATGAAATTGAATTAATAAATAGTAACCCACCTAGCTGCAGAAAGACGCTTTTCTGAGATGAGAAGACTAGTAAATAGGAGGCGGAGGAGGAGATGTATAGTGGTAGGTTGGTGGAGGCGGTGGGGAGTGGTAATAGTAAGGAGACTTTTCTGTTGGAGCCGGGGGTGGTGGTGACTTGTATTCGTATACAGGAGGTGGCGGTGACTCCATTGGTGGTGGTGGGGAGCTGTACTTGTAAACTGGAGGTGGTGGAGAGCCCGGTGGTGGTGGCGATTTGTAGTAATATGGAGGAGGAGGCGAGGGTGAAGGAGGTGGCGGGGATTTGTAATGGTAGGGAGGAGGAGGAGATGGGGATGGTGGGGGTGGCGACTTGTAGTAATATGGTGGAGGAGGAGAAGGAGATGGAGGGGGCGGGGACTGGTAGTAGTATGGCGATTTTTCTTTTGGCGGCGGTGGAGACTTGTAGTAATATGGAGCTGGAGTTGGTGATGGAGGTGGTGGTGACTTGTAGTAGTATGGAGGAGGAGGGCTGGGAGATGGTGGTGGTGGTGATTTGTACAGGTATGGAGGAGGGGGACTGGGAGATGGAGGTGGTGGAGACTTGTACAAGTATGGTGGAGGCGGCGATGGAGATGGCGGGGGAGGAGACTTGTAGTAGTATGGTGGAGGCGGTGACGGAGATGGCGGAGGAGGAGACTTGTCGTAGTATGGTGGAGGTGGCGACGGAGATGGTGGGGGAGGAGACTTGTAGTAGTATGGTGGAGGCGGCGACGAAGATGGCGGGGGAGGAGACTTGTAGTAGTATGGGGGAGGAGGCGATGGAGATGGTGGAGGCGGGGATTTGTAATAGTATGGAGATTTTTCCGTAGGAGGTGGTGGAGGAGGAGACTTGTAGTAGTATGGGGCAGGCGGCGATGGAGACGGTGGGGGAGGAGACTTGTAGTAGTATGTGGGAGGCGGGGATGGAGATGGAGGGGGAGGAGACTTGTAGTAGTATGGGGGAGGCGGTGATGGAGACGGTGGGGGAGGAGACTTGTAGTAGTATGGGGGAGGCGGCGATGGAGATGGTGGGGGAAAAGACTTGTAGTAGTATGGGGGCGTAGGAGGTGGTGGAGGAGGAGACTTGTAATAGTATGGGGGAGGAGGTGAGGGAGATGGCGGAGGTGGGGACTTGTAGTAGTATGGAGGAGGCGGCGATGGAGACGGTGGTGGAGGAGACTTGTAGTAGTATGGGGGAGGCGGCGATGGAGACGGAGGGGGAGGAGACGATGGAGACGGAGGGGGAGGAGACTTGTAGTAGTATGGGGGAGGAGGCGATGGAGAGGGTGGAGGCGGGGATTTGTAATAATATGGAGATTTCTCCGTAGGAGGTGGTGGAGGAGGAGACTTGTAATGGTATACTGGGGGTGGTGGAGGGGACTTGTAGTAGTAAGGGGATTTTTGGGGAGTTGGAGGCGGAGGGGATTTGTAGTAATATACGGGAGATGGTGGTGGTGGGAATTTGTATTCGTATGGAGGAGGTGGTGGCGACTTGTAGTAGTATGGGGACTTCTGAGGAACGGGTGGTGGAGGGGATTGGTAGTAATATGATGGAGAAGGTGGAGGTGGTGATTTGTATTCGTACTGAGGAGGTGGAGGGGATTTGTAATAGTATGGAGACTCTGTAGGAGGTGGTGGTGGCGGGGATTTGTAATAATATACTGGTGCGGGGGGCGGTGGCGATTTGTGCTCGTATGGAGGTGGTGGAGGGGATTTGTCGTAGTATGGGGATTTCTCCGGAGCTGGTGGAGGAGGAGATTTATAGTAGTAAGTTGGATGAGGTGGTGGTGGAGAAGGAGGTGGTGGTGATGTGTAATAATAATGTGGGGAGGGAGGAGGCGGAGATTTGTATACATAAGGAGGGTGAACAGAAACAGCGGGAGGTGGAGGCGAGCTGTAGTGGTATGTTGGTGGTGGAGGTGGAGATTTGTAGTAGTATACAGGTGGTGGCGGAGATTTGTGGTAGTAAGGCGACGAGTAAGGTTTTTTGTGGCACTCGGCATATGGCTTAGCTGGTGCATAAGCAAATGGCTTAGCATAAAGAACAATTTCCTCTTCCGACTTGGATTTAACCTCTAGCCAAGCTCCAGTGTTGCCGTCGTGAAGATTTGTTGGCAGTTTGCAGGAGGAACCGCTGGGGGGCTTGAAGAGCTTTGCCTTACAATTCTTCGCGCCGCCCCATTTTCCATAGTCGTATCCTTCCACTACAGCTCGGAATTTGCCGTTATCTTTAGTAACGCCGTAAGCAGTGATCTCCTTGTAGCCTGCTTTGCACGAGATCACAACAGTGGCTCCTGATACACAAAAGATAAGTACATTATTAGTTTTGAAACTTGCATTCGAATTCTAGGTTTCATCACTGGTTGAGGAACACGGTCCGACCTCGCCCAAGACACTCCCAAATTGTTTCAATTATAACAAAGGAAATCCTTTATAGCTAGAATGCCACTCAATGGTAATAACATAAATGTCATTTGCAAACCAACAAAGTTTATAGACAGATTTTGTCCAATGCATGTACCTTAATGTCTAAACATATTTGTAGTAACAATTAACAACATTATCACTTGACGGTATCAATGTAAGAAATGATATAACATACCTTTGAGATGATGCTTGCCATGAGAAAGCTTTGGGTTGCTCCAATTCGGACAGTAGAGGCAGTAAACTTTACCAACGACGACCACCAATTTGGGTTCAGGTTTCTCAGGCGGGTAATAGGGAGGAGGTGGTGGGGACTTGTAATGATAGGCCGGTGGAGATTTGTGGTAGTACTTTGTGGGCGGAGGCGGAGATTTGTGGTAGTACTTTGTGGGCGGAGGCGGAGATTTGTAAATATATTTTGGAGGAGGTGGTGGTGACTTGTAATAATATGGCGAAGGCGGAGGCGGAGACTTGTAATAATATTTTGGAGGCGGAGGTGGCGGCGACTTGTAGTAGTAGGGTGGGGGAGGTGACGGGGAAGGCGGTGGAGGAGACTTGTAGTAATATGGTGGGGGAGGTGACGGGGAAGGCGGTGGAGGGGACTTGTAGTAGTATGGTTTGGGAGGTGAAGAAGACGGCGGTGGAGGAGACTTGTAGTAGTATGGTGGGGGAGGTAACGGGGAAGGGGGCGGAGGAGACTTGTAGTAGTATGGTGGGGGCGGGGAAGGAGACGGTGGTGGCGGTGATTTGTAATAATATGGCGGAGGCGGCGACGGTGATGGAGGCGGCGGGGACTTGTAGTAGTAGGGAGGTTTCTCAACATGAGCGGGTGGCGGAGGGGAGGGCGAAGGAGGAGGCGGAGATTGGTAGTGATATGGCGGAGGAGGGGAAGGTGGTGGTGGGGACTTGTACGGTGGAGGAGGAGATGAATACTCGTACATTTTGTTGCTTTCTGCGCTGACGCTCATTGCAAAGGAAAACATATTCCCCAGCGTTAAGATGAGCAGACCAAATGACATGGCCCTGAGGCGGCCATTAAGACCGCCTCCTGGCGACTTGAACATCATTTTTCCTCTCCACAAGTTGAGAGTAGAAATTGCGATAACAAGAAAACTTGGTTATCTCAAATGTAGGGCAGTGCTTTCCCCCAAAGGAGGACTGTCTTGGCAGAGGGTGGGAGTGGGACGGAAGATTATATAGTGGAGCAGAGGTGACATAAAAGGCATACAGTCTGGCACTTCTCGAAATTGACCGTGAGGGAGCGCGCCGACAAAATTGAACCTTTCCTTCTATTTTGACTGAATTTCAAGCATTTTAATATGTCCCCATTTATTTCAATTCCTTACCGTGATCTGAGCAATCCTCTTTATTGGTGCGCGGCAACCGTAAAAAGATCCACGTGCTTAGCAAATGGAAAATTTATTTGCACAACAGCATATGCACTATAGACGAGGTGCTCATGATCTTGAATTCACTATAAAAACCCTAACATTCCGGTTGAAAATATTTATTATGTATATGTATTTTTTATATTTTTGAAAAGTTTAGTTTTCACCATCGTGGTTCGTTTCTATACGCAACTTTAAATTAAAAAATCTCTTCGTCTCCACCAACTCGGGGGAGGTTGAGACGAGTCTTGGTGGGAAAGAATGTGAATGATAAAAGATGAAAAGACTTGCTGGGAAAGAGCACAAAATGCATATTTTACTCATTTTGAAGGCAACATAATATTATTAGAATGTGACGGCCATCCTTAAGCTCTACAAGTTCAATAAACATCTGTACGGTTGTTTTGAGGTTGAAAGACTCGGTTAGTTCATTGCATGTGGAAAACTACTGGTTTTATAAAAGGGCACCCCTAGATTTTCACAATCCAGGGATTGAGTTAAGGTTAGCATGCCGGTTATAAATGTGTAATTTTTAGCTATTCAACAATAGCTATAAAGGCGTCGAACTTTTCAACGAGATTGTATTGTCCGGCAAGATAGTTTTTTTTTAAAGAAGGGAAGATTTAAGAATTATAGTTTTTTATCTTAACTATTTTAAAGTAAATGATGAGTATTATATATATTTAAAAAAAAAAATTATGATAAGGTTACTAAAAATAGCATGATTGTGAACAACTTTATTATGTAACTTTTTAAAAAAATTCATAAGGGTTCTCAAGAACAAATTTTCACTTGGCGGTTTCATAAATATTCTGAAACAATTATTGTATGAATTTTTATGTTGTATTGTTTTTAGTTATTTAATTTAGTTTGTCATCTTTAATACAATTTAAATAATAATAATATATTATTTTAATATATTTTAAAAGATTATAATTTATATTATAGTTAATTAAAGATCTTATGTGGTGAGAAAATTATATTCAAGACTATAGATAAGGTTAATAATAGTTATTTTGTTTGGTGTCTATGAGATGCATAAACATAGTTTGTATGGAACTTGCAACTTCATTTTTTCACCACATAAAAGAAGAGTGTTATTGAGTGTTTCTATGACCATTATCATTGTAGTTGTAATTGTCGCTATTGGTATAGGTATATAGGTGTTTGCATAATTACATTAATAAATGTGAGATCTCTTAGAAGAAAATATTGAATTGCTTCTAACTGAAGACAATGAAGATGAGTCACTATAACTATAATTTAGTATTCATGTTGCTTGCAGCTTGTTGGCTCTAGCAAACAAATATCTAACAAAATTAACCATACTTAATGTTAGAAATATGAATTATATCTGAATAAATATTGTAAAATTTAGAGAATCATTATGAAGTTTAACAATATTAGAGATTTCATGGTGGTTCCATGAGAGTGCATATGGTACATTTTCATTTACATGACACCCACACAATATAAGGTGGATTATGAAGGAGTCATGAAGTAAGCCTTATTACATATCAACACTCTTAAATTGGTAGGAGAAGGCAAGGATGTCAAGATATTTGATTTGGATGACACTCTTCTCTCCAAAGTGGCTTATTTTATGTAGCACAACTTCAGACAAACTACATTTTAGATAAAAATGTTTGACATTTTCTTTTGTCATGGTTGTTTGAAATATAGATATTTAGTTTTGATATGGATATGTAGAGGGGAGGTTATTGATAGGGTGTTCACGGAGATGTGGATGAAGGAGATAAATAACCTAACAATGAAATCCATTTTGTCCCTTTACAATAGAATTAAGATAGTAAATATATCCATCTTCATCATCATTTATAGAGTGAACACTTAAAAATAATACTCATAATCTAGTAAAGGAGGGTTTCACTTGATCGACCAAAGTGATAATGAGGTATATGCATTATATATTTACAAAATACGATCTATTTGAGAGTAGAAGGAATTATCTATGCATTAAAATATATGTCTGGTTATCAAATAAATTGTTTAGTTAAGGATAACTAAGCACCCTTAAAAATAAATGGGAATTACGATCATTCATTAATAGATTTGAAAAGTTATCTAACAATAAACTATTAATGTCAATTAATAGGGATGATTGTTATGGGATTTATTTGTGAGAAGAAGATAGAGTTGTGAAGGAAGGATTTTATATTTTGGGCAATGTTGGAGATTAGTGGAATAATATCATCAACAATACAAGGAGTTTTAGGACCTTCAAACTCCCTAACCCCAATGTATTTATGTCTAGTGAAATCATAATAAATTCCTTTCTATGGTTAATCACATTGATTAATGCTATTGATTTTTTTATGTTGTTCTTTTTTTACAATAACATAATATTGTTCAACATTTTGTAATTTGTTTATTTAATTTAATTTATGTTTTTTAATCTATAAACATACACTAATAGAAATCAAATTATACTCAACATTAGTGTAAGAACATTGTTGTTTTTCTAAACAAAACACAATAAAAAATTAATTTTTGAATAATACATAAAGAAAAAAATTGTTAGAGACATTATGGAGATATGCAAGTTGTAGAAAGAAGTTGAATTTTGATACATATGACAACAATACCACATGCATCACAACTGATACATCCAATACCAATAACCATTACAAAGGGGAAGAATACAATAGTGCTATCCTCATATGGAATATCTCTATTTTATATTTGGATTTTTGTTTTCTTTGACAACATTAGAATATTTTTAGTTTTATTTTATTACTTTTATCCATAGGTTATAAAGTCATGTCCTTCCATTTAAGTCTTACCACATGGTAAATGCCTTAGTTAAATGTGTTGCTTTCAATATTTTTTATAACATCTCCCTCCATAAGATAGGGGTAGTGGATTATTTTTCTTTATTTTAGGTTTTATTATTTAATGAATATCATATGAATTAATAACTAATAAAAACAATATTTAAATATGTAAAAATAAGGATGTAAAAAATTTAGTTCTTATTTTTTATTTTGTTCTTATTATTATTTTAATTTTAATTATTTTAAAAGAGAATGCAAATATGATGTATACAATTAATTTTCTCATACATGATCTTAAAAATAACAAAAAACACAAAATAGTGTTGAATATTATACTTTTCCTATTAGGAGGTAAGATCACTAAGTTTATTAGTTTATTATTATCTAGCATGTAACCACATGGCCTCTACATGTTATCAAGATCATATTACTTGACCCTTAACTATTTATTAATATAAGAAGACTTATCATGAGTTATGTGGATCTCCACATTATCAACCATGAACATGACAATGCCCTTCTTTTTTTAAGTACATACGGTTGGAAATAAGTGAATTTTATCACTCCATGACTATTTATGCAATAATTATTTTAAGGTCAAGAATCCTTTCCATTATACTATTAAATATTTTATGATATCAACATAAGCTAAATATAGATAATAAAATATTTAAATACTAAGACCTTCAAGATTTCAAATTTTTAGAATTTCTAGTATTTTCTTTTGAAAGATGCATTACAAATGAAGTCATGGCCATATCTATGTTTTTATATTTTGAAAAAGGTTGGATTTAATAGAGGATTTATGCTTAAGGTGTACTCCTGTTTCATAAAATAATACAAGTGTTTGAAATTGATTTCTAGGTGTTTATTTGCAAGTTAGGTTTTAGATATATTAAGGCAAAATGCACTCTTTATTTTTTTGAAAAAATAAAATACAATGACAAAGTGAAGAGAAGGATTACTAAATACTAAATAAGTAAAAAAAATAATCCTAAATAACAATTATAAATGATATCATCATGTCTGTTAATATCGTCTAATTGGTAATGCCAAAAATCATAATAGTAAGAGCCTAAGGGGTTTGGCATAATTGGTTAGAAATAATAACTTTCACATCCTAAATCAACGATCCAATCCTAAATTTAAATTTAAAATTTATTCCTATGGGGATTGGGGCAATCAATTGATGTGAAGAATGTCACAATATACATCAAATTTTAAATCTCATGGGTAAACCTTAAAATTTTACCCATTGGATTTGGGGTAAGTGGTGGGGAGCCATGATTTTCATACCACAAAATAAGGTTCCCATCCAATAGGTGAAGCTTAACATTTAATCTAATGGTATGAGCTCCATTGGTTAAGTGCATTGAATTTCAAGGAGAATACCTGAGCTTGAGTACTTTTATATGACAATTTGGTTGGAATCCAATGAGGTGTAGAGTTGTATACCATACTTCTTTACCCAAAATTTGGTTGGATAAACATATATTGGGTAAATGGTATCCTCTACGAGGGTTGTCTCATATGGCACATGGTATTGTGGACAAAAAAATGGAACCATAATCGTAGTCACTTGATTACTTCGTGGGATCTCAAATTCATTAATGTCATAAGCTTCATTACATTAGCAAAACATCCTCGTAGCTCAAGAGAGTGCCTACCAAGAACAAAACTACACATTAACTCAGATAAGCCATCCGATATTGACTTGGCTCACTCATCTAAGTCTTACACAAACCAAGCAAACACTTAGTTCTCGAGTAAACTTATGCTCTTCCAAAAAACTCCAAGGAATTCCTATTTTAAATAAACTCAAACCTGAGATATATTACACTACCAGAGTACTTGTTAACATTAAAATATTTAACTCCAACCTTCAAGGCAACAAGGCAAGAAACCTTAGGTGAAGTTCTATAATTTGTCCTCCCCCAAATATTCTTTCATACATACTTAAACAAACATGAATTCATTACACCATATTTAAAATCTGAATGCAGTTAAAACATTCTCTAAGTCCTTCCTTAAGGCTCAAGAACAAAAATGAATCTACGAAAGTAAATCACTACGTCCAAAAAATATAAACTAAACATCCATTTCTATTTTAGCAAATCACCATAAAGCAAAGCATAGTTTGAGTGTAAGGAATTACTTTCATTTAAAACCATTTTTACCATAAACCACATGAAAGAATCACATGACAAACAAAGAGGTTCAAAGTCATCCTCTAACTTGGAGATTACATAAAATGTTTTCACAAAAATAAATTACAATCTTCTATTTTCTCATTATTCCATGACGTAGTCTTCCATTACACAACCATTTTACCAAGGAGTTATATGGTGCTACAGTGCATGGAAGTACATAGCTTCCCTAATTCCTCATCGAGGGGTTCATAACTACAACTCTACCTAGACTCACCTCTAATAATACAATGTCCATTACCATTAGTCACTGCAAAAAGACTATATTTGTCATGCCAGAAAGGATTTAGCGATGGTCACCATACCCAATATCAAAGACGGCTCCCATAAGAAAGAATTTAAAGTATTTCACATATTCACATTTGAAAGTATAACTTGCACACAACAACCATACCCAACTTCATTCTGTTGAAGCTTTCCAAAAATAGCATCACACATGAAGCATTCTATCTCAAGCATCTCACAACATAGAGCATGATAATTACTAAAAACAATTTATACATATTGAAGCCTACGTTCACTATTTCTCCTAAAAAATCTAAACAAAAATTTGCACATAAAAACTTCCCATTCAATATTCATACTAAAATTTACTAGCATGAACCTCAAGATAAGTTCAATGAAAACCACAACTATCAAAGAACATAAGTCTATCCTATGTTTCTTCCAATAATATAGCCACATTCCAAGGGGTTCACTCTTCAAGTTTTCTCAACAACCAGTCTATGCTACCAATGCTGGAGAAATATCTATTATTTTTAAAATTAGTGCAAGGTTCTATAAACTTGGGATTGCCAAACACAACTGTCAAGCGTTATACAAAACTCAACAAAAAAATTCTTTAGAGTCAACATCCAGTTTCAAACTCAGTTTCATGCTAGAACAATCATGCACAGAAAGTGAGTACATTAACTCTCCTCAAGCTCTAAATTAAAGGAAATCATTACTCAAAAATCACTTCCAGAAGAACACTAATAATCATGGTTTCAAAAAGAACACAGTGCAGTAAAATATCAAAGTTAAAAAAATAAACAAGTATTAGCTTCAATTCTAAGGCTACCCATACACGAGGTCTACATTAACTCTCCTCAAGTTCTAAACTAAAGTAAACCATTACTCAGAAATCACTTCCAGAAGAACACCAATAATCATGGTTTCAAAAAGAACGCAGTGCAGTAAAACATCAAAGTTAAAAGAAATAAAAAAGTATTAGCTTTAGTTCCAAGGCTACCCATACATGAGGTCAAGCACACAAGTTTCCTTTTCTATAATAGTAAAAATAAAACAATTATCTATAATTGTTTAACAGTAGAAGCAACATGAATTCTTCCCACAGAAATAAACAATTTAAACATCATACATTAAACTAGTTTACCTTCCTCAATGGGTTCTACCTGTTGATAAACATCAATCCTTTACACCTTCCACTTGCAACTCCAAATTCCTTTGTTGTTGGATGGATTCTTTTCTCCTGCACTCCTAAAGAAAAAATTCCTTTTATTTATTTTTTCTTCTCCCCCCCAAAAAATACGGGTTCTTTTTTTTCCTTTCTTACTAGATCGCTCCACATTTTTCAAACCTCCCAATCCCAAGGACATCATTCTCCTTGCTCAACACGTTTTATCCTCCATTTGCCTCCAGGGTCTTCAACCGAATTTCCATTAAGAGCACTGGTAGTGGAAACAATACAAATCAATTCTCATGATTTCCCACTCAACAACCAACCATAAAATATTATAAGTTTATGTCTTCAAGTGAAATAAGTTTTCACCAACATAAAGATGTCGTAGAAGCTGTGAAACATAAGAATTATCAAATAACCATTCTAAGAGGAACAAGTTTAAAAAAAAAAAAAAAAAAAACAAAGGAATCACACACAACACTAACATCCTTACCAATAAACAAAATATTTTCTTTTTCAAAGCACTTTACTAGGAATATATATATTTTTAAACAAAGCACATGTTTCCTTTCCCTAGAAAGATCAACAATGAGCAAACAATTCCATAGCCACTTATCAATTTTAATCAAAATAACCATTTAATGATAAGCATTTCTCTAGCTAAAGATCAACATGATTAGTTTCTTTTATGCAAGTCATGTTATGCATTCTCCATGAAGGAAGCACTCTTTTATGGAAGTCATGTTATGCATTCTCCATGAAGGAAGCACTCTTTTATGCAAGTCATGTTATGCATTCTCCATGAAGGAAGCACTTATTCATGTTGCTTCTAAATGCTTCATCAAATAACCCATCACATCATTTTCCATAGACATTCCCTTTCTTAGTGACCAATTATTTCTACCACCAATAGCACCTTTTCCTGCAAAAAGTGATGTTCCATTAGCAACATCTTATTCTTTCATAAAACTAAGTTTACAAGGAAATTAACATGAGAATATGATCAATCAAAACACCACATAATTTCATCAACCACATATTTTTTCATGATAAATAAATAGATAGTCCATCATATTATCAAAAGTAGCACAAGCACATCATGAAAACATTACCAAACCATAAAGCCAAAATTTGGCCAAGGGAGGGTCATGATAGATATAAAATAAAATACTAAATATTAGGATATATAATGTTGGCACATATGGTGAAATAGAATATTAACTTTCAAACCTTCTCTCATTCCTTTATTGCAACTTATAATGTTGCTTCAATTTCCATAACCCTTCAATATTCACTTATAATATATTTTCAAAACTTGTCTAATTCTTAAATTCATCAGGACAAGAATGCTATATTGCTAGAAACTATACTATGTAGGTTAACATGTCTTAGCTACTATTAATGGTGGTAAATTATGATTTCCATGAATAATATTTGAATAAATTGAAGCATTAGTAATACAACTATGCAAATGAGGTATGAACTAAAAAAAGGAATCCATTTTTTCCTCCTATTATCATTTATATATTGTATCCAAATAGAAAATGTGGATGAAGTGATATTTTTTTGATTAATATGAAGTGTTTAAGTGATATTTTTTGGATCAATATGAAGTGCCTCCAATTAAGGATGTTCATCCTTGTCACAAGGTCAATAATCTATAATTTTTAATTATTATAATAAAAATAAAACCCATCGTGGATCCATTGCACTAATAGAGGCAACTGATAGTGTATATATATTTTTGTCAACTTTTAAACTTTATTCTCATAAAAGAATAAAATAATGATTTTGCCATTACAATCAAGATCTAAGTCAGAGAACAACTTATGCTATGAAATTAAAATTATAAAAATAATGCATCAAGGACTTAATAACAACATACTAATCTTAGAAACTTAAAAACTCTTAAAAACCAATAACAACCTCTAATAAACTTGAAAGGGTGCTTAATATCAAATATGAAGTAAATGAAACTCTTAAACAAGATCAACATTGCATAAAGAAAAATGATTAGGTCAGGTTTTACAGATGGAAACCATGGTTATTTGTAAATTTATTGTCTCATGGGATATTTTTTTAGCTTGTGGATTCTAAAAAGCTTATATTTTAATCTAAGAGTAAGAGAAAGCTAAAATATCTCACAATAATTTTTATAGGCATAAATTAATAAGACCAAGAAATGAGTATGATCATATTAGGTCTAAAGTCAAAGAATCATTATAAATCAATAAGAATGATATTTTTGAAGTAAAGTGGATTGTTAAAATTAATGAACATAAATGAAGAATAATAAAATTAGAGTGAAAAAATTAAGCTTTGAAATGATCTTCTATGAAAATTTCTTAACTTGAAGGAAAGGAGGGTGTTTAAATAAAAGATTTGATACTAGAAGATCAAGTTTACTTATGAAAAATGAGCTAGAAAATGAAAGAGGGTAATAGAGAAGGTAAAATAGCTCAAATTAGAAATCGAAAAACTTGTAATTTTAAAAGTTTGATTATCTATGGCTAAGGTCCTTTCATGGAATTGATAAAAGTTTTTTTATAAAAAAGATCCATAGCTAAATTACACATTTTAAGTTACATTTATTATTTTTCTCATTGAAATATGGGAGTATAAAAATGTGCTCCCTAAAGTATGATATTTTTTAATTAGTATCTAGTTTGACTAAAATACATGGTGGTAGGGTCTCAAATATAATAGATTGGCATTACAAGATATACTTAACTTAATTGCTTTAAGTTAGTAAAGATTAATCCCAACCACCAATATATTTGGTATACATTATGAAATTAATAAATATATTTCTTTCTTTGCATTATGTTGCTCACTATAACTTGACATTTTATTATGAGAGGTACAAAATAAAAATTACTATATTTTGAAATTTTATGAGAGGCAATTAAAAATTATAAATTTACCCGTAATAACTTGAATAATAATATTAGCAAGAGGTAGCTATAAGATAATAGATCCAAAAGTGGATCTTAAATGGATTCCAAAACTTTGAAAGATAAGGTTAGGTAAACCTTGAGGAATGGTGCAAGGTACTTAAGACTATGAATTTGGAGGATGAATAAAAGAATTCTGAATCTAATTTTTATATATTTATGTTTTGTTTATATGTTTAAGGACAAGTAGTTTATTTTTATGAATTACAAAAAATGGTATACTATTTTTAATAAAAGTAAGGTACATGTACTCTTAGACCAATAAAATTAAAGTATTGTTAGATATATATTTTTGTTTGATAGTAAAAGGGGTTTTAAAGGGTCCCCGAACCTATTACAAGAAGGGTTTTGAAAGGCACCCCCAAACCTTAGATCTAACAATAAGACATCAAGAAATATTGAGCTAGATTTAACTAGATTTAACGAATCAAACAAATCCAATGAAGTAACCTCCTAGCAAATAAGCCCTAGATTTTTATCAAGCAAATACAAGAGATAAAGATTGCCCAAGATCAATGTGCTCAGGAATCTAAAGCATCAAGAAAAATACATTTTATCGGTTAAAAAAAAAATAAAGAAAATAACAAATTTTATTGGTTAAAATAAATTTACAAATAAAAATCATCTAAATATTATTATTAAAAAAAAATATATCATAAATGAGATACAAGTTTTTTACACAATTGTTTTATTTTTTAATTTAAAAATTGGAAGTCAATAAGTAGAAATTATAAAGCATAATATGTATGAACATCTTAAACTAAGAAAAAATTATCTATGTAGAATAATACTGTTTCACTTTTTGGATCATTGTGCGTTTTTTTAAATTTATTAACAAAATATTATACATAGATTTTTATGAAATTATATGCACAATACTGTTTCACTTTGAATCATTGTGCGTTTCTTTTAAATTTATTAACAAAATATTATATATAGATTTTATGAAATTAAAATAAATAATTGATTAAAGGTAAAAAATTAAATTTGCTTAATGTGATCTGGCAGTGATGTAATCGGGTTCAATCCCTATAATCGATGTGTATAAGAAATATTACTAAAAAGAATAAAAAAAATAATAGCAAATAAAATTAAAATTTAAATAAAACTCATAGAAAAGTAGACAATAAAACAAAAAGGGATTCTAGTAAACTTTTATAATAATTTAAAGTATTTTTGTTGTTATCTTAAAATTATATTCTTTTAGTTAAACCTCTCTAGTTGCTGAGAGGCCCAGGTTCAAATCTCTCGCCTCACATGTTGCGGATATGTTATGTAATGGTTCCCTCATGGTCACAGTCTGTTTACCCCTTGTGGCCACCAAAAAAAAAAAAAAAAATTATATTCTTTTAGGCAAGCGTGGGTATCCCAAATCTATTCCCAATATTAGTTTAGCATAAAATTTTAAAGTAAAAACATGCATGTATGGTTACACCATATGTATATTTTGATAAAACATATGTATGTTTTATTTTGTAGTAAATTGAATTTATTAACAAAATAACGTGTATTTTTTTATATATGAATCTGTTCCGAAGCTATAAGGTGTGCTCATTTTATTTTACAATAAATTGGATTCAAAATTTTCAATGTGAAATAGTTCATATTACATAGAAAATAAAACCATTCACTGACATTATAAATATAATAACATTTTAAGGTTAAAATAAAGGTAAAGGCAATATTGAACCTTATAACTAATTTTGAATGCTTTTTGTCTTCATAATCTCCACTTTTTATGAGAATTAATCATATATACACATGGTTCATAATAAGTCAATTGTTTTGAAGTTAAATTTGGATAATGATTTTAGCGGCCTTGATAGGTAAAGTATCCAAGTTCTAAGATTTTTTTTCTATGGTATAGATTATGAGTTATAAGGTCA
This sequence comes from Wollemia nobilis, assembly GCA_028583015.1. NCBI lineage: Eukaryota > Viridiplantae > Streptophyta > Pinopsida > Araucariales > Araucariaceae > Wollemia > Wollemia nobilis. Next base: position 1,934,135 of record JAQPPZ010001195.1, read on the forward strand.
ACAAAAGCACTATTTAGTATTATGCAGGAGGTTAGTGACCATTTGAGTGAAAATTTGGTATAACCTTATAAGAATAGATTCATTGTAAGTACAATAGTCTTCACATAAATTTTAGTTGTTTTTAATAGTAGATAATTATGGAAAATATTACTTTTTAAATGATTTTAGTTTTTCATTTATAGAAGAGTAGTGTCAATAATTTTGAAGTAAATAAACTTATAACTTATTAACATTCCTCTTAGACAACAAGTTTCTAACATTAATCTTGAAGTTGTTATCATGGTGAACATAGATACTTATAGAATTACTTTTGGAGAATTGCTAAGCAAATGACATAGGGCATCATATTTAAATCCTCGTATTTATGATATTAGAAGGTAATGAAGAATTGGGTTGAAGAAAGAGATCAACAATTGGATATTCATAAAGAATTTTCCACTTTAAATAACTTTATATTGCTTCTTGTGGTTGATATTTTGAGTGAAATTAATTTTTAGAAATTGCTTGCATCATATTCTTAAAAAAAAGTAAGAGAGTTAATAGTTTTGAATATTGGTTTAAATAAAATATTTTTTTAGTTAACTTCTTATATTTTGAAAAAATGATATTTTATAATTATTTTATATGTTAAATTGAATAAAAAATTGATTGTATTTAAATTAATTTAAGAGGAGTTAAATTAATATTAATATAAATAAAAATTATTAATATTTTATTAAGATAAAATTTTAAAATGGTTTATAAAATATATTTGTATTTTAAGCATGAAAATTATGCAAATATTTTATGAGATTTCAATGAGGCCTTCTAATAATAAATATGTAATATATTTAATATTGAAAATTATTCACACCTTTTGTTATTGTTATTTTAACTAACGAGTGTGTCTAATAGTTATAAAATAATTCAACTATTCTATATATAATTTTATCAAATGGATATTGAAGACAATGGTGAGAAAATTATTGTAGATGAAAGAATTTTTCCCTTTTAAAGGAGGATAAAGGTTTCATAATGAAATGAAAAAGATATTAATTGGATACCTAATAGGCTTGTGTTACATTTATACTCAAAACTATAATACATAATGAAATAGAATAGTCATAAAATTATTAAAAAAATAAGTGATTGCACTAGGTATATATTTTTATAATGAAAATACAAAAAGGAAATGCATCATTTTTTAGAACTACTCTTATAAGGACTTTCTTATATGAATAAGAAGTCTAATAAAGAAGCAAATAAATTGATACAATGCATGATTAGCATTAAAAATAGTTATAAAGACACCACATCATGGGAAATAGATGGGTTTAGAGATAATATTGTTAAATAGAAATTAGTAATAAACAATATTACTTTTTAATTTCTTGTAAAGGCACCTCCATAAAGGGAATACCTTCTAGATTGACCCCCAAGTTTTCACCAAGACTAGCCATATTGGTCTTGAAAATATTGTTATAAACAAGGATCTCCTTGGAGAATAGTTTTGCTTTTTAGTCACTTATAATTTCTTACCTTTAAAATATGTATCTTATACCCCTTCCTATAAAGCCATAATTACATGACGATTTATGCCTTAGAGGTTTTATCCTTTAGTCACTTCTACTCCTATTGTTTTATTTACCAATAAGATATCAAAAATCTTTGTGAAATCTATTTCATCTGACTCATAAATTATTTTTCATACAAAGGTCAGACTTTGCCCTAAAACTATGAAGGTTTGAGGGTGTTCTCTTATAGAATAAACCTCTTGAGTTAGGGAAGTAGGCATCATTCCCTATCGTAGGATTTGCCTTACCTGAGATGGTAGATGAAGTGGACACATTGAAGTAAAAGGTGGGGTAAGTGCAGTGAATTATGTAGTGATTAGAGGAAATGGAATGGAAATAAAAGGAGTGAGATGTGATACTAGCTATATCAATGTGTCAGCTAGTAGTGACTAAGGATGGTGAAGTGGTGTAAAGCACTAATGGATATGTGGTGGATACTTAAATGGTAGGTGATGATAATGAAGTGATGGGTATGGTCCCATGTGTGACAAAGATCATTAGAGATAAAATTCCTGTAGGAGAACCACGAATTACATTGGTGGAGGGTGAAAGAAGTGCAATAGAATAATGAGTGGGGATAGAAGAAGAAAGGGTAGAGAAATAATGGGTAGTGTATGGTGGAAGAGAAGTGAAAATGGTTGTATAAGTGGCCACAATGTTGGTCATTTATAAATCAGGAGAGAAGCCTCCTTAACAAACTCCTCCTCCTCAAGTTGGGTTTCCTATCATTATTGTTCCTAAGGTATTGTGACTTTCCTAAGTATATACATATATCATTTTACTTCACTTTATCCCTCAATGGTTGCCTATCTCACCATCAAATTGACTATTGTTAGCATCATAGGTGTAGCTAAATTGTTAATCTTGATCATAGACTTCTTTGGTCTTTGGGAGCTTGATGGTTTGGTAACTAATGATTGTCTTAGCCCTTTTTGTGCTCTTGAGGTATTTTTTTATCTCAGATTGAAGAGAATTGATCATCAAACAAGTCATCTCTAGTAGGTCTCTTTAATGTGCCTATCTCATACCTCATATTTTTCCATGCTAGGCTTTTCCTATCTATGTACCCCAATTTGCTTAAGGTCCCCAAATTCTAATGGTTCATATTAATGTTAAGGTTGAAGTCATATTTCCATTTCATGTAGAACAAATGTTACTATAGAGGGTAATTATACCAATTTTGAACCTCATCTTCATACCCATGATTTCTTCCTAGAGTGACAAGGCTAATTCCTCATTGGGATTTACCTGCTTCTAGATGTTGTGTCTTTTCTCATGTGTGAAGAAGATTTCTAGATTTGTGTTCCTAAGGGTCTCCTTAAAGAATTTAATTGGATCATGGGACCAAAAATATTTTAGTTACTCCACTTTCATATCTCTTAATCTCATATTTGTTACTTGATGGAATTCATGTAGCTTTGGTGTGATCTTCATGATGGGCTACTTGAGCAAGTAGAAGCTAGTTTTCTTCTACCCCTAAAATACTTGAAGTCCTACACATATTTGAGATTGAACATATAGTTGGGCATGTATGTGGGCAACATGAAAGGTATGGCTAAGAAGGCATAGAGGTGGATGAAGGATTGAGTCCTCTCCAGGTAGAATTTTTCATTGGGCCATTCCTTCAACTTGATAAGTTGTGCCTCATCCAAAACCTCGGTACCTTGACCCTAAATTTATTCATAGTAACCTTATCTACCTCATTATAAAAGCTTTAGGAAATCTTATCCACTTCTCAAGAAGGTACATTTATAAAATCAACCATTGAGAGAGCCATGTTGTCTTCCTTGAGTTAGTCCAACTAAAGGGTTGGGAACCAATGGTTCTTATGGTACAATATGAGATATACTAGATATGAGATGTTATCCAATTTTATTTCCTTGAAATCCTTTGGTTTTCCATATGATATTATAATGTATTGGGTGCAGTCATTCATCTTTGAATGCTTGGGATAGGTCTACACAACCTAAAGTAAGGTAATTTACTCCTCATATATCTTCAAATTAATCCTCTTAAAAATTTGGCTACACATCACAACACCATTTATACATCCTCCTCAAATATCCCTAAATTTAGAAAATATTGAAGTCAACCGGTAGGTTGGGATTCTCTAGGTATTATATTAGGAAAAACTACAAAAAAATACTTGAACATCAATAATAAAATTATTCTAGGTATTTGGATTGCAAGAAATCTACATGATAGGATTATTTTTTGCTTTGAAAATTTCCTTATGTATCCCTTCTTGATGTAGAATGATTTTCCACTCCACTTAGGGGGGTTGAATCTATTTTTGGATGGGTCATATCTTTCTTTACAAAATTTTACTAGTTTAGGGTAGCTTTAGACTTGAGGCACTAGATTTATTGCAAGTCATGATGTCTAGATAAGATTGATTCTCTAAGAGTTTGTTTGAGGCCTTAGGTTGAATAATATTAATGCCCCCTTACAAACCTTCCCAATTTGATGTTTATATATCCCCTCTTCAATTCTCCTATATGGGTCATCAAATAGTTCCTCAAGTGTCTTGGGGGAGGAGAGAATTGTCTCTTTATATTTTCTCTTTTATTCTTGCCTTTCTCATTGGAGATTAAGCCTCTTCAAGAATTATTAGAATTAATGAGGATGGAGTAGATGTGGGTGAAGTGATGGTAGTGAAATGTTGAAAAGTGGGGTTGGCTTCAGATATGGATGTGCTACTAAAGGGGAAAGTGATTTCCATGATAGTTGAATGGAGGCAAAGAAGAAAATTTGGATAATCAATAAAGTTCTACCAAGTTTGGAGGAATATAGTGATTCACTCATTTTCTAGAGTGATTTGATAAAAAATAAAATGATTCACTCCTTGAATGAGCACTTGGCATACTTATAAAAACTAAAGTGATTCACTTCAAAAAGCAAGTGATTTTTTTATCTATATGAAATTGATATTATTTTGTCTAATAGATTGAGTGGTTTGCCCTAAAATGCTACTTTTTTTTCTGGGATGATTCACTAGAGAGAACAAGTGGTTCTCTTGAAAACCCTAAGTAATTCACTTGGGATATTGTACGTGGGCAAAGAGAAAGAGGAGATTTTTCCATTAATTTGAGGCTAGAAAATTGCTATCCCTTTTGCATAAAAGGGGTATGGCTAACCATAGAAAGGGGATGTCTAGTGGAACTCTACCCTACCTGAATTTATAGAGGAAAGTGGAGGAAATCAATGTTGTGAGTGGACTAAGTATAGACAACACAAATAAAAGTGCACAAGAGTGAAGCAAACACAATAGGCTCAAGGGTTGATGCACATGAGAGTGCAAGTGGGATGGTATGTTATTCATGTAGGGATTTTATAAGTACTTATTGATGTACAAGTCTTCCTATGCTTACTCACACCTTTGTGTGGGGCTAATTTGCTTGCCTAGCCAATTGGGTTGAGTAGGCACACCTGTTGGGTGCCTCACTCACTATAGTAAGTGAATCACTTGTTTGTAAGGTCTTCATATTTTTTTAATAATATCATATTGATAAATTGATAGATTTAACCTATTAGAGAAGAGAAATACATGATTTTTTAGAAGAAAGAGAATTATGAAGGTGGGAAATTAGAAGACAAGGGGGAATAATTTCTAGAATAATAACTGCTAATATAAAAATGTATAGATATTTTTACATATTATTTTGGCCAAAATTATTTCTAAATTATATGGATATGTTGTCAATTCATATAAATCAACAATGTTATCCCGTATTTGGTGGTAAGTTTATAGGTATTCAAACCCACCATTTTTAGAATTTGTTAGCCCTTGCTCCATAGGGAAGCAAATTTTTAATGTTCCCTTAGTTTTGCTCCATATTAATACCACTTGAACATGAGATTTATTTCATTATAATCCATCTCCATGACATGCTTGTCACAACATATTTTAATAGACTCCTAATATTGCATCGTTCTTTTAAATTTCTTCTTTTCTTCCTCTATAGCTAATAAAGCATTTAGCATTGCTTACATGGGCTCAATGTTAGTGTCTTTCAACTCTAGTTTCCATGACATTTAGAGGGATGAGAGTTCCAAATTGATTGGTAGTATGGCCTATTTTCCATAGAAAACATAATATGGCAATGATATAATGGATGTCTTTGGTATTACTTGATCTACCCACAATGCTTTATGTATCTACCCACAATGCTTTATGTATCTACCCACAATGCTTTATTTCTAAATTATATGGATATATTGTCAATTCATAGAAATCAACAATGTTATCCCGTATTTGGTGGTAAGTATATAGGCATTCAAACCTACCATTTTTAGAATTTGTTAGGGCTTGCTCCATAGGGAAGAAAATTTTTAACGTTCCCTTAGTTTTGCTCCATATTCATCCCACTTGAACATGAGATTTATTTCATTATAATCCATCTCCATGACATGCTTGTCACAACATCTTTTTATAGACTCCTAATATTGCATTGTTCTTCTAAATTTCTTCTTTTTCTTCCTCTAGAGCTAATAAAGCATTTAGTATTACTTGCATGGGCTCAATGTTAGTGTCTTCCAACTCTAGTTTCCATGAAATTTAGAGGGAAGAGAGTTCCAAATTGATTGGTAGTATGACCTATTTTACATAGAAAATATAATATGGCAATAATCTAATGGATGTCTTTGGTATTACTTGATCTACCCACAATACTTTATGTATCTTGGTGTGCCAATCCCCCTATGATTCAATAATAGTTATCTTTAGAATCTTTGTGATATTATTATTGGTTGATTCAACTATTCCATTTCACTAGGGGTAGTAATTAGAGGATTTTTTAAGTAAGAACTTATATTCCATGGCAAACTTGAAGTAGCATCATTAATGAGTATGATGGTTGAAGATCTAAATCTAGTGATGATATCTTCCAACAATTGAATGATTATATCATGATTGGACAATTTAGTTGGGACTACTTCAACCCACTTCATGAAGTAATTCATGATAGCTAGATCCATCCATGCCTTGCATTTAATAGCAAAATGATTTTGCCTATGAAATTATTGGAATATATGGTAATTAAGATTCTTTTAAGGCCACAACCAATTATTTAAACTTGTATTTGTTATATTTTACCTTTTTTCCCATGTAAAACTTGTAAAAGGTTTTTTTTTTAAATTTTATGTTATTTTATTCATGAGGATTAGTCTCACAACCTTGAACTATAGGAATTATGTACTTGGGCATAAATATCCATTTTCATTGTTTATTGTGCTATTAATTGAAGTGTAATTTTTATTTATTTTGGTGAAGATAATTTGGTGTCCATAAAAATCCTATTCTATTTTATGTTCTTTTCATACTATGTATTCATTTTGCTTAGCAATATTAGGTAATGTTTGGTTCCATTTGTTTTTGGAAACTACTATGAAATTTTACATGGTATAAAATTGGGTGTAAATCTTCATTATTTAATTACTTATATCAACAAGAGTTTCTTCTTCCATCTTATCTCGAGGAAAATTTTATAGGGGCTAGCAAAGAAGGTTTTTTGAAGGATGATAATGTAATTTGAAGAAGGGTATTTGAAAAAAACCCAAGTGGACTTGTATCATGATGATCTCACTAGAATCAATAGATTTGCTCCAAGGGAAATATTCACCGGTAAGTTCATATTTCCTCTACCTTTTCTAACCATATGGATACCCTAGTGTTAGGATTGGATTTTTTGAGTTTTTTTTTGAAAATATAATTTATTTTATAGTTTTTTTAGAAAAAAAATATTTCCTTTTCTCATTTGGTTTTCATTATCTTGTAGTAGAATTTTTGAGAGGATAGACTAAATGGCTATTGTTAAAGAGGAAAATAAGTGTCTAAAATTTTTTAGATAGTTCCTTGGTGCTAGAGAAGTCATGAAAATACTTTCATGCTTAGCAAAGACCTCTGATCCATTTGACAAAGTTGTAAAAATATTCTAGCAACTCTTTTGCTACATATGCATGAGGGGAGGGATTGATTGGTTGCATATGGAAAAATGGTTATGTAGGAAAAATCATAATAGATATAAATAAACCATAGCATTTTTGGATTCTTTGTGAAATTTTATAGGGGTCACATTTCAATACTTCTCACTATTTTTCCTATGAGTACTTCCAAATAGAATTAAAAAATTACTTGTCCTTCCCTCCAAAATTTTATTTTTTTGGATTTTAAAAATAGAACATTCTTGCAAATATTCTATAAATGGGGAAAAAGAATGTGCTTTGGCATGCATATATCATCCTGACATAAACTTGCATTAGTGATATGCAAACGGGGGGATGGAAGACAACAATTTGGTTTGCTTTAAGTTTAAATCTCCTCCTCTATCTCCCAAGCTTGATGCTTGGGGAGATGGCTAGTAGGAAGGACTTAAGACCCTTTCTTATGGGAGTTATTAGGTTCAAATCCCCTTTGATATACCTTTTTAATGATGATATCATAATACAAAAATATCACATAATATGATGATGTCAACACCTTTGATGATATGGCAATGCGAGATGATGTGGAATTTTTGATGATGTTGAAGTTGTTGATGATATCTCACCTCATTTACAAAGGTATGGTAATTTGGAAATACCATATAGATACCATATGATAGTTTGTATAAATGAGGTTGCACTAGGAACATGAATCCTAATATGACACATGGCAATCTATACAATTGATATGGTATTCTATATAAGCAATATGGTAGTAGGTGCACAAATTCCAATACAACATATGGAAGTTGACATGAGAAACTAGATAGGTGACATAGATCAACACATGCAACTAGTGAGGATCCTAAAATTCTATAGATCTCAAGGATACACATGGTAGAGGCTGATAGAGGGGCCAACATGGCATGCTCTAGTTGGATTGACATGGTAGGTTATACAAATACTGACATGAAATATCATACTCCACTTGAAATCTATAAATATGCGTTTGGCCAATCATATTTTAGAATTCATAAAATTTAACAAGTAGCTTGCATAATTAGTAGAAAACTTGGTGATGCATATATTTCAAAGTGAATCATACAACAAAAAGTGGTGTAGTGTGGTTTATAGATAAGGTAACTTATTAGATTATGAAAAGTGGCATCACACAATTCATTAGCATGCTACATAATTAGTGTACAATAAGCAACCTCTCAACAACTGATGCAATGACATATGGTAGCCTCCCATTGCTACAGGTACTAAAAAATTAAAATTTTCAAATATTTTGGAAGCAATTTTATGATTTTAGGGTAAAAGTTTTAGAGGCCATAAATTTTATATATGAAAAATTTTTAAGCCTATTTTTTTTTTTAAAATCATATAATATTTTGAGCTCTCCACATTGGTAGCATTGGTTCTAGTCACAAATACTTGCATATATTTTAATTTTAGTAGAATAAGTGAGGATTATCATGTGCCATTGTTGGGGGACCCTAACTATACCACATGGAAGATCAAAATTGAAGCTTTGCTCTTAAGCAAGGGATTACTCAAGTATGTGAATGAACAAATTCAAAACACAAATTCAAAAGAGTTAAAGCAACTTTATAAGGATAAGAAGGATAAATATCATGGTGTTATTATTTTTCAGTAGATAACATATATGACACCCATGTTAGAATTACTAAAATTCCTAAAGTATTGCTTGAGAAGTTTCAAAGGCTATGTGATCAAATTGATTCTACTTAGAACAATAGACTAGAGATAGAGCTTGCAACCTTATCCATGGATCTCTTTGATATTGTTAATGAGTATATCAATTGATTCAAGAGGTTGTAAGAGATCATCCAAACTATGATAGAAATACCTAAGGAGATAAGGGAGGATATGAAGCATTGGAGAAATAAAGGAATATAAATATGCTCAATATTATATGTAACAATGTGTCAACAACATATGCGATAGTTGTTGTGGCTTTTGAGATGCTTTGTGTGTATTTTTTAGATTATCCTACATTACCTGTTGATAAGGTTTTTAAATATATCTTGCATCATCAATCTATAAGAAATAGGCATAAAGGAAATTTTATTTTTAATTAGGCACATCAAAAAGAAGCTATTAGTAATTTTAGAATGATTATAATTCCAAACAGAATGAGAAAATTTCCAAAAATCCCTTCATGAAATCCACTTATGTTTTGTAAAAAGAAAGGACAAAAGGCATAATTTTGTAGGATTAAGATCAAAAAATTGGAGGAAGAAACATGAAATAAGTGTACTTATGCTACTCTCATTTTTGCACAATGTGAGGATAACTTTGATGTAGAAACCTCATAGACACATGTTGTAGTTCATTCTACATATTGGACATTCACCTCTTAAGATAAGTGGATAGAAATTTATGGCCTACTAAATACATGATGAAGCACAAGCACCTTCTTCAAGAATACAACAAAACTCATGTAGGGGAATGTATTATGATTGAAGATTACTCTTTGTTACAAGTTGGAGGAAGTGGAGTTTATCATTTAATGAGATGCTTCATGTTCCTAATGTTGGTCCTAACCTTTCATATATATATCACATGACTCACACAAACAAGAAGGTATAATTCTAGCCTAATATATGGGGGATCAAGGATATAGACACTAGGTTAAAAACCATTTATTTTGGATATTGTGATAAAATTGACCATATGTTTAAGCTAGGTGAAAGACCTTTCTTTTTTTATTCTTATTTTGGTAAGAAAAGATTTGTTGTTATGGTTGCACATGTTGAAATGAGAGTCAAAATTGGATCATAGGCTTGGTCATCTTAGTTATGGTTCCTAAAGTTACATGAATTAGTATCAAATGGCTATTGGACTCCCACACATATCTCCTCCAAGTGGTGAATGGGAGGAATTGGGAAAACATTATAGGGAGACCTTTTTGAAAGGAGTTTCTAGGAGGGCATATCACCCTTTGGAGATCATACATAGTGATATTTGTGGACCTATTGGTACACCTTATATTTTAGAAAATAGGTACTTCCTTATTTTCATTGGTATATATATGGACCTATTGGTACACTTATTTTATAAGTTTTATAATCAACAAATACAAAATATAAAACCTTATATGTATGGACACTTTAAACTAGCAAAAAAAAAGTCAAAATTTTAATGTATACCTAATAATATATAGAATAATTTTGTATTCCTTTATAAATAATTATGTATTTTGTAAATTTATTAACAAAATAACATATAGAGGTCTTCATGGAATTTAAATGCATTTTTTTTATTGAAATTAAAAAATAATAATAAATAAAATTAAGATCTAAACAAAACTTATATCATTGAATAGTAAATAAAAGAGCATAATTTTTTTTGATAAGGTAGATGACGCAGTTTTGAAAGGGTCTCCAAAACTTAACAAAAATTGGATCTAACCTTTGATCAAATAAAGAGGTAAAGAGAGACAAGCACAAACCCAACAACTAGAAGCCGAGAACGCCAAAAAACAAACCAACCCAAACCAAAAGCCAAAACCAAAGTATCTACAACCCACATAGGGGACCCAACTAGGCACGTAGGCCTTGATGAATAGAGCAATATTGACCAGGCACATAGGTCCCAAACACCGAATAAAATAAGAGAAAACAAAACCATCCAATTTTAGAACTTTTTCCCGCTGGGACCTACATTCTCTTCCTTGACATTATTTTCATTGGGTACTTGCCATCCCATGAGGACCATAACTTCCTCAACATAGGAAATTGATTCTTGCATAGAATCGATCATTGAACACTGCAACTTTAGGATCATTGAATTAAGAGCCTTTGGATTGTAACCACCTAATAGAGACTAGGGTTTTGGAACCTCTTTGCTCCTCCAACTTCCAGAATCAGCTTTGACTTCTTAGTTGGAGGAGAAAAATCCTTTGAATTAGAATCTTCCACAAACATCGAGTCCTTACCAATATTCATTCACTTAGCCATTGATCGTTTGGATCTCTTGGTGCCCTCATCACTACCGCTAAGACCTCTCAGAGTAGACTCCATGAAATCCATAAAATACATAACAATGGGGGTGGCTTCTGTAGCCTACTAGAGCGAGGTCTCTGAATCTCGAAAGACTGAAGAGGTCGGATAGCCCACCACAGGGACAAAAACATTAATCAATACATTGAGAATATTATCCCCATCTAGACCCCTTTGCTTCACCATGTAATCAAAATTTATCTTAAGCAAACCTTGGTGTAGCAGGTCCAAAACAACCTCCTTCTTTACCTTTGAGATAGTCCTAGTCAAAGACTAGAAAAGAAACGATGAAATGTTCATCATTTTCTTATGACGTAGATGGTTAAGAATAATGAAATGGTAGCTACTCAAGATAGCGAGATTCTCACCTAAGGTAAAATACTGAATTATCACCAGTACTACAAGATCCCAAGGGGCCTTAAGAGAATTTTTCCTAAACCCATTTTGGGTCCTAGCTAGTTCTTCTTAACCACCCAAAAACACTTGCACTTCCTTCACCAAGGAGTGCTTCTCCATATTATGGATTGTGTCATCCACTACCAGCACTGTCACCTCAACGATAAAGGATATGTTTATCTCAAATTTAGTTGAACCCACTCTCACCATCCCCTCTCACCATGAGTAAGTAAGATGATTGGCCATCTTCTGGTGATGGCCATTAAACTTCATAAGGCATTGAAGCACATTATTTTTTTTAATATTTTTTGGACCTCCTCATCCACTGCAAGAGATTGTGTCTCCAGGATCAAAATGACCATCCTAACACTCTACCTAACACCGCTTATATGAGTAAAGGATAAATTATTACATTTAGACCACCCCAACCTATATTCAAGAGAGAAATGACTAGGAAACCAATGAGCTGATATTTTTCCCTGTATATCACTCAATCCAGATTCACGTGTGACTTCTCTTCTTTCACGTTATGAGCTAAAGATAAATTTTCCCACATGATACTGCCACCTTTGAGCATAGGATGAACAAAAGCACCATCATCAATTTTTAATAAACTTTTATAACAATTTAAGGTATATTAAGATATCAATGAAATAATAGTAAATTTTCAATTCTCATTATTTGTTGTTTTATAAATAAAAATTACATGTATTTAGGTATGCATGGGTGTCCTAAATCTAATCCCAATCTTACTTTAATGGGAAAACAAAAAACATAAGCATCATTTAAAAAAAAAATCAAATCATGCATGCCTAATTATATCATATATGTATTTTCATAAAATATATGTATGTAGTGTGTTATAGTGATTTTATTTTTTTCAAAATGTGAATGTGTGCAATAAGGGTGCCCATTTTTATTGAAGTGAAAAGGATTCATGATGTTGAATATTACATAGTTTAAACATAAAACTATTATATTAAAGTGAAATTATAAAATATAATAATATTTTAAGGTTAAACTAAAGGTGAAGGTGATTTAAAACTCATAACTAATTTAGAATACCTTTTGTCTATATAATTTCCACTTTAAATGAGAGTTAACCATATATACAAGATTGATAATAATTTAAACTTTGATTATGATTTGAATGACCTTGATATGTATTTATATGTAGAGTATTCAAGTTCTAAGAACTTTATTTCATGATGTAGATATGAATTAGAGTGTTACACAACCCACACATGAGCACCAAAAAATACACTATTTAGGGTTATGTAGGAGTCTTTATAATATCCACTTTCTATGAGAGTTAACCATATATTCATGGTTAATAATAATTGAACTTTTGATTATAATTTGAGTGGCCTTAATATGTAAAGCAACCAATTTTTAAGAACTTTATTTTTATTATGTGATGTAGATATGAGTTAGAGGGTCACATGAACCATATATGAGCACCAGTAAAAGCATTAACATTATTTTTTAATATATATTGTAAACCATTACACACACATGGTTTGATTCTTGGACCTCCAAAAGAGAAGCCAAATCCCTAACCACTACGCTATACCTACCTGGACTAAAAGAACTATTTAGGGTTATGTAGGAGGTTAAAAACTACTTGAGTTGCATCTTGGTATAACCTTGCAAGAGTAGGTTCATGATAATTACAATAATATTCAAATCAATTTTAATTGTTTTTTATAGTAGATAATCATGGAGAATGTTACTCTTTAAATGAGTTTTTTTTCATGTAAAAATAAAAGTGTGTAAGTCATATTGAAGTGAATAATCTTGTAGTTCATTGATATTTATCCTATACAAGAACTTGTTAACATTTATCTTAAAGTTGTTATCATGGTTTACATAGAAACTTCTAGAATTATTTTGTAAGAAATTCTAAGGAAATCACAAGGAGCATCACATTTGAATCATTGTGTCTAATATGTTTGAAGGTGATGAAGAATATATATGAGGGAAGAGAAAATATTGAAAATTGCCTAATCATAAAAAAATATTTTGCTTTAAATAACTTTTTATTTTTTGATACTATTAAAAAGAAAGAGGGTTTTGAAAGGGACCCCACAACCTTTCACATCAACTCCAAAAAGGAGAAAACCAAAAGAAAAAAACCGCCGCTGAGAGACCAGACACTACACCCCCAAGGGGAGTAAAAGAGAAGCAAACCACAGAGAGCAAAACCAAACCAGAAAGGAGGGGCAGAAGACAAGAGGGGACAAGAGGAGAACCTAAAAAGTTATACATCAACATATAAATCTCTTGAATGACCTTACCCGCCATCCTGGAAATCATCTCAGAATAATCTAAGGCAATCTTCATCGAACTCCAAATTGATCATTATTTTATCTCCATAAGTTTCAAGCCATGAATTACTGAGTTATTCCTCTAAGAGATATCCTCTAGGGCATAGACATCCTTAACCAAATTTTCCTTATGAAGATCCCTAGGCAAGATATCCAGATCAATAGAAGGAGATATGGGGGATAAACCATCCTCCTCCCTATTTTTACCAAGTAGATGCTTGGAATTACGTGTACCACTCCCCTCCACTTGGCTAGAAGATGGAGCTCCTACCACATGTATAACCTTCACCTCGTTAGACAAACTTATCAAAAATCATCAACATTGCAGCGTGGAACTTTACCTCTCACACCTTTTTCCAAAACTTGGATTTTTTGGAAAATTTTATGAGGTCTTGACCCCATCAAAAATGAAAACATATCCTCGCTACCATCACTCGAACCTTCAAAAAAATCCTTAGACCGACTGAGCATAGAAACTAGAAAATCAACAATCAATTTCAGAAGCTCCTCTACCATGAGACCATTTTTAGAAGCCACTTGTTTGAACACTAATAGGGCAAAGCCCTAATGAAGTGAATACTGACCATGACCTCCCTGCACATCCAACATCAATTTATTCATGGATAGAAATAAGAACATGGGGATATTCATCCAAAGTTGTCTTTGAAGGTGGTTGAGGAACATTGCATGGAAACTACGTATAACTTCATACGTAGAATCCAAGGTAAAGTAATCCATGATTACTTTGGCCACCCTATCCCATGGGGAGAAAATGCCTTAGCACTAAATCCATTTTGCATTTTGGAAAGGAACTCATCCACATCCAGGAAAAAACTTATCTCCTTAAGTAGTGAGCGCTTGTCTCTGTTGTGATATGCACCATCCAAAACCACACCGGTAGTTCTACTTATCAACTTTGTTAACACCTCAAAAGACCATGATCCAATTATAACCCATTCTTCATTCCATGTCATTGCCATCCACTTCGAGAGAGTCGAATTGTGCTCATGGAACTTCTGAATACACTCCAGAAGGTCACCATTCTTCAAAATAGTTTTCACCTCATCATAAATCATTAGGGAAGTAGGCTCCACCTAGGATTTTGAGAGCCATGATTTAGGGCTGTAGATTTTAACCTTCCCCATATTTAGACCTTTACCATACCCCACACTCTTCTTCAAAACAATCCTCCACAAATCGCTCATAGTAGGAACTGAACCCACACACTCAAAATGCCACACCGCTTCCCATCATGAAACAAAGAAGAAATAGGCAACCACCACCAAAATCATCAAGTTTGTGCCAAAACAGTCGCCCTCAAAACTCAGCAACCAAGGAAAGCCATGCCCTCTAAAAAATACAAATGCAAAAACAATGCTCATCCAATCACTTCCAAAAAAATAAAATGTCTTCAAGAGAAGAAAAATATCCCATCCATTAAAGAAATCTCGTATTTTTAGGGCTCATGAGAGGGGAAACCAAAAAATGAAACCGTATTTCTAACACCATTCACCTTCCAAACCGTAAGATAAAGGGGTAAATTTTGGAACCCCACCTTCTACCACAACCTTTGGTAGTCCACAAGGAGTCCATCTGGCAAAGAATGCCCACTTCCCAAGTCGAGCACAAGACCAAATTTAGAAGCCTTAGTGGTATTAATCACCTTAACCACACCTTAAAAAAAGGCACTATGGATGAATCGAGGAAACTGCCACACCTTACAATCACCGCACAAGACCACTCCCCAAGAGAAGGAGATAAACGAGAACTTGGAAATCATCCAATGAAGCTTTGAAGCAGTATTACACCACCAAAAACAAATACCAAAAAGAGATACTAAAGACACCAACCCAACATAGATAAAAGGGAATGGACGTTCCTCCACATCGAAGACAAACCTCGAGACAAGACTCATAAAGTTGAGGAACAAACACTGACAAATAGAAAGCAACCTTTGAGGAGAGAACCCAAAAATGAGACACCAAAAATAATAAACAATCATCAAACACTAAGGGAGGGACTGACATAAAAGATTTGAAAATTTAAATTGAAAAGACTCCATTTGAATCAGACAACACCATAAATTCTTTGTGACCCCTAGAAAAATAATCCTAGTATGATCAAAAGGAACACCATACATAGAACACCCATGAATGAACTGACAGAAAGGATTTAAAATTTGAAAATGAAGAGATCCTTTATGGCTTAGGCGACACAATATAACCTTCATACCACCAACCCCCATAAAATACTCCACTATAAACCACCAAAAGCACCAAGAAATCCTCCTCTGGAATGACGTCTTATCAACCTTCTGACAATAATTACTATTTTTCTTCATTATAAAATCTAATTACCTCGATCAAGAAATCCCTCTACCATATCAAAAATCCTAGCTAAGAAGCTCCAAGATTCAACATTAAGTCTTCCACCGCATTGCCTTCCCTAAAACACGTGATAAAATGAGATATTATCAAGGGATCGATTGTTCCATTTCACTTCATCAATTAGATTAGACCCCTTCCAACTAAATTGGCTGCCATCACTGAGCATATTAATCATATTTAAATAATCACCCTAAATAATAGCATTATGGATCCCAATATCCTTTAAAAGCAACACCCCTTTGAATACTGCTCTCGCTTCTACAAATTGTGAAGTTTGATAACCAAGGTTTTTTACATAAGCTAGAATCAATGTTCCATTACTATCACGAATCACCCCCCGATGGAAACCATACCTGGTTTTACCTTAGATGCGCCATACAAATTTAATTTAAACCATCCTTCTGGTGGCATGGACCATCACATCGAATTTATTGTGTTAGAAGGAGGCAGAGCCTGGGACACTGTACTAAAACCAAGTCTCTCCTTGAGCCTAACTTCACTAGGGCACAGAGCCACCGAAATACTTGACTCCATAAATGAGGACATAACATTCTCCACCACCTTCCATAGAATTCTAGCACTTGTTATTTTGACCTCTCTCTCCTTATTTTTGAAGACTTTGTATTCTGCTCCTTCCAAACACCCCAAAGAAGGTGAGGTAAAAGGAATTTCTAAAATCATTTAAGTCGAGGTGAGGAGAAGGGAGACACTCACTGAGATACAAAGTCTAAAACTAAATTTAGCAACACCCAAGCCACACCAAGCAAGTTAAGAATAAATGATAAAACTTCCTGAAAAACCTAGCACCTAAGCATCAAATGAGACGTTGATTCCCAATCCATATTATAGAGGAAGCATCTGTTGACCAGATTGAAACCTATTTTAAGTAAATTTTCTAAAGTTAAAATTTTATTTTGCACTGCAATCCAGAAAAACATATTAACCTCAAGGGTCACATTCTTAATCCAAATATTCTCGATAGGGAACTGATAAGTCAATCCTAAGCTCAGAAGCTCATACGTCGACTTCACTGAGTAAGACGCCTCACTATCCCTATCCCACACCAAAAGGTCTTCAACATCCTCTTATATCAGAACATAAATTCAGAGTTCCTCCAACATAATACTCCATGTACTAAGAGCATCTTCGTTCCTCACAAATGGAGGGAGATTGCACCAGTCTTTCCTATCTATGCAAACCTCTAGAAAATCAACCACCTTAGAGAAACCCCCATTTCGGGAAATCAAAATTAACTCCCTGAAATGTTGATCTTCAGAAAGTAGACACTCTCTAAGCCATGAGTCCTCCCAAAATTCAACATACCTACCATTGTCTATCAACCATTTATAATTTTCTTTAATGAATTCTCTCGATTTAACCAATCTTTGCCAAAATGCTGATCCACCATTTAGAAGGATATCTGATAAAAATAAGTCAAATTTGTACTTGGATTTCATGATCTTGCACCAAATGTGATCAACATTAGAAGCAATCTTCCAAAAAAGCTTTGCCACTAGGGCTTTATTCATCTTGGATGCACTCTTCAAATTCAATCCCCCCTCCTTTCTTCTACAAATTTGATCCCATAAAACTAAATGGAATTTCCCTTTCAACTCAGGGCCTACCCAAAGAAAAGCCTTGCAAATACTATCAAATTTACCTACAACTCTTCTAATGATATTAAAATGAGAGAAAATAGATAGGAATACTCTTCAAGGTACTTTGAACCAACACAACCTTACCAGCCTGACTGAGGAGGACACCTTTCCAGGAAGCCATCTTACGTTGAACTCTTTCAATCATTGAGGTCCAAAAAGAATCTCTAATGTGACCCACAAAGAGTGTGATATTCAAATAGAAAGCCATAAGTGAAGCTATCCAACAATTCATAATTCTAGCTATTTTTCATTGACGGTCCACTGGGGTATTGATAAAGTAAAAGTTACTTTTAATGAAGCTAATATGTGTAGACACCAAAACAGCACCAATCCGAGTGACTGCAAACACTGATCGCATTAACACACATAGCCCTAAGGGCAGCCCCCAGAGGTTAAACAGTGGTCCTAACCACTCTTACAGTAGTTTTGGGAGGTCAGAGATCAATTTGGCACCTTCTAGGCACTTTGCTCAGATTCGTCCCTCACTGGGATGAATGTTGGCAATTTTGGGTACCTTGGGTACATTGCCTTTGCTCAAGTATAGTAGTTGTCATTGATGTCAAAGAAGTTCTTGAAGTAATTTGATTTGTTGTCAAGGAATTTGTTCTGTTGAAGATTATCCGAGCATGATCAGTAAGTTTCCAAGAAGTCCTTAGTAGCCCAGTTGCAAAAGATCAAGAAAAAGACAAGTAAGAAAAAGTATGCAGGCGACTGGAAAAACTGTCACGATTTCGTGACATGTTTGAGGAAAGAGAGAGTGCTGGCAAAACTGTCACGATTTCGTGACATGTTTGAGGAGAGAGAAAGTTTTGGCAAAACTATCACGATTTCGTGACATGTTGGAAGACAGAGACGTAGCTGGAAAAACTATCGCGATTTCGTGACATGTTGGCAGAGAAGCAGAGCAAAATGGAAAGTGTCACGATTTCATGACATGTCGCATTTTCGCGTCTCGAAAAGTGTAGGAAGGCAGAGAAAGAAAAGTGTCACGATTTCATGACACATTGCCAGGAAAGTTGTTCGGACGAGAAAGTGTCACGATTTCGTGACATGTTGCAGGAGAGAGAGTCCGAAAGGAAAAGTGTCACGATTTCGTGACATGCTGCAGAAGACAAAGTGAGGACTGTTGCGACTTCGTGACAAGCTGCAAAAATCAAAGTAAGGACTGTCACGATTTTGTGACATGCTGAAAAGCTTGAAGAAAGAACTGTCACGATTTCATGACATGCAGCAAAAGGAAGAGTCTGAAACAAAAAGTGTCATGATTTCGCGATACAAAGAAGTTGTAAGGATGTAGAAAAGAAGGAAAGTGTCACGATTTCCATGACAGGTTGAGTTGGCATTCAGTTGGAGAAAGTGTCACGATTTCACGATAGAAACTCGGAAGGTCTTCTATAGGAGAAGTGTCATGATTTCACGATAGAAGTAGAGAGGAAGGCTTTGTAGACAAAAGCGTCATGATTTCATGACATGTTCAGTTTGGGCATATGGTAGAAAAGAGCTTAAGGCAGAAAGCGTCGCGATTTCGTGACATGTTCCTTTTTTGGTGCAAGCCGAGAAAAGGTTGAAGAAGCAAGAAGGGTCATGATTTCATGACAGAGTTGCGAGTGACATCAGCAGAAGCAGATGTGTCATGATTTCATGACAAAAGAGAAGAAGGCCATGAAGGAAAAAGGGTCACGATTTCACGAGTTGAGATGACGTCACAAAAGTCAGATGTGTCACGATTTCATGACAAGGACGAAGTCAAGGCTGACAAAGGCAAAAAGTGTCATGATTTCATGACAGCAAGCAATAGAAGGTGTACGACAGGCAAAGGTGTCGTGATATCATGACATGTTGAAGTTTCACACCAGAAGCTACAGGGAGGCAGTGAAGCCGACAGAGTTAAATCTGGGCCGACGCAGCGTAGGGTTTTGCAGCCGACGTGGTTGAAGGGTAAACAGTCGACTAAGACCAAGGTTTTAATCTTGAGATTGTGTGTATAAAAGGAGGGCTGCTTGAAGAGTTTGGTATCGATCAAGTGTGCGTTCAAAGTGTGATTTGCGTAGATAGAGTGCGAGGAGAAGTTCGATCATAGAGGTGCATAAGTGGAAGTCTGATCGACTGCTATGTTTGCGTAGAGTGTGCAATTACTGTGCTACTATGTTTGCGTAGAGTGTGCGACAACTATCTATAGTGTTTGAGCAAGAGTGCAAATACTGTGCTACTGTGTTTGCATAGAGTGTGCGAAGACTATGCTATAGTGTTTGAGCAGAGAGTGCAAAGACTGTGCTGTTGTGTTTGCGTAGATAGTGAAAAGTTGGTTTCGACCAAGTGCGGTTGTAACAAAAAGAATAGAGGAAGAGGACAGATTTGTGCTAGACCGAAGGACTGTGTTTGGTGCGAATTTGAGGAATGGCTTTGCAGTGATAGAGTTGAGGACAGAGATCTCCAGCCAGAGCAGGGAAGACAGGTGTCTTCTATGGATAGAGTTCCACTTGCTAAGGGCAGAGGAGGTAGAGGTCTTCTAGAGGATCACCACTAAGAGCAGAGCTAGGGGAAGGTGTCTCCTTTGGGTTGGTGCCCATAAACTTTGTAATTGGGAAGGTTTCCCAAAGAACTGTGATATAACTTTTAGATAAAAGTTTTATCCGTGGAGTAGCCCACATTGGGTGAACCACGTAAATTGTTGTGTCACTTTGTGGATGGTGTGTTGTGCATTGCTTTGATTTTTGCTATTATTACTGCTATCTATACACTGCATTATACTATTTTGAAAGTTGATTTTAAAGCAAATTGAAAAAGTGGTCTTATACTGTTCACCCCCCCTCTCAGTATAAGCTTGTGTTCTTCAATTGGTATCAGAGCGGGTTCCTTCGAAAAGGTTTAACAGCCGAAAGGAAGAACTGGTTAAGAACACAATGGATTTTTTAGGTGGCAATGCAGCACCTATTCTTGATGGATCAGATTTCGGTCTGTGGAGTGCAAGAATGAGAGTTTATCTAATGGCACTTGGTAATGAGGTATGGGAAGTGATTGAAGATGAATACACTATTCCTGAACATGGTCCTTATACCAAAGAAGACAGGCTCATGCTTCACAACAATTCAAAAGCCATGAATGCAATCCTGAGAGGCTTACAGAAAGCAGATCTCACCAAAGTTATTCACTGCAAGACAGCTAGTGAAATGTGGAAACAATTGCAGGTGGTTCATACAGGTGATGCAAATGTTCGAAAGGCCAAATTGAGACATTTTAAAGGTATGTTTGAACAACTCAAAATGAATGATGATGAAAATATTAGTGACTACATGCTTCGTATGGATGAGGTTGTTAACTCCATGAAAGACCTAGGTCTTGAGCTTGCTGAAAATGATGTGTGTGATAAGATTTTAAGATCCCTTCCTAATAGATTTAGTGAAAAGATTTCTGCTATTGAGGAAGCTAAAGATTTAGATAAATTGAAAAAGGATGAGCTCCATAGTATTCTTGCAGCATTTGAGCTGAGAACTCAAGTGAAAGTTGATGTCAAGAAAGAGGCAGCTTTCAAAGTTACCAAGAAATCAAAGGGCAAACAGATTCAAGAGAGTGATGAGTCTTCTAGTGATGAAGAGGCATATTACAACAAGAAAGGCAAGTTCTCTAGAAAACACAAAAGCAAGAAAAACATAAGGTGTTTCAACTGTGGAAAGTTTGGTCATTATGCTACTGACTGTACTATTTCAAAGAATGAAAGTGATGAAGATATACAGGATGTTAAGAGCAAGGATTCTGAAAAGCACAGGTATTACAGAAAGAACAAAGATGAGCACAACAATCAAGGAAAGAGGCATTCACACAAGAACAAGAAGAGCCTCTACCTGGACAAAGCAAGTAAGTGTTCTAGCAGTGATAGTGAAAGTTCTTCTAGTGATAATGAAAATGAGATGCTGTTCATTTCAGAAAAGGAGGAAGAACCGAAACATAAATTCATTGTCATGAAATGTTTTAGATGTGGAAATTTTGGGCACCTTGAGGATAATTGCACAAATAATGAATTGGTTGCTAGTATGTATGAGGATGCTTCAGAAAATGATAAGGAAGATGCATGTATGGTTTTTGAAAAGGGTAGCACCTCTAGTGATAAGAAATCTGAAAAAGGCCTTGATAATTCAAAATGCAATCAAATAGAGGATCTTGAATGTGAACTTACTAATGCTCTTAGTGTTTTGAAAAAGGAAAGAAAGAAGAATGCTAGACTCAAGGATAAGTTAGATGAATGTTGTATGGAGAGAGATGAACTCATAGAAAGTCTTGACATCTCTATGGCTAAGACACAAGAACTCAAGAATGAGTTAGAATCTAAGATGCTTGAGTATAGTGAATTAGAACAGAAAATGGCTGCCTTGAAAGAGGAAAATAAAGATTACAAGGATAAGCTGTACAGGTTTCAAGAAAGCTCCAAAAAGGTTAAATCTCTTATCAAAGGTCAAAGAAAAACAACAGATAAAACGGGTCTTGGTTT
This sequence comes from Wollemia nobilis, assembly GCA_028583015.1. Classification (NCBI taxonomy): domain Eukaryota; kingdom Viridiplantae; phylum Streptophyta; class Pinopsida; order Araucariales; family Araucariaceae; genus Wollemia; species Wollemia nobilis. Next base: position 1,956,892 of record JAQPPZ010001195.1, read on the forward strand.
TGTCAAGCCACACAAGGAACAGATTGGGGAATCCAGTAAGAAATTTCAAAATGAGGAGAGTTCTGATGAAGAGAGTTTTTCAAAAAAAGAGTCCGTAAGTGATAGATGCGTAGAAACAGAAAATAGAATTCTGAATGCGAAGAAGAAGTTTTCGGGACCCAAAAGGTTGATTAAAAGAATATTTTACGGTAGATGTTTTGCGTGTCACAGATTTGGTCACACGGCTGTACATTGCATGTCTCAAATGAAGAAGGTTAACAACAATTTCAGAAGTGCTAATTTCTTCCAAGGGTACTGCTACTCTTGTAATCAGTTTGGGCATAAGGCATTTGTCTGCAAGGCTAATAACAGGTTCACGGTTAGTTATAACAGGCGGATTCAAAGAACAGATATGTCTAAAAGAAATTACAGTGTTACTTGTTATAAATGCAACAATGCAGGTCACACAGCTAGACAGTGCAGAACTGAACTGCCAAAGTACAGGAATAGGAAAAGTAATATGAACAGGTCCGTGGATCAAGGCGTGGACAAAAATAGGGATGAGAACAAGAACAAGAAAAGTGACAAAAACAAAAATATGGACAAAGAGTTCAAGAGAAGGCCCGACAAAGAAATTGTAGACACTGATGATGATGAGTGCCTAATGGGAGTTTTACTCCCACCCCTATTTTAATCACCTCATCAGGAGGTGGGGGAGGGACTAAGCTAAGAAGCTCATTCTTAGTCCCGAGCCCCAAAGGTGACCCTTTGCCATTGATGACAAAGGGGGAGAGATTTGAGTATGGGGGAGAAATATGAGTAAGGGGGAGAGCTTCAAGTCAGGGGGAGCAAAACTTCAAAGAAATATTCTCAGTAGTCAGCTCAGATTGCTTTCAGTTTTGGCTCTTGAAGATGTGCTTTTAGAAAAGGTTTGCCATCAATGACAAAGGGGGAGATTGTTGGCAATTTTGGGTACCTTGGGTACATTGCCTTTGCTCAAGTATAGTAGTTGTCATTGATGTCAAAGAAGTTCTTGAAGTAATTTGATTTGTTGTCAAGGAATTTGTTCTGTTGAAGATTATCCAGAGCATGATCAGTAAGTTTCCAAGAAGTCCTTAGTAGCCCAGTTGCAAAAGATCAAGAAAAAGACAAGTAAGAAAAAGTATGCAGGCGGCTGGAAAAACTGTCACGATTTCGCGACATGTTTGAGGAAAGAGAGAGTGCTGGAAAAACTGTCATGATTTCACGACATGTTTGAGGAGAGAGAAAGTTCTAGCAAAACTGTCACGATTTCGTGACATGTTGGAAGACAGAGACGTAGCTGGAAAAACTGTCGCGATTTCGTGACATGTTGGCAGAGAAGCAGAGCAAAATGGAAAGTGTCACGATTTCGTGACATGTCGCATTTTCGCGTCTCGAAAAGTGCAGGAAGGCAGAGAAAGAAAAGTGTCACGATTTCGTGACACATTGCTAGGAAAGTTGTTCGGACGAGAAAGTGTCACGATTTCGTGACATGCTGCAGAAGACAAAGTGAGGACTGTTGTGACTTCATGACAAGCTACAAAAATCAAAGTAAGGACTGTCACGATTTCGTGACATGCTAAAAAGCTTGAAGAAAGAACTGTCACGATTTCGTGACATGCAGCAAAAGGAAGAGTCTAAAACAAAAAGTGTCACGATTTCACGACAGGCTACAAAGAAGTTGTACGGATGCAGAAAGTGTCACGATTTCATGACAGGTTGAGATGGCAGCATTCAGTTGGAGAAAGTGTCACGATTTCATGACAGAAACTAGAAGCAGGTCTTCTATAGGAGAAGTGTCATGATTTCATGATAGAAGCAGAGAGGAAGGCTTTGTAGACAAAAGCGTCATGATTTCATGACATGTTCCAGTTTCATGGGCATATGGCAGAAAAGAGCTTAAGGCAGCAAAAGCGTCATGATTTCGTGACATGTTCCATTTTCGTTGGTGCAAGCCGAGAAAAGGTTGAAGAAGCAAGAAGGGTCACGATTTCATGACAGAGTTGCAGTTGACGTCAGCAGAAGCAGATGTGTCATGATTTCATGACAAAAGTAGAGAAGAAGGCCATGAAGGAAAAAGGGTCACGATTTCATGACAGAGTTGCAGATGACGTCAGCAAAAGTCAGATGTGTCACGATTTCATGACAAGGACGAAGTCAAGGCTGACAAAGGCAAAAAGTGTCACGATTTCATGACAGCAAGCAATAGAAGGTGTACGACAGGCAAAGGTGTCGTGATATCATGACATGTTGAAGTTTCATGCCAGAAGCTACAAGGAGGCAGTGAAGCCGACAGAGTTAAATCTGGGCCGACGCAGCGTAGGGTTTTGCAGCCGACGTGGTTGAAGGGTAAACAACCGACTAAGACCAAGGTTTTAATCTTGAGATTGTGTGTATAAAAGGAGGGTTGCTTGAAGAGTTTGGCATCGATCAAGTGTGCGTTCGAAGTGTGATTTGCGTAGATAGAGTGCGGGGAGAAGTTCGATCGTAGAGGTGCATAAGTGGAAGTCTGATCGACTACTATGTTTGTGCAGAGTGTGCAATGACTATGCTACTATGTTTGCATAGAGTGTGAAAACTATGCTATAGTGTTTGAGCAGAGAGTGCGAAGACTGTGCTATTGTGTTTACACAGAGTGTGTGATGACTTTGCTACAGTGTTTGAGCAGAGAGTGCGAAGACTATGCTGCTGTGTTTGCACAGACAGTGAAAAGTTGGTTTTGACCAAGTGCGGCTGTAACAAAAAAGAACAGAGGAAGAGGACAGATTTGTGCTAGACCGAAGGACTGTGTTTGGTGCGAATTTGAGGAACGGCTTTGCAGTGATAGAGTTGAGGACAGAGATCTCCGACCAGAGCAGGGAAGACAGGTGTCTTCTGTGGATAGAGTTCCACTTGCTAAGGGTAGAGGAGGTAGAGGTCTTCTAGAGGATCACCACTAAGAGCAGAGCTAGGGGAAGGTGTCTCCTTTGGGTTGGTGCCCATAAACTTTGTAATTGGGAAGGTTTCCCAAAGAACCGTGATATAACTTTTAGAGAAAAGTTTTATCCGTGGAGTAGCCCACATTGGGTGAACCACGTAAATTGTTGTGTCACTTTGTGGATGGTGTGTTGTGCATTGCTTTGATTTTTGCTGTTATTATTGCTATCTATACACTGCATTATACTATTTTGAAAGTTGATTTTAAAGAAAATTGAAAAAGTGGTCTTATACTGTTCACCCCCCCTCTCAGTATAAGCTTGTGTTCTTCAATGAATTCAAAATGGGATCCGTCCTCCCCTAGGATGAATACATAATCCGCTCCAGGGTGGGATGAATTCTAGGTTTGACGGGCAAAAAGTCAAATCTTGACAAATGGCAGCTCAGATCCACCACTTAACGCTTCCTTCATAGCATGGGAGTGTGGGTGAGAATTTTCGAGCGTTAGAGGCTATTACAAGGGCAATCATGAAGTCCCTATTCAGGGAGGAATCTCCCTCCCCCGGGAAGGCATGATTGCCAAGTGGCGCCTCTGCATGCCCAATTCAAGAGACCTCCAGGTCTATAAATTGGTGAGTTTCCTCACCCTAAGATATACAGAGAAGGAGAATTTTGGAGCAACGAAGTGTTGTCATTTTGCTTTCACACCTATTCCCCTTTTGAATTGTGCCTTTCACATCCTTGATCTCTTTTGGAGAAGAGGTCATTGGGTGGTCATTGGAAGCACAAATCCGGAACCAAACCTAACATTTGGCCATAGTATCCCACCTAATTTTTCGACAACACATTACAAGAGATTTTGGACCCATCCCAAGTGGATTGGTGCCGAAATCAAGTTCCAACGATGGGCGGCCCGCCCGGCGCCCCCGCACTGCTACGAGCCTAATCTTCCTTTTTAGGAACGATTGGGGATTCATGGCAGATTGTTATTTTTGTCATTTGTTTATTTTGCATTCCATATTATTTTTCTTAGATAGCTTGTAATTCCCATTTCGTAATGCTTTGATCAAATCTTATCATGTTTTATCGCTTTTGTTGTCCTCACTAACTTGCAGGTAGTAGCATCAAATTCCTATTGATGGAGGCCAAATTGGGGAAATATGACCATCTGGGTCTTCCCAAAATGCCTCCAATTAGCTAACCCCAAGTTTGTAGGTCTTTTGGAGCTCCCTAGATGCAACATTTGGGGCAGTATCACTTCGGTGCTTTGTTGCAGGTGAATTCGTCCTACCCCGGAGCGAATTACAGTCGAATCCGTCCCGCCCCGGAGCGAATTCAAATTGGTGAGGAATTTCTTGAATGTTCCTTTTGCAATGCCTTCTTGGTGATGTTTCTATGTCCTTGCCAAGTTTTCATGTCATTTGGATAAGTTTTAGTTATAGTTTAATTCATTTTCTCATCCGCTTATTGTAGGTTTGAGGATCGCATGCTTTGTCTTATTCGTAGGTGCTACTAACGGTTTCTTGTTCCTTTGAACGTAGGGTCTAAACATCGGAGGAGCAGCAAGGAATCAACACTTGTATACACAAGCGACGACGATGTTTGGTCCGCCCATCTTACATGTGGGCACGCGAAAGAGGGATGGCTTTCCATTGATGTGACCAAGAGACAAGTTTGATGCTCCTCACCCCTAAAAAGGGAGGAAGAAAATTGTAACCGAATTTGAAATACATCAATAAAAGAAGAGGGTTGTTTTGTTCCATTTGGGTTCCAATTTGTCTATGCTTTCTCCATTTTACGCATTTTTAATTTGTAGCATCAAGTTTAGTTTCGTTCTTGCATCGTGCTTGGAGTTTTTCCCTTTTTGTTTTTGTATCCTCATGCTTCTAGTGGAGATCATGGTGGGACCAACTAAAAATGGCGTTCACAATGCCCTGGGGGACATTTTTTTACAAGGTCATGCCTTTTGGCCTTAAAAATGCTGGCGCCACCTACCAACGTGCCATGACGTACATCTTCCATGATTACATGCATAAAACTTTGGAATATTACATGGATGATTTGTTGGCCAAGTCTCTCTTATGCCCAAATCATCTCGGTGACTTAAGCAAGATCCTCGATCGCCTCATGGAGCATAAAGTTAGACTGAATCCCAAGAAGTGCATTTTTGGCGTCACATCTGGAAAACTCTTGGGTTTCATAGTCTCAAAGTGAGGCATCGAGGTGGACCCAAACAAAGTCAAGGCAATCCTTGAAATGCTTCCCCCAACTACCATCAAGCAGCTTAGAAGTCTATAGGGTAAGGTCGCGTCGATCAAGCGCTTCATAGCGCAGCTATCTGACAAGTGCCGACCCATGAACAAATTATTGCATAAAGGGGTAGCATTTCACTGGGATGACGAGTGCTAGTCAGCATTTGACGACATTAAGCAATACTTGGCTTCGCCACCAGTATTGGCACCACCTAGACCAGGAGTGTCATTCTACTTATACATCTCAGCTATTGAGGTGGCATTGGGCGCCATGCTCGCCCAGAAGAATGAACTTCACAAAGAGTAGGCTACTTACTATCTTAGCCGCACCCTGGTCAGCTATGAACTTAACTATGCATACGTCGAGAAACTCTGCTTGGCAGTGGTGTTTGCTACCAAAAAGCTATGCCACTACATGCTGAGCAACACTACGTATGTTGTGTCTAAGGAGAATCCATTGCGATACATGATGAGTCGTACTTATCATAGTAGTCGCACGGCGAAATGGATCATGTTGTTGACAAAATTTGACATAGAGTTTATTGGACAGAAATCCATCAAAGGATAGGTCATAGCCGATCAACTAGCAGAGGCTCCTATCGAAGACGATCAGCCTCTGGTCATAGAACTACCCGATGATGGGGTCTTCCATGTCTCGGAATTGCCTGATTTTGATGAGCCTGAGTCACAGGCCGACATAACCCTATTTTTTGATGGTTCTAAATGTGAGCAAGGGGGTGGCATAGGAATTGTATTCTTCACACCGCAAGGGGCTCCAATACCCTTGTCATTTAAATTAGACTTCCCATGCACCAACAATAATGCAGAATATGAAGCCTTGCTCATAGGTCTTCAGACAACAATCACCATGAACATTAAATGATTGAACATCTTTGGTGATTCGTTGTTAATCGTCAATCAAGTCAAAGGGGTATTCCAATGTAAATGCCCAGTTCTACAGGCCTACAAAGCCCTTGTGGACAAATTCCTGGCAAATCTTGAATGGTACGACATCGAGGCACTCCCTCGGTCATCGAATCATTTTGCGGACACTATGGCCTCTTTGGGGTCACTAATCCCGCAAGACCTTTCTGGTGATATGACAACCATTCAAGTCAAAACATTATCGCAATCCACGATGGAGCGTGCAAGCTCTGATTTAATGCCAGGAATCCACATGATCCAGATTGAACCACCTCAGGATCGGTTCTCTCGAATCCATGACTGTTTGAAGCACGCCAACTGGGGGGCCTTGTTCTCCCCTACTCCCCTTAATAGCAACACCACGCTATTCTTACAAGTTCTTTCCCGCTCAACTTTTGCTAGGGATGAACTTCAAGAGGGATTGGTTGTTCATACCATCGAGGCTTCTGATCAACAGGATTGGTATTCACCCCTAAGGGACTACCTCAAGCTAGGTAACCTCCCACTTGGATTGACGCATGCCGCCAAATGAGCATTCAAGCAGAAAGCGACAAAGCATGTCTTGTTAGGAGACATTTTGTACCATCGTAGCTATGAAGGAATCCTCCTTCGATGCTTGGACCAGCAAGAGTCCACTTGGGCGATCGCCCAAGCGCACGATGGTACGTGTGGTGGCCACTTCAGTGGTATGGCCATCGCCAAGCGCATTCTTCGCATGGGCTACTATTGGCCATATTTAGAGCGAGATTGTTGCGCATATGTGAGGAAGTGCGTGAAGTGTCAACATCATGCCAATTTGACACACGTACCTTCCCAGGCCTTGCAGCCGATCCAGTCGGCTTGGCCATTTTCATAGTGGGGCTTAGATCTAATCGGAAAGATCTCCCCTGCATCGTCAGGTCATCATACGTTTATCATAACGGCCATAGAGTACTTCACCAAGTGGGTGGAAGTGGTTCCGCTAACCTCTACGACTGGACCCCGCATTGTGGAGTTCATTTTGCATAACATCATATGTCATTTTGGTATTCCATCCAAGATAATCTCGGATAATGGGACGTCATTCAAGAACAAAGACGTGCGTGCTTTGACCACAAAGTACAAAATTCAGCATAGTTTTTTGACACCCTATTATCCGTAGGCAAATGGGCAAGCAGAGGCATCAAACAAAATGCTAGTTGCCATCCTCAAAAAGATAGTCGTAGACAGTCATAAGGATTGGCACATTCAGATCCCACTTGCCCTGTGGGCTTATCGCACTAGCATTCGGACACCCACTGGGGCAACTCCATTTTCGCTTGTGTATGGCTCCGAGGCTGTCATGCCTCTTGAGTTGGAAATTCCTTCCTTGCGCATATCAATGCAAGAGTTCATCGATGATGACACTGCACGGCAGGCCCGGTTAGACCAGCTTACATTGCTCGATGAACGACGCGTTAATGCTCTTGAGCATTTACGTATCTATCAAGAGCGGCTGAAGAAAGCATACAACATGAGAGTTCACCTGAGGGACTTTTAGGTTGGTGACTTGGTCTTGAAGGAAAACCAGCAGAACTCTAGTTTGTCGTCCCATCTCAGGGACAAGTTCGTGGCAAATTGGTTAGGTCCATATGTAATTGATAGCAAGATAGGACCCGGGACGTACCGGCTAGCTTCCCTTGATGGAGTCAAAGAACTCGAACCCTTGAACATCAGTCATTTGTGACCATTCCATATCTAAAGCAGCCAATCCCAAAATGCTCCAAGGATTCCCGCAATCGCTTGGTCAATCCCAAAATGCTCCAAGGATTCCCGCAATCGCTTGGTCAATCCCAAAATGCTCCAAGGATTCCCGCAATCGCTTGGTCAATCCCAAAATGCTCCAAGGATTCCCGTAATCGCTTGGTCAATCCCAAAAAGCTCCAAGGATTCCCGCAATCGCTTGGTCAATCCCAAAATGCTCCAAGGATTCCCACAATCGCTTGGTCAATCCCAAAAAGCTCCAAGGATTCCCGCAATCACTTGGTCAATCCCAAAATGCTCCAAGGATTCCTTCAATCGCTTGGTCAATCCCAAAATGCTCCAAGGATTCCTCCAATCGCTTGGTCAATCCCAAAATCCAAGATTCCCAATGCTTGGTCAAACCAAAAATCTCCAAGGGTTCCCCCAATCGCTTGGTCAAAAGAAAAATAAGAAATATCAAAAACAATAAAATCATCAAAAATAACAAAAACTTGCATCTCATCTCCATGCATGCTCAAAATCATCACAAAATTAAAAATCTCTTTTTACATCCCATTTTCATACTCACCAAGATCAATCCATCAAAAACACAAAAATAATAGCTGCATTAAGCATCGCATCCATACATTTGCATATTTGTGGTCATACAGGTCAAGGCACCATAGACTGTAATTACTTGGCAAAGTCCATCTTCATTCCATATCTCTCCGTTGTATAAACAATCCATCAAAAATAAAATGCTATCCATCTTTCCGCCATACTATAGTCAGTTGTCTTCTAATGTATCAGGAGTTTTTGTCATTCAGCTGCCAATAGCTTTCTAACCGAAACTGTACAAAGTCAGATAGCTTTTACGAAGGTAGAATTTTACTTGGATCACACCTTGTTACGTAGCATCCCAGCACAAATTAAAACACATAAACATTCCCAAGTTGTGTGAACGAAAGATGATACCTGCAAAGCAATCCAGGTCGCCATAAGCGAAATGGTTATCTTGCTCATCCCCTGTGCGAATGACCCCAAGAATGCTGAGAGTTGGCAAAAGGACAAGCATCCTCCCTACCCAATTCCCCATGAATCCCAAGTTCTCAAAAGTTGCAAAACATCAAAATTTGCACATGTCAAAACTCCAAAAATTTGACATCACCCTCAAAGTGCATACATCAAAAGGCACATACAATAGTGATTCTCATCACTCGAAATCCAAATCCCTTGCTCAAAAGAAAAAAAAAAAATATAATATATATAACAAAAATAAATAGTGATTATTATCACTATAAAGAGCAAGTATCCCAATACAATTGAAGAAAAGAAGGGAGTTGAACTTGAATCCCTGGAACTCTCAGCATTCAGAAGGTCATGAGATAAACCTCAGTACCGGTTTGGTTGATAGCCTATCGGTCACTCGTGGCAAAACCTCCCGCATGACGATATATCTGTCGCATTAACTTGTGTGCAGATCAATGTTTGCATGTGGATGAGCTAGCTTATGGTATCCTAGATTGCACCGTAGATTAATCTGACTAAATACAACAAAGGAGTTAGTGGAGCTAATTAGGTGATCCTCAGTACAGGTTTGGTTGACAGCCTATCTGGCACTGGCGGTATCCTGACAAATGCCACATTAACGAACTCAATTGCACACACAGGGATGTGAAATAACTTGGTCAAAGACAAGTCCGATTCATACCTTGTTCAAAGTCTTGTCAGATAAAAGTACAGCCTTGGCTAGTTAGTTAAAACATCTGAATCTCAGAAAACCTAACTACATTCTAAACCAACTGTAATATCTTTTCAGCTTTACTTCACCATCAGAAAATACAAAAATAACATACAAGAAAAGACATGTATGCATACAAAGCTATTCACCGCAGCAATCGCCTACGACAAATAGCTATAAGTTATAGACAGTCTATGGTGCCACCGCCAACAAAAAAAAAAAATCACAAAGTCAAATCACAATCATCATTTCCACCCGCATCTCATATAAGTTAGAAACATTTGCATTCATCAGAACACATGCATCCATTCAGGTAAATTAACATACATACATACACATTCATCAATCATTATGCATAACATCAAATCACGACACATGTATAACACAAATAAAATCATCTGTATATATATCATCAAAATGGCCCACAGGCTACAATAACCGGTCATCTGACCCCGCAAAAATAAAGCAAAAACTCAAAAACCCCCAAAGCCTAGGGCGTCGGCCACCATGATCACGCAGGATCGGTGCGACGGGAACTACCCCCCATGGTGTGGGTCCTGTGGGACCTCTCAGGGTGACTGCTGCTCGCCCCCGCACCATGCCCACTAGCCCCCCCTCATCCAATCGCCTACGACGAGATGATGCTGACTGCTCAGTATCACTGCCCCTCGTCCGGCATGATGAGCCACCTCTAGAGGGCTTAGGTACCCACCCCCCAAGGTGGATGATCTCCCCCTCCAAATCCATCCGATGTCGGCACCACTCCGCCTCCCACCGATGGTACATCGTGACTACATCGTCGTGCTACGCCAGCTGCGTCCGTAGGAGATCTCTCTCCTAGGCAATGTCGGTCTCCCCCTCCTACCGGTGGTGCGCAACCCATGTGCTCTCCCGCTCCGCTAGCTGAGCCCGTAGGAGATCTCTCTCTCGTAGTGCATCCCCTAGCTCCTCATCGTGCCTCCGTAGTAACTCCTCCAACCGTGCATTCTCAGCACGTAACCCTGCATCCATGTCCTCCGCATCTGCTCGAGGCATGGGCATCTCTGGAATAGCAGCCTGCTCTGGCTCCCACTGCTCCGTGATGTCCTGCATCTCCGGCTGATCCGGAGCCCCAAGATCCGCATCCATACCATCCACCTCCACCATCTTCGCATCCTCCAGCGGAGCTCCCTAGTCATCACCTGGTGCCTCATCGCTGCCCCTGCACCTCCCAGTGGCCCCTCGCCTCGCCATCGCCGTAGGGTCCACCACTGGTCATACTCTGCAGTAGTCCCGACGTCGTCCACGTCCGGGATGTCAATCACCACATCTGAATCCTTGCCAAGTGGCGCGATGACTGGCCGATCCAGAGTCCTCTCATCCCCCCGACGTCGATAGACCACGGGTTCACCAGGCAACCCTTGGCGCACCCCAAACTATCGTGTCACCCGACTGTATGGGAAGAACTCATGCTCGGTCCCATGCCGCCCAATCAGCCACCGCCCCTTGCGTACCCACCGGAGCCACTCTCCAGCCTCAGGCCAGGCTGGACAGTCTCGGTAGGGGTGCCAGAACACCTCCCCCGGAGCAAGCCGAGTGAAGGCATCGACATAGTGCCCTACAACACCTGCCCACCGTCGACTCTATCCCTGCTCCTCAGATCATCGCCACAGAGCCGCGTAGCCTATATCCTTATCCTCCATCTCCCCTCGAGTCATCCATGGTAGCCCCATCGGCCTCTCAACTGCTATGTGCTGCTAGGCCCAGCTCTGCAATAGATAACTACAGTTGATCCCCTTTCGCCTCCGATAGTGGACCTCGTACAACTCCCCATAGAGCTATGCCAGCAGCGTCTATCCCCACCTCATGATCAATGGTGCCTCCGTCGGGCACTCAACCAACCGGTGAACCACATCCAGTAGGTTCCACGAGAACCTCGCACCTGACGAGTCAGGCAGCAACATGTTGGAAATGAGGCCCATAAGTACTGCGTGCCTCACTCCCAACACCCCCCTCTCTAGCCACCATCGAACTAGAATGCCGCCAATCTGGCAGTCAAGCTCTGCCCTCTCCACTGGGCTCTCTACGCCCAACTCCTCCCCATGCCCAAAGCACCGTATCAGTACAGCTATCCGTTGGTCACGCGACGACGTCCTGATCGACAGTCCATCTATCGAAATCCGTAGAATCCGATAGACGTCGTCCAGTGTCACTGTCATCTCCCCTATTGGGAGATGGAAGGTGTTGGTCCGGGGATCCCACAAGTTGATCAAGGCCATCAGATAGGCCCGATCCCCGACCACAGGCTCCAGTCGAGTCACCTGCTTGAGCCCAAGAGCATCAAGCCATTCCTAGTCAGCCACAGTTAGCGCCCCACGCGCTTCGACAAAAGCAGTAGGCACACGATACCGGCTCTTCACAACCTGCACAAGAAACAACGCAAAACATTAAAAATCATGAAAAACTGTACAACAAAAACATGAATATACAACACTACATGAAAGTGTACAGCTCAAAAGCAACAAAAATTCAAAAAAAAAAAAAAATAAAAAAAAAAAAAAAAAAAAAAATAAATAATAAAAAAAAAAAAAACAATTTTCAAAATACAGTTTGTCAGTCCTAGGGTTTATGTACTCTAAGTTTAAAACTGACAAAGTCTGCAAAAAAAAGCAAAACAAAATTTTAATAACAGTTTTTTAGCCTAGGGTTTTCACCTACGTTTTAAAACTAACAAATCTAAACCTAAAAAACTAGGGTTTTGCGTTCCTAGGGTTTTCGTGTAACAAAAGCATCACATAATACAAAATTTTTCTCTTACCTAGGGTTTACCTTAGTGTAAAATGGAATGCAAATTTTAGACGTTAATTACATCTTGTCAAAATAAAGTTCCACTCGGATTTCATTTTCAAGCATAACAAAGCAAAATAAACAAATAACTTGAAAATATAAAGCAAATAAATGAGGAGGACCACTTACTGGTCTCGCTTCGGCTCTGCCGCTCGATCCGGTTTGTGCACTCATGGTGTCGGGAGAAATTTGGCAGCGCTTCGCTTCGCAGAATTCACCTCCTCCTCCTCAGAGCTCCAAATCGCCAAAAAAAGCAAGTGCAAATGAGCCCAAAACCTAGTTTTGGCCTTTAAATAGGCTTTTTGAGCCTGTAATCGTTCCTCCCTGGAACGAGCGCTCTGGTTAGTGCTCGTTCCACCCTGGAACGAATACTACATAGGAATTCGTCCCACCCTGGAACGAATTCAGCACACAAATTTCAAAAATAACAAAAAAATGAACAAAATGACCCAAAACAAGCAATAAAGCTTGCCCGATGAAAGTGCTTTTGCATTTGACATCCCGGGTATGCAAAACCAACGTCGAGGTTACAAATCCTCACTATCCTACTCCCTAAGAAGGCTACCATAGCCGGACCACTCCACGGGAAGACGGATCTTCGAGAATTTCATCCCCAAACGGCGTCGCCAAAAGGGTTAACACCCACCAAAAATAGGTCTAAATGTCAAAAAACTGCACACACATTCAATGCTAAACATCTGACGGCACCCTTACCTAAGTCATCTTGGGTCAAGCGACTCGTCGCTTTTCTCATGAAGGTCATTCCCTCATCGATTCGTCGCTTGAGGGGGTAGTCACACTTAGTCACTAATCAACACACACACACCCAATCATGGAAAATGGCATGCATTCAAAGGATCATTGACAAAGACAATCACGCCCTTGCTTGGGGCAGTAAACAAGCAATAGTCACAAGCTGATCAAATCACTTGGCATTCATGAATCATGAACTCTAGGTTACCACGGACAAAAGGTTGCGCCCTTTGCCTATTCATGACTGATCAATGTCCAAGCTCAAGTAACACCTCACCGAAAAAGGTTAACACTTGAATTAAGTTCCTTCGCTCGTCAGAAGCAAGGATTCAAGAATGCATGCCCTTTCCATGCTTGGGGCATCAAGAGTTGGTTAGGTTACTAAGAAACCCTAATCATTAGTGCTTTGGTTATCTATTTTTGCTCGACGCTGTGCCATGCACAACGCATCCCAAAAAGGGGCATCTGTAGACACCAAAACAGCACCAATCCGATTATGTGACTGCAAACACTGATCGCATTGACACACACAGCCCCAAGGGCAGCCCCCAGAGGTTAAAAAGTGGTCCTAACCACTCTCACAGCAGTTTTGGGAGGTCAGAGATCAATTTGGCACCTTCTAGGCACTTTGCTCAGAATCCGTCCCTCCCTGGGATGAATTCAAAATGGGATCCGTCCTCCCCTGGGACGAATACAGAATCCGCTCCAGGGTGGGACGAATTCTAGGTTTGATGGGAAAAAAGTCAAATCTTGACAAATGGCAGCTCAGATCCACCACTTAACGCTTCCTTCATAGCATGGGAGTGTGGGTGAGCATTTTCGAGCGTTAGAGGTTGTTACAAGGGCAGTCATGAAGTCCCTATTCAGGGAGGAATCTCCCTCCCCCTGGGAAGGCATGATTGCCAAGTGGCGCCTCTGCATGCCCAATTCAAGAGACCTCCAGGTCTATAAATTGGTGAGTTTCCTCACCCTAAAATATACAGAGAAGGAGCATTTTGGAGCAACGAAGTGTTGTCATTTTGCTTTCACACCTATTCCCCTTTTGAATTGTGCCTTTCACATCCTTGATCTCTTTTGGAGAAGAGGTCATTGGGTGGTCATTGGAAGCACAAATCCGGAACCAAACCCGACATTTGGCCACAATATCCCACCCAATTTTTCGACAACACATTACAAGAGATTTTGGGCCCATCCCAAGTGGATTGGTGCCGAAATCAAGTTCCAACGGTGGGCGGCCCGCCCGGCGCCCCCGCACTGCTGCGAGCCTAATATTCCTTTTTAGGAATGATTGGGGATTCATGGCAGATTGTTCTTTTTGTCATTTGTTTATTTTGCATTCCATCTTATGCTGCTTAGATAGCTTGTAATTCCGATTTCGTAATGCTTTGATCAAATCTTATCATGTTTTATCGCTTTTGTTGTCCTCACTAACTTGCAGGTAGTAGCATCAAATTCCCATTGATGGAGGCCAAATTGGGGAAATCTGACCATCTGGGTCTTCCCAAAATGCCTCCAATTAGCTAACCCCAAGTTTGTAGGTCTTTTGGAGCTCCCTAGACGTGACATTTGGGGCAGTATCACTTCGGTGCTTTGTTGCAGGTGAATTCGTTCTACCCCGGAGCGAATTACAGTCGAATCCGTCCCTCCCCGGAGCGAATTCAAATCGGTGAGGAATTTCTTGACTGTTCCTTTTGCAATGCCTTCTTGGTGATGTTTCTATGTCCTTGCCAAGTTTTCATGTCATTTGGATAAGTTTTAGTTACAGTTTAATTCATTTTCTCATCCGCTTATTGTAGGCTTGAGGATCGCATGCTTTGTCTTATTCGCAGGTGCTACTAACGGTTTCTTGTTCCTTTGAACGTAGGGTCTAGACATCGGAGGAGCAGCAAGGAATCAACACTCGTATACACAAGCGGCGGCGACGTTTGGTCCGCCCATCTTACATGTGGGCACACGGAAGAGGGATGGCTTTCCATTGATGTGACCAAGAGACAAGTTTGATGCTCCTCGCCCCTAAAAAGGGAGGAAGCGAATTGTAACCGAATTTGAAATACATCAATAAAAGAAGAGGGTTGTTTCATTCCATTTGGGTTCCAATTTGTCTATGCTTTCTCCATTTTACGCATTTTTAATTCGTAGCATCAAGTTTAGTTTCGTTCTTGCATCGTACTTGGAGTTTTTCCCTTTTTGTTTCCGTATCCTCGTGCATGCACAACCGAACCTACACACGATAGAAGGGCATCATTAGCAAACTATTGATGAGAAATTAGATTACAAGGTAGGGCGAGATGAAGGTCAATCTCATGCTACCTTTGCAATAATGATCTCCCCAAGGTTTTCACCATCAAAATGAACAAGAAGGGGGATAAGGTATAACCTTGATGAATTCCATGATTAGATTTAAAGAACCCAATAGACGAGCCGTTGACAAGGACTAAGAACCAAGCTGTCAAAACACAGGCCTCCACCAACTTTAACCAAGCACCATTGAAGTTGAATTTCCTAAGCACTCTAAATAAGAATGTCCAAGAAACCCGATCATAAGCCTTGTTCATATCTATTTTTAGAAAGAACGCAACCCTTCCACTCCTGTGGACAGAATGTAATAACTCATGAATAACAATGGATCCATCCAAGATCTGTATCCTAGGCATGAACCCACTTTGGGCATTGTCAATCAACAGTGAGAAAAGAGGCTTAATTATGTTTGTCATTGTATTGGATAAAAAATTATACATCGTATTACATAAGCTTATCAGTCTAAAGTCGTTGAAAGAAGACATCATATATTTCTTGGGAATGAGATCCAGAAGGGTTGAGTTCAACGCATTTGGAATCACCAAAAATCATTAGGTATCTCTAATCACATTGCACAGGTCTTCTCCACAAACATGCCAAAACTTCTAGGAAAAGGCTGAAGGAAAACCATCTAGTGTAGGAGCTTTGAGAGACCACATTGAATTTAACGGTTTTTGTATCTCATCAATCAAGAAAGGAATTGAAATCTTATCATTCATCTCATCAAAAATAATCCTTGGAATAGCCTCCACCAAAAAATTCTCTACTTGGACATCTCGATCAGGAATCGAACACAACAAAGAACTAAAAAAATCAACAGCCTCCCTAATTTCCAACACATCCAACGTGACACCTCCATCAGACTTCACAATATCTCTTATTCTATTTCAAATTCTACGATGCAAAGTAGAAGCATGGAAGAAATAAGAGTTGTCGTCGCCCTCTTTCAACCAAAGCTCCCTCAACTTTTTCTTCCAAAAAAACTCTTCCTTCGGTTGCTTATTATGTAGCTTAGAAAGAAGGGTTTTTTCCTCCCAAAGCATCTCCTCAAAGCAAACCATGGATTCCACAAAGGCTTCAATATTTTTAATTTGTGAGACTAGATGCTCTTTTTCTCTGAAGATGTTACCAAAGGTCAGCTCATTCCACATCTTAAGATTAATCTTGAACTTCCTCAATTTGAAATCATTTTATACATCCCTTCCTTATGAGAGGCTTCCTATCACCAATCATTCAAGCAAGTTTCAAAAACCAGGTGGGAACACAACATAACCTCAAACCTAAAAGGTCTCAGGAGGAAAGGGAGATTAATTGGAACTTCAAGCCATAAAGGATTATGGTCAGACCCAATCCTAGGTAGAGTTGACAAGGATGCATCACCAAACAGATTGACACTAGAATTGGAGATAAAAATCTTGTCCAATCTGATTAAAATAATATTGCTACCCAGTCTACGATTGCTCCACGTATACTTCACCCCTTTCAAGTCTAAATCATGTAGTTCAACATTATTAATAAATTCAACAAAATCATTTAGACTCCTTTCTTCAACTGCATTACCACCTCGCTTCTCAGACGGGTATAAAGGGGAATTGAAATCACCTACTAACACCCATGCTTCATGCAAGAAGGTTTTCCTCATATCAAGCAAATGAAGCCAAAAATTATGCCTGTTAGTATAAGCATTCAGGGCATAAATGTTCGACATCACCCACCTTGTAGATTTGCTCCAAAAAATAATATTTATTACTCGGCTGGATGACGAAATAACATGGCCATAAAAATTCGAAGAATACCAAAAGAAAAGCAGACCTCCTACTGAACAAAAAGCTTCACTAGCCATGAATCCTGAGTCTTTCCACACAATATTATGCACCGAATCCCAAGAAGAAGCCTCCAATTTTGATTCTTGAATACACAAAAAATCAAGGGACCTCTCCCTCCTCAACGAAGCTAACAATCATTTTTTGGAGGAGCTATTGAGCCCTCTTACATTCTAGGAACACACTTTCATTGGAAAAATTTAAAAGAAAGCTTCTTCTTTGACCCCCCAAACTGAGGATATTTGAAACCATCAAGTTTTAACTGCCTATCCCCATTCCCTTCCTCCACCACAAGAAGAGCCTGACCACCATTGGCAATAGCCTCCTCTGTGACTTTCTTTCTCCCTGATTTACTCAGGGATCTACCCACTTGTTTTATCACCCTGGTATCAATTTGCTTTCTACGGTGACTTCTATTCTTCGGGCGTGACGAACCTTTTTCTACGTTGGGCTTGGAAGAGACCACAGGGCTGTCCATGAAAAGCATTGGGGAAGCACAAAACTCCCTAGGGGAAGAGGATTTTCTATTAGCCCTAGGATTCGAGAACCCCAACTTTCTTTCCATCCGATTGACCTTAGGTACATCTGACCCAAGGCACTCAAAAGAATTCTTGAGAGGGAGCTCTATCCCATTCTCCAACGGTTCCAAGTGTAGAACAATTTATAGATTACTGAGGGGTTTCGTCCTAGGCTCCACCACATTGACCTGGCCATTACCCCGTGGAGAAGCATCTTTAAATAACTTTTTATTGTTCTTTGTAGTTGATAATAATTTTTGACTGAAATTCATTTTTGAAAATTGCTTGCATCATTTTTCTGGCAAAATTTAGAGAGTTAATAGTTTTAAACATTGTTTTAAATAAATTCTTTTATAGTTAATTTTTTTCATTTTAAATAAAAAATATTTTATAATTCTTTTTATATATTAAATTGAATAAAAAATAATTATATCTAAATTAGTTTAAAAATATTTAAAATAAATATTAATATAAAATACAAATAATTAATATTTGACTAAGATAATTTTTAAAAGTATTTTATAAAATATATTCGTATTTTAATCATCAAAATCATTCAAAATTTATGCCAGATTTCAATGATACGTTATTATATTTAATATATTTAATATTAAAAATTATTCACACCACCTCTTATTTTATTATTATTTTAATAGTTATACAATAATCAAATTAAACTATATATAATTTATCAAATGGATATTAGAAGCAACTATATATATATATATATAAAAAAAAAAAAAAAAACCTTATGATCAAGTTATCACTTGGATACCTGGTAGGCTTGCGTTCCATTTATACTAAAAATTATAAATAGATAAAGTATAATACAAACACTGCAACCACAGCTGGAATATGTATAATATTTCTAAAACACCTTAATTCGTTTACTCAACTGGCCTGCACTCAAGGTTTAATGGTGGGTTACGATGATGTAATGTCAACTACGCCAGCTACAACATTAGGGCAATTTCTCAATGATTGAAAAATATTCTATGAAAGGAGAATATTTTTTTTGCTATTGTATGTTTTTTTAATTACATTTTCTACATAAGAGCCTGTTTTTAGTTTTCAATTCGGAAAAGACTGTCTAGGAATCACCGCAGGGTTATCGTAATGTCAAACTCACAGAAATAATTTTTTATCTGCTCTACTAGAGATTTGATTATCATGATGTTCAAATTAAGGGAGCTTCATTTTGTATGTGAGTGATCTAGTTTCAATTTCCCTGAAAGTCATTGGTGCATCTCCAGATTAAAGTTTGGTAGAGTAGAGAGGGTTTGTAATAGAAACTTTCGGGAATTTAACCTTGAACGACAACATAATGATCCCTTCTATATTTTTTCTGATAAATTAAGGGCCTTCAAAATACTATAATATTTTGAAATAATCTTCTGTTGAGGTTGCCATCCAAAGTTTCAAATTCTGTTATGTTCAGATCTTAAAATCAACAATTTTGATCTGTTTAATTTATGAAAAGTATTCACATGAATTGCAAATCATCAAGACACAGACAATCGCGCGGGAAGTCAGTGCTACAGTATTATTATGTGGATAATTTGTAATCCAATATAATGATCATCTGTAATTGTTGGTATCTGGCCATCTTTATGTTTCTTAGGATCGTACGATTATGATATTCATGTACTCGTAATATGCAAACGATCAAGAATTTCGGTGAATACTGACAGAAAGAATTTGGCATCGACTATGGATAAGGACAATAAGTATAAATTATAGAAATACTGCATCGACATGTGTGAAATAAAGACAGAAGAAGAGATCAAAAGAAAACCTAGAGCAGGTAGAAAAGACAGGTATCATCGATGCTTTTTCATTCTGCACATTTTTTTTTGACTAACTTGTAACGTGGATGCTCTGCAAATGCCAGTGAATATCTAGATTACAGGCGCTGTTGGATGTTGGGACAGTGTAAGACCTAGCATTACAAAAATTCAAGTCAAAGCGAGGCAGGTATGTATCATCATGACGTGAGACCACTCAAGTATAACGTGAGATCACTCAAGTACTTGTAAATTTATTTAATGGATGAATGTTTCAAGCCATGATGGGGCAGTCAACTGTGTCACATGCCCTTCATCATAAAAAAAAGAAAAAAAACTATTTTTTAAGCACGAGTTTTGAAATTGGCATGTAATGATCTATAGCTACTAGCTCTGGATAACTATCAACTTTTGGAAATTGACAGCTTCTCTTCTTCCCTTCTTAATGGCATGTATTAAAGGCCTTAATTTTAAAAACATTCTCTTAACTTTTAGCAAGCATGGGCGGCGACGGCGCTGACAGACTGTGAACTAACTTTTTCATCGACATTAGATAAATCTTAGTTTATTCTGGAGATAGAGCTAACGATGTATCCAGCACATTTCAAATTTTAAAATATGGCACAGTGAAAGATAATACTCGAAGTTCCAAGCAACTCTAAATATTTTAATACATTAGAATACCCAAAAATCAGGTTTTGTTACAATGTTGAAAATATACAAAACTCTATTTGATAAAATGGTGAAGTTAATGGTTCAAGTTAATTGATAAGGTTGTTTTCAAAATATATTGTTATTAGAGATGGAGATCGGGTTAAGGTTTTGAGTATCAATTTGGTCTTCACAGTATTAGGGTCGCAGAAGGGAATGCATGTCATAATGGCTTCTCTCAATTGATTGTGCAAGTTTGTGTTAAGAATAATTCATCCTTGTGGGTATTTTGTTGGATGCATCCCTAATGAGCCTTCCCTTAGGACATGGGTTAACGTAGCTTGGACTGCTCATGGAGGCAAGCTAACATTAAACGTCTCTCCATACCGGACGTTTGAGGATATGAAAAAAAAAAAGAAAATGACCCAAAGGTAAAAAGAGGGGGGACATGGAAAGGAAGGAGGGCTGGCTTTGAAAGAGAAAAAAAATAAGCTTGGTGAAAGAAAGAATAGCAGGCTGGAAATAGGAGTTGGGAGAAATTTTGGGTGAGCTTCATTTCCAGGTGGATTTCTGATGGCGAGCCGAGATTCACACAGTCAAACTTGATATTATTTCTCCGTAATTTTCTTACAACAGTGTTACAATACAGCCCACCGGCATCATTCTTCTCCCTCTCAATCTCTAACTCACCATCCCTTTCCCTTACAATTTCCGAGTTTTTATCGAGGTCTCGACCCTCTAGGCCATTAATGACCCACCTGGCAGAAAACATTACAAAAACCTCCAAAATCGGCTTCCTCGGCCGAGTTTTCAATTTTCTTTCCATAAATGGGCAACTGCCCCGATCCGCCATGAAAGCATGCATTAAAGAGACCCTTGACCTGCAACCGCCGTTTTGTCAGACTGTTCTTCTGAACTGCTGTCTCATCCATATTGCCCATGACCTGCAACTGTCGCTTTGTCAGAATGTTCATCTGTGACTGTTGCCTCTTTTTTCGTGCGCGTGGTCGTCCGCATGTTCATTTCTTATTTGCTTTCTTCTGGCCGCGATATCGTGACATGTCGCGATATCGCGACCATTCCACCTTCGAGCCCTTTGTTTTGTTTTATGTCACGATATCGCGACCATTCCACCTTCGATCCATTTGTTTTATTTTATGTCGCGATATCGTGACCACTTCCGCCTTTGCCCTTTGTTCTTCTTTTATGTCGTGATATCGCGACGTCGCGATATCGCGACCATTCCGCCTTCGAGCCTTGGTTCCCTTGTTTTATGTCGTGATATCGCGACGTCGCGATATCGCGACCGACTTCTGCCTTGTAAAAATAAAAGAAAGAAAATGAAACACTTAGAAAATTTTGCCTTGTTAAAAAACAAAATATTTAGAAAAATTTGGTTGATGCAAGATTGCCTTGTTGTCGCCGGATGCTCCTGCATCAGACACCCGGGGTAAATTGAGAAGTGATCCTCACTTCTGTTCTGTTAGGGGAAGACCCAGGCGGTCAACCTCTATTTTTGACAACCAAGTTGCATCTTCTACAGGTCTGCCCTTCCACTTTATCAAGTATTCAGAATACTGTTTGTTCCTTGTGCTTCTGCCTTCACGAGTATCTAATATTTCCTCGATCTCCTCTGTGGTTGGGTTAGATTCTGGAGTGCCCCACAATTCTGTACTTGGTGCCTCTGTACTATTTCCCTCATGGTATTCCACTAAATCTGATATGTTAAAAACAGGCGAAATGTCAAGCCCACTTGGCAAGTCCACTTCATATGCATTGCCTGACTCCCGTTTTTCCAGTATTCTGCATGGCCCAAACTTCTTCATCTTCAATTTGTTATAAGTTTTGGCAGGAAATATTTCTTTTCTGAGATGGACCATGACTTCATCTCCCACTTCGAACTCTTTGAACCGTCGCTTTTGGTCTGATCTTGTCTTATACTGAGTATTCATTTTTGTAATTTGTTTCTTTACTTCTTCATGCAGGCTTTTCATCTGTTTCGCAAATTCCTCAGCCTCGACACTGCACTTTTCTCCTTTATCTAATTTCCTCAGCTCAAAAACATTTCTTGGGTTGTTTCCATATATGACTTGGAATGGAGATTTGTTTGTACTCTTGTTGACAGAATTGTTGTATGCAAATTCCGCCTATGGCAAAACCAAATCCCATCCCTTGGGTTTATCTGCTATCAAGCATCTTAATAAATTACCCAGACTTCTATTTACCACCTCTGTCTATCCATCAGTCTGTGGGTGGTATGCAGAACTAAACTTCAGATCTGTCTTCAACTTCTTCCACAATGTTCTCCAGAAATACCCAACAAACTTTGTATCTCTGTCAGAAACTATGCTTTTTGGTAGACCGTGAAGTCGTACCACTTCCTTGAAAAATAACCCTGCAATGTGAACCGCGTCACTTGTTTTCTGGCAGGGAATAAAATGTGCCATCTTGGAGAATCTGTCAACCACCACAAATACGGAGTCATTTCCCCTCTGTGTTCTCGGCAACCCAAGAATGAAATCCATGCTGATGTCCTCCCATGGCCTCTCAGGTATAGGTAACGGCTGATATAATCCTGTGTTCTGCCTCACGCCTTTTGCCATCTGGCATATTCTGCAACTTTGCACAAACCTTTTCACATCCTGCTACAGTTGCGGCCAATAATAGTTCTCACTCACCAGGGCAATGGTCTTATCCCGACCAAAATGTCCAGCCAGTCCTCCATTGTGTTTCTCCTTGACTAAGTTTTCCCGCATGGAACTCCTTGGAATGCATAATTTACTTCCTCTGAACAACATTCCATCTTGGATTAGAAAATCCAACCATTTTGTCCTGTCCAAAGTAACAGGTGCCAAGCAAGCCATCCAGGCTTCTGCAAAATCAGGATCTTTAGGGTATAGGCCCTTCAGTTCTTCGAATCCTACCACTTCCACTGTCATTTCAATCAGCAAATTCTGCCTTCTACTTAAGGCATCTGCAACTCTGTTTGATTTTCTGCTTCTGTGCTTCAACACAAAGGTATAGCTTTGGAGAAACTCAACCCACTTCAAGTGCCTCTGATTCAGTTTTGTTTGGTTGTTAATGTACTGTAAGGCCTGATGATCAGTGAATAGAACAAACTCTTTTGGCAACAAATAATGCCTCCACTTCTTTAGAGCCTGAACTATAGCATAAAATTCTTGATCATAAACTGAATACTTTTTTCGAGCATCATTGAGCTTCTCACTAAAGTAAGCAACAGGCCTGCCTTCCTGACTCAGTACAACTCCTATTGCACTACCACTGGCATCACAGTCTACCTGAAATACTTTGTTAAAGTCTGGAAGTGCCAAAATAGGCTGTTCTGTGACCTTTTTCTTCAATACATCAAAGCTCCTATCAGCCCCTAAGGTCCACTTAAATTCTTTCTTATCCCCTCTCATTGTTTCTGTGAGGGGTGCACAAATGCTGCTGAAATTTCTAATGAATTTTTTTTAAAAGTTGGCTAGACCATGAAATGATCTTACCTCTGTTGTGCTTCTCGGGGTAGGCCATTCGATGATAGCTCTCACCTTTTTTGGGTCCATTTTTAGACCTTCTGCTGAGATGACAAATCCCAGGTATACTAACTCCTTTACAAAATTACACTTTTTTAGATTAATTAATAACTGCTCCTCCCGCAGCTTCTCAAAAACCCTTCTGATGTGCGCCAGGTGCTCCTCCAGGGTTTTGCTAAATATTAATATATCATCTAAATAGACAATGACAAATTTGCCTAAAAACTCCTTCAGTACCTCATTCATCAGCCGCATGAAGGTACTTGGTGCATTGGACAGCCCAAATGGCATGACCAACCATTCATACAAACCCTCTCTAGTCTTGAAGGCTGTCTTCCACTCGTCTCCTTCTCTGACACGGATCTGATGGTAACCACTCTTGAGGTCAATCTTGGTGAAGTACTTGGCTCCACTCAAACAGTCCATTATGTCATCCATTCTTGGCAATGGAAATCTGTATTTTATTGTGATCTTGTTGATGGCTCGAGAGTCTGTACACATTCTCCACTCTCCATATTTCTTTGGTGCTAGCACTGCAGGTACTACGCATGGACTTAAGCTTTCCCGAATTAGTCCCTTCTCCAGCAACTCCTGGACCTGCCTGTTTAGCTCTTCAGTTTCTACAGGCATCATTCTATGTGCAGCTTTATTGGGTAAACTAGACCCTGGTATTAAATCTATATGGTGACTGATTTTCCTCACTGGGGGTAAACCCTCAGGCACATTGTCAGATATAATATCTAGAAATTCCTCCAACAGGTCTAGGACTTCTGTTGGGGCATCTTTGCATTCCTCCTTCCTGACTCTAGGAATTAAGGCATAGCACATATGCTCATGCTTCAAACCGTCCAAAAATTTTCTCCCTTCAACTAAACAGATTTTGGCGCTGTTACATACCTTTTCATCCACCTCCTTCACGGGCTTCAGCTTATGGCGCACGCCATTCTTCGTCACTGAGTAGGTGTTGGCACGACCGTCATGCACTGCACTCCGATCGAACTGCCATGGCCTTCCCAGCAACAGATGGCAAGCATCCATAGGCAGGATGTCACACAGGACCTCATCACAATAATTCCCAATATTAAATTTAACGGAGCATTGCTCACTGACCAAAGCCCTATGGTCCTTCTGTAACCACGTGATCCGATATGGATGCGGGTGCTTCCTCCTCTTTAACTGTAACTTGGTAACCATTTCCTCAGAGACCAAGTTATCAGTACTTCCATTATCAATAATGACATTACAGACCTTACCCGAACTTCTACATCATGTGCGAAATAGGTTTCTTCTCTGGTCTGATCCTTCCTCTTCATTCAACAGGGTTCTTCTTGTTACTATAACTTCTCCTCCTTCTACCTCCTCAGAATGTTCTGATTCAACATCTTCATCTGCTACAGCAGCTCTGGCTGGACCCTCAGGTCTCTTGTTCACCCTTTCTCGGTGTTGTGGACACTCGAATGCTCGATGTCCTTCTTCGCCATAGTGGAAACAGGTCCCACGAAATACTCCTCTTCCAAACCCTCGTCCAGATCCACCCCGTCCTCTTGGGTAGTTGTTCTGATCACGGGGCTGATAAATATCCTCTTCCTTTTGATCCTGGTTACTACTTGTTTCACCAGTCTTCTTTAGATCTTTGTATTTTTCTCCACTGGTCCTCCCACCAGTTCTTCCACCATGGCCCCTTCCTCTTTGCTTGCCTTCAAACCGTCTATTCAGCTTTTCTTCCACCTTTAGGGCAAACTGGTAAGCATCCTCAATGGTGCTTACCCGAACTAGGCTCAGCTCCTCTTGGATACTGAGTCTCAACCCATTGATATAATGGGCCACCTTCTCCTTGTTTGCCTCTAAATGGCCAGTTCTAATAGAGATCTTGTAAAACTCCTCGGTGTATTCTTGGACAGTTTTGCTTGTCTGTCTCAAACTCTGCATTTTCCTTAGCAGATCCAACTCGTAATCTGCAGGAATAAACTATCTTTTCAGCTTTTCTACCATTCTATCCCATCTTGTTATTCTTTCCTTCCCTCTTCTGTTCCTTTCCAGCTGTATTCCCTTCCACCAGATGTTGGCATGACCCTTCAGCTTGGTCTTAGCAAATCTGACCCGATTAGGGTCTTCAACCTCCTCATATTCGAAATATTCTTCTAGATCATTTATCCAGTCAATCACCTCTTCTGGATTTAGGTTTCCAGAATATGTAGAAACCTCCATTTTTGGTTTCTTTCCAATCTGGGAGATGGCTTTGCATAACCTGGCCTGTGCAGGATCCACAACCTCTTCTTCTTCCTCAAACTGGTCTTCTTCTTCATCAACTTCGTCTTCACTTCCTTCTTCCCTTCTGGGCTCGTGCCCTCTACGTAGCTCTTCTTGTAGGGCTTGAACTTGCCTCTGCAAAACTCGGACATCTTTCGCTGCCGCCATGCCTCTCCCACCAACAGGGTTTCTTCTTGGAGGCATTCTGCTCACTCTCTCACAAGCCCTTCCATAGATCCTGGTGTAACTGCCTCACGTCCGGCGATCTGTTACACACTCAGGAACTTCCGGCTCTGATACCACTTGATGGCGAGCCGAGATTCACACAGTCAAACTTGATATTATTTCTCTGTAATTTTCTTACAACAGTGTTACAATACAGCCCACCGGCATCATTCTTCCCCCTCTCAATCTCTAACTCACCATCCCGTTCCCTTACAGTCTCTGAGTTTTTATCGAGGTCTCGACCCTCTAGGTCATTAATGACCCACCTGGCAGAAAACATTACAAAAACCTCCAAAATCGGCTTCCTCGGCCGAGTTTTCAATTTTCTTTCCATAAATGGGCAACTGCCCCGATCCGCCATGAAAGCATGCATTAAAGAGACCCTTGACCTGCAACCGTCATTTTGTCAGACTGTTCTTCTGAACTGCTGTCTCATCCATATTGCCCATGACCTGCAACTACCGCTTTGTCAGAATGTTCATCTGTGACTGTTGCCTCTTTTTTCGTGCGCGTGGCCGTCCGCGTGTTCATTTCTTATTTGCTTTCTTCTGGTCACGATATCGCGACATGTCGCGATATCGCGACCAACTTCCACCTTCGAGCCCTTTTTTTGTTTTATGTCGCGATATCGCGACGTCGCGATATTGTGACCATTTCGCCTTCGAGCCCTTTGTTTTATTTTATGTCGCGATATCGTGACATCACAATATCGCGACATCATGATATCGCGACCATTCCACCTTCGAGCCCTTTGTTTTGTTTTATGTCGTGATATCACGACTTCGAGCCCTTTGTTTTGTTTTATGTCGCGATATCGCGACCGAATTTTGCCTTGTAAAAATAAAAGAAAGAAAATGAAACACTTAGAAAATTTTGCCTTGTTAAAACGACCAACAAAACATTTAGAAAAATTTGGTTGATGCAAGATTGCCTTGCTGCCGTCGGATGCTCCTGCATCAATTTCTTGTGTAAAGAGCTTCATGTCTAATAAAAGACTGCATGTTGTGGTTTATTATATTTTAAAAGAAAAGAGAAACTCTTTTTATTCATTATGTTTGGATAGGAAAGGAAAAATATAAATGAATTTCTAGATCTAAACAAGAAGAATGATATGCTAGTTGAAACTGTGTGTAAATATTTCTTGGAAAGCATGCATGGATGACAAGTATTGTCTAGAAATAGTAGGCAATAAGGTCTGAAAACTTGAATGCATTATTTGGTTGCAAGAATGAAATTATTGTGTAGTAGTTTGTTTATATAATTGCTGCACTTAGGATTGCATTCATTTAATGTGAACCGGGATTTGATCCCACCAAGTTTGTAAACCCATATTTCCTTGATCTGGTTGTGGCTAGGATCCAGATGATGACTTTGGAGGCAGATGGCTGTGTAGAAGCCGAAAGAGGATCTGTGATGCCCATGCTTGATATTAATCTCTCCTATAAACTCTAAGTGAGTCGTTATAGTGTAACAATGATCAGAGAATATCAATATCTGCAAAATGTGATCAGTGTTGTGGTGTTGCTGATCTATGTAGTGATAAAATTAGGTAACCGTCTGGTCACGTAGAGACTAAGTAGTCTGGGAATTTATAACCTGTTTGGAAGACCACCTTTGGTGATATTCGGAGAAAATTGAATATGTATTATGTTTTGAATATAAATTGTAAAGCTTGGAGAATAGTGATGTATACCTCTTTCTATAGAAGCATGCATGATTTTAAAATGGGTTTAAGTTTGGCATTGTTTGTATGCTTTGGCTGCCAAGGAAAAACCTTTTGTTTGTTGTATAAATTGAAGTTATGTTTACCTTCTGAAGGCTTCATAAAATAGTATTATTATATCTTTATTGGAATCTAGTAAAGTGTATGTTTTAGAAAATCTAATTTAATTATGCCATGAAAGTATTAATCTGGTTGTAATGTTTGGCTTTTGGGTATCATGTAAAGCAACCAGTAGTAGTCTAGGACTAATTTCTTAAGTTAGAGCAATCCCTGTTTTAAAAATATTATGTTGATTGTGATTTCGCCTTTATCTCTTTGGTTGAACAGAAATTAAGCAAGCTTAATTATTTTAAAGAAACTATAGCACCCTCGTGGATGGTAAAGACTCTTAGTCAATGTAAGAAAAATCTGAAATCAAACTTGTACCACTGGTCAAAATAAATTTCAGAACTTAGACTATTGTGCTTTTTGGAAATGTTGATTTGCATGGTTTGGATTTAAGGTATTTAGTCCTTGAGGCAACAAATGGTTTGCCAAAATATATATAAAGTATTGACAATGATAAGTTTTATTGTTAATGATTCCTTTACTTGAAGAAAATAATTGTGTAATGGCAATCAGTTCTTTTGATTTGCTTTGTAAAAAATTTCTTGTGAATCATTATGGAATAGTAACATGAGTTCTAGATGTTCTAATAGAAAATATTTTTAATGATACAATGGTGTTTCTGCCATGTTAGGAGGTAACACTGAACCTTTAGTTCTAAGGGTTAAATATTCAATTGTTTACCTTTAGACCATAGGTAAAGTGACCTATTTATAGTAAACACTATACCTTAGGTCAGAAGTTAGAATGCTCTACCTTACCTTTTAACCAAGCATCGAGATTGAAGGATTTTGTAAAAATATGTTGGAAAAAATGTTGTAAAAATAAAAGAAAACCCAATATGTTGAGGTGCGGGAATGCACACAACAAGCACGAGAATGGTCATTGGATTGATAGAATTGGTTGGAATATGTGACTTGGTCAAATCCTTTAACGAGAAGGTGGTATGGGATGCCATATCTAGATCATTACTCGTTAGTACTATGATAAATCCCATGCCTAGGTAACTTAGCTAAATTAGCCTCGATGTTTGGTATGGGACAAATGAACGTGAGTTACTTTGTGTATGTGTGATTAAGACCTAGGCCAGGGAATTGGCAAGGCTCTATTTGACTCTGGGTAAAAGGGATAATCAGATAGACATGGGGTATATTTACGCTAGAACCCTTACATTCCATAATAGAACATGTTCGGTAGAAGTCAAGGGTTCAAAATGTAAAGGGATGGGGAAGCAAGCATCAATCCATTAGGTGTTATGGGCCCTAATGGACAACCCCTATCGTGGATTGACCCTCATGCCAAAAAATAAGGATGATAAATGAGATTGTTGACTCCACTAAATGGCATAATTATGGGATGTGGCCTATCTCATCCACTTGGATGATTGTCTACAGTAGTCTTGAATCCAAAAGTTGGTGCAATATACCATACTATGTTAAGTTTATCTTAATGATATATTGGGTGAAACAATTCTTACTTAGTACCTTGAAGGTATACCCTTAGAAAATGTAGGTTGAAAATAAAAAAAAAACCTCTTGCTTATCTTATCTATTTTGAGTAGGGCAACCAAGTGAGTAGACTTGGGTTGTTACATATGGTATCAGAGCATACTTGATCCTAAGTTGTAGACTCTGAATGTGAAAATGATTAGTTGTTTTAAACTAATGTAATACTTCTTTCACCTATAGGTTGAAATGGCACCAATGCTGCATGGTGGGTCCTCGAGAAACCCTATAGGAGGTAGAGAGGAGGAAACCATTGAAAGACCTGTAAGGGGACCAAGAATAAATTTGAGAAGAGAAGGTCCTCAACATGAAAGAAGAATGAAAGGTTTAAATGAACCACCTCCAAATGAACCAGAAAGAGGAGGAGAAAACCTTGCAAAGGTTGTGAAATTACTACAAACCCAAATGGAGCAACAAAGGGAAGAGATGGCCCAACAAAAAATTCATATGACCCAACAACAAGAATTTATTGCCCAACAACAATGGGTAATAGAAAACCTAACAGGGGAAAGAGGAACTAGGTTAGACAGGGTAGGGGATGTACCTAGGGAACCTGAGAGATCCAGTGCTAGAAGGGCCAGGGTAAGTAAAGAGTTGGACAAGAACCTAAAAAAGGTTGTGATCTCCAAGTTTAATGGAAAGGGCAATGGTGAATCAATTGAGAATTGGTTAAGTGAATTGGAGTCCTATTTCTCTTTAGTGGTCCTATCCTCTGAATCTAAGACTACTTTGGTAGTTATGAATATGACTAAAGTAGCCCTGGATTGGTGGAAATATTATAAGAAAGGGCATGCAGTAGAAGTTGTTGACCTCAAATGGGAGGAGTTTGTCAAGGAATTTAGGGATAGATTCTTGACAAGGCAGTATTATGTGGAAAAGTTTGGGGAATTCTCAAATTTGCATCAAGAAAGCATTTAGTATGAGAATACCACCAAAAGTTCATACAACTATTAAAATATGCATCCCAATATGAGAGTAATGAGGAGATGAAAACTCAAAAATTTATTCTGGGATTGCATCCTAGAATCATGACTATAGTAAATATGCACAACCCTATCAATTTACCTACTACTTTTGATTTGGCAAGAAAAGAGGAAGCCAATCAGGAAACAAGAAAAGCATATTTTAATTATCAAAAGCTATCCAAAAAGGAAAAGGATGAACTCCAAAAGGGAAAAGTGTTGGATTTATGAAATGGGAGAAGGAACAAAATAAGAAACCTAAAGGAGGAGATCAGAACAGGAAAAGTGGAAAAAATAAACTTAATTACCAAGGTGGTAAATACAGGAAAGATGCAAAGGAGTTTCCAAGAAGATAGGATCAGAAATCAGCAAGTCAAGAAAGGGCTAGGGAAACTACTTTTGTAAATAAAAATGAGAATGATAACAAGGGAAACAGAGCTCCACCAATAGGATGCTATGTGTGTAAAGGATCTCACTACGCTAATAAATGTCCCCATAGAGCTGATCTACCACCAAAAGTTCTAGAGGAGGCTAGCCACAGGATCTATGCTGCCATAGGTAGTTTTGAACTTAATGGTCAAATTACTCCTTTCTTACTAAAAGGCAAGATCTTTGATAGAAATGTGAAAATTTTGATTGATAGTGGGTCAACAGATAGCTTTATCTCATCTAGATTAGTGAGGGATTTTCCTATTAGACCCATATTTTTGGCTAAAATTTGGAAGGTAGAGTATGGCTCAAGGTAAACCTACCATGTTGACCAATGCCTATTTGACCCCCACATCTCCTTGCCACAAGGAAAAACCAATTGGCATCTGTATGTGGCACCTTTGCATGCATTTGATATCATTCTAGGAGTGGATTGGTTGAAAGTGCATAAGGCTCTTCTAAATTTTGAAGAGAGATGGGTGGAATTTTTGGATGAATCTAATCAAAGGATTAGAGTTAATTATGGTTGAAAAGAAGTTAAACCACATCTATTGACCACAATGTAGATTAAAAAGGTTGTAAAGAGGAAGGGTATGATTTTCATAGTTAAGATGAATGAAAAAGAAGAGACTAAAAAAGAATCAAATCTATTTCAGCAATATCCATTATTGGAAGCATTCAAGGATGTGTTCCTTGAGGATCTACCAGGATTACCCCCTCAGAGAGAATTTAATTTCTCAATAGAGTTGTTACCTGGTGCTGCACCAATTGCAAGATCACCCTATAGAATGACACCCATAGAGTTGTAGGAGCTTAAAACACAACTTCAGGATTTGCTGGAAAAAGGTCTAATCAAGCCTAGTGTGTCACCTTGGGGAGCTCCTATTTTGTTTGTTAAAAAGAAATATGGTACTTTAAGAATGTGCATAGACTATCGGATGCTGAATAAAGTCACTATAAAAAATAGATACTCTCTGCCAAGAATTGATGATTTGTTTGATCAGTTGAAAGGAGCAACCATATTTTCTAAAATAGACTTGAGATTTGGTTATCATCAATTAAGAATTTAGGAGGAAGACACTTCTAAAACAACATTTAGAACAAGGTATGGATATTTTGAGTTTACTGTCCTACCATTTGGGCTAACTAATGCCCCAACCACATTCATGAACCTCATGAATAGCATTTTTAGAGATCAGTTGGATCGATTTGTACTTGTATTTTTGGATGATATATTGATCTACTCCAAGAGTAAAGAGGAGCATGATCAACACATGAGAACTATGCTAGAGATTCTTAGAAGGAATCAATTGTATGGAAAGTTAACCAAATATGAGTTTTATACCCCACAAGTACAATATCTTGGGCATATTATTTTTGCTACAAGGATTGTAGTGGATCCAAAGAAGATTGAAGCAATTATTGATTGGCCAACACCAACTAATGTTTCAGAGGTGCGAATCTTTATGGGAATTGCAGGATATTATAGGTGATTTGTCAAGGGGTTTTCAAAAATTGCTCAACCCATTACAAACCTTAAAAGAAAAGGAAAAAGCTTCAAGTGGACAGAGCAGTGTGAGGAGGCTTTTTAGATTTTGAAAGAAAGGTTGACAATGACACCAATCCTGCAATTGCTAGATCCTAACAAATAGTTTATAGTTTGTACTGACGCATCATTTGAAGGGTTAGGAGGGGTCTTGACTCAAGATGATGTGATTATTGCCTATGAATCCAGAAAACTTAAGAGGCACGAGGTTAATTACACCACTCATGATCTAGAGTTGGCAGTAGTGGTACATGCCCTAAAAGTTTGGCGGCATTATTTTTTGGGGAAACCATTTGAGTTAAAAATAGACCACCAGATTCTGAGGTATATATTTACCCAACCTTTATTGAATGTCAGGCAACATCGTTGGATGGAATTATTAGTGGAATACGACTTCAACATTGAATACATTAAGAGAAAAGAGAATAAGGTTTTCGATGCTCTAAGTAGAAGAGGACGTATTACCACAATGGCAAAGTGCCAGTATGATCTATTGGATCAAATTAAAATTTGGCAAGGAAAATATGAACTATGTCAATCTTGTGTTGGCCAAATTGGGCAAAAACTTGACAAGGATGCATAATATGCTCTTAAGAATGATTTTCTATTCTTTAGGAATAGGCTAGTTGTCCCTAAGTTGGGAGGATTGAGAGAAACAATCCTTAAGGAAGCTCATAATACTCCTTATTCCGCACACCTAGGAGGGGCAAAAATGCATGAAAATTTGAAAAAAGATTACTACTGGCCAAGAATGAAGAAGGATATTACTAATTATGTGGTAAAGTGTTTAGAATGCCAGAGAGTGAAAGTAGAACATCTGCATCCAGCTGGAAAGCTATACCCACATGAGATACCCACACAAAGGTGGCAAGTAGTATCAATGGATTTTATAGTGGGATTGCCTAAAACAAGATTCAAGCATGATGCAATTTTAGTAATTGTGGATAAATTAACAAAGGTCGCACATTTTATACTAAGAAATGTGCAAGATGATGCGATCGCCATAGCAAGTAAGTTTGCTAAGGAAGTGGTAAGACTGCACGGTTTTCCAAAAGTTATAATCTCTGATAGAGATTCTCATTTTACTTCTAAATTTTGGCAAGTACTACATCAGGCATTGGGGACCAAATTGAATATCAGTACTACTTATCACCCAAAGATAGATGGATAAACTGAGAGGGTGAATCAAGTGCTTGAGGATATGCTAAGGATGTACTACATGGATCAACACACAAAGTGGGAAGACTATTTATTCCTAGTGGAATTTGTGTACAACAATAATTATCACGCATCACTAGGTATGGCACCATTTGAAGCTCTATATGGGTGACGGTGCAAAATTCCCTTATCTTGGGATAATTTGGAGGATCGGGTAGTGATCGGACCAAAAATGGTAAAAGTAATGGAGGAGCAATTAAAGAAAATTTAGCAAAGGCTGAAAGAGGTTGCAGATCACCAGAAAAGCTATATGGACCTCAAAAGATCATCGAGGGAGTATTCTGTGGGAGACAGGGTATTCTTAAGGGTGAAACCAACTAAAAGTTCTATCAAATCCTCCAAACTTGACTCTAGATATGTGGGACCATTTGAGATAGTAGCTAAGATAAGCCTTGTAGCGTACATACTAGCTCTACCACCCAACTTATCCAAGATCCATAATGTCTTTCATGTGTCCCTCTTTAGAAAATATATTTTTGACCCCACTCATGTGTTGGATGTTTCCAAATTGTAGATGACCAATCCTTTAAATATTGAGGTTCGACCTATTCATCTACTTGGTTTTAGAACCAAGAATCTGAGGAAGAGAAGCATAGAATAATGTTGAGTCCAATGGGACCACTACTCAGACAAAAATGCTACGTGGGAAGATGTGGCTGATATGCATCAACAATTTCCTTATTTTTTGAGTAGATAAAAGACTTTATTTTAGAACTTTTAAATAAGTTACATGATATATGTATATATGGGAATGGAACTGGATACTAGGTAGAGTAAGATATATTTGTGAAATTCCTATATAGGTTAAGTTGTAATTGTTTTGGCTTTGCTTCATGAAATGTTTTGGAACATATGATGAAGTATAAATGATTGTTTCCTATGTTGACATAATATATGGTGGGATTATATGCTAAGTATAGGAAAATGTGATGTGATTTTATGATGATATCATTATGGATTAATTGGAAACAATTTGCTTGAATGTTTTGATTCAAGAAAGTTATGATTGTAATTCAATCCTTGATTTCCTTTGCATTAACTAGTTTAAAACATAGGGACTGTGTTTGTTTCTAGTGGGGGAGGATGTAACGACCCTCCTCTCATGATGAAGGAAGAAAAAAAAAAAAAATAAAATAATAATAAACTTACCTTTTTATTGTGAAAACATGGTACTATTGATGATCCTTGTGAGTGCAGGATAGTTGCAGGATGACAAGGAAAATAAGCCAATCAATAGGGAAAAAGGGTAATAAAGGGAAGTGATGATTCAGCTCATGAGTACATGGATGCTCGCACACCTACATTTCATATAGAATTTTGATTTTATATATATGTGTGCATGTTCATTTTGAAGAAATAATTGTTTTGAATGAAAAAGAGTAGAATGTGCTTGTGTTTTGTGTGGCGATGATGATGGGAGCCACCTTATTTTTCTTTAATTTTTTTGTATGATCTCTGATCAAAGGTATAAAAGAGATATATATAAATAATTATATGCATGGGACAAGGATGGAACCATTTTACACATGAGCTTACAAATGTATCTTGGCTAACGTGTCCTTGCATGGTTGTTTTTAAATATCGATTTATTGGTCTTTACAAGGAGATTACTTTCATAGCTATCTTGTTGTGTGGAAATACATATATATCTAAGTATTTACCTGTGAAGGAAGAACTATTTTGATTTAAATTATTGCAAGTCGAGTGGAGGGATATGGTCGGTTTGTGCATAACCAAACAAGGTGGTGTCATAATGGTTTAAACCTCTCTCCATACCGAACATCCGAGGATATGGGAAAAAGAAAAAGAAAAAGGCCCCGAGGTAAAAAGAGGGGGGGACGCAGAAAGGAAGGAGGGCTGGCTACGAAAGAGAAAAAAAATAATCTTGGTAAAAGAAAGAATAGCAGGCATGGAAATAGGAGTTGGGAGAAATTTTGGGTGAGCTTCATTTCCAGGTGGATTTCTTGTGTGAAGAGCTTAATGTCTAATAAATGTTTCTTTATTTTGTAAAAATTGAACATGTTGTATGTATCCCTGGTTGTTGTTTGCAAACGTAGAGAACAAGACTGCATGTTGTGGTTTATTATATTTAAAATAAAAGAGAAACTCTTTTTATTCACTGTGTTTGGATAGGAAAGGAAAAAGATAAATGAATTCCTAGATCTAAATAGGAAGAATGATATATTGGTTGAAATTATGTGTAAATATTTCTTGGAAAGCATGCATGGATGACAAGTATTGTCTGGAAATAGTAGGCAATAAGGTCTAAAAACTTGAATGCATTATTTGGTTGCAAGAACAAAATTATTGTGTAGTAGTTTGTTTATATAATTGTTGCACTTAGGATTACATTCATTTAATGTGAGCCAGGATCTGATCCCACCAAGTTTGTAAAACCATCTTCCCTTGAGCTGGCTATGGCTAGGATCCGGATGGTGACTTTGGAGGTAGATGGTTGTGTAGAAGCTGAAAGAGGATCTGTGATGCCCATGCTTGATATCAAATCTCTCCTATAAACTCTAAGTGAGCCATTACAGTGTAACAATGACCAGAGAATATCAATATCTTCAAAATGTGATCAGTGTTGTGGTGTTGCTGATTTGTGTAGTGATAAAATTAGGTAACCATCTGGTCACGTAGATACTGAGTAGTCTAAGAATTTTTAACCTATTTTGGAAGACCACCTTTGGTGATATTCGGAGAAAACTAAATATGTATTATGTTTTGAATATAAATTGTAAAGCTTGGAGAATAGTGATGTATACCTCTTTCTACAGAAGCATGCATGAATTTAAAATGGGTTTAAGTTTGACATTGTTTGTATGCTTTGGCTGCCAAGGAAAAACCTTTTGTTTGTTGTATAAATTGAAGTTATGTTTACCTTTTGAGGCTTCATAAAATAGTATTATTATATCTTTATTGGAATCCAATAAAGTGTATGTTTTAGAAAATCTAATTTAATTATGCCATGAAAGTATTAATCTGGTTGTAATGTTTGGCTTTTGGGTATCATGTAACAAATAACAGTCTAGGACTAATTGATTAAGTTAGAGCAATCCCTGTTTTAAAAGTATTTTCCTGATTGTGATTTTGCCTTTATCTCTTTGGTTGAACGAAAATTAAGCAAGCTTAATTATTTTAAAGAAATTATAGCACCCTCATGGATGGTAAAAACTCTTAGTCAATGAAAGAAAAATCTGAAATCAAACCTATACCATTGGTCAAAACGAATTTCAAAACTTAGACTATTGTGCTTTTTGGAAATGTTGATTTGCATGGTTTGGATTTAAGGTATTTAATCCTTGAGGCAACAAATGGTTTGCCAACATATATATATAGTATTGACAATGATAAGTTTTATTGTTAATGATTCCTTTACTTGAAGAAAATAATTGTGTGATGGCAATCAGTTCTTTTGATTCACTTTGTAAATAATTTCTTGTGAATCATTGTGGAATAGTAACATGAGTTCTGGATGTTATAATAGAAAATATTTTTAATGATACAATGGTGTTTCTACCATGTTAGGAGGCAACACTAAACCTTTAGTTCTAAGGGTTAAATCTTCAATTGTTTACCTTTAGACCATAGGTAAAGTGACCTATTTATAGTAAACACTATACCTTAGGTCAGAAGTTAGAATGCTCTACCTTACCTTTTAACCAAGCATCGACATTGAAGGATGTAAAAATAAAGGAAAACCCAATATGTTGAGGTGCAAGAATGCACACAAAAAGAATGGAAATGGTCATTGGATTGATAGAATTGGTCAAAATATGTGACTTGGTCAAATACTTTAATGAGAAGGTGGTATGGGATGCCATCTCTAGATCATTACTCATTAGTACTATGATAAATCCCATGCCCAGGTAACTTAGCTAAATTAGCCTCGACGTTTGGTATGGGATAAACGGATGTGAGTTACTTCGTGTATGTGTGATTAAGACCTAGGCCAAGGAATTGGCAAGGCTCTATTTGACTCTAGGTAAAAGGGATAATCAGATAGACATGGGGTATATTTACGCTAGAACCCTTACATTCCATAATAGAACATGTTCGATAGAAGTCAAGGGTTTAGAATGTAAAGGGATGGGGAAGCAAGCATCAATCCATTAGGTGTTATGGGCCCTAATGGACAACCCCTATCATGGATCGACCCTCATGCTAGAAAACAAGGATGATAAATAAGATTGTTGACTCCACTAAATGGCACAATTACGGGATGTGGCCTATCTCGTCCACTTGGATGACTATTTGTAGCAGTCTTGAATCCAAAATTTGGTGCAATATGTCATACTATGTTAAGTTTATCTTAATGATATATTGGGTGAAACAATTCTTACTTAGTACCTTGAAGGTATACCCTTAGCAAATGTAGGTTAGTAATATAAAAAAACCTCTTGCTTATCTTATCTGTTTTGAGTAGGACAACCAAGTGAGTAGACTTGGGTTGTTACACATAGTCACCCCTCTAGGTCGTGTCATTTTGGTGGAGGTGGATAAATTTTTCCATGCATGCCCTCAAAAATGTGTTTGCATCGAGATTGATATTTCTCGAGATCTCAAGGAGACTATTGACATACAAGTTGGTGACACTATGCTATCCCAATGGGTCCTCTACATTAATTTGCCTAACACATGTTTTTGGTGCTAGTCCTCAGAACACAAGATCAAATATTGTCCCTTGATGCCACATAATAGGGATAAGCAAAGCCCCACCACACCGAGTGTGCCCGCTCCTCAACCTCAAGAGGATGGTTGGATGATTGTTGGAAGACATAAATTCACAATTGACTACTTCTAAAGGTACAAATTCCAAGTCGACACATGTATCAAAACTAGTAGAAAAGGGTATGAAAAGAAAAAAATTAGTCCCTCAGCTGAAACTGCCAAAAATGAGGCTCCTTAGTCTCAACAGATTCAAGTGGTTGTTTCATAGTTTGCCCAACCGACCAGTCCTCAAGTACATTCCCTTGGCTAATGCAAAGTGCTCCTATAGCCCGAGAAGGGGATCTTCAAAATAAGATGCTACTCTAGAGAAGTTATTTCATATGACTAGTATTCAGTTTGGCAGTTATGTTCCTGATTCATCCAACAACTACAGTGTGTTGGAGTATCTTAGGGGCGGCAAGGATATGTTGTTGGATGCAGAACCATCATCGATGGATTTGGCGGTTCCTACAAAGGAAGCAAAATCTAAAGATCCCTCCCTTTCCGTGTGGTTGTGGTTTCGACATTCTCGTAGTTCTTGACAAATAAAAGAAGAGGAGACAGTCTACCAGAAAAATGGTCTCACCCATTAGACCCACCAATTCCAATAGCTTTGCGAAGTTGGGTTTGGATTTAAAGAGATGCAGGATGACAAAGCAATAAGTCTACTTGGTGCCTAGAGTTACAGTTTTACAGTTTAGGTTTTCTTACTCTAGTTTATTTCTCTATACTTAGTTATGTTGTGTATTCACCCTTTTTAAAGGTTGATTTCAGTTTTCATAATATGAATGACCTTGCACCCCGAGCTGTAATCTTTCCAGTTTCTTTAAATGTAATTTTTTTTTTTTTTATTGAATATAATTGTTGTGCCCAATAGAAAAAAGATTACAGGTATTAAAATTAAAACGTCTTCCAAATTCTAGACCTGATATCTGGTTTCACAATATTCCGTGTGTATCTAACATCTTTAGAAAACTGGAATTCAGTTCAAGTGAATCTTCATTCAGTCACCCTGCTACATTTAAATCACTTAGAGGAAACCAGGCATTAGTGCCAAATGCATATATGGGTTGGGATGAGGTCAAACTTAAAAACGTGATCGACTTTCAGAATACAATAACAATATCTGACATTGACTTGGCAACAACCTCACCAATAATCGGAGAAAGAGAGGGAGGATAAGGCAGAACATGGGAAAATGACAAGATCCTAACGACAAGGACGCCGATGCCAAGAGCTACTGATTTGGTGAAGCGCTGACAGCCTAGACTGAGGCCCACGTGATGTTCACTACCAAGGGGAGGCAGTAGCTAAAGATTAAACATGGGCCTTCACATGCACGGACGTGTCGAAGTCGTTCAGTTGAGTATCCACCTCACCCGCGATATATATTGGTCTTGCCTCTTACGTTTATGAAAGGCTAGTTTCTGTTTTATTATTTAAATCTAACGACATTAAGGGAATGACAAGTTTATTCTCTCCATAATCAACAGAATTTGGTAGATTGTGGGACACTCCATCTTCATTTTCATGTTGAAAAAAGAAAAACGGAGACCACCAATACCTAATTCCCGCTGAATTTAGCAAAAAAAGATTGAGACAGACAACTACTTTTGCTCGATCAGGTATTTCCCGCTGACGAGATAAAGGTAGTGTGGTAATTTAATTTGGTAAACAACTCCGGAGTCGAGATATGTGGCTTAATTCTTTAATTATCTAAAGAACTGACGTAAAAGGAAGCTGCATGCATTTGCATCTATATTACACACAGAAAATTAAGAAAGCGTTTAACACGATTAACATGTAAGTAATGCCTTTGTCTCCAATTTCATTATAAAACTTCAGCTGGAAGCTTCTTTGGGTTGTAATATGTATTTCTTATATGTTTAACCTAAAATATAATTTGGGGAGTTTCCGCGGTTGGCTGCTTATGACAAAGGCAGGCCCTGTTTTTCAACTATTGGAGTTGATTATCAATATCACTTCATTTTCACGTGCAGATACAAGTCTTACTACGTGGAAATTTGAATTCGAGAGAATAAAGTTGTATACATACTTGAAATCTAACCCATCAAAATTGTTCTATATTACGTCCAACTTCATTAAAAATTATTTCATTTTAACTTTCCTGATTTTGAATTTGTGACACAGCTATATCGATAGCCCTCGGTTGGAAAGCTGTCCCTTTCCGTGCTTAGTTCTACAGTTCTAACCATTTTTTTTTGCTTTTCTCGAACCAAAAAGGGAAAGGGAGGTTTACCATCTTTAAAATCTTGTCAAATGTGTATTAAAAAAATGGTCCATACTTTTATGGAATTATTTCATTTTAACTTTCCTGATTTTGAATTTGTGACACAGCTATATCGATAGCCCTCGGTTGGAAAGCTGTCCCTTTCCGTGCTTAGTTCTACAGTTCTAACCATTTTTTTTTGCTTTTCTCGAACCAAAAAGGGAAAGGTAGGTTTACCATCTTTAAAATCTTGTCAAATGTGTATTAAAAAAATGGTCCATACTTTTATGGAAGGCTGCTGCTTCTCTATGATATGATCAGTTGAAACTTTTTCCTTTTTTTTCTCTTATAACATAATTATTAACATATATATTTTTAATGTATGTAGTTATTGTATATTAGTTTACGTTACAGGTTGAATTACTTTTGAATTTATTTATTTTATCGTGGAGTGGTGAATGGGATTTGTGTAGTCTTGGGACTTCAAATCTTATACTGAGCAACATCACAACGTAAGATGGGAAAAAAAATTAAATTTTTTTATTGTATAATTTATTTTTTACATGATTTTTCTTTATATTAAGTAAAAATTTATGATTCAGCTCGTAAACTTAAAAAAAATTATTTAAAAATTTCTTTATTACTAAAAAGAATGGTATTATGGATCTTATGAAATGTTGTGGACATGGACACATCACGATTAGACGTTCTTCTACAATTTTTTTTTATCAATATTTTTATATACATTTATTGCGAGGTTGAATCCAGGTTCCATTATTCATAAACCTAGGTAACATGCAACCTTAGTTTTATGATAATACAAATAACGTCCTTACTCTTGCCCAAATATTTTACAATTTTTTTTATATAAATAGACAAATGAGTAGCTATTAGTTATTGCTAGGGGAAAGTGATTTCCTTTAAATATAAGAAATTAAGAAGTAAAAATCATCCTTTTAAGAGTTTGGTGTTAAATTATTCTCTTTTGTTATTAATATTAATTTATTTAAATGAAATATTAATTTTATTTATTTATTATATTTTTAAAATTTATTTTGATTTTTTATTAGTAGGAAAATATAGGATTTTGAAAGGATTTTTAACCTTTTACAATGAAAGATAATAGAAATAATAACAATAAGCGAATCAAGAGGAAAAAAAATCCAAAGTACAAGGGATACAATAAATAGTCATAAATAGGTAGAAGGAATAAAAGACCTTTAACAAAAACCAAAAGGGAGTACCTTATCAACCAAGGACTAAAAGAGATTAGAATTCGAAACCAGAACACACTAAGTTAAAAAGGTAGGAAATCATCTAGATTTAAAGAGCATTATGATTGACCCCCTAGTTAACTCATAGGCTAGCTTCCTTATTTCCTTCTCTAAAGGTGTGTCTAAATTCAACACTTTCCACATCTTTAATGCGATGATAAATATTTTCTATTAAATTTGCAATGGATTAGTGGGGAGTGATTTTCTTTAGCAATATTAATGACAAAAAGAGAGTCACCTTCAATAACCATCTTATTTACATTCAACTTTTCTAGGAGCATGATCCCTTGATAAAGTGACCAAGCTTTAGTAAAAAAACTTGATTGAACACCCAAGAAGTCAACAAAAGCCAAAAGATTAATCTCTTTATCGTTCCTTATGATTCCTCTAACCCCTACAATGCTTGGGTTGCCCTTAGCCACCCCATCAAAGTTTAATTTTATACAACCCTAAGGTGGAGGCTTCTATTTGACCTAGGATTAGGGGTGGGCAGACTGTAAATACCTTTTCAATTCAATATACCCAACTGGATGACAAGTTGACCTTCGCTATGGGACCATTTATAATATTTGATAGGAATTATAGAAACATTTTCTTTCAAGGAATTAAAAATTTTAGCTTCCACATGCAGGGGATCCTTTTTAACATTCCTGACGGATCTATTGTTTTTTCATTCCAAATACCCTAAAGAAAATGAGGAAACATAAATACCAATAATTTATAAGTAGAATATTATGGAAGGGGGTAACCCACTACAAACATAGGTCCAAAATGTTACTAGGCATGACCTAGGTAACATTAAATTTGATGAGAAGAATATGGATAACTTATAAGGATAAGGGACACTTGAGAAAAAAATGATTAGCATTCTCCCAAGCAGTTTTACATAAATAATACCTATTCAAAATAAATAAGTCTCTTTTGTAAAGGTTTTCAATAGTAAGGATTTTGTTCTGGGTGGCTAGCCAAAAGAAGAAATTAACTTTAGGTATGAGGTGTTGAACCATTTCTTACTAGTTGGAAACCAATCCTCTTCCTCATCAAACTAAAGAAAGCAAGCACATTTAACCATGAAAAGATCCTTATTATTTGCTTTTCAAATAGGGAAATGAACTTATGGGTTAGGATAAATAATTTATAGCACAATTTTTCCTAGGGTAGGGGTTAATAAGAGACAAAGTCTTCCAAGTCTTTTTCCATCCCTTATTTCAATAAATTTAGTGACTCTAGATCCACAGGACTGTATAGTAAATGACTCTAAGTAGTTTAGAAGTTGATATTTGATCAAGGCCTCATTACAAATCCAATTATCATCCCAAAATTTAACTTTCCTACCATCACCAATTTTTCACCTCAAGCCTTTTTGAATAATAAATCTAGAATCAAGAAGGTGTTTCCAAAAAATAGAGCTTTTTGGATTGGCCTAAATATCAAGGAAATTACCATCTCTACCAAGATATTTAGTTGTTAAAATATTTATCCATCTAGCTTCATCCATTTTGAAAAACTTCCAAACCTGTTTTGTAATAAGGACCAAATTCATTTGTTTTAGTTTCTTGAGGCTTTATCCACCCTTGTTCTTCCTAGAACAAACCTACTTCCAATCCACTAGGATAAATTTATGTTTTTCTTTCATGCTCGTCCAAAGAAAGGCCTTTTGAATACTATAAATATTTTGGCATATTTTTTTGGCATCTTAAATAGCAATAAAAAGAAGACTAGGATACTTTAGAGGGTGGATTTAAATTTTTAGTAAAAAAATAATTATAATTATATTTTATTTAATTAAATAATTTATAGTTGTTATTTTATTTTGAGTCTATTAAATGATATTAATTTAATTAATAATTTTTTGACTTTAAAAAATACAATGTCAATGCTTGACTTTTGTTAAGTAATATATGCATAAGTATCGTAATATCACTATGTGGTTATGATGTAATATGGATAGGGCCTATTTCAATCCTATATATCCTATTAAAAATAAAGTAATTTTTTTGAATCTTATGTTTATATGGATTGATAAGATTTATGATTTCTCACGAGTATAATAAAATAATTTTATAAAAGTAAAAAAATTTAAAGCTTAGTATTCCATGCTTTATAACAATAACATGATATATCCATAAGATGAATATTGACAAAATAAAATATATGGTGAAGAAATTGCATATCATATTTAGATCACATATGTAAATCCACACTATTTAAAGATTAAAATTTTTAATAATCCATGTTATCTTGGTGTGCATTGATGACAACTAATAAGCAATGTTTAAATTGATGATTAACTACATTACAACTCACTCCTATATATAGACTTATAGATTAATAAAATTAACCTTAATGCTCAAAGGTCAACTCAAACATAACCTATAGGATTTACCAATAAAATTTAAACAATAGTCAACTTGGGTATATTGGGGCCATTACAATCCCTTCTCCTTTAGAAATATTTTTCCCAAGGTTAAATTCATTGAAGAATTTCTTCTAGCTCCCATGTCACCTCCTCCTCTAGAAAATTATTTTACTTGATTAGTAACTTCTACACACATTATTTTTGTATGTTATTCCTTTATGTCTGTAGCACCTCTTTAGGCTCAATTTTTTCTCTTCATTGGCATTTGGAAGCTTCATCTAGGATTGTACCTTCTTCCCTAAAAACTATTCAAGATAAAAGACATGGAAAATATGGTTTGTTTTGGATGTAGATAAAAGATCTAATTTTTCATCACCTCACCAATCTTGTGAACCACTTAATATGGACCACAACATTTTAAGTCCAAATGTTATCTTATATTTTCCTTGAGAGATGCTTTTATATATGTATGAAGCCTTAAGAAAACATGTATTTAACTCAAAATGTCTCTTTGAGAAATGATGATCATATTGATACTTCATTTGTATTTTTCCTTGAGAAATGTTTTCCCTACGTAACTTTATAAATTCTTGTCTCTACTATAGGAGGTTATTCACCTATTTTACCTTGTAACTATTTATCCATCTATTTGAGGATCTG
Source organism: Wollemia nobilis (assembly GCA_028583015.1). Lineage (NCBI taxonomy): Eukaryota > Viridiplantae > Streptophyta > Pinopsida > Araucariales > Araucariaceae > Wollemia > Wollemia nobilis. The sequence continues at coordinate 2,001,811 of JAQPPZ010001195.1, forward strand.
ATGTGTTAAAATCATGTTACATTGGGTTCTACTCAATGCCAAAAGATTCTTCCAAATATTGCTAGTGAAGACAAGATATATAAAAAAATCAATGGTCCTAGGCATGTTATGATGTTTAAAAACTTGAACCAATAATATCTATCCATATTACTTGATTTGAATGGTATAATGCACACATGTATAATTTAAAAGTCAAACACACCATAAAACCGCTATTTTACTTATGATTTGGGAAGACTTCAATGAAGTCTGTATAAATAAATACATATTTATTTATTTAATTGGTAATGGTTGCAACAACCTTGAAGATTTGATAGTCTCATATTTATTCCATTGGCATACTTCAAATTCTCTTAACTTCTTTATGTTCACTTTCATTCCCTTTAAAGAAATGTTGGTTTACCTTTTTATACATGTTAAGAAGCATGAAGATCCTACAAATGTAAATGTATAAAATTCTTGGAGGACCTTATATTTTACCTTTGAGGATTTAGTCAAGAAGACCTTATTATTTTTCTCAAAATGGCTTCTTATGAGTATTATAGGTCCAATGATTCTTTATATTCAATCCTTTATATAATTTGAGAAACCAAGACGAAGATTAGTTTTTATTTCCTTCCTTGATTGCTCAATCTACAAATATGTAAGAAAATAATTCATATGAATATTTTCAATATTTAAAGCATAACCAAACAATTTTGTTAAGCACTAATTTTATTTTAGGTAGGATAATCATGATCGAACAAGTATTGGATGATGCTATGATCAATATCAATTTTAAAATAGATTCCTAGTAAATAAATATTTTATTTTTTAAATTTACATAATATTTCTATCATTTGCTTCTCATAATTTAATGTCCAAATTATTTTCAAATATTTTTTTATTCTAAAAATCCAAAGGCTAGACATTTTGAATCAATATTAAATCATTACTTATTCTTGAAGCATCATGCTTTATGAAAAATAGTTTGTTGAAGTCTAAAATGGGCAAATTGGGAGTAAAGAACATGGTCTATTTTAAGGTATTAAAGTATTTCATAGCTCTTTATATCTAATTAATTGTAAATTTTCATAAGCATAACCAACGGTGTAATAATTTCCTATCATTTTTAATATCTTGTAACACCCGATAATCCTCTATTTTTGAAAGATGTTGATATTGCATTAACTTAATTTATTGGGATAATTTCACACCCTTTCTAGTCACAACTTGACTTAAATACTCTAATTTAGAAATTGTAAAGAAGCATTTGGACTTTTCTAGTCACAATCTAACTCAAATACTCTTTTTTAAAAACTGTAAAGGAGCACTTGACATAGAAAAATCATATGAAACTATTTTTCCTCTTGGGTAGAAATATTGTTCTCTCGTATTAAAGTATCTTTGTGTTGGAAAAATTAATACAATGAGTTTAGTATTTGCTACCTTTACCAATTTTTGCACCACAAAATATTTAAATATTATGCATGCCAATTTCCTTTTTGATACCCCTTTATAATTACTTTTAAATATATAGAGCACCATAATTGAAATTAAATTCTATATGAAGCTTAGAGGACTCATGTTTCAGAATATATTACATTATTTGGTACATGCTAATATACAACCTTGGGTACATATTTATATTAGGATTGTGTCTTAGATTAGGGTTTGAGTATTTACTTTATGCAATGCAATATATGCACAAGTATTGTTAGAATGTGCAAAGTACTTGATGATGTAAATGTGCATGTTGTCCATGTGTACATGAGTCCATAGAATAGGAAGATGAAGAGTTAGGTAGGTGGAAGACCAAGAGTCACATCTCATTATATAGACCTTTGATACATAAGAAATACAAGAGATAATATAGATAGCATAAGATAGAGGAGTACTATATGATATACTAGATACAATGTAGATCATATAAGGAATACATAGTGTATGAGACCTCCATTTATTATAGTAGTTTTATGAGTAGTGAAAGAAGTTTCTTATGATTTTTACATGCTTAGTATATTTTATTATCATATATTTAATATTGCATTGCTCATTTTATATCTTGTGGTTGATTTAACATTAAGTATCTAGCATTAAAAGTTAATAGTGGTATCAAAGTACAAGGGATATTGATAGGAGATAGGGAGTGACACAATATAGATTGAGAGGAGATAGGGAGATTTCATTTTCAAAAATTTTAAAGTTATTTTTGGCTAGAGTATTTCCATAGGGTTGTAGGAAAACTTGTTAAGACCAGGACTCAACATAGATCTCATTCTCCTAGATTGAAGGATAACTAGTGAAGTCTATTAATTTTTAGAGATCTAGATATTTATATGAATTTGCTTCCTATGGTATAAGTTTATTTTTGAAAAAAAATTAGTTCTTAGAAGTTGATAAGCTTCCTACAATAGATAGAGAATAATTTCATCTTCAATTTCCTGAAAGTCTATGTGCTTTCCTTGTGTAGGGATTAGTTATTATTTGCAGAAAAAGAGTAGACATTGAAGAAAGAGAAGATCCAAGAAGAAGGTTCCCATATAATATTGAAGACTCCAAATTGAATAAAGAAGAAAGCAACTCTATTGAATATTGAGAAGAGGCCAAGATAAGCCCTATTGAATATTGGAGAAAGAGAAGATCCAAGAGAAGAGATCTCATTGAAGAAATTTCAGATTTGGAAGATACAATATTGAAGATAGAGGAGGACTAAGGAAAATGTCAAATTGAAGTTGCAAAATTTGAAGATCCAAGAGAAGAGGTCTCAAGAAAATTTGGAAGGAGAAAGAAGAAGGCTAGAAAAGCCCTATTGAATAAGTGGCCATTGGATAAGATTTGAAGAAAGCTCAAGGTAGAAAATTGCAAGAAGGAGTAGCTCCTAAAAATAAGATTTTGGGATAATAGTTTTCATTCGAAAACAAGCCCAAAAGGAAGAAGGATTTGGAAAGAATTTTGCCAAAATTTGGAAAGTTTTTTTAAGATATCAAGACATTCAAATTCTTGAGGAGAAGGCCATAAAATAGGCCCAATTCAAAGTTAGAATTCAACAAGAAGAGGGCACAAATTTGAGAAATTTTAAGACTACCATTGCAAAGGAGAAGATTGATATTTTTGTAGCATAAGTTGAAGAGTCATCGAAAAATAAATTGAAGGTGACATATAGTTACGATTTGGAGAAGATTTGGGTAGATTTTAAAGTACCCTTGAATAGCCAATTGAAGGAAGGATTGAAAACAAAAGAATATAGCAATTTGGATAAATTAGGATATATTCTTGGAAAACAAGATAAGGAGAGGAAATCAGATTTTGGAAGAACCAATTTGAAGAGATTTAAGCTACAAATTTGAGCAGCATTAAGAGAAGATATTAGAGCTACATTTTTGGAGAAATTTAGGGCAGATTTGAGAGAGCATTGGACAACAAAGCAAAGAAGGATTTGGAAGTATTTGAATAAGGATAATTATTGTGAATTATAAAGACATTTGGACAACACACAAGAAATTTTTTAAATAGTATTGAAAGCTATAAAATTGATAATTTTGATGCAAAAATTAAGAAAAAAGGAGAGCTATAAATTTTATAATTTTAGGATAGCAAAATGGTGAATCAAATCACCAAGAATATTAGCTAGAAATAGAGGCCAAAAGGTATGCCGCGTTGGTGCTAATTTTTTTTATTATTTAAGCATTAAAATCATTTTACTTTATACAAAATAAAGAGTCTTAAATATAAGAAGGAGGTAGTATTATTGTATAATAAAAGGTTAAATAAGTGCTCAAAGAAAGCATGCTCAAGGTGTCTAGAGACACCAAATCAAGACAACAAAAATTTAAGAAGGTAACGTTCGCATTGGACTAAAATATACAACAAAAAGAAGTCAGAGGATAAAGCCAAAGCAAATATTAAGGTGCAATTTTTGGGAGATAAATAAATTAAAAAGCAAATATTTTATCCAAGTTAAGAAGCTTGGATATCTAGTTGAACAACATTGATAAGCTATCAAGAAAAGGGGTAGAAAAGCCACCAAGTAATAGTTATTGAAGCATCGCCAAAGGAGGAGCCACCATCATAGAAGAGGAGCAACCATTGATAGAGAAGAACCACCACCAAGCGTTATAAACAAAGAAGCACCAAAAAGCATTGAAGAGCTACAAAGTACGTTGGAGGAAAGAAAAGTTGAAATTTACAACTATCAAGTAGCAAAATATATTGTGAGCGTTAAGGAAGGGCAAGAAAATTTGAGTTCCAAAGAAAGCTAAGATGTTATACAATAGCATGCAAGTGTTGATAGGAGTGTAACCACCATTTTCCACTTTTGTTAAGAACTTGAAAGAACTTGGATGTTGCTTGGCATAGAGGAAAAGGAAGCACCAAAAACCATTGAGGGAAATAAAATGCTTCAAATCAGCTACGAGCATGAAGAACACAAGCTTATACTAAGAATAATTAGTATAAGCATAGGTTAAACATATAAAAAATACAATATTATATAACTTTGAGCTAAGTATACTGCTTTGGAAGTATCTTTTTCCTCTTCTATTACCAAAAATAGAATCTCTTCTTTTTCACTATTTGAAGAACTTTCATCACTGTCACTTGAAGCACTACTTGCTTCTTCAACATAGAAAATCTTCTTATGCTTTTGAAAAATATTTTCCTCATGCTTACCTTGACCATGCCTATCTTTCTTTTCATGACTAAATTTTTCTTTCTTTCTTCTTATTGTAATCCTATTTATCCTCACTACTACTATACCCATTTTATGGATAATATTCTGCATAGTGACCAATATTACCACAACTAAAACATTTCACATTTTGCATACTCTTTGTTTTCATTGAACCCTTATTATTTCTTTTCACAAAATTGGCCTCACCATCACTTCTTGATTCATCACTTGATTCTAATTCTTTATCCTTTGTTTTATATGAATCTTTGAATGTTGCCTCCCTTTTGGATGTTTGATATTTTTTGTTCTCATTTCATAAGCTATGAGAATACCATGTAGTTCATCTATCCTCAAAGTTGTGAGATCCTTTATTTCTTCTATTGTTGAAACCTTTGCATCATACCTCATGGGTAGTGATCTTAAAATTTTCTGGACAATAGTAGAATCCTCCATATTTTCTCCAAGTCCACGAATGGTGTTAACAACTTCATCAACACAAAGTAGATACCTAGCAATATCTTCCTCATATTTCATTTTCAATTCCTCAAAATTCCTCCTATGAGTTTGATGTTTTGCCTTCTTAACCTTGTCATTTCCTTCATATGTATTCTATAACTTGTCCCACATTTATTTTGCTGATTCGTAGTGCATAACCTTCACAAATTCTATTTCTTGTAAACCACTTAAAATTACATTCATTGCCTTGGAATTATTTTCATAAAGTTTCTTACCACTTATATCTGTTGGAGGAGTTGCGGGTGTTGTGTACCCATTCTCAACTGATTTCCATGTATCAATTCCCTGTGCCATAAAAAATATCTTCATCCTGACACTCCAAAAAGCATAGTTAGTCCTATTAAACAATGGAGCTCTATGTGTTAAAAATCCTTCCTGATGAACCATTTGTGTTCCTATAATATCTTTCTTCAAGCTTTTAGACTTCCTTGAATACCAATTGAAGAACACAACTTATACTGAGAGGGGGGTGAAAAGTATAATATAAAATTTTACTTTTATTTCCAATTTAGTATTATTCAATGTTATCAATTGAAATAACTTTCCAAAGTAGTATTAACCAATATCATCAATAGCAGTAATGAGACAATGCGTAAATCATCATACACATGAGAGACACAGATTTGACATGGTTTACCCAATGTAGGCTATGTCCAAAGAGAAAATATTTCTTATAAATTTTCTCAACCAATATCTTGGGAACCAATTCCCAATTACAATGTTTATGGGCACCAACCCAAAAGAGAGACCAATCCCCTATGATCAGGTTTGTGGACATCTATCCATAGGAGACCTCAATACCCTTTGTTCTAATTCATAGACCTCTATTTATAGGATACCTCAATCCCCTCTGCTCTGGTTCATGGACCTCTATCCATAGGATAACTCTATCCCCTCTGCTCTACTCTGCTTCAAGCCTTTACGCAAAGCTTGCTCAAATCTATTTACCAAAACCTTCTTTTAACTCTACTCAGATTTGCCTCAAGCCTTCACACAAGACTTGCTCAAATCTGCTTACCAAAATCTATTCTTAACTCTACTAAGATCTACTCTAAATCTACACACAATAATTGCTAAAATATGCTTACGAGTACCTAATTTAATTCTTCTCACGAGACTTGCTCAAATTTACCTGAAACATGCTTTTAGTCTTCTCACAAGACTTGCTCAAATCTACCTCAAACCTACTTTTAGTCTTCTCACAAGACTTGCTCAAATCTACCTCAAACCTGCTTCAAGTCTTCTCACAAGACTTGCTCAAATCTTCTTACCAACATCTACCTCAAACTTACTTCAATCCTACTCACTGAAACTGCTCAAACATTCCCAATTCTTGCATACAATTAATTTCATATATCATTCCCAAAAGTGCTTTTATTGACTAAATTAGCTTAGACATATTCTACCCAAAATTTTTTAACCTCTTGAACATATAAAGAATGATATGTACTATTAAATGCCCAATATGTTCTTCACATTCACATGTATCACATTTATTTTATTTTAATGGTAGCTCTAGTCTAGCACTTTGATAGCTAACCTTATGAATTTTCCACAATCAAAAACTGATGCACACACTTGCTTCACAAATCTGATTTCTAACACTTGCACATTCACTTTTTAATATCACTCAAACCAATGCCTAGATGCTTCACAAATCCATTTAACAATGATGCACAAATTTATTCTCAATATCTAGCACATATATTTCCAACAATGCTCATGAAATCAATTTTTATCTCCACCTCATATAACAATAAAAGTATTCTTTCCAAACCAAAATACCTTGAGAAGGAGTTAAAACACCATACCTCACAAGGTTGCCTTGAAGAATATGTACCCTTAGAAACCTATCTCAAAATAATTTCCTTTCTTTTCAACTTCAAAATGGGGTTAGAAAATCATCTTTTTAAAACATTCACCCTAAAATCCTTTCTCAGAAGATGTGCACAAGAAATGCTCAGGAATAATACTCTATAACTTTCTTTTTAGTCTTACAAAATAAAGCTTGTAATAAAGACTAAAAAATCAAATCCCTCTTTTCTAATATGTGCCAAAATACAACGAACCATGAACATATATACACATTACGTATTCTTTATTTAAGTGACAACCAACCTTATAAATATTTTACTCAATGTGCAAAAGCTATTTTCAAATAATCATAAAATACTTTATATCTTCTTCAAAAATAATTCTCTCACACTTTATACAAAACACAAATTTCAAGAAAGTATAATACACCTTATAACTCCCTCTTTAAACATGCAACCTTAACCCTTTTCCACACTAAACACATACAAATTTTAAACTCTCAAAACACCGTAAAAATTTCACTTTAAATTCAATGCAAAAAATAATACTTTCACACCTTATGGTCTCCAAGGTAAAAATAAAATCAAATTATTTCAATGCACCTTGTAAACTACCACAACCACCTCAATAAATGCAAAGCAATTTAAAATTTAAGTACCTTATGCATGACGTGAATCAAAACCATGACCTCCCTAGTGCAACGCTTACCCAAGCATCTTTGGCTAACTGAACTACCACGACGGTTAGAGCCAAAAGGAATGATCACAACTTTATCTCTGCCCTCTGTGTACATCGAAGGGAATATCATACATTTTCCTCTGTACCTTTTATGCACATCAAAGGGAATGCCCTATGTTTTCCTCTCTGCCCTCTATGCACATTGAAGGGAATGCCCTATGTTTTCGTCTCTGCCTTTTGTGCAATCAAAATGGATTACCCTACATTTTCCTTTTGCCCTTTATGTAAATTGAGATAGATTTCTCTACATTTCCTCTCTACACACTTCTTAACAATCATTGGATTTCTCACTTTCTGTTCACATCATTTATCACAAAGTGTTTCAATCAAAAATCCATTGGATATCTCTCTACCATTTGCATCAATATATCAATCAAAGTTTGTTGGATATCTCTCTATCATTTGCATAAGCACACACGTATATTTCAATATCAATGCTTACTCCCTTAATGGAGGAGAAGTGACTAATATTTATATTGCATAAGCCAAGAACCTTTGAAACTTTAATAACGTCGATGCATCCTTGAAATTGAAAAACGTTGGCCCTTCAAACCTTTAGAATTTTATAATATTAAAAAATATTATACCATAGTATTATATGTTGGAGCCTAAATCCTTTATAAAGTTGAGTTATAATATTATAACATAATCATTTTAGGTCTATTAAAATATCTTAAACCTTTTGGATAAAATAATACAAACTTGTGGCCCATTTAAACTTGGTTCTTCATTCTTTAGAGTCCTATTATCTCATGCCTTTAAACCTCTTTGTTCCAAGCCTCTTAAACCTTTTCTTTTATAATATTTAAATAATATATTTAAATATTATAGTCTTTAAGAATATTTTCCTTGCTTTGTAATAAACCTTGCTATATGTTTCTTGAATACATTGCTCTTTTTATCATCCAATTATAACTACCTCATGTAACTTTTGACATCAATGACAACTCAACTACTCAATATTGTTGGAAGTTAAAATGGTAAAAATTTATTTTACAACTATAAGCTTTGGACCTTACCCTTTTACCTCCTTGGATGACAACCGAGTTAGTAGGATTGGATGACATGGATGGCAGGAAGAGTTTGACTCCAAATTCCTTTTTTTCTTTCCTCCCTAATATTTCTCCTAAGCTTTCTAAGTATTGGTTATTAGTTTATGTATTTAAGCAATGTATTTTTCGAACCTTTCAAGGCAAATGAATATCAGAGATTATATTTTTAGCTCCTAAATTTTTGGTTCTATATATGGTATCAAAGCGGAGGGTGTCCAGGTTATGGAGAGCAAAACTTGCTCAAATTAATTCTCATTCAAAAACTTGGAAATATTCCCTCACAAACCCTCATTATGTGGCTATATAGCCAAAAAAACCCTAAAAATTGAAAATGAGTCGGATGGGGCCAAAAATTGGGGTGCGCATCCATATCACAATAGACAAGTAAAAAATAAAGTTTCCAATCCTAAATCTAAATACATCAGGAGATATTAACCTCCGAACAGCTCAAAAAGCAAAAAAAACTAGGTAAGTAATTTAAAAACCTAATTTCGGGGCACTAGATGATGGAATTTGGCCCCAAAAATTGGATTTTTTGGACAAATAGGACTCTAGGGAGTCATATTTATTTATAATTCTCCCAACTAGCTCCTTTTCAAATTTCATGTCAATCGGAGCTACGGTTGAGAAGTTATGGTCCCGACAAAATGCACTAAAATTTTGGGGAAAAAAAAATTCCCAAATTTTGTTGGATGCTCCTGCATCGGACACCCGGGGTGGATTTATAAGTGACCTTCACTTCTATACTATTAGAGGAAAACCTAGGCGGTCAACCTCTATTTTGGACAACCAAGTTGCATCTTCTACAGGTCTGCCTTCCACTTGACCAAATATTCTGAATACTGCCTGTTCCTGGTACTTCTGCCTTCTTGAGTGTCTAGTATTTCCTCTATCTCATATGTGGCTGGAGTAGACGCTGGAATACTCCACAAATATGTACTTGGTGTCTCACTACTGCCTCCTTCATGGTATTCTGCCAAGTCTAAAATATTAAAAACAGGTGATATATTCAGCTCACTTGGCAGTTCCACTTCGTAGGCATTTCTTGAATCTCTTTTACCTATGATCCTGCATGGTCCAAACCTCCTCATCTTCAGCTTGTTGTAGGTTTTTCTAGGAAACCTTTCCTTTCTCAAATGAACCATGACTTCATCTCCCACTTGGAACTCCTTGAAATGCCTCTTCTGATATTTTTGGGCTTGTACTGAGTATTCATCTTACTGATATGTTGTTGTACCTCTTCATGTAAAATCTTTATGTGCTCTACAAAATATTCAGCCTCAGCACTGCTTTTTTCTCATTTACCCATCGTTCTCAACTCAAAAGCATTCCTTGGGTTGTTCCCATACACAATCTGGAATGGTGATTTACCAGTACTTCTATTGATGGAATTGTTGTAAGCAAATTCTGCCTGTGGAAAAATCAAATCCCATCCCTTGGGCTTATCTCCTACCAGGCATCTTAGAATATTACCCAAACTTCTGTTCACCACCTTTGTTTGTCCATCAGTATGCGGGTGGTATGCAAAATTGAACTTCAAATCCATTTTTAGCTTCTTCCACAAAGTCCTCTAGAAATAACCCACAAATTTGGTATCTCTATCAGATACTATACTATTGGGTAGACCATGAAGGCATACCACCTCCTTGAAAAACAAGCCTGCAACATGAACTGCATCACTCATTTTCTGACATGGAATAAAATAAGCCATCTTCAAAAACCTATCAACCACAACAAAAATGGAGTCATTTCCTCATTGTGTCCTTGGTAGACCAAGAAAAAAATCCATATTGATGTCCTCCCATGGTCTCTCCGGTACAATGCACTAAAATGTACTAAAATTTAGAAAAAAAAATGCACTAAAATTTAGAAAAAAAAAATTCCCAAATTTCGTTGGATGCTCCTGCATCACTAGGGCTTCAAGGCAAGCTAGAGACAGATCTTGAGGAGACCCACAGGTGAGGCATGGATCTCAAGGAGGTCGAAAGGGCTCATAGAACGTGAACCAAGATGAGGTTAAGAGGGCTCGTAGAGCGTGAACTAAGACAAGGTTGAGAGGGCCCGCAAAGCGTGAACTAAGGCGAGGTCAAGAGGAGGCCCAAAAAGAGCATGCGGTTCAAGGTTGGCCAACTGACCAGAGAACACCAGGCATGATTCCCCAGGTGACTAATAGGTAACTTGGAAGAATGTAAACCAGAGGCGAACACATGGTGAGCAGACAACGAGGAAGACACATGGACACAGGGACCAGAGGAGAGCTGACTGGATGTAAGGTGATGTGGCAAGTGACATGGCAGACAAAGGAGCAACTAGGGTGACATAGCATGAGGATATTGGCTAAGGAAGTTAGCAAAAGGGTGGTCATCAATTTACCAAAGGTAATCAATAAGATTTGTGTATTTTTTTGATTATATAGTGCTATTTCCCCTTCACACAATGAATGTGGGATAAAAGCACAAGTTATTTTTTTGTTGTTTTGCGCAAACCACAATGAAACAAAGGAGGCAAGCCTCCATTGCATACTCGTCAGGCCACATAGCTCGACTGGCTCAAGGATCCAGCCTTAAGACGCTTTCCCCCAGCAAGTAGCGAGTTCAAAACCCGACAGTGACGAAGGTTTTAATTTGTTTTTGGTACACTTGCCCCGAAAGCTTAGAAATACATGTGTATGGTACATGAGTCCCATCGACGGTGGAAGCCGAGTTGGTAAGAAGACTTTGTTTAGTGAGAGGAGTCACGGGTTCGACTTCTGCAGGCTTGAATTTTTTTTTAAAAAAAGTTTTTTTTCTTTCTAAAGTTTTTTTTATATATTAAAAGGAATAATTTATATTATATTTAATAAATTAAAATAATAATTGTTTTTTAATTTTTTTTATAAAGCAGTTATTATTTTTTATTAAATATAAATATAGATATATTTTTAGTACAATAAAATCAGAAAAAGAGCATTGCCTAAGAGGCAATTTATGTAAGAGGACTCAAAGGTGGAAAATTGTGACAATTTCTTTGTAAAATTTTGAGAGAGGCAAAACATTGAAGACTAGAAATTTATAAAAAGAGGCAAATTGAAGGGAAAAATTCATGATTCGCTCCACATGATGTTATTATGCACTTTGTGCACTTTTGGTAAGAGAGAATGCTGAAATATTTGATGAAAAAGTATGAGCTTATGGGCTTCATACTGTGTTTAGTCAGTTGCAAAACATAGTAATAGCACACCAGAGGCATCTAGACTCAGGGTACGAGGCAGAATCTAAAGATAACTCCTTTGGGAGTCAATTTGAGCAATACAAATCCATAGAAGTTGCACCACAAGAATTTGAATATACTCATTACAATAATTCAGTAGAAATTCTAGAACCAGAATCACTTGAGATAATATTGATCACTGACGATGAAGAACAAGTAGCAGACAATTTTGTGAATCAAGAAATAGCAGCACCACAACAAGAGGAAAAATCAATCAATGAAAGAGTGAATCAAGTCATATTTAACTTAAATTTGTAATCTCTTCTTTCTTCTTCTTTCTTTCTTCTTTTAAAAATCAGAGTGCTTTATTGTAACCGATAAATAAAGAGTGCTTTAGTTTATAACAGCTATGGCCTCACATAAAAATCTACCTATTCTAGAATTCAATGGATATGATTACGAGTATTGGTCTATCAAAATGAAGACCTTACTCATAGGGAAAGGTTTTTGGGATATAGTGGAAGAGGGTTACATCGAACCCATAGAATGGATAACATTAAGTGCCGCAGATAAGAAAACAAAGAAATAAGTGCAAAAGAGCAACTCCTCTGCTCTTTATCATCTCCAAGCAGCATTGGAGAAGAGTATATTCCCTAGAATAGCCACTTGTATAACTGCACAAGATGCATGGAAAGCTTTGAAATATGGATTCCAGGGAAGTGATCAAGTGAAGCAAGTGAGGCTTCAAACATTAAAACGAGATTTTGAAAATCTCAGAATGAAAGAATATGAAAAAGTAGGTGATTATTGTGTCAGAGTGAAAGCAGTAGTTGATAAAATTGTTACTCTTGGTGAAGAAATTAAGCCTAAAATAATTATAAAGAAAGTGTTAAGAACACTTCTTCAAATATGGAATCACATAGCCATAATCATAAAAGAGTCAAAAGATATTTCCACTTTAACATTTGATGCATTAATTGGGTCATTAATATCTCATGAAGAGAGATTATAGGAATCTCCTTCAACAAGCTATGGAGGTGATGATAAAACCTTCACATCCAATGAAAATATTGGAAGAGGACATGGAAGAGGTCAAGGTAGAGGCCAGCGAAGAGGTAGAGGCAGAGGCAACTACAGAGGAGACAATCATAACAAAGGAGGCAACTCCAACAGAGGAGGCAATTAGAACAGAGGTGGAAACTAAAATCGAGGAGGAAATCCAAGATGAAGTGGAAATCAAGGATGAGGAAGTTACAAGTCCAAAACAACTTGTTTTAACTATGGCAAGCTAGGTCACTTTGTTCATGACTGTTGGTCAAAATCTTCTCAAGGCAGCAATAGTCAATATGGAAATTATGATGAAGAAGATGATACCTCTAATATTTTTATTTCATATGGACAATCAGAACAAAATCTAAATGACACATGGATTTTGGATACTGGTTGCTCAAACCATATGAGTAGCAAAGAAAACCTATTTGCTACTCTAGATTACACTTATAAATCCCACATCAAGTTAGGGGATGATAAAGCTTTGCAAGTCGAAGGCATTTGAGCCATGGAGGTTCCAACAAAAGAAGGCCTAAAGAAAGTGAATGGCATATACTACACTCCAAAGCTCCAACACAATCTTCTAAGCATTGGAAAATGATGGAGAATAATTACAAACTTGTTTTTTATGAAGGAAAACGTATCATTCTTGATAAAAACAATTGTAATCGTGTCATCACACAGGTCCCAATGACCAAGAATTAATTATTCCCTCTCAAATTTGGCAAGCCAGGGAGAGCTCAACTTGAAAATGTAGCTATAAATAATCCAAGTGTGCTTTGGCACTTGCGATAAGGTCACCTAAATTCTGCTAGCTTGAAACTGTTAACTTCTCAAGCTATGGTGACTGGACTTCCCAAAATAAACGAACATAAGGAGGTCTGTGAAGGATGTGCTTTGGGAAAGCACTCAAGGTCTAAGTTTCCGAAAGGACAAGCGTGGAGAGCCAGCTATCCACTTCAGTTAGTGCATTCGAACATCCGTGGTCCAATGCGAGCAAAGAGTATCAGAAACAATTCCTATTTTCTCACTTTCATAGATGATTTCTCTAGAATGTGTTGGATTTATTTCTTGAAACATAAAGATGAAGCTTTTGATTGCTTCATAGATTTTAGAAACAATGTAGAGAAATAAAGTGAGTATTTTATAAAATGTCTTAGGACAGATCGAGGAGGTGAGTACTCCTCAAAAGAATTCTTGAAATATTGTAAAGCAAGTGGGATCAAAAGGTAATTCACCACTGAATATACCCTACAACAGAATGGTGTGGCAAAGAGAAATAACCGTACCATAGTTGAGATGATGAGAACGATGCTTCAGACTAAGCATCTATCTAATATGTATTGGGATGATGCTATAAGAACCAATGTATACATTCTAAATAGAAGTCCAAATTCTAGTTTAGATGGAATCACTCCTTATGAGGGGTGGTATGGAAAGAAACCAAATGTAAAACACTTCAAAGTTTTAGGTTCTTTAGCATATGCGCACATTCCTGATGAGAAAAGGAAGAATCTTGATTCCAAAATTCAATCTTGTCTATTTGTAGGGTATTGTGAGTCTACCAAAGCATATAGACTCTATAATCCCAAGACTCATAAAATTGTACTTTCCAGGGATGTAATTTTTGATGAAGGGGGAGAATGGGGTCATCAAAGAATTTTTGTTGATGATGAGTCCCAAGATGTAAATTCTTCACAGGTACAATAGGTACAACAGGTGTCTCCCAAGAAAAGCAAAGGCACACCACCCCCTGCAAGCCCAAGCAGGAGTACTACATCAAGTACTTCAACCACCACTCCAAGTACTTATCCATAGAGATCAGTAAGTTCTTCACTGATGGACATTGACAGTGACTATCCATCAAGAGGCAAAATAAATTTACAACATCATCCATATTTTCAAATGTTTGATCGAAATTTCCAGAAAATATTCACTAGAAGTCAAGCTAGAGTACAGTTTTGCAGTAGCTTGAAAATTTGCAATTGTATGGGGATGATGACTCCCATGATACTAAGGGGAGATGTAGTAAATTATGCTTTATTTTCTAATGCACATCTAGAACCAACTAGCTATGAGAAGTCTTGTACTCAAAATGTATGGCAAGAAGTCATGGAAGAGGAAATAACCTCTATAAAAAATAATGATACATGGGAGCTAGTAAAGCTACCCAAAGGAAAAAAGTGTGTTGGATGTAAATGGGTCTAGAAGACCAAATAAAATGCTAATGGAAGCATTGAGAGGCACAAGGCGATATTAGTAGCACAAGTTTTTACTCAAAAATTTGGCATTGACTATGAGGAAACTTTTGCTCCTGTTGCAAGACAAGAGACAATCAGATCAATTTTTTCCTTAGCTGCCCACAAAGGATGGAACATTCAACACATGGATGTGAAAAGTGATTTTCTGAATGGATACTTGACTGAGGAGGTTTATGTTCAACAACCTCAAGGCTTTCAAGAACAAGGAAAGGAGAACCTTGTTTACAAATTGAAAAAGGCACTTTATGGCCTCAAGCAAGCACCAAGATCTTGATACTCACGCATTAATGGCTATTTCAATGAGTATGGATTCACTAGAAGCAAAAGTGAACCAAATCTGTACTACCTAAATCATGGTGTAGACATTATCATAGTTTGTTTGTATGTGGATGATCTAATATTTATGGGTAGTAACACTAAAATGAATATGGAGTTCAAAAACTCCATGATGAAGCAGTTTGAGATGAAAGATCTTGATTTAATGCGATACTTCCTAAGCATGGAAGTGCATCAATCAAATAAGGGGATATTCATATGTCAACACAAGTATGCTCGAGACATGATCAAGAAATTTGCCATGGAGCAGTGCAAATCAGTTGCAACTCCAACTGGACATGGAATCTAATTGAGCAAGGACGATGGAGCACCAAAGGTTGACATGACCACTTACAGGAGCATGTTTGGGAGTATGATGTTTCTCACCAACACATGGCCTAATATTCAATATGTTGTTTCTCTAGTTTCAAGGTTTATGGCAAGTCCATCTGAGTTGCATCTACAAGCAACTAAAAGAATCTTAAGATATGTAAAAGGTACATTGGATTTTGGAATCCATTACCACAAATGTAATTCTATGAAATTATTTGGCTTCAGTGATAGTGATTGGGGAAACAATATAGATGATAGGAAATCTACATCAGGGAACTATTTTAGTCTAGGGTCAGGACTAATCACTTGGAGTTCCAAGAAACAAACTGTTGTAGCATTTTCATCTACTGAGGCTGAGTATATAGCCATTACACATGCTAGTACTCAAGCCCTATGGTTGAGAAAAGTCCTTGAAGATATTGGAGAAAGTTAAAGTGGTCCAACTTGACTGTATTGTGATACCATAAGTGCCATTCAGTTGGCATACAATCCAATCCACCATAGCAGATCAAAGCATTTCGATATGAAGTATCACTTCATTCGAGACATGGTGGAGCAGCAAATAGTTGATCTTAAATATTGCAACACTTTGGATAACATTGCAGATATCTTCACCAAATGCATGGCTAAAGCTCAATATATAAAGCTGAGAGACTGTATAGTCAATCCTATCAATTTTAAGGGGGAGAATGTTGGAAGTTAAAATGGTAAAATGGTAAATTGTTTTTTTTACAACTGTAAGCTTTGGACCTCACCCTTTTACCTCCTTGTACGACAAAAAAGTCCACAGGATTGGACGACATGGACGGCAGGAAGAGTTTGACTCCAAATTCCTTTTTTCTTTTCCTCCCTATTTTCCTTCCTCTCTAATATTTCTCCTAAGATTTCTAAGTATTGATTATTAGTTTATGTATTTAAGCAATGTATTTTCAAACCTTTCAAGGCAAATGAATATCAAAGATTATATTTTGAGCTCCTAACTTTTTGGTTCTATAAATATTTCCAACACTCTTTGAGGAAATAAGACACTTGACAAAGGTAATGCCAATATTGTCATAACATCATCAAACTAGGTAGGAGTAATAAAATGAAAATACCTAAAGAAGACATTGAGTGCCATGTGACATATGAGAAGAGAAATATTAGTAGGTTGGAGGATCCTATATGATCTTCAACGTGCATATTAAAAATATTCAATGATAAAAGAATGTAGAACATGCACTAGGAGGACAATCAAAGTCTAAAAGAGAGCACCATACACAAGGTAGAACATTAAATGCAATGAAAAGACATAATCTAGTATTAAAGACTGAAAGAAGGACAATATCTAAAATAATGTGCAAGTTGCAATCACAGGAGAAGCAGACCAAATACATAGCACTCCATTTTCAAGAAGGTACAAAATATTATATCAATTTGCATTTCGTAAAGGTCGAGGAGGTATAAGGTATATCAATACTAAATTTAAGCTTAGTTAATCTATTATGCTTAGGATTAATTAATTAATTGGAGATATAAGGAGGTGAATTGATGAATTACAACCTTAGATGATTTATTGAATTATTTGAAAGATTTTTGAAGTAAGGAGGATTTAATTTGAAAGTTTTTTGAAATTGCTTTATTCAAAATTCAAGCATAGAAATATTTGCAAATAATTTCACTTGGAAGAATAAGGTTTTCTACATAAAAATTGAAATATTAAATTTGCCTATAACTTTGTTTTCCCCTAAATTTCTAATTAGGGAGTTATAAGGAATTCATCACCAACATAAATTCTTAAAATTTAGAAACTATATTATTTAAAATTGAAATACATAGAAAGCACAACATAGAGTTGTTACAAAGTTGGAAAACTACATTGGAACTAGTCTCTTATTCAAATTGAAGGGACATAAGGAATCCAACTTAAAATTCTTGAAGATAGAAAA
This sequence comes from Wollemia nobilis, assembly GCA_028583015.1. Taxonomy (NCBI): domain Eukaryota; kingdom Viridiplantae; phylum Streptophyta; class Pinopsida; order Araucariales; family Araucariaceae; genus Wollemia; species Wollemia nobilis. The sequence goes on from JAQPPZ010001195.1 coordinate 2,019,659, forward strand.
TTTTATCAATTGAAATTGCATCAAAATTATCTTTAGCTTTCTATTCATAAATAGGGAGAAATAAAGTTCTTATATTGAAGTTGAACATTAGGGAGACAAAAGGGATTCAAATCAAAGGAATCCAACTTAAAATTCTTGAAGATAGAAAAGTTTATCAATTGAAATTGCATCAAAATTATCTTTAGCTTTCTATTCATAAATAGGGAGAAATAAAGTGCTTATATTGAAGTTGAACATTAGGGAGACAAAAGGGATTCAACTCAAAGGAAAACTTAGAAAGCTAAGTATTTTACCAAAGCTATTTTACATTCAAATTACTAAGGAGATAAAAGGTATTCTACCTAGATATTTGACTATTGTTTGATTATTCTTCGAACATTAGGAAAACAATATATACTACAAGATTGAAGAATTGAAAGTGAGTATTTAATAATATATTCAACTTAAAATTTATAAGTTGAAGAGATTGGGAGACAAGGAATACAACATCAAAACTATTTTTTAAAGATTATAATGGATAAGTTAACAAGAGGTATATATCATCACAAGATCTACTATCAAAATCCATACAATATTCCATATCAAAAATGTAAAATTACTTCAAGCACAAATAATTCTACAAGTCAAAATGAAAAAGACATTTGGTTTATTGATTCTGGTGCAAGTCATCACATGATAGGAAATTTACAATGGTTTTATTATCTTAAAGTCACTAACAATCTTAGGTTAAAAATTGCAGATGGCAAAACCTATCTTATACATGGATATGGGTGTGTAACACATAGTACATCATTTTCAAATATTTTTTTACATGATGTAATGTATGTTCCTGGATTAACATCAAATCTTATTTCAATAGCCAAATTGGTAGAGAAAAAAAGGATGGTCAATTTTAAATATATAAATGGAGTCAATAAGTATTTCATCATAAATCAAATGAGATAGAAGCTACAAGATCAATCTACAATGATATATATGATCTATATCCAATTGAGTTTTCACATGATACTATTGTAGTTCAAAATAACAATAATGGTTTTTTGAGGGACAAATTGCAGGAAATGAAAAACCTATATATCATAAAATTCGATACAAAAATAGAAGAATAAAAAAGAGAAATATGAGAGGACAAAAATACTTTGGACTACTTGGCCATATATAAATTAAAAAAGGAAGAATAAATTGATCCAGTTTAAGAACATTTGAAATATGAAGATCCATATTGAAGACTAAAGTCTTTAATAATCAAATAATGTAATATAGGGGAATGTTAAAATATATTACATTATTTGGTACATGCTAATGTACCACCTTGGGTACATATTTAGATTAGGAGTGTGTCTTAGATTAGGGTTTGAATATTTACTTTATGCAATGTAATAAATGCACAAGTATTGTTAGAATGTGCAAAGTACTTGATGATGTAAATGTGCATGTTGTCCATGTGTACATGAGTCCATAGAATAGGAATATGAAGAGTCATAGGTATGTGGAAGACCAAGAGTTACATATCATTATATATAGACATTTGATAGATAATAAATACAAGAGTTAAGGTAGATAGCATAAGATAAAGGAGTTATAGATGATATGCTAGACACAATGTAGAGCATGTAAGAAATATGGAGTGTTTGAGAACTCCATTTTTTTATCATTGTACTATTTTTGTGAGCCTTAATTAATGGTAGTTTTATGAGTAGTTACAAAATTTTCTTATGAGTTTTACATGCTTAGTATATTGCCATTATCATATATTTAATATTGCATGCTTATTTTATATCTTGTGGTTGATTTCTCATTAAGTATCTAGAATCAAAATCTAACATCATGGAATTTGATAGATCTCATCTACTTGGATTCAAATAATCTTACTAGATAAGAATTTTATGAATCTTTGTCAAATTTTTTAATAACAACCATTTGAATTCTATTTGTGCATGGCCTTTGCACATCAAATTCCATATAGTTTAGTTAAATGTATTTTCATCTAGACATTATATTTTTTGTACTTTTCTATTTCTATAGATCCTATGCAATATTAATAAGTATTCCATATTAGAAATCAAACCTCTAGGGGCTTTATACAAGTATGAAAATAAGATAGTTTATATTTGTTACATGTAAATAAGAATGACACTAAATGAGATCAGAGGATCCTAATACATCCCCAAATTTGAATCATAATCAAAATAATTATCCCTTTTATATACTTTCAATGAGTTCTCCTTGGAGTGTCATCATTAGGTTCACTTTAATTATTTCATCCTAATATTTATTGGTTTAAATTATGTGCCAATTTTGTGATTTCTTGTTGTTGATTTTTAAATCCTTTTTGATGTACTACTTGAACAAAATATTTTATCATCTTTAAAACTTGTTGTAGATAATGGATTGGGTAAGTATATCTAATTGCAATAAAAGATATATATCCCATCCTAACAAATATATTTTCTATATCATTATAATTTGATAAATTACTACTTCATAGATTAGATGGTGTGATCATGGTGTCCCTTCTTTGCTTTCAATGTTATGGGTATTTGTTAGGATCCCATCCTAACATTATTATGTAATGAACCCTTTCCAATGTAATATACCTATTATAATGATTTTTGTAAAGCTATGTGGCACTTGAGGTGCATAGACAAGTGGGGCCATTTCATGTAACTATTATAAATAATGTAATTGTTTGTTTGGTAGAATATTCTAGCTTGGGTGGAACTTTGCATGTAAGCCAACTCTTGAGCGTTAGATTAGGGTTGCATGAAATGTATCTTTAAAAGAAAAGGGGACATAAAGAAATGTATATTTTTGCATATTGAATCAAAGCATTGATTATATATTATGATTTACGAGATTAATATATATTTTTGCATTTACATTTTGTATTGCAATATTCTAGTCTTTCATTAATTACTAATTTTATTGCAATATTTATGTGGGTGTTCTTATTTTAAATAGAATGTTCCTAACAAGTGGTATCATAGTACTTTATAGGCCCATTCTTCATTGTGATTATGATAGTTCTTTTTATGTTAAAGTTATAATATATTACATTATTTGATTATGTAATATATTCACTAGAATAGGAGATTACTTTAGGGGAAAGTTAGCTAGTGACTTTAAGCAATGTAATAAATGTGCAAGTATGAATGTGCAAGTTGTGATATGCAAGGTGTCCCCTTATATAGCTAGGTAGAGTGTTAGCCAAGGAATATATCTTCCTATATAAATATCGTCACAAATCCATTCGAACATATCACTTAATTATCATAATAAGATATTGTATAGCTCTTCTTTCTATTTTTTCTCTTGATATGATGGAATGGTGCTAAAACCACCAGTGTTATCAAAGCCACAATGAATCTAGAGAGGAATAGAGAAAGCTACCATTACTACTATTGGGATGAGCCTTTGAAAAATAAATCTGCCTTGTGTGTTATCCTTGAAAATGCTACTAGTAGAGAGGTTAAAAAAAGAAGAAGGCCCTATAAGCCTTGTTGCAAGACTCAAGGAGAGAATTCAAAGAATATTTTGTGATAAATAAAATACTGGTGATCTTATTTGTTGATTGAAGACTATCAAGGAGAATCTTCTAATAGTGAAAGAATTGGGACAATTATCACCATCCAACAACAAGCCCAAAAAGGAAGACTACTGGATTCTACAAAAAAATACTAGAAAGGTTCATAGCTACAAGCAACCTCCATTCTAGATAGAAACTTGGTGAATCAAATCATCAAGATATTCATCATATTTAAAGAACAACAAATGTAAGCAACTTAAGGTGCAAAGGCTTAATTAATTGAAAATTTATTCAAATTACTACTTAGATTCATTGAGAATCTTATTAAGATTCAAAAATTGCAAAATAAAGGGTTGCATATTGAGTCTTTGAAAGGAGTGTAGAAGATAGTTTCTGTTAAAGGTTATTACCTATACATTAAAAGAAGTCAAATACATTCTTCCTAACATATACTTACAAAAAAGGGATTATAGTAAGTTGTAGTAAATTAGTGCATATTTCAACCTACTTTGAGAGTCTATTTATAGGAGTAATAAGGCACAAAACTAGCACAAAATATGTAGCATCTCATGGGAAAAGGAAGCCACCATTAAACTCCTTGAAGGAAGCCTCAAATTGAGACTTGGTGAGTCTCAAGATTCAAGGAAAATATAAGGTTTTCATTTAAGTGTAAATTACAGAAATCCTTACGTTAAAATCAATATTAGCTTGGATTAACTCTCATTTAATTATCCAAGGAAGACGAGAGCTACCTCATTAAAAAAATGATTTAAAAAAGATCCTTTATATTGGTGCAAATTTAACTATTACAAAACACCTCTTTTGTTCCTTTAAAAGGACAAAAGTATTTCTCTTTACAGGTCTTAGTACAACCATAATATTCAATAGGTTGTAGGGTAGAGTTTGAGCAGGAGGAATGTGCCACTAAAGAGCTCATACTTTGCATAAATTAAAGTGTTTAAAAACACCATTTCTCCACATCCAATCTAGCCCTATAAGCAAGCGTGTCACCTACAATATTGGAGCCATTACAAGAGGTTATTATCATCTGAAATTACATGGATAAAGGATGACATACAGAAGGAGATCATCTATGTTAAATAAAACTATCAAGCTAAGAACAAGGGGCTATTACAAAAGCTAAAAAACAACACCATCAATAAACTATTGTAAATGGTACACAAAAAAAATACTACAAGCATCAAGGTATAAATGAAATAGTGCTATACCCAAGTTCATTACTTGGAGAGAATGACCACCAAAAGGAAGCACAAGAAGCTGCTACATGACCACAATTAGGAGCACCATAGAACCGTGGAGTATTACAGTTGGAGCCACCCATTATCCTCATCAAGAAAACATGCAAAAGGAGAAGAGAAACCATTTGCATTCCAATAAATATAGCAAGATCATGAACAATACAAAGATATAGACAAATATAGGGTTACAACGCTCATCCTTGGAGCATTAGAAAAAAGGCTTACATGCACAAGCCTTGAGTGCCACTTGGCACAAGAGTTTTAAGAACTCTAACATTCATGAATAATCTAATGCTCACCTAAAAAGGAGTTGCAAACCTTTGGAAGGTTACCACCAAACTTATCATTGCATAAAGGTACATTAAAATATCAACATTTATTTAATAACACTCAAGTGATACCTGTCCACAATCCACAAGGAAACAATCCTATTTAAGGTACCCATTTTGGAGAAGGAGATAGAATGAGGTCAAAGGGAAGTTAAGCATTAAAGGATGTGGATCACAATTGTAAGGAGGAGGCTAATTCAATATTATGCACCATTCAAAGTTGTAAGCCTACATTAAAGCGGTTATCATAGATTAGCCATACCAACAGTCCATTTTGGAGGATATTCGATGCAAGACAAGCATTCATTAAGGAGAAAATTGTAACACCAAAACAACACCAATCCGATTATGTGACTGCAAACACTAATCACATTGGCACACACAGCCCCAAGGGCAGCCCCAAGAGGTTAAACAGTGGTCCTAACTACTCTCATAGTAGTTTTGGAAGGTCAAAAATCAATTTTGCACCTTTAGGCACTTTGCTCAATATCCGTCCCACCCAGGGATGAATTCAAACTGGAATTCGCCCCATCCTGGGATGAATTCCAAATTTGCTCCAGGGTGGGGTGAATTGCAGGTTTGACGAGCAAAAAGTCAAATCTTGACAAATGGTAGCTCGGATCCACCACCTAACACCTCCTTCAGTTCATGGGAGCATGGGTGAGCATTTTTTAGCATTAGAGGCTGTTACAGGGGCAGTAATAAAGCCCCTAATCAGGGAGGAATCTTCCATCCCTTGGAAGGGCATGGCTGCCATGTGGCGCTTCTATATGCTCATCCCAAGAGACCTCCAGGTCTATAAATTCATGAGTTTCCTCATCCCAAAATATACAGAGTAAGAGCAATTTGGAGCAACGAAGTGTTGCCATTTTATTTCCCCATACATCCTTGTGCGATTTGTGCCTTCTACATCCTTGATCTCTTTTAGAGAGGAGGTCATTGGGTGACTATTGGAAGGTCGAATATTGAGCCCAAAACCCGACATTTTGCCATAGAATACCACCCAATTTTTTGACAACACCTTGTAAGATATTTTGGACCCATCCCAAGTGGATTGGTGTTGAAATCAGGCCCCAGACGGTGGGTGGCCCGCCCGGGCGCCCCCACACTGTTGTAGGCCTAATCGTCCCTTTTAGGAACGATTGGGAATTTGTGGCAGATTTTCCTTTCTACCATTTTCATTTTTTGCATTCAATTCTATGATTCTTAGATAGGTTGTAATTAAAATTTCATCTTGTTTTGAAGAATTTTGATCGTGTTTCTATATTCATTTGCTTTTACTAACTTGCAGGTAGCATCATCATATTATTGTTGACAAAGGTCAAATTGGGAAAATCTGACCATCTGGGTCTTCCCAAAATGCCCCCAATTAGCTAACCCCAAGTTTGCATGTCCTTTGGATCTCTCTAGGCCAAACATTTGGGATAGTACCTTTTCAGCATTTTGTTACAGGTGAATTCGTCCTGCCCCGAAACGAATTCAAATCAGTGAGGAATTTCCTAACTGTTCTTTTTTTAGTGCCCTCATGGTGATTCCTTGATGCCCATGTCAAATTTTTAGAGCATTTGGATTCATTTTAGTCATAGTTTAATTCATTTTTCTCATCCATTTATCGTAGGCTTGGGGATTGCATGCTTTGTTTTATCCACAGGTGCTATTGATTATATTTTGTTTCTTTGAACGTAGGATCAGAACATCAGAGGAGCAGCAAGGAATCAACATTCACAAACACAAGTTGCGGTGACATTTTGGTCCGCCCATCTTACATGTGTGCACACGGAAGAAGGAAGGCTATCCATGGATGTAACCAAGAGACAGATTTAACGTTCCTCGCCCCTGAAAAGGGAGGATGCGAATTGTAACCAAGTTGTGAAATACATCAATAAAAGAGAAGGGCTATTATTTCATTTGGGTTTCAGTTCATGCTTTCTCCATTTCATGCATTTTTAATTCGTAGGATTCAGTGTTAAGCTTAGTTTCATTTTTTTGCATCGTGCTTGGAGTCTTTCCTTTCTTGTTTCCGTATCCTCGTGCTTTCAGTGGCAATCACGGTGGGACCTTGTAATTTATTTCTAATATTAGGGATTTGATACAAACTTGTTTGTTTTTTTGCTTGCAGGTGCCGAGTTTCACATGTTGACTGCTATTCGTTCCATCAGGAGGTAGATACAGAGCTATAATTCGTCTTACCTAGGGACGAATGGGAATTCGCCCCACCCTGTGACGAATACAGTTCTGTAATTCATTCTCCCTTGGGATGAATTTTTGTCTATGTAGTATTCGGGCAAAAACTCAAAACCGATAGATTTGGGCAAAGACGAGGTAAGGATTTTGAATTTTTCTTGTCTATTTTTGTCTTCAATTTTTCTGTTTTAGGGTACTTGCTTGCTCAGGGAAAGTAGTTTTCCTTTACCACTTGTTTGTTTCCATTTTGCAAAATAAAAAGAACCCCATGCACCACGTGGCAAATTAAAACCAAGGCGCTGGTCGTAAAACCCCAACCCTTGATCAAGACCAACGATGGATTTCATCACCACCTTGGCTTGAATTTTGCATCCATTACCCCGATCGCAACTGTTGCTAGACGTAAATCTTGACGAAAGCTGATCGAGTGTAGCTGGGGTGATTCCCAGTGCACGAGGATAAGTCTTCTATGGTAGGTGTCATAAACAGGGCGATTCCCCTTCCGTACCACTTACTTTCCACGTACCATTTGCTCTCACATACCTATAGTTTCCCTCATGTAAGGGCGGGTATATAGAGAGGTTGGTATATCGGCCTGGCAATGGTATATCGAAGGGGCGACCATCTATGGGAGTCATAAGAGCCATCATTTTGCATTTAAACATTCTTTACAAAAACCTTCAAAAAAAAACAAAAAAAACAAAAACAAAAAACAAAAATAAAAAACACACTAAACTAGGTCTAGGACACACTTTCAATATTTAAACGAGATAATCACTGCTTGTGTGTGTATGATCTTTTTTGTTTAAGTGTAGCATAAAAAAATCATAAAAAGAGATAAAAATCTACATAGCTTGTAGGAAAGCACCACCATGGTGTACACACGTAGCCAAGCCCAATCAAGGGCGAAAGTTGCAAAAAGTGTACAAGGGGGCACAAGTCGCCTCCGCTATAGCCCTAAGGACTTAGTCATACCGCCTTGGTGGCTTGACCCGCAAGAGAGTCTGCATCCTTCCATGTCAATATGGAATTACAGGGACACCCTTTTGAGGGACACGCCCGTCCATCATAGACCCTTTTGGGAAGAGTCCTTACATGTGGCACTCAACATAGATAAAAAGGCTCCCTTAGAAGCTCGATATGAGTGGCCACCATGCGATGAAGTGCTACAGCGACATAGTTTCCATGAGGAGAGGCCACATGATGATAGCATCCCTCCTTTGCCCCCAATCATTGTTAGAACCAATAAACAAAATCCAGGGCATGAGGCCCTTCAAGTAGGGTGATCTAACTCTGCTTGCCCCTTTCACACATATGAAAGGGAGCATGATAAAGATGATTACATTCCTCAAGAATAATATACAGTGCGAGGGCCATGTGCTTCTGCACCAACTAGATACCATGATCACCCACTGAGGCCAGAGCCTCGGGTAAATGCTGCCAACCTTGACAGAGGGAAGTAGCCTATTGAGATCTTGGATCATTGGGACCAAGGTAAGTGCATAGGAGAGACATCCAGGCCTCCTAGGCTTAGGATGGTGGAAAAAATTGACCTGGAAGTCGCTAGACATGCCACCTACCAAGCGTAGATCATGTGGCTTGAGCAAGACCAGCAGCAACTAGAGCATCTATATCACCTTAGAAAAGAGTGCATTAGGCACCAAACATATGAGCTGCTCCATAACCCAGTGCCTAAGAGGGTCCCAACCCCGTGCACCCAAAGGGTGGAACCATATGAGAGGCGCAACCCCTTGGTGCAAGATAGGTCTCTGCGACCTTACCAAGTGCTGCCTTCGAGACCTCCTAGACCTGAGTGGGAGGCCACTCCTCATAACAACGATGGGTACCCTCTACGGGGACCCACCCAGGGTCATAGGTCTCGTCTAGAGACTCCTTAGGAAGCTTACAAGGAGTATGAGCAAGAAGAAGACCGGGCCAAAACACCCTACCTAGGCGAAGGAGTTGCCATCTGGCCACCCCTTCAAAGGCCTCAAGTCTCCCACAACCCACAACGGGAGCAAACTAAAGAGGAAGAAATCAAATCCTTAGATGCATATAAAGCGTTGCTAGAGCATTTGGATTCTGTGGAGACCAAAACCTCTGGGCCCCAAAAGCCCACTTTATGCCAACTCCATAGTCATCCTATGCATTCATCCGTGCCAGCACCCCCTTACCCTGAAAACTTTAAGCTACCTCAGTTGGCAACCTTTACAGGTGAGGAGGATGCTCAAGAGCATGTGACGAGGTTTTTGATCCAATGCTTCGACATTTAGGACAATGATGCTTTGTTATTAAGAACATTTATAACCACATTCGTAGGCCCTGCCTTGGATTGGTTTACTCAGTTACCAAAGCACAACATTAACAACTTAGATCAGTTAGTGGATGCGTTCCTCGAATGCTTCACCTTCAATACCAAGAAGAAGGTGTCACTGAGTGACTTAGCCAGCCTCAGGCAGTATGAGGAGGAGACCATGGTGGCCTATGGGAATTCATGGAGGACATTTCTTTTGAAGATGCCCTACCTCCCTCCTATGTCCGACCTCACTCAGATGTTCTCCAAGAGTTGTCTGAGATCGATCTCTATGCTATTGCAGCTGCAACAATATGCCACCTTAGAAGAATCTCTGGTGCAAGCCAGGATCATAGAAGAGATCAAAATACAGGATGGTGAGATAGCCAAACCTAAGAAAAAAGAGTGGACTAAAAACACCAAAGCTACCACACAAAAAAAACCCACTGCGGTTAACCAAGTTGCTATCAATGTCCCTAAACCTGCACAAGCAACACAGCCTCAAAAGGCTAACTATCAGGCAGTGCCTCCTAACAACTATGACAGAGAAAATTAGAGGCAATAACAGGGTCAGCAGCGTCGCCCTAGGCGACAATTCACACCCTACACAGAGTCCAGGGACTCCTTGTTTGACCGCATGTTAGTGGCAAACCTAATCAACCTGCTAAAGGTTCAGACCATAGATCCTAATGCGCCAAAGCCTAAGGGGTATAGAGAGGACTTGTACTGCAGGTTCCATAGGCGATAGGGACATGACCTAAATGCCTGTTGGAAATTTAAGGGCTTGGTGCAAGACCTGATTGATAATAAGACACTAGCGATGGATAATCCCGTCGCACCAAGCAATCAACAAATGGAGGTCTTCAAAGACCCCTTGCCTGCTCATGCTTCGTAGGCAAAGACCCTACAAGTTAATGAGGTCACATAGAACTGCCCCATGTAGGGATATGTAGGGATGATCAGTATAGTGACTCGAAATAGGAGGTATCCGAGCACGAATGCTCCTACGACAGCGATAGGAGAGGTGCCAACAACTTCGCAACAACATCACCTTGTACAACCTCCTACACTTAAGTCGATGGCCACACTTCGGACCAAACTAACTCAGAGTTTGAGGACCACATTGGCTAGGCTCTCCATATACGAGGTTATACAACAATCTACACCCCATCGAGAAGCTCTAATGGAGATTTTGAAAGCCATCGAGTTGCAACCCCACGAGACAAATTCTTTTAACAACTTCATGGGACATGTAAAAAGATGCACTAAGCTGGTCATCACATTTTGAGAAGATGAATTGAGATCAGTGACTGATGACATGGCGGATCCACCCCTGCATGTTATCGCACGGGTCAACGGGATCCCATACAAGAGGGTGTTGATAGACACTGGCTCATCCAACAACATCATCACAAATGTGGCTCTCAAACATCTGAAGTTGCCCGCATCTCACATCACAACTTCCACCTACACTCTGTGAGCATTCAATGATGTAATATGCTCGACAATCGACACAATAGTCCAACAAATCCAAGTGGGAAAAAAGACCATACCCACATTGTGCCACATATTAGAGGGTGAGATGGCCTACAACATCTTGCTGGGCTGGTCGTGGATCAGGAATATGAAGTGTGTCCCTTCAATAGCTCACCAATGTTTAAAGTATACATTTAAAAGGGAGGTGCATGTAGTCCCAGCAGATTTGGAACCCTTCAAGTATTGTAATGCGGTGCAGCTAATGCCGCAATCGAACCTTCCATCAACGCATTTGGATATCCAATTAAATCCATCTAAACAAGGTCTGATTTCGTAGGCATCCCCGTTAACAAGTTCTTCAAAATCCCAGTCGGGTTCATCTTCATCATCTGGTCCTCCACCAACGACACCATCTTTGGGGGCCAAATAGAAAGACAAAGGGAAGGAACCCCTGGAAGAGGCAAAACCTTTGGAAGAGACACTGCCATCAATATCAACTATCTCTACTGTAGAGTAGGGTTCTTTGCCAACCAAGATACCAAATGCCATATGACAAGTCAGGAGTAGGGTTCAACCACCCCCTACCCTTGGACATCTTGGTGGAGAACATGCAAGGCCTAGGGATAGGCAACAAGGGGGGATTGGCATCAGATCCATATGCCAACCCTAACACCGCATATACATTGAGGGATTATCTCCCATTGACGGCAATCAACCTTGTTGGCTCTAGTAATCCCTTCCCTTGGCTCGAGAGAGGAGAAAGCTCGAGAGCTCATTTTCAATGTGGGTCTAGACAATGTCAATAAGGGTCCTCGAAGGATGAGTCGGAGTATGAACCAGCATCGTATGACCCCTTCGAATCAGATAGCGATCACTCTCAAGTGATCCCCCTGGATGATTATCAAGAAATCCTCTTGACAATGTTCCCCCTGGGTGATTATCAAGAAATCCTCTTGACAATGTTCCCCCTGGATGCTCCCATCGAGCAAATTTTGCTCCAAGAAAATTGAGTTCCCCCGTAAAGAGCAGAACAACCTAGGTGGGGCCAGATCAAATTGCTTGAGTAGGACAAGCCTATAATGCCTCAGATAGTTTCCAGAGCCAACGAGGGCTTTTGGATCTCTGATAGTGATTACAAAGATGAGACAAAAATGGCATATCTTAATCACATGCAACAGATGCAGCATCGGCACCCCTTGGATATTAACAAAATATTCAAACAATTAAACATAGTGCTAGGGCATGAGTGGTACGTAGACCTAGTGCGGTGGGACCAAGTGTTGGATCCACTACTCTAGGCATACAAAGAGCACCTTCCACCCAGAGACCCTATAGTGACATCAGTGTCGAGGGTAGACCCTGTCTTCCTATCCACACATAGGGCCGATCCATTCGTGCCCGTCCCTCTAGAGCCAGATCTAGAGCATAGGGAGCATCTAGGATGTCTGAGTAACCACACCCACAATAATGGAGACCAAAATCATTTCATCAACATGATCTCCATTGACTTAACCGCCCCCATCCACAATTTGGCTGATCCAGCACAGTCATTGTATCTAGACATAGATGCCATAGACTGAGATCGTGTCAATTCCCCTCCATCCCCATCCGAGTACTGGCCTTTCGGTGAAATGCTCCATTTTACCCCTAGGCCAACCCAGGATATTTGCCATGCTGAAGAAGGACCCAAGGTTCCTAACAATGATCTAAACTCAGCAAATGATTTCTCCAATGCACCAAAAATAATGTATAATATGAAGCCTTGCTCATAGGTCTTCAGACAACAATCACCATGAACATTAAATTATTGAATATATTTGGTGATTCGCTGCTAATTGTTAATCAAGTCAAAGGGGTATTCCCATGCAAATGCCTAGTCTTGCAGGCCTACAAATCCCTTGTGGACAAATTATTGGCAAAGCTTGAATGGTACGACATCGAGGCCCTCCCTCGATCATCAAATCATTTTTCAGACACTATGGCCTCCTTAGGGTCACTAATCCCGCAAGACCTTTCTGGTGATATGACAACCATTCAAGTCAAAACACTATCGCAATATGCAATGGAGCGTGCAAGCTTTGATTTAATGCCAAGAATCCACTTGATCCAGATTAATCCATCCATGAAAAGGTTCTCTCAAATCCACGATCATCTAAAACATGCCAACTAGGGGTCCTTGTTCTCCCCTACTCCCCTTAATAGCAACACAATACTATTCTTACAAGTTCTCTCCCGCTCAGCTTTTGCTAGGGATGAACTTCAAGAGGGACTAGCTATTCATACCATTGAGGCTTCTGATCAGTAGGATTGGTATTCCCCCATAAGGGACTACCTCAAGTTAGGTAACCTCCCACTTGGATTGACGCATGTTGCAAAATGTGCATTCAAGCAAAAAGTGGCAAAACATGTCTTGTTAGGAGATATTTTGTACCATCGTAGCTATGAAGGGATCCTCCTTCGTTGCTTGGACCAGCAAGAGTCCACTTGGGTGATCGCCCAAGCGCACGATGGTACATGTGGTGGCCACTTCAGCGGTATGGCCATCGCAAAGTGCATTCCTCGCATGGGCTATTATTGGCCATCTTTAGAGCGAGATTGTTGCACATATGTCAGGAAGTGCATGAAGTGTCAACACCATGCTAATTTGACACACATACCTTCCTAGGCCTTGCAGCTGATCTAATCAGCTTGGCATTTTTCATAGTGGGGCCTAGATCTAATCGAAAAGATCTCCCCTGCATCGTCAGGTCATCACACATTTATCATCACGGCCACAGAGTACTTCACCAAGTGGGTGGAAGCGGTTCTGCTAACCTCTACGACTAGACCCCGCATTGTGGAGTTCATTTTGCATAACATCATATGTCATTTTGGTATTCCATCCAAGATAGTCTCGGATAATGGGACGTCATTCAAGAACAAAGATGTGTGTGCTTTGACCACAAAGTACAAAATTCATGATAGTTTTTTGACCCCTTATTATCCGCAAGCAAATGGGTAAGCAGAGGCGTAAAAAAAATGCTAGTTGCCATCCTTAAAAAGATAGTCGCAGACAATCATAAGGATTGGCACATTCAAATCCCACTTGCCCTGTGGGCCTATCACACTAGCATTCGAACACCCACTAGGGCAACTCCATTTTCGCTTGTGTATGGCTCTGAGGCAATCATGCCTCTCAAGTTGGAAATTCCTTCCCTGCGCATATCAATGCACGAGTTCATCGATGATGACACTGCGTGGCAGGCTCGGTTATACCAGCTTACGTTTCTTGATGAACGACATGTTAACACCCTCGAGCATTTATGTATCTATCAAGAGCGACTTAAGAAAGCATACAACATGAAAGTTCACCTAAGGGACTTTCAGGTTGGTGACTTGGTCTTGAAAGAAACCAACAAAACTCTAGTCTACCATCCCATTTAAGGGACAAATTCATGGCAAACTGGTTAGGTTCCTATGTAATTGATATCAAAATAGGACCTGGAACATACCGGCTAACCTCTATTGAGGGAATCAAGGAACTAGAGCCCTTGAACATCAGTCATTTGTGGCCATTCCATGTTTAGAAGAGCCATAGCCCAAATGCTCCAAGGATTTCCCTAGTCGCTTGGTCAATCCCCAAAATGCTCCAAGGATTTCCGTAATCGCTTGGTCAATCCCCAAAATGCTCCAAGGATTCCACCAATCGCTTGGTCAACCCAAATGCTCCAAGGATTTTCGTAATCGCTTGGTCAATCCCCAAAACTCTCCAAGGATTCCACCAATTGCTTGGTCAACCCAAATGCTCCAAGGATTTCCACAATAACTTGGTCAATCCCCAAAATGCTCCAAGGATTCCCGTAATCGCTTGGTCAAAAACAAGAAAATTCAAAAACAATAAAATCATCAAAAATAACAAAATTTGTATCTCATTTCCATACATGCTCAAAATCGTCACAAAAATAAAGAGCTCTATTTTGTATATCATCTTCATATTCACACAAATCAATCCATCAAAAACACAAAAACATATAGCTGCATTACGCATCGTACCCACACATTGCATATTTGTGGTCCTAAAGGTCAAAGCGCCATAGACTGTCAATACTTGGCAAAACCATCATCTTCTACATTTTTCTGCTTTATCAATAGCTCATCGCCTATAACCGCCATTCACGTTATTCTCCCACATCATAGTCAGTTGTTTTCTCATGTATCAAGATTTTCGTCATTCAGTCGTCATTAGATTTCTAGCCACGTACCATACCAAGTCAAACAAATTTTACGCAGGTAGAATTACACTTGGATCACACCTTGTTACGTAGCATCCTAGCACAAATTAAAACACATAAAAAATTCCCAAGTTGTGTGAACAAAAGATGAAACCTGCAAAGCAATCCAGGTCACCATAAGCAAAATGGTCATCTTGCTCATCCCCCTATGCGAATGACCCCAAGAATGCTGAGAGTTTGCAAAAGGACAAGCATCCTCCCTACCCAATTCCCCAAGAATCCCAAGTTCTCAAAAGTTACAAAACATCAACAATTTGCAAACGTCAAAACTCAAAAAAAAAAAAAAAAAAATTGACATCACAACCAAAGTGCATACCTCAAGAAAAGCACATAAAATAGTGATTCTCATCACTCCATATCCTAATCCCTTGCTCAAAAGAAAAATATAATACAAAAATAAATAGTGATTTTTATCACTCCAAAGGAGCAAGTATCCCAATACAATTGAAGAAAATAAGGGAGTCGAACTTGAATCCCTGGAACTCTCAGCATTTCGATAGGTCATGAGGCAAACCTCAGTACCGGTTTGGTTGATAGCCTATCGATCACTAGTGGTAAACCTCCCGCATGATGATATATCTGTCACATTAACTTGTGCGTAGACCAATGTTTGCATGTGGATGAGCTAGCTTATGGTATCCTACGTTAGCACCACAGATTAATCTAACTAAACACAACAAATTAGTTAGTGGAGCTAATCATGTGATCCTCAGTACAGGTTTGGTTGACATCCTATCTGGAACTGGCAGTATCCTAACCAACACCACATAAATGAACTCAATTGCACACACAGGGATGTGAAATAACTTGGTCAAAGACAAGTCCGATTCATACCTTGGTCAAAAGTCTTGTGAGATAAAGTACAGTCGTGGCTAGTTAGTTAAAACCTCTGAGTCTCAGAAAACCTTAACTACATTTGAAACCAACTTGCTATATTTTATTCTCGCCATACCAAAAAAAAAAAAAAAAAACATGTATACATAAAAAGCTATTCACCACAGCCATCGCCTAGGACAAAAAGCCATAAAGTTCTAAACAGTCTATGGTGCGACTACCAAACATCACAAATTCAATCCATCCATTCCATTTGCATATCATATAAATTAGAAACATTTGCATTCATCACTATAACTTAACATGCATACATCCATATTCATCAATCATCATGCATAAAATCAAATCATCACATGCGCATAAACAAAATAAAGTCATCTATAGATATCATCAAAAATGCCCACAGGCTACAAAGAGCTAGTCCTCTGACCCCGCAACAAAATCCAAAATCTCGAAACCCCCAAGCCTAAGGCGTCGGCTACCATGATCATGCAATATCGGTGTGACGGGAACTACCCCCCGTGGTGTGGGACATATGGGACCCCTCAGGGCGGCTACTGCTAGCCCCTACATCACGCCTGCTACCACCTCCCTCATCCAATCACCTATGATGAGATGATGTTGACTTCTCAGTACCACTGTCCCTCATTCGATACGAAGAGCCACCTCTAGGGGGCTCAGGTAACCACCCACCGAGGCGGATAATCTCTCCCTCCAAATCCATCTAATGCTGAGACCAATCTGTCTCCCACCGCAACAAATCTACCTCTCATCGATGGTAGTAAGCTACTGCATCATCGTGTTGCGCTAGCTATGTCCATAGGAGATCCCTCTCTTATGCAACACTAGTGTCCTCATCCCCCCGATGATGTGCAACAAATGCGCTATCCCGCTCTACCAGCTGATTTCATAGGATATCCCTCTCTTGTAGAGCCTCCCCTAACTCCTCATATCACCTCTGTAGTAGCTCTGTCAATCATGCATTCTCAGCGTGCACCCCTACCTCTGTGTCCTCTGCCATGACCTGATGCATAGGCGCCTCTGGAACAATAGCCTACTTTGGCTCCCATTACTCTGGGACATCCTGCATCTTCAGCTGATCTAGAGCCCCAAAATCCATGCCCAAGTCCTCCACCTCCACCATGTTTGCCTCCTTGAGCAGAGCTCCCCAATCATCTCCTGGTGCCTCGACACCCTCCCCGCCTGCTGCTACTGCCTTCATGCCTCCCAGTGGCCCCTCTCCCTACCATCATCGTAGAGTCCACCACTGATCATACTTTGCAGTAGTCTCGACATCATCCACATCTGGGATGTCGATCACTGCATTCGAATCCTTGCCTAGTGGCACGATGATCGACCGATCTAGAGTCCTCTCGTCCCCCCAACGCCGATAGACCATGGGCTCACTAGGCAACCCCTGGCACACCCCAAACTATCATGTCACCCGGCTATATAGGAAGAACTCTTGCTCGGTCCCATGCCACCCAATCAGCCATCGCTCCCTACATACCTACCGAAGCCACTCTCTAGCCTTAGGCCAGGCTGGACAGTCTCGATAGGGGCGCTAGAACACCTCCCCTAGAGCAAGTCGAGCGAAGGCATCAACATAGTGCCCTATAGCACCTGCCCACCGCCGACTCTGTCCCTGCTCCTCAGACCGCCGCCACAGAGCCGCATACCCTATATCCTTATCTGTCATCTCCACCCACGTCGTCCATGGTAACCCCCCTGGCCTCTCCATCGCTATGTGCTGCCAACCCCAGCTCTATAGAAAATAGTTACAACTGATCCCCTTCCCCATAGAGCTATGCCAGCAACGTTTGTCCCCATATCAGGACCAAAGGCTCCTGCATCGAACACTCCACCAGTCGACAAACCACATCCAATAGGTTCCATGGGAACCTTGCACCTGACGAGTCAGGTAGCAGCATGTTGGAAATGAGGCCCATAAGCAATGCGTGCCTCACTCCCAACACCCCTATCTCAAACCACCATCGAACCAAAATCTTGCACATCTGGTAGTCAATCTCTACCCTCTCCACTGGACCATCCACCCCCAACTCCTCCTCGTGCCTGAAGCAGCGTGTCAGCACCGCTGTTCGCTGATCCCACGATGTCGTCCTGATCGGTAATCTGTCTATTGAATCCTAAGAATCTGATAGACATCTTCCAAAGTGACTATCATCTCCCCTGTTGGGAGATGGAAAGTATTAGTCCGGGGATCCCACAAGTTGATCAAGGCCGTCAGGTAGGCCCGATCCCCAATCACTGGCTCCAGTCGAGTCACCTGCTTGAGCCCAAGGGTGTCAAGCCACTCCCAGTCAGACACATCTAGCGCCTCTTGCGCTTCAGCAAAAATAGTCGACACGCGATATCGGCTCTTCACAACCTGCAACATACAACAAAATAAGCACATTAGAATCATGAAAAATAGTGTACAGATACAAACAACATAAACGCAAAACAAAATTTAATTTGTCAACCTAGGGTTTTATACTCTTGAAATTGATAAATTAACACAAACACAAAAAAACTCAGAAATAACAAAATTTAATTTGTCAACCTAGGGTTTTATACTCTCAAATTGATAAATTTGAACAAAAAAACTATAATACAAGAAAATAATAAAGAGGGAGTTCAATTACTGGTATCACTTTGGCTCCGCCGCTCGATCCAGTTCGTGCAATCATGGTGGTGGAAAAATTTGATAGCGCTTTGCTTCACAGAATTGACCTCCTCCTCCTCAGAGCTCCAAATCGCCAGAAAAAACAAGTGCAAATGAGCCCAAAACCTAGTTTTGGCCTTTAAATAGGCTTTTTGAGCCTATAATCGTTCCTCCCTAGAATGAGCACTCTAGTTAGTGCTCGTTCCACCCTGGAATGAATACTACATAGGAATTTGTCCCACCCTAGAACAAATTTAGCACATAAATTTCAAAAACAGTAAATAAATGCACAAAAATGCACCAAAAACAGCAATAAACTTGTCCAATGAGAGTGCTTTTCCACTTGACATTTCGGGCATGAAAAAAATATTTTGAGGTCACAAATCCTCACTATCCTACTCTCTAAGAAGGCTACCATAGCAAGACCACTCCACGGGAAGACGGATCTTCGAGAATTTCATCCCCAAACGACATCACCAAAAGGGGCAAAACCCACCCAAAAATAGCAATCGAGTTTCCAAATGAAGGCGCCTTCGTGCCTGAAATTCTTGGCATCCAAAAAAGATGTCGGAGTTATAAATCGTCACCATCCTACTCCCTAAGAAGACCACCATGGCCGGACCGCTCCACGGGAAGACAAATTTTTGACAATTTCAGCTCCAAATGGCGTCGCCAAAAAGGTTAACACCCACCAAAAATAGGTCCAAATGTTATAAAACTGCACATAATTCAAAGATAAATCTCTGAAGGCACCCTTACCTAAGTCATCTTGGGTCAAGCAACTCGTCGCTTTTCTCATGTAGGTCATTCCTTCATCGATTCGTCGCTTGAGGGGGTAGTCACACTTAGTCACCAATCAAAAAATACACACCTAATAATGGAACTGGCATGCATTCGAAGAATCATTGGCAAAAACAAATCATGCCCCTGCTCGGGGCAGTAAACAAGCAATAATCACAAGCTGATCAATCACTTGGCATTCATGAATCATGAACTCAAGGTTCCCACAGACAAAAGGTTGCGCCCTTTGCCTATTCATGACTAATCAATGTCCAAGCTCAAGTAACACCTCACCGAAAAAGGTTAACACTTGAACTGAGTTCCTTTGCTCGTCAGAAGCAAGGATTCAAGAATGCATGCCCTCTTCATACTTGGGGCATCAAAAGTTGGTTAGGTTACTCAGAAACCCTAATCATTAGTGCTTTGGTTATCTATTTTTGTTCGGTGTTGTGCCTTGCACAATGCATCCCAAAAAGGGGCATCTATAGACACCAAAATAGTACCAATCCGATTATGTGACTGCAAACATTGATCACATTGACACACACAACCCCAAGGGCAGCCCCCAGAGGTTAAACAGTGGTCCTAACCACTCTCACAGCAATTTTGGAAGGTCAAAAATCAATTTGACACCTTCAGGCACTTTTCTCAATATTCGTCCCTCCCAAGGATGAATTCAAACTGGGATTCGCCCTATCCCGGGATGAATTCCAAATATGCTCTAGGGTGGGGCAAATTGCAGGTTTGATGGGAAAAAAGTCAAATCTTTACAAATGACAGCTCAGATCCACCACCTAACGCCTCCTTTAGCTCATGGGAGCATGGGTGAGCGTTTTCAAGCATTAGAGGCTGTTACAGGGGTAGTCATGAAGCCCCTAATCAGGGAGGAATCTTCCCTCCCATGGAAGGGCATGGCTGCCATGTGGTGCCTCTGCATGCTCATCCCAAGAAACCTCCAGGTCTATAAATTGATGAGTTTCCTCATCCAAAAATATACAGAGTAAGAGCAATTTGGAGCAACGAAGTGCTGCCATTTTATTTCCCCATACATCCTTGTGCGATTTGTGCCTTCTACATCCTTGATCTCTTTTAGAGAGGAGGTCATTGGGTGACTATTGGAAGGTCGAATCTTGAGCCCAAAACCCGACATTTTGCCATAGAATACCACCCAATTTGTCGACAACACCTTGTAAGAGATTTTGGACCCATCCCAAGTGGATTGGTGCCGAAATCAGGCCCCAAACGATGGGTGGCCCGCCCGGGCGCCCCCACACTGCTGCAAGCCTAATCATCCCTTTTAAGAACAATTGGGAATTTGTGGTAGATTTTTCTTTCTACCATTTTTGTTTTCTGAATTCAATTCTATGATGCTTAGATAGGTTTTCATTTAAATTTTGTCTCGTTTTGAACAATTTTGATCATGTTTCTATATTCATTCGCTTTTACTAACTTGCAGGTAGCATCATCAGATTCCTATTGATGGAGGTCAAATTGGGAAAATCCGACCATTTGGGTCTTCCCAAAATGCCCCCAATTAGCTAACCCCAAGTTTGTAGGTCTTTTGGAGCTCTCTAGGCCAAACATTTGGGACAGTACCTTTTTGGCGTTTTGTTGCAGGTGAATTCATCCCACCCCGGAGTGAATTCAAATCGATGAGGAATTTCCTAACTATTCTTTTTGTAGTGCCCTCCTGGTGATGTCCTGATGCCCCTATCAAATTTTTAGAGCATTTGGATTCATTTTAGTCATAGTTTAATTCGTTTTTCTCATCCATTTATCGTAGGCTTGGGGATTGCATGCTTTGTTTTATCTGCAGGTGCTATTGATTATCTTTTGTTTCTTTGAATGCAAGATCGAAACATTGGAGGAGTAGCAAGGAATCAACATTCGCAGACACAAGCGACGGTGACGTTTTGGTTCGCCCATCTTACATGTGGGCACACGGAAGAAGGAAGGATATCCATGGATGTAACCAAGAGACGGATTTAACGCTCCTCGCCCTTGAAAATGGAGGATGCGAATTGTAATCGAGTTGTGAAATACATCAATAAAATAGAAGGGCTTTTATTTAATTTGGGTTTCAATTCATGTTTTCTCCATTTCATGCATTTTTAATTCGTAGGATTCAGTGTTAAGCTTAGTTTCATTTTTTTGCATCGTGCTTGGAGTCTTTCCTTTCTTGTTTCCGTATCCTCATGCTTTAAAAAATAAATTTCATTCATGAAGGAGAGAAGAGCTACTCAAGGAAGAAATTGATGCTAATAAAAGAAGGCATTGACTACCCATGAGCACCACATACCAAAAGGTTTGAATTAGCCACCTCATAGCATCAAATGAAGACAATCCATAAGGATTATTAAGGTAAAATCTGATATTACTTAATGACTAAAGTTACATTAGAGTTATAAGGGTACATTATATTCACTATTGCAATCATCCATTTAATCATTTGTAATATATTAAGCAAGCAGATTTCAAGAACTTTTATATTTACAAATAATAAAGTAGGAGGAATAAGGATTTCAAATTGGAAATTAAATATCTATTATTTCAAATATTATTGTTTTCTAATATTCCAAATTAGGGAGTTATAAGGAATACTACACCAAATAAATTATTGGAATTTAGAAACATTAAAAATCTATAAAAGGATGTTCATTTTGGAATATCAAGAGTTGAAAATTTATTGGTATACTTGTCTCAAAACCACATTAAAAGGATAAAAGAAATCCAACAATTAGAATCCATTTTCTATCACCAATTTGTTGTCACTTTTTCCTGTTACAAATTTTGTGCTTGAAACATTTTGATTCACCTGTCCTGTGTACCCAAGACCTTCACATTTTGGTCTTACTATTGGTACAAATGGTTCTTTCATGCCTTGTTCATGCTTTCCCAAATATTTCTATTTGTAGCCCATATTTGTAGCAATTTGGAACCAATTCCCTTACTGTGCTTCTTAAAATGGCCAAAACCATAATTACATTGCTAAAAAAAAATTGAGCATCACTATGTCTATCATCATTTGAGTATATTTTCTCATCAATTACAATGGCATAGGCTCTCTTTGAACAATCATGAACCATGTGCATGTCGCTTTCATTTGGAAATGGATCACAACATGCATCTTTTTCCTGCTTACAAAGATCATTAGTATCACAACATTCATACACCATTATGGGATTTAAATAATTAGTATCACAACAATTATCCAATATCATGGGCTTCAAATCATTAGTGTCACAAACAAAATCCTTCATCAATGGCTTGTTTCCTTGTGCTCTGATTTTGGAAACATTAATAGTAATAACTCCCTTATATATTACCTTCAATAAGCAAGTAGGTATATTGAAAAAAATTTCATGGCATTCATTTGCATCATTTAGGACTCCTTGTATGCATTATTGTAGTAACAAAAATTCTCCTTTTTGGATTTCTTCAAGAATGGGACGTAATTATTTTATCACTTTATTTGAAACAAATCTTTCTTCTTCCTTAGCTTCTTGACAAACTTTTTGTAACAAACTTTGTTTCTTGTTTTTTGGCATTTTTTCTTGTTCTTTACCCCCTTTGATTTAATTTTCCTTTGAGGTAGAAAACCTTTTATCTCCCAAAATTAAATCAATTCAA
The DNA here is from genome assembly GCA_028583015.1 of Wollemia nobilis. NCBI lineage: Eukaryota > Viridiplantae > Streptophyta > Pinopsida > Araucariales > Araucariaceae > Wollemia > Wollemia nobilis. The sequence continues at coordinate 2,042,906 of JAQPPZ010001195.1, forward strand.
GATTTTTTTTTTTAAATTTTTTTTGGAAAAAATAAAATTTCATATTTAATATACCTCCTTGACAAGGGTCTGCAAAACTTGAGCGCTCCTCTATGTCTATAGTGGTCAACCAAATAGGTGTAGATTCTAAAAGTAGTATATCCACCAACAATCTGGCACATCTAATGCACTAACAACCAGCCCTATGCAAAATATCCCTTTACTGCCATGCATCCATAGATGGTTGGACGTCGTGCTGGAGGATTAAAAAATGCTTTAATTTTTTCTTTAAATTTCTCCTTCCTATGTGCAATCAATCTGTTTGATTATTTGCCTAAATGAAATGACATTTATGCTATTTCTACCATTTTTTCTACCCTTTTTCAATGTGGCACTTTGTCAATTTGCATGGAAAAAAATCAAATGTTACAATGTTCCCTCGCTTATGCGGTATTTGTTAGATTTCACTTGAGCACTCAAACGTTTGGATTCCAAATGCTTAAACACTCCCTTGGATATTTTTATGAATGCTATGATTTTATTTGTAACCATTGTGCTCTTTGTTATGAATCTTCATGCTTCTTGGTTTCTAATGTTTCCCCTATTGAATAATCTTCTGCTAGTTGTGTGGACACACGTGGCTCTTTGTGAGGACATACCTAGCAGTGTTTGATTGTACTTTCTCCTTTCCTCTTACTGCACTGTCTTTCTTCAGATGGTGCCACCACATGACTCGACATCGCTACCCTTCTGCAAAGCTTCCATGTGACCTACTATAGCTTGTATTAGATGTATTTTTAGTCTCCCACTATCAACTAGCCATTATTGCACTCAAATATTGCTTATGCTTGGTCCTTTAGGTGATTTCAAATGATGATTACACCATTATCATTTCACATGTAACAACTAGCTAATGTTTGGTATGTCTCCTACTAAAACAAAATAGATGTATTGCTATTCCTATGCAAAATTTAAATCAACAACTAGTGAATGCTCTTCGATGATCAACATGATGTCCACATGGAGTGCCTATGTCAGCTAAGGTTGCTTCTTCAAATACCTTTTTACCTTCCTTTATGAACTATGCCTCTCTTTTAATGATGAATAAATCCCTTTGACTTCTCCAAAAATCCTGATGTTAATAGTAGGTGGTTATTTTCTACCGGTTCAACACTCAAGGTGATTGTTGGTTCAAAAACTGAGATGCACCCTTCTTTGCTACTAGTTTTAACGTCCATTTTTAGTATCTTTTGAGACCCTAATTCCTTATTTATTTTTAGCTGTTTCTTTGAATAATATCCAACCAAATAATGCAGCTCTCTGTCTTGGTATTTTGTCTACTCTTTGATGTTAGAAAAACAATATTATCTCCTTTGCTTTTGGGATAATATTTCCTTTAATATTTGCTATGAAATCTTGACTCTTCTTGGGCTTCAAAAATTTGCACTTCATTTGTTTTATCTGGTGCACATAAAACAACCTTCAAACTTATACTTTTAGCCAATACTCTCTCTCCCTTATTACTCCATTTTTATTTAGTCTCTAAATTCTCTATTATATTGTATAGATGTAGAGATGTTGAAGAAGCTTTCTCCTTCAACTTGGAAATATAAAAGCTTTCTATTTACTGCTTTAAAAAATTGAATATGGAGATTTCAACATATCCACTCTTTAAAAAAAAAAATGTACTTTTAAGCACCACTGTGCAAAATTATTTTTGTTTTTGAATTTGGCTATTCTCTTCTTTCATTGCATCACTCTGATCTCACAAAAATCTTCTTGTCTTCAACACCCTAAATTGTCATATCGTCGGACGACTATAATTGTTCCAAAAACTCTATTCACTCAGACTCTCAATGGCTCTCTAGTTCTCTGGTTTTCACAACTCTCTCAACCTTGATTTCTCCATAGCTTCCACCATAGCTTTGATACCATGTTGGAACATGACACTATTTCATGTTAACAAAATATTAACTAGGATCATAATATTATGCATTGAAACATAAAAACTTTACATTAAGAACACACGTCATAGAAACAAGGTATCACAAATGTATATCACAAAAGAGAGATCTTCATTGTATTATGCTTCCAAATTCACGATATGATACAAAAATAGAGAGTTATCTCCAATATGATACAATACATGACTTTTCAATCCTCAAACCATTGCTCTCCTCTAAAAATCTAGGAAATGCAACCTTTCACATTCGTGTCATTAAGACAAGCTCTCAACATGCCACATATCAATGTGACTCTTCATACTCCTCTCTCTTTTGACACATTACACTTTAACAAAGTGACACATACATTAGATCAAATAATGTAATACTCACAACAAAACTGATAGTATTGGAGGACATAAGCACTTTCAATTATTTGTTGATAATCACACCAAAAAAATGTGGGTGTATTTCATGAAGTATAAATTAGAAGCATTTATTCATTTCAAATAGTTCAAACTTCAAGTGGAAAAGAAATCACGAAAGACTATAAAAGCATTGTTTTCAGATAGAGAAGAATTTGTTTCAAAAGAATTTGACTCATTCTTAAAAGAAGTGAAATTAAAAAATAACTTACTATAGCATATTCACCACAACAAAATAGAATCATAGAGAGAAGAAATAGATCAGTAATGAAAATGGTAAGATGTATGTTGAAGAAGGCTCAACTTGACCATCAATATTGGGTAAAAGTAGTGTAAACAATAGTCCACATACAGAATAGATTACCAACAAGAATATTCAAACATATTACACTAGAAGAAGCATGGTCAAGATGAAAGCCAAATATAAGAAAACTAAAGATTTTTGGATGTAAAGCTTCCATGCATATTCCAAAACAAAAGAAAATTAAGTTAGATGACAAAACCATGGTAGGAATATTTGTTAGTTATGAAAATGAATCTACAGGGTATAGATTACTAGCTCCATATACAAAGAAAAGAAAGTTTAGATTAGTAGAGATGTAATCTTTGATGAAAATGTCAAGGTAAATACAAAAAAATCAGTAATGATGCATAAATTCTTCTAAATCTTTCTAACGAAAACACAATAAGTGAGGATTCTGAACTAGAATCTCAAGAACAAGATACTAATGTTCCTCCTAAGAAAGAACCAATATGGCTCAGAGATACTCTCAAAGAATCAAATCTAATTTGGTAGATTGTGGGACACTCCATCTTCATTTTCATGTTTAAAAAAAAAAAACGGAGACCACCAATACCAAATCCCGCTGAATTTAGCAAAAAAAAAAAAAAGATTGAGACACAGCTACTTTTGCTCGATCAGGTATTTCCCGCTGACGACATAAAAGTAGTGTGGTAAACAACTCCGGAGTCGAGATATGTGGCTTAATTCTTTAATTATCTAAAGAACTGACGTAAAAGGAAGCTGCAAGCATTTGCATCTATATTACACACAGAAAATTAAGAAAGCGTTTAACACGATTAACATGTAAGTAATGCGTCTGCCTCCAATTGCTGTAAGCTTGTTTGGGTTGTAATATGTATTTCTTATAGTTTAACCTAAAATATAATTTAGGGAGTTTCTGCGGTTGGCTGCTTATGAAAAAGGCAAGCGCTGTTTTTTAACTCGTCGAGTTGATTATCAATATCATTTCACTTTCACGTGCAGATAGAAGTCTTACTACGTGGAAATTCGAATTCAAGAGAATAAAGTTGTATATGACTTCCAACTTCATTAAAAATTACTTCATTTTAACTTTCCTGATTTTGAATTTGTGACACAGCTATATCGAAAGCCCTCGGTTGGAAAGCTGTCCCTTTTCGTGCTTAGTTCTACAGTTCTAACCATTTTTATTTTTTTTCTTTTCTTGAACCAAAAAGGGAAAGGGAGGTTTACCATATTTAAAATCTTGTCAAATGTGTATTAAAAAAAATAATCCATACTTTTATGGAAGGCTGCTGCTTCTCTATGATATGATCAGTTGAAACTTTTTCCTTTTTTTATCTTATAACATAATTATATTATCATATATATTTTTTAATGTATGTAGTTATTGCATATTACTTTACGTTAAAGGTCGAATTACTTTTGAATTTATTTATTGTATCGTGAAGTGTGAATGGAATTTGTGTAGTCTCGAGACTTCAAATCTTACATACTTGAGCAACATCACAACGTAGGAGAAAAAGATTTAAATTTTTTTATTGTATAATTTATTTTTTACATGATTTTTCTTTATATTAATTAAATATTTATGATTCAACTCGTAAACTTTAAAAAAATTATTTAAAAAATTTCTTTATAACTAAAAAGAATGTATTATGGATCTTATGAAATGTTGTGACCTTTAGTTTATAAAAATCCCTTCCCAAAATGTACGAGCCTCCTCAGGGCATACAGCTTTCTGGATGTACATGATATTCATGTATCAAATATCTGTACATGATATTCATGTATTAAATATCAATATAGAATCTATATTAATAGATATCTATATCCATTGATCTAGTATGAAGGACATATATTCTATGCCTTGTGTCTCGATTCTCTACATCCTAGGTCTCTCTAACATCACGATTAGACGTTCTTATACAATTTCTTTTTATCAATATTTTTATATACAATGAGGTTGACTCCAAGGTCCATCACTCATAAACTTAGGTGACGTGCAACCCGAGTGAGGTCCTTACCCTTGCCGGAATGTTTTACAATTTTTTTATATGAATAGACAAATGAGTAGCTAAGGGGAAAGTGATTTCCTTTAAATATAAGAAATTAAGAAGTAAAAATCATCCTTTTAAGAGTTTGGTGTTAAATTATTCTCTTTTGCTATTAATATTAATTTATTTAAAAGAAATATTAATTTTATTTATATATTATATTTTTAAAAGTTATTTTGATTTTTTATTAGTAGGAAAATATAGGATTTTGAAAGCATCTTTAATCTTTTACAATGAAAGACAATAGAAATAATAACAATAAGCAAATTAAGAGGAAAACAATCCCAAAGTACAAGGGATACAATAAAATAGTCATAAATAGGTAGAAGGAAGAAAATATTTATAAAAAGCAAGAGGGAGTACCTTATCAACCAGGGACTAAAAGAGATTAGAATTGGAAACCAGAACACACTAAGTTTAAAAGGTAAGAAAATCTTTCATCTAGATTCGAAGAGCATTATGATTGACCCCTTGGTTAACTCATAGGTCAGCTTTCTTATTTCCTTCTCTAAAGGTGTGTCTGAATTCAACACTTTTCACATCTTTAGTGTGATGATAAATATCTTCTATTAAATTTGTAATGGATTAGTGGGGAGTGATTTTCTTTAGCAATATTAATGACAAAAAGAGAGTCACCTTTAATAACCACCTTCTTTGCATTCAACTTTTCTAGGAGCATGATCCCTTGATAGAGTGGCCAAGCTTTAGTAAAAAAACTTGATTGAACACCTAAGAAGTCAACAAAAGCCAAAAGAATAACCTCTTTATCATTCCTGATGATTCCTCTAACCCCTGCAATGCTTGGGTTGCCCTTAGCCACCCCATAAAAGTTTAATTTTATCCAACCCTAAGGCAGAGGCTTCCATTTGACCTAGGATTAGGGGTGGGCAGACTGTAAAGACCTTTTCAATTCAAGATACCCAACTGGATGACAAGCCAACCTCCGTTATGGGACCATTTATCATATTTGATAGGAATTATAGAAACATTTTCTTTCAAGGAATTAAAAATTTTAGCTTCCACATGCAGGGGATCCTTTTTAACATTCCTGAAGGATCTATTGTTTTTTATTCCAAATACCCTAAAGAAAATGAGGTAAACATAAATACCAATAATTTATAAGTAGAATATTATGGAAGGGGGCAACCCACTGCAAATATAGGTCCAAAATTTTACTAGGCATGACCTAGGTAACATTAAATTTGATGAGAAGAATATGGATAACTTATAAGGAGAAGGGACACTTGAGAAACAAACGATTAGCATTCTCCCAATAAATTTTACATAAATAATACCTATTCAAAATGAACAAGTCTCTTTTGGAAATTAACTTTAGGTATTAGGTGTTTCAACCATTTATTACTAGTTGGAAACCAGTCCTCTTCCTCATCAAACTAAATAAAGCAATCAAATTTAACCATGAAATGACAATTATTATCTGCTTTACAAATAGGAACTGATGGGTTAGAATAAAGAATTTAGAGCACAATTTTTCTTAGGGGAGGAGTTAATAAGAGATAAAGTCTTCCAAGTCTGTTTTCCATCCCTTACTTCAATAAAGTTAGTGACTCTAGATCCACAGGATTGTATAGTAAATGACTCTAAGTAGTTTAGAAATTGATATCTAATCAAGGGCTCATTACAAATCCAATTATCATCCCAAAATTTAACTTTCCTACCATCACCAATTTTTCATCTCAAGCCTTTTTTAATAATAAACCTAGAATCAAAAAGGTGTTTCCAAAAAATAGAGCTCTTTGGATTGACCTAAATATCAAGGAAATTACCATCTCTACCAAGATATTTAGTTGTTAAAATCTTTATCCTTATAGCTTCATCCATTTTGAAAAACTTCCAAACCTATTTTGCAATAAGGACCAAATTTATTTATTTTAGTTTCTTGAGGCTTTATCCACCCTTGTTCTTCCTGGAACAAACCTGCTTCCAATCCACTAGGGGAAATTTATGTTTTTCTTTCATGCTTGTCCAAAGAAAGTCTTTTTGAATACTATCAATATTTTAGCATATTTTTTTGGCATCTTAAATAGCGATAAAAAGAAGACTAGGATACTTTGAAGGGTGGATTTAAATTTTTAGTAAAAAAATAATTATAATTATATTTTATTTAATTAAATACTTTATAGTTGTTATTATATTTTGATTCTATTAAATGATATTAATTAATTTAATAATTTTTTGACTTTAAAAATAAGATGTCAAGGTTTGACTTTTGTTAAGTAATATATGCATAAGTATCGTAATATCACTATGTGGTTATGATGTAATATGGGTAGGGCCTATTTCAACCCTATATATCCTATTAAAAAGAAAGTAATTTTTTTGAATCTTATGTTTATATGGATTGATAAGATTTATGATTCCTCACAAGTATAATAAAATAATTTTATAAAAGTAAAAAAAATTAAAGCTTAGTATTCCATGCTTTATAACAATAACATGATATATCCATAAGATACCCAGGTGTTGTAGGTGAGTTGGAGAGGAGAGGGAAATCCTCCAAGAGAGGTCCTAGGTTCAAATATCCACCCTACCAAAAAGCTGAATTGGGTATCCAAAATCCAATTGATAATGTTGGTGTGGGCAGGGTCGGGTGTGACTCCCGGGTGACTTTGATGGTGTAGAACCCCATGTTCGTGGTCTCTTAGACCAAGGCGGTCCTGCAAGGGGTTTTTTGCTTAAAATAAAGACTTCGAGAATTGGATGAAATCAATCATCGTTTCCTTTGGAGTGGTACTAAGGAGAAAATAAAATGTGCCTTGGTGAAATGGGATACTTTATGTCTTCCTAAGAGTGAAGGGGGGTTAGGATTTCGGTCTTCAATTAATAACAAAAAAGCTTTAGCTGCTAAATTATATTGGAGGATGTTGCATAACCCGAATGCTCTTTGGGCCAATAATCTCTATGCTAAATATGCTGAGAACAAAAGTCCTGAAGACCTTGTTCGCTATCATATTCCTACCAAAGGTTCTCCTATTTTAGCAATTCTTAAGACTGGTGAGGATTTGATAAAGAAAAAATTATTTTGTATCATTCATAATGGTCAACATGCAAATTTTTGGATAGATTCTTGGGATGGTCACAAGCCTTTGATAACTCAGTTTCCCTATTGGAGGCCTTAGATGGAGGAGCTTCACCGAGCTAATTGGATAAAGGTGGCTAATTACTGTCGACACCATACTAGTAATTCAAAGGTTGGTAGATATTGGATCCCTATTGAGGACTGGCCTATTCAAATCCCAGAAAGGCAAAGACAAGATATCCAAGATATCTTTCATATGAGATCCCTCTCTTGGTCCCATGAAAAATATTGTTTTGGATGGAAAAACACTACTAAGGGTGAGTATTTAGTTGCTCAAGGTTATTTGACCTTATGCCATAATAATCCCAACCATTCTTCTGACATATTTTCTCGTTTGTGGGCTCAAAAGCTCTGGCCTAAGGTGAGGTTATTTAATTGACTTTTATTGCATCCTAGGGTGCTTACTGGTGAGCAACTTATGAAGCATGGTTTTCATGGCCCTTTTAGATGTGAAATGTGTGAAGAGAATGTAGAAAATATCAACCATATTTTTATTGAATGTACTTTAGCCTCTGAGCTATGGAGGAGAATGGCCACTTTACTTGGCTTACAGTGGTCCAATTTTTTTACTTTTGAATGGCTTTGGAGGGATTGGCCTAATCAAGAAGGTGTTGATCATTTTATTAGGCAGTTAGTTTGGATGGGTTCTATCATTCTTCTTTGGGATTTTTGGAATGAAAGGAACAACCAAATTTTTAATCAAGATAGGAAGGATATTCACTATGTTTGGAAAAATACCATAGCCAACTTAGTTGAATCAGTCCATCAACTCCTTAATCACCCCCAAAACTCCCACCAAAGATGGGATCAAGTGATGCAAAGATTGAAGATTAAATCTTCTAAGGGCAACCAAATTAAAGGGAATGTGATTATTAGTAATATGGATAGGACTAGAAATTGGCAACCTCCTCCTAAGGATTTTGGAAAAGTCAATACTAATGGAGCCTCTAGAGGGAACCCTGGAAAAGCCAGTGTGGGAGGAATTTGTAGAATTTAATATGACTCCCTAGTTTTTACTTTTGTTGAGAATTTGGGTATTATTTCCAATAACCTTACTGAGGGGTATGGTATCCTCAGAGGCCTTTAGGAGGCTACTAAGGTTGGATGGGAAAAGGTGTTAGTTGAGTTTGAATCTCAACTTATGATTAATCTCTTGAAGACTCCTTCTAAGAATCATAAGGTGGATTGGAGAATAAAAAGAATTATTGAGAAGATTCAGTTAATCCAGATGGGATTTTTGAAAGTTGATTACAATCATGTGGTCAGAGATCAAAACAAGAGTGTTGATGATTTAGCTAATTGGGCTTTGGACAAAGGTGATCTTACTTGTTATGGCCACCCTCCTCTATGGTGGGCTTCTCAAATTAGGGAAGCTCTTCTTTCTATCATTTCTTTGGATGGCTCCAGTTTTGAAGGTGCCTAGTTTCTTCTTGTTTTTTTTTTTTTTGCTTTCATTTAGTTTTTTTTTAGTTCCCTAGCTCATTCTATTCTTTATTTTGTCTCCTCTGTTGATTCTTGCCTTAATAGTCTTCTAGTCTAGATAGGTCATTTTTATGTTCAATTTTTTTCTTTTTTCTTTTTTTTATTTAGTTTTTTAAGGTGGGTGGGTTCTTTTGTTTTGTTTTGTTTTTGTGTTCTTTGTGTTGTTTTTTGTTGTTATTGTGTTTTTGTTGTTTTATTTTTTATTTATTTATTATGTTTTTTGTTATATCTTGTGTTTTTTCGTTCTTGTTATTGGGTTTCTCTTTGTTTGTGTTATTTCGTGTTTTATGTGTGAGTGTTTTCTATGTTTTTTATTTTTGTTTATTGTTTGTTGTTGGTTTTTATTTTTATTTTTATTTTTATTTTATTTATTTTTTATTTTTTAGGTTTTGGTTGTGTTTATTTTTCATGTTTTTTTTGGGTTATGTCTTTGTAGTGTTCTGTTATTTTTATCTTGTTTGTGTTTTTTTATGTGGTTCTTGTGTTTTTCTATGTGGTGTGTGTTGTGGTTTCTTTTATCTTATTATACGTGTTTGGTTGTGCTTTTGTTTTTGACACACTCAAGGAGCATGTTTTTAATTTAATTTTATTATTTTTGTTGTTATTTACTTATTTTTAAATTAGTTTTGTGTGTTTGTTTACTCCTTGAGTATGTCAAAGGTGGTAGGCCAAGTCCGAGTCCTGGGCATTTTTTACAAAATGGATACCCCTGCCTCCTTGGGTATTACCCGAAAGTGGCATCCCTTTTGGGATGTTTTCCACAAATTAAAAAAAAAATTATATATCCATAAGATGAGTATTGACAAAATAAAATATATGGTGAAGAAATTGCATATCATATTTAGATCACATATGTAAATGCACACTATTTAAAGATAAAAAAGTTTAATAATCCATGTTATCTTGGTGTGCATTGATGATTTACTACATTACAAATCACTCCTATATATAGACTTCTAGATTAATAAAATTAACCTTAATGCTCAAAGTTCAACTCAATCATAATCTATAGGATTTACCAATAAAATTTAAACAATAGTCAACTTGGGTATATTGGGGCCATTACAATCCCTTCTCCTTTAGAAATATTTTTCTCAAGGTTAAATTCATTGAAGAATTTCTTCTAGCTCCCATGTCACCTCCTCCTCTAGAAAATTCTTTCACTTGATTAGTAACTTTTACACACATTGTTTTTGTATGTTCTTCCTTTATGTCTGTAGCACCTCTTTAGGCTCAATTTTTTCCATTTATTTGCATTTGGAAGCTTCATCTAGGATTGTACCTTCTTCCCTAAAAACTATTCAACATAAAAGACATGGAAAATATGGTTTGTTTTGGATGTAGATAAAAGATCTAATTTTTCATCACATCTCCAATCTTGTGAACCACTTAATATGGATAACAATATTTTAAGCCCAAATGTTATCTTATATTTTCCTTGAGAGATGCTTTTCTATATGTTTGAAGCCTTAAGAAAATATGTATTTAACTCAAAATGTCTCTTTGATTTATGATGATCATATTGATACTTCATCTGTATTTTTCCTTGAGAAAGGTTTTCCCTAAGTATCTTTATAAATTATTGTCTCTACTATAGGAGGTAATTCACCTCTTTTACCTTGTAACTATTTGTCCATCTATTTGAGGATCTGATGTGTTAAAATCATGTTACGTTGGGTTCTACTCAATGCCAAAATATTCTTCCAAATTTTTCTAGTGAAGACAAGATATATATCAAATTCAATGGTCTTAGGCATGCTATGAAGTTTAAAAATTTGAACCAATATTATCTATCCATATTACTTGATTTGAATGGTATAATGCACACATGTATACTTTAAAAGTCAAACACACCATAAAACCACTATTTTCCTTCTGATTTGGGAAGACTTCAATGAAGTTTGTATAAATAAATAAATATTTATTTATTTAATTGGTAATGGTTGCAACAACCTTGAAAATTTGATAGTCTCATCTTTATTCCATTGGTATACTTCACATTCTCTTAACTTATTTATGTTCACTTTCATTCCCTTTAAAGAAATGTTGGTTTACCTTTTTATACATGTTAAGAAGCATGAAGATCCTACAAATGTAAATGCATAAAATTCTTGGAGGACCTTATATTTTACCTTTGAGTATATAGTCAAGAAGACCTTATTATTTTTTCTTAAAACAACTTCTTTACATGAGTAGTATAGGTCCAATTATTCTTTATCTTCAACCCTTTATATAATTTGAGAAACCAAGACGAAGATTAGTGTTTATTTCCTTCATTGATTGCTCAATCTACAAATATGTAAGAAAATAATTCATACGAATATTTTCAATATTAAAAGCATAACCAAATAATTTTGTTAAGCACTAATTTTATTTTAGGTAGGATAATCATGATCGAACAAGTATTGGATGATGCTATGATCAATATCAATTTTAAAATAGATTCCTAGTAAATAAAGATTTTATTTTTTAAATTTACATAATATTTCTATCATTTTCTTCTCATAAGTTAATGCCCAAATTGTTTTCAAATAGTTTTTTATTCTCAAAATCCAAAGGCTAGACATTTTGAATAAATATTAAATCATTACTTATTCTTGAAGCATCATCCTTTATCAAAATAGTTTTTTGAAGTTTAAAATGGGAAAATTGGGAGTAAAGCACATGGTATATTTTAAGGTATTAAAGTATTTCATAGCTCTTTATATCTAATTAAATATATTTTTTTCATAAGCATAGCCAACGGTGTAACAATTTCCTATAATTTTTAATATCTTGTAACACCCAAAAATCCCCTATTTTTGAAAGATGTTGATATTGCATTAACTTAATTTATTGGGATAATTTCACACCCTTTCTAGTCACAAATTGACTTAAATACTCTAATTTAGAAATTTTAAAGGAGCATTTGGACTTTTCTAGTTACAATATAAGTTCTAACTCAAATACTCTTTTTTTAAAACTGTAAAGGAGCACTTGACATAGAAAAATTATATGAACCTCTTTTTCCTCTTGGGTAGAAATATTGTTCTCTCATATTAAAGTATCTTTGTGTTAGAAAAATTAATATAATGAGTTTAGTTTTTGCTACCTTTACCAATTTTTGCACCATAAAATATTTAAAGATTATGCATGTCAATTTCCTTTTTGATACCCATTTATAATTACTTCTAAATATATAGAGCACCATAATTGAAATTAAATTCTATATGAAGCTTAGAGGACTCATGTTTTGGAATATATTAATTATTTTGTACATTCTAATATACAACCTTGGGTACATCTTTAGATTAGGAGTGTGTCTTAGATTATGGTTTGAGTATTTAATTTAAGCAATGTAATATATGCACAAGTATTGTTATAATGTGCAAAGTACTTGATGATGTAAATGTGCATGTTGTCCATGTGTACATGAGTCCATATAATAGGAAGATGAAGAGTCATAGGTAGGTGGAATACCAAGAGTCACATCTCATTATATAGGCCTTTGATAGATAAGAAATACAAGATAGAATGTAGATAGCATAAGATAGAGTAGTACTATATGATATACCAGATAAAATGTAGAGCATATAAGGAATATGGAGTGTATGAGACCTCCATTTATTATCGTTGTACTATTTTTGTGAGCCTTCATTAATAGTAGTTTTATGAGCAGTGACAAAAGTTTCTTATGAGTTTTACATGCTTATTATATTTTATTATCATATATTTAATATTGCATTGCTCATTTTATATCTTGTGGTTGATTTAACATTAAGTATCTAGCATTAAAAGTTAATAATGGTATGAGAGTACAAGGGATATTGATAGGAGATATGGAGAACCACAAGATAGGTTGAGAGGAGCTAGGGATATTTCATTTTCAAAAAATTTAAAGTTATTTTTGGCTAGAGTATTTCCATAGGGTTGTAGGAAAACTTGTGAAGACCAGGACTCAACATAGATCTCATTCCACTAGATTGAAGGATAACTAGTGAAGTTTATTGATTTTTAGAGATCTAGAGATTTATATGAATTTTCTTCCTATGGTCTAAGTTTATTTTTGTAAAAAAATAGTTCTTATAAGTTGATAAGCTTACTAAAATAGATAGAGAATAATTTCATCTTTGATTGCATGAAAGTATATGTGCTTTCCTCGTGCAGGTATTAGTTCTTTATTGTAGCAAAAGAGTAGATATTGGATAAAGAGGAGATCCAAGAATAAGGTTCCCATAGAATATTGAAGACTCCAAATTGAAGAAAGAAGAAAGCAACTCTATTGAAGATTGAGAAGAGGCCAAGAGAAGCCCTATTGAATATTGGAGAAAGAGGATATCCAAGAGAAGAGATCTCATTGAAGAAATTTTAGATTTGGAAGATACAATATTGAATATAGAGGAGGACTAAGGAAAAGGTCAAATTGAAGTTGCAAAATTTGAAGATCCAAGAGAAGAGGTCTCAAGAAAATTTGGAAGGAGAAAGAATAATTCTAGAAAAGCCCTATTGGATAAGTGGCCATTGGAGATGATTTGAAGAAATCTCAAGGTAAAAAATTGCAAGAAGGAGTAGCTCCTAAAAAGAATATTTTGGGATAATAGTTTCCATTAAAAAACAAGCCCAAAAGGAAGAAGGATTTGGAAAGAATTTTTCTAAACTTTGGAAAGTTTTTTTGAAGATATCAAGGCATTCAAATTCTTGAGGATAAGGCCATAAAATAGGCCCAATTCAAATTTAGAATTCGACAAGAAAAGGGCACCAATTTGAGAAATTTGAGGCTACCATTGCAAAGGAGAAGATTGATATTTTTGCAGCATAAGTTGAAGAGTCAAAGAAAAATAAATTGAAGGTGACATATAGTAACGATTTGGAGAATATTTGGGTATATTTTAAAGTACCCTTGAATAGCCAATTGAAGGAAGGCTTGACAACAAAATAATATAGCAATTTGGAGAAGTTAGGAGAGATTCTTGGACAAAAATATAAGGAGAAGAAATCAGATTTTGGAAGCAGCAATTTGAAGAGATTTAAGCTACAAATTTGAGCAGCATTAAGAGAAGATATTAGAGCTACATTTTTGGAGAAATTTAGGGTAGATTTGAGAGAGCATTGTACAGAAAATCAAAGAAGTATTTGGAAGTATTTGAAGAAGGATAATTGTTGTGAATTATAAAGATATTTGGACAACATATAAGCAAATTTTTAAATAGTATTGAAAGCTATAAAATTGATAATTTTGATGCAACAATTAAGAAGAAAGGAGAACTATAAATTTTATAATTTTGGATAGCAAAATGGCGAATCAAATCACCAAGAATATTAGCTAGAAAAGGAGGCCAAAAGGTATGTCGCTTTGGTGCTACAAAAGTTTATTATTTAAGCATTAAAATCATTTTACTTGAATTTTATAAGAGCACCATATTAGAGCTATTAAATTTGCAAAATAAAGATTCTTTAACCCAATGAATGAGGTAGTATTATTTTCTAAGGAAAGGCTAAATAAATTCTCAAAGAAAGCGTGCTCAAGGTGTCTAAAGACACCAAGTAAAGGCACCAAAAATTCAAGAAGGTAACGTTCACATTGGACTAAAATCTACAACAAAAATAAGAAGTCAAAGGACAAAGCCAAAGCAAATATTAAGGTGCAATTTTTTTGAGATAAATAAATTAAAAAGCAAATATTTTATCCAAGTTAAGAAGATTGGATATCTAGCTGAAGAACATTGATAATCTATCGAGCAAAGGGATGGAAAATCCACCAAGTAAGAGTTATTGAAGCATCACCAAAGGAGGAGCCACCATTGTAGAATAGGAGCAACCATTGATAGAGAAGAACCACCACCAAGCATTAGAAATAAAGAAACACCAAAAATAATTGAAGAGTTACAAAGTACATTGGAGGAAAGAAGAGTTATAAGTTACAACTATCAAGTAGCAAAACATATTGTGAGCTTTAAGGAAGGGCAAGAAAATTTGAGTTTCAAAGAAATCTAAGATGTTATACAATAGCATGCAAGTTTTTATAGGAGTGTAACCACCATTTTCCACTTTGGTTAAGAACTTGAAAGAACTTGGATGTCGCTTGGCATAGAGGAAAATGAAGCACCAACAATCGTTGAGGGAAAGAAAATGCTTCAAATCATATATGAGCATGAAGAACACAAGCTTATATTGAGAATCCTTAGTATAAGCTTAGGTTAAGCATATAAGAAATACAATATTATATAACTTTGAGCTAATTATACTACTTTAGAAGTATCATTTTCCTCTTCTATTACCAAAAATAGAATCTCTTCTTTTTCACTATCTGAAGAACTTTCATCATTGTCACTTGAAGCACTGTTTGTTGTTAGAATTTCCCAAAATAGACATGCATAGCATTACACAAAATATGAAGAAAGAGTAGAACTGATTGATTTATTCCAAGGATCAACTTTGTATAAATAGCAAAGTTGATCATTGAGAGCCGTTGGATTACAACAACTCATCAAACCTGATGAAGACACCACCGAGAGTTCACCTGACACATGGAGGAGTGGAAACTCAAGTGTGTCTATCCTAGTAGAACTTAAGAGAATATTCACTTATTCTAACACCCCCCTTAAGTGATACTAGGGGTGGTTTTTACAAATGAGTCCCGAAAAGAAGGCCTGATGAGGTACTCATGTACAATGACTTCCTTTTTGAAGAGATGGTAAAAACCCTATGGGAAAAGCCATCAATCAAAAAGGAAATAAGGAAGAGGCTTGTCTTCGGATGGTGAAGATTGTCCTCTTAATACAAAAAGAATGATGAGTCTCGACAACATGGCCTGATGAGGTACTCATTTACATTATAGAGATGGTGAAAAAACCCTTTGGGAAAAACCATCTATCACAAGAAAAAATTTAATATAGAGGTGTGTCTTCGGATGGTGAAGATTGTCCTCATACAATTATAGAGTCCCGACAACTTGGCCTGATTAGGTACTCATTTACAATTTATAGATGGTGAAAAAACCCCTTGGGGAAAAACCATCTGTCACAAAAAATATCCAAGATAGAGGCATGTCTTCGGATGGCGAAGATTGTCCTCATAATATACATGTTGTTGGAGAGATGATAAAAAAAACCACAAGGGAAAAAACCATTCTCCAAAGAATATAATGAGAGGTGGAAGACCTATGTGTCAATGCAGTTGTATTACTCCAAGTTTATCTCGCAACTGAAGGTAACGCGGAGAAGGAAATGACTTGGTGAAGATGTCTGCAATTTGATTCTCAGTTGGAATATAGTCCAAGTATATGTCCCCATTCTGAATGTGTTGTCGAATGAAGTGCATATGTATCTCAATGTGCTTGGTGCGTTGATGCTCAACTGGATTTCGTGCAATGTGAATTGTGCTCTGATTGTCACACCAAAGAGTTATAGGTTTGTCATGGGACAAACCAAATTCCCTTAGAATTTGATGAAGCCAAAGAGCTTCCTGACTTGCTAAAACTGTTGCCTTGTATTCTGCCTCTGTAGATGATAAGGCTACTGCTTGTTTTTTTGCATAACCAGGCTATTGGCGAAGAACCAAGACAAAAGACATAGCCAAAAGTTGAACATCTATCTTCTACTGAACCTGCCCAATATGAATCTATGTAGCCAATGATATCCATGGATTTTCCCTTATATAAGAGCCCAAATTGAGTAGTTCCTTGCAAGTAGCGGAGGATTATTTTTGCTGCTTGCCAATGACTGAAGTGAGGTTGATGGGAGAATCTAGATATGAGGCCAACAACATATGAGATATCTGGATGAGTATGAGTAAGGTATAACAGACTCCCTACAAGCTGACGGTATAGAGTTGCATCACATAGAGGGGATGAGCAGGAAGTACTTAGATTTATGCCAGATTGAAAAGGTGTAGGAGAAGGTTTGCAGTCTGACATTTTAAACCTCTGAAGAAGATCTAGAGTGTATTTTTGTTGACACAATGAAATACCTGCATTTGTTTGATTTATTTGGATCCCAAGGAAGTAATGAGCTAAACCTAGATCAGCCATATCAAATTTTAGAGGGAGTCTTTTATAGTTTGAATGTGATCGAAGGTACTACCAGTGATTAGAATATCATCAACATATAAAACAAGAATGGTGATTTTTCCTTCATCTCTCCAAATGTAGACTGTGTTATCAGACTCACAATGAGAAAAACCTATGGAAAGAAGGAAGGAGTCCATATTTTCATACCAAGCTCTAGGAGCTTGTTTGAGACCATAGAGAGACTTGTTTAGCCTACAAACAAGAGAGGAGTCTTGAGTGAAACCAGCAGGTTGTTCCATGTATATCTCTTCCTTTAAATCCCCATGTAAGAAAGCACTTTTTACATCCATTTGAAAGACATGCCACTTTTGGGAAGCAGCCAGAGCAAGAACCAGTCTTACAGAATCCATTTTAGCAACTGGAGCAAAGGTTTCAGCATAATCAATTCCTTCAATTTGAGAGAAACCTTTGGCTACTAGGTGAGCTTTGTGTTTGTCAATTTCTCCATTAGGACCATACTTTGTTCTGTAAATCCATTTACAATGAACTAATTTCCTTCCTTTAGGCAAGGGAACTAAATCCCAAGTTTTTATTTTTGATTAAGGAAGAGAATTCATTTTCCATGGCATCATCCCATTATTTAATACCAGTTGCTTCTTTGAAGGACTGAGGATCAGAGGAAATAGACTGATAGACAAGACCAATGCCTATGGAGTTGGTTGATCTGGATGATGGAAGATTTTGGATGTAAGGAGTAGCTTCTTTAACAATGGTGTGGGCCCATTTTGGCATAGAGGAAGGAGTAGAAGGAGTGGAAAGACATTGAGTTGGAGTTACAGGTTCCCCATATTGATTATCAATCTCTAAGTTAACCTCTAGAGTTGGTTCTTCATAATATTGAGGTTCTATTATAGGAGAAGGCTCAATGGAGGAAGAGGAGAGTTGAGGATATTTCTGAGGGAATGTTTCATCAAATTGTACATTCCTATGAAAAAATACCTCATGAGTTGAGGGATCAAGGAGCCTGTATGCTTTCATTTCCTCACAATAACCAACAAAGATGAGCTTTCTACTTTTCTTATCTAGAGCCTTCCTTTTCTTCTTTGGGATGTGCGCCCAAGCAGTACACCCAAAAATATTGAAGAAGGAAACATCTGGTTTTGAACCAGTCCATGCTTCTTCAGGAGTTAAATGATCAAGAGCTTTATGAGGTGTGCGGTTTTGAATATAATTGGCACAGTTAATAGCTTCTACCCAAAAAACTTTTGGAAGATCTCTTGAATGGAGCATACAATTTGCCATTTCCTTTAATGTTTGATTTTTCCTTTCTACAATACCATTTTGTTGAGGATTATGGGAGATAGAATTTTGATGAATGATGCCATTATTTGATAGAAATATGGAGAACTCATTACTACAGTATTCTCCCCCCATTATCTGTGCAAATTTGCTTGATTTTGCAAGAGGCCTGATTTTCAACTAAGGCTTTGAAGACTTTAAAGTGGGATAGAACATCACTTTTATATTTCAGGAAGTAGACCCAAGTTCTTCTAGAAAAGTCATCAATAAAGGTTAGAGCATACTTTGCTCCTTTGAAAGAAGGTTCTGGAAAAGACATCAAGTCACTATGGATTAATTCTAGAGGGGATGAGGCTTTTAGAGAACTACTTGGGTGGAAAGGATCTTGATGTTGCTTTCCAAGGGCACATCCAGGACAAACTCCATCAATAGAAGAGACTTGGGGTAAACCTGTTACCATATCATGGGTGCTCAATTCCTTTAGGTAGTTGTAACTAAGATGACCAAACCTTTCATGCCAAATTTTGCTTTCAAGATCTCCATGAGCCACAAAATAGGAGGCCCCTTCTAGATTTTTGAATCCTTTGAAGTGAAATAGGTGAGTGTTGTGATCAATAACTCCTTTGGCTATGAGAGAATGGGGATCTTGAAAGTCTCTTATCTCAACTCCTATTGGAGAGAAGAGAACTATTTTTCCCTTTCCAGAAGTACAAATCTGATAGACGGAGAGGAGATTTGTGGCAATGTTTGGAACATAGAGAACATTATTTATAGAGCCACCATCAATGGTTATGTCCCCCTTTCCTTTGACTGGGATAAAGGAAGAGTCACCCACTTCTATGCTACATGTAGAACTTGAGGAGATAGAAGAGAATGACTCATCTGAAGCAGTCATGTGATGAGTAGCTCCAGAATCTAGGACCCAGTAATTAGAGGAAGAATTGGAGGTTTTCCCTTGAACATTTAGGGCTTTCCCTATTTGCTTTTTATTGTCTATATTTTGATCCTTCATAGCTGCCTCTAGTTGTTGTAATCTTTTCCAGCATTTGTTTACAGAGTGACCATTCTTTTTGCAGTGAGTACAAGTTATGGGATTCTTTTCCTTATTTTTGAATTTTTCTTTAGAAGAGGTGGAGGCTACTAAGGCTTTTGAGGAAGAGGAAGAAGAAGAGATTTCATATCTTGCAAGTTTTGTTTCTTCCCTAGTTAGTCTATCACAAAACTCTTCTAAAGAGGGCATTTTAAAGGTTGCACCAAGAGCATCTTTGGTAGATAGAAAGGTGGTAGCAAAGATTTGAAATACACCATTTAGTTTAGAAAGGATTAGATAAATGCATTCTTCTTCAGACTTAGTCTTCCCACTACCTTTGTATTGAGTGAGGACCTCTTTGAATTTGGTGAGGAAGTCAACAATATTGTTGAAGTCCTCAGGAGATAGAGTTGTTAATTCTGCTTCTAGTTGCATTGATCTAATTTGATCTACTTTCCCAAACAAGGTCTTTAGTTTCTCCCAACTTTCATAAGGAGTTTTACAATCTGTAATGTGAAACCACAAACTTTCACTTACATTAGAGCTTATAATTCCCATAGTTTCATACATTTTCCCTTTGTGAACAAATATTTCATATTCTTTTTCAAACTCAGGTTGCTTTTCTTCTAAAAGGTGAGTGAGCCCTTTTTGAGAAATGAGATTTAAAATTTTGGGCTTCCATGTATGGTAGTTATGAGGAGTGAGAGGATCAATTGTATTCATTGAATTCATTTTGAATTGAAGTTAACCCAAAGTTCCCCCCTTTAACTTTAATTTAGAGAATGCAATGGATATTAGTTACAGAAGCCTGAACGAATAACCAAATGCCCCAAAATTACCCACCCTAATGAGAGGGAGACTATAAGTAATTTGAGGAAAATTGATATGAGTTTGAGGCTAATGAGAACAAATATGCCAAAGCTTTTTAAGATACATCAAATAACTCAAAAATACCCGCCCTAACGAGAGGGAAACTATAAGTATTGAGGATATTTGAAGTTTAAGATTGTTTTAAAGAGAACAAATATGCCAGGCCAATATATCTATCTATCTCAAATACCCACCCTAATGAGAGGGAAACTATAAGTATTGTTTAGATAAGATACTTGGAACATAGGCTATATCTTCCAGACCTATAGTGGTAATCTTAATAACCCACCCTTACGTGAGGGAAACTATAAGTTATATTAGATTGCCAATATGGGTGAGAGGAGATAAAATACTTGTCTCTTGAAATATTCAAAAAATATTTTTAGATTAGATTTCAAAGTTTGAGAAAGAGGTAAATATATTATTAAAATTTAAAAAAAATTGAATAAGAACTCTTTGTAAGAAACTTTGTAATCAATAAAACATTTTCATATAATGATTTGCTTACTAAGAAATATTATTAGGATTAATTTGATCACAACACTAAAATAATGATTCAAACTAATAATAATAAGTAAGCTATGAATTGAAATCTTTGATTAGAAGCAAATGATTTTAGCAAAAAAAATATTGTATGATTAACTATAAGCAATATATATTTTTTGTTTAAATTTAAAATTTTACTTTGGATTTGATTAGAGAGATGTGAAGAAGGAAGACTTTTAAAAAACACATAGAAGAACACCCCCTAAAAAAACCGTAAGGTGCACAAAAAAGCACCTGAACCCCCCCCCCCCAAAAAAAAAAAAATTTTTTTTTTTTATTTACTAGCTTACAAAGGACTCGTTTCACTATTTGCCCTCGAAGGAGGTGAAGTGAAAAAATGAGTGATAATTTAAAGCTAAAATAAAACTTTAGGGAAGGAAAATAAATGGATTTTTTCCTTCGAAATTGAAGAAAAAACCCGTACAAAGATTTTATAGAATGAATGAAATTAAAATAAGACCATTACACTTCGATGCACTTTTGAGAAGACTTTTTCGTTGTTCGCATGAAGATGAAAGTTGAGGAGATGAAGCCTTCGTTGATGCCAGATGATGCCTTTGGTAAGCCCTTGTAGAGGATGCCTTTGCTGACGTGGATCTCGAAGACACAACTTTTGAAGAGGTAGCTTTCATTGGTGAAAGCACCCTTCAACCAGACCATCCAAGGTAGGCTGAGTGCTCATTCTTTTGGTGATGCCAAAATCATAGATGAATGTCTCGAAGATGCAACTTTCACTAGAGAAAGGACCTTGAAACCTGCAAAAAAAATAACAGAGGTGAACAAGGGAAAGAGCAACAAAAAAATGAAATGACTTATATCAAACTTGATACCACCTCACAGTGCCTCGGTAGAGAGGATCAAAACCTATAGAAAAAGGGTAGGATAGGTGAACAAGGAAGAAGAAATATATTAAAAAACCATTAGTTACTCCTTCAGCATTCGGACGCAATGTCTTGAGCAATCTGAAAAAATTTCTCTACACAGATATTCATCAGAGAAATTAAGCTCAAGAGAAATAAAATAATGCGAATCAAAAAGGGAATGAAGATAACTTAAATAGGATGAAGGAGAGTTATTGCAAATCATGAACTGAGAACAAATCCACCGATTATCGGTGATTGAAAGGTATCCTGGTTTAAGAGCGTCTCCTATGGAGATCATCGATATGCAAAAGTAACGATAGTGAAGAGCAAGATACATCGATTAAAGATAGAGTAAATGCAACTGACGTGATGAAAATAGCTAAAAAGATAAATTTTAAAAATCATGAATTTTGAAAGAGTCTCTAAGGTGCACCAAGCATTATAGATGGAGAGCTACGATTTCATATCTCCATGAAAGGAGATATGGAAATCGTTGGCATCACGATCGATGGCACCCAAAAAATATGGGTGCCTCGATTGAGAGCGTCGAAATGCTTCTCCGAGAGCAACGTGTAGGCAACAACCAAAATTTAAAAGAGACTCTAAGGTGTGCCAAGCATTATAGATGGAGAGCTACGATTTCATATCTCTATGAAAGGAGATATGGAAATCGTTGGCGTCACGTATCGATGGCACCCAAAAAATATGGGTGCCTCGATTCGAGAATGTGGAAATGCTTCTCCGAGAGCAACGTGAGGGCAACAAAAAAAAAAATCCTTCTCCTACAAATAGGAATGACCTTAAAGAAAGGAAAATAAATTCCTTTTAATCAAGATTTTTTTAAAATGCTTGAATAAGGTGTTCCTTTTTGGAGAAAAAAATTAATATATATTAGAATGGGTATAATCTGGACAGAAAAAATATTTACTTCAACAGTCAATCAAACTTTTCTATTTTTTTAACATGAGAAAGAATAACCCACATATATATATAAAAAAATATAGCAGAAAACTATATATAAGAAGAACTTATTGAGGGCTTAAATCCAAGGAAAAAAATTGGAGAAGCCAACATAAGAATCAAAGAACCAGCTCCTAGAACCTCCAAGAAGGAATGCTAGCAAGATCTATCCTGCTCTGGTACCATGTTAGAATTTCCCAAAATAGACATGCATAGCATTACACAAAATATGAAGAAAGAGTAGAACTGATTGATTTATTCCAAGGATCAACTTTGTATAAATAGCAAAGTTGATCATTGAGAGTCGTTGGATTACAACAACTCATCAAACCTGATGAAGACACCACTGAGAGTTCACCTGACACATGGAGGAGTGGAAACTCAAGTGTGTCTATCCTAGTAGAACTTAAGAGAATATTCACTTATTCTAACACTTGATTCTTCAACATAGAAACTTTTCTTGTGCCTTTGAAAAAAATTCTTCTCATGATTACCTTGACCATGCCTATCTTTCTTTTCATTCCCAAATTTTTATTTCTTTCTTCTTATTGTAATCCTATTTATCCTCACTGCTACTATACCCCTTTTGTGGATAATATGAGGCATAGTGACCAGTATTACCATAGCTAAAATATTTCACATTTTGCATACTCTTTGGTTTCCTTGAACCCTTCTTATTTCTTTTCACAAAATTAGCCTCTTCATCACTTCTTGATTCATCACTTGATTCTAATTCTTTATCCTTTATTTTATTTGAAGCTTTGAATGTTGCCTCCCTTTTGGATGTTTGATCCTTTTCTATTCTCATTTCATAATCTATGAGAATCCCATGTAGTTCATCTATCCTCAAATTTGTGAGATCCTTTATTTCTTCTATTGTTGAAACCTTTGCATCATACCTCATGGGTAGTGATCTTAAATTTTTTTGGACAATAGTAGAATCCTCCATATTTTCTCCAAGTCCATGAATGGTGTTAACAACTTTATCAACACAAATTATATACCTAGCAATATCTTCCTCATCTTTAATTTTTCAATTCCTCAAATTCCCTCCCATGAGTTTGATGTTTTGCCTTCTCAACCTTGTCATTTCCTTCATATGTATTCTATAATTTTTTCCATATTTCTTTTTTTTATTTGTAGTGCATAACCTTCACAAATTCGATTTCTTGTAAACCACTTAAAATTACATTTATTGCCTTGGAATTATTTTCATAAAGTTTCTTACCACTTATATATGTTGGAGGAGTTGTGGGTGTTGTGTACCCATTCTCAACTGATTTCCATGTATCAATTCCCTGTGCCATAAAAAATGTCTTCATACTAACACTCCAAAAAGCATAGTTAGTCCCATTAAACAATGGAGCTTTTTGTGCTAAAAATCCTTCCTTATGAGCCATTTGTGTTCCTATAAGATCTTTCTTGAAGCTTTTAGGCTTCCTTGAAGGAACCCACTCTGATACCAATTGAAGAACACAACTTATACTGAGAGGGGCTGAACAGTATAAGATAAACTTTTACTTTTCTTTCCAATTTAGTATTATCCAATGTTATTAATTACAATAGCTTTCCAAAGTAGTATTAACCAATATCATCAATAGTAGTAATGATACAATGCACAAATTGTCATACATATGAGAGACACATATTTAACATGGTTCACCCAAAGTGGGCTATGTCCATAGAGAAAATATTTCTTATAAATTTTCTCAACCAATATCTTGGGAACCAATTCCCAATTACAATTTTTATAGGCACCAACCCAAAGGAGACACCAATCCCCTATGAACAAGTTTGTAGACCTCTATCCACAAGAGAACTCAATCCCCTTTTTTTTGATTCATGGACCTCTATTTATAGGAGACCTCAATCTCCTCTGCTCTGGTTCATGGACCTCTATCCATATGATAACTCTATCCCCTATTCTCTACTCTGCTTCAAGCCTTTACACAAATCTTGCTCAAATCTATTTACCAAAACATTCTTTTAACTCTACTCAAATATGCCTCAAGCCTTCACATAATACTTGCTCAAATATTCTTACCAAAATATGTTCTTAACTCTGCTCATATCTGCTCTAAATCTACACACAAGACTTGCTCAAATATGCTTACCAATACATGCTATAAGTCTTCTCACAATACTTGCTCAAATCTGCCTCAAACATACTTTTAGTATTCTCACAATGCTTGCTCAAGTCTACCTCAAACCTACTTTTAGTCTTCTCACAAGACTTGCTCAAATCTACCTCAAACCTGCTTCAAGTCTTCTCACAAGACTTGCTCAAATCTACTTACCAAAATCTGCCTCAAACTTGCTTCAATCCTGCTCACTAAAACTACTCAAACATTTCCAATTCTTGCATACAAACAATTTCATATATCATTCCCAAAAGTACTTTTATTGACTAAATTAGTTTAGATATATTCTACCCATAATTATTTTAACCTCTTGAACATATAGAGAATGATATGTACTATTAAATGCCCAATATGTTCTTCACATTCACATGTCTCACATTTATTTCATTTTAACGGTAGCTCTAGTCTAGCACTTTGATAACTGACCTTCTTATGAATTTTCCACAATCAAAAATTGATGCACACACTTGCTTCACAAATCCAATTTCTAACACTTGCACATTCACTTTTCAATGTCACTCAAACCAATGCCTAAATGCTTCACAAATCCATTTAACAATGATGCACAAATTTATTCTCAATCTCTAGCACATATATTTCCAACAATGCTCATGAAATCAATATTTTTATCTCCACTTCATATAACAACACAAGTATTATTTCCAAACCAAAATACCTTGAGAAGGAGTTAAAACACCATACCTCACAAAGCTGCCTTGAAGAAGATGTGCCCTTAAAAACCTATCTCAAAATAATTTCCTTTATTTGCAACTTCAAAATGGGGTTAGCAAATATTCTTTTCAAAACATTCACCCTAAAATCCTTTCTCAAAATATGTGCACAAGAATGCTCAAGAATAATACTCTATAACTTTTCTTTTAGTCTTACAAAATAGAGCTTGTAATAAAGACTAAAAAATCAAATCCCTCTTTTCTAATATGTGCCAAAATACAACGAACCATGAATATAGATACCCATTACGTCTTCTTTATTTAATTGACAACCAACCTTATAAATATTTCACTCAATGTGCAAAATCTATTTTCAAATAATCATAAAATACTTTATATCTTCTTCAAAAATAATTCTCTCACACTTTATACAAAACACAAATTTCAAGCAAGTCTAATACACCTTATAACTCCCTCTTTAAACATACAACCTTAACCCTTTTCCACACTAAACAAATACAACTTTTAAACTCTCAAAACACCCTAAAAATTCCACTTTAAATTCAATGTAAAAAATTATACTTTCACACCTTATGGTATCCAAGGTAAAAATAAAATCAATTTATTTCAATGCACCTTGTAAACTATCGTGACCACCTCAATTAATGCAAAGCAATTTAAAATTTAAGTACCTTATGCACGATGTGAATCAAAACCATGACCTCCCCAGTGCAACGCTTACCCAAGCATCTTTGACTAGCTAAACTACCGTGATAGTTAGAGCCAAAAGGAATGCTCACAACTTTATCTCTACTCTCTGTGCACATTGAAGGCAATGTCATATGTTTTCCTATCTACCTTCTGTGCACATCAAAGGAAATGCCCTAAGTTTTCCTCTCTGTCCTCTACGTACATCGAATGGAATGCCCTACATTTTCCTCTCTGCCCTTTGCACAATCAAAATGGAGTGCCCTACGTTTTCCTTCTACCCTCTATGTAAATTGAGATAGATTTCTCTACATTTCCTCTCTACACACTTCTTAACAATCATTGGATTTCTCACTTGTCGTTCGCATCATTTATATCTATTTGATATCTCTCTATTGAATATATCTCTACCGTCTGCATCAATATATCAATCAAATTTTGTTGGATATCTCTCTACCATTTGCATAAGCACACATGTATATTTCAATATCAATGCTTACTCCCTTAATGGAGGAGAAGTGACTAATATTTATATTGCATAAGCCAAGAACCTTTAAAAATTTAATAACGTCGGTGCATCCTTGAAATCGAAAAACGTTGGCCCTTCAAACCTTTGGAACTTTATAATATTAAAAATATTATACCATAGTCTTATATGTTGGAGCCTAAATCCTTTATAAAGTTGAGTTATAATATTATAACATAATCCTTTTAGTCCCATTAAAATATCTTAAACCTTTTGGATAAAATAATATAAACTTGTGGCCCATGTAAACCTAGTTCTTCATTCTGTAGAGTCCTTTTATCTCATGCCTTTAAACCTCTTTGTTCCAAGCCTCTTAAACCTTTTCTTTTATAATATTTAAATAATATATTTAAATATTTATTCCTTAAGAATATTTGCCTTTGTAATAAACCTTGTTATATGTGTCTTGAATACCATGCTCTTTTTATCACCCAATTATAACTACCTCATGTAAATTTTGACATCAATGACAACTCAAATACTCAATATTTCCAACACTCTTTGAGGAAAGAAGACACTTGACAAAGGTAATTGCAATATTATCATAAAATCACCAAACTAGGTAGGAGTAATGAAATGAAAATACATAAAGAAGACATTGACTATCATGTGGTATATGAGAAGAGAAATATTGACAGGTTGGAGGAGCCTAGATGATATTCAACGTGCATATTAAGCACATTCAATGATAAGGGAATGTACAACATGCACTAGAAGGACAGTCAAAGTCCAAAAGAGAGCACCATACACAAGGAAGAACATTAAATGCAATGAAAATACATCATCTAGCATTGAATATTGAAAGAAGGACAATATCTAAAATAATGTGCAAGTTGTAATCACAGGAGAAGCATACCAAATACGTAGCACTCCATTTTCAAGAGGGTACAATATTTTTAATCAATTTACATTTCTTAAAGGTCGAGGAGGTATAATGTATATCAATACTAAATTTAAGCTTAGTAAATCTATTATGCTTAGGATTAATTAATTAAATGGAGATATAAGGAGGTGAATTCATGAATTATAGTCTTAGATGATTTATTGAATTATTTGAAAGAATTTTGAAGTAATGATGATTTAATTTGAAAGCTTTTTGAAATTGCTTTATTCAAAATTCAAGCATAGAAATATTTGCAAATAATTTAACTTGGAAGAATAATTTTTTCTACATCAAAATAGAAATATTGAATTTGCTACTAACTTTGTTTTTTTCCTAAATTTCTAATTAGGGAGTTATAAGGAATTCATCACCAACATAAATTCTTGAAATTTAGAAACTATATTATTGAAAATTGAAATACATAGGAAGCACAACATGGAGTTGTTACAAAGTTGGAAAACTACACTGGAATTAGTCTCTTATTCAAATTGAAGGGACATAAGGAATCCAAATTAAAATTATTGAAGATAGAAAGTTTTATCAATTGAAATTGCATCAAAGATTATCTTTAGCTTTCTATTCATAAATAGGAAGAAATAAAGTGCTTATATTGAAGTTGAACATTAGGGATTCAACTCAAAGGAAAACTCAGAAAGCTAAGTATTTTACCAAATCTATTTTACATTAAAATTACTAAGGAGATAAAAGGTATTCTACTTAGATATTTGATTATTGTTTGATTATTCTCCAAAAATTTGGAAAAAAATATATACTACAAGATTAAAGAATTGAAAGTGAGTATTTAATCATATATTCAACTTAAAATTTATAAGTTGAAGAGATTGGGAGACATAAGGAATACAACATAAAAAATAATTTTTAAATATTATAATGGATAAGTTAACAAGAGGTACATATCATCACAAGATCTACTATCAAAATACATATAATATTCCATATCAAAAATGTAAAATTACTTCAAGCACAAATAATTCTACAAGTCAAAATGAAAAAGATATTTGGTTTATTGATTCTGGTGCAAGTCATCACATGATAGGAAATTTACAATGGTTTTATTGTCTTGAAGTCACTAACAATCTTAGGTTCAAAAATACGGATGGCAAAACCTATCTTATACATGGATATGGGTGTGTAACACCTAGTACATCATTTCCAAATATTTTGTTACATGATGTAATGTATGTTCCTAGATTAACATCAAATCTTATTTCAATAGCCAAATTGGTAGAGAGCAAAAGGATGGTTGATTTTAGATATATAAATGGAGTCAATAAGTATTTCATCATAAATAAAATGATATAGAAGCTACATGATAAATCTAAAATGATATGTATGCTCTAGCTCTAATCGATTTTTCACACGATACTATTGTAGTTCAAAATAACAATAATGGTTTTTTGAGGGACAGATTGCAGGAAATGCAAAATAGAAGATTAGATACAAAAATAGAAGATTAAAAATGCAAAATATGAGAGGACAAAAATACTTTGGACTACTTGGCCATATATAAATTAAAAAAGGAAGAATAAATTGATCCAGTTTAAGAACATTTGAAAGATGAAGATCCATATTGAAGACTAAAGTCTTTAATAATCAAATAATGTAATATAGGGGGATGTTAAAATATATTATATTATTTGGTACATGCTAATGTACCACCTTGGGTACATATTTAGATTAGGAGTGTGTCTTATATTAGGGTTTGAGTATTTAATTTATGCAATGTAATAAATACACAAGTATTGTTAGAATGTGCAAAGTACTTGATGATTTAAATGTGCATGTTGTCCATGTGTACATGAGTCCATAGAATAGGAATATGAAGAGTCATAGGTATGTGGAAGACCAAGACTCACATCTCATTATATATAGGTATTTGATAGATAATAAATACAAGAGTTAAGGTAGATAGCATAAGATAGAGGAGTTATAGATGATATGCTAGACACAATGTAGAGCATGTAAGAAATATGGAGTGTTTGAGAACTCCATTTTTTATCATTGTACTATTTTTGTGAGCCTTCATTAATGGTAGTTTTATGATTAGTTACAAAAGTTTATTATGAGTTTTACATGCTTAGTATATTTCCATTATCATATATTTAATATTGCATGCTCATTTTATATCTTGTGGTTGATTTCTTATTAAGTATCTATCATCAAAAGCTAACATCATGGAATTTTATAGATCTCCTCTACTTGGATTCAAATAATCTTACTACATAAGAATTTTATGAATCTTTGTCAAATTTTTTAATAACAATCATTTGAATTATATTTGTGCATGGCCTTTGCACATCAAATTCCATATAGTTTAGTTAAATGTATTTTCATATAGACATTATATTTTTTGTACTTTTCTATTTCTATAGATCCTATGCAATATTAATAAGTATTCCTTATTAGAAATCAAACCTCTAGGGGCTTTATACAAGTATGAAAATAAGATAGTTTATATTTGGTACATGTAAATAAGAACGACACTAAATGAGATCAGAGGATCCTAATACATCCTCAAATTTGAATCATAATCAAAATCATTATCCCTTTTATATAATTTTCATGAGTTCTCATTGGAGTGTCATCATTAGGTTCACTTTAATTATTTAATCCAAATATTTATTGGTTTAAATTATATGTCAATTTTTTGCTTTCTTGTTGTTGATTTTTTAATCCTTTTTGATGTACTACTTGAACTAAAAAGTTTATCATCTTTAAAGCTTGTTGTAAATAATGGATTGGGTAAATATATCTAATTGAAATAAAAATATATATCTCATCCTAGCCAATATATTTTCTATATCATTATGCTTTGATAAATTACTACTTCATATGTTAGATGGTGTGATCATGGTGTCCCTTATTTGCTTAAAATCTTATGGGTATTTGTTAGGATTCCATCCCAACATTATTATGTAATGAACCCTTTACAATGTAAGAACCCTATTCTAATGATATTTTGTAATGCTATGTGGCACTTGAGGTGCATAGACAAGTGGGGCCATTTCATGTAACATAAATAATGTAATTATTTGTTTGGTAGAATATACTAGCTTGGGTGGCACTTAAATCTTGAGCGTTAGATTAGGGTTGCATGAAATGTATCTTTAAAAGACAATGGGGCATAAAAAAATGTATATTTTTACATATTGAATCAAAGCATTTATTATGTATTATGATTTATGAGATTAATATATTTTGCATTTACATTTCGTATTGCAATATTCTATTCTTTCATTAATTACTGATTTTATTGCAATATTTATGTGGGTGTGCTTATTTTAAATAGAAGGTTCCTAACAAGTGGTATCAGAGTACTTTATAGACCCATGTTTCATTGTGATTATGATAGTTTTTTTTTCTGTTAGAGTTATAATATATTACATTATTTGATTATGTAATATATTCACTAGAATAGGATATTACTTTAGGGGGAAGTTAGCTAGTGACTTTAAGCAATGTAATAAATGCACAAGTGTGAATGTGCAAGTTGTGATATGCAAGGTGTCCCCTTGTATAGCTAGGTAGAGTGTTAGCCAAGGAATCTATCTTCCTATATAAATATCATCACAGCTACATTCGAACGTATCACTTCATTTTCATAATAAGATTTTGTATAGCTCTTCTTTCTCTTTTTCCATTGATATGATGGAATGATGCTAAAACCATCAGTGTTATCAAAGCCACGGTGAATCTAGAGAGGAATAGAGAAAGCTACCATTTATACTATTGGGATGAGCCTTTGAAAAATAGATTTTCCTTGTGTTCTATCCTTGAAAACGCTACTAATAGAGAGGTTAAAAAATAAGGAGAATGCCCTAGAAGCCTTGTTGCAAGACTCAAGGAGATACTTCAAGGAAGAGTTTGTGAGAAATAGGATACTGGTGATCTTATTTTTTGATTGAATACTATCAAGGAGAAGCTTCTAATAGTGAAATAATTGGGACAATTATCACCATCCAACAACAAGCCCAAAAAGGAAGACTACTAGATTCTATAACAAAATACTAGAAATGTTCATAGCTATGAGCAACCTCCATTCTAGATAGAAACTTGATGAATCAAATCATCAAGATATTCATCATATTCAAAGAACATCAAAGGTAAGAAACTTAAGGTGCAAATGCTTAATTAATTGAACATTTATTCAAATTACTACTTAGATTCATTTAGAATCTTATTTAGATTTAAAAATTGTAAAATAAAGGGTTGCATATTGAGTCTTTAAAAGGAGTGTAGAAGATAGTTTTTGCTAAAGGTTATTACCTACACATTAAAAGGTTTTTGCTAAAGGTTATTACCTACACATTAAAAGGAGTCAAATGCATTCTTCCTAGCATCTACTTACAAAAAAAGGAATTATAGTAAGCTACAGTAAATTAGTGCATATTTCAACCTACTTTGAGAGTCTATTTATAGGAGCAATAAGGCACAAAACTAGCACAAAATCTGCAATATCTCGTGGGCAAATGAAGCCACCATTAAAATCCTTTAATGAAGCCTAAAATTGAGACTTGGTGAGTCTCAAGATTCAAGTAAGATATAAGGGTTTCATTTAAGTGCAAAGTACAGAAATCCTTACGTTAAAATTGACATCAGCTTGGATTAACTCTCATTAAATTATCCAAGGAAGAAGGGAGCTACCTCATTAAAAAAAAAGTTTTTAAAAAAGATCCTTCATATTGGTGCAAATTTAACTATTACAAAGCACCTATTTTTTTCCTTAAAAAGGACAAAATTATTTCTCTTTATAGGTCGTAGTACAACCATAATATTCAACAGGTTGTAGGGTAGAGTTCGAGCAAGAGAAATGTGCCACCAAAGATCTCATACTTTGCATAAATTAAGGTGTTTAAAAACACCATTTCTCCACGTCCAATATAGCCCTATAATAAAGTGTGTCACTGATAATATTGGATCCATTGAAAGAGGTTATTATCATCTAAAATTACATGGAGAAAGGATGACATACAGAAGGAGATCATCTACGTCAGATAGAACTATCAAGCTAAGCACAAGGGGCTATTACAAAAGCTACAAAATAACACCATCAATCAACTGTTACAAAGGGTACACAAACAAAATACTACGAGCATCAAGGTATAAAGGAAATAGTGCTATATCCAATTTCATTACTTGGAGAGAATGACCACTAAAAGGAAGCACAAGAAGCTACTACAGGACCGCCATTAGGAGCACCATAGAACCATGGAGTATTAACGTTGGAGCCACCCATTATCCTCATCAAGACAACATGCAAAATGAGAAGAGAAACCACTTGCATTCCAATAAATATAACAAGCTCATGAACAATACAAAGATATAGGCAAATATAGGGTTACAACGCTCATACTTGGAGCATTAGAAAACAGGTTTACATGCACAAGCCTTGAGTGCCACTTGGCACAAGAGTTTTAAGCACTCCAAAATTCATGAATAATCCAACGCTCATCTAAAAATAAGTTGCAAACCTTTGGAAGGTTACCACAAAACTTATCATTGCATAAAGGTACATTGAAATATCAACATCTATTTAGTAACACTCAAGTGATACTTGTCCACAATCCACAAGGAAACAATCCTATTTAAGGTGCCCATTTTTGAGAAGGAAATATAATGAGGTCAAAGGGAAGTCAAGCATTAAATGGTGTGGATCACAATTGTAGGGAGGATGCTAATTCAAGCTTGTGCACCATTAAAAGTTGTAAGCCTACATTAAAGCCACTATCATAGATCAGCCATACCAAAAGTCCATTTTGGAGGATATTCGATGCAAGCCAAGCATTCATTAAGGAGAAAATCAGTGTCATTCACGAAGGAGAGAAGCGCTATTCAAGGGAGAAACTGATGCTAATCAAAGAAGGCATTGACTTCCCATGAGCACCACATACTGAAATGTTTCAATTAGCCACATCATAGCATCAAATGAAGACAATCCAAAAGGATTATTAAGGTAAAATCTGATATTAATTATTGACTAAAGTTACATTAGAGTTATAAGGGTGCATTATATTCACTATTGTAATCATATGTTTAATCATTAGTAATATATTAAGCAAGCAGATTTCAAGAACTTTTATATTTACAAATAATAAAGTAGGAGGAATAAGGATTTCAACTTGGAAATTAAATATCTATTATTGCAAATATTATTATTTTCTAATATTCCAAATTAGGGAGTTATAAGGAATACTACACCAAATAAATTATTAGAATTTAGAAACAGTAAAAATCTATAAAAGGAGGTTCATTTTGGAATATTAAGATTTGAAAATTTATTGGTATACTTGTCTCAAAACCACATTAAAAGGACAAAATAAATCCAACCATTAGAACCTCATAAAATTAGAAAGTGCTTAAGTTCAATAGGAGTAATAAGGTATAATAAAAGTTGATTTTTTCTATTTACAAAACATTACAAAATCAACTCAAAATGAACTATTTTTCTCAAAAAAAACTTTATCAATCATATAACATATCTAAAATACTAGGGAGACATAAGAAATTCAACAAGGTCCTAGTTTTTTAAACCCTTTATCAAGATATGTCATGGATTATTGGTATATAGACTCAGGAGCAAGTAAGAACATGACTGGATTCATTGGTTCAATTCCCTAAAAAAGGTAAATGAGAAGTAATTGTTGTAGCAAATAGCAAAACACATGAGTTGAAGAGAATTGGAAACATATCAGTGAACCTAAAAGACGAAAATGGGATAATAAAAAACATATTGTATATTCTTGGATTAACTACTAGTCTTCTTTTTGTCTTCCAACTCATGTATCAAAACATAACTATTGATTTTAAAGTTCTCACTGGAAGAAAACAATGTGACATTTCTAAACAAGGAAAGAGGATAGCATCAGGGTCCTATATAAATGGTCTATTTGTTCTAGATATTGCTACACACTCAAATTTTTTAGTCAAAACATCAGATCTATGGCATAAGCAACTAGGAGATACTAGTGAATCCTTAATGAAAGAATTTTTTAAGTATCAAATGGTTGAAGGAATACCTATTTTTTATTTAGAAATTACTGTATGTATAGAATTTTTAGTAGGAAAAAACATAGAGTTCCCTTCAAAATCCATCAACACAAAGCTCAACAACCCTTGGAAATAATATATACAAATTTGTGTGGACCAATGGAAATTTGTTGGAACATGACATTATTTCATGTTAACAAAACATTAACCAGGATCATAATATTATGCATTGAAACATAACAAACATTATAATAAGAACACACATAAATATAGACACAAGATATCACAAATGTATATCACAAAAGAGATATCTTCATTGTATTATGCTTCCATATTCATGATATGATACAACAATGGAGATTTATCTCCAATATAATACAATACATGACTTTTCAGTCCTCAAACTGTTGCTCTCCTCTACAAATCTAGGAAATGCAACCTTTCACATTCTTGTCATTAATACAAGCTCTCAACATACCACATGTCAATGTGACTCTTCATACTCCTCTCTCTTTTGATACATTGCACTTTCACAAAGTGACACATACATTAGACCAAATAATGTAATACTCACAACACTCCCTTTAGTACATTATTTGGTAAAATTTTTTTACAAATTTTGATGACTACACATTCTCCCTTCATCAAAAAAGTCTTCATTCTCTATGTACCACTAGCTCTATATCTTTGCAACTTTTTATCACACCTTGGTTTCCTTTCGAAGAAAATATACAACATTTCTTTGAGCTTATCTCAAGCATTCATATCAATCCATCCACAATTCAGTTTTTATCTACATCCCTTCCTTTATTTTTATAGATAAAACATGTGTGAATGGTTATGTCCTCCAAAAAATTTACAAGAATAGAGATTCCAACATTTCTCTATCCTATGACCATATTTACCACAATGCTCACATCTATTTTCTATCTCCAATTTACTGTCACTTTTTCCTGTTACAAATTTTGTTCTTGAATCATTTTGATTCATCTATCCTGTGTACTCAAGACCTTAACATTTTGGTCTTACTATTGGTACAAATAGTTATTTCATGCCCTATTCATGATTTCTGAAATATTTCTATTTGTAGCCCATTTTTTGTAGCAATTTGGAACCAATTCCCTTAGTGTACTTCTCAAAATGGCCAAAACCATCATTACATTGATCAAAAAAAAATTGAGCATCACTATGTCTATCATCATTTGAGTCTATTTTCTCATCAATTACAATGGCATAGGCTCTCTAAACAATCACAAACCATGCACAAGTTGCTTTCATTTGGAAAGGGATCACAACATGCATCTTTTTCCTGCTCATAAAGATCATTAGTATCACAAAATTCATCCACCATTATGGGCTTCAAATCATTAGTATCACAACAATTATCCATCATCATAATATTCAAATCATTAGTGTCATAAACAACATCCTTCATCAATGGCTGGTTTCCTTGTGCTTTCATTTTGGAAACATTAATAGTAATAACCCCTTTATATATTATCTTCAATAAGCAAGTAGGTATAGTGACAAAATTTTCATGGTATTCATTTGCATCATTAATGACTCCTTGTATGCATTGTTGTAGTAACAAAAATTCTCCTTTTTGGACTTCTTCAAGAATGGGACTTAATTCTTTTATCACTTTATTTGAAATAAATTTTTCTTCTTCCTTAGCTTCTTGACAAAATTTTTGTAACAAACTTTGTTTCTTGTTTTTTGGCATTTTTTCTTGTTCTTTCCCCCCTTTTATTTAATTTTCCTTTGAGGTAGAAAACCTTTTACCTCCCAAAATTAAATCAATTCAAGATTTTTTTTTTTAAATTTGTTTTTGGAAAAAAATAAAATTTCATATTTAATATACCTCCTTGACAAGGTTCTGCAAAACTTGAGCACTCCTCTATATCTGTAGTGGTCAACCAAATAGGTGTAGCTTCTAAAAGTAGTACATCCACCAAAAATCTGGCACATATAATGCACTAACAACCAACCCTATGCAAAATAGCCCTTTACTGCCATGCGTCCATAGATGGTTGGATGTCAAGCTGGAGAATTCAAAAATATTTTAATTTTTTCTTTAAATTTCTCCTTCATGTTTACAATCAATCCATTCGATTATTTTCTTGAATGAAATGGTATTTATGCTATTTCTACCATTTTTTCTACCCTTTTTAAATATGGCACTTAGTCAATTTGCATAGAAAAAATTCAAATGTTACAATGTTCCCTCGCCTGTGCGATATTTGTCATATTTCACTTGAGCACTCAAATGTTTGGCTTCCAAATGCTTAAACACTCCCTTGGATATTTTTATGAATGCTATGATTTTATTTGTAACCATTGTGCTCTCTATTATGAATCTTCACGCTTCTTGACTTGTAATGTTTCCCCTGTCGAATAATCTTCTACTAGTTGTGTGGACACACGTGGCTCTTTGTGAGGACGTACCTAGCGGTGTTTGATTGTACTTTCTCCTTTCCTCTTACTGCATTGCCTTTATTCGGATGGTGTCGCCACATGACTCGACATCGCTACCCTTTTGCAATACTTCCATGTGACCTACTAGAGCTTGCATTAGATGTATTTTTAGTACTTTCACTATCAACTAGCCATTACTGCACTTAAATATTGCTTGTGCTTGGTCCTTTAGGGGACTTCAAATGATGATTTCACCATTATTGTTTCACCTATAACAAATAGCTAATGTTGGTTATGTCTCCTACTAAAAAAAAAATAGATGTATTGCTATTCCTGTGCAAAATTTAAATCAACAACTATTGAATGCTCTTCGATGATCAACATGATGTCCACATGGAGTGTCTATGTCAGCTAAGGGTGCTTCTCCAAATATGTCTTTGCCTTCCTTTATGAACTATGCCTATATTTTAATGATGAAGAAATCCTTCGACTTCTCCAACAATCCTGATGTTAATAGCAAGTGGTTATTTTCTACTGGTTCAACACTCAAGGTGATTTTTGGTTCAAAAAAATGAGATGCACCCTTCTTTGATGCTAGTTTTAACATCCCTTTTTAGTATCTTTTGAGACTCTAATTCCTTCTTTATTTTCAGCCCTTTCTTTGAATAATATCCAACCAAATAATGTATCTCTCTGTCTTGGTATTCTGTCTACTCTTTGATGTTAGAAAAACATTATTATATCCCTTGATTTTGGGATAATATTTCCTTTAATATTTGCTATGAAATCTTGACTCTTCTTGGGCTTCAAAAATCTGCACTTCATTTGTTTTATCTAGTGCACACAAAACAACCTTCAAACTTATGCTTTTATCTAATATTCTCCCTCCCTTATTACTCCATTTTTATTTAGTCTCTAACTTTTCCATTATATTGTATAGATGTAGAGATGTTGAAGAAGCTTTCTCCTTCAACTCGAAAATATAAAATCTTTCTATTTACGGCTTTAAAAAATTGAATATAATTATTTCAACATAACCCACTCTTAAACAAAAAAAAAATATGTACTTTTTAGGCACCACTGTGCAAAATTCTTTTTGTTTTTGAATTTGGCTATTCTCTTCTTTCACTGCATCACTCTGATATCATAAAAATCTCCTTGTCTTCAACACCTCAAATTTGCATATCATTGGATGGCGACAATTGGTCCAAAAACTCTATTCACTCAGACTCTCAATGGCTCTCTAGTTCTCTGGTTTTCACAACTCTCTCAACCTTGATTTTTCCATAGCTTCCACTATAGCTCTGATACCATCTAGAACATGACACTATTTCATGTTAACAAAACATTAACCAGGATCATAATATTATGCATTAAAACATAACAACTTCACATTGAGAACACAAATCATAGACACAAGGTATCACAAATGTATATCACAAAAGAAATATCTTCATTGAATTATGCTTCCAAATTCATGATATGATACAATAATGGAGAGTTATCTCCAATATGATACAATACATGACTTTTCAATCCTCAAACCATTTCTCTCCTCTAAAAATCTATAAAATGCAACCTTTCACATTCGTGTCATTAAGTCAAGCTCTCAACATGCCACATATCAATGTGACTCTTCATTCTCCTCTCTCTTTTGACACATTGCACTTTAACAAATTGACACATACATTAGATCAAATAATGTAATACTCACAACAAATTGATATTATTGGAGTACATAAGTACTTTCAATTATTTTTTGATGATAACACACAAAAAAATGTGGGTGTATTTCATGAAGTATAAATTAGAAGCATTTATTCATTTCAAAAAGTTCAAACTTCAAGTGGAAAAGGAATCAGGAAAGACTATAAAAGCACTTTTTTTAGATAGAGGAGGAGAATTATTTCAAAATAATTTGACTCATTCTTAGAATAAAGTGAAATTAAAAGACAACTTACTATAGAATATTCACCACAAAAAAATAGAATTATAGAGAGAAGAAATAGATCAGTAATGAAAATGGTAATATGTATGTTGAAGGAGGCTCAACTTGACCATCAATGTTGGGTAGAAGTAGTGTAAATAATATTCTACATACAAAATAGATTACCAGCAAGAGTATTCAAACATATTACACTAGAAGAAGCATGGTCAAGATAAAATCCAAATATAGGAAAACTAAATATTTTTGGGTGTAAAGCTTCCATGCATATTCTTAAACAAAAGAAAATTAAATTAGATGACAAAACCATGGTAGGAATATTTTTTGGTTATGAAAATAATTCTATAGGGTATCGATTACTATCTCCATATACAAAGAAAGTTTACATTAGTAGAGATGTAATATTTGATTAAAAAAATCAAGATCGATGCAGAAAAATTAGTAATGATGCAGAAATTCTTCTAAATCTCTCTAATGAAGACACAATAAATGAGTATTCTGAATTAGAATCTCAAGAACAAGATACTAATGCATCTACAGTTCCTCCTAGGAAAGAACCAATATGGCTCAGAGGTACTCTTAGAGAATCAAATCTAGAAAGAATGCTAGATCTTACCACTACTAGACCTCAAACTCAAAGTTTAACCAGAATGAATAGAGGAATGAAAAGTAATATATTAGAACCAACATCAACACTTCATGCACTGAATGACTCACACTAGAAAGTAGCTATAGAATCAGAATATACTTCACTTCAAAATAATAAGACATGGAATCTAGTATACCTCCAAGAAAGAAAATAGTAGGTTGCAAATGGGTTTACGAGATCAAATACAAAGAATATGGAACACTTGAGAAATATAAAGCTCAACTATTATCCAAAGGATACACTCAAATAAAAGGAATTAATTATGAAGAAATATTTTTACCAATAGCCAGAATGACTACCATCAGAACAATTTGTGCACTAGCAGCTCATTAGGGTTGGAAACTTTATTAGATGAATGTAAAAAGTGTCTTCCTTAATGGTGAATTAGAAGAGGAAATCTACATATCACAACTAGAAGTATTTATCATCAAGGGATAGGAAAATAAGGTATGCAAATTGAACAATTCTATGTATGGTTTAAAATAAGCTCCTAGAGAATGAAATATAAAGATCAACAATCACTTATTTTTGGCATGTGTCAAACATTTTGCACCACTTCGAACTCTAGTAAAGAACATTATTTTTGGTCATTCTTGTACTTGAAAATTATTTAAACTTATTTTTCAGCATGGGTTGAACATTTTGCACTCACCCGACCCCTATAGGGTACATTATTTTTTGTCATATCTATATTTAGAAAAATTTAGGGTTTGATATTGCATATTAACTTTATAAATACTGACTTTGAATATTTTACATTTTAACACTCTGAATGATTCTCATTATCTGACGTTGATTTTCCAAGCTTGAAGATGATTTCCATTGCTCAGAAAAGACTTTTAATAGTTTAGAAATAAATTTGTATTACTCAAAGTGAATTCCACACACCTAGGATTAATATTTTAATGGCTCGAAAGCAAATTTTAATTGGCTAAATTAATTTTCAACGATTCAACATTGATTTTTTAATTATCCAAAACAAATTCTTAAAACATGGGGATGCAATCTCATTGCTTGGAAATAGATTTTTTAATGTTTAGAATTAAAATTCATTAATCTAAAAATTATTCTCAAGTGGAAAAAATGATTATCATATGCTCAAAATTAATTTTAATACCTAAATACTAATTCTTGGTTGTAACGGAGATAAATCCCATTGTCTAATATGACTTTCAATAAGCCTATAAATGAGTTTGTATTACCCAAGAATGAAATATAGCAGGTTGAAAGTGATTATCAGTGGACTGAAATTGATTCAAATGTGCCCAAAAATGAATATCATAATTTAGAATTAAAATTGCATTACCCGAAAAGGAATTCCACATATCAGGAATTGAACTCTAATAAACTAGAATTGATTTCTTATGTTCTTGGAAATGATCATCGTATGCTCAAAAATGAATTTCAATTGTTCGACATTGATTTTCATATGTCCTAAAATGCATCATAATAACTTAGAAATAATCATTACATTGTCGATGAATGAATTCTACATGCTTGAAAATGGATTTCTATCGAGAATAGATTTTATCAATTTTTAATTTCCTGGAAACATTTTTATAAATCTGAAACTAATTTTTGAACACTCGAAGTTAATTCTTAGTTTCCTGGGAGAGAAATCTCAAAGCCTAAAATGATTGTCAATAGCTTAGAAATGAACTTGTATTGCCTAGGAATGAATTACAACTGATTGTAAGTAATTCTCAATGGACCGAAATTGATTTAAATGTGCCTGGGAATGATTATCATACATCCAAAAATGAGTTACAATTGTTCGACATTGTATTTCAAAGATGGAAAATAATTTCCATTGAATTTGGAGTTAATTCTTGAATGCATGGAATGGAATCTTATTACATTGGAATGCTAGGGTTTTCAAAAATCATGGAATATTATTATGTTGTCGGTGAATCTAAACTTTCAAAATTTATGGATGACCTTGGTGGCAGACATGAATCTAATAGAGAATGCAAGTTTTCTCATTGAAATCATTCAAATAAAACTAGTGCAATTGAAGCTCAATCCTTTATAAAACATTCAATGCAAAGCAATAGTAAAATATGGATGTAAGCAAATTTAAATCAAAATTAAAATTTCATCAAAAATTAAAATTTCAAGTGGGTCCCGAATCGGGGTAAGTTGTGCAATGGCAACAACAAAGAGATGCCCTTTATGTAAGACCAAAAAATGATTTTTTTAGTTGAGATAGAAACTATTAAGCATATTTCGATGTGGGTTAGGCTTTTTGGACTTACATATCAAATTATAAATAAGTATGTTTTGAAGAATATTAGAAATACCCTAGGGGAAATCATCAAGGAAGGACTAACTATTAAGGAGCGAAAACATACTATAAATACCCAAATATTTATTAATATGGATATTTCAAAATCTTTGCCATAATATTTAATATAAAATCTAAATCAAGAGATAGGATCAACAAGTGGATTATGAAAATATCATATTTTGATGTCATAATTGTTATGAGACTAGAAACATGACAAGAGTTTGCAAAGTGAAAAAATGAAGAAAGAGACAATTTTTTTTGCTCATGAGATAAACATCAAGACAAAGAAAGAAAATCATATAGTAATAGAAGCTAGATCAGATCAAGGATATTCCACTCCAAAATAAGAGGTAAATAAATCATATCTACAACATCATATGGAAAATGCCACCATAGCTCACTTGGATCAACCATTAGAAGAAATAAGGAAGGATATAAGAGATGAGAAAGTGCAATGTGTAAGTTCAAGTTTAAAATGAATTAAAGGTGCAAAGGAAGATATGGAGAAAAAGCCTAAAATAAATATGATATAAGAGGTCAAGTTTATTCCAAGTAAATTATCTTCATATTCTTCAAGTAGTATAGAATCCTCTCCTGGTAATAAAAATAAAAGTGGTGTAGAGGTTACCCCTTGCATTTGAAGGTTTCAAGAGAAGCATAATAAAGAAAATATTATGGAGGAAATCTATAATAATTTAGAATTTATATCATATAATAAGAAGGTAATTGCTATGGAATAATATCCTTGCATTTTAGAGTTTCCAAGGTAACAAAAAGAAGAATGTGCTTTTGAGGTTATTCCTTGAACTCTATATCCTTCAGAGCAAGACAATCCCATAGATGATAACTATTACTATGACAAGTGTGATAATATTAAATATTTGATGAACATGAAAGTATTGGTGAGAATGAAGAAAGAGAGGAAGACCCAAGAAACAAAAACAAAGAGAAAAATAAACCCAAAGGGATATTGATATGAGAAAACAAAACTAATATCATAAGTGCTAATAAGAAGTGGGGATAAACCCAAAAATGAAAATAAAAAATAATATCTTGTAATATTAGGAGCATGAATAAGAACCCTAAAAAAATGTATTAAGAAATTGTTAGGTTGTTATAGATAATATATTTATAGATATGGAAAATAGGTAGCAAATAATTTAACCATTTGTGGTGTTGAATTCCATATTGAAAAAACTTAAATTTCAAAAGGAATCTATATGAGTGAGATTTTATCTCTTAGTAAAAATGTTATAAAGGAGTTGATATGGAAAACTAGTAGTTCGAGGAATATGGCGAATACATTTTCTATAAAGGTAAATGAAGAATATATTTGAT
Organism: Wollemia nobilis; assembly: GCA_028583015.1. NCBI lineage: Eukaryota > Viridiplantae > Streptophyta > Pinopsida > Araucariales > Araucariaceae > Wollemia > Wollemia nobilis. Next base: position 2,086,280 of record JAQPPZ010001195.1, read on the forward strand.
AGAAAGGTAAATTGAATATGATATAAATGTAATGAGAGCAATGTAATATTTTATTTTTGTAATGAGAGTGGCCCCCAATAGAAGACATATATATATCTTATTAAAAAACAAAAAAAAATTGGGCTTTAGGTTAATTACAAATATTAAACAGTGTTTAACCATGACCTTTTGGGCTTGCATAGAAAAATATTTTAATTTATTCATACATTGTACAATGAAATGATCATAGGTCTATCCAATATATCATACAATGTTGATTTTTTTGTTTTAGTTGAAGAAGAGGTTTTGAAATTATTGTCAAACTTTTTACAATTTTACAAAGGTAAAACTCCTACAACCAAAAGAGACAGAAAAAGACAACAGTCTGCTACCCAAACACAGGGTCGTATCATTAACTAAAACTAAACCAAACAACCAAAAGAGAAGAGGACACAAAAGAGATCCAAAATATAATCACCCAATCAAGAGACACCAACTACAAACCTTAAATATAGAAGAACAAGGAGGAACCAATCAGGTAGGGGGGTAGAATAGATTCTCACCCCCTCAGATAACTTACACCGTTCATATATTATAACCTCCTGTTGGTCCCAGTCTAGGATAACCTTTAGCTTCTTAATATCCCAAAGTATCTAAAATCATATTAGTGCCAACGAGCCTGTGACACAAACCTATCAAAAATCCTAGTTTGAGAACCACTTGGAATACCACCAATTTTATCCAAGAAGAGAGACCATCCAACTCATTATTTGGGTGGCAAAAGGATACCACCTAAGACTCGCTCAACCAATTAATAGAGGAACAAAAAACAACTTCTAGAATGACTTCCACAAAAAACCAAAGAGAAAAAATATTCCTCCTACAACTCTTACAACCAATTATAAAGAAAAACCCAAGAAAGTAAGGAAATAGCTGGTCATCTAGCACAAAGGCAAGCAACCTATACAAAAGCATTAGGTACATTGATAGGTAAACCATCATTCATCGATCTATATTAGGCCTTATGAGAAATTATCCCTCAAAATAGATAGTCTAAACTGGAGCAACCTTAGGTTGGTGAAAAATTCAACCACCTTGTTACCTTCCCTATACGTATGTCTCACTTGAATAATTTCCATATCGTAGAGAATCCAATTAGCTTACTCAACCATATTAGAAATATTCTAGCTAGGGACTTGCAATCCAAAGATCATATTAAAAAAATTTAATGAGTCACCTTCGACAATAATTTTATTGCAACCAATCGAAGGGAGAAGCACCACTCCTTAGAATAATGTTATGGCTTCTGCAAAGTGGAAGTTCTAAGATACAAGATTTTTAGCATAGGCCAAAATGATATCTCCACTGTGATTTTGAAACACACCTCCTACACTATATTTCATGGGGTTTCATTTAGAGGTACTATCAAAGTTAAATTTGATCCATTTAATGGGGGTGAGATCCACATGGTTAAAGCTCTAGTATTCCCTAGGTCTAAATAGTTCCTCTTCTAGATTGCTAGAAACCAATATTAGCTTAAATGAGATTTTCAACCTTTGGGCCACTAGAATCATCCAGACATAAGCCATACACATTCTCAATAATTTTTGGTAAGAATTTAGCCCAAATAGAAGCAACATTTCTAAAATATCCCTGAAACACCCAATTGTTTCTCTCCTTCCAGACCAGGTGAGGGAGACTAAATGACCAAAATACACACAACCTTAGGCTAATAAATGGTGGAGGCCATTGATCAAAGGCTTTAGAAAAAAAATTTGGACAACCCAATAGATCCCTAGGGTATTCAGAAGGAGAAAGAGGACCTCAAGCAAAAAGGAACATAGGAAGAAAAGGTGGTTAGTAAATTCAACATCATATCTACAAAGGTGGCACCTATTAGGGATGATCATATACCATTTTTTGAGGTTTTTGTAGTGAGAATATTGTTTTGGATAGTATTCCACAAAAAAGTTGACTTTAGGAGTAAGAAATTTATACCAGATCATTTTGAATGGAGGTGGATCCATAGGATCAACTTCAGAGAGGAAATAAGAAGACTTCACAAAAAAGGAGCCACCCTTCTCCCCATTCCATAGAATTAAATCTTCAACATAAAAATATCTAATGACCTATAAGCTTAGAATGTGATTGAGATATTCCATAGCCTTTCTTTCCTCCTATTTCAAGTTCAAGAAGTTGATATTTTGCTAGTATTTCACCCCATTACTTACTTGAATGACTTATGCAACTTTAGCTACAAAGTGGGCCTGAGTTATGGGTTTCACAAATGTTACCTTATGAATGTGAGCTAGAGGAGCATCACCCATCCAAATGTCTTCCAAAAAATCAATATTTTTATCATTTCCTAGCTTTCATCTATGGCCCTTTGAAATGACATGATGAATCTTAGTGATACCAAGCCAAAAAGCTAATCCTAGAGAAGGGGGAAGATCAACCAAAAAGTCTATATTTTGAGAAAGATATTTGGCTGATAGAATGCAGACCCAATAAACATTCTCATTATTGAATAACTTCCACTCTTGCTTGGCCAGTAAGGCAATGTTCAAGCTCTTAACTCTTATAAGGCCAAGGTCATTGGTTTATTTTCTAGTGCATACTTGTTCCCAAGAAACCAGGTGAATATTTATTCTCCTAATTTATAGACCAAAGAAAGAACTTATGGATGAGCTCAATTATTTGAATAATTTTAGTTGAAGCTTTGAAAAGTGAGAGAAATAATTAAGGAATGCTCTATATGTTGGATTTAACCATTTGGGATTTTCCAACTTGGATGAGAAGAGCCCCTTTCCAACCAACCAATTTTCTTCACATCATTTCAATGACTAGGTCCTAGAATTTATCTTTCACTACCCTCTTAAATAAGGGCATCCCAAGGTAGGTAGACGTAAATTTAGCCACCCCATAGACAAAATTCTAGAAGATCACTCTTTTTATTTTAGGTGATGAGGCCCAAAAATACCTCATTATTGCATAATTTTTGACACAAAAAATTGCCATATTACCAAAAATGACAAAGTTAATTGCCAAATAGTTTATTAAAATATATTATTTGTTAAGTGTTTGCATGATTTTATGTTAGGAATACTATATCTCTATTTTTGACTATTTTGAGCATTTTGTAACTGTTTTTGCTTGATTAAGTAGCAAATAAAAACATGCATTTCAATTAGCTAAATGTGGTATGCTAATATCCATTAATTTCACAATGGTTTTTGAATGTTTTCCTATCCTTCAACTTGTTTGAAATCCACATTGGAGCCAAATCTTCAGGACTGTCATAAATCTAAAAATTTGCAGAAAACAACCATATAAAAATCAACAAGCTATCACTTTATAGGAACATCTTGAAGTTGTCAAGCAAAGCATGAGGAAATTAATGGAATAAGTTCATAAGGACTAAATAAGACATATGATCCATTTAGAAGTATTTACATATGGTCTAAATAGGCAGCAATAGACAAAAATAGGAAAATGTAGAAATCACCATGTAAATGCCAATGAATGGCAAGGCCTAGAATTTACCAATGGATAAGGATGAAATCAGTTGGAATAACCTCCTAGAAGCTGTATTAAATTATCTACCTAAAATAAACAAACAAAATGGACATTCTAAATGTATTTTTGAGCATCAAGTGCACCTACAACTAGTTATTTTGAAGATCTTTGGAATAACAGGGGAACACACTTCTTTTTGAATATTTACGGTTTCTAAGTGATTGAAAAGATAAAATAAGGATGAGGGGATGTAGGAAAAACTTTATACAGTCATATCCATCGTTCCTTTCTGACCAAAAGACACAGCTCATGAGGAAATATCAACTGATGCAGCTAATCCTGTCTTGAAATAGACCCAGATTAGTTGCAAAATAATAGGCAAATAAGTTGTAAGATAGGAAAATGATATTTTAAAGTGGATATTGGTGTACAAATTTATTATAAGACTCCTCCAATGTACTCATACCATTGAATATGCCTTATAAGGGCCAATGAGTGCTACGATAGCACAAACTGTCCAAAATTACACTTATTTTAGATTTAGAATTATTGGCAAATCACTATAAAATAAAAAATAGGCTAATTTGAGCACAATATATATTGTAATATTTTATTATAAATAACACAACTTCCTTCTTGGTTGAGCTAATTAGGAAGTAGAATAGAGGAGAGTAGTTAGTAGCAGCAAATAAGACAGTACAACAATTCTCTATAACAATTTTACCATGTTTTGACAAAAATAAAAGTGTAGTTCTTTTGTCAATTTATGTTCATGAGAAAGTGTGATTTTTAATTATTTAAGGAGTATTTTTTCAACATTTTTCTATATTAGGAAGCTTGGGTTCACTTTCAGGCCTAGAAGAAGGATTTTCATGATAGGTTTTTCTGTAATTTTGCTACAGCATAATTAACAGATTACTTGTTATATTTCATTTTCTTGTTTTAAGTTTGTGTGATGTTATTTATATTTTCTATTATGTTTATATGCAACATTTGTGTGTGTGTCAGCTGATAAATTAGATTAGATATTTTTTCCCTTGTTTTCTCTAATTTCCATGTTCCCCTATTTTTTTATGTTTCAGCAACTTTCAATTTTCAACAGATTTCATTTTGTTGTCAATTCCTGTAGCAGAAGCTTGATGACCTTTTGTGGTAGGACATTGATAGGTGTTTTTAGCATAATTTTTATTTCCAAGCATCATTTCAATTCTACAAGTGTAATTTAGGATTTCAATTTAGCAACATTTTAATTCTATTATTTCAATTTTGCAAAAGTAAATTAGATTTCAATTTAGCAATTTCCAATTCTTGCAATTGTAGTTAATTGTCAATTTTGCAACTTAGATTTAGTTTTCAATTCCTGCAATTTAATTTAGTTTCCATTCTATAGACTAGGTTTAGTGTGACACCAAAAGGCTAAACCAAAATCTATTTCACCCAATAAATGCTTGAAATCTGAATGCCTGAATTGTACTTTGCCCTAACCTTCTATCGTAGACAGTCTTGGACACCACCCCAAATTGATAAATCATAAGATTAAATGATGTTATTAATGAAACGCATCATAAGGGGTGTTAAGGAAGAAGATTAATTTTTTTTAAAAGTTTATCTTCTAGGTCACAACCCTTTAAAAGTATGTTAGAATCTCCTTAATTTTCACTGCTTGTGAAATAGAAACTGAGGTGGCTATAAGTGTGTCATAAAAAAACAGTTGGTGGGATAACGGATCTATTAAAAGAGCTAGTTTTATACCTACTATGGTTGTTTTCACTTTTATAGATATGCCCAATTCTTTAGCCATAATGATAAAGAGGAAGGGTAAAAGGAGGCCACCTTAGTGTAGGTCCCTACAACTTTTAAAATATCCTGTAGTCAAACCATTAATGATAACTAAGAAGAAGGCCAATGAGATATAAGTATTTATTAGGCTTATCCATATTTGATAAAACCCAAATTTATTTAGCACTTTTATGAGGAAACTCCATGAAACCCTATCATATGCTTAGTTCATATTGAGATTGATAAAAATCCCAACTCTTTGACTCTTGTCCACAAAATGTATGAGTTCATGAACTAAAATAATTTCATCTAGAATTGTCTTCCTACCACAAACCCACTTTGACCTAGGTCAATAATTTTGGGGAGAAATAGCTTGATCTTGTTAGCCAAAATTTTTATCAAAAACTTGTAGATGGTATTACAAAGGCTAATAGGTCTAAAGTTGCTAAAGACCTTGGCTATTTGGTATTTTGGAACAAAAAACAAGAAGGTGGAGTTTATATCCCTAGGAATAGTACCATATATTTGAATCTCTTTTAGGGCCTCTCCTATGTCTTTCACCATAATGTGCCATAAATTTTGGAAGAATATTGGGAGGAATCCATCTAGATCAAGAGCTTTCAAACTGCTCATTTCAAAATTTACTTTTTTATTTCCTTATCCTTAAAGGGGCTCAACAATAATGAGTTCATGTCTTCAAAAATCAGGTTTGGAATATTTTATAATAAGCAATCCTTATCCTGGGAGTCACTATCCTCCATGTCACAAACCAAGGATTCAAAAAAACTAATAGCCTCCCACTTGATTTATTGAATATCATATATTTTAGATCCATCAACCTTCAAAATTTCTCTAATTCTATTGGAGGTTCTATGCCTTAGAGTAGATGCATGGAAACATTTTGTATTTTGGTCTCCTGCTTTAAGCCACAGTTCCCTCAAATTCTATTTCCAAAGAATCTCCTCCTTAGATAGAGTATTGTGGAGCTCAACAAGCATCCCTTTCTCTCTATCTCTAATATTTGTAGACTGGTCCCCAACACTAATTACTTTCTCAATTTCCATCAGCTACGATTGTAAATAATCCTCTCTTTGGGAGATCTGACCAAATATGACCTTGTTCCAAATTTTAATGTTTGACTTAACCCACCTAAGATTAGAAGCTATATGAAAATTAAGAGGCTAGAGAAGTCTCAAAATTATTAGTCCTTAGTATTTCTTCTATATTAGGGTGTTGGTACCACATCACCTTAAATTTGAAGGGCCTTGGAGATATCTTGAAAGGCTAATCCAAACACATTTGTAGAGGGTTATGGTTTAATACCACTTTAGGGAGAGAGCATAGAGGAGAATCTCCAAAAATATGTAAGGCTTCCTTAGAAATCAAGAGTCTATCTAACATAATTTGAATGAGTTGGTCCCTAATTCTCCTATTACTCCATGTATATTTACTACCTTTAAGTTCAAGATCCATTAATTCATTTTAATTCACAATCAAAACAAAATCTTCCACACTTCTCAAAATACCCATAGTTCCCCCTTTCTTGTCATATTGGAAGAGTGGAGAGTTTTGGATATGTCTCATCCTTTGCAAATAAATTATTGTATGGCAGGCATAATCTTCGACGACCTCGCAATTATCGAAGCTATTTTCAAAGGCATTGGTAGGATTCTCGTGATTGGTGGGTATGGGTGGTTTTAGCCCATGGTATTGTACCCATGGTATTCTAATACCACATTGTGGTTTAGGGTTGTAAGAGTTCCTTTTATATTGATTGTAATGTCTCATTATGGGTAAGGTGAATAATAATAGAAAATGAGGTGTGGCTCTTGTTTGTTGGACATAGCCCAAATTGGGTGAACCAGGATAAATCTCATGTTCTATGTGCATGATTTATTATGAGTTGTTATTTTCTTCTAAGTTATTTATTTATGTATTAATTATTCTGGAATAAGTTTGGGTAAAACTCTTCATATTGTATCGGAGCTAGATTGTTAGCCATAGAGGGATACCTTTATTTCTAGTGTGTTAATTCATTTGAAGAGGATCTAGGGCTTCTAAGAGTTATAGAAAACCTATTCCTGAGTGGGAGTTTTATGCAGAAGGAGCTTGAAGAAAAATGACGTCAAATCATTCAAGGATAGAGATTGAGAAATTCGATGGAAATTTTTTTGAGCTATGAAAGTTAAAGATGGAGGATCTGCTTGTGGATAGAGATAAGTGGTCTGTTATCTCTGAAACAAAACCTACCAGTACAACAGATGAAGATTGGGAAAAGTTGAATAAAAAAGCGAGGAGTCTAATTCGACTGTGTCCTACAAATTCTATCCTAATCAATGTTTCTAGAGAAGCTACTACAAAGGATATTTGGAATAATAAGGGACTCTATATGAATCTAATTCCCTGGTGAACAAATTATTCCTTCGAAAGAAACTATATAATTTGAGGATGAATGAAGGGAATTCAGTAGCAGATCATCTTAATGCATTCAATATAGTGGTAATTCAACTTGCATCTATTGAAATTAAGTTGAGTGAGGAAGATAAATTTATTACTTTGCTATGCTCTTTACCAGATTCGTGGGATAACCTAGTTGTAGTAATTGGTAGTACAACTTCAACCACATTGAAGTTTGAAGATGTTGTGGCATATCTATTATCAGAGGATATGAGGAGAAAATTCATGGAGGGCACATCAAGGTATGCCCTAATAGTGAGAGGGCATGCCAAGGAAAAAGATAAAATGAGATCTGGTGATAGATCTAAGTCTAAAGGTAGATCTAAGTCTCGGGGAAGGTTTGAGAGAAAATGTTGGAAATGTGGCAAGCTTGGACACATGAAGAAGGACTGTAGATCAAAGAACATTAATTGTGGAAAGAGATCTAATGAATCTACTTCCACAGAGATAAATAAATCTACTGATGAAGGAGTAGATGTATATCTAGCATCTTGCTCCACACGTTCAGATAGAAATGATTGGTTGATTGATACTGGTGCCTCTTTTCATATGACTCCTCATAGGGGGTGGTTCAACGAATATGAAATATATGATGGAGGGGAGGTACTATTGGGAGATGATTCACAACTTAGAATCATTGGTCATGGAAGGGTGAAAATATTATTGCAGGATGGTAGGGTTAAAACCCTCCCAGGTGTGATGATATTCCTAGACTTGCTAGAAATTTAATTTTTGTAAGAAAAATGGTTGATGTAGTAGTAAACATCAATTTTAGTCAGAATTTATGCAAAATGGTTCATGGATCTATGGTGTTAGCAAGAGGATTTTGTATTGGAACCTTGTATAAGCTATTGGAAAGCACTATGACAAATGAGTGTAATAGCTCAACTATTTCTGAGGCTAAATCAGACAAAATTTCAATGCTTTGGAATCAAAGAATAGGATAAATTGGAGAAAAGGGATTGCATACCCTGTAAATGAAAGGTATGGTCCAAGGTATCCCTAATTGCTCAATGGATTTTGATTTTTGTGAACATTGTATTTATGGAAAGCAGAATCGTGTTAGTTTCCCATCTGGTGTTGCAAGATCAAAAAGGGTATTAGATCTGATTCACAGTGATATTTTTGGTCCTATTCCTGTTCCATATCTTGGAAAATCATGATACTATGCTTATTTTGTTGATGATTTTTTAAGATATGCATGGATTTATTTTCTTAAAAGTAAATATGAAGTGTTTGATAAGTTTAGAGAGTTTAAAGCACTTGTTGAAAATAAAACTGAGAAAAATATTAAGGTGTTGAGGTCTGATAATGGAGAAGAGTATTTTTCAAATAAATTTGACGATTTTTGTAAGCATTGTGGTATTGCAAGATAGAATACTACTCCATATACACCACAAAAAAATGGAGTTGCTAAGAGATTAAACAAATCACTAATGGAAAAGGCAATAAGTATGCTCAGTGGTGCTGGTCTGGCACGGGAATTCTGGGCAAAGACAATGAGTGCGTCATGTTACTTGCGAAATCGATCTGCTACATTAGTATTGCTAGATAAAAATCCATATGAATCATGGTTTGGTAAGAAACCCTCTCTTTCACATCTTAGAGTTTTTGTTTGTGATGCATACATGCATATTCCAAAGGAGAAAAGAAGTAAGCTTGATAATAAGATTGTTAAATGTATCTTTATTGGTTATAAATATGGTGTTAAAGGATATAAAATTTGGAATCCAAAAACTAAAAGAACAGTTTACATTAGAGATATGGTGTTTAGAGAAATGAAAAGTGATCATAGGAATGAAGTAACAAAAGAAGAACTTGAAAAGGTGCAATTTGATCTTATGGAAGAAGGATCCTACTCAGAAGAAGAAGAGGATGAACCAAAGGTTCATACACCTATGGTAAGGAGATCAACACGAGAAATAAGACAACCTGATAAGTATAGTCCATCTGCTTTTTCTTATTCCTTTGTTTTATCTATTACTGATGAAGATCCTAGAACAGTTAGAGAAACTGTTAATTCTGAAGAGGCAAATATTTGGGAAGAAGCCATGAATGAGGAAATGATGGCCTTGAAAAAGAACAAGATATGGGATCTAGTAAAATTACCTGGTGGGAGAAAAACAATAGGTAGCAAATGGATCTTCAAGAAGAAGCATAATGTTGAAGGTAAAGTGGAGAAATATAAAGCTCACTTGGTTGCTAAAGGTTATTCTTAGGTAGAGGGAATTGATTATGGTGAAGTATTTTCTTCTGTTGCAAATCTAACCTTAATAAGATTTATTTTATCTATGGCTACTGCATTTGATATTGAAATAGAGTAAATGGATATAAAAATTGCATTCCTTCATGGAGATTTGGAGGAAGAAATCTATATGAGACAGCCTGAAGGATTCATTGTTGAAGGAAAGATAGATTTTGTATGTAATTTAAATAAATCTCTGTACGGACTGAAATAGTCACCTAGAATGTGGTATCAAAAATTTGATACTTATATTTTAGGACTTGATTGTGTTTGTAGTAATGTTGATCATTGTGTATACTCAAAGAAAATTGGTAATGAAGTTCTCATTATAGTTCTGTATGTTGATGATATGTTACTAATTGGAAACAGTAAAGAAATGATCAGGGAAGTGAAGTCTCAATTAGAATCACGGTTTGACATGAAAGATCTTGGTCCTACAAATTTTATTTTGGGCATGCAAATAAATAGATATCGTTCAAATAGAAATCTATTGCTAAATCAGAAGAAGTATGTTGAGATAGTATTGAAGAGATTCAGTATGTAGGATTGCAAACCAATGAAGGTACCTATTCTTTTTGGGGAAAAAATATTTGTTGAACAATGTTCAAAAATAAAAGAAGATGTAGAAGAAATGTCCCATGTTCCTTATGCAAATGATGTAGGGAGTTTAATGTATGCCATGATATGTACTAGACCAGATATTGCCCATGTAGTGTGAGTTTTGAGCAGATACATGTCTAAACCTGGTAAAGAGCATTGTACTGTTGTAAAAAGGGTTTTTAGATATTTGTGTGGTACATCTAATTTTTCAATCCGTTATGAAGGTGCAGGTAACAAAAATATATCCTTGGATATAGAAGGTTTTGTTGATGCATATTGGGCTAGAGATCTTGGCAACAGAAGATATACTAGTGCTTATGTATTCAACTTGTTTGGAGGGGTTATTAGTTTTATGAGAAAAAGGTAAAATGTTGTTTCTCTTTCAACCACTGAAGCTGAATACATGGCAGCCACTTATGCAAGTAAGGAAGAATTATGGCTACAAAGACTATGTGCTAATATTGGGTTCTTTCAAGGAGCTGTGAAGATAAAATGTGACAGCCAAAGTGCTATATTTTTGGCAAAGAACCCAACTTACCATTCAAGAACAAAGCACATTGATACAAAGTACCACTTTAGTAGGGACATGATTGAACAGAAGAAAGTGTTGTTGGAAAACGTGGATACCAGGGAAAATATTGTAGATGCTTTAACCAAGGTAGTTAGCACAGAAAACTTCATGTTTTTTATAGTAAAAATGTGTCTGGCTAGACTGAGTGTTGGAACTAACATTGATTACAACCTTTATGAAAGTACTCAACAAGTGGGAGAATGTTGGATATGTCTCATCCTTTGCAGAGGAAGTACTATATGACAAACACTGTCTTCAGTGGCCCTGCTCATCGGTGAGCAGGCCAGGGGGGTTCGGGTGGTGGGATCCCCCCTGATGGGGGTCTAGGGTAAAAATATTTGGGCTCCTAATTTTCTAAAGATATTATCGAAGCTATTTTTGGAGGCGTTGGTAGGATTCTCGTGATTGGTGGGTATGGGTGATTTTAGCCCATGGTATTGTACCCACGGTATTCTAATACCACATTGTGGATTAGGGTTGTAAGATTTTCCTTTATATTGATTGTAATGTCCCATTACGGGCAAGGTATATAATAGTAGAAAAGAAGGTGTGGCTCTTGTTTGTTCAGATATTTGAAATCTCCAACCAAAATCTAGCTTTCCCATTTGAAGGCTTCTCTCATAGTGCTCAATGAGTCCCAAATCAAGCTCCTATTAGTATATGAATTTGGATCACAGATATTAGAAAGGACCCATCAACGATTGGAATACTTGCAATAAAAAAGGATGTTAATAATTCTATCTGAGGATGATAGCACTAATACTGCTAGTTCTCCCCATCCTAGAGATACAAAAGCCACCCTAAAGCTCCTTGACTCAGGTTGGCCATAAAATGTGCACTCCTACAAATAGTTATTTTTATTGAATTGATCCTCCTCTCCTCCAACTTTATTTCTTGAAGTAAAAAAATAGCAAGCAATAAATATTCCCTCACTAACATCATCACTTGTTGCTTTGTAAGGCCATTTAGACCCCTTATATTATAGGATAGGAGTTTCATTTATGATATTTGGTGGTGGGTTTTCTTCCTCCTCCATTCCAATGGAGGAAGAGCAATCCAAAGGAGGTGATATTCAATTGCTTTTCATATGCCCCTTTTCCTTATTTTGAACCCAACAGGAGCTGAGTTCCATCTACTATTTTTGAATTTATCTCCTTTTTGAGGCCCCTATTAAATGGTTTCCTAGGATTTTTCTCCACCCCATAACGACCACATTTTTCTTATGGCTACAATAATTTTGACTTGGAGAACCCTTATCCAACCTCATAACACATTTTCTTACCACCACTAGCTCTACAATAGGAATCTCTAGACTGCAAGTTACTATCATTCTTGAATCAATCTAGAAACCAGATTTTGAGCCCAAGCAATTAAAAGGGTTTTGCACCTTCAACAAGGGCAATGAAGGAGGAGAACTAACCAGGGGATAATACAAACCCCCACCTTCCCTTGAAAAGTATTTTAAAACTAGTTTCATAGGTCCTAGAATAGATTCCTCCTACTCCAAAGGAACTGAGTTGCCAAAAGGAGTAGGGACCAAAGATCCAACCTCCTCTCCATGAGCCGAGGGTCTAGCCCTTTTTCCAAAAGGGGCTTCTTGCCTTTGGGTACAATGTTGATCTTTACCATGAATTAGATTACATTTTCAGCACATAATGCTAATATAGCACCAACATAGTGCTAAGTTTGCATTTGTCACACCATTGCTTTATTTAAGTTAGAACTTTGATGATTATCAAAGGTAGGTTATGGGATAGAATAAAAGAGTTGAAAAAAACAAATTAAGGTCTCATAACAACTTAAGATACAAATTAAATAAATTTTATTCATCCCCCAAATTCTATAACCAACTTATTTTTTATATAGCATAACATAAATTATATTCATCCTCTAAATTCTATAATTGGCTTATTATTTATATGGTTTCTGGTGGATTCGTTTCATTTGTTCTGCTTTCCAGGATGGTCATTCACTGGTTTTTCTAGGCTTGGGGTAGGCCCCAATTATTCCCAATTGAGTGATTCCCATTGTTTGTGGTTTGTGGCTAGTAATTCAAGGTTTCTAGCAAATTTATTTATTCTGATCTACTTGCCATGATGGTCATTTGTTACTTTTTTTGGGCTTGGGGAGGCCTCAATTTTATTGTTCATAGTTGAGTAATTTATGTGGCTAGAATTTCAAGGCTCATGTATAGGGGTTTCTGATAGATTTTTTGTCTTCCCTTTTTGGTCTTAGATGGGACCATGTTCTACATTGCATTGTAGAAAAATTTCATGGGTTTTCCTCCGATGGTTGGGTTAGCATTTCTTGCATATCTACGGGTACTTTTTGGATTTTCCTACCTATAGCTTTTTTTGGTCTGGTTGGGGGACCATTTGTTTGTTGTAGCAGAGGGCTTATTGTTTTTGGTAAATAAGATACTATAGCATTAATACCAGGTTTTACAGGTTGACCCAAAACCTTTTACAAAAATCAGCCCAGGGTTGTTGATGAACATGTCCTTACTAAGTATCCTATATATGTAAAATATACATGCCACCAAAACCATTACATCCGGTAAGGTACATAGCCTGTTATCAAAAATAAACTTCCAATACAACATTTTGGGTATACCCCGAGAAAACACACCTGCATCATAATTACAAAAAAATAAACAGACACGGATCCCTTCCTTGAAACAATGGAGAAACAAAAAGCTGCAGACACACATAGCAGAGTACTGAAACTCCCACAAGCTCTGTATTGACAGTTACTCTTAATAATTCTTTGGTAATTACTTTCTTCTATATATGACATGCTTTGGGACCACATCCCATCTTGGCAAATCAACCTTGAAGAAGTGAACCTGCTGGCTAGATTTATGTCGATGGCTATTTGGTGGGCCACGTGGATCTGGTTTGAAGTCTTATATTGTCATTTCTTTCCTTCCCTGTGATTATCAACCAACCTCAAATTAATAAGATGACTAGGAGCCATGTTATCTGACATGTGACTGTCTCCATTAGTCTTTGTGGTATTTACAAGCAGCATCCACGAAGACTGATAGCTCAGATAATTTTTATTGTGAGTCCATTTCAAAAAAGATGCGGGAATATTCCTAGCCTTCGAACTTACAGTGCCTTCCTTGTTGGTAAATTTGACTATAATTCTTGGAAATCTTGGATCCTCTACTTCGCTCAGGACACCGTGTTCCCATTTGTAAATTTTGTCACCATCGACACCCAAATTAGCCAGCTTATCAACAATTTTGTTAGCTTCCTGAAAGACATGTTGGGATTTTCTGTCCTGTCTTCCCTGTAAAAGGATCCTAGCATCTTCAATAATTGTTTTAATCCTCCAAGAAGGTGTTTTCCAATTATTGAGGAGATTTATAACATGCATAGAGTCTCCTTCTACAATCAAATTGCCTTCCAAGTATTGAGTCATTTGAATGCCTCTCCACATAGCTCTAGCTTCAGCTTTGTTGTTCATCCTTGTTCCCAAATATTCAGAAAACACAAGCATCATATTCCCATTATGATATCACACAATACCACCAGTGCCTGCTCTGCCAGGATTTTCCTTAGCCACTCCATAAAAATTAAGCTTAAACCAACCTATAGGAGGTGGGGACCACTTAACATTGGCTCTGGGGTTGACTACCCTAGGCACAGACTCATCTAACAAGGTTAAGCTTAAATATTGAGCAATCTTGGTCTCCTAAAGATGGGGTTTATGGCTATCAAAAGTAATAAGGTTCACATTCTCATTGGCAAAGGATAGGATCCTGGCAATGATAGTTTGATGATCATGGATAGACTCATTAAAGACTCAATGGTTCCTTTCTAACCACACCTACCAAAGATAGTGATTGAGACAAATTTTCCACGTGTATCTAAGTCTTTGGCTTGAAAAGAGATAAGGCCACTAGATGAAAAAATCAAGTACGATGGCTGGTTTAACCCAAGAAATATTGAAGGACTAAAAAAACCCACTTAGGGCAGTCAAGGAAAAAGAGCACTCAAGAAAAATGTGATAAATGGTCTCCTAAGTAGCCCTGCACAGATAACAATGATTAGTGATACAAATACCTTTATGCATCATATTATCAATGGATAGAATTCTTCCTTGGATAACCAACCATGAAAAGACGACAATTTTTGGAATTAAATTTTTTATCCAAACTAAGTCCTTTTGGAGGACACAATCCTCATCATCCAGCAGAAGCTTGTAATCTGATTTAACAGTGAACTGCCCATTTTCTGTAGGAGCCCAGGTCACTTGATATTCCTTGGGTCTCATGGGGATAAACTATTTCCTGAGAATGTTACAAAGATCATTTGATTCTGCTTGAAATCCCTGAATCCTTATTTGTTTCCACTTCATCCTACCTCTGTCCTCAACCATATAATCGAAGACTTTTTTGCTAATGATTTCTTCCATGATATCTCTAATTCGGGCTAAGTTAGGATATTGTGTCAGTGGTTCGTCCTTAGCCCACCTATCATTCCAGCAATTTATACTTTCACCATTGACTAAAACCCATCTTAAACCTTTTTTATGATTTCCTTACAGTTAAGAATTGCTTTCCAAAAAGCAAAACCTCTGATTAGAACTGAGTCACTTAGAAATTCCATATTTTGAAGATACTTTCGTTTGATGATAGTTGTCCATTCATTTTCTTCACCAAAAATGAGGCACCATGCCTGCTTAGCTAGTAAAGCTAAATTCATATGAGCAATTATCCTCAGAACTAAGCCCCAATTTTCCCTAGGTCTGCACACTTTGGTCCATCCTACAAGGTGTATCATTTTTTTCTCCTTTGATCCAGTCCATAATTTTTTTTTTGGAGTTTCTCAATTTTCTAGAAAACCTTCACAAGGGCTTTGAAAATAGAGAGGAAATAGACTAGAATGATCTGAAGAGAGGCCTTAGTGAGGGTCATATTTCCTGCTTGAGATAGAATATGACATTTCCATCCAACAAGTTTTTTTTGAATTCTTTCAATAACCCTATCCCACATTGAATCTCTTGGAGAACCAATGAAAAGAGGGAGACCAAGATAGGAAGTGGGCATGTTTGCTATATCACACCCTAAAATTTATGCAATCCTTCCTTACCTCTTAATGGGGGTGTTCAAGAAATATAACTTGCTTTTACTAAAATTAACTTTCTAACTAGCAGCGTCCTTGTAGAGTTGCAGGATGTATTTAATTCTTTTGGCCTCAACCATCGATGCCTTAGTCAATAGAAGGGTATCATCGATGAATTGTTGGTGAGAAATAGCCCTAGTGAGATATGTTGCCTTGATTCTTGATATTAGCCTTGAAATACAGGCATTTTTGATGGTTTTGCCTAAAGCTTCTGCCATAATGATGAATAACATGGGACTGATAGGGTTCTGCCTAAATCTTATGTCAAATTGAAGTTCCCAAGAATCGATAACCATGCTTTATAAATGTGTTATTTGATAAAATTAACCCATTGGTGGTGAATACCAAACTTAAGGAGGACAACAATCAGAAAGTCCCAATTTAGCCTATCAAATTCTTTGTTCATATCAAGCTTGAGGGCAAAAATAGACTTGTTAGTCTTATGAGCAGAGTGCAGAGCTTCATGAACTGTGATAACTCCATCCAAGATTGACTTGCCCTGGACAGAGCTTCCCTAGCATGGATATATGATGTGGGGTAGAACATCTCTCATTCTATTTGCAATGGATTTAGTTAGGATCTTGTAAGAAACATTGCACTGACTAATTGGCCTGAAGTCAACCATAGATTCAGGGGTTTTCTTCTTAAGAATTAGAGAAATAAAAGTAGATTTGAGACCTTTTGGGATATTATTGCTTGCTTGGAATTATCTAACAAAAAAAATTACATCCTCACTTACGATGTCCCAAAAATATTGATAGAAATGAGGGGGAAAGCCATCGGGTCCCGGGGCTTTGTCTGGCTCCATGCTAAACAAGGCTTCCTTAATTTCCTCATCAGAAAACGTAGCTAGAAGCTTAAGGTTTATATCCTCATTTATTATGCTAGGAATGGATTGCAATAGAATATCTTTGGCTTCCTCATTGCACTGTGATTCCTGACCAAGGATGGAATTGAAATAAGTTACTGCCTCCTTTTTTATTTTTGTTAAGTCCTGAATAATAGAACCATCTACTTTTTTAAAAAAAATTATCTTGTTATTGCTTCTATTTCTAAGTGTGGTGATGTGAAAAAACTTGGAATTTGAATCTCCATATTTCAACCAAAGAGCCCTTGATTTTTGCCTCCAATAGATTTCCTCACAGGCCAAAATGTTATGAAACTCTGCTAGTTTTGTCTATTCCTCCTGCCTAGTAGTTTCATCAGCATCACCATGTTGAATCCTCTGATCAATTATCTTCAAACTTTAAAAAACCTATTTTTTATTTTCAAAGAGGTTCCCAAAGACCTCTTTGTTCTAAGTTTGAAGCTTTTCCTTAACAAACTTTAATTTTCCAACAAGTTTAAAAGCTGCACTACCCTTGACAGGTTGTTGCCACCACTAAATTATCTCTAAAATTGGAATGTTTGATCCACATAGATTGAAATCTGAAATGTTTCTTGAAGGACAGAGAGTTAGGGATCTCCAAAAGAATGGTATTATGATCAAAGGTAATTTTAGGAAGGGCTTACAGGGTAGAATCACCAAACATATTTGTAGCCTCCTTTGATAGAAAAAACATGTCAAGCCTTTCTTGAATGAGATGACATCCTATTCGCTGATTGCTCTAGGTATAATTCACTCCTCTAATTTTTATATCCATCAACATGTTGGAGTTCACAAAGTCATTGAACTCATCCATTCTCCTGATAGGTGGTTCATTTCCACCCATTTTGTCTGAAGGGTAAAGAGGAGTGTTAAAATCCCTAGCTAGAATCCAGGGGACATTATGGAATATTTCACTCAGATTTCCTAAGTAATCCCACAATAGAGCTCTCCCTTGAATTGAATTTGGGGCATAAATATTTGAAAGGATCCATGACCTGTTGTTGTTTATTTCCTTAAATAAAACACTAAGAACCCTGTCATATTTTTGAATAATTGTGTCTTCTACTATTCGGGGATCCCACAAAGTCATAAGGCCTATAGATGCTCCTTTTGCTGATTTGCAAACCATCTCCCCTTGATTCCAGATTTTTTTGCTACTTTTTTTACTGAATCTCATCATTTTTTGTTTCTTGCAACATGATAATAGTTGGATTCACTTGATTTCTTATTGCACTGACTTCCCTATGTTTGGGCAGGCCATTGAGGCCTCTCATGTTCCATGAGAGGAACTTCATTTAGATTGTTTGGGATTTCTTCCTCTCACCCTCCCTTGAGGGGGTTTTCTTAATTTGTTGTCTTCAGAACCTGTAATAACCTGTTGAAACAAGATTCTCTATTTTTCATTGGCAATGTCAAAATCAGTTTTAATTTTTTGATGCTCAACATTTTATATTCTCCCTCTTCTTTTTTCACTGCTAAAATCTATAGGAGACTTCACAATGCTCCTGGTTTGTTTAGGACTAAACTAGGGGGAGGCAATTTTTTGTAGAACCGGACTGCCATATTCCTCAATCTGAGGAGTTTCACATATCTCCACCCCTACATCCAAATATTCTCCTTTTTAACATTATGTTGTGCTTGATTTTCTTGTTTTGGGGACGTCTTCTTTACCATTTTTTTTTTGTACTTCACCTTTCTTTATTGGGGTATCACATGGCTTATTGTGATATCCTTTGGCTATTCCATTTTCAAACCTATGGATGACCCTACATGGACTATCTTTGTGGATCTGCTTAGTGTTGGTGTTCTGGAATTAGGCCCTATGGAGTTTTCTATGCTTCGGGCCTTCCAAAACTGTGTTTTTTCCTAGGCGGGAAAACCTTATTAAAAAAAAAACTAGTGAGGCTTTTGCGGATGGTACAGTGTTGTTTTGCGGATGGCCCTAGGTTGTTTTACGGATAGACCTGTGTTGGTTTTTGGGTGGTCACATTTCTTTTGTGGATGGTCCTGATTCATTTGTAGATGGTCCTATTTTTTTTATGGATGGTCTTGCATTGTATTGCTTCATTATTTTTTTTGGGCCTTCTAAATATGTGAGGTTTTCTCCTATGCAGGAAAACCCTTCTCAATTTTGTGTGTAACTGTGAGGTTTTCTCCTATGCGAAAAAACCCTTTTCAAATTTATGTGTAACTATGAGGTTTTCTTTGTTTCCCATGCGAGGGCTTCTCTTCTCTTCCCATGTGGCTTCCTCTCTTGCTTTTGTTTGGGCTTCTCTTTTTTTTAGCTATTTTTCTCCAATAAACCATTGAGGTCCTATTTCTTCAGCTATTTTTTCGGTTGGGATCTCTTCTCCCAACCTTCGTCTTTTTGTAAAAGGTTATAGGATCCTTTTAAAATCCCTCTTACCAAGAAAAAAATATATATAGCATAACATATAATATATCATAATGATTACTTACTTTTGTATTTTTATAAATTTAAGATATTATAACATACAATAAAAATAATGTTATTGTATTCATTATACATAAAATATCACAAAATTTACAAAATTAATGAACAATACAATAGGACTTAATTCATGTAATTGTTGTTTTATTGGATTCAAGTTATAATTGTTGCTTTCATCCTTTTCTATTTCATCCAATTCTTCATGTGTTACATGGGATTGATATCCAATAGTTTTCATAGTTTTGACTTTGTATGTGACACATATTTGCTTGTAGGTATATGACATTCTTTACGTAAGTATTTAGCTATTGGAATATTTTACTGATTATCATCTATATTGTTTACATAAATTTTCAACTTGACATATTTTGCACATCATGTGGGGAACTTCATGCATTTCTGTCTTAACATCTTTTACAAATTTCTTGATCTCTAAATATGACATCTTTATTTTCCAATATCAAAATGTCCCCACCACTATCATATTCTATAAACATCCTCACCAACATAGACATATGTTGAACCTTATTTAGAATAATTTTAATATTCATGTTTATAATCATCATCTACATCATCTTATTTTTGGATGTCATGAGCATTAGAATTACCCACCAAATGAATGAGATTTTAGTTTTTAGAAAAATATTTATCTTCCTCTTGGTTTGAACTATATTACAACTTATCATCACCTTCTATGTAGTGGCAAGAGAAATACTCTTATGACACTATGAAATCTAATTTATCTTTTTCTAATCATTTCTTTTAATTTTTTATGATTTTACTTTCATCTATACTTTTACTTATTACTAACAAAATTTGTTCAAAAACCACTTGGTATTGCTTCCTAAGGAAATCACCTAAGAATCCTAAAAATAAGTTTGATAGTGGAAATACATCTACATATATTATTTTCCTTGTCTATTAAGATAAAAGTGCTAGTGATGAAGGACATGTTGAAAACCAAGTCTCTCACATCTATAACTCACATATCTAAGACTATGTAGTGTAAATACATACCAAAATATAAGTCCTTGATGATATTATATTGATCTCAACTCACCATATTAACAAGTCCATGGATATTTATGGTTGCCTAAGTGATAAGACAAATTAAAATATAATATAGAATACTCAACAACTCAAAAATATTAAGGCCTCCAAATTACAGATCATCTTTATGAACTAAAAATTTATCCTTATATGTGTGATATGAGAATGAGTTAATGACTATCTCATTAATAACATTATTCAAACTAGCCAGCCCTCATAGTTTAAAAAAATTACAAATTCAAAAGACCTATTAAAATAGTAGAATTATATATAGGATCAAGTAAATCCTTTACTTGATCCTATATATAAAACACTTATGGTTTTACATAGACATCATAATTAAAAAAGAAGAGAAGAGACAACATTCAGGGTTAACTTCTTGTATTCCTTTAAGAACATAGGAATCATGTGGACCAATAGTCCAATAATATAAAAATAATATGGGAGATTAGAAAGGATAGTCTTGACACATTTTACATCATGCTTCTTGTTGCAACTTAATAATGTAATACCTACACTTAAAGCCTTGAATGTTGAAATATAGTGCTTACTATTAGTAAACTTCATCATTTTGTAAGAGGAGAAAGCTCTAGGTTCAAATAATTAACTTATATGGTGTTGACCTTTCCAAACGAATCTTGTGATTTGATCCACACTTTAGAGGGATCAATATTATCCATAATATGGAAAAACATGTTGCACTCAATTGACATCAACATGAGACCAATTATCTTATCCTTATCAATATTAGTTGCTTCATCAAGGAAATTTGTATTTTCCTCTCTATAGATGCAATAAAAATTCTTACTTATCAATAGATTGGTTATTTGAGTTTACCAAATACTATAGTTTTTCCATTAATAAAAGCAACACAAACCATAGGTTTCATCTCATCTAGATTCATCACTTGCATTATAGAACATTCTTGAACAAATACCACATATATGAAGAGATCAAAAACTCATGTGATTTGAAAAATTATTAAAACACTTTTGTATATGAAAGTTATGGCCTCTAGAAGTTTAACACAATTAATCCTCCAAGTATAAAGAATATTTGGCACCTAAAACCTTTGAAAAAAGGGAATCATGGTTATGAAAAAGGGGTCGGCCCCAAAATGTATTTATAAAAATTTGGCGAATCGGTTTCAAAATCTAGGTGAATAGTTTCGAAACACATGTAGAAGGTTCACTATTATTAGGGGCAATGTTGAAAATTTAAACTTAAAATAGTCAAATTATTATAAAATTGGGGCAAATCGACCCAAAAAAAAATTTGCACCCATAAATTTTTGGCTAATGGACCCTAGTCAAGGGTCCCAAATATTAGCCAATTCCAAATTTTTAAAATCCTAATTTTAGCCAATTTTGCGAAAATAGCCACTATGCATAACCCCTGAAGGGAATATAAATTATCACTTAGCATGCAAAAACTGGATGAAATGTGTTTGCCATTGTGTGATCTAATCAAATGAGTGGATGCTACACATATGAATTTTATTTTTTATTTGTGTCTATGTATACATAAAAAATAGTATTTTTCCTTGCATATAATTGCCACTTTGACAAGCATGCCAGTCAACCCAAGGCTAAAATGAGAAAAGACAAGCAAAATGATATGATGGGAGTTTAACCCATGACCTATGGTGGGAAGCAACTTAGGATAGCTAGGCTAGTTTGTCCCTCCTACCATAATATTAGCTGAAATATGTGGACCAAACCATTAAGGTGAGGTGGATTGCAAAGCACACATGGTTTTTCCTCCAAGGCAAACAAAGAGCCATGAGTTGAACCCAAGTTTGCTCAACAAAAAAATTATGCACATGCATTCTAGTCAAATCCCATAGTTGTTAGTGTATTGAAGAGAATATATTCTTAAATATAATGTTATTATTTTTTGACCCTATTGATGTATTCACCTTTGTTTTATTTGCAAAATCAAATAGGAAAATAGTCAAATCAATGGCCCTTCCAAATTGAATTTCATGCACCCACTCATTGATCAACCTAACCACCACTATTTATGGAACAAGGGGAGAATACTTATCTTGACCATGTGATCTTCTATAATATGCATAAAAATCCATAGCCCCAAAATAGTTACATTAGGAGTCAAAAATAAAACCTATTAAATAAAATGTCTTATCCATTCCAACTTCATAAGGATGGACATTAATTATAATATATTGGCCAGTCTAACACACTCCACTACTTTATAAGGATGGATATTGATTTCATGGAAGCAAGTACCTTAAAAAATTGTATCAAAATCATGCTACTAAAGAAGTGATTTTAACCTTGAATGCACAATTTAACAATTAGAAACCATTCACAACATCAATAAAGAGAGGAGAGAACATTGGTAATATATCTTTTCTTGAGTATCAATTTCAAACACATGTCTAATAATTAAAGAGAGAAGAAATATCTATTTAGGTGGAGGGATAAGAGGAGAGTAACTGTACTTACAAATTTTCCTCTAAAAGGACACCAATATATTAGCTTCTAGGAAAAAGGAGATGATATCCATCTATTATATATTATGCCACTACAACTTATAATCTACTAAATAATGTTGGATTTTTCAATAATTTACGAAAATAAACATAAGCAATACATCAAAACAAATTGTAATGCAATAGAATTTAGAGAGCAAAAAGAAAGAGCAATAACACATGAGATGAAGGGTACCCTTAATCACCGACACAAATGATCAAGATAATATCACATAGATGTAACCACATGTCTACATGTGATGTGTTTAGAAAACTTAAGAGCTAAATGGTATTCATAGTTATTTTATTACAATTAGATGTATATGTCTTATGGAATTTTGACAAGTGAAAATTATCATTTAACATTACACATGGAGCTTATTTGATTAATATGGTTAGATTTATGTGATTACGAATTTGATTAATGTTATTGCAAAGGGAAAAGGATTAAAAGTGAGAATGATAATATTGATTTATTATGCATTAATTTATGTTGGAAGCCAAATTTTAATATGATCATAGTTTTGAATCACAATTTGGGATGAGTTAAATGGTGTAAACAACTTCATGTTATCCAGGTAAATGCTATAGTCATTGATTGTAAGTTGTATTATGAACTTGTATTGTGTTCCATGTCTTGTTATGTATTAAGGTTGAGTATCATAGCAAAGAAAATATTATTGAAAATTTAAGATAAGATTAAGATATAAAAACCTCATGTGTTACCAAACTCTTAATGCATTGATAATACTAATATGATCAATCAAGTTAGAATTGCATTGATATTAAAACTTTACCTTGTTCAATTAAATAATTATTGCTTCATGCCTTATAATATTTTGGATGACATAGAATATGTGATACCCTTTCTATTTTGTGAAAGATAAGATAATTATTGTTATTTTATAAAAATTTATTTCAAAAGAAAGCAATTTATGTTATAACAAATGATTCTGCCCCAACTACTTGAGTCCCTACTAGAAGTAGATTTGGATATGGAAGGAAGTGAACAACAATGTTTCAAAGAGTAAAAAATATTATTGTAAACAAAATCTAGGGAATGGTGCAATAAAATAAAAATTTCAAGGAAAAGAGGAAGAGAGGGGCAGTTGCAATAGAATGTAGAGGGTAGTATAATGGAGAGTATTTCATGCAAAGGGTAACGAGTATATAGAAAAGTATATCTAGAAGAAGTGAACATAGAGGAAAGTGGTTATAGAGAAGGAATTATACATAAGAAAGATAAAAACCTATACCAATAAACCATGATCAAATATAATTTATAATAAGATTGGAATAGGAGATTAGAATGTTAAATGTTATACCTACTATGTAGAATAAAAAAAAATGTCTTTCCTTCATCATGGATTTGGAGTTGTGTTTGATTTAATGCTTGCAAATGAAAGACATGAAATAACTTGTGTATATGTAATATATAACATATTTTAGGTCTATGAGTACTTGGATGACATTGTTCTAGTAATAGAAGTTGAAGTTCAATTGTATTTACTTATTTAGTATGACATGTGTCTAAGTTTAAATTTGGACAAGTGTGATAATTTTGTACATCATAGGTTTCATGTGTGTGGTTAGAATGAATGGCAATATGGTTGTAATGGTGTCTAGCATGGGGTGAACCAGTAAATTTCCCATTAAGGATGCCTTAAGAGTAGAGAGAGATCCTCTTGGTAAAGGAATAAATTTAGTATTAGGGTTAGATGGTATCTCCTACTTTAAACCTAGATTTACTTATCCCATTGTTGTGTGAATTTTGCCTTTGCATATGTAAATTTATATTATATTGATTTGTATATATAGGATATTGTTGGCACTTGAGTCCAAGACTTTGCATGAGTAAATTTATTTTATTTAAGTTATTTGAAATTCACATTTGAATCGTTATTTTTCATGGGAAATGTTCCTACCAATGACCTTTAGATTTTATTCTAAACTTAAATTATATATAAAATGCTACCTAAATATAGATGGAAGAGAGATAAGTATTTTAGAGATATGCCTTGAAGTTATTGTTTGGGAATTAATTTTTTAATAATGGAATTCATAGAATTGATAGTATAATAAATAATATAACATAAAATATAATATTAGGAAGGAGCAAATATTGGGATTACTTGGGGAATAAGGTAAGATTTTATTTGGGGTTTAAATAGGAGGAAAAAAATTTGTATTAAATAAATTAATGTAATATCCATGGGTATGAACCCACATGTTGTAGGTGAGTTGGATAGGGTAGGGCAATCCTCCAAGGAAGGTCCCTGGTTTGAATCTCCACCCTACAAAATGCACACTAGGTACCCAAAATCCAGTTGATAATGCTGGTGCGGTCAAGGTCGAGCGTTCCTCCCGGGTGATTTTGACGGTGTAGAACCCCCTGGTCATGGTTTCTTAGACCAAGGCGGTCCCGCAAGGGATTTTTTGCTAAATTAAAAAAAATATCCATGGGTATGATATTATAATATATTTTTTTAAATAACCAAGGTCTCATTCCTTAGTTAAGCAAATAATCTATATTGGCGGGTGGAAAAATGGAGCAACACAGGAATTTTAATTTTAAAATCTCTCTAGGTAGGAACAATGGAGGTTCTCCTAGGGGTCATAGAATGGTCCATGGTGATCACAAGATAGAAGAACTAGGTGACATTGAACTTGGTTTCGATTAGGAGGAAACTATCGATAATGATGCAAACTATTAGCTTCTCAAAGATCCCCTAGATGGGCCCCCTACTAAAGTGGAGCAACACCCATCCCTAGATAGGTCTCTCGATGTCATGGAGCATGATCCTCCTACATTGAAGCCATCGCTGGCCCTAAAAGCTTCCTTTGTTGATAAAGTTAAAGGGTATTCTCGCTAGTCCTAGTCTGATCCCTCCTTGAATATAGGAATCCTCTCTGACGAATTCAAGGAGTTGAATCTTCTAGAGGATGTTATGGCCCCTATTTTGAGTAGGAAATTTCATTGGGGCTCATCTTGATATCGAATCCATATGGTAGTGGGGGATTGGTAAATGGAAATTGATCATACATATGGATCTAGTTGTTCTAACCAGAGGTTTCTTCATTATTTTACTGAATAACTCAAGTGATACCAACCATATCCTTACTAGTAGACCCTAGTTTTTTTGGATATGACCTATGTTCATCATGCACTAGAACCTAGGTTCTAATATAGAGACTCAAAGCATTAATGTTGCTCTCATTTGGTTTCGGCTTCCAAAACTCTCGCACCAATTATGATATGAAGGCATCATCATAAGCATTGTGCATGTTGTAGATGATCTCGTTGCTCTCGACCCAACTACTAAAGCCTAGTCCTGTATGACTTACACCTAATTTTGTATCATAGGAAACCTATATTCTCAGCTCCCTACCTTCATCAATTTAACCTATGAATCCTATCATCATAGGTAATATTTTGAGTATGAGAATAAGCTTACCTTTTATGTTGAGTGCTAGAAATAGGGTCATCTCATAACTCAATATTTGCAACTCAAAAAGGACCCGAAGATTATAGTTGATACATGCAGTGAATGTCAAAAGTAAGGAAACTCTAAAGACCAATACCCTTTGCTTAAGAGAGAAGTCCAGGCAGTTCACCCTCCTGGAAAGCACTCCTAAAATTTGTTTTTTTAATAGTGTGAAGGAAGAGGAGGACCTTCCAAATTAAAAGCTCATGTTGATAAAGAGAAAGAAATTGAAGATCCTCCAGAGTCCTCCAAACATCCAAGCCAAGATGTCAATAATGTATTTTCTCTCTTAACTAAATCCAATTAGTTTTAAGTCCTTACTGAAGGAAATGGTCTCCCTTTAAAATATTTTATTATTGAACAACTTGATCAACCGAACCCCTATCTTGTAAATCAAGGGGTGATTGATAGTAGCCCTCTCCTCTCGGTTAAGTCTTATGTTACTCATTATTTTATTACTTCTTTGCTTGCCCCTATTCTTCTAATTATCTATCCTTAATGATCGCTCCTCCCCTCTACCCCCTCATCTCCACTAGTGTCTCCCTTGAGAGGTCATTCACCCTCTAGGTCCCCCCCACATTGCTTTCACTTATCCCATTGTGTCTCATCCTCGTGGCTATCCCTCTTTTGAGACCATCCACCACAATTTTGTCCTCTCTATTTGATCTACATCCCCTTCTAGAGGTCGTTCACCTTTTTCTTCTCTTTCTTCTCTGGTTTCCCCCCTCTTCACTCCTCTTTACCCCTAATTTTTGGCCACTATTAGAGAGTCTTCCCGTATTGACCCCCTATCTCTTGGTACATGTCTCACCTTCCCTCATTCCTAACTGGTGGTGAGTCATCAATCACTCCTATGTCTAACACCAAAAGTCAAAGAAAATACCAAGTTGACGTGGGTATGGAGAAAAAGAAAGGTCAACCTTTGGGTCTTGATCAGAGGAAAAAGCAAGTTGAAGAGGACATAGTCAATTGTGTCCAAACAATATTGGTATATTCTTTATCTCCTCTCAAGTAGATTTCTAAATAGAAAGGCAAAATACCCAAACCCTCCTATGGGAAAGGAGGGAAAATATTTGCCTCTAAATTTTGTAAATGAAAGTTCTATCATGGAATGCAAGAGGTCTCAATGAAGTGACAAAATAGAGGGTTGTTTCTTCTTTGAGGAAAGAGTGCAGGTCTTCAATATTAATTATTCAATAAACAAAAGTGGAAAATATGAATATAGATAGGATTTTTAATTCAATATGGAACAACTATAAATATGTTGCAAGCCCAAACTATGGTGCCTCAGGGGGATTGTTGTGTTTATGGGACCCGATAAAAGTGGAAGGTCAGCTAATTTCCCTCATTGATAGAGTAATCAAAATTCAGTTTTCTTGAAATGAAACAAAAGGAAGTGGATCCTATACAACATCTACACCCCCAATAGTCTCACTGAAAGATATTCCATGTGGGATTCTATCTCACAAATGTGAAGTAAATTTCAGTGCCTTGAATGGATGTTGGCTAGCAAATTTAACAATCCTCTATATTCTACAGATAAAAGTGGAGGTTCCTCGATCACCCCCAAGAGCTATGAGAAAATTTCTAATTTTGTTGATACTAACAAGTTTATGGACATTTAGTTAAGGGGCTCATTATTTATGTGGACCAAACAAATGGAGGAAGACCAACTCATTTATCTCAGATTGGATAGGTTCCTCATTACCAAGGAGGCCATACCTCATTTTGATGATGCAACATTATCTTCCCTTCCTAGGATCACTTCAAATCATAATCTGTTTATCCTTGAAGCATCATGACCTGGGCCTATCCACAAACCTACCTTCATATTTGAAGTTATGTGGATTCAACACCCACAGTTCAAAACAAAAATTAATGAGTGGTTACATCAGCCTTTTCATGGATCTCGTGCCTTCCATGTCAGTATGATATTCAAATTATTCAAAATCCAGATCAAGAAATGGAACAAGGAGGTCTTCAAAAATATATTTGAATCACACAAAATTATATGTTCCAAACTGAAAGAAATTGAAGAGCAAGTTTAGATCAATAATGCTAGCAACAACCTTAAAGTTAGAGAAAAAAACCTTGTTGCTGATTTTTATAATTCACTAGACAGAGAAGAGAACTTCTAGAGGTAGAAGTCAAGGGTGATTTATCTCAAATAAGGAGACTCAAACTCAAAGTTCTTTCATGCTACTACAATGTGGCATAGATATGGAAACATCATTAGAGTTATTCACAAATATGACAAAACCAACACTAAAAATACTGAAGAAATCAGACAAGAGGTACTTGATCATTTTTGTAACCTTCTTGGACCATCCCAATCTTACCCAGTCGTTGTATTTGAATCCTTGTTTTAGAATATCCCACCTCTTGTTACTCAATATGATAATGACTTCTTACTCCAAATTTTCTCCCAAGATGAAATTAAAGAAGCCCTATTCTCCATGCCAGCTGATAAGGCTCCTAGCCCGGATGGGTTCCTACCAAGGTTTTTTCAAACCTTTTGGGACTGTATGGGTGAGGATGTTTCTGTAGCCATCCAATAAATTCAAAGGACCAAGTTTATCCCCAGAGATCTTAACTCCACCTTTCTCACCTTAATACCAAAATCTCATGAGTGTCACTTCATATTTGATTATCGTCCTATCAGCTTGTGTAATGTTATTTATAATATCCTTACTAAGACCATGGCCAATATGATGAAGTAGGTTTTCCCTTGCATTATTGACCAATGCCAAGGAATTTATTTTTAGGGAAGAGTAATCAACGATAGCGTGATAACTATCCATGAATTAATCCATTATGTAACAGTTAACAAGGTACCAAGATTTTTATTGAAATTGGCTATTAGCAAAGCCTTTGACATAATTTATTGGGACTTTTTCTTTGTTATTATTACATGCTTTGGCTTCCACTCTAAATGGATTAATATCATCAAAACTTACACCTCATTTTATTGGTTTTCAGTGTTAGTAAATGGGGTAGCAATAGGATATTTCAAAAATAAATGGGGAATTAGATAGGAGGACCCTATCTCCTTATTTTTGTTTATCGTTGTTGTTGATTCTCTGGGGAGGTCTATTAAAGCTGTGTGTTATTCTAGAGATATATCTGGCATTAAATATTCCTCTGGGATCCATCCTATGTATCCCCAAAAGTTCATGGATGACAAAATTTTTTCCAACCACTCTAGAATTCCTAAGACCATAACAATAAAGTCAATCTTGGGTGCTTATGAGAGGGTTTATGGCCAGAAAGTCAATTACCTCAAAAGAAACATTTTCTTTACTAATAATCCAAATAAATTACAGTTAAAAATTACTAATATCCTTGAATTTTCTATTGCCAAATTCCCTACAGTATATCTCAGCCTTCCCCTTTTTCAAGGAAGCCCAACAAATCAGATGTGGGATAGTGTTCTACAGTGGATTATGAAAACATTGGTCAATTGGAAGGGAGCTCTCCTCAGTAGCATAGGTAAAATAACTCTTGTACGAGATTGTATCCAAAGTGCTTCCATATACTTCCTATCATTTTTCAAGGCCCCAATTGTAGTGTGCAATAAAATTAAGTAAATTCAAAGGAATTTCCTTTGGTTCGAAGCAAAGAATAGATCCAAATTTCACCTCATTGCTTGGGATAAATTCTACCTTTCAAATTCTAGAGGAGGGTTGGGACTTCAAAAAATCCACAAAATAAATATAGCAATGATATGCAAACAAGGGTGGAAAATAATCACAAATTCCCCTATCTAGTGGGTAGAAAGCATTAAAAAGAAATATCTTAGACAAGGTTCCCTTTTGAGTGATTCCTCTATACCACAAGGATATTCCTTTTGGAAATTTGTGTGACAGATGAGACCTTTTTTGCAGAAAGGAAGTAGATGGAAACTTGGTGATGGATACCAAACTAGGTTTTAGGAAGATCCATGGCTAGCATCAAAACCATTTTTTATCAGATGTTTGAGAGCAAGGTGTGCAAATTTATATCATCTTGATATGTTGTCCTGAGATGGATTACTCTACCCGTAGATATGGGAACTTTGAAATAGTGTTTTGTCAGCCAATGCATCTCTGAGATGCTTCACATTATGTTTATCCCTCGTCACCCATCTCAGGATGTTCTCTTTTTGAAAATTTGTGAGTCAGGTATGTTATCCATCAAGTCAATTTATTTGTCCATGGAAGATCCCAATTGTGATTGGTTCCCAGTCAAAATAATTTGTATCTAACGTCTCACACCCAAAGTCGCTCACTTTTTTGGCTCATGGTCAGAACATAATCCTCACTATGGATAACCTCTTGGTTTGGGGCATGGTCCTCCCTAACATATGCATCCTGTGTTAGACCACTTGGAAGTCAGTCCACCATATCTTCTTAGATTGTACCTTCTCTGTCAGAGCCAATTTGTCCCTACAATCTTTGGCTTATGTTTCCTAGGTTACTTCTGAATCCTTAAGAGATATTCCTCTTCAATGGTCCAACCCCTTTCGATCTACCCACCTCAAGTCTTGGTGGTCTTTCCCCTTACACAATTTACTATGGCAGGTTTGGCTAGAGAGGAACAATAGATTTTTTCATGATTCTTGTAGAGACACTAAGTTTTTCCTCCTCAATATTGTCTCCTTTGCTTATGAGAATGCTAAATTGATTTCATCCGATGAATATCCAACATCCTAATTTGAAATCTAGTTGGCAAAGTCCGTTCACCTATATTTGGAGTCTAATTGTCAACCCCACCCTATTGTGGATCAATCCTTAGTGTCTTGGATTCCTCTACCTCCTTGTTTTCTTAAACTCAATTTCCATGGAGCGACCAAAGGTAACCCAAGAAGAGCCAACTATGGGGGTCTTATCAGGGATGAAAATACCAAAGTCATCCTGGATTTCACTAAAAATTTAAGGTGCAATCAAACAACTTTTACAAAATTAGAGCCATATTCTGAGGAGTCCAAGCTGTGGTGGACCTCAATGTCCAAATCCTAATCATTGAGGGTGACTCTCTGAATACGATCAATTACATCAAAGTTATGGCCAAAGACCCTTGGAATGTTGCATCGCTAATTCTGGAGACTGTCCTTTATCTTCAATTCTTTAGCATCCTTTCAATTCACCACATTTATAGGGAAGGTAATAGATCTACTGATGTAATGACTAAATTCAGGTTAACAATGGATTCCTATAAGACCTGGAGTTTTGAATTCCCTTAATGCCTGTTAAAAATTTGTCATGGGAATGATGTATCCACATTTGTATAGTTTTTGTTCTATGAGGATTGGGTTGTGCCATCGGTGCTCGAGGAGAGGACCCGATGCTCAAGTTTTTATTATTGAACCTCACCAATATTATTGGATCAAATTCTCGATATTTTCATATGATTACGAGGCATCGCTACTCCATATTAATATACTCGGGCACAAATATTGAATTCCAAGGAGCTCAACCTACTTTTTTCAAGGCTAGTATGTTCTAATTTTTTTGTGTTGTGGTGATTGGTATAAGTATGAGGTCCAACAAAACATAAAATTTCATATCCAAATCAGTAGACATCAAGGAAAAATTGGTAGTGGATATCAGCCCAATTCCCATGTCAGCCATGGTGATCATTTTTGGAAAACTAAAAATCGTAAAGTGGATGGGATGGTATGTTGATAGAGCAATTGGGACATGTGTGTGATGTTTTATCTGGTCACATGTATCTTGCATCGAATGAGCATAGTATTGCATCCAATCATGATATGATCAATGCTTTGTGCCAAAATCATACTTTTGCTATCCTTGTTGATAGGATTAACCAGCTTGTTTTCCATGTGGACAGTAACGTAGGCTGGTCCTAGCATAGTGGTACCTCATGGAAGAATTTTGGGTACATGACTTACCTTCATTCACCCAAACCTGATGATACCCACCAGCTTTCCAAACACGTCAATAATAATTGTAATTCTAATTCTAAATACTTGTGCTAGATTTTCACCCCACATTCAATGCCTCCTTTTCTGGTTAATGCTTAGCTAGCAAACCTAATCATATTTGGGCATGGCAAGGATTATGTGGTGAGATGTTTGAAGGTGAAGCTTACCCATCAATGGCTCAGATCGATCACTCAATCCAAGGGTGGTGGCATGAAACCACCTTGGCATAATGGGGAATTTTTTTAAAGTGATTTTATGCTTAGTTGTGTAGGGATAAAGAACCAGTGCATTTAGTGGTGTAAGTTGATTTATATCCATTTTGTGAGTAATGCTATGTATTGTGATAGCAACAAGATGACACTGATTGAACCTAAAATCCTGTAGCTTGATCCCAATGTTGAAGAAATTTTGGCATCCCATGGACTTTTGAACTTCCTCAAAAATATTTAGAGGCATGACCTAGAGCTTTCAAAGGAATTTATCCAGACCTGGGATAGTGGAACAATGTCTCTAAAGGGGTTGACGTTTGCAGTTATAATTGACTTGTTAGCCTAGAATACAAAGCTTCCCAATGATGGAGAGATTATCTGTAGGGACAAGCATTTGATGGCAGGGGAACTTGTTTATTTCCATGACAAAGGGAAGTTTCTATCCAATAAGGGTAATGGGTTCATCCGAGAAGACCTTCCCCCACCATGGAATTGAGTGATTATCCCAATTATGTAGAACCTAATTATTGACAAACCATCATCCCCTTTACGGAGATTCCACATAGTGTTCCTTAACTATTTTAAGGATGAGAAGCTGATCAACATCCTATAATATCTCTTTTATTCGATGAAAATTTTTGTTGAGAGAATTCAAAAGGGAAAATCCACCTATTCTAAGCATAGGGGACTACACTTGATTATTTACAACTACATTAGCCAAAATTTGAATCAACGTATCATCGATGTTTGTGGCCCATCGGCTATTCTCGAGCCCATCTTGGGCTCACCTCTGGTGCTCTTGCAATCTACCCTATAAGGCCCAATTATTGATGTCGATGCTGGTACTGCTAGTAGATCAAGCAAGAAAAAATAGTGGGGGGTCCATCCTCTACTCTGATAAGACGCTCTACCTGTGTCAAGTTTTTCATCAATGAAAAGGTTAAGAACGTAATTTCTACAAATTCTTCTACAATGGAGTATGCATCCCATGCTCGCAAGATTCAGAAGACCCTAGTAGGACAGTACCTTGGTATATTTTTTACCCAAATAGTGAGTGATGTGGACCAGATTTCAGACCTAGATGACATCATTTTGCTGGCTACCTCAATGCTCCTGAGGGCTAGCAATATTATCAATCAGTTGAAGGTCTAGAAAGTAGCCCAAACTAGGGAGGATGCTTCCAAATATATCGAGGATGAAGATTACATCCCTGGGATCTCTTCTACATGTAAAAATTTTTGGGTCTCTTTCAAAACCTGTTATCAATAAAAAAAAATATTATATTTTTTTGGATCAATAGATATTATTGATATTATCATTACAAAGAGAAATATATTAATAGGTATTTATTTTAAATAAAAATGCAAGTATATGTAAGAACATTTTTAAAATTTGTTTATAAGTTTCATTGTAGTGATTAGTTAAAAATTTAAAAATTATGTTAACCGTAATAAATGGGAATCATGTAAATTATCTTATAATACATAAGCTCTCTAAAATAAAAAAATGCTTGGAGTTAAGTTTTGTAGACATGTAGAATAATAACCATGAATTTTTAAGTGAAAGTATCAAATGAATGGTTAATAATTGATAATGACATATCATGTAGATTTTAAAATATATAATAATGGTGTTACAAAATGAATATTATTATAAATAGTAAAATAAATATTATCATCTATTTGCATTGTATTAAACTAGGATTATGGATTCATCCTCCAAAATTAGAATCTACTAGTGAAATAAGAGTTGTAACTCATTATAACATGGAATGAATAAATTTTGTTCTATTATATACAAGTTTAGGAAATGGAATAATTTTTTCTCAACTTTAGTGGCCATTATATTTGATCTTAAATATTGAATATTTTAACCATACATCAACTAAAGATATTATCTTTTATTAAAATTTTAGTTACAAACGATTGATTTGAGAATCAAGATATTAAATTTATTCACCAATGTAATTGGACTTGGTAAAGACTAAGGTTTTTATATCAAACAATAGAAGAAATAATTTTTGACTTTAAGGTCAAATTAAAATCTTAGTCGAAATTTAATTATGGATGGTTTCAGAATCTTGACTTTAATCCTTCATTAGAAATTAACAAAACATTAATTTATGAGTAATATTAAGCCAATGTAGCTATTTCTCACCTTCTCCTCATAGCAATCATGGATTCATTTAAATAATCCCTATGTGGAAAAAAATATAGTCCCACCTGAAATCATAAAAACCCTAATAATGAAAGCCAAGGTACAAAAAAATCCTTAAAGGCTAGGGATGATTTGAAAATGTTAAAAATATGGGAATAAGTTCCCATGATAGAGATAATAGATAAATCTATTGGAGAAGAAATTATTAGTCTCTTGGTGTTGGCTCTTATATGTTGATTTAATATTTCATGGCCTTCAAGGAAATCCATTGAAGGCTGGATTGACAGGAAATGGAAAACTAAGGTAAGAGAGGGAATATAAATCAAACTATATGAAAGGGGATTTTTTTCTACCATATTCACCTTTGATGAGGATAAAAATATGACTTTCAGAATTGGTCCATGGTTTATGGGTCCTTGTGGTCCATACATGAATATGTGGTATCCTCACTTTGACCCCTTGGAATAAACTCCTTCCAAATTTCTAGCATGGGTTCATATTCCTTTTATCATATTACCATTTTAGAAGGAAGAAACATTGAGGATATAAAATAAGATCAAAACCTGCAAAATTAAAGTGGAGCTAAAAGATCAAAATTACCTGGTAGCTTGAATATGTGTTGAAGTATGCTTGGTAGAGGGGCTACTAAAATCCATCATGATATCAATGAAGGAGGTACAACATACCCAAAATCTATACTACGACTAGATACCTTTCAAGTGTTCTAGATATCATGATTATAGGCACTTCAAAATATATTTCCCTACAAAGCTTGTGGTTCAAGTTTAGCAACAATAAGACTTTATAAAATTCCAAAGTAAAATAGGAAAAGGATGTTTATATCCTTAAAAATAAAAAAATTAAAATAAAACATAAATTCATAATAAGTTTAGTTTGTTGGAATAAGATTTGGAGGAAACAACAATAACTACTCTTGAACATCAAGAAGAAACCTCCAAACAAAACCCTTTTCTAGCAATTTCAAACCCAAAAGAAGAGCAAAGTGAAGATGAACCAATGCACTCCAGCTCTAAATAAGGGGAATACAATGAAGATAGAGTCTTAGAAATTCCAAAGCTAGAATAGGAAGTGCATAACAAAGAAAATTAGGTCAAAACCTCTTCTCCAATAGCTAAAACCAAAACCAAAGTAGGATGTTCTCCACACACATAGCTCAAAGAAGGAGAAGCTTAATAAAATATAGCATAAGTGAAGCAATCCATAATTGAGGACACATTGAAGAAGAGGTAAAATAATTTGACCTTTCTTCTATCCATATTATCAATAATGAAATTTATTACCTAGAATATTAGAGGATTAAGACAAGACAATAAGAAAATGGGAGTAAAGAACTTGGTAATCCAAGAAAAGTTAGATGTACTTTTGGTCCAATAAATCAAACAAGATCTAGAAAGAGACAATACAACAATGGAATTTTTTTGTCCCTCATGCAATAATTTAACCATATCAACCAAGTGAAATTTTGTAGGGGTTTTAACTACCTAAAAAACTGAGTGGGAGTTAATTTTGGTAGAGGCCACTAAGAACTAACTAACAACAATGCTTAAATCCCCTACTGGTCAAGTTTACACTATCGTGAATATTTATGCTCCTAACAACCTAACTAAAAATAACTAGTGTTGGAAGGCACTACTTAATGTGTATTCTAAATTCAAGCAATAAAATTGGGTAATTGAAGGAGATCTCAATCTAGTTTTGAAATCCACTAAAAAAAGGGTGTTCTACTTAAAATACCCAAATAGAGGGCTAGTAGAATATCTCATATAGCAAAGATCTCATATAGCAACACACCTTAATGGATGTACAATTGACAAGGGATAAACATACTTGGAATAATAAAAGAGTCAGATCCAACTTTATTTTAGAAATACTAGATTGATTTCTCATTGATGGCAACCTATTAGCTCATAGAATCAAAATATCTCAAGAAATACTATCAAATGGTCATTCTAACTATAGACCAGTTCTTCTGGGGTTCAAAAAAGAGCCAATTGGGGCTCCCTCCCTTTTAAATATTTCTCTATTTGATACACAAAGGTTGAATTTAAAGAGTTAGTTCAACAAGCATGGGAAGATAACAAGAAAAATGGAAGATAACAAGATACAAACATTAATGTAACAAATCATAATTTGGTTAAAAAATAAATCCAAGGACACACTCTACTCCATACTAAAATTAAAATTGAATGAAATTTAAATCATAATGGAAAATAGAGGAGGAGAAGAGATTTTAAGATAAGATTAGCAAGATCTCACAACCCAAATATTGGAACTGGAAAGAGAAGAATAAAATAAACGGTGTATAAAATATAGAATGATATGTATTAAGGAAGGTGTAAAAAATCCAAATTATTTCATAAGAAAGCACTACAAAGGAATATTTACAACACCATGATACAATTAAAAATGGAATATGGGACAATATCAAGTGATGTGTAGCAAATGAAAAATATATTTTTGATTACTTCAAATATTTTTTGACCAAATATGGAGAAATCAACGCAGCCAGTCAATAAGCACTTCTAAATCTAATTCCTTTCTCTTTGATGCAAGAGGAAAATGAACAACTAACCCAACCTATCACCATGGAGGAGCTCACAAGAGTGGTATTTTCTATGCAACATGATAAAGCACCAGGGCCTATTGTAATTTTTTATCAAAAAAATTGGAACATCATCAAGATGGATCTTCTATGGATGGTTGAAGAAAGAAGGAACAAATAGTAAATAAATGGTGTATAAAATATAGAATGATATGGATTAAGGAAGGTGAAAAAAAAATCAAATTATTTCATAAGAAAGCACAACAAAGGAATATGTACAACACCATGATACAGTTAAAAATAGAATATGGTACAATATCAAGTGATGTGTAGCAAATGAAAAATAGATTTTTTATTACTTCAAATATTTTTTGAGCAAAGATGGAGAAATCAATGCAACTAGTCAATAAGCACTTTTAAATACAATTCCTTTCTATTTGAAGCAAGAGAAAAATGAACAACTAACCCAACCTGTTACCATGGAGGAGCTCACAAGAGTGGTATTTTCTAAGCAACATGATAAAGCACCAAGGCCCATTCATTGTAATTTTTTATCAAAAATTTTGGAACATCATCAAGACGGATCTTCTATGAATGCTTGAAGAAATAAGGAACAAATAATAAATAAATGGTGTATAAAATATAGAACGATATGTATTAAGGAAGGTGAAAAAAACACCAAATTATTTCATAAGAAAGCACAACAAAGGAATATGTATAACACCATGATACATTAAAAAATGGAATATGGGACAATATCAAGTGATGTGTAGCAAATGAAAAAAATGATTTTTTATTACTTCAATTATTTGTGGAGAAATCAATGCAGTGAGTCAATAAGCACTTTGAAATCTAATTCCTTTCTCTTTGAAGCAAGAGGAAAATGAAAAATTGACCCAAACTGTAACCATGGAGGAGCTCACAAGAGTGGTATTTTCTATGCAACATGATAAAGCACCAGGGACCATTCATTATAATTTTTTATCAAAAACTTTGGAACATCATCAAGATGGATCTTCTATGGATGGTTGAAGAAAGAAGGAACAAATAGTAAATAAATGGTGTATAAAAAATAGAATGATATGGATTAAGGAAGGTGAAAAAATACCAATTTTTTTCATAAGAAAGCACAACAAAGGAATATGTACAACACTATGGTATAGTTAAAAATGGAATATGGAACAATATCAAGTGATGTGTAGCAAATGAAAAATATATTTTTGATTACTTCAAATATTTTTTGACCAAATATGGAGAAATCAACGCAGCCAGTCAATAAGCACTTCTAAATCTAATTCCTTTCTCTTTGATGCAAGAGGAAAATGAACAACTAACCCAACCTGTCACCATGGAGGAGCTCACAAGAGTGGTATTTTCTATGCAACATGATAAAGCACCAGGGACTATTGTAATTTTTTATCAAAAAATTTGGAACATCATCAAGATGGATCTTCTATGGATGGTTGAATAAAGAAGGAACAAATAATAAATAAATGGTGTATAAAATATAGAATTATATGGATTAAGGAAGATGAAAAATACCAAATTATTTCATAAGAAAGCACAACAAAGGAATATGTACAACACCATGTGAAAGCATTGCAGAAAAATGGCTTATCGATATGATGCAAATTAAAATATATATAGATGCTAAGTCCTACGAATGCGATGAGCAATGCATGAATGAAATGACGTAGAAACGAGATGTGAGCAAACAAAGCGGGGCCTCATTTATTGATATTGTTTTTAATATGATTACAATACATCCCCCTTATAGGTCCCAAAACATTTGATACAATTTTTTACATTAATGGATGCCCGAAAGAAGCCACGCTTCTAAGATCGGACGATACGCTTCCAATGTCTTCCGCGTGCCCACATTCAAAATGTGTGGGCTAAAAGTTACCACGGCTTGTGTCCATGTGGTCGTCATTCCTTTGTGCCCCTCTAGCATTATTTGTTTCAAGATCCTACACACAAAAAGACAACAAATCGTTAATAGCATATGCGTATCTAGAAAAACACGCAATCCCCAAGGCCTCCAACGGGCACTTTTGGGATATCAGTGATAAGATTGATAAATCAATTACAGAATGATATATAAATATAAAGGACAACTTATAGAATTGGTATCACCTGATTTTGCATCAAAGCAGCGTCGAACGGCCCCGTTATGCTCGTTTGCCCGTCGGGGGCCTCTCCAAAGCAAGATCTCCAATGTACCACCTATGCTTATCCAAATCACTTGAAACTCATGGGTTAGGAATTATATGTAATTATAAGACTACCCAGATGCTCAGAATTTGTATATCCTACCCAAATTCTCCTGTATGTGATAGGGGCGCCCTGTAAGCTAGTTAATACATAAAATAATAAAACGATCATCAAATCATGTCAGAATGAGTTCAAAATTTAACAGAGGCATTAGGATATCATATGGGAAATATTGCAAAAATAATAGTAAGGAAATCATGCACATATTTCTAATCTCTCTGGGGTGGGACACTGGGGACTGTCGCAAAACCTACAAAAAGTGACCTTGCAAATGTCCTGCTCAGGGGCCTCCAAAACTCCTATAAACTTGTGGTTAGACTAAAAATAGAATTTTGAGATGACCCAAAAGTTTAGATTTGGCATATTCTACCCAGTTCATCTTGTATCTGAAGGCGCTCCCTGTAGGTTAGTAAACGCATAAAATGTCAAAAACCTTGTCAAATCATGTCAGAAAGTAATGAAATTTGGACAACAGCATAAGTACATTAGATATAAAAGAATGCAAAAATATCAGTAGCAAAACCATACACAGATTTATAATCAGTCTGGGGTGGGGTGATTAGGATTGCAGCAGTTTGGGGGGCACCCGGGGGTGGGAAGCCCACCGTTTAGGGCCTATTTTTGACACCAATCCAAGTGGAATGGGTCCAAAACTTCCTAAGGGGTTGTGTCGACGAGTTTGGGGTGGGATTGTGGCCAATTGATTGGGTTTTTGGATCTAGATTGTGTTCCTAGTGTTCACCCGATAACCTCTCTTCCAAAAGAGAGATTAGGGATGTAGGAAGCAAAAATAGGAGTGGGGGTATAGTTTGGCAACACTTCATTGCTTCAAATGCTCCAAATCTATTTTTTGGGGGGGTGAGGAGGCTCACATTTTTATATACCTAAGGGTATCCTTTGAATGTGCATGTGAGGGCGCCACTTGGCTCATTATGCATTTTTGGGGGAGAGAAGATTCCTCCCTAATTAGGGCCTCCTTAATTTGAAACCTTCCCTCGCAATCCCAAGCATGCCTTGAATGTGGAGTTAGGTGGCGGATTTGGGCTGCCATTTGTGAAGGTTTGAATTTTTGCCAATAAAACCTGCTAATCGTCCCACCCTGGAGTGATTGCTGCTAATCATCCCGGGGTGGGATGAATAGGATTCTAATCATCCCAAGGTGGGACGAATAGGGAGCAAAGTGCTTAAAAGGTGCAAAACTGACCTCTAACCTTCCAAAACTAATTTGGGAGTGGTTAGGACCACTGTTTAACCTCTAGAGGCTACCCTAGGGGGTATGTATGCCAATTCGATCAGTGCTTGTAGTCACGTAATCGGATTGGTGTTGTTTTGGTGTCTACAGATGCCCCTTTTTGGGATGCGCTGTGGCGTAGTGCTAAGAAAAAATAGATGACCAAAGCACTTAATGATTAGGGTTCCTCCGTAACCTAACCAAATTTTGATACCCCAAGTATGGAAAGGGCACGCATTCTTGAATCCTTGCTTCTAACGAGCTAAGGAGATTAACTCAAGTGTAACCTTTTTCAGTGAGGTGTACTTGATCTTGGACATTGTTTAGACATGAATAGGCAAAGGGCACAACCTTTTGTCCGAGTAACATTTTCTTCATGCTTCTAGAATGCCAAGTGTTTGTTTATCCTATGATTATTGCTTGTTTGCTGCCCCAAGCAGGAGCGTGATTGTCTTTGTCAATGATTCTTTGAATGCATGCCATTTCCTTGATTGGGTGTGTATTTGTTGATTTGTGACTAAGTGTGACTACCCCCTCAAGCGACGAATCGATGAGGAAATGACAAAAAATGAGAAAATAGACGAGTTGCTTGACCCAATATGATGTTTGGAAGGGTGCCTTCAGTTATTTTCATTGAACGCTTATTGCAGTTTTCCAACCATCGGACCTGTTTTTGGTGGGTTTTGACCCTTTTTTGACACTTATTGGGGTAGAAATTATCGAAAATTCTCCTTCCCATGGAGTGGTCCGGCTATGATAGAATTCTTAGGGAGTAGGATAGTGGGTATTTGTGACCCCGATGGTGGTTTTTCATGCCATGAATGTCAGGTGCAAAGGCACCTTTGTTTGATAGATTTATTGTTGTTTTTGGTGCATTTTTTGGATGCAATTTTTGTTGCTTTATTTTTTTTGCTTTGTAATATTCCCATGGTGAGAAGAATACCAATTTTGTAATCATCCTAGGGTGGGACAAGCACTAACTAGAGCGCTCATCCCAGGGTGGAATGATTACAGGCCTAACATCCTATATAAGGACCAAAACTAGGTTTTGGGCTCATTTGCAATATTTTTTTTCTTGGCAATTTGGAGCAATGAGGAGTGTGAGTGTGCATAGCGGAGCACTGCTGAAATTTCATGGACATCATGAGTGCGAGAACTAGATATTTGAGTGGATGATCCGAGGCGAGACCAGTATGATATTCCTTCTCTCTCCTGTTATTTGTGCACATTTTATATGAAGTTTAAAACTCACATATAAAATGTTTGTTCACTTTATTTTGTTGTTTTTGTTCATATTAAGGTTGAAACCCTAATATGTTTTATTTCGTGTTTGTTTTTGCCATATTAAGGTTGAAACCCTAATATTTTTTTTTTTTGGTTTTGTGTTGCGTTCACATTAAGGTTGAAACCCTAATATGATTTTTTTTTTTTTTATTGATTGTACTGTTATTTTCATGTATGCTATTGTTGTTGTACAATTTTATTGTATTGTGTCTGTTTATATTAAGTATGTACTTAATATCTTTTTTCGTTTTATTTTGTTGTTTTAGGTTGTGAAGAGTCGGTATCGCCAGTCAACTATTTTCTTTGATGCCCGGGATGCCCTAATATTTGTGGATTGGGAGCGTCTTGATGCCCTTGGGCTCAAGAACGTGACGCGTCTAGAGCCTGTGGTGGAGGATCGGGCATATTTGACTGCCCTGATCAATCTATGGGATCCTCGCACCAACACTTTTCATATCTCGATAGGGGAGATGCCTGTTACTCTGGAGGATGCATATCGGATTCTGCAGATTCTGATAGATGGACTGCCTATTCGGATGACCCACCATGACCAGCAGACAGCTGTATTGACACGATGTTTTGGTCCGACGATGGAGAGGGCTGT
Organism: Wollemia nobilis; assembly: GCA_028583015.1. NCBI lineage: Eukaryota > Viridiplantae > Streptophyta > Pinopsida > Araucariales > Araucariaceae > Wollemia > Wollemia nobilis. Next base: position 2,129,153 of record JAQPPZ010001195.1, read on the forward strand.
GGAGAGGGCAGAGGCTGACTGCCAGATAGGCGGTATTTTGGTGTGATGGTGGCTGGAGAAGGGCGTATTAGGGGTGAGGCATGCTTTGATCATAACCCTCATCTCTAATATGCTAATTCCTGACTCCTCAGGTGCGAGGTTCCCTTGGAACCTGCTTGAGTTGGTTTTCACATTGGTGGAGAGTCCTACATCAACTCCACTTATTATGAGATGGGGTCAGGCTTTATTGGTGTAGTTGTACAATGATCTGTACGATGTCCACTGCCAAAAGCGAAAGGGGATCGGGTGCAACTATCTATTGCAATGCTGGGCATGGCAGTACATAGTTGTGGAGTGGCCGCAGGGTTTGCCTTGGACCACCTGAGGTGAGATGGTGGATCGAGAAATTGGATATGACGATTTATGGTGGAGGTCAAAGGAGCATAGACAGAGTCAGAGGTGGGCAGGTGACGTAGGTCACTATACTTATTTCTTCTCTCATCTAGTGCCAGTGCAGGTGTTCTGGTGGTTGTACCAAGACTGTCCAGCCTGGCCTAAGGCTGGAGAGTGGCTCCAACATGTGCACAAGGGTAGATGGTTGATTGGGTGGCACAGGATAGAGCAGGAGTACTTCCTATATGTTCAGGTGACACGATAGTTTGGGGTGCACCAGGGATTTCCTGGTGATCCCTTGATCTAACGATGTTGTGGTGACGAGAAGACTCTAGTCTAGCCTACCATTGAGCAGATGGGTGAGGGGTCCAATGCAGTTATTGATGTACTCGATGTGGACAATGTCGGGGTGACTGCAGAGTATGACCGATGGTGGCTTATGTGGTGATGGCAGAGTGAGGGGCCTCTAGGAGGCATGGATACTATAGCAACATGAGGTGGGGGTGCAGAGGCACCGGTGGAGGGTTGGGGGGCTCCGCTTGATGATGCTGACATGGTGGAGGTCGATGATTTCATTGGCGATGGAGATGATTTGGGGGTTTCAAAGTAGCCGAATGTACAGGATGTCCCAAAGTAGTGGGTGCCAGAGCAGCAGGCCGTCCCGGAGGTGCCCATGCCTTAGGCTATCTCAGGGGATGTGGAGGCTGGGATTTGTGCTGAGATAGCGCGATTGGAGGGTCTCCTACGGAGACGGGAGGAGGAGCATAGAGATGCTTTTGTGGAGGTAACACAGGAGAGGGATCTCCTACGGACACAATTGGTACAGCAGGATAGTGCATTGGTTGTGTATCACCAACGAGATATGGAGTGGGGTTAGCATCGGATAGAGTTAGAGATAGAGGTTTTTTTCCTCGGTGGACAGTTGCATGTGCTTTATGGAGGTGGTTCATCACATCGTACGAGGAGCAGTGAGACTGAGCAGTCTACATCATCTCATCATAGGTGGCTAGGTGAGGGTAGTGTTGGTGGGCAGGGTGCGAGGGCTAGCAGTAGCTACCCTGAGAGGTCCCATAGGACCCATACTACTAGGGGTAGTTCCAGTCACACCGATCCTGCGTGATCATGGTGGCCGACTCCCTAGGCTTTGGGGATTTTGAGTTTTTGGTTTTTGTGAGGTTAGAGGACCTTCTTATTGTAGCCTAAGGGCATTTTGACTTGATATATATACATGAATCTTTTTGGTTTGATTATATACTTGTCATGGTTTATTTTTCTTTATGCACATTTATTTATGTTGATGTATGCATATGTTATTATGACTATAAATGATTTTAACTATATGATATAGATATATGCATATGGAATGGATGGAATGATTTGTTGGTATACAGGCGGTGGCACCATAGACTGTACAGGATTTACTGGATTTTTGTACTATGTGATTGCTTTATGAAATAACTTTTGCATTTGTAATAATTGTTTTGTATTTTTTGATGGTGATGTAAGTAATGAAATGTACAACAATTGTTTTAGAATGTAGTTAAGGTTTTTCTGAGACTCAGATGCTTTAACTAAATAGTCAAGATTGTACATTATCTTACAAGACTTTCAAACAAGGTACAAATCAGACTTGAGTTTGACCAAGTTATTTCACATCCATGTGTGTACGATTGAGTTCGTTTATGTGGTATTCGTAAGGATACCACCAGTGCCAGGTAGGCTGTCCACCAAACCTGTACTGAGGATCACCTAATTAGCTCCACTAACTCCTTTGTTGTATTTAGTAGGATTAATCTACGACGCAATCTAGGATACCATAAGCTAGCTCGTCCACATGCAAACATTGGTCTACACACATGCAAAGCTAATGTGATAGACATATCGTCATGCGTTTAGGATACCGCCATTGCCAGGTAGGCTATCCACCAAACCCGTAATGAGGATCACCTAAATGGTTTTTCAAATGCTGAGAATTCCAGGGATTCAAGCTCAGACATCTTTCGATTGTTCAATTTGTTGGGATACTTGCTCTCACATATAGTGATGAAAATCACTATTTATTTTGAGTTTTTTTTTCTTCTTCTCTTGAGCAAGGGGTTTGAGTAGTGGTGATAACCACTGTTATTTTTTATTGTTGCTTTTTGAGGATTTAGATTTTGAATTTTGATTTCAAAGTTGAGCTTGTGGGATTTTTGGCTTGTGAATGGCATTGATCCTTTAGGCCTTGGGGATGACTACCCATACTTCTCAAGGGCATGTAGTATGAATCCTTATGACTTTGGGGATCAAAGGTGTTTGGGAATTTTGATGGTGAACTTTTGGTATTTTGCTTTGGAATGGTATTGATCCTTTAGGCCTTGGGGATGACTACCCATCCTTCTCAGGGATGTGTAGTACGAATCCTTACGAATTTAGGGATCAAGGGTGTTTGGGATTTTTGATAGTGGTGAAAACCACTATTTATTTTGGGGAATTGGATGGGGAAGAGCTTGTCCTTTTGTCAATTCTCAGCATTCTTGAACCATTCGCACAGGGGGATGAGCAGGATAAAATTTTTGCTCAAGGTACCCTAGACCACTTTGTAGGTTTCATCTTTCGTTCACACAACTTGGGAATTTTTATGTGTTTTAAGCTTGTGTTGGGATGCTATGTAACAAGGCATGATCCAAGTAAAACTCTACCTTGTAAAAATCGGTCTGACTTTGTACAGCATTTGACTAGAAATCTAAAGACAGTTGAATGACGAAAACCCTAAAGACATTAGAAGACAACTGACTATGATATGGCAAAAATGCGAATGGCGTTATTCTTGATGGATCATTTAAAAAATGGACAAATGTGGAAAATGATGGAATTGTCGAGTAATTACAGTCTATGGTGCGTTTGACATGTATGACTAGCAAATATGCAATGTATGTATGCGATGCCTAATGCAGTTTTTTATTTTTTTTTTTTTTGTGTTTTGATTTTTAAGATTATGCATGAAAGTGAGATGCAATTTTTTTTGTTATTTTTGATTATCTGTTGTTTTTGAATATTTGTTATGGATGGTTTAACCCGAATGGGTGTGGACCAAGTGATTCTTACGGATCCTTGGAGGTTTTTACCAAAGGGATTATAGATACCTTTGGGGCATTTTGGGTGACCAAGCGATGGCGAGAATCCTTGGAGCTTTTGGTTTGACCAAAGGGATTATGGATACCTTTGGGGCGTTTTGGGTGACCAAGCGGTGGCAAGAACCCTTGGAGCTTTTGGTTTGACCAAAGGGATTATGGATACCTTTGGGGCATTTTGGGTGACCAAGCGGTGGTGAGAACCCTTGGAGCTTTTGGTTTGACCAAAGGGATTATGGATACCTTTGGGGCATTTTGGGTGACCAAGCGGTGGCGAGAACCCTTGGGGCTTTTGGTTTGACCAAAGGGATTATAGATACCTTTGGGGCATTTTAGGTTGACCAAGCGATTGTGGGAACCCTTGGAGCTTTTGGTTTGACCAAAGGGATTATGGATACCTTTGGGGCGTTTTTGGTTGACCAAGCGATTATGGGAACCCTTGGAGCTTTTGGTTTGACCAAAGGGATTATGGATACCTTTGGGGCATTTTGGGTGACCAAGCGGTGGCGAGAACCCTTGGGGATTTTGGTTTGACCAAAGGGATTATAGATACCTTTGGGGCATTTTAGGTTGACCAAGTGATTGTGGGAACCCTTGGAGCTTTTGGTTTAGGGTGCTGGGGTTGGTGACCAAGTGGTGGCGAGAACCCTTGGGGCTTTGGTTTGACCAAAGGGATTATGGATACCTTTGGGGCGTTTGGTTGACCAAGCGATTGTGGGAACCCTTGGAGCTTTTGGTTTGACCAAAGGGATTATGGATACCTTTGGGGCATTTTGGGTGACCAAGCGGTGGAGAGAACCCTTGGGGTTTTGGTTTGACCAAAGGGATTATGGATACCTTTGGGGCATTTTGGTTGACCAAGCGATTGTGGGAACCCTTGGAGCTTTTGGTTTGACCAAAGGGATTATAGATACCTTTGGGGGGTTTTAGGTTGACCAAGCGATTACGGGAATCCTTGGAGCTTTTGGTTTGACCAAAGGGATTATGGATACCTTTGGGGTGTTTTGGGTGACCAAGCGGTGGCAAGAACCCTTGGGGCTTTTGGTTTGACCAAAGGGATTATGGATACCTTTGGGGAATTTTGGGTGACCAAGCGGTGGCGAGAACCCTTGGGGCTTTTGGAGTGGGCCATGGCTCTCTAAATGTTGAATGGCCTCAAATGACTGATGTTCAAGGGTTCTAGTTCCTTGATTCCTTCAAGAGAGGTGATCCGGTATGTTCTAGGTCCTATTTTACTATCGATTACATAAGGACCTAACCAATTTGCCATGAACTTGTCCCTTAAATGGGGCGGCAAGTTAGAATTTTATTGGTTCTCTTTTAAGACCAGGTCACCGACCTGAAAGTCCCTTAGGTGAACTTTCATGTTGTATGCTTTCTTAAGTCGCTCTTGATAGATACGTAAATGCTCGAGAGCATTGATGCATCGTTCATCGAGTAATGTAAGCTGGTCTAATCGGGCCTACCATGCAGTGTCATCATTGATGAACTCTTGCATTGATATGCGTAGGGAGGGTATTTCCAACTCGAGAGGCATGACTACCTCGGAGCCATACACTAGCGAAAATGGAGTTGCCCTAGTGGGCATCCGAATGCTAGTGCGATAAGCCCATAGGGCAAGTGGTATTTGGATGTGCCAATCCTTATGACTATCCATGACCGTATTTTTAAGGATGGCAACTAGTCTTTTGTTTGACGCCTCTGCTTGCCCATTTGCTTGAGGATAATAGGGTGTCAAAAAATTGTACTGAATTTTGTACTTTGTTGTCAAAGCATGCACATCTTTGTTCTTAAATGACGTCCCATTATCCGAGATGATCTTGGATGGAATACCAAAATGACATATGATGTTATGTAAAATGAACTCCGCAATGCGGGGCCCAGTCATAGAGGTAAGCGAAATTGCTTCCACCCACTTAGTGAAGTACTCTGTGGTCATTATGATAAACGTGTGATGACCTGACGACGTAGGGGAGATATTTTTGATGAGATCTAAGCCCCACTATGAAAATGACCAAGCCGATTGGATCGGTTGCAAGGCCTGAGAAGGTACGTGTGTCAAGTTAGCATGGTGTTGACACTTCACGCACTTCCACACATATGCACAACAATCTCACTCTAAAGATGGCCAATAATAGCCCATGCAAAGAATGCGCTTTGCGATGGCCATACCGTTGAAGTGGCCATCGCATGTACCATCGTGCGCTTGGGTGATCGCCCAAGTGGACTCCTATTGGTCCAAGCAACGGAGGAGGATTCCTTCGTAGCTTCGACGATATAAAATATCTCCTAGCAAGACATGTTTTGCCGCTTTCTATTTGAATGATATTTTTGTAGCGTGTGACAATCCAAGTGGGAGGCTACCTAACTTGAGATAGTCTCTTATGGGTGTGTACCAATCTTGATGATCAGAAACCTCGATGGTATGAACGGTTGATCCCTCTTGAAGTTCATCCCTAGCAAAAGTTGAGCGGAAAAGAACTTGTAAAAATAGCATTGTGTTGCTATTAAGAGGGGTTGGAGAGAACAAAGACCCCCATTTGGCGTGATTCAGACTATCATGGATTCGAGAGAACCTATCCTGAGATGGTTCAATCTGGATCAGGTGGATTCCTAGCATTATGTCAGAGCTTGCACGCTCCATCATGGATTGCGATAACATTTTGACTTGAATGGTTGTCATCTCACCAGAAATGTCTTGCGGGATTAGTGACCCCAAGGAGGCCATAGTGTTCGCAAAATGATTCAATGATCGAGGGAGTGCCTCGATGTTGTACCATTCAAGATTTACCAAGAATTTATCCATAAGGGCTTTGTAGGCCTATAGAACTAGGCATTTGCATTGGAATACCCCTTTCACTTGGTTGACAATTAACAATGAATCACCAAAGATATTCAAGCATTTGATGTTCATGGTGATGGCTATCTGAAGACCTATGAGCAAGGCTTCGTATTCAACATTGTTATTGGTGCATGGGAAATCAAGTTTAAATGATAAAGGCATTGGAGCCCCTTGTGGTATGAAAAACATGATTCCCATGCCACCCCCTTGCTCACATTTAGAACCATCAAAAAATAAGGTTATGTCAGCCTGTGACTCAGGCTCATCAAAATCTGGTGATTCTGAGACATGGAAGACCCCATCATTGGGTAGCTCTATGGTCAGAGGCTGATCATCTTCGAGAGGAGCCTCTGCTAGTTGATCGGCGATGACTTGACCTTTGATGGACTTTTGTCCAATGAATTCGATGTCAAACTCCATCAACAACATGATCCATTTTGTCGTGCGACTACTGTGATAAGTATGACTCATCATGTACCACAATGGATTCTCCTTAGACACAACATACGTCGTATTGCTCAACATGTAATGGCATAGCTTTTTGGTGGAAAATACCACCGCCAAGCATAGCTTCTCAACGTATGCATAGTTAAGTTCATAACTAACCAGGGTGCGGCTAAGATAATAATTAGCCTGTTCTTTATGTAATTCATTTTTTTGGGCTAGCATGGTGCCCAGTGCCACCTCAGTAGCTGAGATGTATAAATAGAATGACACTTCTAGTCTAGGTGGTGCCAATACTAGTGGCAAAGCCAAGTATTGTTTGATGTCGTCGAAGGTTGACTGGCACTCGTCATCCCAATGAAATGCTACCCCCTTGTGTAATAATTTATTCATGGGTCGACACTTGTCGGATAACTGCGCTATGAAGCGCTTGATCGATGTGACCTTACCCCGCAAGCTTCTGAGCTGCTCGATGGTGGTTGGGGGAAGCATTTCAAGGATTTCCTTGACTTTATTTGGATCTACCTCGATGCCTCATTTTGAGACTATGAAACCCAAGAGTTTTCCAGATGTGATGCCAAATACGCACTTCTTGGGGTTTAGCCTAACCTTGTGTTCGATGAGGTGATCAAGGATCTTGCATAAGTCATCAAGATGATTTTGGCACAAAAGAGATTTGGCCAACAAATCATCCATATAATCTTCCAAAGTTTTATGCATGTGATCATGGAAGATGTATGTCATAGCGCGTTGGTAGGTGGCGCCAACATTTTTAAGGCCAAAGGGCATGACCTTATAACAAAATGTCCCCCAAGGCGTCATGAACACCATTTTTAGTTGATCATCGGGATTGATACGAATCTGGTTGTATCTCGAGAAACCATCCATGAGGGAAAGCATTTCGTGGCCTGCTGTAGCGTCTACCAATGCATTGATGCTAGGCAAGGGGAAATCATCCTTGGGACTCGCTTTGTTTAAATCTCAAAAATTGGTGCATATGCGAATCCTCCCGTCAGGATTTTTGATGGGTACCATGTTGGACAACCATGGTGGGTAATCTATGCATATGACAAACTATGCATCCAACAACTTTTGTAGCTCATATTTGACCATTAAGGCCATTGTTGGGTGCATCTTACGTAGCTTTTGCTTGATTGGCTTGACTATCGGATCAAGTGTTAGATTATGCATGACTAGCTATGGGTCTAGCCCCGACATGTCTTTGTAGGACCATGCAAAAACCTCCTTCTTCTCTTTGAGAAGGGAAATGTAATCGGCTTGCTCTTCGGGGGATAAACTTACCCCCAGCTTGATGATTTGTGGATTCATTGGATCAGAACCGATGTCTACGTCAATCGTCTCTTCGATTGACATGTGGGATCCATCCTCCAACTGGTGTGGAGTTGGGATAGGTGGATATCATTTGTTGAATTTAGATCTACGTTGGGAATTTTGGGTTCCTCTTCAGCATGGAAGATATCCTGAGTCTGTCCTAGGGTGAAATGAAACATCTCATCGCAAGAGCAGTACTCTGATGGGGATGGTGGTGAGTGAGTGTAATCCCAGTCTATGGCATCTAGGTCTAGATACAATGGTCATGTTGGATCGGCTGGATTGTGGATGGGGGTGGTTAAATCAATGGAGATCATGTTGATGGAATGAATTTGGTCTCCATTGCCACGTGGGTGTTGATTTAGACATCCTTGGTGATCCTTGTACCCAGATCTGGCTCTATGGGTACTGGCACAAAAGGATCGGCCCTATGTGCGGATAGAAGGATAGGGTCTACCCTTGGCACTAATGGACCTATAGGGTCTCTAGGTGGGAGGTGCTCCCTGTATGCCCGAAGTGGTGGATGAAGCACTTGGTTTAACTGTACTTGGTTTAAATGCCACCTATGCCTTGGTCCCATATTTAGATGTTCAAACATATCATCGATGTCTATGGGGTATTCTTGTTGCCTCATATGGTTGAGATATGCCATCTCAGTCTCATCCTCATAGTCGCTATCAAAGATCCATAGGCCTTCATTGGCTCCGACAACTATGTGCCCCTCTGGCTGGTATAGCCTCCCACTAGGCGTTTCTTGATCACTATCCTCACTCTCTACAAAAACGAAAATCTGGCACGTAGGTAGTCGATGTTGAAGAAGATATTTGGATCTTCTTCCTCCGATGGATCACTTGGCCTTATGGCCGGCATGGGAGGCTCATTTTGTTTGAGCAAGTTGATTTGGTCCCTTCTGGGTTGTTCCACTCTCTACGAGAGGGCTAGATTCTCTGGAGGTAGCAATTGTCCGATCGAAACATTAAAGGGGAACATTGCCATGAAGTTCTCCTGATAGTCATCAATGGGTGTCACCTACGAGTGATTGCTATCGGACTCAAAAGGGTCCCAAGGTGCTACCTCATAATCTGACTCATCTTCAGAAGACCCCCTTGATCTTGTTCATATCCCTCTTGGAGGTTACTTCTTGAACTTTCCCCTTCCTCGATCAAAGGGGAGGGGTTGTTGAGGTCAACAAGGTTTGTTGTTAACAATGGGAGATAATCCCCCAATGTGTATGTTGTGTTGGGATTGGCATATGGATCTTGTGCCAACCCATCCCTGTTGCCTAGACCTAGGCCTTGCATGGTTTCTACCAAGATGTCGAGGGCAAAGGGTGGTTGAACCCTACTCTTGATTTATCATATTGCATCTGGTATCTCGGTTGACAAAGAATGCGCATTCCTTGTTCGTATCTTCCCAATCCATATCCATGCCAATTACATTGGTCTAGGTATTTCAAGGTGAAGTTCGGGTTGGACAGATAGTCAACATTCTCAGCAAATGGCTCTTCGTCCTCTTCCTCTTGTAGGTAGGGTTCAATGTCATTCTCGAGGCCCCCATATACAAAATTGGTCTGATTTGGTAGGTAGCCTAAAGGGACGATAGTGCCGATGGGGAGGCGAGGTCTCCCCATGTCTTGCATGGATTCGAGCGTGGGTGTTGCCACAACGTTCCACACTAGGTACTCCCCAGGCCCGTATTGGCCATCTCAATGGTAATCATCGGTGGTTGAGGGGGAGGGAATGGGAGTTCTCCCCGAGTCCACTCCATGTTGGGTGAACCAGGTGTCTCGACTTCCATTCGGTTGGGCACCTCTTCGGTAGATATGGTTGAGACTAATGGTGGTACCTCCTCTAGGGGCTTCTTCCCGTTGTCCTTCGATGTGGCCACCATAGGTGGCATCGTTGGTGAAGGAACAGATGACGAAGATGGGCCAGGTTGGTGAGTTGAGGGACTCAACAATGAGGATGTAGGTGGAATCGGACCTTGTGTGGATAGATTCAATTGAAAGTCCAAATGTGTCAATGGGAGGGTCGATTGTGGCATCAGCTACACCACATTGCAAAACTTAAAGGGCTCTAAGTCCGCTGGGACTACATGTACTTGCCCTTCGTATGTGTATTTGAGGCATTGATGGGCTATCGAAGGGACACACTTCATGTCCCTGATCCAAGGTCGGCCTAGCAAGATATTGTAGGCCATCTCACCCTCAAGGATGTGACACAACGTAGGAATGGTCTTTTGTCCTACTTGGATGGGCAGGACAATTATGCCAACCGTCGAGCATAACGCGTCGTTGAATGCTCGAAGAGTGTAAGTGGATGCCACAATGTGGGATGTTGGCAACTTAAGGTGTTTTAATGCCACTATCATGATTATGTTGCTAGATGATCCAGTGTCCAACAACACCCTCTTGAATGGAATCCCGTTGACCCATGCAATGACGTGCAGGGGTGGATCCACCATATCACCAGTCACCAATTTTAGTTCATCTTCCCTAAAGGTTATGACTGGTTCTATGCATTGTCTCACATGTCCCATGAAATTGTTGAAAGAATTGGCTTCATGGGGTTGTAGCTCAATGGCTTTGAGTATCTCCATCAGAGCCTCCCGATGGGGTGGTGATTGTTGGATGAGCTCATAAATGGAGAGCCTAGCCGACGTGGTCCTTAAACTTTGAGTAAGTTTAGTCCGAATCGTGGCCACTGGTCTAGGCGGGGGAGGTTGCGTAGGGTGTTGTGGAGGTTGTGACATTGACGGAACATCTCCTGTAGCTACAATGGGTGCAGCCATGTTTGGGTATCTTTTGTTCCGTGTCACGATGCTTATCATCCCTATGTATCCTTGCATGGGGCAGTTTTGTGTTACCTCGTTCACTTGTAAAGTCTTTACCTATGCATCATGGGAAGGCAGGGGGTCTTTGAAGACCTCCATCTGTTGGTTGCTCAACGCTACGGGACTATCTACCATGAGCATTTTTTTGTCTATCAAGTCCTGCACTAAGTGTTTGAATTTCCAACAAGTGGAGATTTCATGTCCTTTATGTCGATGAAATCTACAATATAAGTCTTCCCTATAGCCCTTGGGTTTTGGCGTGTTGGGGTCTATGGGTCGACTTTTCGACAAGTTTATCAGGTTTGCCACGAACAAGCGGTCAAACAAGGAGTCTCTAGACTTCATGAATTGTGTGAATTGTCACCTAGGGCGATGCTACTGATTTTGCTCTTGTTTATGATTTTCCTTTTCATAGTTATCAAGAGGAACTGCTTGATAATTAGCCTTTGGGGGCTATGTCATTTGTGCAGGCTTTGGTATAGTTATGGCAACCTGATTGACCATGATGGGTTTCGGTTGCGTGGGCCCAATTTTAGCATTTTTGGGCCACTCTTTCTTGCATGGCTTGGCAATCTCGCCGTCTTGTATTTTGATCTCCTCAATTATCCTGGCTTGCACTAGGGCTTCTTCGAGGGTGGCATATTGTTGTAGCTGCAATAGCACGGAGATCAACCTTAAGCAACTCTTTGAAAACATTTGAGTCATGTCGGCCATGGGAGGGAGGTAAGGTAGCTTTGAAAGCAATGTCCTCCATCGATTCCCATAAGCAGCCATGGTCTCATCATCATACTGCTTAAGGCCATCTAGGTCACTTAAGGATGCCTTCTTCTTGGTGTTGAAGGAAAAATGTTCAAGGAACGCGTCCACTAGCTGGTCTAGATTATTGATGCTATGCTTCGAAAATTGGGTAAACCAATCCGAGGCAGGGCCTACGAACGTGGTTATAAACGTTCTCAGAAGCAATGCATCATTGTCTTGAATGCCAAAGCATTGACTTAGGAACCTTGTTACGTGCTCTTGGGCATCCTCATCCCCTCTAAAAATTGCCAATTGAGGCACTTTGAAGTGGTCGGGGTATGGGGGTGCCGAAACTGAAGGATGCATAGGGTGACTATGGAGTTGGCGTAAGGTGGGCTTTTGGGGCCCCGAAGTCTTAGTCTCCATAGACTCTAAGCACTCTAGCAGTGCTTTGTATGCATCAGAGGATTTGATTTCCTCTTCTTTGGTTTGTTCCCATTGTGAATTGTGAGGAACTTGAGGCCTATGGAGGGGTAGCCGGATAGTGCCCCCTACCTTGGTAGGGCATTTCAGCCCGCTCTTCTTCTCGCTCAAATTCCTCATAGGCCTCTTGAGGAGTTTCTGGGCATGACCTATAAACATGGATGGGTGCCCGAGGAAGGCACCCATCATTGGTTCTAGGAGTGGCCTCCCGCTCAGGTCTAGGAGGTCTTGGAGGCAACGCTTGATAAGGTCATGGAGACCTATCTCGTACTAAGGGGTTGTGCCTCTCATAAATTTATGTCCTATGCGTGCGAGGGGTTGGAATCCTCTCATGCATAGTGTTCTGGAACAACTCATCTATCTGGAATTGAATGCGCTCTTTGTTAAGATGATATAGTTGTTCTAACTATTGTTGATCTTGCCTAAGCTGCATGATTTGCGCTTGGTGGGCGACATGTTTGGCAAATTCCAAGTCGATTTGTTCCATCGTCCTAGGTCTAGGAGGCCTAGATGCCTCCCCTACATATCTATCTTGGTCATGGTGATCCGAGATCTCTATGGGTCACTTTCCTATGTCGAGGTTAGAAGCATTCACCCGAGGCTCTGGCCTCAATAGGTGATCTTGATAATCAGCAGGTGTGAAGGTGCATTGCTCCCACGCGGTGTATTGCTCTTGAGGAATATACTGGTTTTCCTCATGCTCCCTTTCGTACATGTGAAAGGGACGGGCAGAGTTGGCTTGCCCTATTTGAAGAGCCTTGCGCTCTAGATTTGGCCTATTAGTTCTAACAGTAATGAGGGGTGGAGGAGGAATGATATAATCATGTGGGCCCTCCTTATGAACCCTATGTTGCTCTAGCGCTTCATCGCGTAGTGGCCACTCATAATGAGTGTCTAAGGGGGCCTTCCCATGTGTGTACTCCTCCTGAGAGGGTCTATGTTGAAAGGGAGTGCCCCTCAAAGGGGTGCCTCTATAGTCCTGTTTCGTAGTGGTATGGTGTGGACTATGTTGTGGGTCAGTCGCCAAGGTGGTATAACCAAGTCCTTGGGGCTATAACGGAGGTGACTTGTGCCTCCTTGCATACTTTTCCTAGCTTCTGCCCGTGATTGGGCTTGGCTATGGGTATACACCATGGTGGTGGTTTTTCTAAAAATATATGTATATTTTTATCTCCTTTACAATTTTTATGCTATACCAAACAAAAGGGGACCACACAAACAAAGAAATGATTATCTTGTTTACAGATTAAATGTGTGTCCTAGATCTAGTTCAGTGTGTTTGATTTTTGTTATGTAACTCTTGTAAAGAAAACTTTGTTATACATGCATAATGAGGGCTCTTGTATCTCCAAAATGGTCGCCCCTTCAATATACCATTGCCAGGCCGTTATACCAAACCTCTCAATATACCCGCCCTTACGTGAGGGAAACTATTGGTACGCAAGAGCATAATAGTAAGTGGAACATAGGCGGTACGGAAGGGGGATCACTCTATTTTTGACACCTACCTTAGAAGACTTATCCTCATGCATGAGGAATCACCCCCGCTACACTTGGTCAACTTTCATCAAGATTTACATCTAGAAATAGTCACGATCAGGGTATATGTATGCAAAATCCAAGCCAAGGTGGTGATGAAACCCACCGTTGGTCTTGATCAAGTGTTGGGGTATTAAGACCAACTCCTTGATGTTAATTTTATTAGGTGGTGTGTGTGGTTCCTTTTAATTGTGTAAAGAAAGAAAACATACAACAAAAGATGATTTTCACTAATGCAATGCTTTAAAGTACGTTTTATCTTTCAAAGACAATTAGTAGCAAAAAGGAAATCACAAAACCTAACTAGAACTGAAACCTATAATGAGGACTTGCCATTTGTGCAAGTATCATGCAAGCAAACCAGAGAAACATGCATTCCTAATCAAGTTCCTTCCATTTAATTTACTCTATGTTTTTATTTATTTATTTTTCTTTATTGCAAGAAAGGAAAACAAACTACTTAACCTTTCTATGCAAGTGTCTGAAAATAAAGCAAAGAAAACAAAAAATTGCAGAAATAGAAAGTAGAAAAACACAGAGGATGTTCAGAAGGCCTACCTCTTCTCTATCTAAACTAGATGCCTCTGAGTTTTTGCTCAAAAAATGCACAGAGCTCTAATCATCCCGGGGTGGGATGAATAGCAGGTCTGCATTCATCACAGGGTGGGACGAATACGTATTCATCCCGGGGTGGCACGAGTAGCAATCCAGTGCCCGAATGAGTAACACCTGCAAAGAAAAACCATAAAATTTGGATCAAAAACTTGATCCTAACAGTAGGGGATAGGGTCCCACCATGATCACCACTGAAAGCATTGCAGAAATACAATGTACCGATATGATGCAAACAAAAATAGATATAGATGCTAAGTCCTACGAATGCGATGAGAAATGCATGAAGGAAATGACACAGAAACGAGATGTGAGCAAAAAAAGTGGGGCCTCATTTATTGATATTGCTTTTAATATGATTACAATACATCCCCCCTCTAGGTCTCAAAACATTTGATACAATTTGTTACATTAATGGATGCCCGAAAGAAGTCGCACTTCCAAGATCGAACGGTACGCTTCCAGCGTCTTCCGCGTGCCCACATTCAAAGTGGGTGGGCTAAAAGTTGTTGCCACTTGTGTCCATGTGTTCGTCGTTCCTTGCTACCCCTCTAGTATTCCTTGTGGTGAGATCCTACGCACATAAAGACAACAAATCATTAATAGCATATGCGTATCTAGAAAAACATGCAATCCCCAAGGCCTCCAACGGGCGCTTGTGGGATATCAGTGATAAGATTGATAAATCGATTATATAATGATATATAAATGTAAAGGACAACTTCTAGAATTGGTATCACCTGATTTTGCATCGAAGCGACGTCGGATGGCCCCGTTATGCTCGTTTGCCCGTCGGGGGCCTCTCCAAAGTGAGCACTCCAATGTCCAACCTATGCTTATCCAAATCACCTGAAACTCATGGGTTAGGCATTATATGTAATTATAAGACTACCCAGATGCTCAGAATTTGCATATCCTACCCATATTCTCCTTTATGTGATAGGGGCGCCCTACGAGCTAGTTAATACATAAAATAATAAAACGATCATCAAATCATGTCAGAATGAGTTCAAAATTTAATAGAGGCATTAGGATATCATATAGGACATATTTCAAAAGTAATAGTAAGGAAATCATGCACATATTTCTAATCACTCTAGGGTGGGATGCTGGGGACTGTCGCAAAACCTGCAAAAAGTGACCTTGCAAATGTCCCACCCAGAGGCCTCCAAAACTCCTGCAAACTTGTGGTTAGACTAAAAAAAGCATTTTGAGATGACCCAAAAGGTCATATTTGGCATATTCTTCCCAGGTTATCTTGTATCCGAAGGCGCTCCCTGTAGGTTAGTAGACGCATAAAATGATAGAAACCAGGTCAAATCATGTCAGAAAGCAATGAAATTTGGACAACAACATAAGAAAATTAGATATAAAATAATGCAAAAAGAACAGTAAAAAAACCATGCATATATTTCTAATCACTCTAGGGTGGGGCGATTAGGACTGCAATAGTTTGGGGGGCACCCGGGGTGGGACACCCACCGTTTAGGGCCTAGTTTTGACACCAATCCAAGTGGGATGGGTCCAAAAATTCCTAGGGGGTTGTGTCAATGAGTTTGGGGTGGGATTGTGGCTGATTTCTTGGGTTTTTGGATCTGGATAACGTTCCTAGTGTTCACCCGATAACCTCTCTTCCAAAAGAGAGAGATTAGGGATGTAGGAAGCACAAAGAGGAATGGGGGTATAGTTTGGCAGCACTTCGTTGCTCCAAATGCTCTAGCTCTATTTTTTTTTGGGGTGAGGAGGCTCACCTTTTTATAGACCTAAGGGTCTCCTTTGAATGCGCATGCGAGGGCACCACTTGGCTCATTATGCCTTTTTGGGGGAGAGAAGATTCCTTCCTGATTAGGGCCTCCTTGATTTGAAACCTTCCCTCGCAATCCCATGCATGCCTTGAAGGCGGAGTTAGGTGGCGGATTTGGGCTGCCATTTGTCAAGGTTTGACTTTTTTCCAGTCAAACCTGCTAATCGTCCCACCCTGGAGTGATTGTTGCTAATCGTCCCGGGATGGGACGAATAGGATTCTAATCATCCCAGGGTGGGACGAATAGGGAGCAAAGTGCTTAAAAGGTGCAAAACTGACCTCTGACCTTCCAAAACTGATTTGGGAGTGGTTAGGACCATTTTTTAACCTCTGGAGGCTGCCCTAGGGGGTATGTATGCCAATTCGATCAGTGCTTGTAGTCACATAATCGGATTGGTGTTTTTTTGGTGTCTAAAATAACCCCATTCCTTAAAAATATAGTTGCAGATAGTCATAAGTATTGGCACATCCAAATACCACTTGCCCTATGGGCTTATCGCACTAGCATTCAGACGCCCACTAGGGAAACTCCATTTTCGCTAGTGTATGGCTCCAAGACAGTCATGCCTCTCCAATTGGAAATACCCTCCTTGCGCATATCAATGCAAGAGTTCATCGATGATGACACTACATGGCATACCCGATTAGACCAGCTTACATTACTCGATGAATGATGCGTCAATGCTCTTGAGCATTTACGTATCTATCAAGAGCAACTTAAGAAATCATACAACATGAAAGTTCACCTAAGGGACTTTCAAGTCAGTGACCTGGTCTTAAAAGAGAACCAACAAAATTCTAACTTTCCACCCCATTTAAGGGACAAGTTCATGACAAATTGGTTAGGTCCTTATGTAACCGATAGTAAAATAGGACTTGGAACATACTAGCTCGCCTTTCTTGAAGGAATCAAGGAACTAGAACCCTTGAACATCAGTCATTTGAGGCCATTCAACATTTAGAGAGCCATGGCCCACTCCAAAAGCCCCAAGGGTTCTCGCCACCGCTTGGTCACCCAAACGCCCCAAAGGTATCAATAATCCCTTTGGTCAAACCAAAAGCCCCAAGGGCTCTCGCCACCGCTTGGTCACACAAACGTCCCAAAGGTATCTATAATCCATTTGGTTAAACCAAAATCTCCAAGGATTCCCGTAATCGCTTGGTCAACCCAAAACGCCCCAAAGGTATCCATAATTCCTTTGGTCAAACCAAAAGCTCCAAGGGTTCCCACAATCGCTTGGTCAACCAAATGCCCCAAAGGTATCAATAATCCCTTTGGTCAGACCAAAAGCTCCAAGGATTCCCGCAATCGCTTGGTCAACCTAAAATGCCCAAAAGGTATCTATAATCCCTTTGGTCAAACCAAAAGCTCCAAGGATTCCCGTAATCGCTTGGTCAACCCAAAACGCCCCAAAGGTATCCATAATCCCTTTGGTAAAACCAAAAGCTCCAAGGATTTTTGCAATCGCTTGGTCAACCTAAAATGCCCCAAAGGTATCTATAATACCTTTGGTCAAACCAAAAGCTCCAAGGGTTCTCGCCATCGCTTGGTCACCCAAAATGCCCCAAAGGTATCCATAATACCTTTGGTCAAACCAAAAGCTCCAAGGGTTCCCGCAATCGCTTAGTCAGCCAAACACTCCAAGGTATCTATAATCTCTTTGGTCAAACCAAATGCTCCAAGGGTTCCCACAATCACTTGGTCAGCCAAACGCCCCAAATGTATCAATAATCCCTTTGGTCAAACCAAAATCTCCAAGGGTTCTCACCACCGCTTGGTCACCCAAAACGCCCCAAAGGTATCTATAATCCCTTTGGTCAAAACCTCCAAGGATCCATAAGAATCACTAGGTCCACACCCATTCGGGTTAAATCACCCATAACGAATATTCAAAAACAACAAATAATCAAAAATAACAAAAAAATTGCATCTCACTTTCATGCATAATCTTAAAAATCAAAACACAAAAAAGCTGCATTAGGCATCGCATACATACATTGCATATTTGCTGGTCATACATGTCAAACGCACCATAGACTATAATTACTCGGCAATTCCATCATTTTCCACATTTGTCCATTTTGTAAATGATCCAACAAGAATAACACCATTCACATTTTCACCATATCATAGTCATTTGTCTTCTAATGTCTTTAGGGTTTTCGTCATTCAGCTGTCTTTAGATTTATAGTCAAATGTTGTACAAAGTCAAACCAACTTTTACAAGGTAGAGTTTTACTTGAATCATTCCTTGTTACATAGCATCCCAACACAAGCTTAAAACACATAAAAATTCCCAAGTTGTGTGAACGAAATACGAAACCTACAAAGTGGTCTAGGGTACCTTGAGAAATTTTTTTATCTTGCTCATCCCCCTATGCGAATGGTTCAAGAATGCTAAGAATTGACAAAAGGACAAGCTCTTCCCCATCCAATTCCCTAAAATAAATAGTGGTTTTCACCACTATCAAAAATCCCAAACACCCTTGATCCCTAAATTCGTAAGGATTCATACTACACATCCCTGAGAAGGATGGGTAGTCATCCCCAAGGCCTAAAGGATCAATACCATTCTAAAGCAAAATCCCAAAAGTTCACCATCAAAATTCCCAAACACATTTGATCCCGAAATTCATAAGGATTCATACTACATACCCTTGAGAAGGATGGGTAGTCATCCCCAAGGCCTAAAGGATCAATGCCATTCACAAGCCAAAAATCCCACAAGCTCAAATTTGAAATCAAAATTCAAAATCTAAATCGTCAAAAAGCAAAAATAAAAAATAACAGTGGTTATCACCACTACTAAAACCCCTTGCTCAAGAGAAAAAAAAAAAAACTCAAAATAAATAGTGATTTTCATCACTATACGTGAGAGCAAGTATCCCAACAAATTGAACAACCGAAATACGTCTGAGCTTGAATCCCTAGAATTCTCAGTATTTGAAAAACCATTTAGGTGATCCTCATTATGGGTTTGGTGGATAGCTTACCTGGCAATGGTGGTATCCTAAATGCATGACGATAAGTCTATCACATTATCTTTGTGTGTGTAGACCAATGTTTGCATGTGGACGAGCTAGCTTATGGTATCCTAGATTGCATCGTAGATTAATCCTACTAAATACAACAAAGGAGTTAGTGGAGCTAATTAGGTGATCCTCAATACAGGTTTGGTGGAAAGCCTACCTGGAACTGACAGTATCCTTACGAATACCACATAAACGAACTCAATCTCACACACAGGGATGTGAAATAACTTGGTCAAACTCAAGTCTAATTCGTACCTTGTTCGAAAGTCTTGTAAGATAATGTACAGTCTTGACTAGTTAGGTAAAGCATCCGAGTCTCAGAAAAACCTTCACTACATTCTAAAACAATTATTGTACATTTCATTACTTATATCACCATCAAAAAATACAAAACAAAAATTACAAATGCAAAGTTATTCCATAAAGCAATCACATAGTATAGAAAGCCAGTAAATCCTGTACAGTCTATGGTGCCACCGCTTGTATACCGACAAATCATTCCATCCATTCCATATGCATACATCTATATCATATAGTTAAAATCATCCGCAGTCATAGCATATGCATACATCAACATAAATAAATGTGCATAAAGAAAAATAAACTATGCCAAGTATATAATCAAACCAAAAAGAGTCATGTATATATATCAAGTCAAAATGCCCTCAGGCTACAATAAGAAGATCCTCTAACCTCACAAAAACCAAAAACTCAAAATACCCAAATCCTAGGGAGTCGGACACCGTGATCATGCAGGATTGGTGCGACTAAAACTACCCCCAGTAGTATGGGTCCTATGGGACCTCTTAGGGCAACCGCTGCCAGCCCTCACACACTACCCACCAACACTACCCTCACCTAGCCTCCTATGATGAGATGATGTAGACTTCTCAGTCTCACTACCCCTCATACGACATGATGAACCACCTCCATCAAGCACATGCATATGTCCAGCGAGGCGAACAACCTTTGTCTCTAACTCTATCTGGTACCGACCCCACTCCATATCTCATTGGCAATACACATCCAATGCACTATCCCACTGTGCCAACTGAGTCCGTAGGAGATCCCTCTCCTACGTTACCTCCATCAAAGCATCTCTATGCTCCTCCTCTTGTCTCCGTAGGAGACCCTTCAATCATGCTATCTCAGCACAAAGCCCAGCCTCCACATCCCCTAAGACAGCCTGAGGCATGGGCACCTCTAGGATGGCCTACTGCTCTGGCATCCACTGCTCCGAGACATCCTATACATTCGACTTCTCTGGAGCCCCCAAATCATCTCCATCATCAATGAATTCATCGAACTCCACCATGTCAGCATCATCAAGTGGAGCCCCCCAACCCTCCATCGGTGCCTCTACACCCCCACCTCCTACTATTGCAGTATCCATGCCTCCTAGAGGCCCCTCACTTCACCATCGCCGCATAATCCACCATCGGTCATACTCTGCAGTCACCCCGACATCGTCCACGTTGGGTACATCAATAACTGCATTGGACCCCTTGCCCAACTGCTCAATGGTAGGCCAGACTAGAGTCTTCTCATCACCGCAATGTCGATAGATTGAGGGATCACTAGGCAATCCCTAGTGCACCCCAAACTACCGCATCACCCAAACATATGAGAAGTACTCCTACTTTATCCTATTCCACCAAATCAACCATCTACCCCTGTGCACACATTGAAGCCACTCTCTAGCCTCAGGCCAGGCTGGACAGTCCTGGTATAGCCACAAAAAAACTTGCCCTGGCACTAGACGAGAGAAGGCATCAGTATAGTGACTTACATCACCTGCCCACCACTGACTCTATCCATGCTCCTCTGATATCTGCTATAAATTGACATATCCAATTTACCAATCCACCATCTCATCTCGGGTGGTCCAAGGCAAACTCTGTGACCGCTCCACAACTATGTGCTGCCATCCCCATCACTACAAGAGATAGCTGCACCCAATCCCCTTTTGCTTTCAGCAACGGACCTCGTACAACTCATCGTATAACTGTGCCAATAACGTCTGACCCCATATCATAATAAGTGGAGATGATGTAGGACACTCCACCAATGTGAAAACCAACTCAAGCAGGTTCCAAGGGAACCTTGCACCTGAGGAGTCAAGAAGTAGCATATTGGAGATGAGGGTCATGATCAAAGCATGCCTCAACACTAATACGCATTTCTCCAGCCACCACCGCACAAGAATACTGCCTATATGGCAGTTAGCCTCTGCCCTCTCCACAACCCTCTCCACCCCCCTCTCCACCGTTGGACCAAAACATCGTGTGAATACTATTGTCTGCTAGTCACGGTGGGTCATCCAGATATGCAGTCCATCTATCGAAATCTGTAGAATCTGATACACATCCTCCAGAGTAACAGTCATCTCCCCTGTTGGGAGATGAAAAGTGTTGGTGTGGGGATCCCACAGATTGATCAGGGCAGTCAAATATTCTCGATCCCCCACCACAGGCTCCAGATGTGTCATGTGCTTGAGCCCAAGGGCATCAAGCCACTCCCAATCCACAACTGTCAGGGCATCCTAGGCATCAGAGAAAATAGTCGGCTGGCGGTACCGACTCTTCACAACCTGAAACATCAAAATAAAATGAAAAAAGGTATTAAGTACATACTTAATATAAACAAAAACATTAAAATAAAATTGTACAGTAGAAGTATAGACTACAATTTACAATTGTACAACAAAAGTACAACATAAGAAGTACAGTAAAACAAATGTACAACGAAAGTACAAAATCATTAAAATAAAATTATACAACAATGACAACATAAATGAAAATAATTGTACAATAAACAAAAAAACAACAAAAATCATATTAGGGTTTCAACCTTAATGTGAACGCAAAAAAAACAAAAAAAAAACATATTAGGGTTTCAACCTTAATATGGCAAAAACAAAAATGAAATAAAACATATTAGGGTTTCAACCGTAATATGAACAAAAACAACAAAATAAAATGAAAACGTTTTGGGTTTTAAACCTAATTACAAACACAAACAAATTACAGATAACAATTGTGTACTAGGGTTTTGACCTTAATACATGAAAATTAACAACAAAATAATAGAGCACAAAAATGGTCCTAACCACTCCGATACCAAAACACCAAAACAACACCAATCCGATTATGTGACTACAAGCACTGATCGAATTGGCATACAAACCCCCTAGGGTAGCCTCCAGAGGTTAAACAGTGGTACTAAACACTCCCAAATCTATTTTGGAAGGTCAAAGGCTAGTTTTGCATCTTTTAAGAACTTTGCTCCCTATTCGTCCCACCATGGGACAATTAGAATCCTATTCGTCCCACCCCGGGATGATTAGCAACAATCACTCCAAGGTGGGACGATTAGTAGGTTTGACTGGAAAAATGTCAAACCTTGACAATTGGCAGCCCAAATCTACCACCTAACTTTACCTTCAAGGCATGGGATTGTGAGGGAATGTTTCAAATTAGAGAGGCTTCAATCAAGCCTGCCTTGATTATGGAGGCCCCAATCAAGGATGCCCTAATCAGGGAGGAATCTTCTCTCCCCCAAAAAGGCATAATGAGCCAAGTGGTGCCCTTGCATGCGCATTCAAAGGAGACCATTAGGTATATAAAAATGTGATCCTCCTCACCCCAAAAATAAAGGAGAGTTGGAGCATTTGGAGCAACGAAGTGCTGCCAAACTATACCCCCATTCCTCTTTGTGCTTCCTACATCCCTAATCTCTCTCTTTTGGAAGAGAGGTTATTGGGTGAACACTAGGAACACAATCTAGATCCAAAAACCCAAGCAATCGAGCATAATACTACCCCAAACTCATTGACACAACCCCCTAGGAAGTTTTGGACCCATCCCACTTGGATTGCTGTCAAAACTAGGCCCTAAATGGTGGGCGTCCCAGCCCTGGGCACCCTCCAAACTACTACAGTCCTAATCGCCCCAACCTAGAGCGATTAGAAATATGTGCATGGTTTTGTTACTATTCTTTTTGCATTCTTTTATATCTAATGTACTTATGCTATTGTCCAAATTTCATTGCTTTCTGACATTATTTGACCTGGTTTCTATCATTTTATGTGTCTACTAACCTACAGGGAGCGCCTTCGGATACAAGATAGCCTAGGTAGAATATGCCAAATCTGACCTTCTGGGTCATCTCGAAATGCTGTTTTTAGTCTAACCACAAGTTTGCAGGTGTTTTGGAGGTCTCTGGGAAGGACATTTGCAAGGTCACTTTTTATAGGTTTTGCAACAGTCCCTAGTGTCCCACCCCAGAGCGATTAGAAATTTGTGCATTATTTCCTTATTTTTACTTTTGAAATATGTCCCAAATTATATTCTAATGCCTCTGTTAAAGTTTTAACTCATTCTAACATGATTTGATGATTGTTTTGTTATTTTATATATTAACTAGCTCGCAAGGTTCCCCTATCACATACAGGAGAATATGGGCAGGATATGCAAAGTCCGAGCATCTGGGTAGTCTTAGAATTACATATAATTCCTAACTCATGAGCTTTAGATTATTTGGATAAGCATAGGTGGGACATTGGAGTGCTCACTTTGGAGAGGCCCCCGACAGGCAAACGAGCATAACGGGGCCATCCGACGTCGCTTCGATGCAAAATCAGGTGATACCAATTCTAGAAGTTGTCCTTTACATTTATATATCATTCTATAATTGATTTATCAATATTCTCACTAATATCCCACAAGCGCCCGCTAGAAGCCTTGGGGATTGCATGTTTTTCTAGATATGCATATGCTATTAATGATTTGTTGTCTTTCTATGTGTAGGATCTCACCACCAAGAATACTAGAGGGGTAGCAAGGAACAATGAACACATGGACACAAGCGATGACAACTTTTAGCCCGCCCACTTTGAATGTGGGCACGCGAAAGATGCTGGAAGCGTACCGTTTGATCTTGGAAGCACGACTTCTTTCGAGCATCCATTAATGTAACAAATTGTATCAAATGTTCTAAGCCCTATAGGGGGGACGTATTATAATCATATTAAAAGCAATATCAATAAATGAGGCCTCACTTTTTTTGCTCACATCTCGTTTCTATGTCATTTCCTTCATGCATTGCTCATCGCATTCGTAGGACTTAGCATATATATCCATTTTTGTTTGCATCATATCGGTACACCATTTTTATGCATTGCTTTCATTGACGATCATGGTGGGACCCTATCCCCTGCTATTAGGATCAAGTTTTTGATCCAAATTTTGTCGTTTTTCTTTGCAGGTATTACTCATTCAGGCACTGGACTACTACTCGTGCCACCCTGGGATGAATACGTATTCGTCCCACCCTGTGATGAATGTAGACTTGCTATTCGTCCCACCTCGTGATGATTATATCTCTATGCATTTTTTGAGCAGAAACTCAAAGGCATCTGGTTTATACAGAGAGGAGGTAGGCCTTTTGAACATCCTCTGTGTTTTTCTACTTTCTGTTTCTGCAATTTTCTGTTTTCTTTGTTTTATTTTCAGACACTTGCATAGAAAGGTTAAGTAGTTGGTTTTCCTTTCTTGTAATAAAGAAAAAATAATAATAAAAACATAGAGTAAATTAAATGGAATGAACTTGATTTGGAATGCATTTTTCTTTGATTTGCTTGCATGATACTTGCACAAATGGCAAGTCCTCATTATAGGTTCCAGTTCTAGTTAGGTTTTGTGACTTCCTTTTTTGCTACTAATTGTATCTGAAAGATAAAATGTACTTTAAAGCATTGCATTAGTGAAAATCATCTTTTGTTGTATGTTTTCTTTATTTACACAATTAAAAGGAACCACACACACCACCTAATAAAATTAACATCAAGGAGTTGGTTTTAATACCCCAACACTTGATCAAGACCAACGGTGGGTTTCATCACCACCTTGGCTTGGATTTTGCATACATATACCCAGATCATGACTATTGCTAGATGTAAATCTTGAGGAAAGTTGATCAAGTGTAGTGGGGGTGATTCCTCGTGCATGAGGATAAGTCTTCTAAGGTAGGTGTCAAAAACAAAGCGATCCCCCTTCCGTACCGCCTATGTTCCACTTACTGTTTTGCTCTTGCGTACTAATAGTTCCCCTCACGTAAGGGCAGGTATATTGAAAGGTTCGGTATAACGACCTAGCAATGGTATATTGAAGGGGTGACCATTTTGGAGATACAAGAGCCCTCATTATGCATGTATAACAAAGTTTTCTTTACAAGATTTACATAACAAAAATCAAACACACTAAACCAGATCTAGGACACACATTTAATCTGTAAACAAGATAATCATTTCTTTGTTTGTGTGGTCCCCTTTTGTTTGGTATAGCATAAAAATTGTAAAGGAGATAAAAATATACATATCCTTTTGGAAAAACCACCACCATGGTGTATACCCGTAGCCAAGCCCAATCACGGGCAGAAGCTGCAGAAAGTATGCAAGGAGGCACAAGTCGCCTCTGTTATAGCCCCAAGGACTTGGTTATACCACCTTGGCAGCCTGACCCACAACATAGTCCACACTATACCACTACAGAACAGGACTACAGAGGCACCCCTTTTAGGGGCACTCTCGTTCAACATAGACCCTCTCAAGAGGAGTACACACATGAGAAGGCCCCCTTAGACACTCATTATGAGTGGCCACTACGCGATGAAGCGCTAGAGAAACATAGGGTTCATAAGGAGGGCCCACATGATTATATCATTCCCCCTCCACCCCTCATTATTGTTAGCACTAATAGGCAAAATATAGAGCGCAAGGCTCTTCAGATAGGGTGAGCCAACTATGCCCGTCCCTTTCACATGTACAAAAGGAAGCACGAGGAAAACCAGTATATTCCTCAAGAGCAATACACTGCATGGGGGCAATGTGCCTCTGCACCTTCTGATTATCAAGATCACCTATTAAGGCCAAAGCCTCGGGTGAATGCTGCTAACCTTGACAGAGGAAATGAACCATAGATATCTCGGATCACCACGATCGAGATAGATATGTAGGGGAGGCATCTAGGCCTCCTAGACCTAGGATGATGGAACAAATCGACTTGGAATTTGCCAAACATACCACCCGCCAAGTGCAAATCATGCAGCTTAGGCAAGATCAGTAGTAGTTAGAACAACTGTATCATCTTAACAAAGAGCACATTCAGCGCCAGACAGATGAGTTCCAGAACACTATGCATGAGAGGATTCCAACCCCTCGCATGCATAGGACATAAATTTATGAGGGACACAACCCCTTAGTACGAGACAGGTCTCCAAGACCTTATCAAGCATTGCCTCCAAGACCTCCTAGACCTGAGCGGGAGGCCACTCCTAGAACCAATGATAGGCACCTTCATTGGGCACCCATACATGTTTATATGTCACACCCAGAAACTCCTCAAGATGCCTATGATGAATTTGAGCGGGAAGAAGAGCAGGCTGAAATGCCCTCCCAAGGCAGGGGGCGCTATCCGGCTACCCCTCCATAGGCCTCAAGTTCCTCGTAATTCACAACGAGAACAAACCAAAGAAGAGGAAATCAAATCCTCTGATGCATACAAAGCACTTCTTGAGTGCTTAGAGTCTATGGAGAATAAGACTTCAGGGTCCCAAAAGCCCACCTTATGCCAGCTCCACAGTCATCCTGTACATCCTTCAGTTTCGGCACCCCCATACCCTGACCACTTCAAAGTACCTCTATTGGCAATTTTTAGAGGGTATGAGGATGCCCAAGAGCACGTAACAAGGTTCTTGAGTTAATGCTTTGGCATTCAGGACAATGATGCATTGCTTCTAAGAATTGTTATAACCATGTTCACAGGCCCTGCCTTGGATTGGTTTACCTAGTTGTCGAAGCATAGCATCAATAATCTAGACCAGCTAGTGGACACATTCCTTGAATTTTTTGCCTTCAACACTAAGAATAATGCATCCTTAAGCAACCTAGTTGGCCTTAAGTAGTATGATGATGAGACCATGGCTGCTTATGGGAATCGATGGAGGACATTGCTTTCAAAGCTACCTTACCTCCCTCCCATGGCCGAAATGACTCAAATGTTTTCAAAGAGTTGCTTAAGGTCGATCTCTGTGCTATTATAGCTGCAAAAATATGCCACCCTCAAAGAAGCCCTAGCACAAGCCAGGATAATTGAGGAGATCAAAATACAAGATGGTGAGATTGCCAAGCCACGCAAGAAAGAGTGGCCCAAAAATGCTAAAACTAGGCCCACGCAACCGAAACCCGTTGCTATCAATCATGTTGCCATAACTATACCAAAGTCTACACAAACGACACAGCCCCCAAAGGCTAATTATCAGACATTTCCTCTTGATAACTATGAAAAGGAAAATCATAAACAAGAACAAAATCAGTAGCGTCACCCTAGGTGACAATTCACACAATTCACGGAGTCTAGAGACTCCTTGTTTGACCGATTGTTCATGGCAAACCTGATAAACTTATAGAAAAGTTGACCCATAGACCCCAACACATCAAAACCCAAGGGCTATAGGGAAGACTTATATTGTAGATTTCACCGACAGAAAGGACATGAAATCTCCACTTGTTGTAAATTCATACACTTAGTGCAAGACTTGATAGAAAACAAAACGCTCATAGTAGATAGTCCAATAGTGCTGAGCAACCAATATATGGAGGTCTTCAAATACCCCCTGCCTACCCATGATGCGCAGGAAAAGACTTTACAAGTGAATGAGGTAACACAAAACTGCCCCATGCAAGGATACGTAGGGATGATAAGCATTGTGACATGAAACAAAATATACCCAAACATGGCTGCACTCACTGCGACTACAGGAGATGTTCCATCAATGTCACAACCTCCACAACACCCTACACAACCTCCCCCGCCTAGATCAGTGGCCATGATTCGAACTAAACTTACTCAAATTTTAAGGACCACGTTGGCTAGGCTCTCCATTTATGAGCTCATCCAACAATCATCGCCCATCGGGAGGCTCTGATGGAGATACTCAAAGCCATTGAGCTACAACCCCACGAAGCCAATTATTTCAATAATTTCATGGGACGTGAAACAATGCACAAAACCAGTCATAACCTTTAGGGAAGACGAACTGAAACTGGTGACTGGTGATATGGTGGATCCACCCCTACACATCATTGCACGGGTCAATGGGATTCCATTCAAGAGGGTGTTGTTGGACATTGGCTCGTCCAACAACATAATCACAAAAACGACATTAAAACACCTTAAGTTTCCAGCATCCCACATTGTGGTGTCCACTTACACTCTTCAAGCATTCAAAGACGCGTTATGCTCGATAGTTGACACAATTGTCCTGCCCATACAAGTAGGAGAAAAGACCATTCCTACGTTGTGTCACATCCTTGAGGGTGATATGGCCTACAATATCTTGCTAGGCCGAACTTGGATCATGGACATGAAGTGTGTCCCTTCGATAGCCCATCAATGCCTCAAATACACATACGAAGGGCAAGTACATGTAGTTCCATTGGACTTAGAGCCCCTTAAGTTTTGTAATGCGATGTAGCTAATGCCACAATCAACCCTCCCATCAACATATTTGGACTTTCAATTGAATCCATCCACACAGGGTTCGATTTCGCCTACATCCCCACTATTGAGTCCCTCAACTCACCAACCTAGCCCATCTTTTTCATCTGTTACTTCACCAACGATGCCACCTATGGTGGCCACATCAAAGGACAATGGGAAGAAGCCCCTAGAGGAGGTACCACCATTAGTCTCAACCATCTCTACCGAAGAGATGCCTAGCCGAATAGAAATTGAGACACCTAGTTCACCCAACATGGAGTGGACTTAGGGAGAACTCCCATTCCTTCCCCCTCAACCACCGACTATTACCATTGAGATGGCCAATACGGGCCTGGGGGAGTACCTAGTGTGGAATGTTGTGGCAACACCCATGCTTGAATCCATGCAAGACATGGGGAGACCTCGCCTCCCCATCGACACTATCGTCCCTTTAGGCTACCCACCAAATCAGACCAATTTTGTATATGGGGGCCTCAAGAACGGCATTGAAACCTACCTACAAGAGGAAGAGGATGAAGAGCCATTTGTTGAGAATGTTGATTATCTGTCCAACCTAGAATTTGTGTTGAAATACCTAGACCAATGTAATTGGCATGTATATGGATTGGGAAGATACGAACAAGGAATGTACACTCTTTGTCAACCGAGATACCAAATGCAATATGATAAATCAGTAGGGTTCAACCACCCTTTGCCCCTCGACATCTTGGTAGAAACCATGCAAGGCCTAGGTCTAGGCAACAGGGATGGGTGGGCAAAATATCCATATGTCAATCCCAATACAACATACACATTGGGGGATTATCTCCAATTGTTAACAACAAACCTTTTTGACCTCAACAACCCCTCCCCTTTGATCGAGGAATGGGAAAGTTCAAGAAGTAACCTCCAAGAGGGTTATGAACAAGATCAATGGGGGTCTTCTAAAGATGATTCAGATTATGAGGTAGCACCTTGGGACCCTTTTGAGTCCGATATTAATCACTCGTAGGTGACACCCATTGACGACTATCAGGAGAAATTTGTGGCAATGTTCCCCTTTAATGTTTTGATCAGGCAATTGCTACCTCCAGAGAATCCAGGCCTCCTGTAGAGAGCGAAACAATCCAGAAGGGAAAAAATCAACATGCTCAAACAAAATGAGCCTCCCATGCCGGCCATAAGGCCAAGTGATCCACAAGAGGAAGAAGATCCAAATATCTTCTTCAACATCGACTACCCGCATGCCAAATTTTCAATTTTCATAGAGAGTGAGTATAGTGTTTAAGAAATGCTTAGTGGGAGGCTATACTAGCCAGAGGGGCACATAGTTATTGGAGCCAATTAAGGCCTATGGATCTCCGATAGCGACTATGAGGATGAGACTAAGATTGCATATCTCAACCATATGAGGCAACAGGAATATCCCATAGACATCGATGATATGTTTGAACATCTAAATATGGGACCAAAGCATAGGTGGCATTTAAACCAAGTACAGTTAAACCAAGTGCTTCATCCACCACTTCAGGCATATAGGGAGCACCTCCCACCTAGAGACCCTATAGGGCCATCAGTGCCAAGGGCAGACCCTGTCCTTCTATCCACAAATAGGGCCGATCCTTTTGTGCTAGTACCCACAGATCCAGATCTGGGGTACAGGGATCACCAAGAATGTCTGAATCAATGCCCACGCAGCAATGGAGACCAAATTCATTCCATCAACATGATCTCCATTAATTTAACCGCCCCCATCCGCAATCCAACTGATCCAACATGACCATTGTATCTAGACCTAGATGCCATAGACTGGGATCGTGTTGACTCACCACCATCCCCATCATAGTATTGGCCTTGCGGTGAGATGTTTCATTTCACCCCAGGATAGACTCAGGATATCTTATATGCTGAAGAGGAACCTGATGTTTCCAACGTAGATCTAAATTCAGCAAATGATATCCACCTGATCCCAACTCCACACCAGTTGGAGGATGGATCCCACATGTCAGTCGAAGAGACTATTGACGTAGACATCGGTTCTGATCCAATGAATCTGTAAATCATCAAGCTGGGGGTAATTTTATGCCTAGAAGAGCAAGTTGATTACATTACCCTTCTCAAAGAGAAGAAGGAGGTTTTTTCATGGTCCTACAAAGACATGCCGGGGCTAGACCCGCAACTAGTCACGCATAATCTAACACTTGATCCGACAGTCAAGCTAGTCAAGCAAAAGCTATGTAAGATGCACCCAATAGTGGCCTTAATGGTCAAAGACGAGCTACAAAAGTTGTTGGATGCACAGTTTTTCATCTATGTAGATTACCCACCATGGCTGTCCAACATGGTACCCG
Organism: Wollemia nobilis; assembly: GCA_028583015.1. Lineage (NCBI taxonomy): Eukaryota > Viridiplantae > Streptophyta > Pinopsida > Araucariales > Araucariaceae > Wollemia > Wollemia nobilis. Next base: position 2,160,187 of record JAQPPZ010001195.1, read on the forward strand.
TCAAAAAGCCTAACGGGAGGATTCACATATGCATCAATTTTTGAGATTTAAACAAAGCGAGTCCCAAGGATGATTTCCCATTACCTAGCATCGATGCATTGGTAGACGCTACAGTAGGCCAAGAAATGCTTTCCCTCATGGATGGTTTCTTAGGATACAACCAAATTTGTATCAATCTCGATGATCAACTAAAAACAGTGTTCACGATGCCTTGGGGGACATTTTTCTATAAGGTCATGCCCTTTGGCCTTAAAAATGGTGGTGCCACTTACCAATGCACTATGACATACATCTTCCATGATCACATGCATAAAACTTTGGAAGATTATATGGATGATTTTTTTGCCAAATCTCTTTTGCGCCAAAATCATCTCGATGACTTACGCAAGATCCTTGATCACCTCATCGAACACAAGGTTAGGCTAAACCCCAAGAAGTGCGAATTTGGCGTCACATCTGGAAAAATCTTGGGTTTCATAGTCTCAAAATGAGGCATCAAGGTAGATCCAAATAAATTCAATGCAATCCTTGAAATGCTTCCCCCAACCACCATCAGGCAGCTCAGAAGCTTGCAAGGTAAGGTTGCATCGATCAAGCGCTTCATAGCATAGTTATCTGACAAGTGCCAACCTATGAATAAATTATTTTACACAAGGGGGTAGCATTTCATTGGGATGACGAGTGCCAGTCAGCCTTTGATGACATCAAACAATACTTGGCTTCGTCGCTAGGATTGGCACCACCTAGACTAGGAGTTTCATTCTATTTATACATCTCAGCTACTGAGGTGGCACTGGGCACCATGCTAGCCCAAAAAAATGAATTACATAAAGAACAGGCTAATTATTATCTTAGTCGCACCCTGGTTAATTATGAACTTTACTATGCATACGTTTAGAAGCTATACTTGGTGGTGGTATTTGCCACCAAAAAGCTACGCTATTACATGTTGATAAATACAGCGTATGTTGTGTCTAAGGAGAATCCATTATGGTACATGATGAATCCTACTTATCACAGTAGTCGCACGACAAAATAGATCATGTTGTTGATGGATTTTGACATCGAATTCATTGGACAAAAGTCCATCAAAGGTCAAGTCATCGTCGATCAACTAGCGGAGGCTCCTCTCGAAGACGATCAGCCTCTGACCATAGAGTTGCCCGATGATGGGGTCTTCCATGTCTCAGAATTGCCAGATTTTGATGAGCCTGAGTCATAGGTTGACATAACCTTATTTTTTGATGGTTCTAATTGTGAGCAATGGGGTGGCGTGGTAATCATTTTTTTCACACCACAAGGGGCTCCAATGCCTTTATAATTTAAACTTGATTTCTAATGCACCAATAACAATGTTAAATACGAAGCCTTGCTCATAGGTCTTCAGACAACCATCACCATGAACATCAAACGCTTGAATATCTTTGGTGATTCACTGTTAATTTTCAACCAAGTGAAAGGGGTATTCCAATGCAAACACACAGTTCTGTAGGCCTACAAATCCCTTGTGGATAAATTCTTGGTAAAGCTTGAATGGGATGACATCGAAGCACTCCCTCGATCATAGAATCATTTTGTAGACACTATGGCCTCCTTGGGGTCACTAATCCCATAATACATTTCTGGTGAGATGACAACCATTCAATTCAAAACGTTATCGCAATCCGTGATGGAGCGTGCAAGCCAGGAATCCACCTGATCCAGATTGAACCATCTCAGGATAGGTTCTCTCGAATCCATGATAGTCTGAATCACACCAACAGGGGGTCTTTGTTCTCTCCAACCCCTCTTAATAGCAACACAACGCTATTTCTACAAGTTCTTTCCCGCTCATATTTTGCTAGGGACGAACTTCAAGAGGGATCGACCATTCATACCATCGAGGTTTCTGATCAGAAAGATTGGTACACACCCATAAGAGACTATCTCAAGTTAGGTATCCTCCCACTTGGATTGTTGCATGCTAGGAAAATATCATTCAAACAGAAAGCAGAAAAACATGTCTTGCTAGGAGAAATTTTATACCGTCGAAGCTACGAAAGAATCCTCCTCCATTGCTTGGACCAACAGGAGTCCACTTGGGTGATCACCCAAGCGCACGATGGTACATGTGGTGGCCACTTCAGTGGTATGTCTATCACAAATCACATTATTTGCAAGGGCTATTATTGGCCATATTTAGAGCGATATTGTTGCGCATATATGTGGAAGTGTGTGAAGTGTCAACACCATGCTAACTTGACACACGTACCTTCTCAGTCCTTGAAGCCGATCCAATCGGCTTGGTCGTTTACGTAGTGGGGCTTAGATCTCATCAGAAATATCTCCTCATTATTGTCAGGTCATCACACGTTTATCATAACAGCCATAGAGTACTTCACTAAGTGGGTGGAAGCAATTCCGCTTACCTCTACGACTGGGCCCCACATTGCGGAGTTCATTTTACATAACATCATATGTTGTTTTGGTATTCCATCCAAGATCATCTTGGATAATGGGACATCATTTAAGAACAAAGATGTGTGTGCTTTGACAACAAAGTACAAAATTTAGCATAGTTTTTCGACACCTTATTATCCGTAGGCAAATGGGCAAGCAAAGGCGTCAAACAAAACACTAGTTGCCATCCTTAAAAATATGGTCGCGGATAGTCATAAGGATTGGCACATTCAAATACCACTTGCCCTATGGGATTATCACACTAGCATTTGGACGCCCACAGGAGCAACCCCATTTTTGCTAGTGTATGGCTCCGAGGCAGTCATGCCTCTCGAGTTGGAAATACCCTCCCTACGCATATCAATGCAAGAGTTCATCTATGATGACACTACACGGCAGGCTCGGTTAGACCAGTTTACATTACTCGAACGACATGTCAATGCTCTTGAGCATTTACGTATCTATCAAGAGTGACTTAAGAAAGCATACAACATGAAAGTTCACCTAAGGGACTTTTAGGTCGGTGACCTAGTCTTAAAAGAGAACCAACAAAATTCTAACTTGCCGCCCCATTTATGGGACAAGTTCGTGGCAAACTGGTTAGGTCCTTATGTAATCGATAGTAAAATAGGACCTAGAACATACCGACTCACCTCTCTTGAAGGAATCAAGGAACTAGAACCCTTGAACATCAGTAATTTGGGGCCATTCAACATTTAGAGAGCCATGGACCACTCCAAAAGCCCCAAGGGTTCTCGCCACCGCTTGGTCACCCAAACGCCCCAAAGGTGCCATTCCTTAAATAGGCAGTATTCTATTGCGGTGGTGGTTGGAGAAGGGCGTATTAGGGGTGAGGCACGCTTTGATCATGACACTCATCTCCAATATGCTACTTCCTAACTCCTTAGGTGCGAAGTTCCCTTGGAACTTGCTTGAGTTGGTTTTCACATTGGTGGAGTTTCCTACATCAGCTCCACTTATTATGAGATGGGGTCAGACTTTATTGGTGTAGTTTTACAAAAAGTTGTACGAGGGCCACTGCCAAAAGTGGAAGGGGATTGGGTGCAACTATCTCTTGCAGTGTTGGGGGTGGTAGCACATAGTTGTGGAGCGACCGTAGGGTTTGCCTTGGACCATCAGAGGTGAGATGGTGGATCAAGAAATTGGATATGACAATTTATGGCGGAGGTCAGAGGAGCATGGACAGAGTTGGTGATGGGCAGGTGACGTAGGTCACTATACTGATGCTTTCTCTCATCTAGTGCTAAGGCAGGTGTTCTGGCGATCGTACCAGGACTGTCGAGTTTGGCCTGAGGCTGGAGAGTGGCTTCGACGTGTGCATAGGGGTAGATGGTTGATTGGGCGACACATGACAGAGCAGGAGTACTTCCCATATGTTTGAGTGACATGGTAGTTTGGGGTGTGCCAGGGATTACCTAGTGATCCCTTGATCTATCGGCATCATGGTGATGAGAAGACTCTAGTCTAGCCTACCATTGAGCAGCTGGGCGAGGGGTCCGATGTAGTTATTGATGTACTCGACGTGGACGATGTCGGGGTGATTGCAGAGTATGACTGGTGGTGGATTATGTGGCGATGGAAGAGTGAGGGTCCTCTAGGAGACATGGATACTATAGCAACAGGAGGTGGGGGTGCAGAGGCATTGGTGGATGGTTGGGGGGCTTCACTTAATGATGCTGACATGGTGGAGGTCGATGACTTCATCGATGATGGAGATGATTTGGGGATTTCAGAGCAGCCGAATGTATGGGATGTCCCGGAGTAGTGGGTGCCAGAGCAGTAGGCCATCTTGGAGGTGCCCATGCCTCAAGATGTCTTAGGGGATGTGGAGGCTAGGCTTCATGTTGAGATAGCATGATTTTAGGGTCTCCTACGAATACGGGAGGAGGAGCATAGAGATGCTTTGGTGGAGGTAACGTAGGAGAGGGATCTCCTGCGGATTTAGTTGGCACAACCGGATAGTGCATTGGCTGTGTATCACCAATGAGATATGGAGTGGGGTCAGTACCAGATAGATTTAGAGACAGAGGTTGTTTGCCTCAGTGGAAAATTGCCTGTGCTTGATGGAGGTGGTTTGTTGCACCATACGAGGGGCAGTGAGACTGAGCAGTCTGCATCATCTCGTTGCAGGCGGCTAGGTGAGAGTAGTGTTGGTGGGCAAGGTATGAGGGATGTCAGCAACTGCTCTGAGAGGTCCCATAGGACCCATACTACTGGGGGTAGTTTTAGACACACCGATCCTACGTGATCATGGTGGCCGAATCCCTAGGCTTTGGGGATTTTGAGTTTTTGGTTTTTGTGAGGTCAGAGGAACTTCTTATTGTAGCCTAAGGGTATTTTGACGTGATATATATACATGACTCTTTTTGGTTTGATTATATACTTGTCATGGTTTATTTTTCTTTATGCATATTTATTTATGTTTATGTATGCATATGCTATTATGATTGCGGATGATTTTAACTATATGATATAGATGTATGCATATTGAATGGATGGAATGATTTGTTGGTATACAAGCGGTGGCACCATAGACTGTACAGGATATACTATACCATGATCGCCATTAAAAGTATTGCAAAAAAATGGTGTACCGATATGATGCAAATAAAAATAGATATAGATGCTAAGTCCTACGATTGCGATGAGCAATGCATGAAGGAAATGACGCAGAAACGAGATGTGAGCAAACAAAGTGGGGCCTCCTTTATTGATATTGCTTTTAATATGATTACAATACATCCCTATTCTAGGGCTCAAAACATTTGATAAAATTTGTTACATTAATGGATGCCCGAAAGAAGTCGCGCTTCCAAGATCGGACGGTACGCTTCCAGTGTCTTTCGTGTGCCCACATTTGAAATGGGTGGGCTAAAAGTTGCTACCGCTTGTGTTTGTGTGTTCGTCATTCCTTTCTAACCCTCTAGTATTCTTTGCGATGAGATCCTATGCATAGAAAGACAACAAATCGTTAATAGCATATGCGTATCTAGAAAAACATGCAATCCCCAAGGCCTCCAGCGGGCGCTTGTGGGATATCAGTGATAAGATTGATAAATCAATTAAAAAATGATATATAAATGTAAAGGACAACTTCTAGAATTGGTATCACCTAATTTTGTGTCGAAGCAACGTCGAATAGCCCCGTTATGCTCGTTTGCCTGTCGGGGGCCTCTCCAAAGCGAGCGCTCCAATGTACCACCTATGCTTATCCAAATAACATGAAACTCATGAGTTAGGCATTATATGTAATTCTAAGACTACCTAGATGCTCAGAATTTGCATATCCTACCCATATTATCCTGTATGTGACAAGGTCACCCTGCGAGCTAGTTAATACATCAAATAATAAAACGATCGTCAAATCATGTCAGAATGAGTTAAAAATTTAACATAGGCATTAGGATATCATCTGGGACATATTTAAAAGAATAGTAAGGAAATAATGCACAGATTTCTAATCGCTCTAGGGTGGGACGCTGGGGACTATCGCAAAACCTACAAAAAGTGACCTTGCAAATGTCCTTCCCAGAGGCCTCCAAAACTCCTGCAAACTTGTGGTTAGACTAAAAATAGCATTTTGAGATGACCCAGAAGGTCAGATTTGGCAGATTCTTCCTAGGTCATATTTTATCTGAAGGCACTCCCTGTAGGTTAGTAGACACATAAAATAACAGAAACCAAGTCAAATCATGTCAGAAAGCAATGAAATTTGGACAACAACATAAGTACATTAGATATAAAAGAATGCAAAAAGAATAGTAGCAAAACCATACACAAATTTCTAATCACTCCGGGGTGGGGCAATTAGGATTGCAACAGTTTGGGGGGCGCCTAGGGGTGGGATGCCCACCTTTTAGGGCCTAGTTTGACACCAATCCAAGTGGGATGGGTCCAAAACTTCCTAGGGGGTTGTGTCGACGAGTTTGGGGTGGGATTGTGGCTGATTACTTGGGTTTTTGAATCTGGATTGCGTTCCTAGTGTTCACCCGATAACCTCTCTTCCAAAAGAGAGATTAGGGATGTAGGAAGCTCAAAGAGGAGTGGGGGTATAGTTTGGCAGCACTTCGTTGCTCCAAATGCTCTAGCTCTATTTTTTTTTTTTGGTGAGGAGGATCACCTTTTTATAGACCTAAGGGTCTCCTTTGAATGCGCATGCGAGGGCGCCACTTGGCTCATTATGCCTTTTTGGGGGAGAGAATATTCCTCCCTGATTAGGGCCTCCTTGATTTGAAACCTTCCCTCGTAATCCCATGCATGCCTTGAATGCGGATTTAGGTGGTGGATTTGGGCTGCCATTTGTCAAGGTTTGACTTTTTTCCAGTCAAACCTGCTAATCGTCCCACCCTAGAGTGATTGCTGCTAATCATCCTAGGGTGGGACGAATAGGATTCTAATCATCCCAGGGTGGGAAAAATAGGGAGAAAAGTGCTTAAAAGGTGCAAAACTGACCTCTGACCTTCCAAACTGATTTGGGAGTGGTTAGGACCACTTTTTAACCTCTGGAGGCTGCCCTAGGGGGTATGTATGTCAATTCGATCAGTGCTTGTAGTCACGTAATCAAATTGGTGTTGTTTTGGTGTCTACACCATGATATAGTTAAAAATAAAATTTGGAACAATATCAAGTGATGTGTAGCAATTGAAAAAATAGATTTTGGATTACTTCAAAGATTTGTTGAGAAAAGATGGAAAAATCAATGTAGTGAGTCAATAAGCACTTTTAAATCCAATTCCTTTCTCTTTGAAGCAAAATGAAAATGAAAAACTTACCCAACCTGTCACCATGGAGGAGCTCACAAGAGTGGTATATTCTATGCGATATGATAAAGCACCATGGCCCATTCATTGTAAATTTTTATCAAAAATTTTGGAACATCATCAAGATGGATCTTCTACGTATGGTTGAAGAAAGAAGGAACAAATAGTAAATACATTGTCACATCCCCCACTGCTAGTGATTAATTTCTTGGAAGAATGTGATTCTACGATTAGTGTTTGTGGTGCAGGTGCAGGACTCGAGACAGATATTGAAGAGAGCACCCACCCCATTGACCGAGGTAGCAGATTGGAAACACCGGGTAAGTGGATATGATGTCGTGCCTCGAGCACCTTGGTCCGTGGGTACATGGAAGCCCACCATAGGTTTGCATTGCATTCTCGTCTATCAAGATTATTTTGGCCAATTTGTTATTCATTGATTGTTGTCATTTAAAATGATAATTTTAAAAATATATATATAATATAATAATAATAATAAATATAGATATATTTGCATAAAGTTAAATTAAAAATTTCCATAACAACGAAATAATAGAAATAAATATTAAATATAATAATATTTATAAAAATAAAAATATATAAAAAAATAATAATTAAATTAAAGTATATACATATATATAAATATAAATAGAATATAAAATAATGAAGTATGCCTTCATTTTATTTTTAAGGAGAATACACTTAAGTGTATATAAAATATAAAATAATGAAGTATGCCTTCATTTTATTTTTAAGGAGAATACACTTAAGTGTTATACGTATAAAGGAGACAAGAGTAAGAAATGACCTATGAAAATTTAATTCAAGTTTAATTAAATATAATCCGAGAATATAGAAGAATCCTAAGTGAAATAATAATAATAAAGTAGCTTAAAGAAGCCAAACGCTTATACGTGGAAGGCGTTTACATGTTCTACCTAGAAAAAAAACATGAAGTGTCTCATCTCCGTTAATTACCTTCTCTTATAAAAGAAGGCGAGTTGGCTGAAGGTTGGGGGGGTGCGAGGGAGTTTCTCGCTGAGTCAAGTGAAGGCCAATATACATCTGTGAAAGGAGATTTCACGTTAAGAGAACAGAGCTTTCGCGTGAAGAGGTTAGAGTTCTGTCATACTAATATGTGAGATGTCATACTAAGTATACACTGGATTAAAATTGGTTTTTTAATGACTAATTTACAAGTGGCTTTATGAATGTTTATCTTTCCTTTTTTGTTCTAGTTTATATAATCAATTAATCCATTAACTATGCGGTAAAATTTGTTAACCTGATTGTAATGCTTTGATGGTATGAGTAACCAGTTTATGTAATCAATCAGTCAACTAAACATGCTATAAAATTTGTTAATATGGATGTGACACTGTGTTGGTATGAGTAATTCATAAATCTATGAAGAACAATCTCTGAGGAAATCTTCTGTTAAAATAAAATATACATATTAGTTATAGGAAAGAAGATACAATTCTTTATCCAAAATTAACCAAAGAACGAAGAGGAAACTTAAGATTAAAATGGCATCTGGATTGCTTGTTGCATTGTTTACTAGTGTTGTTCATGATTTTTCCTGTTCTCGTTAGGTTTAATTTGTTGGTTTTTAGTTAGCTATTTTGATAATGGTAGAACTCATTTCATTACATTATGTAAGACTGTGTGATGTTGTCATGCTTGATGTAAAAAAAAAAAAATGCATGCTTGAGAATTGTGTGTATCATTTAGTTTTATAAGGGCCAAGTGTGATTCAATTACTAGCCTCTATTCTCATTTGGTTGATGTGGGTGGGCGTTGTAGGTGCAATATCTTCCACAAAGGCAGCATGAATGGGAGAATAATATTTCCAGGATGGTGGTCCGTGCTGGTGCTGTATAGCGAAGTTTGATAAAACCTTAGAGAAAGGCTAGAAATTTTGTTTCCTTTGTTACTGTGGAATTATAGTGAAACAAAATTAGACATATATAGATTGTATCATGATTCTTATTTGTAGAAGTTGATTAACATTTGGTAATGGATTCAATTCATCTTATAAACTCATAGTTTTTTTTTTTGTATATAGATTTCGACACACTTAGTTTTATCACTAAAATATATATATATATATATATATATATATATATATATATATAATCATAGGGTAAAGGCTATAGATTTCATTCAAAATGCTCTTTAGCCTTAATTTTATCTCCAATTCATAATTTGTCTTGACCAAATGCTGGATGCGTTAAGTTTTATTCTGTTAGATGGTTGGAAGCTCTCCTCCTTTGTGATTATATTTCTATTTTGGAATGATGTTAATGAAAGCGTAAGATAATAAGAATCATTTCATTTTACACTGTTAAGGTTTATACTTTGATATATTCTTGAATGTATTTGAGGTTAACTTATTAAGCATGAGTAACGTGTTTTATTCCTTTGGTTGAATATGTTGGCTTGGGAAATGTGTCTCCTGGTAGCAGAGTATTAGATTTATTTTAAGTATGGAATTTTTTTTAATATGTAAATTTTAGCCAAATCTGAGGATTGCTACGAATTTAATTATATATATATATATATATATATGTATGTATGTATGTATGTATGTATGTATGTGTGTGTGTGTGTGTGTGTGTGTGTGTGTGTGTGCTATGATATGTTGTCAAATGGAAATAAAGTAAGTTATTTTTGTTTACATGGGAGTTTTCAGGATAAATACATGCTAAAGTCACATGTGATTTTGTTAGATGATATATTTATAAATTTTAAGCATGTATGTATACTCTCTTTAAGTACATGAGATTATAAATTAATATTCTTATTCATGTTGGTATTTATATATAAAAATAAAAAGGTACATCTTGAATCGTTGTTATTTTGTGCTATGAAATGATTATGTATGTATAACAATTCTTATAAAATATTACATGTTAGTATTTATATATAAAAATAAAAAGGTACATCTTGAATCGTTGTCATTTTGTGCTATGAAATGATTATGTATTTATAACACTTCTTATAAAATATTACATGGAGTTGAAAAATGGAAAATATACTTTAGAGATTAGAGAACCACTAAACTCATTTACCACCTGCTGGAAACTACTTTTGCATCTAAGTTGAGAAAGTCGAGTTAGGAATTTTTCCACCCATCTGCATTAGGTCACGAGGTGACTTATGTGTGACTGAGTCACTATTCTCCATCTACAATGGGACAAGGGTCCTAGCCATTGAGTGTAACGAGCGGCGGTATGGGACGTCGCTCTAGGTGATCAGTCAGTTAGTGGTGGTGATAATCATCATTCCACTCGGACTAGGGAAAATCCAACATATTGCATGGCTAGAGGACTGATCATGCTAATGGCATATCTAGCGACAAATGGTTATGGGCAGCATTACTATCAGTTCAAGAAATAACATGATTATCTATCCCATAGGCCATGTGATGGTGGCCTCTAGGAAAACCTTAGCAAAAAGTCATTGTCTAGAACTGACATACAAATGTTGGTTTTAAAGAAAATATGTTGAGCACTCGAAGAGCTACGAGCTCTTCCAACTTTGGACAAGGGAGATAGCATACCCCGTTCAGGTGATATAGGCCCTGAACAGATAACCCTTCACCAGATTCTAGATAGACTCATGTGTGGAGTCAGAATGCTACATGGCAAGTCACGGGATGTGGCCAGTCCCGAGCACTTAAGACACCAGCTACAGTGGTGGCCAATATTGAAGTGTATATATTGTATGCTTGAGCTAACATAACGATGGGTTATAAGAAAAGTATTCTTGTTTTAAAATAATTTTTTTAGTGATAAAATTTGGGTCGTGACATACATGGGGGAGTCAAATACATTTTTTTGGCTCTAATCCCCTAAGAAAAATTACCCATTCACTACAAAAACTCGGGCCAATATCACTTTGTAACACATCGTACAAAATAATATCCAAAATCATTTAAAAAAATAGAATGCTTCCATTGTTGGATACAATCACCTCTCCAACCAAAATAGGTTCATGAAAGGATGAATTATAAATGAAATGATCATACTATTTCAAGAAAAAATACACTCTAATGGAGATGACAAATCCAATGACATGGATCTCAAAGTAGATATGGCAAATGCTTTTGATAGAATTGATCATGACATGATCTTGAAAATTCTAAGCAAGGTGGGATTCCATGAATAGTTTAGAAAATGGATAGCAACATGTATTTCAAGACCTTGGATTGCTCCTCTTAATGACAAACCCACTCCCTTATTTCATGCTTCTATAGGAGTTAGATAGGGTTGTCCCCTCTCCCATATTTATTCATTCTGGAAATAGAAGGTCTATCCTAGATACTAGAACAACAAAGGGGCTTAAAAAAAATTCCAAAACATCTAGTCCATCATAAGGTTCAAAGAATCAGTAATTATGAGTTTGCATATGATTTAATTTTATTGAATAAAGCCATAAAATTGATTGCCACAAGAATAAAAAAGGTTCTCAAAACATATAAAGAAGCAATATGAAATAATATAAACCATAGTAAGTCTATAATATATTTCTCTAACAAATATAATAGAGAAGTCAAAGAGATAGAGAAAATATCAGGCTATCAAAGCGAGACTATTGTCACTTTCAAATATTTAGGAATCCCTATCAATTTCATCAGGATCAAGAGTAACCAATGGAATGAAATTATTGAAAAAATAAAGAAGATAATTAAAGGATGGTCCAATGTCTGGCTCACACACCATGGAATAATGACCCTAAAAAAGGCTATCATCAATGATTTACCTATCTACCAATCCTCTATTATCCATACACAAAATTCCTTTCTTAATGAGTTGGAGAAAATCATTAGAAGATTCTTATGGGTAGGGGGTAAATAGGATGGTAAGAGGAAATAGAGCTTGATCAAGTGGGATATCATCACTTGGTTTATGATAAAATGAGGATTGGGTATTAAAGTAATAAGTAAGCAAATTTTGGTATTAAAAGAAAAATTGGTTTGGGAATGATTACTTTACCCTCAAAATTATGGGTGCAAGCATTGGTGCAAAAATATTACAATGGAAAAACTAGAATAGAGACCTTTGTCAATCCAAAATCTCTAAAAACATCCATAATATGGAAATAAATTCAAGAAGTCAAAGAAATTAGTGTAAAAGAATTATCATGGAATCCCACATTTGGTATAGAAGTCTTTCTCTCTCATAAAATTTGTGGAAATTTAGACTACAAATAGAGCCTTCACTACAAGAGTGGCTAAGTGACAATAATTTCAACTCTCAATTCCATCAATGCAGAGTTGAAATTTAAACAATGAAGAACAACTTGTCCTTCTTGCAAATTTATAGCCCCATTTGCAGATGGTCAAATCTCAATCAATTAGAAGACTATCATCTTATGTTGAAAATACAAATTTAATCATATGGGGATATCCTATCATAGATGGAAGATATATCATAAACAAGAGATATAAATCCATAATCAATCCTGGTTTTATAGGTAAAATTACTTGGAATATGATTTTGACTCCTTATTCAATCCCAAAGGTCAACTTATTTCTCTAGACTGCTTGCCACAATCATTAAATTAATCAAGATAACCTAAAAAAGGAGATTTTTTGGTTTGTCTATGTGCCTCTTATGCTATAATTAGGAAGAAAGTATAGATAATATAGTGTGTTATACTCTTTCTCAAGAGTAGTATTGTATAAGCTTCTTGTCAGTCTTCTTGGTTGGAGGGAAGCTTCCATAATCTCTTCAATACATGAGTTCATATTTTCTAGAAATCCCTTCCTACCTATAGAAATTAAAATGTTAAATCCATGCTTTGAATTTGGAAAATCATTCTCATATATCTTATATAGGGAATATGGAATAATAGGAACAATAAAAATAATAAAAAATGAACTCCTAATATAGATAGAATCATGGTCAAAATCCAATGTCTAGTTAGGAATCTATCAAAGTCTATCCATGCAATATTTAAAAAATCTTCAAAACTGCTTCCTTAAGAAAATATAGGCATAAATACATTTTAAAGTTTGAGGGGACTTCCAAAAGCAACCCTAATATTTTTGACAAAGGGAACAATCCTCAATGAAGACAACAAGAAGGTATGGTTTTACTTTCAACTGGTTAGTTATAATACTAATATTAGATAGAATTTCATACCCTTAAGACAATAATGGAGGTGGTAGTAGAAAAAGAAATCAAACAACTTATAGTGTAGGGGGACTATCAATTGGTTATTAACAACTTGAACAATAAAGCTAAGCCAAAATATATTTGGCTTCAAAGAGTGTATTAGGAAGTGAAGAAAATCAACCTTAATTTTGATCATATCCAATTTGAACACATTCCTAGAAATCTAAATAAAAGAATAAATTAGTTGGCTAATAAATAAACCTGATTAGGGGAAGGAGTACTGAAGATATGTCAACTAGATGATTTGTAGAATAATGATCAACAAAAAACAAAAAAATGTAGTGATAGGTGAATAAGTAGCCCTAGAAATATGTGTGACATTAGCTAAATATCCAATGCTAATTGAACTTACCAAAATAGAAGAGCATGTAGTATTAGTAGAGCAAACAATGCCAACTGAATATATAACATCATCAACATAGGCAACACCAACTAAATTTGTAGCACAAAGTGAATATGTAGCATCAAGTGAATATGCAATGAGAGACAAATGTGTAGCACTAGTGGAATATGTAGTATCGAATGAATGACTAGTGTCATCAAAACATGTAACACTTGAGAAAGATATAACAATAGTCAAATACAAAGTGATAGTGGATAATGTAGCATTGGTTAGACACATAGTGACATCCGAACATGTAGCACTAATAGAAAATATAGATCCACATGCAATAAAAATAGAAAAATTAGCACATACAAAAATTGTGGATCAAGTAGAACATACAGAAGGATGAACTATAGGAAAAGAAGGAAGATGACCCTATGAGAGTAAAAAAAAGCATGATCTAGGATAAATGGTTACCCAAACCTTGATCTTATCTAATATGGATGTGTATGTAATTATTCATCCCACATAGAATAAAAATTTATTTTACTTTTAAAAATATTAATCCAAATAAACTATCCATAAGTAAACCAAATCATACAAACCAAAACTTGTCCAAATTCTTGAATAGAATAGTGATTGTGATTTATTACGCTAAAAATTTAACAATATTTATAAATTTATAGTCATTTACTGTTAAGGTGTATAAGAGGTGCACCACTTGTTTTATATTAACTTTGCATTAAATCATCAACTACAACTTGAGGACATGGATAAGTTGGGAAAATTTCTTGAATGCCTTTATTAAACTTCACATTCCTACAAATAAAGACATTCTTAGCTTTTGGATCATAAAAACATGTATCATTATTTTGATCATCATAGCCAAAAAAAATATGTTTAATGCTTTTGTTGTCAAAATTCTTAGCTCTTATTTCATTTGGTACATGATCATATTCTTTAAAACCAAATACTTTGTAGTTCAAACCAGGATTTATTCCATTCCATACTTGAAATATGATATTGTTATTATACGATATCTATTTTGAATGTATTATCATATTCATTTTTTCTATCCAAATTTCTAATTGTAAATTCTTAGATTGAATCATTCTTCAAGCCATTTTAACCAAAATCCTACTTTTTAGCAACTACATGTTGTTGTGTGGTGTACTTGTTTGTTTTTTTTGGTATTAATATTAAAAGAGGGTTTTGAAAGGAGCCCCACAACCTTATACAACAAGTAAGCCCGGAGGCCAATTAAAGCACAAGATGACCTCCATAAGGGAGGCCCACCCAAAAGGACAACAAGGTATTACAAACCGAGGCAAGCACCCCCTAGGGAAGGGGAACCGAGGGAGTTCACACCATCCCCACGAAGGCAAGCCAGGGAGAAAAACCCAAACAACTCGGCCCTAAAGAATAGCAGGACAACACGGGGGCCCAAAAACTACCAACCCAAATAAATGCATCATTTGAAATTTGAAAGTCACAATAGGCTGCAACGTTCGACAAGCCCGGGCATAAGAAGGGGCGACATCACCAGGGGGCCAAAAGGGACAATCAGGGAAGGCAGGAACGTACTGAGGGGATAGCATAATAAAGGCTAGTACACACCATAAAGTGCTTAAACCTACGGGTACCAACCAGATCACCCAGATCTCCAAAAGGAACCAAAATTTGACAAGAGTTAAGGAGCTTCCTCCCTGATGCGAAGTACAATATCATTGGGAAAATCCCACTACCAGATAGATAAGCCTTGAGAATGAACTCCCAAGTTTTCTAAGAGATCAACCACTGAATTGCCTTCTCTAAAAACATGGGAGAACTCCATGCTAGAAAAGGAACGAGCAAGCCAAGTTGCTTCATCAATTAAATTAGCTATTTTCCATCCCGGATGGGAAACTCCACGAAGCATGTTGATGATGGATAGGGAATCCCCTTCAATAATTGTATTTTTGATGCCAAGGTTCTTAAGCTGCTCCAAGCCAATGAAGGCCGCTCTAGCTTCAGCCACCATGGAATATTGGACTCCAAGGCAGTCCACGTAAGCCAGAATAAGATCACCATTGTTGTCCCTTATTGCACCACCCACGCCAGCTAAGCCAGGGTTGCCTTTAGAGGCACCATCAAAGTTAAGTTTGAACCACCCAATGGGTGGCGGAGACCAATGAACCTCCCTCCTCGGGTCAGGAGTAGGAGGGGGCGGGCTAACGACACAAAACCAAGTCATTCTTCCAACAACCGCTCGCTTGGGGAGAGCACCAGAATTAATTTTGAAGGATTCAAATTGTTGAGAGCCGAAGACACATTTTTTGACACCTTCCATAGAATCTTGAGGCTGATTTGGGTGATATTATTTTCCACTTATTTGAATGCCCTTGAGTTCCTTTCCTTCCACACTCCCTAGAAGGAGTGTGGGAGGAGAAATTTCCAAAAATATTTAAGTCGGGAAGAAAGAAAGGGTGACTTCCATTGGATGACACAGTCCATTAAGGAATTAGGAAACACCCATGCAACGTCCAACCAAGAGAGAATGGAAGCCAGAATATTCTGCACACTATGACAACTGAGCAAAATATGAGTCATCGATTCCCAATCATTCTTGCATAAATAGCACCTATTGACCAGGCACATCCCCCTCTTGAGAAGATTCTCGATCGAGAGGATTTTTTTTTGCACAACCAACCAATAGAAAATGTTAATCTTTGGCGTTAGATTTTTTAACCAAATTTGATTTGCAGGAAAAAAGTCTTCCTCCACTGAGCTAAGAGCAACGTAGGCATATTTAACCGAATAGGACCCATTCGGGTCCCCCATCCACACCAATATATCATCTGTTAAAATATTACGTACCACAATAAGCCTCAACTCCACCAATAAAGCGTGCCATAATCTTACATCTGCATCGATGACCAGCTCTGGAAGGGAGGGAGACCAAAATCTACGTCCATCTTGGATAGTAATAAAGTCTACCACCTTTTCAAGCCCGTGGGTTCTAGAATGAGCAACAAGGGAGGCATACCATGGATCATCCCCTAAGGGACTTTCCCTGGCCCAAATGTCATCCCAAAAATTAACCGCCTCACCACTTCCAATAATCCAACTGCAACAAGACTTGAGGAACCTATGAGATTTGATGAGGCTGTTCTAGAAGGTCGACCCTCCACTGGGAAGGAAATATGCTAAAAAAGAATCAAATTTATATTTAGCCTTAAGGATATTACACCAAAGAATGTTAGAATTCGTAGCAACTTTCCACCCAAGTTTCGCCACAAGAGCTTTGTTCATCACGACCACATTTTTGAGATTGAGACCCCCTTGCCTCTTCCTCTTACAAATATGCTCCCACGAGACAAGGTGGAATTTTCCTTTCAACTCAGGGCCCGCCCATAGGAAGGATTTGCAGATGCTATCCAGTTTGGTGGCCACCTTAGAGGGTAAATGAAAGAGAGATAAAAAATAGATGGGGATGCTCTGCAAGGTGCTTTGGACCAGCACCACCTTCCCCGCTTGACTAAGTAATACCCCTTTCCAAGATGCTAATTTGCGTTGGACTCTTTCAACAATCGGGGTCCAAAAATCATCCTTAATGCGGCCAACAAAAAGGAGGAGCCCCAAGTAAGTGGCTGGGAGAGAAGAAATATGACAATTTAAAATGTTACCTATTCTCCTTTATCGGGTCTCCGGAGTATTAACAAAATAAATGAAGCTTTTTTCAAAATTTATCTGCTACCCAGTAGCCTTCTCGTAGCTTACCAAAATGGACTTCACATCCCTTGCATGGAACACCAACGCCTCACAAGAGAGGAGGGTGTCATCAAAAAACTACTGGTGAGAGATCGATGGGTAGGGGAGTGTCGACCTTAGACCAAAATCAAAGCTTCGATGGGAAATCGAATGACCAAGCACCTCCACCATAAGAATGAAAAGGAATGGGGATAGAGGGTCATATTGGTATAGACCATGACATGACTGAAATAACCCTGCTTGAGAGCCATTAACCAGGATAGAGAAGCAGGTAGAAGAAATGCAAGCCTCTATGAGGCCCACCCATCTTTCACTAAAACCAAATTTCCTCAGGATGCAGAATAAAAATTGCCATGAGATCCTATCATAAGCCTTGCTTACATCCAACTTGAGGAATAATGATGCTCGTAAACTCTTTTTAACTGAGTGGAGGAGTTCATGTACCACAATCACCCCATATAAAATTTATCTGCTAGGGACAAAGGCACATTGGGTACTATCCATGAGAAGAGGTAGGATAACTTTCAACCTGTTGGCTAAGGCTTTAGAAAGAATCTTATAGATAGTGTTGCATAAAATTATAGGCTAAAAGTCATTGAAAGAGAACACATTGTCTTTCTTTGGCACCAGGGCCAATAGCATCGAATTCACTAATTTAGGGATGACCATCAAAGCTTGAGAGTCTCGAACCGTCGCACAAATGTCTGAGCCACAGATATACCAATACTTATGGAAGAACCCCTAAGGGAAACCATCAAGACTAGGCACCTTAAGAGGGCTCATAGACTTTAATTCATTAAAAATTTCTTCATCTAAACAAGGAGTAACTAGCCCCTCATTCATCTCCTTCATTACCAAGCAAGGGATTACCTCTAGCATGAAATTCTCATCATCAATTGCCCTTATCGGGGTCAAGCATAAAACGGAGGAGAACTCCATAGCCTCCTCCATTATTCAGAAGATATTTTAAGTTGAGCTATCATCACTAATATTAATTTTTGTTATGCAATTATGTCTCCTTCGACGAAGGGTGGAGGTGTGAAAAATCCAAGAATTACGGTCCCCTTCCTTAAGATAGATTTCTTGAGATTTCTACTTCTAGTGGGTCTCTTCTCTGGCTTGAATATTATGAAGCTCTGCAAGAAAATATTGCTCCTCCAAGAGAATCTCCTTAAAACCTCCCTACATTTCCAATTTGGATTCAATATTCGAAAACTACCCACAAATCCTTTCTTTCTCTCTAAAAATGTTACCAAATGAAAACTTATTCCAAACCTTAAGATTGGACCTTAGCATTTTAATCTTATTGGATAGTCTTTCCATACCCACATCGTTAACCTCCTCCGACCACCAGTCCCACAAAGAGGTATCAAAACCAGGATACGAGCACCACATCATTTCAAAAAGAAATGGGCGGGGAAAAAAGGGTGACCGTTGGGGACCTCCAACCATAAAGGGTTATGGTCTAAACCAATCTAGGGAAGAGTGGATAAAATGGTCACACCAAAGAGATGGAGACAGGAGTTAGACAAAATCTCTATCTAATTTACTGAGAATCAAATTGGCCCCCACCCTCCTATTACTCCATGTAAACTTCGAGCACTTTAAGTATAAATCTCTTAAACCTACGACATTAAAAAAATTTGTGAAATCATTTAGGCTTCTAGCGTCCACTTCGTTGCCACCTCATATTTTTGAAGGAAAAAGAGGGGTGTTGAAATCCACCAAAACCACCCATACCTCATCCTAAAAGGAGGCTCTCATATCGAGTAGAATATAACAAAATCTCCTTCTATCAGTAGGGGAACTCAATTCATAGATATTAGAGATGACCCACCTTCTATGGGTTGTCTTACACCAAAAAATAATATTTATTACCCTAGAAGAGGATGAAACCACGTGGTCATCAAACTTAGAAGGATCCCAAAAAAATAAAAGGCCACTGGAAAAACCAAAAGCCTCACTCGCTATAAATCTAGAGTGTTTCCAAACTACATTATGAACCAAATCCCATGAAGAAGCATCAAGTTTGGACTCTTAGATGCACAAAAAATCAGGGAATTTTTCTTTTCTAAGTGAATCCAACAAACTCATTTGGAGGACCTATTTAGTCCTCTCACATTCTATGAGCACAACTTCATTGAGATCAAAATGAGAGTCTCTTGCTCGACCCTCCAAAGAGTGAAGGTTTAAAGCTATCAAGATTTATATGCTTATCTATATTCTCCTCTTCAACAACAAGCCTTGCTTGCCCACCATTGGCCAAAGCCTCCTCCATTTATTTCTTTCTATCGGCTTTGCTAGGGGGTCTACCCAGATGTTTGGATAGGCCAAGGTCCAAACCCTTCTTACGTTGACTTCTTGTATTTGGGCCCGAGGAGCCTTTTTCAAAAATTATTTTAGGAGAGACCATTGGGCTACCCAGACTAGTTGAAGGTATTGATAATGAATCCTTCAGGGAAGCATAAACTACCTTGGGAGTAGAAACCACATTCTCCATCATCATGTCTAGAGCCTTTGTGGCCTCCGTTTCAAGATAGCCAAACAAGTTAACCAAAGGTAAATGTGACACTACCTTCTTGATCTAAAGAACCACCTCCAGGTGAGGATTTGGAGCATAAGATTTTGGTAAGGGATATATCATAGTAGGTCTTATCGGATCAACTTGGTCCCTTCCAATGGGCTTTGACCCGCTCGAAGATATCATTGATTTCTCTTTAGAAGGTCTTAAAGCCTTCTTCTTCCAAACATTTTTCTTCTTAATAGTGGATCCCAGGACCGAAGTAGCTCCTTGAGAATCTAGATATATAGAATCAATTACAGAGGGCTTTTGAGGTAGAGATAGAGGAAAATATTTTTGAATATTCCCATACGGGATAGGTTTATTCTCATAGACCACTGGTTGAACCCAACAACCTAAGTGGGAAACCAATTCAATTGACTTAGGGAGCTCCTTCTCCAAATCCACCATTACACACATACAAACAAATTGGTGTATATCTGTTGATAGAGAGAGAGTCAAAGGAGATGAATTTTACTAAAGCCACCACTTTGAACACATTCTCATGCTAGAGGAAGATTAGAAATTTTGGGAGCTGCACCCAAACAAGAACAAGATTGACCTTTTGTGAGGTGGGGTTAAAATCATAACCCAAAAAATGCAAGAACAAGCCACACTTGCCAAAGAACCAAAGACCCCATCGAGAATTGTTTGGAAATCAACTTTAGAGGAGAGTCGAATCAAGAAGAAATTACGAGGAAGGGAAGCCAAGGCAGGGGAACGACTAGGCTTCCACTGCAACAACGCCCAATGCTTGAGGATCTCAAGGTCTGGTCTACATCCCGAGAAATTTCCCACCAAGTCAAAAGATCCCTTCTCCAGAAGAGAATTCATGACCAAAACAGGAATACAAATTAGGAAGGACTCAGCCTCCATAGAGCAGGGCTCCAAATTGACTCAGGCTCCACAACCAGCAACAACTTCCATAAATGAAATCTTGGGCCCAAACTTAACCCCCTCCATATTGCTTAATTTTCCTAGGACCCAAGAAGAGGGTAAACCCAAACTGCCAAGAGGTCTAGACCCCAAAGGTGGCCCCTCATCAAACTCAATGGGTGAAAACTCACAACCACCTTCACCATCGTACCATATACT
Source organism: Wollemia nobilis (assembly GCA_028583015.1). NCBI lineage: Eukaryota > Viridiplantae > Streptophyta > Pinopsida > Araucariales > Araucariaceae > Wollemia > Wollemia nobilis. The sequence goes on from JAQPPZ010001195.1 coordinate 2,181,322, forward strand.
TACCAAAAACAAGCATTCTCAAAAACCACCAAAGACGTCAAACGAACGTCACCCAGAGAAAGAGTTGGTAACCATAGGGCTATCCCACTGCGCAAGCTTCAGAGATCACATATACAATGACAACGACATTGATGCCTCCTTTGCAAAATCTAGGTGAGGAAAGTGCCCCTACAAAAATGGATCAGGCCATGATAATCTGCAACCCTTGGATCGTGTGGTGTACTTGTTTGTTGTTTTACTTTAAATTCCTTGTTTTTGATAAAAATCTTGAAATTATAGTTAACATATTATCATCCATTGTTCATTGTTATCATTTTGATTCTTATTTTACTTTTATTTTCTGCTGGGACCTTAAATATTATGACTTTTTGAACACTTCATCCATGGTCTTAAGAAGGTATACCCAAACTATGAAGATTAATATATTTTCTTCTCTTCGTTGTGATTAATGATCCATGGGCCAACACAAATCATTATTCTTGCTCTTGAACTTCTTTCAAATTGTCTCAGTGTTGTTTACAAACCATGCAACCTTCATAAACATCTATTTTTACTTTGATCCAAGGAAGGTCATGCATCATGTCTTTCTTTGACAATGTAGATAAACTATGATAATTTAAGTGCCCAAACCTTTGGTACTACAATTTACTAACTAAATCATGCATTGTCACATAGGTTATCTTGCTTGCATGTACAAATCAAAATTATATATATCCCATTTTCTATAATTCCTATGGTCATGACGTTCTATCCATTCCTTATATTTTTAATCAAACATTTGTCTTGGTAAAATTCTACTTTGTATGCATGTTTTGTTATTTTATTTACTAAAAGAATATTATTCATGAACTTTGGTATATTAAAGACATTAATAATTTTTTATATTTTCCATCATTAACTTTCATGGAAATTATGTCAATACTTTCAACACTAAGTGAAATAGCATCACCTAAAATAAAGTTTTGGGAGGCATTTTGCTCTTCCAAAGAATCAAAGTATTTCGTGTGATAAGTCATGTGTTGACTTACACCCGAATCAATATCTTAGGCATATGTGGAACTTCTATATGAAATAAGAGAAGTGAATAGAATATTTTTGGATCTTTCTTTCTATTGAACAAAGTTCTATTGATTCTTTGATTGAAATTTTCTTTGACAACCTCAGATATTTTTATGAAATTGGTTTGTTTTTATAGCAAGTTACCTTGAAGCTTTTCCTTGTATTTATATTGTATCTTTGATTTTTATTATGCCTTATATTTAAATTTTTTTTACTATCAATGGTGTTGCCTTTCTTATGTTGTGATCTATCTTATAACTCTTCTCTTTGTTGTCTTGGTTTGTGTTTTCCCCCTTAGTTAGATAACTTCCACTTCCCTTTGTTGGAATAATAAGCTTGATTCCAGAATTAGTTAGAATTCTCCAGAACAGAATTTTCTAGAAATCTACAACAATATTTTAAAAATTCCATAGTTCTCTAGATTGTTCTAAAATTCTAGATAGTTCTTCATTGTCCAACTGTCCAACTTATTTCAAAAGTTTTCTAGATTATTCTTCAAGTCTATAAATAAAACCATTTGCAATGTAATGTAATGCAATGCAATGTAATGTAATGTGTTCAATAATTAATAAAATTTGAGTTAAATTGTAGCAGCAATTTCTATCCTATTCTTGCATCCCTTGTTTTATTTTTCATGCATTCTCTATTTTTTCTATTTTATGTTCTGCCTCTAATCAACATTTGGTATCAGAGCTAGGTTGTTGATTGATAAATTAGTTTGTGTCAAAGAAGGTATTTTGTGAGTTTATTTGCAGAATGGTAGGTGTGAATGGTAGCAACCTTACTCAACCCCAGATTCCATTGTTCAATGGAAAGAACTATGAGTATTGGAGCATCAAGATGAAGACTTTATTTTGTTCTCAAGAGCTATGGGATTTAGTGGAGAATGGATTTCTAGAACCAATAGATCAAGTAGCATATAATGCCCTATCACAAGCAGAGAAGGATCTTCTAAAGGAGAATAGAAAGAAGGATGCCAAGGCATTGTTTTTTATCCAACAAGCAATGGAAGAGTCAATTTTTCCAAGGGTTGCAGCAACAACAAAGTCCAAGCAAGCATGGGACATTCTACAAAACTCATACCAAGGAACCAACAAAGTGAAATTGGTAAGATTACAAATGCTTAGAAAAGATTTTGAAAATTTGCAAATGACAAATTCTGAGTCCATAAATGATTTCTTTACTCGTGCATTAAGCATAGTGAATCAAATGAGATCTTATGGAGATACATTAACTAATCAAAAGGTTGTAGAAAATATTTTGAGAAGTCTTCCTATCAAATTTGATCCAATTGTTGTAGCTATTGAAGAATCAAAAGATCTGTCAAAAGTTTCTATTGATGAGATTATGGGTTCTTTACAAGCTCATGAGCAAAGGCTAAATAGATCAGTTGATTCTCCCTTTGAAAATGCTTTCAAATCACAAGTTCAAATCAGCAACAATAGAAGAAGGGGAGGAACTAGTAATAGAGGAGGATTCACAAGAGGTAGAACTAGCAACCAGAATGAAGGAGGTAGATCAAGTATTTCTTATGAAGAGAGAACAAATTCAAATTTCTTTGCAAGTAGATGAGGTAGAGGTGGAAGCCATTCACGTAATCATGAATCCCATGGCCAAGGTCAAAGGTATGACAAAACTCAGGCTCAATGTCATTACTATAAGAAATTTGGGCATTATGCAAATGAATGTAGAAAGAAGCAATTTGATATGAATAGGCAAAATGCAAATTTTTTAAGAGAAAATCAGCTTGAGAATGAGAATAGTGATTCAATGTTTATCACTTGCATTGTTGCACAAGAAAGTTCAAAATAAGTGTGGTTTTTAGATAGTGGTTGTAGTAATCACATGAGTGGAAACAAGGACATGTTTGCAAACATAGATGAATCTATGGAGTCTGAAGTAAAACTTGGAGATAATAGCAAAGTAGTTGTCATAGGTAAAGGTAGCATAAACATTAAAACCAAGCAAGGAGAGAAAAAACACATTCCAGATGTGTATTATGTTCCTAATCTCAAACATAATCTGATCAGTATTGGGCAGCTAGTACAAAAGGGTTATAGAGTCTATTTTGAAAATGGTGCATGTGTGATTCTTGATAAAAATGGAAGGTTAATAGCAAATGTCCAAATGACACAAAATAGGATGTTTCCATTAAGATTGCAAAATGACTTGCCTATAGCTTTTAAAGCAGATATGAAAGATCAATCTTGGTTATGGCATTTGAGGTATGGCCATCTAAGTTTTAGTGGGTTGAATTTGTTGCATAGAAAAAACATGGTGAATGGTTTGCCATTCATTGAGCAGCCAAATAGAGTTTGTGAAGGTTGTATTCTTGGTAAACAACATAGAGAATCATTTCCTATTGGTAAGTCATATAGAGCAAAAGTTCCACTTGAAATAGTGCATTCAGATCTATGTGGGCAGATGCAAACACCTTCAATTGGCAATAGCTTATATTTTATGACTTTCATAGATGACTATACCAGGAAAACCTGGGTATATTTTTTAAAACATAAATCAGAAGCCTTTGAAAATTTTTAGCAGTTTAAAGCAATGGTTGAAAAGTAAAGTGGACATTACATAAAAGTGCTAAGAACAGATAGAGGTGGAGAATTTGTGTCCAATGATTTTCTAAATTTTTGCAAAGAAAATGGGATCAAGAGATAATTTACCACATGCTATACACCACAACAGAATGGTGTTGCAGAAAGAAAGAATAGAACAATTATGGAGATGGCGAGAAGCATGTTGAAAGCTAAACATTTACCAAATGAGTATTGGGCTGAAGTTGTAGCTTGTGCAGTATACATTTTGAATCGTTCCCCCACAAAAAGTGTGAGAGATAAGGTACCAAAAGAAGCATGGAGTAATAAAAGGCACAATGTTTCTCATTTGAGAGTGTTTGGATGCATAGCATATGCACATATTTCTAATGAAAAAAGGAAGAAATTAGATGATAAAGGAGTATGATGTATTTTTGTAGGATATAGTGAACAATCAAAAGCATACAAGCTATATAATCCTATCACAAAGAAGACTATAATTAGCAGAGATGTTGAATTTCTTGAAGATGAAGAATGGATTTGGAATAGAAATCTTCAACAACAACAACTTGAAATAAGAGAGTCTAGTGAAGCTCATGCTCCAACAAATAATTCCAGTTCACAAAGTATTGTAGTAGGAACATCTCAACATGGATCCACATCTTTGTCAACACCTCGATATCACTCTAGTGATGATTCAGATTTAGATGAAACTCCAAAGAAGACAAGAAGTTTGAGGGAGATTTATGAAATAACTCAAAGTAATCAGGATGATTTGATTTTTGATTTTGCATTATTTTCTATTGTTGATCCAGTATGTTTTGAAGAAGCAATTAAGAACAAAAATTGGCAAAAGGTAATGGATGAAGAAATTGAAGCAATAGAAAGAAATCAAACTTGGGAATTAGTAAATCTGCTAGAAGGGAAAGATGCAATTGGTGTAAAATGGGTCTATAAGACAAAGTTTGATGTTGATGGAAATATTGTGAAGCACAAAGCAAGGTTAGTTGCAAAGGGCTTCTCACAACAATATGGGATTGATTATAATGAGACTTTTGCTCCAGTAGCTAGACTAGATACAATAAGAACTGTGTTAGCAATAGCGGCCCAACATAAGTGGAAAGTTTTCCAAATGGATGTCAAATCAACATTTTTAAATGGAATATTACAAGAAGAAGTATATGTGCAACAACCACCAGGTTATCAGATTTTGGGTTATGAGCATAAATTTTATAGATTAAAGAAAGCTTTATATGGTCTTAAGCAAGCCCCAAGAGCTTGGTACAACCACAATGATTCATATTTCTTGAACAATGGATTTAGCAGATGCAACAGTGAACCAACTCTTTACATCAAGACAAATGATCGAGGTGAGATTTTAATTGTATGCCTATATGTTGATGATTTGATATATACAGGAAATTTTTCAATTGATTCCTTCAAGTCAACCATGAAGAAAGAATTTGAGATGACAAATTTGGGCTTAATGAAATATTTTCTGGGTATTGAAGTAAGTCAAACAAATGAAGGAATTTTTATATGTCAAACAAAGTATGCAAATGATGTTTTGAAGAGGTTTAGAATGTCGAATTGCAAACCAACATCTACACCTATGGCAACAGGATTCAAACTAAGTAAAAAAGACAAGGGCACAAATATAAATCCAACATTATATAAAAGACTAGTGGGCAACTTGATGTATTTGACAACAACAAGGCCTGACATTGTGCATGTAGTAAGTCTAATTTCAAGATTCATGGAGACACCAAAGGACACACATTGGCAAGCAGGGAAAATAATTTTGAGATATATTAGTGGAACAAGAGATTATGGGATATTGTATTCAACATCAAATAACTTTAGATTGATTGGATATACGGATAGTGATTTTGTTGGCAACATTGATGATAGAAAGAGCACATCCAGATATATCTTTCATCTCAGCTCAAGTGCAGTTTCATGGGCTTCCCAAAAACATCCCATTGTCACTCTTTCAACAACTGAAGCAGAGTATGTAGCAGCAACAACAGCATGTCAAGTTGTATGGATGAGAAGAATAATGTCAGAATTGAAACAAGAACAAAAAGGAGCAACAAAAATATATTGTGATAATAATTCAGCAATAGAACTATCAAAGAATCATGTTTTTCACAAAAGAAGCAAGCATATTGATACAAGATATCATTTCATAAGAGAATTGGTCAACAATGGTGAAATATATCTTGAACATTGCAAAACTAAAGATCAGTATGCTGACATCCTCACAAAGCCATTAGCCAAGGAGAGTTTTGAAAATTTGAGAGAAAGGTTGGGCATCATCAAGTCTAGGAAGCAAGGAAATCAAGCTTAAGGGGGAGTGTTGGAATGATAAGCTTGATTCCATAATTAGTTAGAATGTTCTGAAATAAAATTTTCTAGAAATCTACAGCAAGCGTATGAAATATTCGTAGATTGTTCTAAAATTCTAGATAGTTCTTCATTGTCCAGTTGTCCAACTTATTACAAAATTTTCTAAATTATTCTTCAAGTCTATAAATAAGACCATTTGCAATGTAATGTAATGCAATGCAATATAATATGTTCAATGCAATAAATAATAAAAGCTTGAGTTGCAACAAGAATTTTTGTCCTATTCTTACATCCCTATTTAATTTTTCATGCATTCTCTACTTTTATATTTTATACTCTCCTAATCAGCATCTTTTAATCACCAAAGTACATCCATTTTTATAGATATACCATTAAATTTTTTAAGTTCTTTTGTCTTCCCTTAACGGGCCCAACATAACTCTTCCAATTATATTTTGTCTATTTTTTTAATCAACTTAAGGGTGGATACAGAGTTATGATATTTACTAGACAAGTTGTCAATAAAAATTCAGGAATATCTTCATCTCTATCAAAGTTATAAATTGATTTCCCAACAATTGTAATTTGGTGATCCTCTCATATATTACACAAAGAATGTATGAGAGGAACATCTTGAGACTTGAATGTTCAATCTATTTGCTATAAAATGAGTCATTTTTATCCCATTTAACATGGTCAATAGAATTCACTGGTTTGTCTTATGTTATTAAATCCCACGAGTCTTTCAATTTCAATATAAATATTATTTCCATCTTCTGTTGAGTATTAATACGTGACTTTACTGACCTGGAGCAAAATCCGTCTTCAGACACAGGCAAGAATGAAATAAGCTCAGAAGAATTATTGGATCAACGGAAATGGGTTATTCATAATAACAATCACAATTACACGTTTTATTTAGATCACGTGCCACATCTGACTCGTTTTATTTAGGTCAGGAGTGTCCCATGGATACCATTGCACCAAAAGAATAAACTCTGAACACGACTGCCAAAAGGCAGGAAAGAGAGAAAGCATGAACAATAACAATAATAATAATAGAAGAAAGCCTGCTGAAACGCCAACCAAATGCCTGGGGGACTGCCTACTGTCTTTCTGGTCCACTTTTGATGACTTTTCTTTTCGGCCGAGCACTTGGAACTGGAAGTGTGCACCATACACATATACTCAAATAGCTTCCAAGGTCTCCGCCCACCGATTGCTCAAGCCAACTCCGCAAAAATATAACAAGGTCGGCTAATAAATTGGAGAACCACGATTGGATGTCAGATGCCCATACTCTTCTAGAATTCCTCTGCTCGGCTTCTGAATGCAAGATAAGAGACATTGTCAAATCACAACAAAACGTTTTGGAAAAGAAAACTTCAGCTGAACAAAATGAAATTGAATTAATAAATAGTAACCCACCTAGCTGCAGAAAGACGCTTTTCTGAGATGAGAAGACTAGTAAATAGGAGGCGGAGGAGGAGATGTATAGTGGTAGGTTGGTGGAGGCGGTGGGGAGTGGTAATAGTAAGGAGACTTTTCTGTTGGAGCCGGGGGTGGTGGTGACTTGTATTCGTATACAGGAGGTGGCGGTGATTCCATTGGTGGTGGTGGGGAGCTGTACTTGTAAACTGGAGGTGGTGGAGAGCCCGGTGGTGGTGGCGATTTGTAGTAATATGGAGGAGGAGGCGAGGGTGAAGGAGGTGGCGGGGATTTGTAATGGTAGGGAGGAGGAGGAGATGGGGATGGTGGGGGTGGCGACTTGTAGTAATATGGTGGAGGAGGAGAAGGAGATGGAGGGGGCGGGGACTGGTAGTAGTATGGCGATTTTTCTTTTGGCGGCGGTGGAGACTTGTAGTAATATGGAGCTGGAGTTGGTGATGGAGGTGGTGGTGACTTGTAGTAGTATGGAGGAGGAGGGCTGGGAGATGGTGGTGGTGGTGATTTGTACAGGTATGGAGGAGGGGGACTGGGAGATGGAGGTGGTGGAGACTTGTACAAGTATGGTGGAGGCGGCGATGGAGATGGCGGGGGAGGAGACTTGTAGTAGTATGGTGGAGGCGGCGACGGAGATGGCGGAGGAGACTTGTAGTAGTATGGTGGAGGCGGCGACGGAGATGGAGGGGGAGGAGACTTGTAGTAGTATGGGGGAGGCGGCGACGGAGATGGAGGAGGAGGAGACTTGTAGTAGTATGGGGGAGGAGGCGATGGAGATGGTGGAGGCGGGGATTTGTAATAGTATGGAGATTTTTCCGTAGGAGGTGGTGGTGGAGGGGATTTGTAATAGTATGGGGGAGGGGGAGATGGGGATGGAGGTGGAGGAGACTTATAATAGTATGGCGGAGGAGGGGAAGGTGAAGGGGGAGGTGGTGACTTGTAGTAGTATGGAGGAGGCGGGGATGGGGATGGTGGAGGGGGAGACTTATAGTAATACGGTGGAGGAGGAGATGGAGAAGGTGGGGGTGGTGATTTGTAATAATACGGAGGTGGCGGCGAAGGAGATGGTGGTGGAGGAGACTTGTAGTAGTATGGAGGAGGTGGAGATGAGGATGGTGGTGGTGGGGATTTGTAATAGTAAGGAGGAGGAGGAGAAGGGGATGGTGGGGGCGGGGACTTGTAGGAATACGGTGGAGGTGGAGGGGGGGACGGCGATGGTGGTGGAGGGGATTTATAGTAGTAAGGGGGAGGCGGTGAGGGAGATGGTGGTGGAGGTGATTTATAGTAGTATGGAGGAGGAGGCGAGGGGGAGGGTGGTGGTGGGGATTTATAGTAGTATGGAGGAGGAGGTGAAGGGGATGGTGGAGGAGGGGATTTATAGTAGTACGGTGGAGGTGGTGAGGGAGATGGCGGTGGAGGGGACTTGTAATAGTATGGAGGAGGTGGCGGAGAGTTGTAGTAGGGCGGTGGCGGAGACGGAGAAGGCGGAGGAGGCGAGTTGTAGTAATAGACGGGAGATGGTGGTGGTGGGGATTTGTATTCGTATGGAGGTGGTGGTGGCGACTTGTAGTAGTATGGGGACTTCTGAGGAACGGGTGGTGGAGGGGATTGGTAGTAATATGATGGAGAAGGTGGAGGTGGTGATTTGTATTCGTACGGAGGAGGTGGAGGGGATTTGTAATAGTATGGAGACTTTGTAGGAGGTGGTGGTGGCGGGGATTTGTAATAATATACTGGTGCGGGGGGCGGTGGCGATTTGTACTCGTATGGATGTGGTGGAGGGGATTTGTAGTAGTATGGGGATTTCTCCGGAGCTGGTGGAGGAGGAGATTTATAGTAGTAAGTTGGATGAGGTGGTGGTGGAGAAGGAGGTGGTGGTGATGTGTAATAATAATGTGGGGAGGGAGGAGGCGGAGATTTGTATACATAAGGAGGGTGAACAGAAACAGCGGGAGGTGGAGGCGAGTTGTAGTGGTATGTTGGTGGTGGAGGTGGAGATTTGTAGTAGTATACAGGTGGTGGCGGAGATTTGTGGTAATAAGGCGACGAGTGAGGTTTTTTGTGGCACTCGGCATATGGCTTAGCTGGTGCATAAGCAAATGGCTTAGCATAAAGAACAATTTCCTCTTCCGACTTGGATTTAACCTCTAGCCAAGCTCCAGTGTTGCCGTCGTGAAGATTTGTTGGCAGTTTGCAGGAGGAACCGCTGGGGGGCTTGAAGAGCTTTGCCTTACAATTCTTCGCGCCGCCCCATTTTCCATAGTCGTATCCTTCCACTACAGCTCGGAATTTGCCGTTATCTTTAGTAACGCCGTAAGCAGTTATCTCCTTGTAGCCTGCATTGCATGAGATCACAACAGTGGCTCCTGATACACAAAAGATAAGTACATTAGTTTTCAAAATTGCATTCGAATTATAGGTTTCATCACTAGTTGAGGAACACGATCCGACCCCGCGCAAGACACTCCCAAATTGTTTCAATTATAACAAAGGAAATCCTTTATAGCTAGAATGCCACTCAATGGTAATAACATAAATGTCATTTGCAAACCAACAAAGTTTATAGACAGATTTTGTCCAATGCATGTACCTTAATGTCTAAACATATTTGTAGTAACAATTAACAACATTATCACTTGACGGTATCAATGTAAGAAATGATATAACATACCTTTGAGATGATGCTTGCCATGAGAAAGCTTTGGGTTGCTCCAATTCGGACAGTAGAGGCAGTAAACTTTACCAACGACGACCACCAATTTGGGTTCAGGTTTCTCAGGCGGGTAATAGGGAGGAGGTGGTGGGGACTTGTAATGATAGGCCGGTGGAGGTGGAGATTTGTGGTAGTACTTTGTGGGCGGAGGCGGAGATTTGTAGTAATATTTTGGAGTAGGAGGTGGTGGTGACTTGTAATAATATGGCGAAGGCGGAGGCGGAGACTTGTAATAATATTTTGGAGGCGGAGGTGGCGGCGATTTGTAGTAGTAGGGCGGGGGAGGTGACGGGGAAGGCGGTGGAGGAGACTTGTAGTAATATGGTGGGGGAGGTGACGGGGAAGGCGGTGGAGGAGACTTGTAGTAGTATGGTGGGGGAGGTGAAGAAGACGGCGGTGGAGGAGACTTGTAGTAGTATGGTGGGGGAGGTGACGGGGAAGGGGGCGGAGGAGACTTGTAGTAGTATGGTGGTGGCGGGGAAGGAGACGGTGGTGGCGGTGATTTGTAATAATATGGCGGAGGCGGCGACGGTGATGGAGGCGGTGGTGACTTGTAGTAGTAGGGAGGATTTTCAACATGAGCGGGTGGCGGAGGGGAGGGCGAGGGAGGAGGTGGAGATTGGTAGTGATATGGCGGAGGAGGGGAAGGTGGTGGTGGGGACTTGTACTCGTACGGTGGAGGAGGAGATGAATACTCGTACATTTTGTTGCTTTCTGCGCTGACGCTCATTGCAATGGAAAACATATTCCCCAGCGTTAAGATGAGCAGACCAAGTGACATGGCCCTGAGGCGGCCATTAAGACCGCCTCCTGGCGACTTCAACATCATTTTTCCTCTCCACAACTTGAGACTAGAAATCGCGATAACAAGAAAACTTGGTTATCTCAGCGCCTCAAATGTAGGGCAGTGCTTTCCCCCAAAGGAGGACTGTCTTGGCATAGGGTGGGAGTGGGTCGGAAGATTATATAGTGGATCAGAGGTTACATAGAAGGCATACAGTCTGGTACAGTCTGGCACTTCTCGAAACTGACCGTGAGGGAGCCCGCCGACAAAATTGAACCGTTCCTTCTATTCTTACTGAATTTCAAGCATTTTAACATGTCCCCATTTATTTCAATTCCTTACCGTGATCTGAGCAATCCTCTTTATTGGTGATCGGCAACGGTAAAAAGATTCACGTGCTTAGCAAAGAGAAAATTTATTTGCACGACAGCATCTGCACCATACACGAGGTGCTCATGATCTTGAATTCACGATAAAATCCGAACTTTCCGGTTGAAAAGATTTATTATTTATATGTATTTTTGAAAGTTTAGTTTTCATCATCGTGGTTCGTTTCTATACGCAACTTTAAATTAAAAAATGTCTTCGTCTTCACCAACTCCGGGGTGGTTTAGAGGAGTCTTGGTGAGAAAGAATGTGAATAATAAAAGATGAAAAGACTTGCTAGGAAAGAGCCCAAAATGCATATTTTACTCATTTGGAAGACAACCTAATATTATTAGAATGTGGCGGCCATCCTTAATCTCTACAAGTTCAATAAACATCTGGACATTTGTTTTGGTTTAAGTTGAAAGTCAGTGTCAGTTTAGTTCATTGCATGTGGAAAACTTTTGGTTTTATAAGAGTGTACCCCTAGGTTTTCACAATCCAGGGATTGAGTCAAAGGTTAGCACGTCGCTTATAAATGAGTAATTTTGAGCTATTCAACAATGCCTATAAAGGCGTCGAACTTTTCAACGCGATTGTATTGTGCGGCAGAAGATTTTTTTTAAGAAGGAAATATTTAAGAATGATAGGTTTTTTTTTAAGTATATGATTAGCATTATTTATATATATTTTTTAAAAGAATAATAATTATAGTAAGGTTGTGTAAAAAAAATCAAATTTAATAAAAAAATATTGGGTATTTTTTTAATAAAATAAGTTATTTATTATTAAAAATACAATTTAATCATATAAAAAGGGAGATTGGATACCCACACTCTAGTAGGTTCTCAAAAATCACTCTAACAACATATTAGGTATTTGGGTATTTTAGATATTATTGATTTTCTAGTAAATTTTAGTAGATGATGTTTTTTATTTTAATTGAAGTAAGCAGAGTACAAGAGTGATAATTGGGCCACACTCCCTGGGGGTCTTTGTAGGGTACAACAAAGTCCTCTCTTCCTAAACATGGACAAAGTAGGTGGTATTTGAAAATCAATCAAAAATACATTGCATATTTCTCCTTTAAAATTATATTTTTTTTAAAGAAAAATATAACAAAACATTCAATATTAAAGATTTGTTTTTATATTTATCAAAAACTGAATTTAAAACTATTTAAATTGTGAAACAATTTTCTTTCCATCTTTGTCTATTACATTTACTTTGTTCTTTATTCTATTGATATTAGTTATAAAAGTAAAGTTTTTATTGTTATGTAATATAATGTTTATATTTATTTTAAAACTTATGTTAAGAATCTTGCTATATGATAATAAATTTTAATTATTTGATAAGGGTTCTTCAACAAGAACAAGTGAACAAGTTTTCACTTTGTTAAAAGCAACTATTAAAAAATATATATATTATAGATTTTCTTTTTCCTTGAAAATACTTCATGATGAAAGGATCAAGTTATCACTTCGATACCCGGTAGGCTTGCGTTCCATTTATACTAAAAAAAAATATTATAATAGTCAAGGAAAAATGAAGTATAATACAAACATCGCAACCACAGCTGGAATATGTATAATATTTCAAAAACACCTTAATTCTTTTACTCAACTGGTCCGCACTCAAGGTATAATGGGTTACGCTGATGTAATGTCAACTACGCCAGTTATAATATTAGGCAATTTTTCAATGATTAAAAAATATTTGAGGAGACTTACAAAAATTTAAGGTGTTGTTTAGGTGGTTCGTGTTTATTGGTTTCAAATCCAAATTTAAAGTCAAGGACGATGTCTTTTTGTTATGTTGTAAGAATGTCACTACAATATGAATGGTTACCAACATGTGCTTATTCTCCAGCAGGTGTTTATGTTACAATACTATTTAAATCGGTTTATATACCTGTATAATATTTTGTATTCTTGCTGTTTTTTATGATCACGTTTTGTCTTTAATGGCAGTTGTATTTTTTAGTTTTTTGTAGTTGTGTTTGTATCTCGCAATCGAACTTGTTTTTGTAAACTCTGGTCATTATTAATATAAGTTAACGAATTTTAAAGATTTTCAATTCAAAAAATGATTGAAAAATATTCTATGAAAGGAGAAATCGTTCATTTCTATTGTCTGTTTTTATAATTACATTTTCTACCTAAGAGCCTGTTTTTAGTTTTCAATTCGGCAAAGACTGTCTAGGAATCATCGCAGGGTTATCGTAATGTCAAACTCATAGAAAGAATTTTGTCTGCTCTACTAAAGATTTGATTATCATGATCTTCAAATTAAGGGACCTTCAGTTTGTATGTGGGTGATCTAGTTTTAATTTCCTTGAAAGTCATTGGTGCACCTCCAGAGTAGAGAAGGTTTGTAATAAAAACATTCGGGAATTTAACCTTGAACGACAACATAATGATCCCTTCTATAATTTTTCTGATAAATTAAGGGCTTTCAAAATACTATAAATATTTTGAAATTATCTTCTGTTGAGGTTGCCATCCAATGTTTCAAAGATCTTAAATCAACAATTTAGATCTGTTTGATTTACGAAAAGTATTCACATGAATTGCAAATCATCAAGACACAGTCAATCGCGTGGGAAGTGAGTGCTACAGAATTATGATGTGGATAATTTGTAATACAATATAATGATAATTTGTAATGGTTGGTATCTGGCCATCTTTATGTTTCTTAGGATCGTACGATTATTATATTCATGTACTTGTAATTGAAAACGATCAGGTATTCACCGACGGAAGAATTTGGCATAGAAAGCCCAGAGCAGGTAGAAAAGACAGGTATCATCGAGGCTTTCTCATTCTGCACATATTTTTAACATATTTTTTACTAACTTGTAACGTGGATGCTCCACGTTATATATGTATTGGTGAGATCAAGAGACTTTCTGACAAATGCTACTGAACACGAAGTGAATATCTACAGTACAGGCGCTGTTGGATGTTGGGACAGTGTAAGCCCTAGCATTACAAAAATTCAAGTCAAAGCGAGGCAGGTAGGTATCATCATGACGTGAGACCACTCGAGTACCTGGATGAATTTTTCAAGCTATGATGGGGCAGTCAACTGTGTCGCATGCCCTTCATCATCAAAATGCAAGACTATTGTTTAAGCACGAGTTTTGAAATTGGCATGTAATGAGTTACTAGCTGTCTGGATAACTATCGGCTTTTCGAAATTGACAGCTTCTCCTCCCTTCTTAATGGCATGTTTTAAAGCTCTTAATTCTAAAAAGATTCTTTTAACTTTTAACGAGCGTGGCGGCACCGGTGCTGACACTGAACTCACTTTTCATCGACATTAGATAAATCTTAGTTTACTGTGGAGATAAAGCTAACGATGTATCCAACGCATTTCAAAATTTAAAATATGGCACACACAAAGATAATACTCGAAATTCCAAGCAACTTTATATATCCTAATACATTAGAGTACCCAAAACTCAGGTTTTGGTACAGTAGTGAAAATATACAAAATTTTTCTTGATACAATGGTGAACAAAAAAAAATTAATGGTTCAAGTTTACATCATATTATGATATTACAGATAAGGTTGCGAGATAAAATCCGTTTAGGGTTTTGAATATTAATATTGTCTCCAACCCTTGCAGACCTATGGATAATAGATAATTTTTTTTTTGGTTATATAGATGAATTGGTTACAATCACAATTTTTTTAGTGACAGCGCAACTGGCAGAGTTTAAACTATCAGCAAAGGCTTTCAACACACCCACCATCTTGTTAATGGTAACCTGGCATGAGATGGGGATCGTCGGACGCATAGGGTTCGCACCGTGATTCACATTGTCTTCGTCAGTCAACATTGGTGGATAATGACTCCTCTTAATGGATTGTGCAGGTTTGTGTTGAGAATGGTCTACAAGGTAACCCTCCTCCTCATGTAATTCTTACATTGCTTGAATTTGATTCTCCATGTCATTGTTTAGAATCATTTACCCTTATTGGGTATTTTGTTGGATGCATCCCTAATGAGTCTTCCCTTAGGGCATGGGTTGAAGTTTGGACTCCTCATGGAATCAAGCTACCGATAGTTCAAAACCTTATAAAGGGATTTTTTTCTAAGGTGATTTATGGTAAGGTGATTTACAAGCATGATCCCTGGTACATGAGAAGCTCTCTCCTTGTTTTTTCTTCTTGGACCCGAGACTTTTTTGTTTATGAGGAAAGATCTACTAAAGTCCCTATGTGGGTGGGATTCTCAGGACTCCTTCTACCTCTATGGCCCTTTCTCAGTCACATAGCCACCCCTTTAGTATGTGTCAGTGTGTCATTTTGGTGGAGGTAGACAAATTTTTCCATTCACATCCTCAAAAAATGTGTTTGAGTAGAGATTGATTGATATTTCTCGAGATATCAAAACTATTGACATACAAGTTGGTGATAATGTGCTATCCCAATGAGTCCTCTACATTAATTTTTCCAACACATGTTTTCGATGCCAGCCCTGAGCACACAAGATCAAAGATTGTCCCTTGATGCCACATAACAGGGCAAGCAGAGCCCCACCACATCGAGTTTGCCCGCTCCTCAACCTTAGGAGGATGGTTGGACAGTTGTGGAAGGGCATAAAATTCACTTTTGGTTGCTTCTAAAGGTACACAATCCAAGTCGACACGTGTCTCAAAGCTAGTAGAAAAAGGATAGGTTGAAACTACCAACAATGAGGTTCCTCAGTCTCAACAGATTCAAGTGGTTGCTTCATAGTCTGTCCAACTGGCCAATCCTTTGGTACATTCCTCGGCTAACGCAAGGCGCTCTGGTAATATTAAGAGGGATCTACAAAAGAAGATGCCGCTCCAGAGAAGCGACTTCATATGACCAATGTTCAGTTGGGTAGTTATGTTCTTGATTCATCCAACAACTATAGTGTGTTGAGTATCTTAGCGACGACGGAGATATGCCATTGGATGTAGAGCTATATATGTTGTTGGATGTACAACCATCATCGATGGATTTGGTGGTTGGATTTGGTGGTTCCTATGAAGAAGCAAAATCTAAATATTCCTCCCTTTTGGTTCCGGTTTGATCATATGAGTGGCCTTACACCATGAGCTGTGATCTTTCAAGCTTCTTTTAAGAATATAATTGTTAGTTTCAATAAATAAAAGATTACAAATAATAAAATTAAATCCGTCTTCCAAATTCTATACCGATATCTTGTTTCACATTTATATCTAACATCTTAAAAAAAAACTAAAATTCAGTTCGAGAGAATCTTCGTTCAGTGCCCCTTGCTAAATTTAAATCACTTAGCGGACACGAAGCATTACTGCCAAACCCAAATAATGGGTTGGGATAAGGTCAAACTAAAAATCGTGATCCACTTTCAGAATACAATAACAATATCTGACTTTGACTTGGCAACAACCTCACCAATAATCGGAGAAAGAGACGTAGGGTTGGGAAGAACATGGGAAAAATGGCAAGATCCTAACGACAAGGAGGCCGATGCCAAGAGCTACTGATTTGGTGGAGCGCAGACAGCCTGGCCTGACGCCCACGTGATGTTCACTACCAGGGGAGGCAGTGCCTAAAGATTAAACATGGGCCTTCACATGCACGGACGAGTCAAAGTCGTTGAGTTATCCACCTCACCCGTGATATATATTAGTCTTGCCTCTTCCATTTATGAAAGGCTACTTTCTGTTTTATTATTTAAATCTAAAAACACAAAAGGAATGATAAGTTTATTCTCTCAATCAACAGAATTTGGTACATGAATCATTCAATAACAAGATTGTGGGACACTCCATCTTCATTTTCATGTTGAAAAATAGAAAAACGGAGACCACCAATACCAAATCCCGCTGAATTTAGCAAAAAAGGATTGAGACAGACAGATACTTTTGCAGGTATTTCCCGCTGACGACATAAAGGTAGTGTGCAAGATACATTGTAACTTGGTAAACAGCTCGGGAGTCGAGATATGTGGCTTAATTCTTTAATTAGAGGAAGCTGCGTTTGCATCGATATTACACACAGATAAATTATGAAAGCGTTTAACACGATTAACATGTAAGTAATGACTCGCCTGCCTCCAATCTCAGCTGGAAGCTTTGGGTTGTAATATGTATTTCCGCAGTTAGCTGCTTATGACAAAGGCAGGCGCTGTTTTTCAACCCTTGGAGTTGATTATCAATATCACTTCACTTTCACGTGCACATAGAAGTCTTACCGCGTGGAAATTCGAATTCGAAAGAATAAAGTTGTATACATACTTTGAAATCTCATGCATCGAAATTTTTCTATATTACTTCCAACTTCATTAAAAATTACTCCATTTTAACTTTCTTGATTTTGAATTTGTAACACAGCTATATCGATAACTCTCGGTTGGAAAGCTGTCCCGTTTACGTCCTTAGTTCTACAGTTCTACTACATTACTTCTCTCCAAGGTCACAAAGGCCACTACGTCTAGCCATTCTTTTGCTTTTCTTGAACCAAAAAGGGAAGTGTGTATTAACAAAATGGTTCATACTTTATTGAAGGCTGCTTCTCTATGATATGATCAGTTGAAACTTTTTTTTTTCCATGGGATTTGTGTAGTCTCAAGATTTTAAATCTTATATATTTGAGCAACATCACAACTTTAAGTAAAGATTTAGGTTCAAATTTCGGTGTAAAAGTAATAGTTTGATCTGAATTCTCGGAGTGTACACGGATCTACCACTACCGGCCGGAATGACAGACCGGATCAACAATAATAAGTGGTATAAACTTATTGGAAACAGTCTCTATAGTTTATTGAATCTGCACTTACTAAAAATAGGTAAAATATTAAAAAAAAAAAAACATCACAAAGCAAGAGAATTTTTTTAAAAAATCTTTTTAATTGTATAATTTTTTTTTATAATTTATATCATTAGATTTTAAGTAAAAATGTAAGATTCATCTATTAAACCTTAAAAAACAATTTATTACTATAAAAAATAATATTATGGATCTACTATAATTTGTTAAGCATAAATTGAAGAGATGGAATAGAATGAATTTTGGGAACCTTTCCTTGGTTAAGCTGGCAGCTCTTAGGAGGGTGGAAGAAGCTTCAAGGAAGATTAAAGATCAGGGACTCATGGAGGAGCTTGTTGTTGAGGAATTTGAGGCTGCGAAAGACCTTGCTGAATGGGAACTGACGAAAGAATTTTTTTGGAAACAAAAAGCTCAAGTAGATTGGCTTCGGAAAGGGGATAGGAACACAACTTTCTTTTATAACTCAGTTAAGGCTCGCCGTAATAGTAACCTGATTACCTCTCTTGTGAATTCTCAGGGCACCCTGCTCTCTTCTTTTAGGGATATTTTAGAAGAGACTAAGAGGTATTTTTCCTCTCTCTTCAAGGAGGACTCCCTCTCAGATGATGAGAATGAAAATATTATTCTAAAATGTATTCCCTTGATTGTTTCTAGAGAGATGAATGAGCACTTGATGGGTCCAATTTCCCTTGAGGAGTTGAAAAATGTTGTATTCAAGATGAAAAAAGGAAAAGCCCCAGGCCCGGATGGATTCTCGATTGAGTTTTATCAGGAGTTTTGGGATTTAATCAAATTTGATCTTTTGGAGGTGGTTCATGAGTCCCAAAAGAACAAACAGATGTTAAGGGCCCCAAATGCTACCTTTGTTGTGCTTA
This sequence comes from Wollemia nobilis, assembly GCA_028583015.1. Classification (NCBI taxonomy): domain Eukaryota; kingdom Viridiplantae; phylum Streptophyta; class Pinopsida; order Araucariales; family Araucariaceae; genus Wollemia; species Wollemia nobilis. The sequence goes on from JAQPPZ010001195.1 coordinate 2,200,249, forward strand.
TTCCCAAAAAAAAGAGAGCAAATTCCTTGGATATGTTCAGGCCTATTGCTCTTTGCAATGTTGTGTATAAGATCATCACAAAAATTATTGCTGAGAGGCTGAAGATATGGTTGAGCAAAATCATCTCTAAGGAGCAAGGAGGGTTTGTTACTAGCTAGAAAATCCTGGATGGGGTTGTTATTGCTACAAAAGCTATTCACTCGATGGAAATTTCTAAGGAGAAAACTATGTTCATTAAGTTGGATATGGCCAAAGCCTATGATCGAGTCAGATGGTCCTTTCTTCAAAAATTTCTTGTTGCTTTTGGATTTGAGGAGGAATGGATTAGATGGGTGATGAGCTATGTTTCTTCTTCCTCGTTATCTGTTCTTGTTAATAATGAGCCATCAGAGCTATTTGAGGCCTCAAGGGGATTGAGACAAGGAGATCCTTTATCTCCTTATTTGTTTAGCATTATGGCAAAATGGTTGGGAAGATTGCTCAAGTCTCAAGTCAGGCAGGGTCTCATTCAGGGGTGGAAGTGGGATAGTAGTTTGCCACCTCTTTCCCACCTTCAATTTGTTGATGATACTTATTTGTTGGGAGTTGCCACTATCAAGGAAGTTGGCAATATTAGACAGTCTCTTGACATATATCTTGGTGCTTCTAGACAGTTGATTAATGAGGAAAATTCTATTTTCTTCTTCAATACCCCTCTTCTTATTCAACCCAGGATTGCTCGCATTCTAAGATTCCAGGTTGGGACTCCCCCCTTCATTTATCTTGTTATTCCAATTTCATCTCATCCTCTACCTAGATCTTCTTGGCAGTTTATGCTTGATAATTTTAGAAGGAAGGTGAATCATTGGACTTTCAGATGGCTATCCACTACAAGTAGAGTGTTGCTTTTGAAATCTATTGTTCAAGCTTTACCCATTTATAGATGTTTTGTACAAATAGCTCCCTCTCATTTCATCAAGGACATGGATGCTTTGGCAAGACAATTTTTATGGTTTGAAAAACTTGATCAATCTAAATGGATTTTGGTTAGGTGGGATTCTATATGTAGGCCGGTGCAAGAGGGAGGCCTTGGGTTGTGACAGACAACTCTTTTTGGGTAGGCTTTGGCTACAAAACTTTATTGAAGATGGTGTACCTCTCAAGATTAGATTTGGGCTAAAATATTATCCTGTAAATACTTGAGAGGTATTTCTAAGTCTGAGATCCCTAGATTTAGCTTGGTTGGAAAAGGTTCAATTATCTTGGACACTCTGAAAAGAGGAGCTAATTTAATCAAGAAGGATTTGTTCTGGATTTGCAATCGGGGATCAGATGCTCTTTTTTGGGAGGATTATTGGGATGGCCACCCTCCTATATTGAATAAATATCCTAGGTTACATTACCTAAGCATTTTTTTCTTGGAATCGGGCTCGTCTCATGTGGAGGACTTTAAAAAATCTGGTATTTTAGAAATATAGAGATGTACAGGTGGAAAGATCCACAAGAATGTCCTAAGGGGGGACTGGCCAAGGACAGAGATGTGCTTGCTCTTATTCTTACGGGGAGGCACTGTTCTTCATTAATGGATAAAGATATTCTAGCTTTGAACCCTGGTACCAGGGGAACCTACTTGGTAGCCTATGGTTATCAGGTTTTTGATAAGCAAAAGTATGGGAGTCTTCCTGTTACATGGTGGGAAAGGTGTGGAACAAATTTGCTTGGCTGAAATGTAACTTCTTTCTGGATGGTAGCTCATAATAAATGCCTCACTTGGGATAACGTGAGGAAGAGGATATTTCAGGGTCCCTCTTTTTGTGTCATTTGTGATAAGAATGAGGATGACTATTCTCATTTATTTTTCCAATGCTCCTTTTCCAGAGATATTTGGCACCATTGGTGGAGTTCCTGGAACCATCCATGTTTTCATGTGTTATCCCTGGTGGAGTTTTGGAGTAGTCTGGGTAGACCTCCGACCAAGGTCCCCTTCCTTCGGGTGGCTTGGAATTTGGGTCCTTCTTACATCATCTAACAGATTTGGCTCAAACATAACCGTTGCATCTTTCAGGGTAGTCATTTGGATGTTCAAAATATCTGGCAAAGAATCTTGTGTATGGTTCAGGAAACCATCCATAGAAAATGTGATGTGGACCCTCTTTTGGATTATAGGGAGGAGAAGGTACAACAGGCCCTTGGTCTCTTTGGGGATGGTGCGAACTCTTCTTGCCCTAGTAGGGTTCTTCAGATCAGCAAGTAGGTTAGGAGAGATGGTAGGTGGAGGCCACCCCCTAGAGGAGTTTTAAAAATTAATATTGATGGATCGTCCAGGGGTAATCTTGGACATGCTGGCATTGGCGGTGTTGGGAGAGATTCTGCTGGTGGTGTTAGTTTTTTCTTTTCCATTTATAAATGTGTTCACTCCAAAAATTTTATGGAAGCTCTTGCAATTCTTGAGGCCTTGTAGAGGGGGTTTTATCTTGGCTAGCATAGGATTATCTGCGAGTCTAACTCTCAAATTGTGGTTAATATTTTAAATAGTAAAAGGGTGGAGGAAGTTAATTGGTAGTTTATCTCTAGCCGTTCAGATTCTTAAAATGAGTGAAGAGTTTGAATTTATATCCTTTGTGCACATTACAAGGTAATGGAATGTGGTTGCTGATTACCTGGCAAAAAGGGCTTCCGAGCTATTGGATCCTTGGATTATCGATAACTGGGAGAGTCTCTCATTTGGGGACTCTCAATGCCTGTGGGAGTTGATCCACAAGGATGTTCAAAATTAATGTGGTTTTTTCTTGTTGTCTTATTTAGGTGTCAATCTAGTCTAGTGGTTTTAGCTTGTTTAGATGCTTATTTGAGTCTTTGTTGGAAGATCAGCTGTACTCTGTAATCCAGAATTTTTATCAATAAATTTTTACCCTTTTATTTAAAAAATATTATGGATCTTATTAAATGTTGTGGGTATAGACTCTTTAATATCATAATTAGATAAGGGTGAGTATGTATTTGAGTTGGTGTGAGGTGACGATTAGATAAGGGTGAGCACATAGCCGAGTTGGTGTGAGGCATCCAGTTGAAGAATGTGATCCTGTACGGGAAGATCCACACAACTTTGGTCCAAATCACATTAATTACGTTGGTTTACTATAAAACCTTTTAAGGTGAGTGTAGCCGAGTTTGTGTGAGGTGGTCAGTTGAGAAACGTGATCCGTATGGTGTGGATCCATACAACTCCAATTCAAATCACATTGGTTTACCATAAAGCCGAGTTGGTGTGAGGTAGTCAGTTGAAGAACGTGATGAGATGGCCAGTTGAGAAACGTGATACATATGGTGTGGATCCACACAACTTTGATTCAAATCACATTGGTCTACCATAAAGCCGAGTTGGTGTGAGGTAGTCAGTTGAAGAATGTGATCCTTATGGCGCAGATCCATGCACCAATTCTGATTCAAATTACATTGGTTTACCATAAACCCTTTTAGCCTTCGATGGTTAGGTGAATTGTTAAGTGCTTGTTTTATCAAGAACTTACCAAGAAGACACCCAACTTCAAACTTTTGGGGTAGCCCATTTGCAAAGATAGTAGTCTGATCTGAATCCTGTGAATGTATACCAGATCGACAATGATAGTACAAGTACAAATCCCAAATTATGGATGATCTCCTCCACGATCAATAATAACAAGGTGGAATAGGTTTGGTGGGAGCATTCCCTATGGTTTAAATCATGTGCTTGTTACTAAAAAAAAATGTTGTAGTTGTGACCAACTCTCCTATGTAACCGAAAAAGACATCATAATTAGACTTTGAATTTAAAACGTCCTTTTACAAATATTTTATATGAATAGAAAAATAAGTAGCTATTAGTTATTGCTCCCAGAAAGTGACTTCCTTTAAATATGAGAAATTAAGAAGTAAAAATCACCCTTTTAAGAGTTTGGTGTTCAATTATTTTCTTTTGCTATTAATATTAATTTATTTAAATGAAATAATATATATATTTTTATTTTTATTAAAATAAGAATTATAATTATATTTTATTTATTTTAGTGATTTATAATTGCTATTTTATGTTAAGTTTATTACATGGTATTAATTTAATTAATTATTTTTTAATTTTAAAAATAAAATGTTAAGGTTTATTTTAAGTAATATATGCATAGGCATCATAATATCACTATGTGGTTATGATGTAATAGGGTTAGGGCCTATTTCAATCTTATATATCTTCTTAAAAATAAAGTAGATTTTTTTAATCTTGTGTTTATATGGATTGATAAGATTTATGATTTCTTATAAGTATAAAGAAACAATTTTTTAAAATTAAACAAATTTAAAGCTTAGTATTCCAAGCTTTATAAGAATAACATGACATATCCATAAGATGAATATTGATAAAAATATATGATGAAGAAATCACACATCATATTTAGATCACATATGTAAATCCACACTATTTAAACATGAAAAAATATCATAATCCATGTTATCTTGGTGTGCATTGATGATAACTAATAATAAATGTTTAAATTGATGATTCACTACATTACAACTCACTCCTATATATAGACTTTTAGATTAGTAAAACTAACCTTAATGCTCAAGGGTCAATTCAATCATAACCTATAGGATTTACCAATAAAATTAAACAATAGTCAACTTGGCTATATTGGGGCCTTGTTCATTAGAAATATTTGTTCTAAAAGATAAATTCATTGAAGAATTTCTTCTAGCTCCCATGTCACCTCCTCCTCTAGAAAATTCTTTCACTTGATTAGTAATTTATATACACATTGTTTTTGCATGTTCTTCTCTCATGTTTGTAGCACCTTTTTAGGCTCAACTTTTTCCTTCATTTGTATTTGGAAGCTTCATCTAGGATTGCACCTTCTTCCCCAAAAACTATTCAAGATAAGAGACATGGAAAATATGATTTGTTTTGGATGTAGATAAAAGATCCAAATTTTCATCACCTCTCCAAGATTATGAACCGCTTCATATGGACCATAACATTTTAAGCCCAAATTTTATCATATATTTTTCTTGAGATATGCTTTTCTATATGGATGAAGCCTTAATAAAATATGTATCTTAACTCAAAATGTCTCTTTGACTTATGATGATCATATTGATACTACATTTGTACTTTTTCTTGAGAAATATTTTCCCTAAGTATCTTTATAAATTCGTGTCTTACTATAAGAGGTTATTCACCTATTTTACCTTGGAACTATTTGTCCATGCATTTGAGGATATGATGTGTTAAAATCATGTTAAGTTGGGTTCTACTCAATGCCAAAATGTTCTTCCAAATTTTTCTAGTGAAGACAAGATATCTATCAAAGACAATGGTCGTAGGAAATCTATGAAGTTTAAATAATTAAACCAAGAATATCTATCCATATTACTTGATTTGAATGGTATAATGAGCATATATATACTTTAGAAGTCAAACACACCATAAAATCACTATTTTCTTTTGATGTAGGAAGACTTCAATTAAGTTTGTATAAATAAATATTTATTTATTTATTTAATTGGTAATGGTTTCAACAACCTTGAAGATTTGATAGTCTCATATTTATTCCTTGGCATACTTCACATTCTCTTAACTTCTTTATGTTCACTTTCATTCCCTTTAAGGCAATGCTGGTTTACATTTTTATACTTGTTAAGAAGCATGAAGATCCTACAAATGTAAATGCATTAAATTCTTGGAGGGATTTATCTTTTACCTTTGAGAATTGAGTCAAGAAGGCCTTTTTTTTTTTTCTCAAAATAGCTTCTTTACATGAGTAGTATAGGTCCAATGATTCTTTATCTTCGACCCTTTATATAATTTGAGAAACCAAGACTAAGATTATTTTTTATTTCATTCCTTGATTGCTCAATCTAAAAATATGTAAGACAATAATTCATATTAATGGTGGTTGAGTTTTTATATTTCTAGTGAGAATCTACTACCATTTTTCTATTTTTATTTTTAATCTCAAAAGCATAACCAAACAATTTTATCAAGCACTAATTTTATTTTAGGTAGATTAATCATTGATCCAACAAGTATTGGATGATGATATGATCAATATCAATTTTAAAATAGATTCCTAGTAAATAAAGATTTCATTTTTTAAATTTACATAATATTTCTATCCTTTTCTTCTCATAAGCTAATGCCCAAATTCTTTCCAAATAGTTTTTCATTCTCAAAATTCAAAGGCTAAACATTTTGAATCAAATTTTAAATCATTACTTATTCTTAAAGCATCATGCTTTATGACAAATAGTTTTTTGAAGTTTAAAATGGGCAAATTGGGAGTAAAGCAAATGGCCTATTTTAAGGTATTAAAGTATTTCATAGCTCTTTATATCTAATTAAATGCAATTTTTTTATAAGCATAGCCAACGGTGTAACAATTTCCTATCATTTTTCAATATCTTGTAACACCCAAAAATCTCCTATTACTCTTAAGGGTTTTTGAAAGATGTTGATATTGCATTGAATTAATTTATTGGGATAGTTTCACATATTTTCTAGTCACAACTTGACTTAAATAATGTAATTTAGAAATTGTGAAGGAGCATTTGGATTTTTCTTGACACAATCTAACTAAAATACTCTTTTTTAAAAATTGTAAAGGAGCACTTGATATAGAAAAATCATATGAACCTCTTTTTCCCATAAACCCTACCACAAAAATTTAGCATATTGAAGAGACTACACTATTACATAATAGATTGAACTAAAACAAAGAAAGAAATTATGTGGGAAGTAATAGCCAAGATGGTGTCTATCAAAAATAGTTGGGTATCATTATAGCTAGGGCCATAGTCAGTAACAAGCAAGAAAAAATCTTCCTATGCAATTATCAGTTATAGTCAAGAATTATAACAATAAGGAATTTATCGGTAAGTCTACCAAGATAGATGTTAGAAATAGTTACAAAGTCAGATAGAATAATTATCAATAATAATCACTACAAGATTTGTTAAGGGGGTTGTCGGACAAAATTCAATATTCTAAGTGAATAGAAACTCCAAGATAAAAAATAGATGTCACTTGAAGATAACACTTCCCTAAAAAATATTGGGGTGCTAAAAAATGTTTTTGTGGGATATAGCTCATTGTGATCATCTCAACGAGCTGATCATTTTGGTATATAGCCTCCATGCACTTTTTCTAGGGTGCCAAAAAATTTCATTGTGAGACCTAACCCATTGTATTTGTTTTTTGAGTTGATCATTTTGATATATAACACCCACACATTTTTTTGGATCATTACTAAAAATAGTAACTCCAAAAACACTTCTATTTTTAGTAAGTTAGTGGGAGTGGTCCAAATTATACATATATGGCTAGAGAGACTAGAGGATCAATGAAGTAGTTAGAACAAATAGAATAAATGGAGAAATAAAACCACATACTTAGTAACCTACAAAGCCAAATGTTCCACATTGGATAAGAAGTTACAGATATGAAAGATCACATGCAAGTTATGAGAACTAGCTAGATAAAATCCAAATCCAAAATTGAAGAAAAATTCCTAGAAGTTGAAGAGTGATTAAAGAAAGCCCTTAAGGTATTCAAGAATCTTAACGCTAAAGGACCAGGTGGCAGTTTAGTCAATAAAGAGAAAGGATTCCATCATGGTCTTTTTGACATAGATACCCTATTTAAGATGCCTAAATTAGACTTTCCCAAGTTTAATGGAAAGGATGTTGGTGGTTGGTTGTGTTGAGAGATCAATTATTCAAACTCCATAATGTACCTCAATATTTTTGGGTCACCATGGCATAATTTAACTTTGAATATGAGGCCCTACAATGGTATCAATGGTTATAAAACATAACTCTTGACCCTTCTTGGGAAGAATTTGAGTTCTAATTACTCACTCATTTTGGCGCTAGTGAGTATGAGGACTTTACATAGGCCTTAACTAAATTGAAACAAACCTCTACTATTCAATATTATTAGACTCAATTTGAGTAAAGGGATTTAATGAAGGATTTTTTAGAGCTATTTTATTAGTGGGTTGAAAGATGATATCAAGGCCAAGGTAAAAATATTCAAACCATAGTATATGATGCAAGCCATAGGATTGACGATATTAGTAGAAGATTTTTTTTTGGCCTAAAGGAGATCAATCAAATTCCCATAGGCCAAACCCAAATTTCCCACCAAGTTCACACCAAATATTGATAATAAATCTCCTCCATTCAAATGATTGACTAGGGAGGAAATGGATGTCCATAGAGAAAAAGGATTATGTTATAATTATAATGAGAAATATGCTTTGGGGCATAAATGATACAACAAAAATTATTTTTATTGGATGTGAATGAGCCAATAACCATCCAATATTCTAAGGAGGAAGAGAATCATTAGGAAGAGGAACATATTGAACAACCAAATTTCGTAGAATAATCCTCACCAAATATTTTAATGCATGCCTTAGTGGGTGTATCAAATCCCCAAAATATAAAGGTGATGAGACACTACAAAGGACAATGGGTCATAATTCTAAATGATTCTAGGAGCACATGTAACTTCATTGACCCAAGGGTGGCCAAATAGAGGAATTTTCACATTAATACCTGTAACTCCTTTGAATTCATGATTTCCAATGGAGGAACTTTGCCTTGTAAGATAAAGTGTCAAAATATTAAAATACAAATAGGGGAATGCCCTTGTATTACATTATTTGATTTTGGAAGACTTTAGTCTTCAATATCTGATTCTTGTCTTTGTCCTTTGGTTCTAGTTTTGGTACTCATTCGTCAACCTATTTCCTATAGTATTGATTAGACTTCCTTTATCACCATAAAATATTGTAACATATTTTTTTTGGTAAGTTGGAATTTTTATTTATAAGGGTTTTAACTGGGTCCCAACCCCAGATATACAAAAACCTTTGAGAGGCCGAAATACACCAATAGTGCAGAATCCCTTTCCAGAGGGATAGACATGTGCCATTTTAACCATTCCCGCGTAGGGGATATTACGGACAAAATTCCCTCGTAGGGGATATTAGTGCCGATAGATAGGGGATGCTTGCCCACGCAGGGGCTGCTAGAACCAGACATGACATGACCATAGACAGAAGCTATAACCCTCATCGGGGCTATTACAGAGAAACCCAAACCAGTAGGGAGACAAAGGGCACAAAAACAAACACAAAAACCCACAACAGGAAATCCCATATGAGTCTTCAAAAACTTACCCCCCTGAAGCAGCTTAGGGGTCAACCTCCGTAATGTCTTCTTTCGCATGCTCTGCACTCTATTGGAGGGCCTGTTTCAGAGCTGAGCTTGCACTTTCAAACGCGATGATGAAACTCCTCAAAAACATTCTGGTGAGCCGATTTGAGATGCCAGAGGTGGGAGCCGAATCTCCGCTCAGGTCCTCGACCTCCAGGGGCGAATTCTGGCTAGACTCGATTTTGGGCTTCTTGGTCCTGGAAGACCTACAGACTTGAGGGACCGTCTCCTCAGTTTTGACCTTGCGCTTTCCCAACGAAGATCTCTTACAGGCGGAGGGGGTGGGAATGGAAGGGGAAGGGGTGGGTTTGGAAGGGGAAGGGATGGGCTTGGAAGGGGAAGGGGAGGGCTTGGATGGGGAAGCAGTCGCCGTGCCTTTTTTGGAGGTAGGGGTGTTGGGAACACCATCGCTGGCCAAGGGCTCACTAGACAAAGAGTGAGCAGGGCTTTGGGAAGGAGGGGGAAAGGGGGGACTGGACTGTAAGGGGGTAGCCGCAATGGGGGGATTGGATAGAACATGGTAGTAGATAACAGTGAACAACCCTTGGTGGGAGGGAGGGGTGGACTTCTTGTGGGTAGCTGACACCGAGAGATGAATGGAGTGATGGAGGAAACCAGGAATGTTCATAGGCTTGTATCCTCGGATGTGATTGACTAGGGCAAGATGGAAACTAGCCATGGGCTTATTAGGGTCATCGTAGGCAAGGTATTGCATAAGGGGAATTGCAACGGTGGGAAACGGGGGTGGAAGGGACTGACGCTCCAGGGCAAGTCCATCCCAAGTGAAATTTTGATAATTGGGGAACCCCTCCAGCTCTGGGTCCCAACAATGCTTGTCATGATGAACCAGGCGGCCAGTGAGTGGCAAGTCTGCAATCTCACCAATCAGTTGGGGAGTAACCTTGAAACGTAGATTCTTGATGCAGACATGGCCATTCGACCATGTACGGACAAAATCCGTTGTAATGTCCTCTTTCGCTCCTCAAAATTTTGATAGAAGGGTGGTGAGTTTGTAGCCCTACAAATAAGCAGACGATAGGGCATCCAACTGAAGCGGACTCGGCTCCAGGTAGGCCATGGTGGGGGTGGGGATTGGATGGAAGGTGGTGGAGGATAACAACTAGAGGAAGGGCTTGCAGTGGAGAACGTCGATGAGCACGCGATGATGAGGATATAAATAAGCTAGGGGAAGCCGACGGGGCATGCCGAGCACCACGGATGAAAGATAGGTGGATGGGCGGTTGCCATACCAAGGATGAAGGGGATTGGGTGGGAGCTTTGGGAAAATGTCCGCACGGGTGGAGTTAATATTTTGGGTGCTTCTTGCAGACGTGGAAGGCGATGGAGGGATGAGCGGAGGGGCGGCTGCATACACGGTAGTGGGATTAGGTGAAAGGCTTTGGGAAGCAGCAAAGGAGGACATTAAGTTCAACTCGATGAGATGATTGTACTGGACCTCAATGGGGCGGCCAATCACGAAGTGGCATCGGAACGTACTCCATGAGGATCTCGAGAAATGGTACGTATGGAGCAATACCTACAACAAATTGAAACCAAAAATCATTGATTAGTGTGGATGGGTTTGACAGACCTGCCTTGGTTGTTCGAGGCCATGAATTGGAGGACATATAGTAGAAAAGAATCATGCCACACTATAATAGGTGTCTGCCCTATGCCCATGTTGGCAAGCCTATCAGCAAGCCGATTGGCTTCTCTGTATGCATGGGTAGCTTCCACCTGGCAGTGCTTACTTAAAAATTCCCTGCTCTCTTGGATCAAAGATCTGATGTTCCATGGGGGAATTTTGTTAGAGGTCATATAGCCAATGATGTTGAGGGAATCCCCTTCAACCTGGAGCTTGACTCGTGAATCCCTGATCAGGTGTAAGCTTCGCCACAGGGCCCATGCCTCGGCTACATTGTTGGTTTGGTGGTGAAGATTTTTTGCAAAAGCCATAATGATCTCCCCTCTGGGATCCCTGACTACTCCTCCTACTCCTGCCAGACCAGGATTCCCTTTTGATGCACCATCGAAGTTAAGTTTCAGCCATCCCTCAGGGGGGATTCCAGCAAGATTTGACATGGGGATGGGGAGTGGGGAGGGATAAGGTGGGAATGGGGATGTTGAGGGAATTGATGATCTCAAGTTTGATCTTGCTTAGCGGGGAGCTAGGCCAAGGAAGAAGTTGGGAGTTCTCGACAACATAGGATATGGCTTTGATGGCCGAGGAGATGGAGTTGTTAGAGGTGGTGGAGAAGACCCTATGATTGCGCTCGAGCCACACCTGCCAAATGAAGTGGTGGAGGCAAATTTTCCATAGGAAAGCCACCTTGGGATTTCTAAAGGGAGTGGGCCATTGGATGAACAGGTCCAAGAGGGAGTCGGGGCGGGCCCATCGGATTTGAAAAATGGTAAACATGTGGTCTAGGCCTTCCCTAGCATAATCACACTCTAAAAGGAGGTGGTTGATAGATTCCCAATTGGATAGGCAGAGGTGGCATCTGTTGGGGACAAGGATTCCCCTTTTCATGAGATTGTCAATGGTGAGGGCCTTGTTTTGGATGGTTGTCCAAGCAAAGAAACCAATTTTTGGGATAAGGTGCTTGATCCACACTAATTTGAATGGAATAGTGGGAACATGAGGGTTGACCAGAAGGGAATGAGCTGACTTAACTAAAAAATCCCCATTGTCGGTTCCCGCCCACACCGGGATGTCTGGGGAGGCTGAGGTGGGGATGATGGTGGTTCTTAGCATCTCAGATAGAAGGTTCCCTTCCCTCACAAGATGCTCACTGCCTCCTGAGGGGATCTTCCATTTGCCTTGTCTATCTATATAATCTTTTACTTTGTTTCCCCATCTCCTCTCTAGACTCGGTCTTAAGCCGACCACCTCAGGGAGATCCTTGAGGGGTTTGTCTTTCAACCACGTGTCATCCCAAAAATTGATAGAAGTCCCTTTACCCAGCTACCATCGGGTGCCTCTGATGATAAGAGGTTTCGCTTGGATTACGACCCACAAAAAGGCTGATCCATTAATAGGAATGTTGTTGTCCATCAGGGATAAGTTTTTGAGGTATTTGCTTTGGACAATTGAGACCCATTCTACCTTGTAGTTAGTGAACAACTTCCATGCCTGCTTTGCCAAGAGGGCAATATTCAAGTTGGCTGATCTTCTCATACCAAGGCCCCCTTGGTCCTTGGGTTGACAGACTTTATCCCAGCTTACTAGGTGGAATTTCCTTGTGTTTTTTGGACCTGCCCACAGAAACCTCTTCTGAATTTGCTCGATTTTGGAATGAACAGAGGTAGGAGCTTTGAAGACTGACATGAAGTAGACCGGGATGCTCTGGAGGACCACCATAGTAAGGGTTGCTTTGGCTGCTTGGGATAGGAGGGAGCCTTTCCAAGCCGTAAGCTTGCATTTGATCCTATCAATAACATTATCCCACATTGATTCCTTTGGGCTCTTGGTGAACAGAGGGAGTCCCAGGTAGGAGGTGGGAAGATCAACAATGCAACATTGGAGGATGCGAGCAATTTTTCATTGCCTATTGCCTGGGGTGTTGAGGAAGTAACACTTGCTTTTGAGATAGTTGATCTCTTGGCCTGTTGCATGAGCATAGGTGTCAAGGATCCCTTTGATAGATTTTTCTTGGATGACGGAGGCTAAGGTTGCAATGATGGTGTCATCAACAAACTATTGATGGGACAGGGGAGGGGATTCTGAAGAAGCCTTGATCCCTATCATACACCCAGAAGAAACAACCTGCTTGAAGGCTCTACCCAGGGATTCAGCAAGGATGATGAACAAGAAAGGGGACAAAGGGTCTCCCTGCCTAATCCCTCTGAGGCTAGGGAAGTAACCTGCAGTAGATCCATTGACAAGAACTGAGAACCATGGATCAGTGATGCAACCTTTGATGAGATTGACCCATTCTATGTGGAAGCCAAATCGGGAGAGGAATTTTAGGAGGAAACCTCTGTCAACCCTATCAAAAGCTTTGCTAATATCCAATTTCAGAAACATGGCAGCTTTTTTGTTGCACATGGTCGAGTGGAGGGTCTCATGAAGAGATATGATGTTGTCAGTGATAGATCTCCCTTCAACCGAGCTGCCTTGGCAGGGATCAATAATGGAGGGGAGGATTTTCTTTAGCTTGAGAGCTAGGGATTTGGTAAGGAACTTGTAGATGATGTTACACAAGCTAATGGGTCTGAAGTCATTCATGGATTTGCACTAGGGATTTTTGGGGACCAAAGCAATGAAAGTGGAGTTTGTCCCTCGAGGGATGATTTTGGTCCGTTGGAGTTCCATAATTGCATCGAAAACCTCTTTCCCCACTATGTCCCAGAAGGTTTGAAAAAATTGAGGGGGAAACCCATCAGGTCCAGGGGCCTTGTCAGCTTTCATGGAAAACAAAGCACTCTTGATTTCTTTCTCAGAGAGAGGTCGGATCAGGGATCGGTTCATCTCAGGGGTGACCAGGGGGGGAATGTTTCCAAGCAGGGCTTCCTGGGCTTCAGAGTTGGTGGGAATGGCAGTTCCCATCATGTTGATGAAAAAAGAGGAGGCCTCCTCTCGGATCTTGAGGATGTCTTGACTGACGGTTCCATCTGCCAAGGTGAGCTCTCTGATCTTGTTTGTGCTTCTATTTCGCAATGTAGAAGCATGGAAGAATCTTGTATTGGCATCCCCATCCTTGAGCCAGAGAGCCCGAGATTTTTGTCGCCAAAAGGTTTCTTCTCTGGCTAGAATGTTGTGATATTCTGCCATCAACTATCTTTCTTCATCCCTCAGCTGGGGGGTCCATTGGTCATGCTGGATTTGTTGCTCCAAAGTTTTGAGTTTGCTCAAGGTTTTTTCTTTGAGTTTGAAGATATCCCCGAATACCTCCCTGTTCCAAGTTTTTAGGTTTTCTTTGATTGACTTGAGATTTTGGGATACCTGAAAAATGGTTGATCCATAGATAGGGGTCTTCCACCAATCGTCGATCCTCTGCTTCAGGTCCGGGTGATGGATCCACATGTTTTCAAACCTGAAGGGGGTTTTGAAAGATGGAGCTTTATTCGATTCCAGGAGAAGGGGGGAATGATCAGAGCCGATTCTTGGGAGAGGGATCAAGGAAGTGTCTCCAAATAGGGGAATGGCCTGTTGGGTGAGAAAAAACCGGTCCAAATTCACCTGAATGTGCTCCGAGCCAGCCCTTTTATTGCTCCATGTGTACTGGTAGCCTTTGATCTGTAGGTCCATGAGTTCATTCTCAGAGACAAACTCCTGGAAATCCAGGATACTTTTGGAAGGGGTAGACACACCCCCTTTCTTATCAGAATGAAAGAGGGGGGAATTAAAATCCCCTGCTACCATCCAGGGAAGGTTGGAGAAAGCATCCTTCATGAGGGACAGAGATCTCCACATATTGTATCTTTCCATTGGATTGTTGGGAGCATAGATGTTGGACAACACCCACGTGAATTTGTTTTCTTTGCAGTAGAAAACCATATTCAGAGTTCTGTTGGAAAAGGATATGACTCTACCTTCCACCTTTTTAGGGTCCCAAAAGCATAGGAGGCCCCTGGATGAACCTACTACTGGGGATGAGGCCCATTGATAGTGCTTCCAGATTTTTTGAGCTATATTGTGAGTTCTGGCAGCATCAATTTTTGTTTCTTGAAGAATAAGGATGGTTGGTTTATACTCCTTCCTGATGGTTCGAGCTAACCTTTGTTTGCTCATGCTATTGAGGCCTCTGATATTCCAAGAGAGGATCTTCATCTAGATGGTTTGGTGGATTTCTTGCCTCCCTTGCTTGGTGGGGGGGAGGTTTGGGATTCTTTACCTCGTCCTTGGATTGGTTGAACAATTCAGGAAAAAGAGTTGTCTGCACTCCATTGGCCACCTGGTCATCAATATCTTTTTTGATCTGCTCAGAAGTAGTAGGTCGACCTCTTTTTCTTTCACCCCGGTGTCAATGGGACCTTTTTTGCTTCTGGTGATGATGGGGTTAAAATCCGCCTTGGAGTGGGTGGGACTGGACGCATCCTCCTGGGACTCGGGGCATGATCCTGTTGGGGATAGAGGGTCTTCTGAGGGAAAGGAACAGGGAACACCATCATGAAGGAGAGGGTTTACCTCAGACAAGGGATCAGACAGGGGAGGGAGGGGGGAATGGGGCATCAGGGGTGGGAATGGAAGGCCCAAATTTGGAAGGGGAGGGGGGGATGGGGGTGGGTGGGTGGGGGTTGCATGGGGTTGGATTCGGGGAAGAGAACCTCATCGTTTGAATAGGATAAAGGTCCAAATATATTGGGGAAAGCAAACATAGAGCATACCTGTTCAGAGCTTGAAGAGGGGTTGTTGATGAGTGGTTCCTGATGAGCAACCTACTTCCCTTTGTACTCCCTTTCCCGCCTGTTGCCAAAGGGGCCTTTGAATCGATCATTTCGCATTCCCAAGTGGGTGTTGTGGGTTCGGAAGGGGGGAAGCTTGTTGCTTGGCACCTCCTGCTAGGGTTTTAGAGATGGACATTGGGATTTGAGGTGTCCCTGGGATTTGCATTCGATGCAAAATGCCGGTTTATTTTCGTACTCGAAAGCTTGGCACCATTGAAAGTCCCCATAAATGAGGTTTAGGCGTGTTGGGAGCTGGGATGCTAAATTAGCATTGATACAGATACGGGCTTGAGCCATGCGGGAATGAGCTTTGGTTGCAGAGTCAATAGCGATGAGGTCCCCTATGTACCCCCCGATCCATCGGAGGATGTCTTCATGGCAGAACTGGATGGGGAGATCGGGAAGACGAACCCAGATCGGAGCATAGTTAATGTCCTGGGTTTGGGGATTGAAGTCTTCCCCCCATTTCCTCAGGAACAGGATTTTCCTTCCAAAAAACCAGGGCCCGCCAGTGAGGATTCGGGCATGGTCATCCGGGTTGTTCAGACGGATCAAGAAGAACCCCCTTGAAAGGGCTACGAGCTGAAAACTTCCTGTTGTGCGCCATTTGAAGCTTGCCCATTTCCTTATGGATTCCATGTCAGGTCTGCCTCCCACGAACTTGCCTACGAGGGAAAGGGATTCCAGAGTGAGCTTTTCAGCCATGATAGAGATAGGGATGACCATATTTTCTCCTGAAGCGATCACCGGGGGATGATTTAGGGTTCCAGTAAAACTGGGGTTTGGTTTACCCATTACTTTGTCATGGTAGGTCAGGAGGGCATCGCCCTTCCCGCCAGGGTCCGGATCAAGGCCCTTGGGATCATCCGCCTTGGGGCCTGTATCCGAGGGGGGAATTTCCCCCTGTTCTAGATCCCCTGAATGGCCATGGGGATTCCCGCCAGAAGAAGCCAGAGTTGCAGAGGTCATTGTTGAGGTCATTGTTTTTTTTTAAACCATTAATATTGTAACATATTCATGATACTATTCCAATCGGATTTCTTGATCCATCCATAGTGTAATTCAATTTTCTTTTTATGATCTATTTTTTATTTAATTTTATCACAAATTTTATATTTTTGGAATGATTTGAATTTTATTTTGTGCCTTCCAATTATTTTTATTGTCTTACTTTCTGTTGCTTTTATTATATTATTTAAAATATCAGTGTCATTAGAAATATCTAAATGATTTATATTTTCATTTGTTTCTTCAATTTGGTATTCATATGCTATCTATATAATCCTTGTTGTAACGGCTCTAATTTCATTTTCTTTAGCTTCTTCTGTCTCTCAAACCTATTGAACTTTGTGAACTAAATTGCCCTTTTGAAATTTTTCTCTTGATCATTGTTGTTGTTGTGGATATTGATATTGAGGTTGATATTGCCTTGGCTGATTTTTTTGGAAAGGTCTATTCATTTGATTTCTTTGATTCAAAGAATTATATCTATAAAAATTTATAGTATGACCTTTTTTATTGCATATGTGACAATATTAGTATTTCCATTTAGGATGAGACTATGATTAAGTTGCAATGTTAGTTGGTACATTTTTAGTTTTATATCAAGGCATTATTAGTCACCTCATCCTTGACTAAATTTTCCATCTCATACTCTTGAAGAACATTTACTAATTCATCAAAGGTTGTCTAATGGAGCACTTGAACTAAAGTGACTAAATTCTTGTAAGTTTTTGGAAGAACTCTTAATGTAACTTGGACAAGAAGCTTGTCATATTTTTTTTCTCCTAAAGTTAATAACATAGCCTTTAAATTAACTATTCTTCAAAGAAATAATTTTATACTCTCTCCACTATTAACATTTAATGAATACAACTATGACTATAAATGTAATATAGTAGCCTTGTTATTTCCTTCAAATATTATGCATAATTTTTTCCAAGCATATTTTGAAGTCTCTGCTTCACTTATGTATGGCTAGATTTCATCAATTATCCCAAATGTAATCAACATAAGGAATTTTGCATCATTTTTTCAAAAATAATCTCTTTCTTCTTTTGAATTATATTTTTTTCCATTCACTATATCCCAAAGTTTCTCAACAATGAGAATTGATTTCATTTTTTTTTCCATGATGCAAAATTTGGTCCTTTCAAAAGTTGTGATTTAGAAAGGAAAATTTTACTATTTGACATAATGGAACTCATTTAAATTTTAAATATAAAATTTATCAACTTCCTATAACTCGTAAAATTCATAAACAATCAACAAAAATTCTTCAATTAATCTTCAAATCAATCAATCTTCTATTTTTCAAATTTCAATCAATAATCAAATTTCTTCAATAAATCAATGATCTACTTATAACTCCCAAATTATCAATTTTAGAATTCAATTTTAATTTCAAATAATATTTTCCCTTATAACTCCTCTTTCAATAATTAATTATTCAAAAAAGACTTTTCACACCTTATAATTCCAAAATAATATTATGTGCCCAAAATTTTTCAAATATATGCTTTTAAAAAGCAAAATTCAACTTCATACCTTGATGTCCTACCATATCCACCATATAATTTATCAACGCTATGAGAAACAACATTAGAAATTACACTAGGAATCCAATCCTCCAACTTTAGCTCCTTGAACATTTCAAATTCTTCAAATTATTTTGTCTTAGGATTTAGGCAATAAATGTATTCTTTCAAGTGGCTTTTCCAAAGACTTCACCCAATAACTTCAACTCAGATTTTATAATTTTAGGTACTCTCCTTTGAAATCAGACATCCTTCTACTTTAGCTCCTCCTTTCTTCAAACTTCTATTCTCATGGGTACCACCCATGGTTCTATACTACTTTGTATGTAATATGAAGCTTCGTAGATATTGTTCTCTAGACTTCTAATCCAAAAGTATTTTATTTCTTTAGTCCTTCACAACGATTAGAAAAACAATTTGCCTTTGGTTGGAATATAATCTGACTTCTACAACTTTTGCACTCAACTTTTTGATGTAGTAATATTTAATGACATTGTCCATCAATATAGCTCTATTTACCTCTAGCAAACCTTAGCTTCTTCTTTAGACATAATCTATCTTTTCTTTAGACTTCTTATATGCATTTTATTTTATTCATTTTCTACACTTATCCTCTCATGCCACCAACCTGATGCTTATCAATGAATGTACTTCATCCAATTCTCTTTCAACGCATTCAATATGCATTCAATATGATCCACCAACTCAAATTTCTTCTTAAAATTTAACATATAACTTCAATAATAATTTGGGCCACTAGCCCTCCAACAAATCCTTTAAATATTCAAATTCCAATTTGATCATAGTGCAACTATGATACCATTGATGGATTTTTTTAGCGATATTAAATCATAGATCCCAATATCTAAGATCTAATTTAAATTAATATTGAAACCTGCAATACTCTGATACATATAAATAAATCACTATTGGAGATATTACATTATTTGACCCCCTTTTTAATAATAGTTTGGTAGATGATTTATATTTATATAAAGTATGTGTCAATATTAGAGAAAGTGAAAAGTGTCAAGAGAGTATGAAGAGTCACATGCTATGTAGTAAGTTGAGAGCTTTGTCTTTATAAGAGGAATATGAAAGGTTGAATTTCCCGGATGAAAGAGGAGAGCAATAGTTATATAACTAAAAAGTCATGAAAAATGATATATTGGAGATAAATCTCCATGCAATGTAATCTATTTGTATCATTAATGAAATTTTATGATATTATGTGCATCTGAGTTATATTCTGAGATATTATCTGTAACATATTTTTGTAATTTTGTTATTGAATTTCTTTGTTAGTAGTATTTATTTGATATATTTTTAGATCCTGGATAGAGCTTTCTGTGAATTAATCTATTAAAAAAATCTAATAGTGGTATCAAAGCTAGTGAGCCAGGTTGTTCCAATGAGTTAGGTGGTTTGCATAGTTTTTTAGGACAATCATTGTCATTCGACAACATACCCATTTGAAGATAGGAGAATCATTGAAAGAGGTTCAATTAAAGTGTGAACGATGAAAAAAGAGAGAATGTAAAGACATCAAGATAAATCTGGAATCAAGGGTAGCTTGAAAGCGAGAAATATGTGCACAAATTGGTATTGATAGCAATATTTTGCATAGATAAAGTGAGAAAGTTAGACAAAGATAGCCAACAAAAGGAAGTTACCATAGTTCAATAAAGACGGTGTCTATATATAATTAAAGTTATGGTGCAATAAAAGTTAAGAATGAGCTATATCTACATCTATGTAGAAGTATTGAAAGTAGCAATGTTTATGAAGAGCGCCATATGCCACTGCACTTCCACCAAGGAGATGAAGGAGATTAAAAGTTATAAATTTCAAGCAAGTGAAAAATGTTAGAATGTAACATCAAAATGGGAGCCAAGTAAATCTTGTTACACAGACAATAAATTGGAATGTGACATCACAGTGGAATATGAGGCATTAAGGAGGAATTAAAGCATAGAGTAAAACCTAATATTTGAGACAAGTAAAGTGAAATCTAAGTGCTAGCCAAGGTAGATGAGTCCAAGGAGAATGTAGCACTATAAGGAGATAAGACCAAGCACCAAGGTAGATGATAATGTAGAGCTAAAAAGAGAGGACATCAAGTGCTAAGGAAGATGAACCAAAGGAGAATGAAATGTTGAAAGGAAAACAAGAACCTCCAACGTGAGAAAAAATCACCTTAAATAAATCACCTCCAATTCCAACCATCAATTCATCAAAAAATGATCCATCGAGCGATGGAACACCAACAATTGGCATATTACAACAAATGTCATTGAGTTTTAAAAACATCAATAATCCAAATATAGAGCAAGAAGAATTCAGAAGGTGAACAAATAAGTTCAAAAATGAAGAAAGGTTGAACGCATAGAAGGAAATAATATTTTTCTCCTACACATCAAAGCAAGGTTGTCTGAAGAAGGATTAATGCATGAGTGTTACACTTTGTAACATTAGCTATGAAACTCAAAGACCAGAGGAATACTTTGAATATTCTATGCACTAATGCAACAAACCCTAAGATGCCATACCATTGGAAAATATCAAGTTAGGTGCCAAGATCAAAGGAATCCTAAGCATCATTTTTTAGAAAATTTAAATGGTTAAGTATTGAGCAAGTCTAGTGTTACAGTCAATATTTAAACACATAAGGTGGAGTAATCCAAGAGAAAATTGAATTTTCCAAAGAAGAGTTAAATGTGCCCAAAGGAAAGTTGATTACACTAAAGTAGAATTGAATGCAAATGCATCAAGAAAGGAGGTAAATTAGGGTTTAATTTGAATATTTCTTAAGTTTTTTCTTATATTAAGTAGATATAATATCATATTTTAATGTTTGATTATTTTCGAAGGTTAGTAAGTCTAAGTGGAGATTTAAGAATAATAATAGGATAATTAATTCCTTAGCCATTTTTAAATATTTTTGGGGTAATAAGGAGCTATAAAATTTTACTAGAGGAGCCTTTATTAAAGTTTTAAAAATTCTTACTTTCTTATTTTTTAAAATCAAAAGTTCATAGAATATTTGCAAATGATTTAAATTTGGAGAGACAAGGAATTCTACTTCAAACTTAGGAATTTATTAAATTTGCAAATTTTTTTTTTTTTTTTTATCGAAAAACCCCTTGTGGGGATGCCTTGGTCTGAGAGACCACGAACAGGGGGTTCTATACCGTCAAATTCACCCAGGAGTCGCACCCAGCCCTGCCCGCACCAACATTATCAATTGGATTTTGGGTACCCAATTCAGCTTTTTGGTAGGGTGGAGATTCAAACCTGGGACCTCCCTTGGAGGATTGCCCTCTCCTCGCCAACTCACCTACAACACCTGGGTAATTTGCAAACATTCTTATTTTCTAGTTTCTAAAACAATTAGGGAGGCATAAAGAATTCAACTTCAAAGGTTTTGTGAAAACTTAGAAACTTGAAAAATGTTCTTCATCTAGGGAGTTATAAGGTTGTCAACTTCAAAGAAACATGGCAAAGAAAAAGCAAATGAAAAAGAAAACAAATGATCAAAAAATAGAAACATAAATACATGAGTTGAAAACAATTGAAATAGGAAACTTATGTTTTCAAGAAGAACAAATAAACATTCAAGATGACTCATTAGAAGAAACTAATGAAATGTTGCAAAATTTGAAATGTTGTATCAAATACATGATACCAAAAATTGAAGGACAAAAGGATACATCAATGAAGGAAAATAAAATCTTACAAACAATCATGGGAGAAGCCAAAGATGAAAAATTTTCAATGCTTCACAATTATCTAAATTCAAAGCTTGAAGAAGCAATTGAAGACTCTAAAAATATTTTCACATTACCTAATGATATAGGAACAATAATAAAAATAGTATTACTTTCTAATGAAGTCCTCAAAGGTAAGAATAGAAAACAAGAAGAAATGACCAATAATTTGAAGAATAGTCTTGTTGATATTTCTAATGAAGCGAAAAAATAAGATTTTCAATACTTCAACAATGTATGCAAAGTATACTTAGTGATGCTAATAATTGTTATGAAGATCTTGTTACTATACCTATTGGTCTATGGAAAAAAATATACAAGGGAATAATCACTCTAAATGTTTTCAAGATAAGAAAGCAAGAAAAGGTTGAAGAGTTAGGAAACAAATCAATGATGAAATATGTTTGTTGTGATACAAGTGATTTAAGGTCCATGATAGTGAATGAATGTTGCAATACTATAGAATCAAAACCATTGATGATAGATGCATGTTGTGACACTAGTGATCTACATCAAAAAGAAAAAGAAGCAAATTATAATTCTTGTAAAAAATAAAAGGAATATTGTGATGCAAGCAATGATACTTGTGACTTAGAGTTCATGACAAAGATAAAAGAACATGTTACAAAAATAGATGCTATATGTGATACAAGTGATTTGAATACAATTCATGATTGTTTAGAAAAAGCTTATGCTATAAGAATTGATGATGGCATAGATTCAAATTATGATAGAGATAGTGATGCTCATAGTTGTGTTGATATTGATAGAGATCAATCTAATGATGTTTTTGGTTATTTTTAAAAACATACTAAAGGATTTGGTTCAAAGTTGTTGAATAAAATGGGATATAAAGATACAAGTTTGGGAAAACATGAACAAGGAATGAAAGAACCAATTATACCAAAAATAAGACCAAAATATGAAGGTCTTGGATATACAAGTTAGACTAGCAACAATAAGCAAGAACTAAATTTGTGATAGAAAATAGTGATATTAAATCTATGACAGGGATTGATAGAATCAGTGAATAATGAAAGATATAATGGAAAAAGGAATTTTGTAATAGAAAATAAATGTAGTCATTGTGGTAGATATGGACATAATATAGAGAAATGTTGGAATCTCCATAGTTGTAAAATTTGTGGAGGACATAATCATTCACAAATGTTTTATCTACAAAAAGAAAAGAAAGACTACAAAGTAAAAGTGGATTGTGGATGGATAAACATAGATGAATGGGATAAGATGAAAGGAATGTTGTATGGTTTCTATAGAAGGAAACCAAGTATAATCAAATTTTGCTTGAACAAAACTTGAAAGTTGCAAAAGATAAGTATTACCACTAGATTGAAGGAAAACTAGTGAAGATAAGTATTATTACCACTTGGTTGAAGAATCAACTCAAGAAAATATTATCTAGATAAAATCTTTATAAGATAGATTGAGTTTACCTATTCCAAGAAATCTATTTATAATAGAAGGTAGTCTATAAGATTGATTCAAGTCTTGAAGATAGACCTTGATATTGAAATTAAAAAGCAGATTAAGGAGACCCATGGAAAGAGGTCCTATAGCAGACAAAGAGAAAGAAGACCCAAGCATAGCTTGGAATATGGCTTATAGAGAAAGTATTTGTAGTGATGATCCTACAGATATGATGATTTTATGAATTATAGTGGATGATCCAGAGACAATGATAATCTAGAGGTGACCTAGAGGTAGAGTTCCAGAGGCAATGATCCAGTGGGAGTGACCCAGAGGCAGTGACCTAGAGGTAAAGACCCAGAGGTAGTGATCCAGAGGTAGATCTAGTGGTAGTGATCCAGAGGTAGTGACCCAAAGAGACAGAGATCTAGAGGTGACTTAGATACATTGATCTAGAGGTAGAAATAGATTATAGTATCTAGCCATGATAGAGTCAAAGCTAAAGAATGAAGACAAAGAAGAATCATAGAATTAAGGCACAAGATCTTCCTACCAAATAATGTAATATAGGGGGTGTTGGAGATATTACATTATTTGGCCCCCTTGTAATATTAGTTTGGTAGATGATTTATATTTGTATAATGTATGTGTCAATATGAGAGAAAGTGCAAAGTGTCAAGAGAGAATGAAGAGTCACATGATATGTGGTAATATGAGAGCTTTGTCTTTATGAGAGGAATATGAAAGGTTGCATCTCCCATATGAAAGAGGAGAGAAATAGTTAGAGAACTAAAAAGTCATGAAAAATGATATATTGGAGGTAAAGCTCCATGCAATGTAATCAATCTGTATCATTAATGAAATCTTATGATATTGTGTGCATTTGAGTTATATTTTATGAGATATTATCTATAAAATATTATTGTAATTTCATTATTGAGTTTCATTGTTAGTAGCATTTATTTGATTTATTTTTAGATCTTGGATAGATCTTTATGTGATTTAATCTATTTTGAAAGCTAACAATCACATTCATGAAATAATAAAAATATTTCAAAATAGAAAACTCATAATATTATTGATCAAATATACAAGAGCTTCATTATATTTTTCATAATTTTTTTCTCATACAATACATGGAGCTTTGTCTCTATAATATAACCTTAGAATATGACTCTTCAATACTTGACTATTGCTCTCCTCACATATCCAGGAGATGCATCCTTTCATATTCCTCACATATGACAAACCTCTCATATCTCTTGACTTTACATCTTCACTTGTATACTTGATACTTACACACATTACTCTTGAATTTTTACACCCTTGCATTCTTTATTACACGACTCTTGCACACTCACAATCTACACACTTGCACACTTTATTACATGATACTTGTACTCTTTTCACACATTGAAACATACTTTAGGGGAAATATATAACACACACCCTAAACTAATAACTCATACCCTAGTCTAATATTTACAAATGTACAATGGTACGGTGGGGTTACTTTAGCATAGTACCAAATAATATAATATCATCCAATATTTTTAGGATCAACTTTGATGCTACATTAGGATACATTGAGTCCCAACATTTTTTTCATGTAACATCAAAGATGCACTTCTGAGGCTTTAGGTATACCTTATACCCCCTTAGCTTCTTTAAGATGTGTCTTAGATCTCAAGCATGATCTTCCTAGTTTAAATACTAGCCAAGAAGGTCATCAACATAGTCTTCCATGATGTCATACATCATGTAATATAAAATATATGTTATATATCTCTAGTAGGTAGCCCCTACATTCTTCAACCCAAAGGGTATGGCATGGTATCATAAGGCTACCCACATGGTCATGAAAGTTATTTTGGATTGGTCTACAGGGGCGATCTTGATCTGATTATAACATGAGAATCCCTCTATTAGAGACACCATTCCACATTCTATAGTGAAATTTATAATAATGTCAATGCTATATAGAGGGAATTTGTCCTTAGGATATGCTTTATTCATGTTACAAAAGTTAATGCACACTCTAATATTATGTTTTCTTGACAATAGGGACAACATTAGAGATCTAGCTAGAATAGTCATTAACTTTAATAAATCTAACATAGAGGATTTTGGTGAAGTACACATTATACAAGCAACACTAAACAAATGATACACATGTGTTTTTCCTTTGAACAACTCAGAGAATTAAACCTTTCCTCACTTTCATGCCAAAAATAAAGATACAAAAGAAAGAGTTACAATTTCAAAAATTCCCTCAAATACCCTGTTTTCCCCTTTTTCCCGTCTAAAACCATCTATTTCAAATTTGAAATTTGGGGGCAACTTGTCGAGGTCGTTGACCTGATTGACTATTACAACATATTTTTGGAAATGGAATGAAACGATAAAAGTGGGGTGGCACTTGGCGTGAAGAGCCAAGGCCCGCATCTAGCCGAAAATCCTCAAGTTCGACCTCTAAGACCTTCAAAAATCTCCTGCAAGTTAAACTAGTTTTACTAGTTTTACAAAATTAAACAATTACAATTTTTTTCGAGTGATGCAAGATCACTCTTACACCACTGGATGCTCCTGCATCAGATTTTCTAAAGCTCCTATTTTATTAGGATTATATTTTTTCTATAACTTATATTTTACAAGTTTTACACTAGGAGTGATGAGTAGATGGTGAATGACTAGGGAAGGATCAAGTCCATGCATATTGATGTGGGACCAAGAAAATATATTTGTAAAATCCATAAAGAGCTTTGTGTATTTCTCATGATTTTTTAGGATCAAGACCTTTCCTAGCTTAAGGATCTTGGTATCTTTTGGAGTGCTAATGTTCACATCTATAGTTTCCTCAATTAGAACACAAGGTTTATCTTCCAATTGATGGGGATTTGGTAGCACTCCAAAAATCTCTATATCTATAGGATTGGATAGCTATTATTGGCTGGCTATAAGATAGTGACATTGGCAATTTGGAAAAATGATCCACCAAAATAAAATTCATTTGGCACTAGATAGTCCAAGAGACCATCTTGGGAAGGATCATTTGGGACATTCTTCAACTCGTGGTTGTCTTTGTTAGTAATCAACTTGGAATAGGCTAGGGTTAAAAAAATTACCTCAATAGATAGGGTAAGTTTGGAGAGGCTTGTGTCTATGAGAAGTGATGATCCAACGTCATCATCCTCATACTATATTTTTAAAGAAATAAAGTCATCATGGGGCATCCTATTAGGATGGCTAACTTTTCCTTCACTATCAAAAGAAGGAAAAATTTCACTATGGTTGGGGATATAACCTATCCCACAATATCTTGATCATACTCTAGTATGTAAGATATATATAATATCCTATTTATATAAAGCTAGTATTTTTCCTAGATATCCTCTATTGCAAAGCATCTGCTTAAGCATGGGATATGAGTTTGATAAGAAGTATGAAACATATTACTGTTTAGTTGGGTAAGGTTTACTATAGTGGATTTTCTCATCGTTGGTAGTACCAATGCAAATGAAGTAGCAACATCCTATTTGCATGGTTTTACCCTTATTGCTAGAAGTTAAACCTAAGGTTCGATTTGATAGAGGGAGCTTGGATAGGTCCAAGAGAGATTGATTATTATTTGATTTGTTATCATTAATGATGATTGGATTATCACTGGAACTCTTATAATTTTTTTCCCTTATATTCATACTTAAGGCACTAATTATGAATTCAAGGGATAACTTGCATCTTGTGGATCCATGACCTCCTAATTAGAGTGTTGTACATTAGATCACATGACATGCCATAGAAGATAATATTGAGAGTGTAGAGTTTGACTCTAAGGAGTAATATTATAGTTCCACTGGCATCACATTCTCCAATACCAAAGGACATACTAACAAGATCAGATTCCTTTAAATATTATTTTGTTAGCTTAAAGTAACTAATGGACTTTAGGCTATAGATATTGAGAGTAAATCCATTATTTACTAAGATGCAATTGATGAAATTCTCATTTATATGTCTTGTGATATCTAATGAGAGATATTTGATTATAGAGGATTCAGGAATATCATCCCCATGGAATTATATAGCTGCATAATTAACCCCAATGGATCATACTATATAAGTAAGGTCATTAATGTTGATTTCTTGAGGAATTAACTATTTATCAAAAATTTTGAGTAAGATCTCTTTGTGAGCTAGAGATTTCCTAAGAATTTCAAGAAGATATTTTCGGGTAAAGGTGCTTTCAAGTTGTTGTATTAGACTAAAAGTTCCCTTCACATTTTTTTTCTAATTGGATGATTAGTGGAGGTCCTTCGGGTGGAGAAGTTATTTTTGTACAAAGGACCAAAGGAGATCTTAAATATTGATTATGTGATTGATTTCTACGTTGTTTTCTAGTTACAACACAAATGTGAGAGATATGATTTAAAGAATAGAGAACCCCAACCATTCCTTGGTTTGGTGGTGGGATGTTCCTATAGTGAATGTTATTTTCTCTATTTGATATTTAATTATGATTAGCCATTAGATTCTGGAATGTTCCCAGCTCTTGATTAGAATAAATTTGAGAATTAGAACCATTGAGAACAACTTGACCATTATCAATTAAGTCTTGAACCATATTTCTAAGGCTCATGCATTTGTTGATTGTATGACAATATTGATATGATGGAAGACACATAACTCATTGGGACAAAACCAATGGTACTTTTCCCTTCTAATTTCAATAGGTTTAATAGGATGAAACTTTATCATCTTAGTTTTTAGGAGCTATTATAGGATGGATGAGAGAGGTTCATGTAGTTTGGAGTACCTTATTTTGTTTTTTTGTTGTTGATGCTTCTCTAAGATGAGATTTTAAAGGTTTGTGATGGCACTAACATTGTTTTCCTGGTGTGAGTCTATGACTCCATTACCTATAACATGTTTTTGTACTACTCCTTCAGATTAGAGGAAGACTTATATATATATATTCCTTTTTATGGGACTTAGTATTTAGTTTCCCTCTTTTTTTAAGGATGGTCTCTACTCTCTTGGCCATATAAATTGCATCTTTAAAGGAATACACATTAATTGTTTCTAAGTAGAAGTCTAATTGATCATTAATATTTCCTATGAATATGTCTAACATATCTCTAGGTAGAGGTACATATTACAACCTCTCCAATAGGGCTCACCATATTACTAAAAAGTTTACAAAATTCTCATATTTAGACTTTTTGAGTTGATATAGGTCACTAACTATTACCTTTTCCTCAATGTAGATGAAGAATTGCTTAAATTTATTTTTGATAAGGTCCTTAAATATTTTTAGGAAATGGATTGGTATTTAGTAGTACCATTCAAAGGCAAGGCCACTGAGACTCTTAGGGAAAATATTAAGTAGCATTGTTTCATCATAGGAAATATCACTACAAGTAGTTCTAAATAACCTAATGTGGATACCGAAATCCTCCTTCCCATTGTACATTTGAAACTTGAGTGTTTTAGAGTTAGGAGAAAAAGGAAAATTAGCTAGAAAGGGATCTAGGGTTTGGTTACACAAGTCATCATATGAGTGCTTGTGACTGGATGAGAACCCTCAAATAATGACCATTTGTTATTTAAATTGCTCTAGTTGAGAATATAAGGCTTGGAATTTGGGAGAAGTAAGATTTGATGAAACAAAAACTATATATTGAGATATAGAGGGGATGTGTTGATTAATATAATAATAATTTTGGTGTACCTAGGAATATGATGTCAAAATTGGCATCGTATGATTTGATCCTAAGGTACCTAAGATGAAAGAATTACAAGAAGGATGATAGAATGTGGGGTTAAAGTTTTGTCCAAATCCTAAACCTATATTTTTGGGATTACAATGAGGGTTATTGGTGTTAGAGTATATTACATTATTTTGTACATGTCAATGTACCACCTTGGGTACATTTCTAGATTAGGAGTTTATCTTAGATTAAGGTTTGAGTAGTTACTTCAAGCAAGTAATAAATGCACAAGTGTTAGAATGTGCAATGATGTAAATGTGCATGTAGTCCACATGTACATGAGTCATAGGATAGGTAGATGAAGAGTCATGGGTAGAGTAAAGGCCAAGGCACATATCTTCCTATATATATGCCTTGAGGTATAGAGAGTAGAGAGAGAGAGACTGAAGTTACTATAGTGATTTGTAGTTAGAGTACAATGTAGTTCTTTCATTGAAATTATGGAGTGTTCATGTCCTCCATTATAATACATTGTACTATTTTTATGAGCATCCATTAATGGCATATTTTTGAGTTATTGTAGAAGTTTATCTTATAGTTTTCCTGCATATTATAGTGCCATTATCATATACTTATCATTGCTTGCTCATTTTACATCTTGTGGTTGCATTTCCTTTAATATAAATCATCAAAAGCTAATAGTGGTATCAGAGCACATGGTAGATCGATAGGAAATAGAGAGAGCCACAAGAGAGATTGAGAGGAGATAGGAAATATCATTTTTAAATTTTTGAAAATACATTTGGCTGGAGTCTTTCCACAGAGTTGTAGAAAAACTCGTGAAGACTAGGACTCAACATTGATTCCACTAGTTTGAAAAATCAACTAGTGAAGATTCATTTAAATTTTCTTCCATTGCAGATTCTAATATTTGTTGTAGGAAAAGGAGATTCAAAGAAAGTTGGGAAGCTTCCTACAAGAGCTAGGAAGAATATCTTCTTTGGAATCAATCCAGTACCTAAAGCAACAAATGGAAGATTGAATATTTGGAGGCCTAAGGAAAAGGTCCCATTGCAAGATTGCAGACCTGTAGAGTGCAAAAGAGGAAAAGGTCAAAGGAGCCTTATTGCAGATTGAAGGAAGAAGAGACTCTAGAAAAGAGTCCAAGAGAAGATTGGAGATTGGAGATCTCCATTGAAGATTGAAGACTACAGATTATAGATTGAAGGAGGAGAAAATAACTCAAGAAGCTGAAGAGACCCACAAGAGGTCCCATTGAAGAACTTCTAGTTTTGGAAGATTAAAGATAGAGAAGGACTAGCAAAGGTCCTATTCTAGATTCTAGAAGTAGAATATTTTAGAGATCTAGGAAAATATCTCATTGAGAAGACTAGAGAAGCTACAGAAATTTGAAGACCTTAGAGAAGAGGTCTCAAGGAAGGATTGGAAGGAGAAATAAGGAGAAGGCTAGGAAATCCTCATTATAGATTTCAGAGAAGGCCATTGAAGGAGTTTTTAGGAGAACTCATTGGAGAAATTTACTAGCAAGAAGGAGTTCCTGATAAAGGAGTTTTTGGGACAATTATCGCCATCCAACAACAAGCCCAAAAGGAGAAGGATTTGGCAAGGAGTTTGCCAAATTTTGGAGGAGAATAGTGAAGACCTCAAGACTATCAGAATATTGAGAAGAAGGCCACTAGATAGGCCAATATTGAAGCTAAAATTCAACAAGGAAGTTGAAGGAGAAAGGAGTTAGAAGAAACCACCAAATTTGAGAGATTTGGAGATTTCCATTGAAGGCTTGAAGGCTATTTTGGAGAAGAGGAGTTTGCTAATTTTACAATAAAAAATTGAAGGTCTCTAGAAGATAAATCTCAGTTGTGATTTGGAGGAGTTTCCTACCAAATTTGGGAGATTCAAAGATAGCATATCGGAGAAGACAGTGACTGCATTACAATCTAAAAATTTTAGATTTGAGGACAACAAAAGGGCATCAAGTTGGGTAGCATTGATAGTTGTAAAGTTTCATATTTTTAGAGGGCATTCTGAAGGAGAGCTAAAGTCACCAAACTACATTTTTGGGCAGCAAGTTAGAAGGGTTTCAAAGCTGCAAATTGGTGAACTAAAAGAGCTACGATTTCATCTAATACAAAGTAGCATTTTGGTGAATCTAATCACCAAGAAATCCATCATCTATAGAGTCATAAAGGTAAGCAACTTAGGTGCAAAAGGTTCATTATTTGAACTTTAGTTATTTGGTTCATTATTAAGTTTCATTAAGCACCACATTAAAGTCTAAAGTTGCAAGGGAGTAAGTTTCAAGTTTTAAGTCTTCAAGGAAGTGCAGAAGATAGTTTCTACAAGGGTTAAAACCTGCACACAAAAAGAGGAGTTAGATATATTTTGAAAGAAATAAAAATATCAACATCCTACCTTCTAGTGAAAGCAAAGAAGACATTATCCTTAAGTGAAAGTTGCATAGATTATAGTGCATATTTCAAGTTACTTTTAAGAGTTCATTCAAAGGAGCAATAAGGAGAAATTTATAGTGCACTATACTAGTTATTCTTAAAAGTTATTAAAAGTGCATTGAGTTTTAAGTTAAGGAGGAATATTAAGTGCACAAAACTAGGTAGAAGTGAAGTGTCAAAAGATACTATTGAGCGCAGAAAACCTACAATATTTTGTGGCAAAGAGAAGCCACCAAAAGGAGTAATATAACCTCCAAATATTGGAGAAGGAAGCCGCCATATTAAGTCAATAAAGGAAGCTACAAAAGAGACTAAGAAAGTCTCAAAAACCAAGTACAACTAAGGTATTTTATCTTAGTCTAGTGCAGATTCAACTCAAGGTTTAATAGCTTCATACTTATCTTCTACATCATAGCAAAAGAAGACAAAGGTTAAGTGTCTTAAGACACCAACATAGTGTAATATTATAGTCCATAAGTGGTAGCATTAAACAAGTTAAAGCACAAGCTATGGTGCTAAGGAGATAGAGCCATCAAAAGGGCTCAATATCATCATATTCAAGGTGTCAAAAGACACCATATTCGGTGCCATACTCTCATGAAAGTAGTGCCACGGTAAAGACACTTGTCATAGCAAAATAACTTGCAACAAGAAGGATATTAGCAAGGCAACAATAGTGCAAGTTGGAAATAATTGGCAGGGACAAGGTGCAAAGGAGAACAACACCAAAAGTTACCCAAGAAGAATCTTGGACACATCACCATCATCATTGAAGCCACCTACATTAGAGAAAGAACCACCATCATTGTTGAAGCCACCTACGTTGGAGAAAGAATCACACACCTTGTTGTTACAAAGAAGCCAAGAAAACCTGCAAAAGAAGTTAGAAATAATAGGTATTGAAAGAACAAAGAAGCAAGGATAGGTACCAAGAATAAAAGGTACATTGAAGTGTTTGATTCCATGCAAGGCAAGGAGCTTCCACTTGCCATAGCAATGCAAGGAATCTAGTGCCACTTGGCACAAGGTAAGAGAAAGTGCTTGCAAATCTTCATAATACCTGCACCAAGGAAGAATAGCACCCAAGAAGGAGTAACACCTTAAATAAGAATCAAAAATCATTATTCAATTCTCAACATAAGGTTTGCACCACCTAACTAACACCTCCAAAGAATGTAACCTCCTGCACCACGTTGCATATATTTCTAAGCAAGAAAGTGCCACTTGGCATACACCTCAAAGGGAGACAAGAGGTATTAATAGCCCTGGACAAGAAAGAGCATGCATATCCAACAAGAGAGGTCAAAGAGCATTGAAGGAAGGAGGAAGACCATCATAGAGGGCATCCATTGAACGTTGAGCATTAATTTCTCACTATCATACATAGAAGACCAACAAATACAATGCCCAAGCTTGGATAAAGAGTCAAAACAAGAGCCAATCATATTGCAACATACAACATTTGAAGGAAGGTAAAGTTTTATATAATTTAATATTTGCTTTCTTTAAGTATAAGGAGTTATAAGGTGCTTCATTATATAAGGTTGAAGTTATTTATTATTTGCATTGGAGATATAAGCAAATATCAACCTTAGTGAATTAGAAAGTAAACTTAAACAAGGAGTTTATATCCTTAAGTGATATTTCAAAAGTGCACTAGTTGAAATTCAAATATCATAATATTTGCAATTAATTAAAATTGGAGTTATAAGGTTTTCTACCTTGGAAAAATTAAAGTATTACTCTTTTGCAAATATTATCATTTCTAAATTTCCAAATTAGGGAGATATAAGGAGTACTACATCAAACTTTAGATCATTGGAATTTAGAAAATTGAACCATTGAAAGTTAAGGATAAAAGAAGCAAAATCATTGATTGCTTAAAAGAGTTGGAATTTATTGCTTATACTTGTCTCATATACACATTAAAAGGGACAAAAGGAATCCAACCATAGAGTCTTGAAGTTAGAGAACTTCATAAAATTAAAAAGTGCATATATCAATAGGGAGAAATAAGGTGATATAGGAGTTGATTATTGTCTTCAAAACATTAAGGAATCAACTCAAAAGAAAATCTAATAGATGCTAAGCACTTTATCAAGACCATAGCATACTATAATCACTTGGGAGATATAAGGGATACTAAAAAATCTAATATTTGATAAGGGTTTATCAAGTTAGTTCACATACTCTAAACTAGGGAGTCATAAGGTAGACAACATCAAAATTTTTTGAAATACAAAAATGCCATCAAAGTTGCTCTAATTACTTGGGAATTAAAAGGTATTTTATCTAGAGTTTTTGGAAAAGTAGATTCTTGTCTAAATATTTGATTGAACATTAAGATTCTCAAGGCATTCTCAAAAACACTAAAGAACTCTACTTCAAAGGCTAAACAAGAAAAAACATGGATGAAATAGTGAGAAATGCATTCAATAATGAGGAACTATTTCATGAGGTGGAATTTTACTTTAGCTTAATGTATACTTAATGTATACATTTGAAGGATACAAGTATTTTTCCACTAGTAAAAAGGAAAGATTATCATTATTCCTCAAAGAAGCAAAATAAGGAAATTTTACAACACTAATTGGTTATCTTCATGAAGTAATTTTTAGAGCTTGGTGGAATACTCAAAACATAATTATATTCACATCAAAATAATGCTTGATGATATATCTATCATTAATTATTTTTTGAACTTTTTCAAAATGTGAAACAAAATAGCAATCCTAGTCAATACTATTGTGATGATATACTAACTCATCATGAAGGCGATATTCCTCTAGTAAAAATGCAGAAACAAAGAAGTGTAGCACCCTAAAATTGGCACAGTTAAAACCTTAGTAAAAAGATAAAAATTTGAATTTTAACCCCGAAATCGCCCGTTAACCGCTCACCCCATTTTTTGTGCCATTTTTAGGAGTTGTTTTGATTGTTGGACGATATTGTTGCCAATCAGATGAAATCGTCCCAGATCGAATGAATTCATCTGGAACAGAATGTCTAGATGATTTCGTCCCAAAACCAAATTTTCATAATTAGCTTCTATTTCAACAGCCTCTCTAACTTGGGTAGAAGCATGTCTATGTAGTTGGAGATTCCTCCATTGGAGATCTCCCAGATTGGGATGATCCCTAACCTCCTAACCTCCCCCTAATTCTATATAAACTGGGATTTTCTCAGTTTATTCCCTTGGCTCTCCTCCTGACTCTCTCCCTGGTTGATTTTACCTACCATTTAGCTTTGTTATGTTAAGACGTCCTATCTACCATTGTTTGCACTCGTAGTTTTAATTTTTTATTGCAGGTTTTCACTGTGCTTCAGCTGGAGGAAGCTCGGATCGTCGCAGGCGATTCCACATGATTTTGGACGATCCTGTCGTAGATCGACGATGGTATCCTTACGATTGGAGGTGATCTCAACTACAGTTCAGATTGGGGGCAATCAGAGCCCTGAGTTTTCATTTCTCATCTTCCTTCCTTATTTTATTATGCATTAGCTTGATTTATTTTCATTCTGCATCCTGGAGTTCACCTAATTTAGCATAAATGCATGATAAAGTTAAAATAAGTTATTAAAAAATACATTTCTTTTAATATGCTATCTAGATTTATCATTTAAGCATTTATACTGTCATTTCTATCATTCTACATTATTCTTGCAGTTGCATTTTTGGTTTTTGGTGTATGTTTCTATGATTGCAAGTTTCTAACGAATTCGTCTGATGAATTCATCATATCGATGACGATATTGTTTGATTTCAGATGATCGCCTATGATATGGGATGATTCTATACAATTGTATATGATCCTGTCATATTCGGGATGATCTGCACTCCTACAAGCTTCAAAATCTTCATCAGATATCTGAAATCAGGTGCATTCTTTCTCATTTAACATATTCCTTGTATTTAGGATTCATTTATGCTTTTTGTATTCATATAAATCGGCATCTTCATATAAAATAGCTTAGATTCATTTTGGCCAACCTAGGAATATGAATGATTGAGTATAAAATGAACACATCAAACCCATTCTCAACCTAGGCATGGAAAATGCCACTCAAAGTTTCTTGGTGAACCCCACCATCCATCAAAAATTCACCCTTATACCCCTCCCTCGAGAGGCGCGACCTTCAAAGGGCCTCTCAGTCCGAGGTATTGTCCCATCCTTCTCACATCCCTCTTCTAGGCATGGATCCTATAGCCTGAAGGTAAGGGTGCAAAAAATTTGGGTCAGTACATTTTGGTGAACTCGACGTGAAACTAAAAGCCTTTTGAAAACAAAAAATATAAATATAAATATAAATATAAATGCATTATTAAGAACATCTAGAATCATTAGAAAATTGTTAAAATTGCATATCAGACTTAGATGGTAGATTATAATAAAAGACAAGTTGTCACCATAAATGTTGAAAATCAATTAATAGCCATAGATATTACTTATGTGCTTAGAGTACCTCAAACAAATAGAGTCCAACATTTGTGGGATGAACTTGATAGGAGATTGGGTATTATTGAATCTAGATCTGCAAAAATTAGGCAAATTAAGAGGTTTGTCCTAGATAGAATCCTGGATCCCGATCAGGTGACTTTGTACCATGAACTTCAGAGAGCTTGCCATAGGTGGTTAGCAGATAAAAAATCACTTGTGTCTTCAAAATTGTACACCTTTGAGGAATACCGTGAGAATTTAGTTGTAGTACATAAGTTTCTATCCCATATAGAGGATCAAGAAGTCATTCTTACGGATAGAAAAATATGGAATAGAGTTCCTAAAGCTGTGTTATATCAAGAGTATTGCCATGAAATTTATTTCTACAGGTCAAAGTCCGAAGTAGATCATATTACCATAGCACACTTTGTCAAGTTCTTTAAAAACCACTTCCAATTTTAAGAGGAGAATTTCATGACTCCTGATGAACTTGATCCTATCAACGATATCCATAAACTATTTATAGAAAACTAAGTTATTCTTTTTATTATTGTTATTTCTTGCAACTAGCATGTTGTTTGTTATTTTTATACTTGTGAAATAATAATACAAAAAAAAAAAACATATAAACAAAAAAAACAAAAACATTTCCCTTTTAAGTATTATAGTAGGTATATAGTTAAAATATATACCTCTCAACCCTATCGCATATATATATACAAGTATATATATTTGCTGAAATCTAAGTTTAAGCACAATGCCTAGACTTAGGAATGGAAAATAGACTGAAGAAGAAGAATATTGGTTAGGAAAACCATTAAATAACCCAGATGTCCTTCTTGAAGATCAAATTCCGAAAGAAGGAACCCTAGACCAACAAGAAGAAGAGCTTGCTGTAGGAAATGAACATGAAGAAATTATTAGAGAGGAAGGATCCTCATCCCCTAAAATGTCTCCGGGAGGAGCTGTTACTTTTGAGAACATGGAACAATTCTGGAAGTTCATCAATACTAATATTGGTGTTCTTAATAGAGTAGTCCATATGGACAAGGATCGAATTAGTGACACTCAAGCAACCCTAGAAGAAGTATTTCACACACGCACTAATCCCTTGTCCTTTGTTGATCAAGAAACTATAATCCAGAACATGCAACAACAACAGCTTACCCAACTATCTAAAGTGCTTGTTAGCAAGCCTAATGTTATTCCTGCACAAAATAAACCATCATTTACTTCTCTATTTTGCCAAGTTATTGATCAACATACTTCAAATCAACAAAAGCCCAAAACAAAACCAAACACCAATTACCAAAAATCTGGGATACAACATAATACTACTACAAATCTCCTTCATAATACTCTTCCTACCAACACTTTACATAATAGCAATATAGCATCTAATCCTTATGTCACACCATCATACACTCATAAATCCCATACCTATGTCCCACCGAACCAATATGGTGGACAAACTAGTAATATTGAAACCATGGTGAAACAGTTAGTTTCTCGCATGGACCAGATAGATCCCTACCATCCCTCATACAATTATCGAGAGATGTGTAGTCAGCCTTTAGATCCTATAGTTGTAGCACAACCGTATCCTAAAAATTTTCCTATGTCTATCCTACCCATATATAAAGAAACATAAGATCCCATAGAGCATCTTCGTATGTTTAGGATGAAGAACACAAGCTTATATTGAGAGGGGGGGTGAACAGTATAAGACTTCTTTTTAATTTATCTATCAAAATAGCTTTCAAACCATTAACATGCAGAATAAGATAGCAGTAATAATAACAGTAAAACAGTGCATAAGAAGCAATCCACAATGAGACACAGTAATTTACGTGGTTCACCCAAGGTGGGCTACTCCATGGATAAAAATTTTCCTCTAAAAGTTATATCAAAACCTCTGGGAATCCTTCTCGATTACAATGTTTATGAGCCTCGGCTCAAAGGAGACACCTTCCCCTAAATCTGCTTTGCTAGTGATCCTCTAGAAGACCTCTATCTCTTTTGCCCTTAGCAAGTAGAACTCTTTCCACAGAAGACACCTGTCTTCCCTGCTCTGGCTGGAGATCTCTGTCCTCAACTCTATCATAGCAAACTGGTCCTCTTTTCTGCACCAAAACACAGTCCTTCGGTCTGGCACAATTATGTCCTCTTCCTCTATTCTTTTTTGCACTTGATTGGAGAACAACTTTACACTGTCTGCACAACTACAGCAGCACAGTCTTCTTAAATTACAACCGCACTATCTTCTCAACTTCTGCGCAACCACAGTAATGCAATCTTCGCAAACACTACAGCATTCAAATGTACAACAACTTATGCGCTTATGTGTAACCACAACAGCTCACTCTTTTCACATAGTTTTCAATAGCACATTCTTTGCGCATACAATAGCACAGACTTCGACACTTATCAGATTCAGCGAAATGCACTCTAATGCTGCAGTCGAACTTCGCTCTCTGCTTTTTCGATGATCGAACCTCACTTGTCGCACTAACTCTGCGGACGCCTCACTTCGAATGCACACCATGATCGATACACAAATTGCTCAAACAGTCCTCCTTTTATATTCACAATCTCAAGATGAAATCTTGTTCTATAGTCGGCTGTTCAACCTTCTAACATGTCGGCTGTAAAACTTTATACTTCATCGGCCAAGGTTAACTTCGTCGGCTTCAACCGCCTCTGCTGTTCTATGGATTTTCTTGTGCGACACTCAAACATGTCACGATATCGCTACGCCTTTGTCTGCCATACACCTTCTTTGGTTTGTTGTCACGAAATCGTGACACTGCAGCCTTTGCTGATGTCATCATGAATCTTGTCGTGAAATCACGACGCTCTAGACTTCACTGCCTTCTTCTCCGTTGTTGTCGCAAAATCATGACACTACAGCCTTTGCTGACATCATCATGAATCTTGTCATGAAATCATGATGCTCTAGACTTCACTGCCTTCTTCTCCGTTGTTGTTGCAAAATCGTGACACTACAGCCTTTGTTGACATCATCATGAATCTTGTCATGAAATCGCGATGCTTTGGACTTCACTGCCTTATTCTCCATTGCTGTCATGAAATCGTGACACCTTTGCCTCTTGCTGACGTCATCATGATTCTTATCGTGAAATCACGACGCTCTAGACTTCAAAGCCTTCTTCTCCGCTACTACCGTGAAATTGTGACACCTTTGCCTCTTGCTGACATCATCATGCAACTTTGTTGCAATTGCGACACCTCTTGCTCCTTCATCCTTTTCTTGGTTTGCACTAGCGAAAATGAAACATGTCACGAAATCATGACGCTTTCACTGCCTTAAGCTCTTTCTTGTCAACTGCTCACGAAACTGGAACATGTCGCGAAATCGCGACGCTTTTGCCAAATGCAAGCTGCCAACTCAACCTGTTGCGAAATCATGACACTTTTTGCATCCATACAACTTCTTCAAAACTTGTCACGAAATCGTGACGCTTTTGCCAACTGCAAGCTGCCAACTCAACCTGTCGCAAAATCATGACACTTTTTGCATTCGTACAACTTCTTCAAAACTTGTCGTGAAATCGTGATAGTTTTGCCCGTTCTGCCTCTGCCTTCCTGCATGTCGCGAAATCGTGACACTTTTGCCTGCTTTGCTTCTACCTTCCTGCATGTCACGAAATCATGACACTTTTGCCCGCTTTTCCTCTGCCTTCCTGTATGTCACGAAATTGCGATAGTTTTGGCCAAAATTTCTCTCTCCTCAAACATGTCGCGAAATCACGATAGTTTTTCCAGCAGCCTGCAAACTTTTTCTAACTTATCTTTTTTTGGATTTTTGGCAACTAGGCTACTCTGATTTTCTTGGAGACTTACTGACCAGCTGAAACCTTCATCAAAACACATCCTTAGACATAAAAAAAATTGCTCCAAGAACTCCTTGACATCAAAAACATCTACCAATAGCTCCTTGACATCAATGACAACAACTAAACTTAGGCAAAGGCAATGTACTCAAGGTACCCAAAATTGCCAACAATCTCCCCCTTTGTCATTGATGGCAACCCTTAACTAAAACACATCTTTCAAGAGCCAAAGACTTAAATCAATCTCTTCAAGTTTTGCTCCCCCTGACTTGAAGCTTTCCTCTTCTCTTGAAAACTCTCCCCCTTACTTAAATCTCTCCCCCTTTGTCATCAATGGCAAAGGGTCACCTTTGGGGCTTGAGACTAAGAATGAGCCTCTTAGATTAGTCCCTCCCCCACCTCCTGATGAGGTGATTTAAAACAGGGTTGGGAGTGACACTCCCATTAAACACTCATCATCATTAGTGTCTAAGATTTCTTTGTCGGGCCTTCTCTTGAATTCTTTTCCTGTATTTCTATTCCTGTCACTGTTTTGATCCTCGGACCTGTTAATACTACTGTTCCTATTTCTATTATCTTTTTTGTTCTTATCCATACCTTGATTCTTGGACTTGTTCATATCACTTTTCCTATTTTTTTATCATTCCTATTTTTATCCATGCCTTGATCCTTGGACTTGTTCATGTTGTTGTTTCTGTTCCTGTATCTCAGAAGATCAGCTCTACACTATCTAGCTAGGTGACCTTCATTGTTGCATTTATAGCAGGTAACAATATTAGTCATGGCCATTCTTTGAATTTGCCTGTTCTGACTAACCTAGTTCCTGTTATTTGCTTTGCAAAAAATTGCCTTGTGCCCGAATTGTTGACAAGAGTAGCAATACCCTTGAAAGAAATTACGTCTCCTAAAACTGTCATTTACTCTCTTTATTTGAGTCATGCAATGTACAACCATGTGACCAAATCTGTGACACGCATAACATCTATCGTGAAATTTACTTTTATTCAACTTCATGGGTCTCGAAAACTTCTTCTTCTCAGTCTGAATATTGTTTTTTGTTTCTGCGTATTCATCACCTACGAACTCATGATCTAAATTACTTTCTTCAACAGGACTCTCTTTCTTTTGAAATCTCTTGCTAGATTCCCCAACCTGTTCCTTGTGAGGCTTAACAAAACCGAGACCTGATTTATCTGTTGGTTTTCTTTGTCCTTCGATGAGAAATTTAACCTTCTTGGAACTATCCTGAAATCTGTAGAGCTTATCCTTGTACTCTTTATTTTCTTCTTTCAAAGAAGCCATTTCCTATTCTAACTCACTATACTCCAAAATTTTAGAGTCTAACTCATTCTTGAGTTCTTGTGACTTAGCCATAGATACTTCAAGATTTTCTAGAAGTTCATCTATCTCCATACAACATTCATCTAACTTAATCTTGAGTCTATCATTCTTCTTTTTTTCCTTTTTCAA
Source organism: Wollemia nobilis (assembly GCA_028583015.1). Lineage (NCBI taxonomy): Eukaryota > Viridiplantae > Streptophyta > Pinopsida > Araucariales > Araucariaceae > Wollemia > Wollemia nobilis. The sequence continues at coordinate 2,241,544 of JAQPPZ010001195.1, forward strand.
AACACTAAGAGCATTATTGAGTTCGCATTCAAGATCCTCTATTTGATGGTACTTTGAATCATCACAACCTTTTTTAGATTTCTTATCACTAGAGGTGCTACCTTTTTCAAAAACCATACATGCATCTTCATTGGGGTTTTATGAAACATTCTCATACATACTAGCAGCCAGATCATTATTTCTGCAATCATCCTCAAGGTGCCCAAAATTTCCACATCTGAAATTATGTTTCGGTTCTTCCCCTTTTTCTGAAATGAACATCTCATTTTCATCATCACTAGAAGAACTGTCACTTTCACTGCTAGAACACTTACTTGCTTTGTCTAAGTAGAAGCTCTTTTTATTCTTGTGAGAATGCCTCTTTCCATGATTGTTGTACTCATCTTTGCTTTTCTAGTGATTGTTGTACTCATTTTTGCTCTTTCTGAAATACCTGTGCTTTTCAGAATCCTTGCTTTTAACATCCTGTATATCTTCATCACTTTCATCTTTAGAGACAGTACAGTCAGTAGCATAATGACAAAATTTCCCACAGTTAAAGCATCTTATATTTTTCTTGCTTTTGTGATTTCTGGAAAACTTGCCTTTCCTGCTGTAATATGCCTCTTCCTCACTAGAAGACTCATCACTTTCTTGAATCTGTTTGCCCTTCGATTTCTTGATAGCTTTGAAAGCTGCCTCTTTCTTTACATCAACTTTTACTTGAGTTCTCATCTCAAATGCTGCAAGAATACTATGGAGCTCATCCTTTTTCAATTTATCTAAATCTTTAGCTTCCTCAATAGTAGAAATCTTTTCACTAAATCTATTAGGAAGGGATCTTAAAATCTTATCACAAACATCATTTTCAGCAAGTTCAAGACCTAAGTCTTTCATAGAATTAACAACTTCATCCATCCGGAGCATGTAGTCACTAATATTTTCATCATCATTCATCTTGAGTTGTTCAAACATACCTTTAAAATGTCTCAACTTGGCCTTTCGAACATTCGCATCACCAGTATGAACAACCTGCAATTGTTTCCACATTTCACTAGTTGTCTTGTGTTGTACTTAGTATGGCACTGAGAGGGGGGGTGAATCAGTGTGGCATTCCAAAACATGAATTAACAACTCTAAAAACCACAACAATTAAAACTTATAAACAAATATAATAAGTACAGCAAGAGAACATCACACAACATAGATTTTTAACGAGGTTCACCAAAATGGCTACTCCTCAAAAAGAACGGCTGCTTGGACTACCATCCAAATCCAGCCTCTTGCAAAGCACCAACTTTACAATTTGTTTACCAGCACCAACTGGAAGGAGCACCAACCCCTTATTTATCCGCACCAACTGAAAGGAGCACCAACCCCTAATTTGCCAGCACCAACTGGACTTCAATTTTGAATGAAAATGTTTGACAAATACCTTTGTTATTGCAAGACTCTAACTGATCTACTTCACCTTTGCAATCTCTGCACACTCTGCTCTTTCTTGCGCAATCTCTTCACACAATCTGCTGCATTTCTACAGCCAAACTTTGCAATCAACTTTGCCCTTTGCGCTCTCTGCACATTCTGCTTTCTCTGCTCACACGCTTCGCACACTCTGTGTCGTTCCACACTCTGCTCTCTGTGTGCATTCACATTATGCACTTCGCTATCATCTCGTCGATTCTATGCTATCTACGCTTTTACGACCGCATCTCGCACTTCAACATTCACCCGATGGATACCTAAATCTCCAAATAGCCCCGCTTATATACTTGAGATTTTGAGATGAAAACCCTAATAGTAGTCGGCTGATTATGCAAATGCAAACCCTAATCTTGGTCGGCTGCAAACCCTAAACATGGTCGGCTGCAAACCCTAAATGTGGTCAATTGCAAACCCTAAAATCTGTCAGCCTGCATTGAATGACTTCTGAACTGCCTGTCCACTGCATTATTAGATCTAACTGCCTGAGTTGACAACAATGACAAAACTCTTGCAACACCTTGCTCAACAATCTCCCCCTTTGGAATTGTTGGCAACACCTGTGTACATTCCTGTAACTCTTCTCCCCCTTTGTCAATAATACCAAAGGGCTGCTGCAGACTCCCCCTGAGTCCATACACACCATTCTCAGAACCACATTGAAATAGTTAGCAAAAATCATGGATATGATCAATAAGATGAACAAATGCACAAATGCCCCCCTTGAGAATTTGATCCCAATGGCTAGTCAAATTTTAGACTATTCTTGGGAATATGTGGCCACTTCAATTCACGCTGTCTTCTGAGCCTCAACCCTCTGTTGCTCTGCAATCTCAAACTTGTCCACTGATTTTAGTGAAAGCATACACTGATCGTTTAACTATCCAACTTTTTGCTCTGTAATGCAAACAACATCTGCATATACATCTTGAATATTCTCAACAGACTTGAACCTACTGACAGCTGTTTGTCTTTCTCTGCAGTGAGAATCCAGCAGACTACCTCAATTCTTTATAAAAGCACCTCAAACATTCATCACCAGGCTGGAAATCATCTGGCTGCACATTATAAACTTTTTCTTCAATCTTCCCATTCAACATGCTGATTTCACTTCTATCAACAGAATTGACAAGTGACTCACATCTGTACCAATTTTTGTCCAGCACTGCAATTTTACTGCCAACTCTTACTTTCAACTGTGCATGTCGAAAGAAGACATTTTGTCAAACACTTTATGGCCAACCGTAGTGCACCTTACTCGGCCTCAAACTTCTTATCCTTGAATTGGCATTATATTAAAAGTTAAAACAAAACTGTCTGTGAATTAAATATATTCACCAAGGTGTAATGAAAGATCTGACAATCTTCACATCAAGCGTCGAACAAAAACATGTTGCTATTATCGAAACACAAATACGCAGCTGGGGCAAGCATTCTTTCAATAAACAAAAACAATCTGAACTGTTATAATCCATAGCTATAATCAGTGGCAGTAAGAACCATCAACAAAACAACAATGACATAAGCAATACTACCAATGGTGAAGATTCTCAATGCAAACACTACCCTTCACGGCACTTCCACACACAACTAAATGAACAGCCAACACACTTGACAATTATACCACAAAAGCCCAACTGTTGGTCTTTCATCCTCAGATACCCGAGACAAATATACAGAAGCATTAAAATAAAACCTTTTTCAAAATGCTCCCCCTGAGGATGTGTTACACGGAGTTGCTTAGTGCGATAGAAGAAGCAGTCTCCTTTAGTTCAAGGAGACACGATTTCCTCTCTTCTTTCTTTCTCCAGACTTTCTTGACCTCGGGCTTGGATTTTTCACCTGCGTCCCTATTTTGCATCATTGCATGAACTTGAATATCTCTCTGGTGTGGTTGTCTCTTATGCATCCATGATGAATGATTATTTTCCTTTCTTCTATGAACCTGATTTATTTCCTGTCTGTGTTGTGTTCTTTGCGTCTTATGAAATCTACTATTTTGCCTTAGATTTGATACATAAGCGCTTGGACAAAACCTTGCTATGTGCCCATGACCATTGCATTGAAAACATTGTACAAAGTGTTCACTCAGATATGCAGATGTATTTCGACCAACATAACTCTTTGATTTATTATTTAATCCACAATAAGTTGCCTTGTGACCATACTGGTTACATATGAAACAATAGCCATTAAAAGTGTTAGTATGAAAAAAGTGAGAGTGGTAGAACCTCTTTTGTTGTGGCTACTTTGCTGTAAATCTCCTTTGATATTTTCTTTCTTTTGAAGATACGACTTTAACCTTTTCTTGCTCGGACCCTTCAACAGTGAACTTCTTCTTCTCTGCAGAATTGGAAGATACAGGTTGTTCAGCTTCATATCCAAGACCATGCTTAATCGTGGAGCTTCTCTGATGACTTATCATTTTATCTAGCAATTCTGTGCTCTTCTCGAATTTAAGATTTGTATTGGCCTCTTCTAGTTGTTTCTTCAATGAAACAATCTCTTCTTCTTGTTTGCGGCAAATAATCTCTTTCTCATTGATCTGCGACCTGAGAGTTTCCTCAATCCTTTTAGACTCTTCTACTTGCAGATTTAGATTACTAACTACTTTGTTAGAATCCTCTTCATGTTTGTTACACACATTGACTTTATCATTCAGCTGTGACTTCAAGTCTTCTTCTATTTTCTTGGCCTGTTGGAATTGTAAGAACAGATTTTCAATCTCATCCCCATATTCTTCCAATTTCTTGGACAGTCTTTTGTTCTTTTTCTTTTCTATACTAAACTCTTCAAGAGCAGAGATCAACTCACCTTCCCAGTCTACTTCAGCATTGAGGTTTTTATTATCTGCTTCAGTGTTCACCCCTTCTGCCTTTTCTGGTTCAATTTCCTCTACCACAGAAACTGAAACTGGTTGAGATGTCCTTTTGAAGGAGGTTCTATTCTTCTTACTTGGAGCTGTAATTTGATCTTCATTCCAATTTGCTTCTGCATTCATTTCTTCTTTATTACATTCATGTTCTGATTCTATTTCTTCTTCATCTTCACTGCTACTAAACCCATAACACTGACGTTCATTATGCCGGAGTTGATCAAAACATTCTGAACCTTGAGAACCTGCATTATGACCGAGTTGACTCTTGGCCTTTTCTCCATTGTTTGATTCATCTCTTGAATCTACAGCAATAATGAATTTATCTTTATTTTCTTTTATGACCCTGTGTGATCTTTTCTTCTTGTGTCTCATGGTTCCATTCTTGCCTTTCTTTGCCATTAGAGTATTAATCCAAGATCAACCCTAGCTGATTTAGCCTTTAAAGGGAACTTGGCTCTGATACCAATTGTTGTACTTAGTATGGCACTGAGAGGGGGGGTGAATCAGTGTGGCATTCCAAAACATGAATTAACAGCTCTAAAAACCATAACAATTAAAACTTATAAACAAATATAATAAGTACAGCAAGAGAACATCACACAACATAGATTTTTAACGAGGTTCACCAAAATGGCTACTCCTCAAAAAGAATGGCTGCTTGGACTACCATCCAAATCCAGCCTCTTGCAAAGCACCAACTTTACAATTTGTTTACCAGCACCAACTGGAAGGAGCACCAACCCCTTATTTATCTGCACCAACAGAAAGGAGCACCAACCCCTAATTTGCCAGCACCAACTGGACTTCAATTTTGAATGAAAATGTTTGACAAATACCTTTGTTATTGCAAGACTCTAACTGATCTACTTCACCTTTGCAATCTCTGCACACTCTGCTCTTTCTTGCGCAATCTCTTCACACAATCTGCTGCACTGCTACAACCAAACTTTGCAATCAACTTTGCCCTTTGCGCTCTCTGCACATTCTGCTTTCTCTGCTCACACGCTTCGCACACTCTGTGTCGTTCCACACTCTGCTCTTTGTGTGCATTCACATTATGCACTTCGCTATCATCTCATCGATTCTATGCTATCTGCACTTTTACGGCCGCATCTCGCACTTCAACATTCACCCGATGGATACCTAAATCTCCAAACAGCCCCGCTTATATACTTGAGATTTTGAGATGAAAACCCTAATAGTAGTCGGTTGATTATGCAAATGCAAACCCTAATCTTGGTCGGCTGCAAACCCTAAACATGGTCGGTTGCAAACCCTAAATGTGGTCAATTGCAAACCCTAAAATCTGTCAGCCTGCATTGAATGACTTCAAGCTGCCTGTCCACTGCATTATTAGATCTAACTGCCTGAGTTGACAACAATGACAAAACTCTTGCAACACCTTGCTCAACATCTTGCAGTGAATAACTTTAGTGAGATCTGCCTTTTGTAAACCCTTCAAGATTGCATTCATGGCTTTTGAATTACTGTGATGTAGAAGCCTGTCTTCTTTAGTGTAAGGACCATTTGTAGGAATGGTATACCCATATTCAACAACTTCCCATACCTCATTATCGAGTGCCATTAGATAGACTTTCATTCTTGCACTCCACAGACCAAAATCTGATTCGTCAAGAATAGGTGTTGTATTGCCACTTGAGTAGTCCATTGTGTTCTTTGTAAACTTTTCCTTCAAGCTGTTAAACTTTCCGAAGGCACTAGCTCTGATACCAATTGAAGAACACAAGATTATACTGAGAGGGGGGGGTGAATAGTATAAGACTTATTTTTAATTTATCTATCAAAATAGCTTTCAAACCATTAACATGCAGAATAAGATAACAGTAATAAAACAATGCATAAGAAGCAATCCATAATGAGACACAGCAATTTACGTGGTTCACCCAAGGTGGGCTACTCCACGGATAAAACTTTTCCTCTAAAAGTTATATCAAAACCTTTGGGAATCCTTCCCTATTACAATGTTTATGAGCCTCAGCTCAAAGGAGACACCTTCCCCTAAATCTGCTTTGCTAGTGATCCTCTAGAAGACCTCTATCTCTTGTCCTTAGCAAGTAGAACTCTTTCCACAGAAGACACCTGTCTTCCCTGCTCTGGCTAGAGATCTCTCGTCCTCAACTCGTCACAAAGAACTGGTCCTCTTGTTTGCACCAAAACACAGTCCTTCGGTCTGGCGCAATTTTGTCCTCTTCCTCTGTTCTTTTCTGCACTTGATTGGAGAACAACTTTACACTGTTTGCACAACTATAACAGCACAGTATTCTTAAATTACAACCGCACTATCTTCTCAACTTCTGCGCAACCACAGTAATGCAATCTTCACAAACACTGCAGCATTCAAATGTACAACAACTTATGCGCTTATGTGTAACCACAATAGCTCACTCTTTTTGCATAGTTTTCAACAGCACATTCTTCATGCATACAATAGCACAGACTTTGACACTTATCAGATTCAACGAAATGCACTCTAATGCTGCAGTCAAACTTTGCTCTCTACTTTTTTGATGATTGAACCTCACTTGTCGCACTAACTCTATGTACACCTCACTTCGAATGCACACCACAATCGATACACAAATTGCTCAAACAGTCCTCCTTTTATATTCATAATCTCAAGACAAAATCTTATTCTATAGTCGGCTGTTCAACCTTCTAACACGTCGACTATAAAACTTTATACTTCATTGGCCAAGGTTAACTTCGTCGGCTTCAACTGCCTCTGCTGTTCTGTGGCTTTTCTTATGCGACACTCAAACATGTCATGATATTGCTATGCCTTTGTCTACTGTACACCTTCTTTGGTTTGTTGTCACGAAATTGTGACACTACAGCCTTTGCTGACGTCATCATGAATCTTGTCACAAAATCGTGATGCTCTAGACTTCACTGCCTTCTTCTCCATTGCTGTCATGAAATCGTGACACTACAGCCTTTGCTGATGTCATCATGAATCTTGTCACAAAATCATGATGCTCTAGACTTCACTGCCTTCTTCTCCATTGCTTTTGTGAAATCACGACACTACAACCTTTGCTGACATCATCATGAATCTTGTCGTGAAATCATGACGCTCTGGACTTCACTACCTTCTTCTTCGTTGCTGTCATGAAATCGCGATACCTTTTCCTCTTGCTGACATCATCATGATTCTTGTCACGAAATCACGATGCTCTGGACTTCAAAGCCTTCTTCTCCACTACTGTCACAAAATCGTGACACCTTTGCCTCTTGCTGACGTCATCATGCAACTTTGTCACGAAATCGTGACACCTCTTACTCCTTCATTTTCTTGGTTTGCACTTTCAAAAATGAAACATGTCACGAAATAGCGATGCTTTCACTGCCTTAAGCTATTTCTTGTCAACTACTCGTGAAATTGGAACATGTCACGAAATTGTGATGCTTTTGCCAAATGCAAGCTGCCAACTCAACCTGTTGCGAAATCGTGACACTTTCTGCATTCGTACAACTTCTTCGAAACTTGTCGCAAAATCATGATGCTTTTGCCAACTGCAAGCTGCCAACTCAACCTGTCGTGAAATCATGAAACTTCTTGCATCCGTACAACTTCTTCGAAACTTGTCACGAAATCGCGACAGTTTTTCCCGTTCTGCCTCTGCCTTCCTACATGTCGCGAAATCGTGACACTTTTGCCTGCTTTGCTTCTGCCTTCCTGCATGTTGCGAAATCGTGACACTTTTTCCCACTTTGCCTCTACCTTCCTGTATGTCATGAAATCATGACAGTTTTGGCCAAACTTTCTCTCTCCTCAAACATGTCACGAAATCACGACAGATTTTCTAGCAGCCTGCAAACTTTTTCTAACTTATCTTTTTTTGGATTTTTGGCAACTGGGCTACTCTGATTTTCTTGGAGACTTACTGACCAGCTAAAACCTTCATCAAAACACATCCTTAGACATCGAAACAAATTGCTCCAAGAAATCCTTGACATCAAAAACAACATCTACCAATAGCTCCTTGACATCAATGACAACAACTAAACTTAGGCAAAGGCAATGTACTCAAGGTACCCAAAATTGCCAACATAGGATAGCATGTCATGATATATCACATGATGACTTATTATTGCTAAAATGTTGCCAACAAGTTTAGGAGGAATGGCATTAGAGTGGTATTATCAATTACCCACTAATTATTTGAGGAATTTTGAAGAAACAGTCGAGTCTTTTTTTCATCAATTTAGTGCCTACATCGAAAGGAATGTGACCATTAAAGACTTGTACAACTTAAAACAAGACAAAGATGAATGTTTTGCTAATTTCCCAGCTATGTGGAGACAGTTGATAGGAAAATTGCACTTTGTGTTACCTTATAGGGAGATGTTGGACATCTTTATTAATAATTTACAAGACCAACTATCCTACGAGTTATCAACTGCTACCTTGACCACCTTCGATCTACCTTGACCACCTTCGATCAGGCTATAGACTTAGCCAGACGAGTGGAAGATGCTCTCATTAGGAGAGGTCAGCTTAAAAAGAAAGATGATGAGAAAACATCTAGAAATCAATATAAAAATAAAAAAGTTGTGGGTGATGGAGTCACTGATAGTAGAAATATTGCTACTGTTAATGCTACGAAGACAACGAAGAATTTTATACTGAAACCTCCCGATAAACCTCCTCAAGAATTTACTAGGTTAAATCAATATTTATCAACCATTCTACCATAATTATTACAACAAGTTTTGATTCAATTACCAAATATTCGGGAACCTGATCCAACTATACCCGGATACAGAGCTGATTTACACTGTGACTTCCATAGAGGACCTGGACACACTACCAACTCTTGTAAAAGATTAAAACATAAAATATAGGACTTAATTGATAACAATGAGATGGAGGTGCAAGCCTTTCAACCTAAGCAAAATCCCCCTAATAATGCTCAAAATAACATCCCCCAAAACCAGAATCAGAATGCCAATCAGTCATTGGACATATTTCAACATATTTTACCAAAACATGGCAAGGAAGTGGCTAATCAAATTGAACATCATAATGTTCCCCCTCCTACCCAATATGTAGGGACTATTAGTGGGCATTTACCTATTCATGATTTGGAAATATTTGACACAACCTTATCCGTGGTTACGACCAGGCCTCTACATAATATTTGGACACCTGATCTTAGTGATACAGAATACAAGACTGAGAGTGATATGGAAATCACATCAAATCAATCAAATAGCTCTGAAGATGAATCAGATCCTATTCTCCCTATCACAAGTTATATGGTTCTAGAAGAACCATTTCAAAGAAGAGTCACTACTAGAACATCCTCTCACGAATTACTTTCTAATGAGCAATCCATAAATGCTAGACCAAGACCCATTCATCATCCATAGAATAATATTATGGGTACCATCGAAGCTGTTACTAGACAACAGGATCAAAAATCTCAACAAGATCAAATGCAGAATGATGGATCAGCTCCATTTGTTTTGAAAGTTCCTAATAAAGAGAATCAGGCACCTAATGTTCAACCTAAACCTCCTTACAATATTAATGAGCAACAATCAAATATTACAACTAGAATTTCTCTTTTGGACTTTTTAAGATCTTCTCCTACACATAGAGATGAATTAATGCTCACATTAAGCCAGATGATGGTACCACAAGACATTCAAACTGAAGCCATGGCTAATACTATAATAACTCGTGAAGTTGATTGTATTGACTTTTGAGATAGAGACATACCGCAACATAGTTTACATAAGGATAACCCCTTATATATTACTGCCTTAATTGGAGATGTAGCAGTTAAACGAGTCTTTATTGATAATGGTTCATATTTAAACATCTACACTTTTGACTTCTACCAAAGATTTGGGTTTAGAAGTGATGAAATGAAAAGAACTGATATGATCATAAAAGCCTTCAATGACGAAACACAATAAACGTGTGGAGTTATTACCATCCCATTGCAGGTTGGTCCGAGAACCTTGGATACGATCGTGTTTATTGTACATTGCCCTGCATCATACAATATACTCTTGGGTCACCCTTGGATCAACGTGATGCGAGCCGTTCCCTCAAATTTACATCAATGTGTTAAATTTGAATTTAAGAATCAGTTGGTTACCATTCATGGTGATCCTAGACCCTTTGATATGTTTGCTTTGGCAGAACCTGTTGGAGTTTAATTTTTCCCGACTTTGTCATCCACACATCCTAATTCTCCTTATCCATATAAATGTGTGAAACACACACCCATAATGTCATCTACTTCTTCTCCATCAGTTACACCCCTACATACAGCTCAACCATCCTCTAAACAAACCACATTAGGACCTCAGAAAGATCTTAATCCCTTAACCAATGTCTCTTGTTCTACTCCTATAACTTTTATACCTATAATAGACCCATCCATCGACATCTCTACAAAATCTATATCCATCAAAGGCATAGTTTTTGCATCAAAATATGTAGGAAATGTTCCTTCTACCTCTTATGCTCTTATTGATGAGCTCTTACCCGATCTATCTAAAATTCTTATATCAGAGAAAACAAATGCTTCTATGCAATATTCCCTTATTTTAAATAATTTGCCACCATCTCCTCATACCTTGGGCCTCCCATAGCCTATGGGAAGTACTTACCAAGTTAGGAGTTGTGCTTTTATTTATAAGGGATATGATTGGGATAGAATACCTAGAAACATCAAGACTCATTATGATGGATATGCTCGATGTTATTTTACTAATGAGTATGTTAAAGCCAAATATATAATGCTTAAATTTGGATATAAAGGGAAAGGTTTAGGACCTTTCCAAAATGGTATGAAAGAACCCTTTGAGGTAGAGTCGTGGCCTGCTCGATGTGGTGTGGGCCTATTTCCTAGTAAGGGTTAGCCCTTCCCATTTGAGGATGATGACCATCTCATAATTTATCAAGATTATTTGGATGAGCATGATGCTTTGCATTTAATGAATAAGCCATTTACATGTAATATGCTATCTATAGCTTACCCTAAGATGATCGTTGAATCCGACGATGATTTGGAGGGAGATATCTTCCATGATGTCTACGTTGAGGAATTATTACATAATGAATTTTATTTTGATGGCTCTATACCTAGTATATCCCAACTTGAGTCCACGACTCCTCAAGACGAATTATCCAAGCTAACCTTGGTAGAATTACAAGAATTGGGCATTTCACCTGCCCCACCTAATTTTGAGAAATATCTACACATGGAAGTAGAAAATGTCATAAAAATTAACATTGGAACTGAGGATAATCTTCACATAATCAACATTGGATCAGAATTCAGTCAAGAAAAATAGGATAAATACATTGCATTTCTTAAAAAATATGAAGATGTCTTTGCTTGGACATATGAAGATATGCCAGGTTTAGACCCTTATGTAGTTATGCATCACCTAGTAGTCCATCCTGGATGCTAAACCTGTTAAACAAAAACTTAGAAAAATGCATCCTAAAGTGGCCTTACTAGTCAAAGGGGAGTTAGAAAAACTCCTGAATGTTATTTTTATACAAGCCATTGATTATTCTGAATGGATCTCGAATGTAGTTCCAATAACTAAGAAAGAAGCTACCAAAGTTAGGGTTTACATAGACTTTAGAGATATTAATGTTGCATGCCCTAAAGACAATTTTCCTCTTCCCAATATGGATCAGATCATTGATTTTACTGTTGGAAGTGGAATGATATTCTTAATGGATGGATTTTTTGGTTATAATCAGATCAGGATAGATCCTAAATATCAGGCTAAAACAACCTTTATTACCCCTTGGGGGACCTTTTGTTGGAAAGTGATGCCATTTGGTTTGAATAATGCAGGTGCAACATATCAATGAACCATGACTTATATCTTTCATGATATGATGTATGATATACTACACAATTATGTAGATGACATTATAGCTCATTCTACTAAAGAAGATGACCATTTAGATGACTTGAGAAAAGTATTTAATCGGTTAAGGGAATATCTTATCCGATTGAATCCAACCAAATGTATATTCGAAGTTAAGTCCGATAAATTATTTGGGGTTATAGTTTCTTTACGTGGAATCAAAATTGATCCTCTCAAGATTGCGGCTATCACTGATATGCCCGCACCCACAAAAATATGTGAATTATGAAGTTTACAAGGTAAGCTTCAAGCTATCTGTCGCTTCATCGATAAGCTGGCAGATAAAACCGGACCCTTTCTTAAGATTCTAAAGAAGGATGTCTCTTTCCCTTGGTACAACAAATGTCAGGAAGCATTTGAACTCCTCAAACAATATCTTCTTAACTCGCCTGTGCTTTCGCCACCTAGACCTGATCACCCATTTATCTTATATATTTTTGCTTCAGATTTTGCTTTAGGAGCTATGTTAGCTCAACTAGATGATGAGAAAAGAGAGTGTGCCAGTTATTACATTAGCAGAACATTAATCAGTTATGAAACCTGCTACATAGCATTAGAAAAATTATGTCTAGCAGTCGTATTTTCTACACAGAAACTATGCCACTATATGCTCAGTCAAAAAATGTATGTTATTGCTAAATCTGATCCTTTGTAGTATCTCATGAGTTGACCTTATTTATTTGGTCGCACAGCAAAGTGGTTTCTTGCTCTAAGTGAGTTTGAACTCATGTTTATAGGACAAAAGTCTATTAAGGGTCAAATCATAGCAAATCAATTAGTTGTTGCACCCTTAGAGTCTACCCATCCCCTCATCATTGAGTTTCCTGACGAATGCCTTAAACTAGAGGCAAACCATCCAGAGCAATGGTCCTTATACTTTGACAGAGCCCGATGCATGAGTGGGGCTGGTGCAGGTATTATTCTAATATCTCTACATAAAAATCTTATACCTCTATCCTTTAAATTAATGTTTGCTTGTACTAATAACACTACTGAATATGAGGCTCTAATCCTTGGATTACAAGCTGCCTTGGCACTAAAAATTAAAAATCTATTAGTTTTTGGTGATTCTCAACTTGTTATAAATCAAATTAATGATGTTTATCAGACCAAAGATGATAAATTGCGTCCATATAAAGCATATGTATTACAATTAATATCTTTATTTGATCAAGTTACCTTGGAAGCTATTCCTAGAACTAATAATCATGCGGCTGACGCTATGGCTACAACTGCATCTCTTTTACCCTTGGAGTTAGATGATGAATATGCTACCATCATTATTCATCGACTCCAGGAACCCGCTTCAAATAAATCATGCTTAGAACATTTGGATGTGTTTCTAATCAACGAAACTACTCCTAAACTTTGGTACACTGATATATTCAATTTTTTTCAAAATGGGACTTTCCATGAAGGTTTTAATAAAAACCAACGCTAGTTATTACATAGACGAGCAAGTCACTTCGTAATAATTGGCAATACATTATATAGGAGATCTTTTGAAGGTATCCTACTGAGATGTTTGAATCTAGAAGAATATAGATCAGCTTTGAGTGAAGCCCACGATGGATCTTGTGGGGGACACTTTAGTGGTAGCGTCATTGCTAAGAAGCTCCTTAGGATAGGATATTTTTGGCATACCATGGAGAATGATGTACATGATTATGTGCGCCATTGTGACAAGTGCCAGAAACACGCTGACCTTGTCCATGCGCCTGCACAAGAACTATAGGCTATTGCATCTCCTTGGCCCTTTTCAAAATGGGGCTTAGACATGATTGGAAAAGTCAATCCTGTGTCATCTTATGTACACAAATTCATTATAACCGCCATCGAGTATTTCATGAAGTGGGTTGAAGCTATGCCCTTAGCTTCTTGCACTGGAACCCAAGTTTCCAAATTTATTTTTAATCAAATTATTTGTAGGTTTGGAATTCCTGCAAATCTCATCTCGGATAATGGAACTTGTTTTAAAAATAAATATGTCAAGAAATTATGTCAAAAATATAAAATTCAACATTGTTGGTCCACTCCCTATTATCCTCAGGGTAATTACCAAGCAGAAGCATCTAATAAAACATTAATTAAAATCCTCAAAAGACTGGTCAATAAATCTGGCTGAGATTGGCACATTCAATTATATCCTACTTTGTGGGCTTATCGAACTAGCATTCATACTCCCACGGGCACTTCACCTTTTGTTTTGGTTTATGGCATTGAAGCAGTTTTTCCCTTTGAATTAGAAGTTCCTTCTTTGGCTCTGCTACTTCAAGATACTAAAGTAGGAGATGAATATCATGTTGGCAGATTTAGTCAACTGGAAATCCTAGATGAGAAGTGCATCAATGCTTTGGAACATCTTCAAGCCTACCAGAACAAGCTTAAATGAGCATCCCTCAAAAAAGTTCATCATCGATCCTTTGAGATCATCGACCTTGTCTTAAAAGAAAATCAAAAAAATACTAATGGAACTAAAGACCTTAAAGGTAAATTTGAACCTAATTGGCTTGGGCCATATATCATCACTTCCAAATTCGGCTCGGGAGCATACATATTAGCTACCTTAGATGGTAGAGATCTTAAATAACCTATGAACATTATGCATCTTAAATGCTATTATGCATAAATCTGGTCATTCCATCATTTTATATATTGTTATTTTGCATATTGTTTCATTTTAGTAATCCATATAAAAATTTCAAAAACAGTAATATTATTTGTTCTTTCAATTCATAAATTAAAACCAAAATATAAAAAACATCAAAATCTTCAAAAACATTTTCTATTTTTGCACCCATTAATTCTTGAAGTATTGCAGTCATATTTTCAATTATTTTGTATAAATTAACATTTATTTGGAATCCCACACCTTCACACTCACATGAATAAATATCTTGATTTTGTTTGGTATGATTATTAATATCTCTTATATCAAAGTCCACAAGTTGAATTAAATAAAGTTTTGAGCATAGAGAATTGATCTTGTTATTTACTTGAACCAAGTATATCTTTTCACATTAAAATGATTTCATTGCAAATTCAATATGATGCTACATAGTAGAAGTGGTTTCTTGAGCGAAAATTTTCCCCTGCTATCCTATCATGCACATGGTCTAGAATCTTTGAGAATTGACAAAAGGACAAGCTCATCCCTGCCTAGAATAAAAATCCCTTGCTGTATAGCTAATCCGAGCAAGTATCCCTAGTATAGGAAGAAAAAGAAAAGTCAAAGAAAATGAGAAAAAGAAAAATATCATTTTGTACCATCGCAACAATATTTCAGCATTATCTCAGTTCCAGGCAAAAATACAAAAAAAAAGAAAAGCAAAGCAAAAGCAAAAAGCAATAAAATCCCTTTCCCTACCCCTTGAAAAGAAAAAAAAGGGTGAATGAGCTTGAATCCCTAGAATTCTTAATTATTCGAAAACCGTGAGGTAAGCCCCATAACAGGTGGTTTGTGCCCAACCCTCTTGGCCTTGGGTAACTCCTAGCGTGGTGATATGTCTGTCACTTTAGCAAACTTCTTTTGTACAGACCTATGTCTGCTTATGGATCAGCTAGCTCTTGATGACCCGACTTACATAGTAGTCTGGTATGGTTACATGCATATAAATCATGGTCAACAAACACTTATTTTGTTAATTCAAATTACTTGTATCAAATTATCTTGCTCAAAATTGGTAAATGAACAATACAATTGCACACACATTTGTATTTGAGATATTTTGTATCATTATGATAAATCAAGATCGACAATGAACTCACATATGCACATGAGGGTTCCTTATAAATCTACATTTTGTATTTGAGATAATTTAAAATATTTATGCAAATCTTTTGGAATAATTTAATCTTCTTATTTGAGAACATCTGTTTAGTATAAAAACAATTACATACTATTTTTTCAAAAATCCAAATTTTTTCAAACCATACAATAAAGTCACGTTTATATATACTTTCGACTTCCGTAACGATGGTATAGTTCCTAAAACCTAAACTGGAATTTTATGCCTAGCGTAAGTCCTCATCTTATATATTTTTTGTTTATCTCAAAATTAAAAATCAATTATGCAATAAAATTATTTTTGGATTTCACGATGATGGTATAAGTCTATACCTATAATTCTATGCCTAGCACAAACCATTGTTCTAATTTTATTTCCCATTCATTTTAATAAATAAAAACATATGGCTTACATCATTATGTTACACAATTGTGCTTTAAAAAGAACAGACACTTTTTTATATTTCATTTCATTATGTCAACATTCAATTTTGCAACGATGGTATAATTCCTAAGGAATTGTTCAAAATTTTATCACACTTAGGAATTTTATGCCTAGCAAAAATCATATTTTTTTATATTTCATGCATAATATTTTCATGAAAATCTGAAAACAAATCATCACCATCATCATTTTCATCATCACAACACAAAGTCTTAAGACAGTCTCTTAAGCACTCTTTTACTTTTAGAAATATTTCTATATTGGGATTAGCTTGACGACCTAGCGAGCGGCGACTCCATGAAATGGTCATATAACAGTGACAATGTCCTTTGAAATTATTGTTAGAAGTCCCTTTATTTTTCATCAAATCATACCACAACAACCAATTTGTTTACATCAGATTATTTCATTTAAATTTTACAGCATGACATAAAATTATACTATTTCCAACGACATAATTACATGAATAATCAATCAACAATTCAAAATTTAAAGCATCATAAAACATATGGACAAGCCATATCACAACAAGATCATATATATATATCAAAAAATATATGTACATCATATATCAAAATGGATTGGTATGCCATAATCTATACCCTAGCATACTCAATCCTCTAAAAAATATATAGTCTATAGTCCAAAGCAGCTAGTCTCGAGAAGCCCTCGAGCTCTTAGCCTCATCTCCTCTCTCGCCTTGGCATGGAGGAGGTGGTCCCATCGAGGTCCATGCTATATCATGGGTCCTCAACGATTCCATCGTGATTGGCTTCACAATGGGGGCTGGCAACGATATCCTCTAGTTCTCTGAAACCACATGATAGTACAATCCTTGGTAGAACACAGTCTAAGCAATAGCCCGTGCCAGATCCTGAGTGCTCACCCCTCCGCTCTGAGCCTTGAGTCATGTAGCCTCATCTTGTAGTGTCTTCACCTGAGCTCGAAGGTAGGCATTCTATGCTCGGAGAGCCACCATATCACTGCTCTCCCCCACCTTGACACCCTTGCCCTTATCGGGTGATGATGGCCTATCCCTCTGTTGAGAAGGGAGTACCTCCTCTATCCTCTCTGGATGTTGTGGTCTCTCTGGAGCCTATGGCGCTCTCCAGCATCTCTCTTAAGGAGGTCATCATTGATCCCTCCCTCCTCGACTCCTCACTACATCGATGGCAGCCTGGTGCTGCCTCCCCATCCATCATACCATAGTGTGAATTGGACCCTGTGCCCTTGTCATCCGAGGAGGGCGGATGCCTACGTACCAGGCATCGTATCCATATGTGACCCTAGCATCATCCCCATCCACTAGATGAATGGGGGCATCATCAACATATTTACTCCAAAATCGCTATATATTTAGAGCCCCGCTTAGTGTAGTGTTATCCCGGATAGTCTGAGAGTACTCGTAGTCTCTGAGAGAAGGGATCCCCTATTGTATACTAAACTACCTCAAAAATTGGTCATAGCGGTGGAGCTCTACCTCTCCCTACTCCATCCTCAGCTAGAAGACTCGCCTGATGTGAGCTAGCTCCTGTCTATCCTCTCCCCACCCTGGATGCTCTCTCCATGGCCTCCAGGTGATCTGGTCAGGGATGAGATCGTCTAGAAACCTCTGGGACATCGACAGATCTATCCGTCACTGTGACCCTCTCTAGAGCCACCAATAGAAAACCCGGGGTCTCTCCCGATCAACCCCTATCATTGGAAGCCCTATCGGCCTTCACATCGCATTGTGCTCCCAGTACCAAACATGTAGCAGTGATGTCAGTACTAGACATCGACCTCCCTTGTATACGACCCCATACAGGATCCTATACAAGTGGTATAGTACAAAGCTGCCCCAAGCAAACCTGTAGTCGTGGTCTCTCATGTCATAGACCACATTTGAGAGCAGCCAAGGTAACCTGCATCTACTCTAGTGGCATAGCATTAGGCCACCCACTACCCCTACCAAAACTTGAGTCAGTCGAGATGCCCTAGGAATCTGCCTCAATGTCTCGATGTTCATTCTGCCCTTCTCTAGGGCAAAGCTAGGGTCTCTGCACAGTTGCATCATGGCATGGCCCTAATTGGTCGTAGGAGTCATCAATCGCCCATGTATGGGGATCCTCAATATCCTCCATACATCCTCTAGAGTGGGAGCCATCTCCCCTGTTGGTAGTCAAAAGTAGGACGACCCCAGATACCACCTCTTTGCTAGGGCTGTCAATAGCCCCATGTATGTAGGTATTTGTGGCATCTCTTCCACATGCTGTAGCCCAACCTCTACTAGTCGGTCTCACTCCGCCTGATCGAGAACGGCTACATCATCTCTGAGCCCCCCGTATTTCCACTCCCATATTTTTAGTAATCCATTTTGCAAAATAAACAATAAAACAACAAAAATCATTAATAGATAATCATTAAAATCAGTTAAATTAATTTCATCTTATAAAAAAATGATATCATCCGTTATTGGATGATATCATACTAAATTAAGTCAAATTGTCCTTGGTACGATGAAATCATCTCCGATTTCTCAACTTGGGGATCACCCCTTGTTGGACGTGATCGCCCCTATTTCACCAATTTCGTCCTTCAACGAAATTTGTGATCTAGGGAGGATTTCGTCCTGACGTCGTCGATGGCCTAAAAACGGCTACGATGCCCCAAAAATAGTCAAAATTCAAATTAAAAATCACACAAATCAAATTAAAAATATAATGCATTAAGTTTAGATCCCTACCCGCAACTCGCGTCGGACCTCTATCGATCTGTGTGTCATTTCCACCATTTTTCCTGTAGAGCTCTGAAACATCAAAAGTGAACAGTAACAATGAATTAGGGTTTTACCCTATTTTTTTAATTTTATTTAAAATTTTTTTTTTTTTTAATTTTGCTTTTTCGTGCTTTTACCTCAAACGTTCGATTTGGGTAAAAACACGGAGGGGGCACCATAGTAAGAAGTCGTACGATTCGACCTAGAATCGTCGTCTAAAAAATGGAATAAATTTTTGCTTTCTTGTAAAGCGTAAAGAACTCGTCTTTAACGCATTTTCTTTGGAAAATTTTCTAAAGAGGGGGCAAAATGTAGCACCCTAAAATTGGCGCAGTTAAACCCTTAGTAAAAAGATAAAAAAATGAATTTTAATCCCGAAACCACCAGTTAAGCACTCACCCCATTTTTTGTGTCATTTTTAGGAGTTGTTTTGACCGTTAGACGATATCGTCGCCTATCAGACGAAATCATCCCAGATCGGATGAATTCGTCTGTAACAGAACATCTAGACGATTTCGTCCCAAAACCAAATTTTTCATAATTAGCTTCTGTTTCAACATCCTCTCCAACTTGGGCAGAAGCATGTTTGCACAGTTGGATATTCCTCCGTTGGAGATCTCCTAGATTGGGATGATCCCCAACCTCCTAACCTCCCCCTAATTCTATATAAACTAGGATTTTCTCAGTTTATCCCCCTGGATCTCCTCCTGACTCTCTTCCTGGTTGATTTTCCCTATCATTTAGCTTTGTTGTGTTAAGACGTCCTATCTACCATTGTTTGCACTCGTAGTTTTAAGTTTTTATTGCAAGTTTTCACTGTGCTTCAGCTAGAGGAATCTCGGATCGTCGCAGGCGATTCCACATGATTTCGAATGATACTATCGCAGATTGGTGACAATCTTGTATGATTGGAGGCGATCTCGACTGCAGTTTAGATTGGGGGCAATCAGAGCCCTGAGTTTGAATTTCTCATCTTCCTTCCTTATTTTATTATGCATTAGCTTGATTTATTTTCATTCTGCATCCTGGAGTTCACCTCATTTAGCATAAATGCATGAAAAAGTTAAAATAAGTTATTAAAACAATGCATTTCCTTTAATCTACTATCTAGATTTATTAGTTAAGCATTTATACTGTCATTTCTACATTATTCTTGCAGTTGCATTTTTTATTTTTGGTGTCTATTTTTGCGATTGCAGGTTTCTGATGAATTCGTATGACAAATTCATCAGATCGATGATGATCTTGTCTGGTTTCAGATGATCACCTATGATATGGGATGATTCTGTACAATTGCAAATGATCCTATCATATTCGGGGCGATCTGCACTCCTACAAGCTTCAGAATCTTCATCAGACATCCGAAATTAGGTGCATTCTTTCTCATTTAACATATTCCTTGTATTTAGGATTCATTCATGCTTTCTGTATTCATATAAATCAGCATCTTCATATCAAATAGCTTAGATTCATTTTTGCCAACCTAGGAATATGAATTATTGAGTATAAAATGAACACATCAAACCCATTCTCAACCTAGGAGTGGAAAATGCCACTCAAAGTTTCCTGGTGAACCCCACCATCCGTCGAAAATTCACCCTTATACCCTTCCCTCGAGAGGTGTGACCTTCAAAGGGCCTCTTAGTCTAAGGTATTGTCCCATCCTTCTCGCATCCCCCTTCCGAGCACGGATCCTATAGCCTGAAGGTAAGGGTGCAAAAAATTTGGGTCAGTACAAGAAGGAGGAGGAAAATGAAACATAACAAAAATAAAAATATGACAATGAAATAAAATACTTTTGAGTTGAATACATATCAAGGTGAACTAAATAAACAAGATGAAGATACTTATCTGGTTACAAACAAATAATACAATGAAGAAAACATGAATACTGAACCAAATGAAAGAGGACTAGATCAAGTTGAAGAACATCTGAAGGATGAAGACCATATTGAATACTAAAGTATTCAATACCTAAATAATGTAATATATGGGGGTGTTAGAATATATTACATTATTTGGTACATGTTAATGTACCACCTTGGGTACATTTCTAGATTAGGAATTTATCTTAGATTAATATTTGAGTAGTTACTTCAAGCAAATAATAAATGCACAAGTGTTATAATGTACAATGGTGTAAATGTACATGTAGTCCATATGTACATAAGTCATAGGATTGGTAGATGAAGAGTCATGGGTAGAGTAAAGGCTAAGGCAGATATCTTCCTATATATGCCTTGAGTTATAGAGAGTCATTGAGAGAGACTGAAGTTACTATAGTGATTCATAGTTAGAGTACAATGTAGTTCTTTCATTGAAATAATAGAGTGTTCATGTCCTCCATTATAATACATTGTACCATTTTCATGAGCATCCATTAATGGCATATTTTTGAGTTATTGTAGAATTTTATATTATAGTTTTCTTGCATATTATAGTGCCATTATCATATACTTATCATTTCTTGCTCATTTTACATCTTGTGGTTACATTTCCTTTAATATAGATCATAAAAGGTAAAATTTGGATAAATTGATATGAATATTAGATATTGGGACACTTGATGATACACTCTAATAGGGATTGTAGCTTATACCTTCCTATTAAGATACAAGGTAATTAAAATTCCCCTATAATAATTCATCAAAGGTAGGGAAATATGAATGATACTCTAATGGAGGTAGGAGTTTTTTTCTCTTACAATATGTTGATGTTTTGATAGTAGGAGGTGTTGAATCAATAAAATGAGATGTTGATGCATCAAGGTTTTCACTTATACATCCAAATAATGGATCCAATTGGCTAAATGAAAAAGTATTTAAGCTAGGCTATTGGGAATAGTCAATTAGTGAATCATACCCTACATAGATATTTATGGCTTCATGACCTTCCATAATGAAAGCCTTTATGGTTTATCTATAATTCTATATGAAATAGGCCATATGATTTATATATTAGAATACTACGATTCCTTATTCCTCATGGGTAAGGCTTAGAGAACTATGAGGTGTAGAAACCTTATCATATTGATTGAATATGGGGTTCCAAAATTTAGGTTGGTAATCATGATCCTAAATAGGAGGATCAAGGTTAGTTATCAAGTAGTAGAGGCACTATGGGTTAGGTAGCATTTCTCAATAATAGGTTTAGGAGAAGAGAGGACTATTTCAGTTTAAATTATCTATAGAGTTGATTAGAGAAAAAAATAGGATGTTTTAGCAACATTATATCTCCTTCCCTTGATATTTCCAACTTTAACTATATACCTCAAGGACCTTTCTATATATTGAAGGCCCCAATATACCTAATCCCTCTTGATATACCTATTAGTATATGAGGCAATACCAATACATGGGATACCAACAATACATGGAGGTTACCTCCTAGATACATGGCCAAGATCGTACATGAGGGGTACTAGTATAACTCCTTATGACCCCCAATATCCCATTTTAATAAACTCCTTACTAAGCATAAGTATGTGTGAAACCCTATGTGGGTGGTTGGTAGCCCAGGATTACTACCCAATATAAGCTAGTAGGTTGTATGATAGTTTCTCAAAGGGTTGTAAATATCCTTACTAGGATTAGTAGTTGGTTATGTTCTTGTTATCTAGATATAATGTGATATAATATAAATAGACAAGATTAATGATCTTGATTAAAGTTTTATAAAGTTAAGTTTTGTTAAGAAAAATATTGGGACCCATGATGATGTTCATATTAGGTTCACCATAATGTGGGATTCATAAAGGATTGCAAGGGTCCCCTTAAAATATCTACCACATGTTTCTCTCTCTTATTTGTGATCTTAAGTATAATTTTTAGTGGATTAGGTAGATAAAACCTACATCGCTTCTAATATTTTTCTTTTATAAACATTAACCTTAATCTAATTGTATGTTAGCTATGAATGCATCAAGCAATGCACAAACAAGTCCTAATAAACTAAAATGCTTTTGATTTGATGATCTATGAAAGGTAACTTTTTTTTAGAGCAAGGTTTCAAGAATATAATACATCAAGCCATCCCTAATGCAACTAGGTGCAATTTTACTTTAATGATATGCAAGATAACATATGGTCCCATAATGATTAATGCTAACTAGTTTATTTTTTTCCTTTTACCTTTAGTAGATAAAACATAAATATAGAAAAAAAAAATATTGGAAACATATAGCAATTAGAACTATGATATAAATGCTAAAGATAATGTTTGGAATTAGAAAACCTACTTTTTTTCCACAAATGCAAAAGCCTTGTAGTTATGCAAAATTTTTACTAGTCCCACAAAAGAAACACTTGCATTACTACTTCCTAATGATACTTTTATTCACCTACAAAATAGATAGAAAAGAGATGGATCAATAGTGAAGGTGTTTACCTAAACTAGAGAAGATTTTGAGGTTTTTTCAATAGCATTAGACCCTACTTTAGATATTAGATGAAAAACTTCAAAATGATAAAATAATGATTGTGTGCTTAGTGGAAAAAGTATCGTTGGATGAGCAATAGTGTTGCCATAACTTTTGTCAACTAACAATGCTTTTGCTTTTTGTAACTACAATATCTATTTTTAAAATAGAGTGTGATAGTGCCATCAAACCTAAAATTCAACAATGTGATGCTTAGATGAGGGATTTATGATTTTTTCAAGTGATGCAATGAGGGTCCCCAACCAAGAGGTGTAGAGATCTTGATAGATGTAGTACGACAATATGATTTCTTATGGAAAATGTAAGCTAAGGATGCAAAAATCTAAATGATAGGTAGATGCAAATATGATGAACAATGCAATGTTAATATGCAATAATCAAATATTAGAGAGCTACAAAATGGTAATGACAATATCTAAGAAGGGAAGATAGCATAATCCAAGAAAACTTGTAGCTACAAGATGCCAAGATTGATATCCCTTGTATTTTATTTGATATTACTCATTACTTGGGATTCTTGAGATCTTGTTGCATTCAAAATATCGTAATATGATATTTGATAAAAAATTTCCATGCTTGAAGATTGTTTGATATGAATTTTGATAGAGTTTTGTTATGCATAAGATTATTAATATTTTGAATTCCCCAAGTGCTAGCTTTATAGGAAGCCATGAATCCTTAGAGGATGGTTGCATTAAATTTGATAGGATTGGTTAAGGTAAGATTTTAAAATGGGCTCAAGATACAATTAATAAATAGGAGATAGAAAATAGAAAATCTTGGGCTTTACATATCTATTGTGATTATGGATCAAACTGATGTGATCATATCTATTTTTGGTGGATGTCCTGGAAGGTACTAAATATTAAATTTTTCCTTTTTGATATCTAATAATTAGTAGCACTAGAGGCAATAGCATTGGTGATGCTAATGATCCCAAAAATTTTGCCAAGATGATTGTTTCCAATCAATTTGTGCGAGAAAAAATGAAAATTTTAAAGTTTCATAAAAGCACTACTAGGGAGAAAAAGTGCCACTAATTCTTTGGCTCATGTCCTATTGATTTTTATTTTGGAACAATAAATGTGCTTGATTTGATATTAGAGATGGTTGATTTGTTTTAGATAATTGATTGGTTAATTGATGATGATGTTGGTAAGCTTGGATATTTGATGATGCACTGAAAATTAGGTTTCTACATTACCTTTATGACCACCAAAGGTATGAAATTCTAATTTAGAGAGATGTCATTTTTGATAAGGTTCTTCTAGGTGCTCCTTCTAATACACCATATGATTTTTGGTAGAATATTATTCTACATATTTGACTAATCTAGCTAATTATTTAGAGATTTTGGTAGCCTCTATTCCCATTGCAACATCTTATTGATATTCATATTTTAAGGGAGGTCCTTTACCTACATATTTGACCCTTTCATGGATAGTAGCATTTGCAATATATTTTCTACATTTAGGATATGTTGAGTACGACACATCAATTTAAAGAGATTATACTTTGCATGTTGATATGAGTGGTGATTTTGAGTTAAATTATTTAGGTTGACTTCTAATATTTATTTACCACATATTCCACATGACTCTTCCTCAGTTCATCCAACACCCAAATGGATTAATACACATATGAACTATGTTCAAGCTATTCTATCTTTAAAGTGACACCAAAATTCTCTTTCTCAAGCATTGCTCTTGAAAGTTGCTCATTATATGGATCCTCTTACATATTCTTAGGCTAAGGGATGACTAGAGTGGAAAAATATAATGATAGAAAAGTATGTGGTCTTAATGAAGAATAAATCATGAATCTTGTTTCTATTTTAGAAGGTAAGAATGTGGTTAGATACAATCATTCTATAAGACTAAGTACACACTAGATGGTCAAGTTGAGAAGCATAAAGTACACCTTGTTCCTAAGAGATTATTTCAACAAGGATTCGATCATTTTGAGATATTTGCTTTAGTTGCTAAATGGATTCTTTTAGGATGATTCTATCTATAGCAACCTCAATTGTATGGAAGGTACATTATATGGAGGTGAAGAGTGCATTTCTACATGATAATATTTAAGAGGAGATGGTTTTGAGCTTGAGGTCCCTACTCCTTTGGTTTTTCAATTGACTAGTCCTTGTATGGACTTACGTAGGCACCTCACACTTGATATGAGAAGATTTACTCCTTTTCATTAGTTGTGGTTATTTATGATGTGAGGTTGAATATGATGTTTAAATTAAACATTAGGATGAGAAGAATTTGGTAATTATTCTCTATGTTGATGATATTTTCATTATAGATAGCTCTCCTACTTTGATTCAAGATATGAAGGCATGACTTCATTCTACTTTTGATATGACAAATTTTGGGCTTCTGCATTAATTTTAGGGATTTATATTGATTAGACAGGTTATAATATTACCATTTCACAACCTAAGTATCAACTAGATCTTCTTTATCATTTTAGGATGGAGGATTGCAAGTATGATCAGACTACTTTTTCTTTAGGACTAAATATTCAAGTTGATTGTATGACTCCTTTGGTGGGTACTAATCTATACTAGTCTCTTATGGGAGGACTTATTTTCTTACTCATACATGACTTGATATTGCCTTTGTTGTTGGATATTGTTCTAGGTATATTCAGCCCCCTTGAGAAAGTTAGTGGACTAGGACTAAGATGAATCTTAGGTACACCAAAGGGACTATTTAAATGGGTGTTCATTACTTAGTTGGTTCCTCTTTAAATTTTATAGAATTTTCAAATTTTTATTGGGTTGGTGATTTGTATGAATGATGGTCTACCATATAAATTATGTTTTATTTAGGATCTAAACCTATTTCTTGATATTCTAGATGCTAGTCTACCATAACTTAGTCTTCTATAGAAGCTAAATATTTTGCTACCAATGATTTAGCTAAGACTTTTTAGTGTATGCTCATGATTTTTGGGGATATTGATATTCCTTAGAATTTTCTAGCCACTCTTTAGTATGATAATTAGAGCACTACCCAATTTATTTGTAATCTTCTGTTTCATCAATGAACCAAGGAAATTGAGATATGGATGCATTTTGTAATATGGATTCATTTAAATGGGATGTCTGATCCTATTTTGTACCTTTAGTGGAGTAGGTCATGGATATCTTGACTAAGGTCATGCCCAAGGTTCCTTTTAGGCACATGCAAGAGCTACTTGGAATTAGAGAGCATCCCTTAGGAGGGATGAAAAATAATGGTCTCTCTCCATGCCCCCCATTTAGATTAAGAGGGTATGAAAACAATTATGGTGGTCAAGATTCTCTTGAGGCTATGATTGGATTTTGTATTTTATTGTGCATGTAAGCCCCTTGGACCCTTGTAAACTTTGAAAGGACATTTTTTGTAATATTTTATTATTTTAAATCTAAAGGTTGGTTACATAACCTTGACTTGAATCTAACTTGCACTTGGGTATATATACCCATCATAATAACCATTTCATGATTAGTTGGAGTCTAATTGTATTTTTTTATAATGGGATTATTTGGCATCCATGGATACTCCCATATATTGAGTGCATTTATTTATGAATATTTTAGTTTTAGCAATACTAGGTAATGCATTGATTCCATTAATTTCTAAAAACTATTGTGAACTCTAATAGAATGAGGAGAAATGATAATAAGTGATTTTGAGGATATTTCATTTCCTCTTGAGATGGAATAATCCTAACAAGATAATGATGTCCTATGGATATGGGTAAATTATAATCTATGATGGGATACCTATATCAATAGTAAGTAGCCATAGGTCATTTCATGGGATAGATAGAGATGGAGATCTATGGTCATATATTATCATAGTTCCTAATCAGGATCCCAATCCTTCTACCTAGTTCATCTTATAGAAGGTTGACACATCAATTATCAACTTCAATATAGTCATGGCTTCACACAACATATTATAACATTTAACCTTGATCCACATATATCACAACCATCTATTTAAGTATCATATCAATAAATGAAAATTTGATAGTTTTTGTTAACTTTAGAATCCATACTAGTTTTAAACTAATGAATATAAATTTGATAGTTTTTGTTAACTTTGGAATTTATACTAATATTATAAGTTAATCTAATTATAGCACCATGTAAACTTTAGAATCGATACTAGTTTTAAACTAAAAAAATGAAAATTTGATAGCTTTTGTTAATGCTTGCTTTTTGTTTTTAGTAACTACCCTCAATTACATTGGATTTTTGGTTTATCCTTTTTTGTCCATGTTTATTTATTTTTAATTTTTTTCTGTAAAAGAATATTTTCGTATTCCTTAATTTATTTATTTTTCTATGAATAACCAACTTCTATAGTTTTCATTTGAATAGGCCTAATGGTTAAGACTTTGGAAATTTGAATAGTAAGTACAAGGTTTGAATCATAAAGGGGAAGGGTTGTACACCATACTCTGGTATGAGTGGATAAATTCTTAGGTAACCACATCATCACATATAGCATATGGCCTTGTGGATATTAAAAACCACTTTAATTTACTTTTTACATTTAGTTTTACTCCTATCCTAAATTGCACTAATCATAGAATATTTCTAGATTTAATCTTACAATTTGATATAAAACTTTTCATTTTCTTAACATATTTATCCAACAATATCCTTGAAATAGAAAGATTAATGGATGCAATTTCTTTCTCTCAAACAGAAGCATGTGATTCATTTTTATCATGTTTTACTATTAGGATTTTTTCCCCTATTAGAGAAACTCTTTTAAATATTTTTGAGTTGAAATGAAATTCTTAGACATACTACCAAGACACTTATTATTATTTTGAAGCTTCATGTTTTATTGTTCTAATTCTTCAATGATTTCTATAATATTATAAATACTAACATGAAGCATATTAACTGCACTTGATGTATCCATCGGAGGATGTAAAATGGTTTTCAATTAGTACTTTTTTCTTGTATTTTCTATTTTTAGGACCTCTAGGTTTCAGTTCAATATTCTTGATGACCAATTTTTTATTTGTTGTTTCATATAATATTTTTAATTTTGATTGTTTCCTTTTTCACTTTGAAATATCATCAAAGACCAACACATTTGTGTTTGTTGTTTGATCCATATTAAACATTTCATCACTACATTTCACAATTATATCACTATTTGTAGTGTTGAAATTATGTTTTTGGGTATTTTTTAAATTTTTAGCTTGACACTACACAAAAAACTACAAATAATTTTACTATGTACTTTTTTATGCTAGTATATGTAGTGCCTACAAATATTATATATGTAGCTTTTAATGATAAAATCAATATTTTTTTTGGATGATACACCATATTAGCACCTTAATACCATCAATTTTAATCATAAACATAATAAAAATTTGGAAAAGAGCATAAAAAAAATATTTATGCAGGAGTGATGCAATAATTTGTTCAATTGGAAAAATATAAGAATAAACTTAATGGTTAGATTCGATCCCTCTATTTAGAAACTATTTTGCTTTTTAATTTGTTGTTTTATATATATATATATATATATATATATATATAGTGTTGATTATTGATATTAAAACTAAATTTATTATATATTTTTAGTGATTGTTAGGTTGGTATTTATTCTTTTATTTAGAAAAAAACCCATTCAAATGAAATAAAATTCCATCCCCTCATTCTAATTTGAAAAAGAGACTCGACCTTGAGACCTAATTGATATGAATGAGGCTCTTCATCATTGTATCAAAAACTAGGGATAAGAAACCTAGTTCATTGGAAATAAAAAGTTAATGACAAGTTGTAACTGTAGTCCCAAAAGGCTACATAAGAAATTTTTTGCAAAAATTCAAAATTTTGCCAAGTTTTGGAAGGTGTATCCAAACTACAGCCTCACCCAGTGCTAATTGGCTCTAGATCATAATCAGTGTGGTCAAAAGAGTGTGATTCATGATCCAAAATGTGACCCAGCAACAAGATTTCTCCATGCCACACTCAAATGAGAGGGTGCTAGATTGCAATCAACGTGATCAAAATTGCCAAATTTATAATTTAAAATACGAGCCAACGATAAGTCTATGCTACGATCGGATCCAAGTCTAAGGTAAATGAGAAGTTGAAAATTGCAATCACTTAACATCTTAGCATGCTCCAAGCCATGGTCAAATGAGTCAACATTACCATTCTTACAATTCAAAATGTAGCCTAAAATAAGGTTCTACACTAGAGATGAGTTTTAATTCCAAGGAAAGATAGAAGAGTAATCTTCTACCTCGTTCTAGGAAATATTGGCTTTAGATCGTAGTCAAAATGGTCAAACTACTGACTTTGCAATTAAAAATATGATCCAAAGTGTTTTTTTTCACCAAAACAAAATTTACTTTGATCCAAGTATGATAGAGGGATTGCAGCTACGCACCAAAAAGTGAGCTCCATATCATAGTCAAATTGGTCAAACAGGCTAGATACTCAATCTAAAGTGTGACGTAGAGCCAATTTTTAAACTATGAATATTAAATACCACTTCAAGCAAATATACTAAGGATGGTCCTATCCTCAAGTTGGTTATAGGCCTCAAGATGGTTCTAGATCATAGTCAACCTAGTCAACATTGATGAAAGTAGCAAAAGTGTTACGATACTCAAACCCTAAATCAAAGAATTATGAAGTATTTGTGTCGCAACAACTAAAAGACATGTCTTTTTTAAAGTGTAAATCTTGACCGTTCTAAGGTAGATCAAGGAGTGGTATTGAATATACATTGTGATATTCATAAATTAAATATCAAAATATGACATAAAGACCATAAATATAAAATAGGTTGTTGAGCTAAGAAGAAGAAGCATCCGTGATCCAAGGGTAGTTCAGTTGTAGATTGATGGCAGATAAAAGACAACAAGAATAGGAGATGATGTTGATGCATTCTTGACAAGATTACATAGCTAGAATCCATGAAGGTTGAGAAAGTTGTAGAGGATCAATGGAACAGGATAACTCCCCTTTCTTGAATCAACTATGAGGTCATCATATCAACATTCCACTGGTTGGACATTCAAAATTCCTTGTAATGCTCTATGCTCCAAAAATCATTGTAAAACTATAAATAAAGGTCACGACCTCCTTTCAAGGTGTTAGCTTTGAAGTGTTTTCTTGTGTTACTATTGTATATTTCTTGCAATTAATGAAAGGAGAATTACTTGGAATTTTTACCTTAGACCTACGTATTTTATCATCTGAATACAAGCCTTGTGAAGTTATTTTTGCTGCTGCTACTATGGTTAGTTATTCTGATAATTTGGATTTCTAACTTAAAGCAAATTGGAATGATTTAAGTTTAAATGTATGCTTGAAAAATATTCTATTTTTTTTAGTCAGATTATCAATATAATTCTACTGATTTGAATTATTGATACCTTTGATGTTTGGAATAATTCTTGAAGTATGCAATTGATTTTAATGTTGAAGATGGCAAATTTTTGAATGTTGTTAGTTTCAAGTATTTCTTTAAAAGTTGAGTTGTCAAGAGGTTCTCTATATATGCCTATGTTATTAGCTTTATCCATCCATTATTAATTCATTCTTTCTTAACCCTTTCATTTCTATCCCTATCCTTTGTTCATTTAAATTGAGCTTAAAAGAGTCAACATTCAATAAGTTGACAAGGAATACCAACCTACTCTAGAGGTTGAATTGAAGCAATTCAGTTCATCCAATGTGTGGTTTGGGTTGTGATTAGTGGGTTCTCACCTTCAAAATCCTTACAGATAATAGCCATAGTTCAAGTTCACCTTTGTGACAAATTGAACCACAATAATTTCTGGCACACCCGATGGGACCAATTCATAAAATATTCAATTTTCCACTAAATATTTTCTATCATTTTCTTGGAGGAATCAAGATTTAGTGAATTGTCTTGACCTCATTAAGCGGTGAAATCAAATTCACTTGGTGACTCCTTGAATACAAGTACCTAGAAAGCCTTTTTAGTAGCTCATTTTTCATGTGTCACTACACCGAAAAAGGCTTCTAAGGGCAGCTAAAATAAGGGATTTTTTTACAATGGTAAAAAAATGCCCTAATAGATCCTAAGAGGGTGGTTTAAAATCGTTCTCTGAGGGTGACCACCCTCTTATACCTAAAATGGTGGTTTTAAATTTCCCTCTTAACCCTAAGAGGATGATTTTAAAACCGACATCTTAGGGTTACCTAAGAGGGTGGTTTTAATTTGCCCTCTTAGGGATAAGAGGATGGTTTAAAATACCCTCTTAGGCAACCCTATGAGGGTGGTTTAATGTCACCATATTATCCCTAAGAGGGTGGTTTAAAACCACCCTCTTAGACATTAAAAATCACCCTGAAAGGATGCATGAGAAGTGAAAATTTTGACTTTTTAGACGCTCGAGAAGCAAGAATTTTAACTTTTTAGATGTGTGTGAAGCAGGAATTTTGAATTTTTGAATTTTCAACCCCCAAATTAAATCACTTCCATCAATAATCCATTAACAAGTTCAATATTCCAACAAAAGCAATGCCCAGTAGCTTAGAATTCCCATGTATATGCAAACTCCACCTACATGTTAGCTTTTAAAGCTTAATACTTAGATAAAATTCACCAAAATATCAATAATAAAGTTACAATATTATATATATGATAATGGAAATACTATATAAGTATAAATCTTAGAAATAACTTCAACAATCACTCAAAAACTTGCCATTTACAAATGCTCACAAAAATGGTACAATAGCTCTGAAAGTATCAGGTCATGTCCTGGCATGTCATGTCATGTCGCATCACTTTACATATACACATAAACTACATATATAATATAATGTGACTATTCATATGAAGCACTCTTGACCTTCACTCTTCTATATACTCTTCCACTTCCTATTCTAAGGACACATGTGCACATGGACAACTATGCACATTTACAATACCAAAATACTTTTCACACTTTAATAATACTTGTGCACTTATTACATTGCATAACGCAAATCATAACTTCTAATATAGAAAACTATTCATAATCTAATAATGTACCTAAGGTGGAACATTAGCATGTACCAAATAATGTAATATATTCCAACACCCCCCTATATTACATTATTTGGTTATTGAAGACTTTGGTCTTCAATATGGTCTTCGTCCTTTTGTTGAAGCTTGTGCTCTTCTCTTTTGTTTTATTAATTTTTCTTCTTGTTTGTATTCTGTTGAAGCAAATGATTAGTATCTTTATAAAATGTTACAAAAAGGGATTTAGCTCCATGTTCTTTTGTAGTCTCTTCTAATTCTTGCATTTCCTATATCTCTTGAACTAAGTATCCCTTTTAATTTCCTTCTTTATATTGTAGTTGGAGTGGATTGTATTGACATTGGAACTATTTCTGAGGTGGTCTATATTGATTTTGATATTTTCTTGATTGATACAATCTATTTTATTGATTTCTTGAATTTTTTTGGTTCCCTTGGTACTAATTCCTTGGATTGAATCTATAGTAACTTGTGCTAACCTTTTTTCTTGCAAATTTGATAATATCTATCATTCCACTTTGTGTTGTTCCTTGAGAATGTAGTGATATTTCCTTTTTGATTATATTTTGAGACTAATGCATTGTTAGTCATTTCATATTTGATTGAATTCTCCACTTCATATTCTTGTAGTATATTAACCAATTCATCAAATGATGTATCCTTACTCAAGATTTGTAAAGATGTAACCAAGTGCTTGTAACTTTCAAGAAGTGCTCTCAGAATTATTTGAACAAGATATTTGTCTTCTACCCTTTCCCATATATTTAATAACTTTCCATTTATATCTTCCACTTTTCTTAAAAACAACTCTATACTTTCACCATCATTAACCTTTAGAGAGTGTAATTGAGTCCGAAGATTTAAAATGGTAGCTTTATTATTTTTTTCAAATATTTTAGATAGAGTATTCCATGCCTCTGTAGAGGTTGATGTTGAAATAATATATGGTTGTATTTCATCTGTAGTTGAAAAATTTATGATCATGCATGCTTTTGTTTCATCTTCTTCATATTTTTGAATATCCCTAGCATCTTCAGTAGGTTTAGGTTTGCTCCTTTAACTATCCCCATAAGTTTTTTTACTATCAATATAGATCTCACTTTTTTTTCCCATGAGGTATAATTAGGACCCTTAAGTAATTGAGATTTTGAAAGAAAGAATTTATGATTTGTCATGATTAACCTTTGTAGAATTCCTTATAGCTCCCTAATATTTGAGTAGTAAATCAAAAACAATTTTGAATGCAATTTTTTAAAATAACTTCTTCTAAATTTCTTAATCCAATGTTGGTGTTGAATACCTTATAACTCCAAACTTAGAAATTTAGAAATTCCATAAAATAATATTTGCAAATTTTATAAACTTAATTTGATGTCGAAAACCTTATTACTCCATTCTATTCAAATTGTAAATATTTCTAATTGTTTTGTAAATTTAAATAATCAAATTACAAAACTTTAAGTTTAGTCCTTCAACTCCTTTAAACCAAAACAAAACCTTTAAATAGCACTAATATTATTTCTAAGGTTTCAACTTTTAATTCTTATCCCTCCAAAGTATATAAGTTCACTTTTATCCTTAAAAAATAATAATTATATATATTCCTTATTCCTCCTATGTTGAATGTAAATAAAATTGGATGAAATTGAATTACTTCCAACTTGGAATGTGGTAATTCCTTCTCGTCAATAATGTTTGACTGTATTCTTATAGGTGCTCTTCCCACTTATGAAATCTTTATCAAACTTTGGGTTTCCTTGGAAAATATTTTACCTTCTCCTTTTAATTGGCCAAGATAACTTTAGCTCTCACACAGGCACTTCGTGATGTATTCTATATAGAATTGTTTGAATCCTTACACTAATAACTGGTGCATTTCATCTTGTTCCCACTCAAACCTTTAATTAATGCCTTCTCTAGTGCTTCTCTACAAAACTTGCTTCAACTCTTCTATATTTTGATTCTTAAAGAATGTTCCCACTTTGAAATGGGTGCTTGAAGTTCTTCAAATTTGTTGACCTTCCATCTTATAAGTGCCACATGGCACTTAGACTCTTCCAATACCTTGAGTTCATCTTCTAAAGCATGCATAGTGTATCCTTTCCTGGGAAAATGATATTGTAACGCCTTGATCATTACTCACTAAGGATTATAATGCATTCTTTCAACTTCGGTGCTGATTCAAAACTTAAGTTTGTCCTTTGCATGTAATGTATCCAAAAACCTAAAATTTCCCTAATATCCAATCCTTCTATCTTCTCAACGTATTCACTTGCAATCCTACGTAGGAACGTATTGGCTTGGGATCCTTGGGTGAAAACTTGATGGTTTTCTTAATGCTTTTGGTGGTGGCTCTTCCTTAAATGATTTTGATCCTTTATACTTGGATGGTGGTAGCTCTCCTTTACTATTGTGGTTCTTCACTATATGGTAGTGGCTCTCCCTTGAATAATGATACCTCTTCTTTATTGCGGTGGTGCTTTATTTTATGGAGGTAGCTCTCCCATAGATAATGGTGGCTCTTCCTTAAGCAATAGTAGTGCTCTCTACTCCAAATGTATCCTCTTATCTTTCCTTTTGTATTGTGGCTACCTAGTGTATTTAGACATTGAAAGACCTGTTTTAGCTTTAATCCTTTTCTTGGTCTTTAACTTGCCCAAACTAATGCTTTTGATTTACTTCCTTTAACTTTAATAAATCTGCATTCTCATGAGCTATATAATAGTATTTAATAATAAGGTTATAATCTTCTTATTTCTACTTTCCAAATAACTCTTACTTAGATTATTATTGTTTCAATATTGTAGATTCAAGATGTAAATGCTATTAACACCTTTTTCTTGAAGACTCTTTTTTTAAAATTTCCTTAAGATTCAATAAGTCTAATATGGTGCTCTCAAATACTTAATGTAAAACATATTTAAATGATCAAATAATGAACTTATGTTGCACCAATATTGCATACCTTTATGGTCTCCTTTTTGCTAGTTTCTTTTGTGATTTAATTCACCCCTTATTGTAATCTTGATTTTTTAAGTCTTGTACCTTTGTTCTCCTTTACAAAACTTACCAAATTTGAATCTCTAACTGTTGCACAACTTTCTACTAGTTTTTTGCCTAATAACTCTTCCTAAATATGCCATGAAGTTCTCCAAAATCATAGCTCTTTATCTTCTTCTAATGCTTTCCAAAAAACCTAATTTTGTGGCTTCAAATCTCCTCCGATATGTGTATTCAAACTCTAAAACTTGTAGCTACCAATATCACCAAAATTGTATTAGAAATTATACAACTCTTGAATCAACTCCTCCTCTATTTTTTTGTCCAAAACTTGCAACAAATATCTCTAGAATGCTACCTTCTTTTACTATCTTAACCTTGTTCAATATCCTATTCAAGGTTGCTCCAAAACATGTTCCAAATATACAACTCAATATATATTTTTAATTCAGTATCCTTCAACCCTTCAATTTATCCTTCAAAAATTTGTAAACTTCTCCTATCAAATAAGCCTTCAAAAATATTTTGGTTTTCCTTAAATTTCCTAAAATTATGGGCTCTTCAATCTTATATGCTCCCTCAATATTCTTGTCAAATTCTGACTTCAAATTTGATCTCCTTCACTATATTATTTCTCAAGAATTTCAATTTCTTGAGGTCTTAAAAAACCTTCTCCAAAATTTGGAAAATTTATTACCAAAATCTTATTTCTCTTGGGATTTTTGTCGTATGACGACAATTTTCCCAAATACTTCTTATTAGAAACTTCTCCTTGCTCGCAATATTCTCCCTCTAGCTTTCTCTGCAACTCCTCCAATAATCACTCCTTCAATTTTGTAATAAGGCTTTCTCTAGCCTTCTTCTTCTCCTTAAAATTCTCTTTAGACATCTTCTCTTTAGGTCTTCATACACTACATATATAATGTAATGTGACTCTTCATATGGAGCAATATTAACCTTCACTCTTCTAGAGACTCTTCCACTTCCTATTCTAAGGACACATGTGCACATGGACAACTATGCACATTTACAATACCAAAATACTTTGCACACTTTAATAATACTTGTGCATTTATTACATGATGCAGGAGCATCCAATGGTGTAAAAGTGATCTTGCATCACCCAAAAAATATTGTAATTGTTTAATTTTGTAAAAACTAGTAAAACTAGTTTTTCTTGCAAGATATTTTTAAAGGTCTTAGAGGTCGAATTTGAGGATTTTTGGCTAGACGTCAAGGCTCACTTGGCTTAGCTTGTTTCATGTAATTTCTAAAAATATGTTGTAATAGTCAATCGGGTCAACGAGCATGAAGTTATGACCTCCGCAAGTTGCCCCAAATTTCAAATTTGAAATTTCAAGTTTTAGGTGGGAAAAAAGGGGAAAATAGGGCATAAGTGGGAATTTTCGAAATTGTAAAAGGGATCTTCTTTTGGGATCCTCATTTTTAGCATGAAAGTAATGGAAATATTTGGCTCCTTTTAGTATTTCTAGTTTTCAGTGGATTGTATGTGTATTTTTTAATGCAACTCTGCTTCAAGTGGTATTAGAGCGAGAGTTCCTGAGTGTGTAAATAGAGTGCCGAATGTGAGGTAGTTTACACTAGGATCTGTGGTTAGGGTTTGTGGGAGAAGTGAGTAAAATTCCTCCACAAATAAACCATGGTGGTGGGAGAAATATGGTGCCAGAAGAAGATTTTAGATCTTTACAGAGGTAAGTTCAAGCTCTGCAAGAGGAGCTACGTAGAGGGTTTGAGCCAAGGAGAGAAGAAGGGAGTGAATATGAAGCTGAAGAAGAAGAGGCCCAATTCAAAGAAGAAGAAGAAGAGGTAGTAGATCCTACACAAGCCATATTGTATAAGGCCATATCATATATTGGAAAGAGACCGAAGTTTGATGTCTCCACGTATTCTAGAAATCTCAACCCAGAAGAGTTGATCGACTAGATCAATGACATGGAGGAATACTTCGAGTATGAGGAGGTAGAAGATCCCGAGAGGGTCAAGTTTGATAAGACCAAGCTGAAGGGTCATGCTAGCATATGGTGGAAGGGAGTGTAGCTAGACAGAAACAAAAGAGGAAAAGAAAGGATAACAAGGTGGGAGCGGATGGTGGAGAAGTTGAAGAGACAATTTATTCTAGTTGATTACGAGTTGGATCTGCTCAAGAAAATGTAGGGTTTGAGACAATCGAGTAAGTCTATCAAAGAATATACAGAGGAGTTCTATAAGATCCTAATTAGAATAGGCCATTCTGAGGCCAACAAGGAGAAGGTAGCCCATTATATTAATGGGTTAAGAGCAAGTATTCAAGAAGAGTTGAGTCTGGTCAGGATGACCACCATTGAAGATGCTTACTAGTTTGCCTTGAAGGTAGAAGAGAAGTTGAACAAGAGGTTTGAAAGAAAACAGAGAGGAAGAGGTCATGGTGGAAGAACTGGTGGGAGAAAAAATGGAGGATGGAATGAGGACCAAAAGAAAACTAGGGATACAAGCAATAGTCAAGACCAAAAGGGAGAAAATGCTTACCGCCCTCGTGAGCAGAATAATAACTACCAAAATAATGGTTACTAGAGAGGAAGAGGAAGGTCTAGATGAGGGTTTGGAAGAGGAGGATTTCGTGGAACCTATTTCCACTATGGAGAAGAAGGACATCGAGCATATGAGTGTCCACAACACCAAGGAGGAACAAATAGGAGGCCTGAAGGTAATTCCCAAGCTATTGTTGTTGATGAAGGTGTTGAATCTAAGCACTCTAAAGAAGCAGAAAGAGGAGAAGTACTGATAACAAGGAGAGCCTTTTTGAATGAGGAGAAATATCCAGATCAGAGGAAGAGCTTATTTTGCACAAGGTGTAAATGTGCAGGTAAGGTCTGTAATGTTATCATAGATAATGGTAGCACGGATAACCTAGTTGTAGAAGGAATGGTTACCAAACTACATTTAGAGAGGAAGAGACACCCGCATCCATATCGGATTGTGTGGTTGTAGAAGGACCATAGGGATTTGGTCAATGAGTAGTGCTTGGTAAAATTTAATATTGGGAATTACTGTGATGAGGTCCTGTGTGACATCCTACCTATGGATGCTTGCCATTTGCTATTGGGAAGGTCATGGTAGTTTGATCGGTGTGCAATGCATGATGGGCGTGCCAACACTTACTCCTTGACAAAGAATGGAGTGCGCCATAAGCTGAAGCCCCTAAAGGAGGTGGACAAAAAGGTATGTAGTAGTGCCAGAATATGTTTAGTTGAAGGTAGAAGGTTTTTGGATGGTTTGAAACATGAGCATATGTGCTATGCATTAATTCCTAGAGTTAGGGAAGAAGAATGCAAAGATACCCCAGTAGAAGTCTCAGGTCTGTTAGAATAATTTCTAGATATTATATCAGATAATGTACCAGAGGGTTTGCCACCAGTGAGGAAGATCAGTCACCATATAGATTTGGTACCAGGATCTAGTTTACCCAATAAGGCAGCCCATAGAATGACTCCTATAGAAAGTGAGGAGCTAAATAGACAAGTCCAAGAGTTGCTAAAAAAGGGACTGATTCGGGAGATCCTGAGTCCATGTGTAGTACCTGCAGTACTAGCACCAAAGAAATATGGAGAGTGGAGAATGTGTACAGACTCTCGAGCTATTAACAATATCACCATAAAATATAGGTTCCCATTGCCAAGGATGGATGACATTATGGACTGTTTGAGTGGAGCCAAGTACTTCACAAAGATTGACCTGAAGAGTGGGTACCATAAAATTCATGTTAGAGAAGGGGATGAGTGGAAGACAACCTTCAAGACCAGAGAGGGTTTGTATGAGTGGTTGGTCATGCCATTTGGGCTAACCAATGCACCAAGCACATTCATGTGGTTGATGAATGAGGTATTGAAGGATTTTTTAAGAAAATTCATCATTGTCTATTTGGATGACATTTTAATATTTAGCAAGACCCTGGAAGAGCACCTGATGCATATCAGAAGAGTTTTTGAGAAGTTGAGGGAGGAGCAATTGCTGATTAATTTGAAGAAGTGCAATTTTGTGAAGGAGTTAGTGTATCTGGGATTTGTCATCTCAGATGAAGGTCTAAAAATGGACCCAAAAAAGGTGAGGGCTATCATTGAATGGCCTACTCCAAGGAGCATAACTGAGGTAAGATCATTTCATGGTCTAGCAAGTTTTTACAAAAAAATTATTAGAAATTTTAGCAGTATTTGTGCACCCCTAACAGAAACAATGAGAGGGGATAAGAAAGAATTTAAGTGGACCTTAGGAGCAGATAAGAGCTTTGATATGTTGAAAAATAAGGTCATAAAACAACCTATTTTAGCACTTCCAAATTTCAATAAGGTATTTCAGGTAGACTATGATGCTAGTGGTAGTGCCATAGGAGTTGTGTTGAGTCAAGAAAGTAAACCTATTTCTTATTTTAGTGAGAAACTCAATGATGATAGGAAGAAGTATTATGTATATGATCAAGAGTTTTATGCTATAGTTCAGGCTCTAAAGAAGTGGAGGCATTATTTGTTGCCAAAAGAGTTTGTTCTATATACTGATCATCAGGCCTTACAGTATATTAATAGCCAAGGGAAGCTAAATCAGAGGCACTTAAAGTGGGTTGAGTTTCTATAGAGTTATACCTTTGTGTTGAGGCATAGGAGTGGGAAGTCAAACAGAGTTGCAGATGCCTTAAGTAGAAGGCAGTGTTTGTTGACAGAAATGAAGGTGGAAGTTGTAGGGTTTGACGAACTTAAGGGTTTGTACCCTGAAGATCCTAATTTTGCAGAGGCTTGGAGGGCTTGCTTAGCACCTGTTACTTTAGACAGGACTAAGTGGTTGGATTTTCTAATCCAATATGGGATGTTTTTCAGAGGAAATCAATTATGCATTCCAAGGAGTTCAATGAGGGAGAATCTGGTCAAGGAGAAGCACAGTGGAGGGTTGGTTGGACACTTTGGTCGAGATAAGACCATTTCCCTCGTTAGTGAGAACTACTATTGGCCATAGTTACAACAAGATGTGAAGAAGTTTGTATAGAGTTGTAGAGTATGCCATATGGCCAAGGGTGTGAGACAAAACACTGGATTATATCAGTCATTACCTATACCAGATAGGCCATGGGAGGACATCAACATGGATTTTGTTCTTGGCTTACCAAGGACACAGAGGAGGAATGACTCCATATTTGTGGTGGTTGATAGGTTTTTGAAGATGGCACATTTTATTCCCTTCTAGAAAACTAATGATGCAGTTCATGTTGCAGGGTTATTTTTCAAAGAGGTGGTACACCTACATGGTCTACCAAAGAGTATTTTTTTCAATAGGGATACCAAGTTTGTTGGGTATTTATGGAGGACCCTATGGAAGAAATTGAAGATAGACCTAAAATTTAGTTTTGCATACCACCCATAGATTGACGGACAAACAGAGGTGGTGAAAAGAAGTTTGGGTAATCTACTGAGATGCTTGGTAGGAGATAAGCCCAAGGGATGGGATTTGGTTTTGCCACAAGCAGAATTTGCATACAATAATTCTGTCAATAGGAGTACTAATAAATCCCCATTCCATATTGTGTATGGGAGTAGCCCAAGGAATGCTTTTGAGTTGAGAAAGATGGACATAGGGGAAAAGAGTAGTGCTAAGGCTGAGGACTTTGCAGAGCACCTGAAGATCCTGCATGATGAAGTGAAGCAGCATATCAACAAGATGAACACTTAGTACAAGGTAATAGCAGACCAGAAGCGACGACTTAAGGAGTTCCAAGTGGGAGATCAAGTTATGGTTCACTTGAGAAAGGAAATATTTCCTGCTAAAACCTACAACAAGTTAAAAATGAAGAATTTTGGACCATGCAAGGTCATAGGTAAATGAGATTCAGGGAATGCCTATGAGGTAGAATTGCCAAGTGGGCTGAATATATCACCTATGTTCAACATTTCAGATTTGGCAGAATATCATGAAGGTGACAATAATGGCGGACCAGTCGTAGAATTATGGAGTATTCCCAAATCTACTCTAGATATAGAAGAGATAGAAGAGGTCCTAGATATCTATGTAGGTAAAAGCACAAGAAATAGGCAGTATGCAGAATATCTGGTTAAGTGGAAGGGCAGGCCTGTTGAAGATTCATCTTGGTTGTCGAAGGCTGAGGTTGAACGCCTTGGTTTTCTTCCAACAACAAAGAAGTGAAGGTCACTTCTCAATTTACCCTGGGTGTCTGATGCAAGAGCATCCAATGGTGTAAAAGTGATCTTGCATCACCCAAAAAAGATTGTAATTGTTTAATTTTGTAAAAACTAGTAAAAACTAGTAAAACTAGTTTTTCTTGCAGGATATTTTTAAAGGTCTTAGAGGTCGAATTTGAGGATTTTTGGCTAGACACAAGCCTTGGTGTGAAGAGCCAAGGTTTTCCCCGCTTAGCTCATTTCATGCCATTTCCAAAAATATATTGTAATAGTCAATCAGGTCAACAAGCGCGAAGTTATGACCTCCGCAAGTTGCCCCAAATTTCAAATTTGAAATTTCAAGTTTTAGGT
Organism: Wollemia nobilis; assembly: GCA_028583015.1. NCBI lineage: Eukaryota > Viridiplantae > Streptophyta > Pinopsida > Araucariales > Araucariaceae > Wollemia > Wollemia nobilis. Next base: position 2,283,808 of record JAQPPZ010001195.1, read on the forward strand.
GGGAAAAAAGGGGAAAATAGGGCATAAGTGGGAATTTTCAAAATTGTAAAAGGGATCTTCTTTTGGGATCCTCATTTTTAGCATGAAAGTAATGGAAATATTTGGCTCCTTTTAGCATTTCTAGTTTTTAGTGGATTGTATGTGTTTTTTTTAATGCAACTCTGCTTCATTACATTGCATAAAGTAAAACACAACTTCTAATCTAGAACACTCTTCCTAATCTAAGAATGTACCCAAGGTGGTACATTATCATGTAAAAAATAATGTAATATATTACAACACTACAACGATAAAATGTTATTATTTTTTAACATATTAATAATGCAAGGATGGAGTACAAGAGTACGAGTGTATCTCAGGTTTTTCAACTCATTGCATTGTTTTCACTAATCACATTGCATTTGGTTCATGGAAAGGTAAACAACACACATGGGTGCTACAGAGCAATATACAGCTTTGGGGATTCGTTGACTGATATAGGGAACCTCCTCATCTCTGGTCCTTCCCCCTATTCTCCCATAAAATATCTCCCCTATGGGGAGACCTATTTCCAAAAGCCTACAGGAAGATGCTCTGATGGTAGACTTTTAGTTGATTTTCTTGGTATGTCCCAACTGTGCCACTTTGTTTCATTTTTATTTCTAGATTATTTCATTTTTGTGTACCTTTATTGACTAATTTTTTTATGCTTTGTTCATTTTACTATATAGATGAAACATGTGGGTTGTCCTGCTTACCTCCTTCTTTGGACAAATATGGAAAATTTAGCTCTGGTGTGAATTTTGTTGTTGTAGGGGCAACAGCCAACAATGCTTCTTTCTTTGTGCAATGAAACATAACTATCAACATCACACCCTAGTCACTAGATACTCAAATCCAATCATTCAAATATTTTAAGAAGATTTACTGTGATGGCACACCAGGTGAATGGTTACCCAGAAATGTTGAAGTTAACACATGGATGTTGTTGATGGAGGCTTGGCATTTAAAATTGTTTTCTAATCAGAATGTGGTGATGTTGTTGTTGTAGATTGCAAGGATCACTTTGAAAATGCATTGTTCTTAGTTGGAGAGATTGGAGGGAATGATTACAACTACCTTTTGAAGAACACAAGCTTATACTGAGAGGGGGGTGAACAGTATAAGACCACTTTTTACTTTTCTTTCCAAAATAATATTATGCAATATATCAATGGCAATATAAAAAATAATAATAAAAGCAATGCACAAATCACCACACACAATAGAGACACCAATTTAACGTGGTTCACCCAATGTGGGCTACGTCCATGGAGAAAATATTTCACTAAAATTTTCTCAACAAATCTCTTGGGAATCCTTCCCTATTACAATGTTTATGGACCTCTTTCCAAAGGAGACACCAATACCCTAATCAAGTTTGTGGATACCTATCCATAGGAGACACCAATCCCCTCAACTAGTTTGTGGATCTCTATCCATAGGAGAACTCCTTCTCCTCTACTTTGGTTGGTGATCCTCTAGAAGACTACTACCTCCACTACACTGGCTTGTGGATATCTCTCCACTAAAGACTCATATCCTCACTTAGAAGACCTCTGTCCTCACTACCCTAGCTAATGGATCTCTATCCACTGGAGACTACTGTCCTCTACTCTATCACCTCCAAAGCTTACTCTCAGATCTGCTCCATCTCTATCTCAAATCTACACTAAACATAGTCCTTTGGATCTAGCACAAATCTGTTCAATATCTATCTCAAATCTACACTAAACATAGTCCTTTGGTCTAGCACAAATCTGCTCAATCTCTATCTCAAATCTGCACTAAACACAGTCCTTTGGTCTAGCACAAATCTGCTCAATCTCTATCTCAAATCTGCACTAAACATAGTCCTTCAATCTAGCACAAATATGCTCAATATCTATCTCTAGTCTGGCACAAATATACTCTCAAATCTACACCAAAATATATCCTCAAATCTATCCTCAAGCCTTAACACAAAGCTTGATCTAATCACAAATCAACTCTGCTAGATTTACCCTAAACCTTAACTCAAGGTTTGAACAAATCAATCAATCAAATCTGCTCTCAAGTCTTCTCAAAGACTTACCTCAAATCCATCCACAAGTCCTCACTAGAACTTGCTCAATATGATCAATAAGTCTTCACCAAGACTTACCTCAAATCTGCTCAACAAGTCCTCACTAGAACTTGCTCAAATCTACTCAACAAGTCTTCACCAAGACTTACCTCAAATATGATTGTAAGCTTCCACAAAATCTCACACAAATCTATCCTTAAGCTTTCACAAAAGCTTCCTCAACTCTGTCCTTAAGTCCACTCTAGGACTTACTCAAATCACTCACAAGCTTTCACAAAAGCTTGTTCAAATCAATTGCAAACTTGCATACACAACTCAACTCAATCTCTTTCAAAAAACCTCTTCAATCACTCAAACAAGTTTCACTCAGAATCTTGTTAAACCTCATAAACATATAGAGAATGGTTAGAGACTCAATATGTTTCACACTCACAAAACTCTCCTTCAACCCAATTCAAAAATAAAGAACAATTTGTTTCATAGAACTTGAACTATCACTCCAATGCATTCAATCAATAATGCTCATCCAATCTTACTCAACCATTCACTCAATGAAACACAACTTGCTTACAAACCCTAACCAAGTGTTTCACTATACTTCCAACAACTCACACTATGAATCTCAACCCTTGACTCAAGATGATTCCACATTCACATAACAATGATACTCATGATCTTTTCACAAACCCTAATCATGCACATGAGAGTTTACTCAAATATTTCCAACAATGCTTATCAAAAAATCTCACATAACAATGATACTCATGATCTTTTCACAAACCCTAGTTCAAGATAGTTCTCAACTTCACACTCAAATTTTCTCACAAACATTCACCAATCATGCACATGAAAGCTCACTCAACAATGCTTATCAAACAAACCTTTTCACTCCAACTTAGCATTCACAACATTCAACCCAACAATATTTCACTCACAAGGAAGATGTGCCCATACATTTTTTTTTTATGGAGATATGTCTTCAAAACCTATCTCAATCACAATCAAATCTTCTTTGCCAATCTCAAGGTTAGGTAGCAACAATCTATCTCAAAATCTCCACTCATAATTTTATTTCACCATACAAAAATAACAAGTCTCAAGTACACCTTATAATCTCCAATATTTTCAAAATACACCTAGCAAAGGTTCAATTAACACACTTTCACAATAATCCACTTCAAAATTTTAATGCATAAAAATAATCAAAATAACTCCCTTATATCTCCCTACTCAAAAATGCATTATCAAATAATCAACACACCTTTTAGAAATAATTCAATTCACTTTTAAACCACACTTAAATCCTTCACAACCTTTAATTAAAATAAAATTAAAAATTTCTTTAATCACCTTATATCTCCCTAGGCGCTCACAATACAACCTTAGACCACATGCACATTATCAAAAATTAAAGTACCTTAGCAAACACCTCGGTGGGATTCGATCCCAGGTCAAACTACCACCTGCACCTTAGCCGTGGCTACCCTACCGCATGAGCTAAGCACTCACATGGGAGGTAAAAGTGCTTTGAGTGCTTTGTCTCTTCCTCCAATGCCAAAGCCAATAAAAGGCTTTGTCCTTTCGCAGCCATCGAGACTCAAACACAGAACCTCTACGTACCATGCACCTTACACACCTCAAACTTACCGCTAGCCCAACCGATTGGTTGGTGTCAAGGCTTTACGCCTTGGTCACTTTGTCCTTCACATTTTTAAGGGCAATTAAAAATAATAAACTCTTGTCTTTATTTGCTCATGAATCTTTCACATTTCTTTACACAAATCGCATGTGCTTAATATTTGGAGACTTACTTTTGTGAGGTAAACCTTATGGTATTTATACCATATGCTCCTTTCCTTCGAACGTCGATGGGGGAATAAAATTTAAATCAAATTTTTGCGCCCAACCCAACTTTGGGTTTTAATAATATTATTTTATAAATTAATTTATAATATAAATATTATAAATAATTTATAATTACCTTAGGCTTTAATTTTAACCTTTTAATATTATAATAAAAATATTATAATATTATTTCCTTTGGGCCTAGGTATTTTTCTCTTTCACCCTTAGACCTTTTTTGACTTTAATATTATAATTATAAATATTATAATATTATTTCCTTTAGGCCTTTCCTTCAGGGTATTTAACCATCCTTTTGACCAATCATGTGAAGCCCTTAAACCAAATCTCTTGGGCTTAAAATATAAATATTTTAACCCTTCTTTTGCCAAGTCTTGCACTGATCACTAACACTTACTCTTGACATCAATGACAACACAACTAACTCAAAATTTCCAACAATCTCCCCCTTTGTCATTGATGGCAACCCTTTTTCTGTAACCAAACCTTTTTCCTTTTTCCAAAACTGCTCCCCTTGAGAAACTGCTCCCCTTGACTGAATGCTCTCCCCCTAACTCAAATCTCTCCCCCTTTTTCATCAATGGCAAAGGGCCACCTTTGGGGCTTGGGGCTAAGAATGAGACTCTTAGCTTAGCCCCTCCCCCACCTCCTCTCTTGAGGTGGTTAATTTTGGGGTGGGAGTATCTCTACTCCCAGCATACACTGCTATTTACCTTTGTCCACCTTCTTCCTCAACTGATCCTTCTGATTCCTCTGAATGTTCTTGTTCTTGCTTGTTTCTGGAATTTTTGCTCTACACCACTTAGCCATATGCCCAACATTATTGCACTTATAACACTTAATGTTGTGATTCCTTGAAGGTGCAAATGTCTTGTAGTTCCTCCTGGTGAAGCCATATCCATTCCTATCATGAACCCTACAATTAACTACCTTATGACCAAACTGATTACAAGAGTAGCAATACCCTTGAAAGAGATGCCTGTTTCTAAAATTTCCATATTCCTATCTTTCATGTGTCCTGCATTGTGTAGCCTTGTGCCCAAACCTATGATATGAGAAGCATCATCCATTGAAGAAACCTTGCCTTGACCCCATTGGTCTCTTAGTCTCTTCTACCCTATGCTGTTTCTTGTTCCATCTGTTCCTCATTTGTGCATTGTTCCTTTGCTTGTTGAACTTTCTATTGTCCAACTTATCCTTATAAGTCTCACTCTCTCTTACACTCTCTTCTTCTGAAGCTTCTTCTTCTTTGGAGCTTGAGATTGACTCCTCTCCTTGTTCTCTATGTACCTGTTCAAAACCAAGTCCTGTCTTGTTTGATGAAGATATTTGTACCTTGATAATCTTATCCAAGTTCTTTGAGCTTCTCCCAAACCTGTGTAGCTTATCTTTAGACTCTTTTACTTCCTTCCTTAGTGAAGCTACCTCATGCTCTAACCTTTCACATTCCAAGACCTTTGCCTCTAACCTCTCTTTAAATCTCCTTGTCTTAGCTATTGAGTTGGTTAGATCCTCTATAAGCTTTCCTTTCTCTTCATCACATTCTTGAAATTGAATCTTGAGTTTTGAGTTCTGCTTTCTTACCTTCCTTAATTCCTTAAGAGCAGAAATAAGCTCACCCTCAAGATCAACTTCTCCTTCCTCTAATTTTTCTTCCTCTTTCAAGATCATCTTCATTCTTTTCTGATTTATTTTCACTAGGAGCACTTCCTTCTTCTTCTATTGCCATAAGAAGACTTTCTTCTTCTGGTCCTTCAAGAGCATCTTCATATTCATCTTCACTAAAACTGAATCCATTCCTTGTACAACTATCTTCAAGATGACCAAAGTTACCACACCTAAAACACTTGAGAATTATTGGTGCCCTTTTTCTAACATCTTATTTTTCTACTATCAGAAATAGAATTTCTTCTTCTTCATTATCTGAGGACCTTTCATCACTATCACTTGAACTCTTACTTGCCTTATCTGCATAAAAACTCTTCTTATGCCTTTGGAAAAACTTCTTTCCTTGCTTGCCTTGTCCATCCCTATTTTTCTTTTGATACCTGTGTTTACCTATTTCCCTATTCTTATGATCTTGTTTCTCATCATCATTGCTACTTCTAGCCTCTGGATAATCAGTTGCATAGTGACCATATTTACCACAATTAAAACACCTAACTGATTTCGTACCTTTATACTTTCTTGAGTCCTTGTTCCTTCTGCCATAGTTTGCTTCTTCATCACTGGATACCTCATTGCTTGAATCTGACTTCTTACCCTTTGACTTCTTTGTAACTTTGAAAGTTGCTTCTTTCTGGGGAATAGGTTCCTCTTTTATTCTCATCTCAAAGGCTATGAGAATTCCATGTAATTCATCCCTTGTCAAAAAGTTCAATATCTTTTGACTCTTCTATGGCTGAAATATTTTCACTATACCTCTTAGGAAGTGACCTTAAAATCTTGTGACAAACATCTATTTCTTCAACTTTAAACCCAAGTCCTTGCATGGAGTTAACAACCTCATCCACACGAAGTAGGTATGCAACAATGTTTTCCTCATCCTTCATCTTTAGGTCTTCAAATGTTTTCTTGTGATTTAGCAATTTTGCCATCTTGACCTTTTTGTCTCCCTCATATATACCTTTCAGCTTATCCCAAATATCTTTTGTTGATGTGCAATGCATAACTTTTATAAACTCTATTTCATGCAAACCATTTAAAATTCCATTCATTGCCTTTGAATTATTCAGTTGTAGGAGCTTACCATATTTATCTGTAGGTGGAGTAGCTGGTGGTATGTATCCATCCTCAACTACTTGCCATATTTCATTTCCTAGTGCCATTAGGTGAATCTTCATTCTCACACTCCAAAGTGCATAATTATTCCCATCAAACAATGGTGCCATATTCCCTGAAGATCCACTCTGAGAATCCATCTGTGTTCTTGTAAGATTTTCCTTCAAGCTGTTAAACTCTTTCGAAGGAACCCGCTCTGATACCAATTGAAGAACACAAGCTTATACTAAGAGGGGGGTGAACAATATAAGACCACTTTTTACTTTTCTTTCCCAAATAATATTATGCAATATTATCAATGGCAATATCAACAGTAGTAATCAAAGCAATGCACAAATCACCACACACAATAGAGACACCAATTTAACGTGGTTCACCCAATGTGGGCTACTCCATGGAGAAAATATTTCACTAAAATTTTCTCAACAAATCTCTTGGGAATCCTTCCCTATTACAATGTTTATGGACCTCTATCCAAAGGAGACACCAATCCCCTCAACTAGTTTGTGGATCTCTATCCATAGGAGAACTCCTTCTCCTCTACTCTAGTTGGTGATCCTCTAGAAGACTACTACCTCCACTACACTGGCTTGTGGATCTCTCTCCACTTGAATACTACTATCCTCACTCAGAAGACCTCTATCCTCACTACCCTAGCTAATGGATCTCTATCCACTAGAGACTATTATCCTCTACTCTATCACCTCCAAATCTTACTCTTAACTCTCTCAATATCTATCTCAAATCTGCACTAAACATAGTCCTTCAATCTAGCACAAATATGCTCAATATCTATATCAAATATACACTAAACATAGTCCTTTGATCTAGCACAAATCTTCTCAATATCTATCTCAAATATACACTAAACACAGTCCTTTGATCTAGCACAAATATGCTCAATATCTATCTCAAATCTACACTAAACATAGTCCTTCAGTCTAGCACAAATATGCTCAATATTTATTTGCACAAATCTACCCTCAAATCTACACCAAACTCTATCCTCAAATCTATCCTCAAGCCTTAACACAAATCTTGATCTAATCACAAATCAACTCTGCTAGATCTACCCCAAACCTTAACTCAAAGTTTGAACAAATCAATCAATCAACTCTTCTCTCAAGTCTTCTCAAAGACTTACCTCAAATCTATCCACAAGTCCTCACTAGAACTTGCTCAATCTGCTCAACAAGTCTTCACCAAGACTTACCTCAAATCTACTCAACAAGTCCTCACTAGAACTTGCTCAATCTCTCAACAAGTCTTCACCAAGACTTACCTCAAATCTATTGTAAGCTTCCACAAAAGCTCACACAAATCTATCCTTAAGCTTTCACAAAAGCTTACTCAACTCTATCCTTAAGTCCACTCTAGGACTTACTCAAATTAGCTCACAAGCTTTCACAAAAACTTATTCAAATCAATTGCAAACTTACATATAAAACTCAACTCAATCTCTTTTAGAAACCTCTTCAATCACTCAAACAAGTTTCACTCAAAATCTTGTTTAACCATAGAAACATATAGAGAATGGTTAGAGACTCAATATGTTTCACACTCACAAAATACTCTCAATCACTTCAAACTCTCTTTCAAATCAATTTAGAATAAAGAACAATTTGTTTCACATAACTTGAACTATCACTCCAATGCATTCAATCAATAATGCTCATCCAATCTTACTCAACCATTCACTCAATGAAACACAACTTGCTTACAAACCCTAACCAAGTGTTTCACTATACTTCCAACAACTCACACTATGAATCTCAACCCTTGACTCAAGATGATTCCACATTCACATAACAATGATACTCATGATCTTTTCACAAACCCTAATCATGCACATGAGAGTTTACTCAAATATTTCCAACAATGCTTATCAAACAATCTCACATAACAATGATACTCATGATCTTTTCACAAACCCTAGTTCAAGATAGTTCTCAACTTCACACTCAAATGTTCTCACAAACATTCACCAATCATGCACATGAAAGCTCACTCAACAATGCTTATCAAACAAACCTTTTCACTCCAACTTAGCATTCACAACATTCAACCCAACAATATTTCACTCACAAGGAAGATGTGCCCATACCTTTTGTTTTGATGGAGATATGTCTTCAAAACCTATCTCAATCACAATCAAATCTTCTTTGCCAATCTCAAGGTTAGGTAGCAACAATCTATCTCAAAATCTCCACTCAAAATTTTATTTCACCATACAAAAATAACAAGTCTCAAGTACACCTTATAATCTCCAATATTTTCAAAATACACCTAGCAAAGGTTCAATTAACACACTTTCACAATAATCCACTTCAAAATTTTAATGCATAAAAATAATCAAAATAACTCCCTTATATCTCCCTACTCAAAAATGCATTATCAAATAATCAACACACCTTTCCAGAAATAATTCAATTCACTTTTAAACCACACTTAAATCCTTCACAACCTTTAATTAAAATAAAATTAAAATTTTCTTTAATCACCTTATATCTCCCTAGGCGCTCACAATACAACCTTAGACCACATGCACTCACAATACAACCTTAGACCACATGCACATTATCAAAAATTAAAGTACCTTAGCAAACACCTCGGTGGGATTCGATCCCAGGTCAAACTGCCACCTGCACCTTAGCCGTGGCTACCCTGCCGCGTGAGCTAAGCGCTCACGTGGGAGGTAAAAGCGCTTTGAGCACTTTGTCTCTTCCTCCAACGCCAAAGCCAACAAAAGGCTTTGTCCTTTCGTAGCCATCGAGACTCGAACGTAGAACCTCTGCGTACCCTGCACCTTACACACCTCAAACTTGCCGCTAGCCCAACCGATTGGTTGGTGTCAAGGCTTTACGCCTTGGTCACTTTGTCCTTCACGATTTTCGGTGCAATTAAAAAAATAATAAACTCTTGTCTTTATTTGCTCACGAATCTTTCGCATTCACTTTCACAAATCGCATGTGCTTAATATTCGGAGACTTACCTTTGTGAGGTAAACCTTATGGTATTTATACCATATGCTCCTTTCCTTCGAACGTCGATGGGGGAATAAAATTTAAATCAAATTTTTGCGCCCAACCCAACTTTGGGTTTTAATAATATTATTTTATAAATTAATTTATAATATAAATATTATAAATAATTTATAAATTACCTTAGGCTTTAATTTTAACCTTTTAATATTATAATAAAAATATTATAATATTATTTCCTTTGGGCCTAGGAATTTTTCTCTTTCACCCTTAGACCTTTTTCGACTTCCTTTAATATTATAATAATAAATATTATAATATTATTTCCTTTAGGTCTTTCCTTCAGGGTATTTAACCATCCTTTTGACCAATCATGTGAAGCCCTTAAACCAAATCTCTTGGGCTTAAAATATAAATATTTTAACCCTTATTTTGCCAAGTCCTGCACTGATCATTGACACTTACTCTTGACATCAATGACAACACAACTAACTCAAAATTTCCAAAACCTTTTGTAGGGGGAGTTCCATAGAGGAAATCAAAACTTTTGTACCTTTTGTCATTCAAAGAATCAGAGCAGCCATTGAGGTAGGTTAGAATTTTATTTTTGGATTATTTTGCAGGCTTAGTTTTGTAGTCCCTGTTAATCCATCTTTCACAACACAGTCAAAATCCTTCAAGAAAAACAAAACATTTATTGCCTTTGTATACTGTAAATGCTTCATGGGCATAATTTGGTTTTACTTAATTCATCTATATTTTGTAAATAGTATCTTCATGTTTTGCAGACACTGATTCAAGAAAATGCAAAGAAGTTCATAGTTCCTGGCAATTTACCCATTGGTTGTTCACCTTCCTACTTAGCAATACACCAAGGCAATTCTTCATCTGATTTCGACAATATTGGGTGCTTGATCAACTTTAACAACTTTTCTCAATATGGTAACAATCTTCTGCAGACCATGCTAAAAGATGTGCAAAAACAGTACCCAAATGTTTCAATTGTATATGCAGATTACTATTCAGCTGCCATGGAAATTTTTAAAAATCCTAGGAATATGGTAGGCTCTACAAACTTGGATATTATTGAACACCGTCTTGTTTCTCTATATTTGCTTTCAAATTAAGAAAATTGGTAAATAAAATCATGTACCATCACATGAAATTTTTATTAGGAGTAAACCACTTTTCACATGTTTTACATATATTTTAAAAAAAGTAAACCTAAGAGGGTGGTTTAAAGCCACCCTCTTAGGTTCTAACAGGGCTAAGAGGGTGGTTTTAAACCACCCTCTTATAAAAAACCCTAAGAGTATATTTTAGAACCTCTCTTAGGGTATATTAGGGTAGTTTAAAACTACCTTAATAGACCCTTAAAGGGTGGCTTTCTGAGGTAGTTTTTGGGGGAAATTCTTGCACCCTTAATAGATTTGTCATGCTGCAAGACTTCCCTGATCCAATCAACACTATGGATTCTGGTGGATCCACCTCTTTAACTCAGGAAAATATTATCCTAAGACTCTAGACAGACCGAGTAGGGTAAGGAAACCCCGAAGGTGAGCCTACAATATTTCTTATATGCTCATGCTCATCCAGATTTGCAAAAATGAAATAAAACTGCAACATAAAATTTGACCAAGTTTGAAAGTAACTCCCAGCTAGTGCTTCAAGTTGTAGATCGGTGCCTTATCCATTGGGTAATTGTAGCCAGACTTAAAATATGATGAAGATAGAAGGGGGAGAAGATAAAACTGAGCCAATCACATCCATTCAAATAATGTAACAAAAATGATTCAACATGCCAACGAAAGAAGATGCCATTTACACATTCAAATGATGTAACATGTAAATGGGAGAACACACAAAATTGCACATAGAACTGCTAAAAGGAGGAAATAGGATTGCATTAAACAATAGATCATTACAATGGGAGTCTGATCAGAATAACCAGATCTCACTGAACCAGTACAAACAAATTCTCCATTCAAATGATGCAATAGAGAACTGCAACTCTTTGTTCAAATGATGTAACAAAGAGCCTCCTAGCTTCCAGCCTCAACCACTAGAAATGATCTCAGTAAACTGGGCACCTCCTCAGAAAAACCTGCACAATAATGGGGAAGAAAAAGGGGTGACTAGACAAGACACACAAAGGAAAATACAACCGACAAGGATGGGCACACTGGTATACCTCTTGCAAAATTACTATGCAAAAACTTGATGATTTTCCTATTGCAGCAACTCTCTTAAATAGCTTGATCATTTGGTCCATAATTGCAAAAACTGTAACTACCTCGATGATGGCCCATAACTGGAAATGATCCATAATAGCCACTATCTCCATCGCCTTTAGGTTTTTTTTAGGGTTTAGGGTTTTGAGTTTAGGATTTAGGGTTTAGGGTTTTTAGGTTTAGATTTTTAGGTTTAGGGTTTAGGGTTTTTTAGGTTTAGGATTTAGGTTTCCCCCCTTTTTACAATGCGAGAAACCCTAAAACAAAACCCTACATCTTAAAGCCCTAAAGATAAGAAATTACTATTTTTGGACAATTTTCCATTTTCAACCAAAAACAACCCTATTTTTAGTAAGTTGCCAAAAAAGCTCGGATAGGCCTCAAAATTAATACACATTATTGGATTACCCATATTAAGCCTTCTAGAAAATCTCAACACCTACTCATGTCTAAAAAGTTTTAAATTCCAAAAATTTTTTTTTCAAATTTCTAAAAAAACACTAAAATCCATTTTTGGGCACTAGATGAAGGAATTAGGGCCCGATAAAAGCCTAAAAATCCACCCTAGCCACCAAGGTTGCTTAGCCCATGCATTTTCCTCCTCTTTATCTAGCTCCACATAAAATTTCAAGTTGATCCAATGGTCGGATCAAAAGTTATGCCCTCTAAAAGATAGGCCCCTAAATCAAACTTATTTGGGCCAAACATTTACTGACAAAAAGACCTTAGGAAAACCAAAACAAAGGCATGACCTTGGTGACATAAAAACTTTCATTGCTCTTGGAGGGTGAAACAAGACTTCAAAAGGACCAAAAATTTGCAATAATTGGAAAGGACTCAAGGGGGTATTGCAAATTTGAAAAAGACCAAAGGACACCAAAAATTCAAAAATTTGGGGTAAACTCAAGTTGGATTTTGAGGATCCAACACAGGCTCCGATTGGGACAGGTGATAAAAAATACTTTTGAAAATGAATCACCTGAGAACTCCAGAATCTCCAGCAGACCACAAAGACAAAACTTAACTAATCACCTAAAATAACACCTTAATCACCTATAGAAAACACCTTAATCACCTAAAGAGAACTCCTTAATCACCTAGAAAGGACTCCTTAATCACCTAAATACTAAAACACATTTTTTTTGTGGCTTCTCAAGCCCTTTGTATAGAATGATACAATTTCAAATGTTGGCCATTGATAGGAATTGAAAATTCCTTACCATCCAGAGTTTGCAATTTGTAAGTATGTTGGCCTACCATCTGAAGGATTTGATAGGGACCAAGCCATTTTGGTTCCCACTTCCTTTTTCACCATGCTTGTCATTCTTAGGATCCCAATACAACACTATATCTCCTTCCTAAAAAGGTTTACCTTTGGCCTTCTTATTGAACAACTGCACTATTTTGTGAGCTTGCTCAGTTATCTTCAATAATGAATCTTTTCTATCTTCCTACAACTTCACAATTTGATCAAGTCTTCTCTGCAAAACATTTGGATTTTCATGATCCTGAAGAAGCAAAGATAAAGCATGACTTTCCACCTGAGGGGGTAATAGAGCATTCTCACCATAAACTAGCTCATAAGGAGATTTTCCTATGCTTCTTTTGATAGATATTCTATCAGCCCATAAAGCAAACTTCAGTTCACTATCCCAACTTCTCTTGTTTCTGCCTAATGCTCTTCTAATTCTTGTGATCAAATTCTTATTTGAGGATTCTACTAATCCATTCCCTTGAGGATAGTAATTTATAGAATGAGAAAGCTCTATGTTGTACCTAGCACAAAATTCAATCATCTCAAAAGAAGTGAAGTAGTTACCATTATCTGTGACTAACTTCTTAGGGACCCCAAATCTTGTCAATATTTGTTCTTCTAAAAACTTGATGACCACTCCAGTAGTGGATTTCTTGAGAGGTGTTGCTTCTACCCACTTGGTAAAATAGTCTGTTGTTGTGATGATCCACCTATGACCTCCAGAAGAATTGGGGTTAATCTCACCTATGAGATCTATTCCCCATTGAGAAAAAGGAGCTTCCACAATCACTAGCTTCAGGGGCATGGCTGGAAAATTCTTCTTCCCTACAAAAATCTAATAGTTATGACAACTTCTAACAAAATGATAGACATATTTAAATAGGGAGGGCCAATAATAACCAGCTCTCATGATTTTGTGAGCAGTAGCCTTTGGAGCAAAGTGACCTCCACAAAAACTAGAATGATATTCTTTTAGCACTTGAGGGACTTCTTTCTCAAACAAACAGAGAAGCAACACTCCATATGGATGCCTCCAATACAGTCTACCCTCCTGAATGTAGTATTTTTGGGCCAATTGCTTGATAGATCTTCTTTTGTTTTTGGGTATGTCTTCTAGAAATGATAAATTTTGAAGGTAAAATATAATACCATCATACCACTGGCAATCAAAATTATCAACTGCTCTAGCTTCTTGTTGCTCATCTACTACAATAGTGTTATTCATATCTTCTCCTTCCTTGTTGGCCAAGTACTTTGCCAATCCTTGTCCTCTAATAATATTCACTACTTTGAACTCCACATCATATTATAGTAATTTAGCCATCCACCTTGTAGGACTACCTAAAGGTTCAGGTTGAGTAAAAATATCTTTAACAACAATGTAGGGGATACAGGCTATTACCTTATTGGACCCAAAAATACACTTGAAATGATCCAATGCTCTGATTAATGCATAAGCTTATTTTTCTAGAATAGAAAATTTTAGTTGAGGACCCTTCAATCCTGTACTCATAAAGGCTATGGGCCTTTCATTTTTCTCTTCATCTTGTTGAGCTAGAACTACAGCAATAGTGTGTTTTGAAGCAAATGAGTAGATTTTGAAATCTTTGGAGTAATCGGGGTAGTTCAATACTGGAGCCTTAGTAATTGCATCTTTGATATTTTGAAAAGCTGTAGTATTTTCCTCTATCCATCTTATTTCTCCATTTTTCTTGATCATGTCATTTATTGGTTTGGCAATCTGAGAAAAATTAGGGATAAACCTCCTAATAAAGTTAATATTTCCAAAGAATGATCTAACTCCCTTAAGATTCTTAGGAGGGGGAATTTTAGCAATGGCTTCTACTCTTTGTGGATCAATGCTAATCCCATATTTTGAAACAATATGCCCAAGCAGTTTACCTTGTGTGGCCCCAAACACACATTTTCTAGGATTCAAAGATATGCCAAACTCCTTGCACCTATCAAACACTTGAGTTAGATGTGCAAAATGATCTTCAAGATTTTTGAAAAATTGTAATGTCATCAAGATATACTACCACTATCTTGAACATCAATCCTTTAAATGCAACATCCATTGCTCTCTAAAATGTTGCCCCTACATTCATCAATCCAAAGGGCATCCTAAGATATTCAAATGTTCCCCATGGTGTAGTGAAAGTTGTTTTGTGTCTATCTTCTAGATTCACTACAATCTGATTGTAACCTAAAAAGCCATCCAATAAAGACATTCTTGATGACCCAACCACTGCTTGAAGCAACTACTCCATATTTGGAAGTGGATAGTTATCTTTGAGAGAGCTCTTATTCAGATTTCTAAAATCTACACAAAGCCTGATCTCACCATTCTTTTTTCTAACTGGAACCAGATTTGCCAACCAAGTAGAAAATCTCACCTTCCTGATTATCTTGGTATCCAGTAACTTATGCACTTCTTTTTGCATAATTGGATGCAAAGTGGGATTGAACTTCCTTTGTTTCTGCCTGAAAGGCTTAGTATCTTTTTGAAGAGGTATTATGTGAGTCATTACCTTTGTATTGAAGGTCTTCAAATCTTCATAACTCCAAGCAAAAATATCCATGTTCTTTTTCAAAAATTTGATATATTGTTGCTTCTCTTTTCCTGATAGAGCTTTATTGATCCTAACAATCTTGGGGTCTTCCTCTATTATGATATTAACTTCATCTACCTCAGATTCTTGAACCAGAGGTTTATATGCTCTATCAAAGTCATCAAACAAGCTCTCTAAAGATACCAACCCCCTAGGGATCCTATTGGTCTTCAGTTGTATGACTTTTGTAGGCTCTCCAATAACATCCTTCAATTTTTCTTCATCACTTTCATCACAAATAACATCAGAAAATTCATTTTGCATAGTCATAAAATCATTAATGTGTATATCATCATGAAAAACTTGTAAATATACCACATTATCAGGGATAGATGGCTTATAAATAGATATGGTTGGGAACCTTTCCATAAACCAAGTGTCTATCTCAAGGTTTTCTACCCTAGAAGCATTAATGGCCAACATATTAGCATTGTGATTCTATGCTCTAGGAATAAATTGTAGATCAAAAGCCAAGAATCTATCTATTTCATCCAACACTGCTTGCTTATATTGCTTTAATCTAGGGTGCTTTGTTTGATATTTCCCTTTGATTTGTTGAATTATTAGTTCAACATCCCCACTAACTTTGAGGTAATTAATACCCAATTCCTTGGCCTTCCTTAGCCCTAGCAATAAAGCTTCATATTCTACAACATTATTTGTACAAGAAAATTCTAACCTGTATGGTATGCCAAGATAGTTGCCATTGATGTCTATCAATAATACTCCAGCTCCTACTCCTACTTTAGATTTTTCCCCATCAAAGGTCATAGTCCATAACTCAGAAGTCAAAATTCTATCAGTTTTTGCATCTACTTCAGCCTTCAATTTTGGATCCATATTCTCAACATCAGGTACTTCCAACAAGAAAGGAGAATGCCAGATAGAGTAAACCCCCATGTCTTTTTCCTCAATAGAATTCATGACATTAACCATATTATCATTAGGATCTCTGAATTCAATAGAATACCTATTGAAGGGTTCTCTTTTCAATATCACTTTTTCCTTACCCTGCATTGGAATAGTGGCATATGACCAATCCAACTGAATAGTACCACCTAGTTGCTCTACCCAATGCCTAGAGAGTAAGATAGAAAAGAAAGGATCCACATCTACAACTGCAACATCCATCACCACTCCTTTCTTAGGATATTGTTCAAGATGGACAAGAAGTCCAGTGATAATACCTACACAAGGTACTCTCCTATTATCCATGATAGAAATAGGAGGGTGCTCTTTCTGACAAATCAAGCCTAACTGATCAACTACTTGTTTTGACATTACATTCATGGAAGCACCACTATCAAGCATGCAATTATGAATAACATATTGGTCCCCATAGCCTGATGTATACCTTAGTGAGATGTAAAATGGCTTAACTAAATATGGGGCTCTGACTGCATTATTCACAAGGCCTATGGGGTTTTGAGGCTTTCCTCCTGATTGATCAATCAATTTGAAGGCTTTACATACCTGATATCGATACTTTGGAATAGTCATTAATTCCCCAAAAGTGATGCTCACCTTCTGCTTGGAAACCTCTATACCTAGATCAAACTGATATTTCTTATCATCAATTCCTTTTCTAGTTTTCTTATTAGCCAAGTCATTTTGTTGCTTTTGGATAATTTCTTCTACATCAGGCTCTTCAAGAATCATTTGCAGCTTCATCTGATTTACCTTTTTCTATGAAATCACTCTAGTAGCTTTCTCCTTTTGTGTAGGCCCTTCATCAACTTTGTCCTCCACTATTCTATTCCTGAGATTGATAGCATGTATTCTTTCTAAAGACTCAACCTCTCCTATTGTAGGTGTAAGCTTCCCTTGCTTCATTCTATCAAATCTAGTATTAGGAGGCTCACTTGAGGTTGATGCCTCTCCAAAGACTAAGGCTCTTTGCTCAAGATTACTAGCACATATGTCCATATCCCTTTCAAATTCTTATTCTCTGGTTTCATCCTCCTAAGTCTAACATACATTAATTCTAATATCTTCATCTTCAGATTCAACATTTAAATCAACATTAGAATGCATACTTAGATAAATACCACAATCAATAAGGTTATGTGGTGCATCATAGGTAAGAGCAATAAAAGGGATGATATGATGCTATATTATTTTATGGTATGGGATTTGGAATAGAATCTAGATCTCTCTCTACTTCTTTATTTTTCCAATTTCCATTCCGATTCTTGTTTCCCTCTTCATTTCCATTGTTATTCCAGTTTCTATTAAAATTCCTCTTGAAAGGAGGCATGTTATCTTCCTACTATCTATTATTACCCTATGAAGTTTCTGCAATGTTATCCTTACCTTTTTCAAGTCTAGCCAACCTGTTATTCAAAGTAGTAAACATCTCACTCAACTGATTAGCTATCTTATTCATAGGATCCTGATCTATTTTCTTAGGGATAGAGAACTCAACCTTCTTGGGCTTTCTTTCAGGTTGATTGGGCTCTAAAGAGTATGCTTTCATCTTACCACTATCAATCATATGTCTCTCTATTTCAATAGCTCTTTTCATACATAAATCAATGGTGGTTGTTGCTTGTTGTCTCAGCTCATAACTAAAATCTCCAAGGAAAGCATTTTTGTAGAAACAAATGGACTGATCATCATTTGGCCTTAATGCTACTAGAATATTATTTTTGGTCTTAAAGAATATTCTATTGAAATCTTCCACTGATTCATTTTCCTTCTTCTTCATGGTAGCCAATTCTATCAACAAGGACTGTTCATTCTTCCTCTCTCCATATTTCCTAAGGAAAGTGTGCTCTAGCTCTTGAAAATTATTGATAGTACCAGCTCCAAGGTTGTTGAACCATTCTTGAGCATCCTTCTCTAAAGTTTGAAAGAACAATCTAAGGACAACATCTTCATCATCCACCTCAAGACTATCCATGGCATACAGAAAATCCCTAACATGATCTTCATCGATGACAACATTGTTCCCTTGAAACTTAGGCAAGTACTTATGAGATTTACCAAGGAGAGGATTCAGATTTGTAGGTAAAACAAAAGCTCTATATCTATTGGTCCTCCACTGATTAACATTAGCATTGGTATTTTGATTGACATTTTGATTTACATTGACATTTTGATTTGCATTAGGAGCTGCCATACTCACTACAAGTTGATTCACTATAGGTACTTGGTTTACAATAGGAGAAGACTGATTCAAACCAAGATTTGGGCTAGAAATAGAAATTGGAATTGAATATTTTCTATGAGACTTGAAGAATACCTCAAGATTTGGCACTCCAACAAGCACTTCTTTGCCACTTCTTCTTGTAGATGCTAGATCCAACTCCTCCTTTTAATTTTTAAAATTTTGAGTTCATTCAGAGTCACCAACACAGATGTGCAAAGAAAGAGCAAGATCTTCAACAATACTTGGGCTAAGATTGCTCAGCCTGATATTCACTCAATTCTCACAAATTTCACTCTAGGAGAGACTATGAGAAAAACAAACTCAAAATTAACTCCTCGACAATGGTGCCAAAAACTGTTGGGGGAAATTCCTGCACCCTTAATAGATTTGTCATGCTGCAAGACTTCCTTGATCCAATCAACACTATGGATTCTGGTGGATCCACCTCTTTAACTCAGGAAAATATTATCCTAAGACTCTAGACAGACCGAGTAGGGTAAGGAAACCTCGGAGGTGAGCCTACAATATTTCTTATATGCTCATGCTCATCCAGATTTGCAAAAATAAAATAAAATTGCAACATAAAATTTGACCAAGTTTGAAAGTAACTCCCAGCTAGTGCTTCAAGTTGTAGATCGGTGCCTTATCCATTGGGTAATTGTAGCTAGACTTAAAATATGATGAAGATAGAAGGGGGAGAAGATAAAACTGAGCCAATCACATCCATTCAAATAATGTAACAGAAATGATTCAACATGCCAGTGAAAGAAGATGCCATTTACACATTCAAATGATGTAACATGTAAATGGGAGAACACACAAAATTGCACATAGAACTACTGAAAGGAGGAAATAGGATTGCATTAAACAATAGATCATTACAATGGGAGTCTGATCAGAATAACCAGATCTCACTAAACAAGTACAAACAAATTCTCCATTCAAATGATGCAATAGAGAACTGCAACTCTTTGTTCAAATGATGTAACAAAGAGCCTCCTAGCTTCCAGCCTCAGCCACTAGAAATGATCTCAGTAAATTGGGCACCTCCTCAGCAAAACCTGCACAATAATGGGGAAGAAAAAGGGGTGACTAGACAAGACACACAAAGGAAAATACAACCGACAAGGATGGGCACACTGGTATACCTCTTGCAAAATTACTATGCAAAAACTTGATGATTTTCCTATTGCAGCAACTCTCTTAAATAGCTTGATCATTTGGTCCATAATTGCAAAAATTGTAACTACCTCGATGATGGCCCATAACTGGAAATGATCCATAATAGCCACTATCTCCATCGCCTTTAGTTTTGTTTTTTAGGGTTTAGGGTTTTGAGTTTAGGGTTTAGGGTTTTTAGGTTTAGGGTTTAGGTTTTTTAGGTTTAGGATTTAGGTTTTTTCCCCCTTTTTACAATGCGAGAAACCCTAAAACAAAACCCTACATCTTAAAGCCCTAAAGATAAGAAATTACTATTTTTGGATAATTTTCCATTTTCAGCCAAAAACAACCCTATTTTTAGTAAGTTGCCAAAAAAGCTCGGATAGGCCTCAAAATTAATACACATTATTGGATTACCCATATTAAGCCTTCTAGAAAATCTCAACACCTACTCATGTCTAAAAAGTTTTAAATTCCAAAATTTTTTTTTCAAATTTCTAAAAAAACACTAAAATCCATTTTTGGGGCACTAGATGAAGGAATTAGGGCCCGATAAAATCCTAAAAACCACCCTAGCCACCAAGGTTTCTTAGCCATGCATTTTCCTCCTCTTTATCTAGCTCCACATAAAATTTCAAGCCGATCCAATGGTCGGATCAAAAGTTATGCCCTTCGAAAGATAGGCCCCTGCATCAAACTTATTTGGGCCAAACATTTACTGACAAAAAGACCTTAGGAAAACCAAAACAAAGGCCTGACCTTGGTGACATAAAAACTTTCATTGCTCTTGGAGGGTGAAACAGGACTTCAAAAGGACCAAAAATTTGCAATAATTGGAAAGGACTCAAGGGGGTATTGCAAATTTGAAAAAGACCAAAGGACACCAAAAATTCAAAAATTTGGGGTAAACTCAAGTTGGATTTTGAGGATCCAATAGTAGTTTTTAACCACCATGTATGATGTAGAATTTTACGATGCCCTCATAGATGAAAAATTAATAACCGCCCTTAAAGGTATTTAAGGGCGGTTAAAAATAACCCTTAAAGACCCTTTTTGGTGTAGTGTTTACTAGGTCATCTACTAGGAATAGTCATGACCCTGTACCATTATTTGAGCTACCATATAGAATATCAAGGTATACAAGAAGCTTATATTTAGATTCACCTTTTGAATAAATCCCAATACCTTCTGATCATTGGGTTCCCCCAAGACCAACCCCATTAAAAACCCCAGTAATAATGGCTCATCAGCAAAATCAAAACCAGAATCAACCTTCACAAAATTATCTTGATTGGGATACCTCTGGTCCTTTAGGACTCCCTTAGATGCATGATATCCCTTAGGCTGCATCCAAAGCCATACCCACCTATGATGGTTGAAGGAAAAACTTATGAGCACTATCAAGATATATTAAATTTAGCAACTATCCACAATATCAAGAATGAAGATGTTATTATTAGGCTTCTAGCCCTATCCTTTAGAGGTAAAAACCTTCACTAGTTTAGAATCCTAAGTAACAACATCATTTATTCATGGGCAAAATTAGCTGGTCCTTTTGTGGAAGAGTTTAATGAATCAACTAACCCTTTTTCACTCTTAAACCAATTTACTGCTATGCAAAAACATCTACAAGAGTTAGTCTCTAACTTTAATTTGAGGTTTAGTAGGACATGGAAAATAATTCCTCCTAAAGCTAGACCAACTACCCCCTTGATTTTATGTATTACATAAGAACCCTTGGATTAGACCTAGGATTACAAACTCAATAGTTAGGTATAAATACCTTCCCTCAAGTTTACCATGCAACTGTGCATGCAGAGAATGTTCTAATTGTCATAGGGAGACTTCCACCAAAAGTGGTCATGCCTTATTGCTCTAAAATTCCTTAGTTTACACCTCAGGCTAGAACATCAACATCCTCATTTATGGATCCTCCACTCTCCATCATCACCACTTCCTCAAATGACTCCAATTCCTCCTCCCAAAACATCATTTACTTCTTTCCATTTTCCTCCTCTCCCATCTCAAAATTCCCAAGAATCAACTCTATTGTTGGATATTCAAAATACCTTGAAAACAATTAACAACAAGGTGAATGCCATGGAAAAAAGAGAAATGGAAAGGTCTCAATAGAGAATATTTCCATATGTTAATAGAGATCAGAAGCCTGACACTAGTAGCAATACAAGGCCCAGGGTTAATGCAAATCAAGAGGATCAAGAATTTTCCCTTGAAACTAGTTTGGTGAATGTTTGGTGTCTAGTATGTAATGACCCTCATGATTCTGATACTTGTGTAATGTACCAAAACCATGTGCAACAAGCCATAGAGAAAGCTAAGAGAACTCAAAAGGGGAGAATCAATATGTTATGGTAGCCTAAACAAGTTATGGCTAGACAAGATAGCTTTGAAGAAGAATTAGTTTCTATCATGACCAGATCTGGAAAGAAAACATTGTAGGTGGATCCACAAAAAATGGGTCAATTCCAAGTTCCCTCTCAGAAGAAAAAGGAATCACCCCTACAAAATAATGATAAGTTCTCGGTTCCACAAGCACATAAGAGTAGAGATCAAATCCCTAGGGGACAAGAAAAGTATAAGAGCACTCCAAGGTAGGGTGAGAAGGAAAAGAATAAAGAACAAGTAGGTTCTAAATATGAAGCATAAGAGAAGTTAAAATTTCCTTCTATCACCAAGAGACAAAGAATTGAAGCTACTCAATAATACAAGAGAAAGTATGGTGAACTGAAGAGAAAGCATGAGAAAGTCCCCTTGGAAAAGTCTAAGTTTAATATTGTGGAAGAATTAAATAGGACTCCTTCTAGAGCAAGTATTTATGATACTCTTTTCATCCTTGGTTAGATTGATCTACTCAAGGCTTATGCAAACAAGAATTCTTAGGAAAAGTAGTCTACTACCATTTTTAGATTGTCTCATGGCCAAGAAAGGATGACCCCAACAGCATTGAAAAAAATAAACCTCCTCCATTTTATATTTATTTGAGAATGGAAGGATGGATTATCCATAATTGTATGATAGATTTAGGGGCTTCAACTATAGTCATGCCTAAAGCAGTTTGTGATGAAATAGGAATGGAGTATACTCGTTCTTGTCCAAGGATTTTTGCAGTTGGATGGGACACCAGTCAAGACCATTGGAGTTGTAAAATATGTATTGATGAAATTACATAGGGCCCTAGAGGTCACTATTGTGCAAGAAATTGTAGTAGTAGACCTAGAGCCTTATTTTGGTTTATGCCTTTCAAGAGAATTCATGGCTAAACTAGGAGGTTATATGTATCTGGATTATTCCTGCATGATGATCCCTCATAAAGGAAAAAGAATTAGGATCACTCCTAAAAAACCAGTAGCATATCATATTGAGAAAATTGAGGAGGATATGTATAACCACTCTGTAATGGAAGAACCAGAGCTAGTGGAAATTCTTGAAGAATTGGAAATTGAGGATGAATTACCATTTAGAGAAGATAATAGTCTATTTGAGATAGGAATGGGCACTTACAACATTTCTTCTAAGGTAGAGAAAAGGACTCTTGTCATATCCAATCAATCTCTAAGAGAATAAAAAATCTGGACAATGCATTTTGATGGAGCAAGATGCAAGAATGGAGTTGGGGTAGGAGTAGTCTTGAAGTCACCTTTAGAAGGGGTTAAGAGTTTTTCCTTTAGATTGACATGGTCTTGCACCAACAAAAATGCTAATATGAGGCCCTATATCTAGGATTGATGCAAGTAGAAAATATGGGTATTAAGATGTTAGATATCTATGGTGATTCAGAATTGGTTGTTAACCAGGTTACAAAAAAGTGTAATAGTAAGCATCATTACTTAAAGACTTATAGAAATAGAGTTTGGGATCTAATGGAATCCTTTGATGCTTTGAATTTACATGTTATCCCAAGGCAGTAGAATCATTTGGTATATGCTTTGGCTATCAAAGGATCTAATTTTTCTCCATATTCAAATTATGGAACAATTGAGAACAAGAGGGTCAAATTGGTTTTCAGACCTTTTGTGCCAGACAGATAGATATTTTGGTAGGTTTTTGAAAATGATGACTAGATTATCAATTTCTTGATAAGAGAAGTTGGTTGTGTCAACTCATAGGATGATTCATCTCAAGAAATCGATCAACAAGAGGTTATACAATTGAAAAATAATCACATACCCAAAGGCCTGATTACTTTAGAAAGCCTTTTTGATAATGAAGATGGAAAAAAACTGAAGCAGATGCAAGTAGATGACAACATCTACAAAGAAATAGAATTAGAAAATGGAAAAAAGCTTAAGGTTGGTATCCAATGCACATTGAGAGAGATTGAAGAATTTAAAACCTTGTGCTTACAATATCAGGACATAATAGATTGGACTTATGATGATTTAAAAGTCTATGATAAGAGCATCATCTAGCATACCATTGAGCTAGTGCCTGATGCAAGGCCATTTAGGTAGAAGCAAAGACCTATAAATCCTAAAATTGAAGTAATTATGAGATAGGAGCTACTGAAGTTGTTAAAGGAAAATATCATTTACCTAGTTAAACACTCCACATGGGTTGCAAATCTAGTCCCAATAAGAAATAAGAATGGTGATATCCACCTCTGTGTGGATTTTAGAAACCTGAATCAAGCATCTCTCAAGGACCACTACCCCCTACCATAGATAGATCAGATTTTACAAATGGTTGCTGGGGTTGAGAGGTTATCTCTGTTAGATGGTTTCTTTGGGTATAACTAGATTTGGGTAAAATATGAAGACCAATATAAAACTACTTTCACTACAAAGTGGGGTACTTTTGCTTATCAAAGGATGCCATTCGGTCTATCCAATGCTGGAGCTACTTTTTAGAGGGCCATGGATTATGCTTTTGGTGAGCTTATCAATAAGATAATTTTGATATATCTGGATGATATGATGATTTTTTCTCATAAAAACCAAGAACACCTCAAGCATCTAGAACAAGTTTTTCAAAAATGCAGAGAGTTTGGCATATCTTTAAATCCAAAGAAATCAATCTTTGCAGTTCATGAAGGCAAGTTGTTGGGACATGTTGTGTCTAAACAAGGAATGTCTATCGATATAGATAGAGTAAAAGTAATATTGGCTCTCCCTTTTCCCATGAACAAGAAATATCTACAATATTTCTTTGGGCAGATCAATTTTGTTAGAAAATTTATTTTAGATTTTTCCTAGATTGTCAAGCCCATTTCTGAGTTGCTTAAGAAAAATATTGAGTTCAAATGGACTGACAAGAGGAAATAATATTTTGAGTCAATCAAACAAGCCATTGCCACTACCCTAGTATTTATTAACCTATATTTTAATAAAGACTTCATCTTATATGCTTATGGAGCTAAGGAGAGCTATGTTACAATATTGACTCAAAAGGATGATTCAGATAATGAGCATCCTATATTCTTCTGGAGTCAAAATCTCCATGAATACCAAAATAAATACAACTTTATAGAGAGACAAGTTTTTGCAGTCATGAAATCACTAAAATATTTAGGCAATATCTAGCTCAAAGCAAAAATTTGGTTTATGTGGTTCATCCTAATGTTAGAAGCTTCATCTTGCAAGGAGATCTAGGTGAGAAAAGAGTAGGTTGGATCACAAATATTTAGGAATTTGATATAGAGATCCATCCTACCAAGTTGGTGAGAGGAAGGGTCCTATACCAAGAATTAGTCCCCAAAGAAAATAAGGAGGATGAGGTAGCCTGTTAGATACCAGAATTAGAGCAGAATGATGATAGTATTTTAGAAGAAATAAATTGGGTTGATCAACTCACAAGCTATTTTCAAATAGGAATGTGCCTCCCAAAATCTCAATGCTTCACAAAGGAGGAGGTATAGGCTCCAAGCCCTGAATTATGTTCTATTACCTAAAGGACTATATAGAAAAAACCTAGATGAAGTCCTCTTAAGATGTGTCAAGGAAGACCAAAAGCAAAATATCTTGAAATAATTCCATGATGGGTTATCAGGAGGCCATTATTCAGGTAGAGCAACTACATTAAATATTATAAGGGTTGGTTATTATTGGCCTACTATTTTCTCTGATGCTTTCAAAATTTCTTGATCATGTGATAAATGTTAGAGGTATGTAGGGAGGAACATGAATGCATCATTACCTCTTCAACCGATACAAGTAGAGCAACCATTTCAATAGTGGGGGTAAGACTTTATAGGAGAGATAAATATAAATTCCTTGGTAGGCCATAGATACATCTTAAATGCCACTAATTATTTCATCAGATGGGTTGAGGAAATTCCAACCAAGAAGTCTGATCAAGATTTTATATCATATGGGTTGAGGCAATTCCAACCAAGAAGTCTAATCAGGATGTTTTATTGAAAGCTTGATCACTAGGTTTGGCATCCCTGAGGCTTTGGTGAGTGATAATGGCCCATATTTCATAGGGGTAAGGTACATTGATTTTACTAGAAAATATGGCATATGTTTGAAAAATTCTTCTAACTATTATCCACAAGGGAATGGCTTAGTAGAATCAACCAACAAAAATTTGCTCAGAATGTTGAAAAGGTCCTTGGAGGATAACAAAAGAAGCTGGCATTTGCTTTTGAATCAAGTCCTATGGGTAGATAGAATAACATTGAAGAGGTCAATAGGCACATCTCCTTATTCCTTAGTGTATGGGAAAGAAGCTATGCTTCCTACACATTTGGAGATACCTACTTTAAAACTAGCCAACTAGACTTGATTTGCTAGAAGAAAATCATGTAAAATCTAGACTAGTCTAGTTGTTATAGGTAGAAGAACAGAGGGAGGAAGCCTACAAACATTTTTAAAAATGCTTGGCATAAAAAAAGGTTTATTAAAAAAAAGGGCCACTTACAAGAAATTCAGAGTTGAAGATTTTGTCTTAAGGAGTAATGCAAAGAAAGCTAAACCAGGCAAACACCAAAAGTTTGATGTATTCTAGGAAGGTCCATTCGAGATAAATGTAGTCAAATAGAATAATGCCTTTCAAATTCAAGACCAAAATAGGAATTTTTAGCCAATCCTAGTCAATGGCTATCATCTCAAGATGGATTTTTAAGTAAAACCCCTTACCTTGTATTTTATGTACAATATTGTATTATATGTTATTTTTAATTTTCAAAAAAAAGAGAAAAAACAAGGTTGCGACCTGCAGCCAAGAAAAAGCGGTCCAAGCTATGAAGACACTAGTTCCCAACGTAGGTCCCACATCATATCCGATAGAATGAAAATGTCAATTATTGCACTGTTGGTGCTAGGTTCCACTCTGTAACTAAGTAATTATGAGAAGCTTTTCAGGGCCTAGGCCATAGTAAACACAATTTATATTGGCATAAATTCATATTTGGAATGCAACCTAGCATAGATTGGCTCTAAGCTACAATCAACATGATCAAAATGCTTGTTTTCAAGATTTGAAATGTGGCCTAGAGCAAGGTTTTGCCCTACAGGTAAAGGTGAGGAGGGAAGCAAAAAAAAAAATATAATTGATTGCATGCGATCGAGAGATGTCTTTGTGCCTCAACCTAGCTCCTCACACAAGCTTCATGGTTTTCCTATGTATTTCATAATTTTAATTGTGACTTAATGGTAGGTCATCCACTATATTAATTATGGTTGGTGGACCACAATGCTATAAAGGCCAATATTTCAAGTCATTTTTTGTTTGTGAAGATTGACAAAAAATTTGAAGAGCATTGTAAAAAGAGTCAGTGATATTTTTAGAGCTACAAGGAGCAGTTACAGATAATTGAATGGGCTATGATGGCATCTTCATCCTTAGAGGAAATATCTAATGGAGAAAACAAAGGAACACAACGATACATAGATGTAGTAAGTGTAGTTGTTGACACCATAATAATGTGGAAAAACAAGAATAAGCTAAGGAGAGACATGGACAACAGAGTGCTAGGGGGATTTTTTGCTCCAAGAACTTCTACCAGTGTGGTCTTATCTCTCTTATATTTTTATATTTGTGATTCTATTCATCCATACCCTGAGCTCATATCTACAATTGTAAAATTCTATGATCCAAAAAATAGGGTAGTTAAAACCACTAGTGGTAAAACCCTTTTTAGCATAACCTATGAATTTTGCTACAATATTTTTGCCATGGGTAGAACCCCACATATTAACCCTAAGCCTTTTAGTATAGAAGAGTAGGCAAAATTTTATTCCCTAGGCAAACATCCCAAAAATGGGGAACTCTTTCTAGATTGGTTGAATAAGCAATTCAAAACCCTAAGTATCAAAGACCATTTGCCAAAAATCCCAATTGCTACAAAATATTTTGCCAATCTAGAACTTTACTCCATGCTAGCAACATTAGCAGGGTTGGAATCAGACATAAATGTGTATAATTTGCAGATAGCCATGACCTACTACATCTCAAACATAAAAATGTATGATATGTCCATCATTGATAACAACACCAAACTTGTCTATTTTGACTATCATTCTTTCCTCGATAGAAGAATTAATGAACTGGTTGCCATGAAGAAATATTATCAACCCACTTTGTTTAGATATTGTTCAAATTTGGTATGGATGTTCTTTGCTTCCACAAGGCAAGAGATGCCCTGGATAGGGGTCACAGATAAAAATTATGAGGGAAATCTAGTACCAATTTATGCATGGAAAAATATTCTGAGAAAAGAGGAATCATATTATGATTTCAATAGGGAATTTTTGGGACCATCCCTAAATATAATGTATGGCCAATGTCCTAGGATTCCTCCTCTAGCTAAGGAATTATTGAGAATGAAACAAGTCAAGGAAGGTGATTGGTATATTTTGACTAAGGGAATAGTAATAAGGCTATATGGCTTCACAAGGAAGCCATTTCTACTATCATATTTTATTACCAACCTGATACTAGCATGAGAATATTGCATGCAAGTTTATTTCATTAATACCACTTATGGCTCCAGGTAAAATAAAAAGAGTGCAATCAAATACCCTTGCAATATGGAATATATCACTTTGAAAAGGAAGGGTCAATATGATCATATTACCAAATTAATGTAAAATTTAAGGCTTATAGAGCTCCTAAAAATATGGAGATATGACTTGGATAATTTTTTTTGTAAAATTTGAAGCTTCTTAATGCGGGTAAAGCTCCTAAATTTGAAAGGACTTTAAGGCCCCACATTGGAAATGATATAAATAATGTAGAAGATGCTCCTTTCGAATGGAATGTGTACAATATGGAATTATTGCACCATTGGAGGGATTTTTATGATCGACTATGACCCTAGGCACAAAAGGGCTCATTAGGTAAAGGAATTGAAGATTCAAAACATTTAGGAGAAGACTGGTTGGGATGAGGCCAAGATCCTAGATTGGTGTAAAATGAGAGTAGAGACAAATATCATAAAATCTAGGTATGGTCGCCAATCAAATGAGCTTTTTTCATAAAGGTATGATAAATATCTCAAAACTTGGAAGGCCAACAATAAGAAAAGTTTGGCATTGAGCTTCAAGAAGGCTAAAACAAAATAAGAGTCATGGAAAACCAAATAGAAATGAAAAATACTAGAGGTAAAGAAACAAAAGGAGATTCAAGCTCCTCCTCCTCAACCCCATAAGCAAGGTGATACCACAATACCTTTAACTCCAAAGGTTTTAGAAACATAATCTAATTTTGATCCCACACAGGAACAATTGTAGTTGTATAATAAAGGGACTAGTATAATGAAGAAGATGGGATACCCTAGTGTTGGACCCATGAAGATTATACAAGTTGAAATGAGGCTAAAATATCTAGCCTTAGGGGTAGAATCCTCATCATAGGGTCTAGAGAAAATTGATGCCTCTTCTATAATTAGATTCACTACTACAACTCCTACAAAGCCTCAAACTCCTCTCGATTCAAAATTTTCCTTCATCTTCTTAACAAAAATGGGGAACTAAGACAAAAATCAATCCTACACCTCTTGTTGTGTTAAAAATGAAGGCTAAATATTCACTTGGAGAAGCTTCCAAGGAGGAAAGTAAGAAAAATAAATTATATCTAACATTGCAATTAGTTGAACAAGAACATCTCTATAACAAAGAAATTAACTCATCAAGAACAACAATCAAATGTAGATGATATTTTCTAGCAAACTATGTTTGTAGGCATAGGTATGCTTTATAATATTTTTCTTCTTCTCCTCCTCTTTCCCCAAAAAATTCTCCCTCCCTTTCGCAAGAAAAGGAGGTACCCCCACCATGACCTCCATAAAATCCTCCTCCATATCCACCAAATCCTCCTTCATCTCATCCCATACCTTCTCCTCCCCATTCATTAGAGTTTTAGGCTTCATCACCATTGACTCATGTACCTTTCCCACCAACATCATTATCTCTTATTTCCACATAAATACAAATATTACCACATCCTCCACAATCTTCTGTGTTGGCAATAGTTCTTACTATTATAACATCCATGGCTATTCTTACCATAAATATAGACTCCACTATCATCATTGTTCCTTAATTTCCATCATCTCCAGTCCCATTCCTACCATCATTGATCACTATATCCACTCCTTCCACGCATCCCATTATGGCTTACTTACATAAGTATAAGGAGGTTGAAATGAGCACTCAATCAACCATCTAAAAAGGTTGCTCTTTTGAGGAAGAGAATGATAGTTGATCTAGTCACTCAAAAAAAGACAAAAATTTCCCTTACTCCCTTAGTAAATTTGAAGAAGACATGACTTTGGAGGATTATCAACTTCAAGATATCATTGAAGATATCACATAATTGCCCTTGGAGGATGAATATGTTGTTTCCAGGGCACAACTTGATACTATTTATGTTCAAAGTGATATTGCAAGAGAG
Organism: Wollemia nobilis; assembly: GCA_028583015.1. Taxonomy (NCBI): domain Eukaryota; kingdom Viridiplantae; phylum Streptophyta; class Pinopsida; order Araucariales; family Araucariaceae; genus Wollemia; species Wollemia nobilis. Next base: position 2,314,780 of record JAQPPZ010001195.1, read on the forward strand.
AAATATGAAAAGTCGGAGGGAAAAGTGGAAAGGTTGTAGTCAGCAAGCAAGGGTAAAAAAATAGTGGAAAAGGCTCTGAGGAATGAGATTAAAGGGTGGTAGGATAAATATCAAGAAATGGTCAAGTATAAATAAGAGGTTGAAGAAGTTAAGAAGCAAAGCTAGGATCAGGCCAAATTAATAGAGTCTCTGCAACAACTACAAGTTGAAAAGGCTAGAGCAACACGATTTTTCAAAGATAAAATAAAACAAATAAAAAAAAGAATATGGAGAGAAGTCCTAGAAAAATGTACATAGGTCAACCTTGTACTTGATTCATTAGATGAGGCTTATCACCTATTAGTATAAACAAAAAATAATTTTGTAAACACTCATAGTGAAGTTCAACCAATGGTCTCATGAGCCTCAAATATTTATACATTATCTCAATTAAGATGCAACTTTGTTGCCAAGCCCATTCCCAGCAAAGAATGGAATATTGCAAGACTGATAGCCAAGAACATCCTAAGGAGATATAAGTTGATTCAAAAGGGATGGTTGTTGATAGATAATATTGATGGAAAGATCCAAAATATTTTTAATTTCACCCAAGAAATGATGAAATATGATTTCCAAGGATTCTGGGATGAAGAAAATACACTTTTGACAATTGAAGATCTTCAAACAAATGTGAAATAAATTATCCAATGATTCCAAGATAAAGGCTTGGTCAAAACCCATTCAGCATGATCAAGTGATAGAACTGGTAAAATGTCTAACTATAGTAAATAATATGATGGAAGAACTTATTGAAATGGGTTAGTCCTTATCATAGATCACTAAGCTAAGGTTCACTCATCAATAATTGATAGAAACATCAAATCCACCCCCAATAGCTTGGAAGGAAGATTTGAAAACATTGAATTTTATGGAACAATGGTTTGATGAAGGAGCAAAAAAAGAAACTAAAAAAGTGAGGAAGAGGACCCCAATGAAGAAGAATAAGATAATGGAGAAGAAGAAAAAGATAATAAATAAGGAGAATAAGGATCAGATGATGAGGAGGAAAAACAAAGGGATAGCCATGATAAAAAACAAGAGCAAGGTGTTGAAAAACATCATCAAGTAAAGCAAGAAGCAAATATCAAAAAAGAGAATAGTGACTTAGAAATAATTGAGAATCCCTAGGAAGAGAAAACTTTGTAAGGGATATAATAAGAAGAGTAGAAGTCACCCCCAAAGTAGGATGAATAATCATGATCACATTTTTTGAATGAATCCAGTCTTATAGGTGTCAAGAAAAGGCAAGAAAACATGACCCTATAGATGACATGAAGAAGTCATGCAATTGGATTTTAAAAGGGAGTCATCCTCTACTAAACAAGCACATATTTTTACCTCTTACCTTGTTTCCATATGAATTGTTACCCTCTAAACCTGCTTTCAAACGTTCAAGAGGGTGATGGTCATAAGGAAATGATGTTTTGAGGCACTATTTTTATAGCCAAGTGGAGCACAACCACCTATTATACATCCCTCCATCTACTCATAGCTGAAATTAATTCTATCATATCATTAGCCTCATACATCCATTCCCACCACCATATATCTCATTCATCCTCACATGTTATTTTCTCATTCATATCTTTCATTTTCATTCAGGTCATTCCATGATCATTCATCCATTCAAGTTTTGAATCCATGAACCTAATGGATAAGGCTTGGATTTATTTAAATTTACAAGAAAAGTTCCCTAGGAGGCACCATAATGTAGTCCCAAAAGGCTACACCAATTGTTTTTGCAAAAATCCAAAAAAATTCCAAGTGTTGGAAGGTGTCTCCAGACCATAGCCTCACCCAGTTCTAATTGGCTCCATATCATAGTCAACATGATCAAATGAGGGTGATTTATGATCCAAAATGTGACCTAGTGACAAGATGTCTCCAAGCCACACTCAAATGAGAGGGCACTAGATTGCAGTCAACACGTTCAAAATTTCTAAATTTGTAATTTGAAATACGACCAACGACAAGTTCTATGCTGCAATCGGATCCAAATCTAAGTTAAATGAGAAGTTAAAACTTGTGATCACATGGCATCTTAGCATTCTATAGGCCATGGTAAAATGAGTCAACATGTCCATTCTTATAATTCAAAATGTGACCTAGAAAAAGGTTCTACACCATAGACCAATTTTGCTTCCAAGCAAAGATAGAAGAGTAAGTTGCTACCTCACGCTAGGAATATTGGCTCTAGATCATAGTAAAAATGGTCAAAATAGTCAATTTTATAATAAAAATGCAATCTAAAGCACTATTTTCTTGCCAAAGTAGAATTTCCTTTGATCCAAGTATGATAGAGGGATTGTAGTTGTGTACCAAAGAATGAGCTCTTGATCACAGTCAAACTGGACAAACATACCAAATCCTCAATCGAAAGTGTGACATAGACCTGGTGTTTAGTCTACAAATATTAAATACCACTTCAAAAAATATACTAAGGATGGTCCCATTCTAGAGTTGGTTATAGGTCATAATATGGTTCTAGATTGCAATCAACCTAGTCAACACCGATGAAATTAGCAAGGTTTTGTGGTACTCAAACTCTAACTCAAAGAATTATGAAGTCTTCATGTCAAAACCACTAAAAGGTGCATGGATCTCCTAAAGATTAAATTTTAACTGTTCAAATGTAGATCAAGGAGTGGTATTGAATCTGTTATGATATGCATAAATTAAAGATCCAAATGTGACATAGAGACCATAAATATAAAGGAGTTTTTTGAGTTGATAATATGAAGCATCCATGATCCAAGGGTAGTTTAATTTTAGATCGATGATAGAGAAAATCCAACAATAATAAGGAATAGTGTTGATGCATTCTTAGTAATATTGCATGACTGGAATCCATGAAGGTTGAGCAAGTTGTAGAAGCTAGTTGTAGAGGATCAAAAAAGTAGGATATCTCTCCTTTATTGAATCAAATATGAGGCCACCACATCAACATCCCATTGGTTGGACATTCAAAATTCCTTGTAATGGTCTATTCTGTAAAAAACATTGTAAAACTATAAATAAAGATCACGACCTCCTTACAAGGTGTTAGCTCTGAAGTGTTTTCTTGTGCTACTATTGTATATTTCCTACAATTAATGAAAGGAGCATTACTTGGAATTTTTTCCTCAGAATTACATCTTTTATCATCTGATTACAAGCCTTGTGAAGTCATTTCTGCTATTGCTACTATGGTTAGTGTATTATGCTAATTTGGATTGCTAACTTAGAGAAAATTGGAATGATTCATGTTTAAATGTATGCTTGGAAAGGATTATATTTCTATTAGTTAGAGTATCAATATAATTCTACTAATTTGGATTATTGATACCTTTGATGTTTGAAATAATTCTTGAAGTATGCAATTGATTTTAATGCTGAAGATGGCAAAGTTTTGAATGTTGTTAGTTTCAAGTATTTCTCTAAAATTTGAGTCATCAAGAGGTTATTTGTAGATTTTTATTCTATTAGATTTATCTATCCATTATTAATTCATTATTTATTAACCCTTTCATTTCTATCCCTATCCTTTGTTCATTTTAATTGAGCTTAAAAGAGTCAACATTCAATAAGTTGACAAGGAATACCAACCTACTCTAGAGGTTGAATTGAAGCAATTCAGTTCATCCAATGTGTGGTTTGGGCTATGATTAGTGGGTGCTCACCTTCAAAATATTTACAAATAATAGACATAGTTCAACTTCACCTTTATGACAAACCAAACCACAATAGGTCCTTATGTCTTCCTTAAAAAAGAAAAATCCTCCTTCCAAAGGAAAGAAAATTTCAACTCCTCTTTTTAATTTATAAAAGGGACTTGACTTGAGGCATCCTAAATAAAAATGAGGCCCTCCATTGTTATACCAAACACTAAGGATAAGAAATGTAGGGTACATGGAAACCAAAAATTGATGCATGTGCTTAAAAATAACTTAACCATACACAAATATCATTCCATGTCGACACAAAAAGGAGAATAATAAAGCTTTGAAATTGTAGCCTTATGGTTGCAATCAAGAGTTTTCAAACATTGTGCCACAAGCGCAATATGAGAAAAAATGTTTATCACTTCAATATGAAGTTGAGAGTGGAGGATAGATATGAAATGAATAAGAAGATGTATGTTAACCACACATTAAAATATTCACACCACATTGAAAAAATTATCTAAGTAAGAGTTGAACTCATCACATTATTTCCATGAAATTATGCTACTACCTTTATATCAATGGATGGACATAGGATGAAGAACTAATATTCTTAATTATGAATAACTATATTCAACAATAGCGAAAAACACAACTATGGAGGGACGTGGCAAGAAAAAGGGACTAAGTGAGATATTTGTGGTGCATATTGAATGGATGGTTCTTTCTCTTTGCCTAACCTTTAGATTTGTAACTTTATAGGTATTAGCATGAGGGATTCTTGAGCCCACATGATAATGTGAGGATAAAAATAGAGGTAAGATCAACTATTTGGGACACCAATATTTAGTTGTATGTGAAATAGTACTATAAATGACACAATGAGAATTTAGAATGAGGCTTTGCTAAGTGTTTCAACAATGTGTAGACAAGCATATTAAGATATCCATAATTACTGAACCAGTTTTTATATTATGTGTTATATTGTAAATGCACGCAAAGTGTTTGAAAAATGCACGTGCATATATTTTAATGTTTTAAGTGCAATTTAATATTGTACGTAAAGAATAAAGTCATGTAAAGTCATATTAAGTCAATTATGTTGGCTAAATAAGCTATTTCATCCTATAGTGGAAATGAAATGTAATGCAAAGAAAATGCACATAAAATGTAATTTGAGGGTAGTTGTGTTGGCAATTTTGGGTACCTTGGGTACATTGCCTTTGCTCAAGTGTTGATGTTGTCATTGATGTCAAGAAGCTTTTGAAGGAATCTAAGTTCTAGGAAGGGTTTTTGTGAAAACCAAGGCAGACAAAATAAAAGGTTTTATTTAAAACCATGGACAACGTATTTGAAATGGGTTTTTCTTAAAACCCAAGTTGGCTCTTCGTTTTGTTGAAAAAGGTGCCCCGGTGATGAAGATATTTAATTTTAAATATTTAGTTTAAATTTTATTTATTTAAAATTTAAATTAAATTAAAAGGGCCGACGTGTTTGGAAATGCATCAAAGTGCATATAAAATGAGGCAATTAAATTCTTTAAGGTTTTGGAATGGTGTTCAACATTAATCACTGAGCAATTCGATTTCGACATCAAAGCCCCTGCGCCAGCGAAGGAGGAAGACAAGCGTTGCATGGTCAAAGGTTGAAAATGCTCGATGAAAAGAAAATATTACTCGGCGATAAAAGTTGTGATAAGATTCGTTCACAGCGAAGGTCAATCCAAGGCGTAAGACGTCTTTGCTGAAACGTGCTCGATCTCGATCGTTAAAGACAAAAATTAAACTGAGGAGGAAGGTTGCCGAGTCGAATCCCTTGAAGTCCCATCTTGCAAAAGGAGTCACATCTTCTGCAGCACGGTTTTTGGAGCAACAAACTTAGGGTGAGCATTATGCACTATTAAATTCATGAAGACATCAGTGTCGTAAATTTGTATGCAACAAGGACTGGCATTCCTGGTGGTATCCGCGGCATTGCTAAGGCGTTTCGTTGAAGAAGTGCGAAGGTTCGAATCTCTTGGAGATTTTTTGGATGCCGTTATCACCAAATATTTTTGGTGTAAGATAGGTGAATAACACAGATGGTGTTTGGCTTCAGTGTAGAGGATGTAAAGTGTTCAAATGGTGACTGTTTGGTTCTATATGTTTTTTTGTTCATCACAAAGGAATTGCAAGTATAAAATTTACAAGGTGGACCTGAATACTCATATGGGAAGTTGGCCTACTCATGGCCCTTCAAAGAGCTAGCACGTTAGCTAGCGAAAGGTGCTGGGATCAAACCTCCACAGTAGTCTTGGTGGTGGCTAGCGCATCCGACATGATAGCAGGTGCTAAGGTTTAGGGCTGCGGCAGATCGTTGGATCGAATCACAGCGACAACGAAGCGGTTAGTATTTTGTTTTATTGAATTATTTCAAAAAGGGGTATGGCTTATTAGTTTTATTAGGAGGGATAAGGAAATGGTATATTAATCAGATTGGAGTTGATAAGGTGAATATAAGAAATATGTTATGTATGATTTGTTGAATGAGGTTGAAAGAAGAAGACATAGAACCTTGATTATATTTGAACCAAGGAATATTCTTGAGGAAATATTAAAGAAATATGTTGTCTACTAACCTTCTTGAGTTTGGCAAAAATGTGGTTATGGTTATGACAAATTTGTGAGATCTTCTTCATCTTCAATAAGGTATGGGCACATTCTTCTTATGAGTATGATTGGTGTATGTTTTCCTGAAATAAGATTGGAGTGAAAAGGTATTTAACTAGGTTTCCTTTGGTTGGGTGTAAATCCTATTTTCTGGTTTGTTAAAGACTACTTATGCATTGTTATCCTTGATGAGAGTTTTGGTGAATGCATAATTCTGGTTTGAGGTAGTGGAAGCATTGTGCACTAGGGTGTATGTTTGTAAGTATTGCTACTTGCATTGAGATGGTGAAACCCTTAGTTGGCTGTTTTGATATTAATGGATGAGATGCTTCCATAGAGGTTGTTTTGATCAAGTTAGTGCTATTACTTGATACATGATTTGGGCTTACTCCTTTGAGTTGATTTGAGCAAGTTTTCTTTGCATTTGGTGATATTGTGTTGGTGGCTATTTTGTTCAAATATCTTTGGAGGGAAAAGGATTTCTACTTGTTTCCTTTTCTTGTGATGATTGGTTGAATGCTTCAAGGTTAATGTTGAGTTGAATGATGTTGGTTAAACCTTGTCTTTGAGCATTGTTGTTGAAGCCCTAATTGGTTGAGAAAAAATATTGGTTGTTGGAAAGAACATGAGTATCATTGTTATATGAGATATTGCATGGTTGGCAATTGTTGGGTTGTGTTTCATGTTCTTGAGAAAAGCATATTACATCTATCTTATTTCTATGAGATTTGAGATTGAGATTGGGAGTTAAGTATAGAACATATTGAGTCTCTAACAATTCTCTTTATTCTTCTATGAGGTTGATGAATCACATTGGGTCTCTAACAATTCTCTTTGTGGGTTCATGCCAAGAAATTTTTTCTTGATGAACTTGTGAGCAGGTTTTGGACAGATTCCGTTGGGGACTTGTGAGCAGGTTTTGGACAGGTTCCATTGGGGACTTGTGAGCAGGTTTTGGATAGGTTCCAGTGGGGATTTGTGAGAAGATTTGGACAGGTCCTAGCAGAGGACTTGTGAAGCTGAGTTTGATAGTTCTTTCAAAGAACTTGAGGTCAGAGGTGCATTGGTTCTATGAGAAGAACCAAAGGACATTTGTGCTAGACCGAAGGACTATGTTTAGTGAAAATTCGAGGACCAGCTTTGACGTGATAGAGTTGAGGACAGAGGTATCTAGCCAGAGCAGGGAAGACAGGTGTCTTCTGTGGATAGAAATCCATTTGCTAAGGGCAGCGAAGGCAGAGGTCTTCTAGAGGATCACCAGCTAGAGCAGAGTTAGGGGAAGGTATCTCCTTTGAGCAATGGCTCATAAACATTGTAATTGGGAAGGTTTCCCAAAGAACTATGATATAACTTTTAGAGAAAAGTTTTATCCGTGGAGTAGCCCACTTTGGGTGAACCACGTAAATTGTTGTGTCACTTTGTGGATGGTTTTGTGCATTGCTTTGATATTGCTTTGGGTATATTGCTTTACTGTTTTGAAGTATAAAGGAAAAAGTAAAAAGCGGTCTTATACTGTTCACCCCCCCATCTCAGTATAAGCTTGTGTTCTTCAAGTTGCAGGTAGTTGGAGAACATAAACACTTGGTGGGTGTATAAATAAACCCCCCCTCATTCATTCAAGATGTTCCTGGAAAGAGGATTGATATAGCCATTGTTGTACACAACCATGGAGGGTAATTAGCCCAGGGTTTTCAGGCTTTGTTGTAATGCTGAACTATAATGTTGTATCACACATGCCATTATTAATATAAAATTGTTGTATGTACTATATCTACCATTGCTATTGTATTTTAGTCATTGTTGATGTTATTATTATTAATGCTATTGCAGGTTTTTTGTGCATTATTATTGCTATACTACAATGCTTGCAGATCTATAGTTTATTATGTGGAAAGGGAACTGTTGGTAATATGTCAAATCCCTTTATACAAAATGTTAATATCATACAGGTATGAGTGGACAAGAAACAATACTAACTACACCTCCAATACTTGTGCTTTAGGAAATATGCAAGCACTAATATAGAAGGCGTAGGGTAATTATATTTTACAAAACTAGAATGAAAAGCACTTTCTTCTCCTAAATATAATATCTCCCATAGACATTGAAGTCATTAAGGAGATATCCTTCAACTGCTACTCGTAACTCTTTATTAATCTTATACCAAATATTTAAAATTAGGTCCACTTTAGGCTTTATATTAAATTTAATATATATTGTTTTACATAACTAGGATTAGCTCTTCTCAGATAAGTGAGAATAAACTATTCTCCTAGCAATATCTCTACTTTAATATATTATATATAAAATATAAAACTACCATATATTCTCACATATCACTAATAGACTCATGATTATCTCATTCTTCATAGTTTTTTATTCTTTACAACATATATATGCTTTCCTATACCTCGTAATAAGAATAAAAAAAACTATTTCTACTAGAGTAAAAAATAAATTTTTGAGAGGCAAATACCTACTTAGTATCTATTTTAGTTCCTTTATTTCCATTTGCCATTGTGCCTTCAATGTGTTATACCTCTAGCTCATTCATAGGTGTTATAATGGATAAATTATTCATATTAAAAATAATAACAAATCAAATGACATGAGATCAAGTGATTAAAGACCTAGGATCCTAAAGTAGAGAGCACATTTTTATTTTGCAAGATGATAAATACATAATACCAAATGTTAAGTGGAAATTAGGTAGATTACTATATTTAGATTTAAGTTTAGTGTACCCCAAAAAACATGGCCAAGTACAAATCCTATTTGAATTTTTTTAAGAGAGATCTATGAACATGATAATTAAAGGTTTTTTAACTGGTCATATAGAATTGAAATAGGCTTTATCTATATTGCATCATGACTATGTTACCTTGATTAAAATGAATTTTGATAGTTAAGTTGAAGGTAACCCATACTAAAATGAAGAATTTAATGAACTTAAACAATTATAGATAAATGCATACCACTAGATAATAGATGTCTTTTTTTCAAGCATGTCGAGGAAAGTAATTTTATAGAATTAGAGTGGGAAAGAGGTGACTGGGAAGAAGGTGAGCAATGTTCAGAGTGGGTTACAAGTGGATTCCATGGGATGCATCAATCCACTAGCCTAGTTTGGAGATATGGACCCTCTCCTAGGCCTGCATGGTCTCCACTTTCCTTTCAATCCTTATAGCTAAGTCTTATCCATCAGTCATTTTGAGTAACTCTAAAAAATACTCTCTTTGAGAGGTCTCTTTGATATTCATATGGTTCAAATAAAGTTGAGCATTCTTGCTAGCCTTTTGAAACTCACCATCGATCAAGGAGCACACAATTTGATAGGAAAATTCCTAAGAACCTGTTTGGACATTGATTCTATTAGAATATGGGTTTTATTCAAGTCATTTTCATAAGTCCACATGGAAATCGTTACACTTTCCAATGCCTTCTTCTTCGTCAAACTTAACTATGAGGAATATATGAATAAAATTTTAGGAAAACTTTGGTTCTATGGAAGGAAAGGCATGTTCCTCATAAATGGATGCATAATTTTAACCTAGCCCCACAAAGGATTAACACAAATACTCATAGGATAAGGATCCCTAGAATACCCTTTCATTTATGATATGATGGTATTCTAAAGAGAATTGCCATAGTTGTGGGGGATTTGATCATGATTGACTATGTTAGAAATAGAGCATATTACATTATTTGGATCATGTAAATGTACCTTCCTTGGTACATACTTAGGATATTAGGTTACTTTAGAGGGAATTTATCTAGTTACTTCATGCAATGTAATAAATGCATAAGTGTCAATGTGCAAGATGTAATGTGCAAGGTTTCCACTTGTAAAACTAGATAAAGTGTTGGCCAAGCAGGAGATTACAAGAGGAGATCAAAGTCACCAAGTCCTAGGCTCATAAAATAAAGTTTAAGAGCATCAAATTGGTGAAGAAGGAACTGTTCAAAATAGTCTACAAATATTTGCAAGATCTTATTCAAGGCAACAACTTGGTGTTCTTAGGCACAAAGATCTACATCCTCTACAAAAGCAGTAAAAGAAGCTACAAAAGCATTCAAAAAAATGCAAGCAACTATCGGTGCAAGTAGATTCATTAGGTGAATTATTTATCAAATTTATTAAAGCACCTTCATCCTAATTAAATTTGCAAAAAGGTGATTTGTATTATAGTCTTCAAGTGTGCAAAAAGAAAGGTTATTTTTAAGGTTCATTTGCACAGTAGGAATTTATTAGATTTCAGAATTTTAAATGTCTATCAACTAGTTTATTATCTACTTTGGAAAGCAAAAGAAGACTATCTCCTAATATCTTGCTTGTAAGAAATTTACAGAATAAATATTGAATGTTCGTTTGAGATTATTCTTGAATAGTTGCAATGAATTGATTAAGTGCATTTTATTGAGAGTAGATTGGAGTGATATGGTGTAATCTGTTAGTGCATTAAAAGTAGAATTTGTTAGATTTATTTGCACTATTATTAATATCAAAATAAATTAGTTTTATGCTTTGAAATAAAGGCTACAAAATCTAGTTTGGATCAAGTGTCTAAAGACACTTTTAAAGCATAGAAACCTACAACTCATAGTGGCCAATAGAATCCACCAAAATTGGTTAGTACAAGCAAAGGAAAAAGAAAAAAAAGATAACCAAAAAGAAGCTTCTAAGATTGAGACTTGGTGAGTCTCAAATCCAAAGAACCTAGGGTTAGTGCAACTAAGATAAAGCTTCTATTCTATAGAATTTACAAGGCTTGGATTCACCATCAATTATCCAAGCAAAAGGGTAAGGATTCTAGCCAAATATACATCCTTAAAACCCTCATTTTTCATTCATCAATCTTCTACAAGAATAAGAATATTAGACCTACAAAAGAGTGCAAGGAAAAGGTGCAATAAAAAAAAGTTCTATATGCATGTAATGGTTACATGGTGTTGAAATTATACACTACATCAAACGTAGGGAAAGAAGTAGATTTAAAGGTGCCACAATAGGCACAATAGGCACAGGAAAAAAGGTAGCCAAAGGAAGGGATAAAGGATCGAGCGTTCTCCAACACTGAAAGGGAATTCTCTCCAATATTGAACCTACAAACAAAGGAATTTTTATGTAAATGACAGCAAGCCTTCAAAGGCTATTTATGTAAGCAAAAGAATCCAAAGGAAATCTATCATGAATTTTTACGTAAATCATAGCAAGGAAGAATAAATATATCTACATAAAATAAAATATAGAGCACATTTCAGCATTCAAAAGCATCAAGCTTCACCTCTATCATCATGAACATGGAGCATAATGAAGGTATAAGTTCATAAAATGAAAGTGGATGTTACATTAGGAGTAGCATCAACAAAGGGTAGCAATAGAGCTACCTCATCCTCGTCCAAAGCTCCAAGGTGGCTCATGGATTACCTATAGAAGAAAATATGTTACTTGCTATTCAAGAAATTGATGTAAGCTAAGGAGAAATACATTCAAAGGAGTTATAATATCCTTATTGGAGGCATTACATATGAAAATCCATGCAAAAGGTATGAGTGCCACTTGGCACATTATTCCCTCATGAATATAATTTCTCTAACGCTCAAGAAACAAACATTGAGAGCACTCAAACAAGAAGGATACATTATGTAGGAGTAACGACTAGTGCATCAATATTACAAAAAGAGGAGGCCATGTTACCAAGCTACAATAATACCACTTATCCTCTAAAGACTACACATATATGTAGCGTAGAGAGCAAAGGGATATCATTCATGTATGACATCCATAGAGTGTGTGAAGAGCAAGCATAGTCCAATTAATCTACAACATGAAAGAAGGAGAGCATTGGAGCATTTAAGACTCCATTAAAAGGACCAACATCTACTCTCCAAGAGTTAAAGAGGAATCCCGATAGCCATACCACACTTGTTTACTCAGCTTGATCAAGTCAAGCACCATAGAAAGGGTACATAGAGGACTATCATATTTCAATAAAAATCAACGATATTCAAGTGTGAAGTAAATAGGGCTAAGCTAAGAAAAATATCTCATTAATATTGCTTTCAGACATAGGAGATATAAGGTTATTTTTTAAAGAATTATTTTTAAGGTTGAGAAAGTAAAATACATAGGAGATAACTTAATTAAAAATCATAATAATATTTGCAAATTAACCTAGGAGATATAAGACCTTCTACTTAGGTTGAATCATTTAAATAATTTGGAAATATTATTATCTTTTCTAATTTTCCAAGGTTGGGAGTCATAAGATCTAATACTACAAATTGATTTATTAGAAATTAGAAAAATTAAATTCAAATATCAAAGGGCCATTATAAGAGGCTTATCAAAATCATATAAATATTGGAAATTATAATATTTACTTGTCTCAAATTCCTCTCAAATAAAGACAAAAGATCCAAAATTAAAACCTTTTGAAATATAGAAAAAGTGCTTAGTTCAGTAGGAGCAATAAGGACAATAGAGGTTGATTTTTAACATTTTACGTAATTTTACAAAATCAACCAAGATTGAACTATATCTTACAAAATTAATTGATATATTATCCAAAACATACTAGGGAGTCATAAGGCATTCTACTAAACTTGGTAATATTAGATTCTATTAATTATCAAGTTGTAAATCCATTAGCAATATATAAGCTATCTACAAAACCTAAAAATACTTATGAGTACTCATTCTCATTACTAGGGAGACATAAGGAAGCCCAAAAGAATCAAGGATTAATATAGGTTTTATCAAATCAAGATTATAAGCTTCTATCAGAAGAAAATCCTATATCATCTCTTCAAAATGGCATATAATGAATGTGGAATTTGCTTCAATAGAAACCAGTCTATAAAACATGAAAATATGTGGTACATTGAATATGGAGCAAGTCATCATATGATAAAAACTATATAATGGTTTGACTGTATTGAAGATACCAATGGCTAAATACTAAGAATTGTGGATAGCCAAACTTATCCTATACATGGATATGGATATGTAACACCTAGCAGATCATTTCCAAATCTTCTACAGAAAAATGTAGTGTATGTTCCTGGATTAACATTCAATCTCATTTCAGTAAGCAAGTTGGTAGAAGATAATTATATGATCAACTTTGGATATATGGATGGAATCAATACATGTCTCATCATGAATCAAGGTGAAATTAAAGCAACAAGGTCTATCCATGGAAATACATACATCTTAGATTCAATGGAAATTTTACAAGATACTGTGATATTTCAAAATGATACTAACATATTTCCAAAGGAATATGTTGATAAAAATAAAGAACCAATACAACACAAAGCGAAGCATAGAAGAATAAAAATCAAGAATATGAGAGGAGAAGTGCACCATGCTATATTGAGCCATTAATACTCAGAACCAAATAAATATACATGCAAGGAGACCAAAGAAGGTGGATGAATAGAAGCCAAAAATGGTGAATTTGAAGAAGCTAAAGATCATTTCAAATATGAAGATCCAATTCAAAGCTATCAAATGGAAGAAGATCCACATTGAAGACTAAAGTCTTCAATACCCAAATATTGTAATAGAGTGGATGTTAGAAATAGAGGTTATAACATTATTTTGGTCATGTAAATGTACCTTCCTTGGTACATACTTAGGACATTAGGTTACTTTAGGGGGAAGTTATCTAGTTACTTCATGCAATGTAATAAATACACAAGTGTCAATGTGTAAGCTATAATGTGTAAGGTATCCACTTGTACAACTAGATAGAGTGTTGGTCAAGGAACTTATCTTCCTATATAATAGCCATAGGTGTAGAACATAAAAAATCATCATAGAGCAACATCATATTCAATGTGTGGTATATAGGCAGTAGCATAGTGTGTGTGAGCTATAAGCTCAGAGCTACCTCATGGAGTAGTAGCATATATTATGGATTTCTCATTTCCTCCATAGCTACTATTGTAATATTTTCACCATTTCTATTAATAGAATATTTCAGTCATCTCGCAGATCTATTTTATTTCTTTTTGCATCTTGTGATTAGTATCTCCCAATGTACATGGCATCAAAATCTAACAAAATCAACTACCATAACTAAATCTAGAATTATCTTTGCGAGGATTTGAATCAATGTTGATCTTGAATTTGATCTTCCCACATTCATTGAGCTTATTTATGATGTCAATTACTAGAATCAAGATGTTTTCTATGAAAAAAAACCCTTATTTTATGCTAGTTGCAAGAAACTAGGGCATTTATCTTCCCATTGTTCCTTTAAGAAAAATAAATTGTTCAAGAAAGTTTAGACACAAAGAAACAAAAAACCCTTCTCTTCAGAGAGAAGTGGAAGAATCAAAATAATCTGATCCCTTCCTCTAGGATGTTATTGAAGGTCCATCAAGGGCTAAAGACCAATAGGTAAAATAATCTTCTCCTCTTATTCAAGAAGTTGCTATTGACCAAGAAATTTTTGAAGACATGATGGATAAATAAGAAAGATAATTAATAAATTATATTACTCAGGTAAGCTCTTTGAATACCTCCTCTAAAATTCCTTTTTAAAATTCCCTTTAAAGAAATCCCTTTGAATTTCTAGCATCAGATTTAGTAGCTACATAATTGGAAATAAACACTCTAGAATATATTATAGGAAACTCAGAGGCTACCGATCTACTAAAGTTAGGATTTGAAGCTCTAATATTAAAATATTTTCACAGTTACTCTCCTAAAGGTAAATCCAAAATGAGAAAAGAATCTAGAACCCCAGGTCCTATTATAAGAAATAAAAAATGGATTGCCAATGTTTGTTTAGAACATAAGTTTGGTAGACCTTCTAATAAAGACATTAGGAAAAGGGAAACATATATGGATATGGTGAATGGATTTCAGATGATACTAAAACTAGAAAATGAGCAGTCCTTCAAGAAGAACCATTAAATATTGCTTCCTCCAAATTCTAGGGTCCTCCTACCTCAGGTAGAGGAAAGAAACAAATCTCTAAACCCCATAAATGAAGTTCATATCTTGGAATATAATAGGCATGAATGACCATTATGAGAGACTTATAACATCAATAAGGAAATAGGTCAAGTCATAGATTCTCCTCCTATAAGAAACAAAAGCAAAATAAAAAAATGTCGAGAAGGTCAAAAATATTATTTGGAAGGAAGCTCAATTTGCTACAAGCCATGCCCAAGGTGCTTTAGGAGGAATCTTGTGTTTTTGGTACCCAAAAAAAGTTGAAGGCTGAATAATCTCCTCCACAAATAGAATTACAAACATTCTCTTCTTTTACAAGAATTCATAATGTAGATGGGTTCTATCTAATATTTATGCTCCAAACTATGTCTTAGGAAGATCCTCCTTGTGGAATACTCTAGATCAGTTGAAGGAAGATTTCAAATATGAATGTTGGATTTTGGTAGGTGACTTTAATTCCCCTCTGTATTAGTTGGACAAAGAGGAGGCAACTCAATATTATCAAAGGGAGTGGAAGAATTTCTCCATTTTGTGAAATTGAATGAAATAATGGACCTTGATATTAGAGGAAATAAATTCACCTAGAGTAATAGGAGAGTTGGAAGCCAATTAATCCAAACTAGGTTGGATAGAGTCTTGATCTCCAAGGAAGGCCTGACCTCATTTGGTGATGCTTCTCTAAGCACTCTTCCCAAAATTTGTTCGGATCATAATCCACTCTTGCTTGAGACTTTCCCTATATCCAAAAATTTCATTAGACCCTATAGGTTTGAAGCTATGTGGATTAACACCTTGATCTAGAACCTAAGATAGCAGAATAGTGGTCTAAATATTTTTTGACCCCCTTATCTCTCAAGTTGCCAAAAAACTCATATTCATCAAAGTTAATCTGAAATTCTAGAATAAAGATATTTTTGGTCACACTCATTAGAAAGAGGAGTTGAATAGACAACTAAAGGAGATTGAATACTCCATGAAATTTGGTTCATTGTCTACTATCTCTAGAAAAAAGGAGAAATAAATCTTGGTAGAATTTCATAACACTTTAGCTCATGTGGAGATCTTCTAGAGATAAAAAACTAGAGCCCTATGGTTAAAAGAGGGATATCTAACATTAAATTCTTCCATGTTTATAATCTCATACATAGGAGCTACAATAGAATTAGAGAAGTGATAAAGGCAAATGGGTCCAAAATAGAGGATATTCTAGAGATTAGGGAAGAAGCTATGAATTTATTTGAAACACTATTAGATTTTAGAGATGCAAGAGACGTTCAAGTGGAAAGAAATTTTTTGTCCAACATCCCTATTAATATTTGTAGATATGAATTCTCTCCTAATCAATATTTTTATGGAGGAAGAGGTTAAGGATTCTATATTCACAATGATTAGTGAAAAATCCCATGGACTACACAACTTCCCAACCCTATTTTTTAAAAAATTATAGCATATAATTGGCAAAAAAGTGGTAGAAGTCAATTTTGAAATTCAAAGGATCTTTAATATCCCAAAATATGTAAATTCTACTTTTTAAGTCCTTATCACCAAGACTGTAGGTGTCAAGTATTTTAAGTATTTCATGCCTATTAGCCTATGCAACATAATTTATAAGATCCTAACAAAAGCGTTGGCTAAAAAAATTAAAATAATCTTTCCCAACATTATTGACTCCAATAAAGGAGTATTTGTGGTAGGGAGACAAATCTTGGATGTCATCATCATATCCCATGAGATTATTCATTTGATAAATAAGAGTTGAAGAACTGGATTTTTCCTCAAAATGGACATGAATAAAGCATATGACAAATTTTATTGGGAATTTCTAATTAAAGTTATGATCAAATTTAGATTTCACCAAAATTGGATTAACATCTCCAAGGCTTGTATCTCTTTGGCTATGTTCTCGGTCATCATCAATGGAGTTGCATTTGGTTACTTCAAAATTTCTAGGGGACTTCACTAGGGAGACCCTCTTTCACCCTATATTTTCATCATCCTAGCTGAAGCTTTAGGAATATCTATCAAAGTTGTTTTTTCCCTAAATATGATTGATGGAATCATACTAGCCCTTTCTTTGGACCTGATTAGTCATCAATAATTTGTTGATGAAACCATTTTATTCACATAGTCCTCTATAACATATTCTAAGGTTATCAAATTTGTCTTTTATTCTTATGAGAAAGTGGTTGGTCAAATGATTAAATTCTTGAAAATAATTTTTTTCCCTTAACACTCCTCTCCAAAGACAAAGAAAGATCGCCGATATTCTAGGTTATGCGATAGCAAATATTCCCTCTTCCTACCTAGGAACGCCCCTCTTCAAAGGCATAATTAAGGATAATCTTTGCTCCCCTATGGTGGAAGAAGTGCAAAGAAAACTTGCAAGTTGGAAAGGATCTTTACTTAGCCAAGCGAGCAAAGACCAATTAGTTAAATAAACTCTTCAAAGCATACCAAACTATTACATGTCTCTTTTCAAAATTCCAATGAAGATTGCTAAAAAAATTGAATAGGTTAAGAAAACATTACTTTGTTCCAATTTTGAATAAATAAAATATTTTTGTTGGTCTCTTAGAAGTAATTTTTTTCCAAAAAAAGAAGTTGGGGGATTGGGTTTCAAAAAATTGAAACAGATGAATAAGGCACTTATGGCTAACTAGGACTAGAAGCTTCTAAGTAGGATAATTTTATGTGGGTTCATATTCTATCTACTAAATATCTAAAATAGGGTTGGAATTTCCTAGAATAACCCCATCCTCCCTCAAGATTAACATTTTGGAACAAACTCCTCAAAACAAAATATCTCATCCAAAAAGGGCAAAGTTGAAATCTAGGCAATGGATCTAAGATAGATTTTTGGAAGGACTCTTGGCTACACAATTCTCCCTTGATTAATATTCCTAATATCGCTATCCTCAATCCCAAAACCCATCAAATCTTTGGATCTGAAGTTGTTGAATTTATTGAAGTGGTTAATGGTAAGAAAATATGGAAATCCTTTCCAAAAATAGCCCTGAACAAAAGGGAGGAGGAAGCTATAAGAGTTATTTTAGAAAATTTTGGGAACTCAAGTTATCAATAACTATGATGAGGAAGATAATCTAATTTGGCAAGAGGAATAAAATGACCGCTTCTCTATGAAATCAACATACTTTTTGGATGTCAATGATCTTGAAATTTGGTTCCCTAGCAAGTAGATTTGGATCAAAAGCCTCACCCCCAAAGTAAATTTATTCTATTGGTTATCTCTTCAAAGAAATACCTTCACCATAGATAACCTTAAAAATATAGGAATGGTTAGTCTGAATAGATGTTACCTTTGTGAGGAGAATGAAGAAAATTTTGAGCATCTATTTTTGGACTTTCCCTTTTCTACGAAAGTTATTTTTTTAGTTAGGAACCTAGAGGTTTGTCGGGTGCCTTCTAATAATATTTTGGATCGCTATGTCCAATGGTTCTCTCCTTCCTCTAGAAAAATACTACAAACCCTTTGGACCCTTAGCCTTCCACATTTCCTGTGGGGAGTGTGGAATGAAAGAAGTAATAGAGCCTTCAAGAATGTCAAAAGAGAATCTGACTCCATTGGTTTTAGAGTTATCAATATCATTGTGGAAAATGTTGTAATCATTTCCTTCTATGGATTTAGAGAGAGTGAATCATAGGTAATATTGGTGGATAACTTGGGCCTTCCTTCATATAATAGGTAGATGATTAACCTAGGGAAAACTAATAAATATCATATTAGATGAATCCCTCCTCCCCTATTTTGGATTAAAATAAACTTTAATGATACCTCCAAAGGAAACCTAGGAAGTGCAAGAGCTAGAGGTGTTTTCAATAATAACAAAGGTGAAATTACTCTAGTGTATGATGAAAACCTAGGCATTCAATCCAATCACTTTGTGAAAGCTAGAACAATTTTTGAGTGTGCTACTCTTCTTGATTCCTAGGAATGCAAGAATGTGATTATAGAAGGAGACTCCTTAAATATCATTAACTCCATCATGGGATCTCACCCTTATAGTTGAAACATTGTTAACTTGATGGAGGAGTGAAAAAGGAATATTAGAAATCTTGAGAATTTTTAGATCAAACATGTCTTTAGGGAAGGTAATAGAGTTGTTGACTTAATGGAAACTATTGGACTTGATCATGAAGGTCTCTCAATTTGTAAGGATAGATTTTACAAGGTCCTAACTCAACTCTCCAATAAATAATATAATTCCCTCCCTAATGGTTCATGACCTATTTTTTGGATATGGACCTTTTCTAGGCAATAATTATAGGTTGATGGTCTCTTTTGGAACCTTTGGGATTTTGGATAGGCTACATTTTTATATTATCCATTTTTATTTGATAGTTATTCTCCTTTAATTCTTTGTGAGGAAGGTTTCGTACCTCTAGATCTATTTTAAACTCAAATCCAATTTCCATGGTGTGAAAGGAAGCTTGAGCTTGAATTCTGCCACTTGGTGTTTGTAAAAATCTAAGTTGGTGGGCCTTCCTATCATCCATAATTTCAATCATATTAGTGTGAGAGGATTTACTTATCTCTTTATTGGCTATGTGGGGCATCTTCTTTGGGATGAGAGGCTCAACTAGTTCATGATTCAAAGAAATACGACATCCCTCAAGGGCTTTGTACGGATGCTGAAATATGAATCAATACTTAGTAAGTATTGTGAGTATGCTTCCCAATTCAGCCTAATCCATATCAATAGCATACATTTCCATTTTGAATTAGATTTTAGTGTCATTATTTCCAAGAGTGGGAGTATCAAGGTGTGGTGGTAGATCATAATTTTGCCTTGTGGCTTCCTCTCTGGTGGTACTAAGGGAATCCTCATGATTATAAAGTCTTTCTATTCCAATAGGCTTTGTAATCATGATGAAACTAGAGTGTCTATGATTTTATATACCCTTGTATGCCCCACTTGCATTCTCATTGGAGAAACCTTTTGTGTCTCAAATTGAGATCCTTTTTGAGGAAAGGGAAAGATTTTTCTAGAATAAAAAATTTGGTTTGGGATTCATTTTAGAATAGAGAACCTTATGGAAACCATTCTTATGTTTATTTATGGTGCAAAGTGGATAGTGTTAACATCAGTTTTGGTCTTTGCATTGTCTTGCATGTTGTAGGTTCTTTTATGCTTAGTGGTATTTTTTTGGCCTTTAGGTCTTGTTTTAGAGCTAGGAAGTAGATCATGGAGGTTGATATAAAGAGTGGATCCCTCTTTCCTTACCTCTGATAAAGAGATTCTATAAGTTCTATAAAATGGAGGGCTACTAATGTTCCTTAAGGAATTCAATGGTTTTGATCAAGATTTATCTATCTAAATGGCTCACTCTTGGCAGGAAGGCAAAGTCATGGCAAAAGGAATTGAATTCAGTATCACCATACCATTATCTCTAAAGTTACTAGGCTTCCAATTGTAAGAGAATGTATTAAAAGGGAGAAATACTTCCTTTCCAAGGAGCTCAATTTATTCACTGGCAAAAGGGAATTTTTGGAAAAATACCATAATGGTTATCTGTGCAAGTCATTCCCAATGTCATGGGATAGGGTGGCTATCATGATAATGGAATATTTTACTCCTGATAGTCTCTTTGCAATCATAAGGAGGTTTCATATGGCTTTTCTAAACCATACGTGACACAATAAAAAGATGAATATTCCAATTTTTTTATTTCTTTGGAGAAGACAATGTTGTAGGTACAAGGATGGGACATGATGGTTCCTCTTCACCAAGGTCTTTTGAATATGAATATGAGCATGTGGTTAAAAAAGAGATAAATTAGGAGAAATAAGCCTAGGTATTGAGTTGGGTAGCCCCTCTAAAGCTATAAATTTAGATCACCCTCTTGAAAAATCAAAGAGAAATGAGTTGAGAACCCCTTCTCCAGTCTCGTTAGATTAATCTCTTTTTGGGCACAAGATTTCTCTAAGCAAAGAGGAGGGTGAGGTCAAAAAATACAAGGAGAATCATAAGGACCAATCGAGACCTCCCATAAGCAAAGAAGGGGTGATGAGATGCTCCAAGCACCTAAAGTCCAAAATAATGAAACATTAATAATCAATGCACTTCATTCTAGACTTAGATGGCTCTAAGGATATTAACTAATATTCTCCAAAGAAAAAGAAATCCTATTCTCTTGGGAGAGTCTCTTGAGTCAAAGGGACAAGGTCTATGAAATTTTAGGACCCTCTTAAAACTCCAAAATGTTCCATGAAGGTTACTAAGCATATGTTAAGCTCCTTGCAAAACACTCTTAGAATGGTAACTACATATGTTGAGGAGGTCACCTTGATGCTGGTAAAAATTCAAAGGAGTCAGAAGGATTTTGAGGTAGATTATAATATCACTGAGGAGGAAAAGGATTAACCAGATGGGATATGTTCTTTCTCTCCTTAGGTTGTCTTAGGTTCCCTGTTTCCATATTTGCTTAGCTATGTTTTGTCCTTGGATCCCTAGGTAGGGCTTCCCTTTGTGTTTCTAGTCTGGGAATTCCTTTTGTTAATGTAATCTCTTGGATGTAAAAGGTTTTAGGACCCTTTAAAAACCCCTTCTTCCACATTATATTTTATTATTATTAAATAATTATATATAATTCTTTTTGTTTAATAAATATCTAACAAAAATATTTAATCCTTACAAATATGACATTTTTGTAAATCATTGAACCTTTTGCATCTATTATTTGGTGTTGTAGCCATTTTATTTATAGATTATACAAAATTAAAAAAAAATATATGCAAAATAAAAGTGAAATATTTTGATAATTTTATAAAATTATCTTAAAATTAAGGTATTCAATTATTTAAAAAAAAAACTTAAATATTTTGCAAATTTAGTTTCAAAAACTAATATTTAGAGTTTGAAATCATACAAATAAATAAAACAATGTAAAACTATATGATTTCTTTAAAATTTAGGGTTTGATTTTTTTCCAAAACCTTAGAAGAGAAAAATGTCAATGTCACTAAAAGGAAAAAGGTCTTAGGAATATCAAATTTACTTTCATTGATAACTTTAATTCCTCAAGAGCATTTCAAATTTATTTTAAAGTATTTTCGTAAAAATATTTAAATAAGATATGAAGTTTTAATATAAATCCTAGAAAAATGTCAACCTAAACCTTATTAAAATTATAAAAGGAATAAAAAAAATTAAAAAATTATGATTATCTATATATAAATTGTGTTGCTCTTTCAATCTATAACAGGAATCTTTAGATCAGTTTTTCTAGGCCTATTCTTTTTGGGGTCATTCAAGTTCTCGTTCATGGCCTCTAACCATTGTATCCTCTAATTTAATAAATAAAAAGGAAATGTGGGTGTTCAGGTGCTTTATTATTTTAAGGGGTTCAATGTAGCACTAAGTTCATACTACATAATGTTGGAATTCAAAATGCTTTTAAAAAATGAACATAAGCAAAACATACACTAAAATCTTATATAAAAAGTGAAAGAGAAAAAATAGTTTGGGAAGCCTCTAAGCTCCATAAATAATCATTTAATATTGCAAAATTTTTTAATGAAAATGAAGAATGTGATAGGGGTATTTATAACAATTCCAAAAATCCAAATTACATCATAAAATTTAACCTAAGTTGATAAAACAAGTGGGTTTTAGTTTAATTATAAATATTAAATAAGGTATAACCATAACAAGGTTAAACATGGCCCACTAGGCTTACATAATAAAATATTTTAATTAATTAATACATTGTAAAATGAAATGCCCATTGGCCTATCCAATACATCATACAATGTCAACATTGGCCATGAATCGGATTACAATTTAAACACCCCCATAATATGAACTATGGGGTCAAGGAGAGGAGACATTACTAATGATAATATCATCCCCATAATGGATGCTCTAGTGGGAATATGTATTTTGAGGTAGAATCATCAGGATCCCCCATCATCTAAAATCTACTATTGCAAAAATATTTTCTACACAAGAGTCTCCTTAGGCTTGACCATAGTTATAACTACCTCTATTAGATGCCCCTAAACATATCCAAAAAATACTTTTGCTAAGACTCCAAATGAAGAAGGAAAGTCAAAATCACCACCTATTTTAAAGATAAAATCTATCAATATTCCTTTGTCACATAAGGTATGTATTTAAAGTATAAATTTCTAATTCATAACATGCATTACCCTATTTTAAGACTTCCTTTTTCCTATAAGCCACCTAATTTTAGTCACCAAAATAGGCTTTGCATAAACATGTTTTAAAAAAAAGTTGTAAAAAACTTCCAAGTGTACCTAAACAAAGAATATGAGGAAAATATCATGAATATTAGATCATCATGATTAAGTTGAATACATTGCTCAAATGAGGAAGAGGGATCAACTAAAGCACATCCTAAATCCTTTTCTTGCAAGCCTCCAAAATATTCAAAATATATTACAACTATCACAAATCCATTTAAATCTCCCTATAAATAATCCAAAGCTTTTGATTGCATAAAAAAGTGTAAGTTTACCCTTTCAAACTAGAGAAATAGGGTATGAGGACTATTTCACATAATTTAGTCCTGAACACTAGAAGTCCATAAATCGATGACACTAATGTGTAGAGCTCAAAAACTCATATGATTTGAAAAAAGGGGCTCAAAACGTTTGTATGCAAAAGTTGTGGCCTCTATATTTCCCTAATAGCCCTAAAAAATAAAAAATAAATCCTCTAACATTAGAAAATCAAGAGCCAATTTTGACCTCCCACTTAACAAGCCCTGATTTATTGAAGTACTCTAGTCCATATTGTTTTACCCCGGTTCTTATAATTCACTAGATCAGTACCACTTGCTTCTATTTGATTGGTTGAAAGACTTTAAATGCATAAAACATTCTCTCCTTTTCGATGCCATGTTGGCCTCTACATAGGCCAAAATTTGAATGAAATAAGACCAAAGAGTGAAGGGTCATGAGGGGGAGGTATCAAATATTGATAACTTAGTGGCAAGTAACCTATGCATGGTGGGTAGCCATCCTTCCATGCCATGGTTATGTAAGAAAAAAAAGTCTAACATATTTTACTTTGATGACTATTTTCTTGTACTCAAAATGTCTAATTTGATCTCCTATTCATGCCCTTATAAAACCTTATCAATACTTATCTACCACTATGCCAACACCTATAGATACGATAGAGAGTTAACCACTCCATAAAGATAATTATCAAGGACTAGAAATTCTCTAACTATGATAAACAAATACGAAAAAAGGATCAAACCCCTATATTACCTATGAGACATCTCATGCCATGACATAATATCTATATTTCCCTTGACAAGGGTCATGCATAAGGGGTTGGACTCAAAATTGTTGGACATTTTGAGTAGATGAGTGGTCATTGATGTCAAGCTTTCAGCACCAGTCAGTGGCAGTTTTAGTGGGCAGCATCAGTTTTAGGTTCTCCAATAAGTGCAAAAGGATAGTCCATTTTTAGTTGATCAAGACCCGGTTCCAGGAAGTCAGATGTGGTCCAAAGTGCAAAGAAGAAAGCCCAAGTGAATAATATTATAATATTTCTTTATAATATTATACAGGGAAGTTTAAATTAATTAATATAATTTTTATTTTAAATTAATTTATTAATTAATTTACTTATAAGTTATTTAAATTAATTATTAATTAATTTTAATATTAATTATAAGTTAATTTATGTTAATTTTAAATAACCCTAAGGTGGGTTATTAAGTCGAAATTCGAAAATTCGAATTCGACATCGAGCACCGACGTGGGGAGCAAATTAACCAAGTGTGTATAAAAGGGGGACTACCCCACCTTAGCCAAAGTCTCTTATGCCTTCGAATTAAATTTAATGTTATGCGAGCTTGTGCGAATCGTGTTGTGCAACAAGAGGATTTCATTTTTATTAAAGTGCTTAGAGGAGGCAAAAGGATTTCACCCACCAAGGAGGGAGCCTTGGTCACCAAGCGCTGGTAGCGCAGTTGGCAACCGCAACGTGAGCAAGACGTGAGGGCAGCGATTGGCGCAGGTTCGAATCCATGGGAGGATTATTTTTGTTTTGTGTTGAAATCGATGGTGGACGAAGGTTGAAAAGGAAGGAAGTCTTCCTTCCTTCACGTGGGCGTCTATAGCCCATGCGGTGGGCACCAAAGCGCTAAGGCGCTTGGCGCTTGGGGAGATGGTGGTTCGAATCACGCCGAAACCCTTTTGGGGAGAAGTCAAAGGTATGCATTAGTTGAGCACCAAAATTTTTGGAGGAATTAGTTGAGCTATTAAAAATTAATTTTTGCATAATTTATTTGGCTTGTAAGGTTTTAAGGGGAGTTATAAGGTTGATGCAAAATAATTTTTTGGTGTTATTTGCTTTAGTGTTTGAAAAGGGTAATAAGGTGTTTTAGGAAGATTGTTTGAGGTTTTGTGGTGTTGGATATTATTTTAAGTTGGAGATTATAAGGTGTATCCAAATAATTATTTTTCATGTATGATTTGATGAATGTTAATTCCAAGAAGGAGCAATAAGGTGTATTTGAGCTTTGATTATTTTTGTGTCTAAGGAATATTTGAGAAAGTGTTAAGAGTGATATTTTGTCATCTAACCATTGAAATTGGAAAGAAGGAAATTGTGATTGAGATAGGTTTTCTAAGGCCACTTCTACATCAAACAAAAAGGTATGGGCACATCTTCCTAGTGAGTGATTGTTGAATGTTGTGAATGCAAAGTTGGAGTGAAAAGGATTGTTTGGTAAGCATTGTTGAGTGTGTTTTGAATTAATGCTTCAAGGTTTTTTGGAAAAAGGGTTTTTTTAAAAATTGTTTGATAAGCATTGTTGTTGAAGTGATTAGTTGAGTGAAGAACTTGAACTAGGGTTTGCAAAGATCATGAGTATCATTGTTATGTGAAGATTGTTTGATAAGCATTGTTGTTGAAGTAAGTGAGTGAAGAACTTGAACTAGGGTTTGCAAAGATCATGAGTATCATTGTTATGTGAGATTGATTGATAAGCATTATTGGAAACATTTGAGTGAGTGTTCTTATGCTTGGACTAGGGTTTGTAAGCAAGGATTAATTCATTGAGTGATTGGTTGAGTAGAGTTGGTTGAGCCTAGTCAAGTGGATGTGTTGATGTGATAGTTCAAGTTCTATGAAACAAATTGTTCTATATTATAAATTGAGTTGAGAAAGAGATTGAGTGTTGATGAATGTGAAACATATTGAGTCTCTAACAATTCTCTATATGTTTATATGATAAAAGAAATATTGAAAGTGATTGAGAGTTTGTGAGTGTGAAGCATATTGAGTCTCTAAAAATTCTCTATATGTTTCTATGGTAAAAAGAGTGATTGAAAGTGATTGAGCATTGTGGTGAATGTGAAGCATATTGAGTCTCTAACAATTCTCTTTATGTTTCTATGAGATTGGACAAGTTCTAGTGTGGACTTGTTGAGTAGATTTGAGGTAAGTCTTAGAGAAGACTTGTGGACAGATTTGTGTGAGATTTTGTGGAAGCTTACAATACAGTTTGAGAACAGATATTGAGAGCAGATTTGGATAAGTTCTAGTGAGGACTTATTGAGAAGATTTGGACAAGTTCTAGTGAGGACTTGTTGAGAATATTTGGACAAGTTCTAGAGAGGACTTGTAGATAGATTAGTGTGAGATTTTGTGGAAGCTTACAAGGTAGATTTGAGATAAGTCTTTGAGAAGACTTGAGAGCAGATTTGATTGATTGATTTGTTCAAACCTTGGGTTAAGGTTTGGGGTAGATCTAGCAGAGTTGATTTGAGATTAAGTCAAGCTTTGTGTTAAGGCTTGAGGATAGATATTGAGGATAAATTTGTGCTAGACCGAAGGACTATGTTTAGTGTAGATCAGAGGATAGATATTGAGGATAGATTTATGCTAGACCGAAGGACTATGTTTAGTATAGATTTGAGGATAGAGTTTGGTACAAATTTAAGGATAGGTTTGTGCCAGACCAGAGAGAGATTGAGAAGATTTGTGCTAGATCGAAGGACTATGTTTAGTGTAGATTTGAGATAGATATTTGAAGGTGATAGAGTATAGAGGATGATAGTCTCTAGTGGATAGAGATCCATTAGCCAGGGTAGTGAGGATAGGTGTCTTCAGTGGATAGAGATCCATTAGCTAGAGTAGTGGGGGTAGTAGTTCTTCTAGAAGATCACCAGTAAGAGCTAAGGAGAAAGAGTTCTCCTATGGATAGAGATCCATGAACTTGATTAGGGGATTGGTGTCTCCTTTGGATAGAGGTCCATAAACATTGTAATAGGGAAAGGATTCCCAAGAGATTGATTGAGAAAATTTTAGTGAAATATTTTCTCCATGGAGTAGCCCACATTGGGTGAACCACATTAAATTGGTGTCTCTATTGTGTGTGGTGATTTGTGCATTGCTTTGATTACTACTATTGATATTGCTATCTATACATTGCATAATATTGATTGGGAAAGAAAAGTAAAAAGTGGTCTTATACTATTCACCCCCCCTCTCAGTATAAGCTTGTGTTCTTCAATTGGTATCAGAGCGGGTTCCTTCGAAAGAGTTTAACAACTTGAAGGAAAAGCTTTCAAGAACACAATGGATTCTAAGAATGGGTCCTCAGATAATTCAACACTAGTATTTTATGGAAGTGATTATATATTTTGGAGTATGAGAATGAAGATTCACCTGATGGCACTTGGCAATGAAATTTGGGAAGCAGTTGAAAATGGATACATACCACCAGTTGATCCACCTACAGATAAGGAAGGTAAGCTTCTACAACATTACAATTCAAAAGCAATGAATGCAATTTTGAGAGGTTTGCATAGAACATAATTCATAAAAGTTATGCATTGTAAATATGCAAAAGGAATTTGGGATAAGTTGCAAAGCATATATGAAGGAGATAAAAGTGTCAAAAAGGTAAAGATACGAAATCTCAAGGGACAATTTGAAGATTTAAAGATGAAGGATGAGGAAAACATTAGTACTTATCTACTTCGGGTAGATGAGGTTGTTAACGCCATGCAAGGACTTGGACTTGAGATTGAAGAATCTGATGTTTGTGATAAGATCTTAAGATCTCTTCCAAAAAGGTTTAGTGAAAATATCTCTGCTATAGAGGAATCAAAATATGGTGATATTTTGACAAGAGATATGTTACTTGGTATTCTTACAACTTTTGAGTTAAGAACAAAAGAGGAACCTAATATCTAGAAGGAAGCAGCATTCAAAGCTACTAAGAAGACAAAGGGCAAGAAGTCAGATTCAAGCAATGAGTCATCCAGTGATGAAGAAGCTAATTATGGTAGAAGGAATAAGGATTCAAGAAGATTTAAAGATGCAAAATCTGTTAGATGTTTCAATTGTGGAAAGTATGGTCACTATGCAACTAATTTTCAAGAAGCTAAAAATAACAATGATGAAGAAAAATAGGATCATAAGAATAGGGAATCAGAAAGATACAGGTACCAAAAGAAAGGCAAGGATGGACAAGGCAAACAAGGAAATAAGTTCTTTCAAAGACAAAAGAGGAGCTACTATGCAGACAAGGCAAGTAAGTACTCAAGTGATAGTGATAATAGTTTCTTAGATAATGATAAATATGAAGTCCTATTTTTGATTGAAGAAAAAGAAGAAGTTAAGAAAAGGTCACCAATAATTCTCAAGTGTTTTAGATGTGGTAATTTTGGACATCTTGAAGATAGTTGTACAAGGAATGGTTTTAGTTTCAGTGATGATGAATATGAAGATACACTTGAAGGACCAGAAGAGAATATTCTAATGGCACTAGAAGAAGAAGGAGGTGATCCTACAGAAGACAAGTCAGAAAAGAATGAAGATGTTCTCAAAGGTAAACAAATAGAGGAAGAATCAGAAAAAGGAGGAGTTGATCTTGAGGGAGAGCTTATTTATGCTCTTAAAACTTTAAAGAAGGTAAGAAAGCAAAACTCCCAACTTGAGTTTCAGTTTCAAGAATGTGATGAAGAGAGAGGAAATCTTATAGAGGATCTAAACAAGTCAATGGCTAAGACAAAGAAGTTCAAGGATAAGTTAGAAGCAAAGGTCTTAGAATGTGAAAAGTTAGAACAAGAAGTAGCCCTACTAAGGGAAGAAGTAGAGAAGTCTAAGGATAAGCTACATAAGTTTGGAAGAAGCTCAAAGAATTTGGATAAGATCATCAAGGCACAAAAGCCTACATCAAGCAAGACAGGTCTTGGTTTTGAATAGGCTCAAAAGAAACAAGAAGAAGAGTCAACCTCAAGTTCTGAAGAAGAAGAAACTTCAGAAGAAGATAGTGTGAGAGAAAGTGAGACTTTTGAGGAAGATTTGGATAATAGAAAGTTCAACAAGGAAAGGAACAATGCACAAAGAAGAAACAGATGGAACAAGAACCAATACAAAGAAAAAGAGACTAAGAGACCAATGAGGTCAAGGCAAGGAAATTTCAATGGATGATGTTTCTCATGTCACAGATTTGGGCACATGGCTTCACAGTGCAGGACACATGAAAGACAAGAGTATGGGAACTTCAGGAACAAGCAACTTTTCCATGGGTATTGCTACTCATGTAATCAGTTTGGTCACAAGGCAATGAATTGCAGGGTTCATGATAGGAACAAATATGGCTTCACCAGGAGAAATCCTAAGATATTTGCACCTCCAAGGAATAATAACATTAAGTGTTATAAGTGCAATAATGATGGACATACAACAAAGTGGTGTAGAGCAGACATTCTAGAATCAAGCATGAACAGGAACAAGAACAAGAACAGGAATATGGACATGAACAGGAATGAGAATATGGATAGGAACAGGAACATGGACATGAAAAGGAATAGTCAAAGAAATCAGAAGGATCAGATGAGAAGGAAAGAGGACAAAGGTAAATATCAGTGCTTGTTAGGAGTAGAAATACTCCCACCCCAGAATTAACCACCTCAAGAGGAGGTGGGGGAGGGGCTAAGCTAAGAGACTCATTCTTAGCCCCGAGCCCCAAAGGTGACCCTTTGCCATTGATGTCAAAGGGGGAGATATTTGAGTAAGGGGGAGAGATTTGATTTAAGAAGAGAGCATTGAGTCAAGGGGAGCAAAACAAGAAAAAGGTCAAGTTTTGGTAAAAATAATTTGGGTTGCCATCAATGACAAAGGGGGAGATTGTTGGACATTTTGAGTAGATGAGTTGTCATTGATGTCAAGAGTGAGTGGTCATTGATGTCAAGCTTTCAGCACCAGTTAGTGGTAGTTTCAATGGGCAACATCAGTTTTAGGTTCTCCAATAAGTGCAAAAGGATAGTCCATTTTTAGTTGATCAAGACCCGATTCCAGGAAGTCAGATGTGGTCCAAAGTGCAAAGAAGAAAGCCCAAGTGAATAATATTATAATATTTATTTATAATATTATATAGGGAAGTTTAAATTAATTAATATAATTTTTATTATAAATTAATTTATTAATTAATTTACTTATAAGTTATTTAAATTAATTATTAATTAATTTTAATATTAATTATAAGTTAATTTATGTTAATTTTAAATAACCCTAAGGTGGGTTATTAAGTCAAAATTTGAAAATTCGAATTCGACATCGAGCGCTGATGTGGGGAGCAAATTAACCAAGTGTGTATAAAAGGGGGACTACCCCACCTTAGCCAAAGTCTCTTATGCCTTCGAATTAAATTTAATGCTATGCGAGCTTGTGCGAATCGTGTTGTGCAACAAGAGGATTTTATTTTTATTAAAGTGCTTAGAGGAGGCAAAAGGATTTCACCCACCAAGGAGGGAGCCTTGGTCACCAAGCGCTGGTAGCGCAGTTGGCAACCACAACGTGAGCAAGACGTGAGGGTAGCGATTGGCACAAGTTCGAATCCATGGGAGGATTATTTTTGTTTTGTGTTGAAATCGATGGTGGACGAAGGTTGAAAAGGAAGGAAGTCTTCCTTCCTTCACATGGGTATCTATAGCCCACATGGTGGGCACCAAAGTGCTAAGGTGCTTGGCGCTTGGGGAGACGGTGGTTCGAATCATGCCAAAACCCTTTTGGGGAGAAGTCAAAGGTATGCATTAGTTGAGCACCAAAATTTTTGGAGGAATTAGTTGAGCTATTAAAAATTAATTTTTGCATAATTTATTTGGCTTGTAAGGTTTTAAGGGGAGTTATAAGGTTGATGCAAAATAATTTTTTGGTGTTATTTGCTTTAGTGTTTGAAAAGGGTAATAAGGTGTTTTAGGAAGATTGTTTGAGGTTTTGTGGTGTTGGATATTATTTTAAGTTGGAGATTATAAGGTGTATCCAAATAATTATTTTTCATGTATGATTTGATGAATGTTAATTCCAAGAAGGAGCAATAAGGTGTATTTGAGATTTGATTATTTTTGTGTCTAAGGAATATTTTGAGAAAGTGTTAAGAGTGATATTTTGTCATCTAACCATTGAAATTGGAAAGAAGGAAATTGTGATTGAGACAGGTTTTCTAAGGCCACTTCTACATCAAACAAAAAGGTATGGGCACATCTTCCTAGTGAGTGATTGTTGAATGTTGTGAATGCAAAGTTGGAGTGAAAAGGATTGTTTGGTAAACATTGTTGTTTAAGCAAGTAAGTGAGTGAAGAACTTGAACTAGGGTTTGAAAGATCATGAGTATCATTGTTATGTGAAGATTGTTTGATAAGCATTGTTGTTGAAGTAAGTAAGTGAGTGAAGAACTTGAACTAGGGTTTGCAAAGATCATGAGTATCATTGTTATGTGAGATTGATTGATAAGCATTGTTGGAAACATTTGAGTGAGTGTTCTTATGCTTGGACTAGGGTTTGTAAGCAAGGATTAATTCATTGAGTGATTGGTTGAGTAGAGTTGGTTGAGCCTAGTCAAGTGGATGTGTTGATGTGATAGTTCAAGTTCTATGAAACAAATTGTTCTATATTATAAATTGAGTTGAGAAAGAGATTGAGTGTTGATGAATGTGAAACATATTGAGTCTCTAACAATTCTCTATATGTTTATATGATAAAAGAAATATTGAAAGTGATTGAGAGTTTGTGAGTGTGAAGCATATTGAGTCTCTAACAATTCTCTATATGTTTCTATGGTAAAAAGAGTGATTGAAAGTGATTGAGCATTGTGGTGAATGTGAAGCATATTGAGTCTCTAACAATTCTCTTTATGTTTCTATGAGATTGGACAAGTTCTAGTGTGGACTTGTTGAGTAGATTTGAGGTAAGTCTTAGAGAAGACTTGTGGATAGATTTGTGTGAGCTTTTGTGGAAGCTTACAATATAGTTTGAGAACAGATATTGAGAGCAGATTTGGATAAGTTCTAGTGAGGACTTATTGAGAAGATTTGGACAAGTTCTAGTGAGGACTTGTTGAGAAGATTTGGACAAGTTCTAGAGAGGACTTGTAGATAGATTAGTGTGAGATTTTGTGGAAGCTTACAAGGTAGATTTGAGATAAGTCTTTGAGAAGACTTGAGAGTAGAGTTGATTGATTGATTTGTTCAGACCTTGGGTTAAGGTTTGGGGTAGATCTAGTAGAGTTGATTTGAGATTAAGTCAAGCTTTGTGTTAAGGCTTGAGGATAGATATTGAGGATATATTTGTGCTAGACCGAAGGACTATGTTTAGTGTAGATCAGAGGATAGATATTGAGGATAGATTTGTGCTAGATCGAAGGACTATGTTTAGTATAGATTTGAGGATAGATTTTGGTGTAGATTTGAGGATAGGTTTGTGCCAGACCAGAGATAGATATTGAGAAGATTTGTGCTAGACCGAAGGACTATGTTTAGTGCAGATTTGAGATAGATATTTGAAGGTGATAGAGTATAGAGGATGATAGTCTCTAGTGGATAGAGATCCATTAGCCAGGGTAGTGAGGATAGGTGTCTTTAGTGGATAGAGATCCATTAGCTAGAGTAGTGGGGGTAACAGTTCTTCTAGAAGATCACCAGTTAGAGCTAAGGAGAAAGAGTTCTCCTATGGATAGAGATCCATGAACTTGATTAGGGGATTGGTGTCTCCTTTGGACAGAGGTCCATAAACATTGTAATAGGGAAAGGATTCCCAAGAGATTGATTGAGAAAATTTTAGTGAAATATTTTCTCCGTGGAGTAGCCCACATTGGGTGAACCACGTTAAATTGGTGTCTCTATTGTGTGTGGTGATTTGTGCATTGCTTTGATTACTACTATTGATATTGCTATCTATACATTGCATAATATTGATTGGGAAAGAAAAGTAAAAAGTGGTCTTATACTGTTCACCCCCCTCTCAGTATAAGCTTGTGTTCTTCAAAAATATACTTGTAAAAAAATGGTGAATCCTAATTGAAATCAAGGCAAATAAAGGTGAATCCTAAGAAAATCAAATCAATCATCTTCACACCAAAATTTGAGGTATTTGAATCCCTAAAAATTAAGGTCATATTTGGAGAAAATTTTGACCTATTAAATCACCTTATAACTTCATAAAAATACCACCATTAGATCAGGCTCAAAACAAGATTTCCAACGAGTACAAATATGCCTATGTTTGGGGTTTATTGACCCTAATAAAACATTGATCCCAAAAATTTTAGGTGAATGGGTCGATGTCGAGGCTCCCCATATTTGCCAATTTCTAATTTTGAAAATCCTAATATTCACCAATTTTTTAATATTCACCACTGTGCATAACCCTACCCTCAACTATGAATGGAATAAAAAAAAAATTCACTAGAGCATACATTTTTAGCAAGATGGATAATAGGAATAGATGCCAAATATCCTATATGGCAAGTTAGTTCTACTCATGGGTTCACAAGGTGGTCAAATGATATTTTACATATTATTTGAAGCCTATAGCATTAAAAATGTTAGTGTCAGTCAATGACACCTTATGTGCTCAATCCTAGACTAATGCAAAGATAACAGGTAGTCTAGTTTTTAAAAATTTGAATTGAATTTTCTTGCCATATAAGCTCCCTCCAAAAAATAACTCATACATGTAGCATAGATAAGGATATTGTGTAGGGAAGATATTTGTCAATGTTTTTTATGCAAATCCAACTTATAAAACTTTGGAGAAGAATTCACCCTAAAATAAGGACTAGAGGCTTCAAAGACACTTCTTGTGTGACCAAGTAATACCGCTCCATACCTACTCTGATACCATGTTGGAAATCACAATGATTTCAAAAATGAACAAAAGTAAAACATACCCTCAAATATTATCTAGAAAGTAAAATAGATGAAATAGATTGGGGAGCTCGTAGGCTCCATAAATAATCACTGTCTATAGATAATATTGCACAAAAGTCCAATGAGAAATGAGGAGTGTGAGGAGAGTATTTATAGCAATACCAAAACCTCAAATTACATTATAAAGTTTAACCTAAGCTAACATAACAAGTGGGATTCAGATTAATTATAAATATTAAATAAGGTTTAATATAAAAAGGTTAACCATGACCCATTGGGCTTACATAATAAAGTATTATAACTAATTAATACATTTTACAATAAAATCCCCATAGGCCTATCCAATACATCATACAATGTTGGCCTTGGCCATGAATAAGATTACAATTTCAATACATAATGATAATATAACACTAGCATAGTGCTAAGTTTGCATTATTTTAATGTCATACCAAAAAACATTGTTGCTTTAATAAAGTTAGAACTTTAGTGATTATGAGAACTAGGTTATGGGATAGCATAGAAGAGTTAAAAGTACCAAATTAAAATCTCATAACAACTTAAGATATAAATTACATAAACTATATTCATCCCCCAAATTATATAATTGACTTATTATTTATATATCATAACATATAATATATCATAATGATTTATTACCTTTTTATTTTTATAAATCTAAGATACCATAACATACAACAAAAAGAATATTATTGTATTAATTATACACAAAATATACAAAATTAACATAAATGATTAATACAATAAGACTTAATTCATATAATTATTGTTTTATTGGATTCAAGTTATAATTGTTGGTTTCATAATTTTCTAATTCATCTAGTTCTTCATGTATTACATAGGATTGATATCCAATAGTTTTAATAGTTTTGACTTTGTATGTGTCAAAATTTTTCTTATAGGTATATCTCATTCTTTATGTAGGTATCGGGCTATTTGAGTATTCTACTCATTATCATCTATATTGTTTACATCAATTTTTAACTTGAAAAAATTAGCACGTAATGTGGGGGACTATCATGCCTTTTATTGATATGGATTATTAGGTATAAAGTAAGCAAATAATATAATAGACTTTATTCTTCACAATAGATTTTTAGAGCAACAACTTTTTAGATTTCAGAAACTTTTTGTTTATCAGTATGCAACTTTTTGTAATCCATGGTTTGATGCTTATGGATTTGGACCAAAGGTTATTTGTAAAAGCTCTTTGTTGTCTATATAAATAGGATATTATAAATGCAAAAAATACCTTATTTTTTAGCCAAATTAGTTGGTATCAAAGCCCTATTCTAATCAAAGGGTTTGGGTTACTATTTTTGACCCTTGGTTTAGGTGTTAGTGCTTTGGTTTGGGTTTATTTTAAGCTCATAGTATGGTCCTCTTGAGCATTTAAAGCTCAAATTATAGACTAATATACCTCACTACCCATTACATTTATACTTGGAGTGATTGGAGAAGCATATATTGGTGGCCTATGATGACTATTTGATATGTCATTTGATGCTCGGTGTTCATTGTTCTTCATCTAACTCATTCATATTGACCTATACCTACCTTTAGTTATAATATTCTACATATTCATAATTTACTCCTTGATATTAGATAATACATCGACAATAGACAATACCATGTGTCCACTTATAAGATAGAATATCACTTGCACCAAAATTGTCGATCTATAATTTTTTTTGAGATGCTTTGCTTGCTTCTCACTTTGTGACATCAAGTCAATGGTGTAAGAAAATTCAAACTAAGTAGACATGGATGCCATATAAAAATATCAAAAGCTCCATTTGATGCCATATCACCATGCTTCTAATAAAATCATTGTACACCCCCATTTGCTAGTGTCATATTTTGAAATATTGACAATGTCATTCCAATTCTAGCATCATCTCCTACTTTTTTGGTGACAACATCATAAATGTATACACTCATTTATGTGTGTGAAAATACATGCAATTCCAATGAGTATTTTTCCCCATAATATCTTTCCCTAACAACTCTTCATGTAAACTTGTTTTTTGTACATCGATTTTGATGTTTACTAC
The DNA here is from genome assembly GCA_028583015.1 of Wollemia nobilis. Lineage (NCBI taxonomy): Eukaryota > Viridiplantae > Streptophyta > Pinopsida > Araucariales > Araucariaceae > Wollemia > Wollemia nobilis. The sequence continues at coordinate 2,351,319 of JAQPPZ010001195.1, forward strand.
AACAAGGATGGGCCATTTTAATGCTAAAAATATATATACTGATATTTTCTTAATGTATTTCTAGTGGTAAATCCCAATGTGGCATAATTGCTATGAGCATGATACTTCTACCACTTGTAATTAAAATAACTACACCATCTATATAACTTCTCTACCACATCACCTTCATCCATGATGTCACATTGTGCTACCTCATGACTTTGGCTTCTAAAAGAATCCATTCCCTGATGTATGTGTCCTTATAATCAGAGGTCATTTAGTAGTAGATATTATGCCCCCTAAGTGCTAGTGCACAATTTCTCTTGTTTTATATTAATATTTCTAAGGTAGTGCTGATGTCATTGAGGTGAGGTGAAGTTGAAATGCAAGGTATACATACTATTCACTATGCATGCTCCCTTTCCAGTGTCATGGCCTTGATTTCTAGGTAATAAGGAGTTTTAAAATAAAATGCACATTTTTAGCTAATTTCACTATAGGATAATGTAAAATGGGTCTAACATGGAGATACCTGAGAATGCTTAAGTCCTCTCTAGCTTCCAAATCCATTGTATGTAGCAAAGTTGTTGGAACTAACCACTTTTGGTATATACTACACACTATTTTCTCTACCACACATTCTTAAAAGCTTGTGTACTACTTTCTTCTACCATGTTGTCACCTGCCATAGAAGTAATGAACACCACCATGCATGTCTTAACTCCAGTAGTGAGTGCAAATTTTGCATGCTCTCTTTGTAATATTTTACACCTTTTTTGTGCATTCTTCACCTTCTTGAAGCACGAGATGACCACTTAAAATTCAGATATTAAATAAGGTTAAATATTATAAGCATAGATAAATTTTTTGCATCATATTTTAACTAATAAAGTACATGATATTTTAAAACCTCATATTTATTTCAAGCACAATAATCTCCCTTTGAAATTTGCATAATGCATGCATTTTTAAAGTAAATTTTGTTGAGCACACTAATTGTGTTGGATATTAAACTTGTATTTTTAAGGTTTTACCAAAGGTCAAAATCTTGTCACCCTTGGTCAACTTTGTTAAAAGTTCCCCTAACATAGCCTAGTCTAGCCATGGCTTCCAATTTGGTAGAAAATATGGCCAAGTTAGCTTCTATAATTAGATCCTTGGTTGAAAAGGTCAATAACATACATGTCCAACCTTTGTCTCCTAATGCCAAAATGCACATTCTTGATACTTTCTCTCATGCCAAATGTAAGGTTAAAATCTATGAAGGTTATAGAAATGTTGAAGTCTTCAATAGTTGAATCCTAGACATGGAAACTTAGTTTACTTATAGTCAAATGTTTGATGATAACAAAGTCCCATTTACCAAGTTGAAACTTCTTGGAGTAAATAAATTCCTGATTATTGAGTGATAATATGCATAAAATCCCATTGACACTTAGGATTAGTTAGTTGTATCCTTGAAGGCTATATTATATCCATCTAACTATTATGATAACTTGTTCTTTTAATGGTGTTAACCAAGACTAGGAAGCCATGTGATAGTGCAGGATTACATCTATCAATTCAACATGTGCATCTTGCTACCAAATATATCATATGCTCTAATCATGAATTTTGAGAGTGGACTTCAATAGAACTTATTTATGGAGTTGAAATACACTTTCTTCATGACACTTGATGTAGTTTTCAATCAAGCACAACTTGTAAAGGAGAAACATATTCCCTCCTTTCCATAGGAGCTTCCAAAATCTTGAATTTACAATTCTAGTAGGATTCCTTAGTAGTAAATAAGTTTTTATCTTCTCCTTCTCCTTATTCTCCTTGTTTTTCTCCTTATTATTATTTTTTCTAAAAATCCTACTTATTTCTTTGATGTTAACAAGTTTTGTACTCATTGTAAGAGGAAGGGTCATGAAAAGTCTCAATGTTTTTAGTTAAAGAAACATATTTGGTTGTATAGTCTCATGATGAGGAAACAAACAATGTTCTCATTGAGACTTATAGAGAAGAAACAACCTATGATCAGTTAAATGGTAGAATCAATAGCATCACCTTACTCAATCATCACTCTTCTCTAGGATAACATGACAATTTTTTTATCACAAGTGTTCACCTCACACATGACATCTTTATAGATTGTCATCAATAATGACTCATAGAAAAACTTGATTGTGATTTCCATTGTTGATAAATTAAAACTATCAATGGACCTACATCCTCATATGTATTCACTCGGATGAAAGGATAGTAACACCACCTTAAATATCACATTCACCTACACTCTATCATTTCATTTTGACCCTAAGTTTATGGATTAGGTCACTTGTGATGTGATCCCTATGGATTGTTGTGGTTTTTTTCTAGGAAAACCTTATTTATATGATAATATGGATTATTATGATGCATATAACAATATATATTGTAGTGATTTATCACTACACTCAAAGATTTTGGGCCTCATACAAAAAATAAGATAAAGGTGAGATGATGAAAGGAACAAAAGTCCTGACTGGAGGTAACCACTATTTTGTAGAAGTTTTGAATGGAGATAAAAGAAAAAAGTTCCAGGTTTCCACACATAATTTTTCTTAAGAGGGAAAAAAGTGGAATAGAAGGCTAACCAACATGAAAATAAGAACAACATCCAATGGTCAAAGGTTTTGAAAATTTACAAAGAAATAAAAGTAAAAATATTTTGAGGGGTAGACTATGTAAACAAGGAACTCTCAAGAAGTAAACTACTAAAAGGCCCAATGAAAGAACAAAAGAAGAAGGTTTTCCAAATACTTATGATGATATATTCATTTTGATTACAAATTTTTTGGAAAGTCCCAACATAGGCTAATAAGAGAAAGTTCTAACAAACAGTCAATGTTTAGCATAAGGATATAAAAATACTAGGAGTGTGCCAAGAATTTAAAGCATAGACTATAGAGCCACCAAATTTGAGGAAGAATCAAATTAAGTTACAAAGAAACTATAATGGTGCACAAGATCCCATGAAAAGTAGGTAAGATAGATTTATGGATCATTATTAACAATGGTAAGAGTCACCTACTATTGTCATTTCATCTTAGCAATCTATGAAAGTGGGTGATCTCTTGAATAAAAAGGTATGGTGATTACTATCCTCTACTTGAAAAATTTAATTGTATAATGTGGTCTCATTAAAATCCTCATAATACCTTGAAAGAGTAGTTGAAGTTGTTAGAATTTCCTAAAAAAATTGGAAGTAAATTCTTCCTATTTTGTAATCTATACTATATATACTAGTTTTCTTAGCATTGTAAAGCGTTGGTAAGTGTGGGTGAAATTTTACACCCTTAAACAACTCTTTTTTTTGCATACAAGATGATGCCCCTAAGAAATGGCTAACTTTTGGGAGCTTGTTCTTTGATCATAGATGAAATGAGACTAACGAATGCAATGGGTTGACATTAAAGCAGATCACACAAATGAAAACTAAAAAAATTAAGTGGAGGCAGGAAAGGTAGAAGAATCAAATATCGATAACTAGAAAAGGCAAGATAGTTACCAAGTGGTTCATGATCTTGAGGACCCCGTGAGTTAAAAATGCAAAATTCAGCTAAGTTGGGTATCAGGCGGATAAATGGGTAGGCGTATCCCATCAAAGGTTCCCAAATCCCCACCTTGGTGCAAGAGAAAAAAAGTGGGACAATAACAAGCTGAGGCCAAGTCCTAAAATATTACTTGAAGTAAAGGTAGAGGATATGGATAGAAAAATTAGCAGACTAGTTCTTCTACAGGTTCTCAAATCCTTGCCTCAATAAGAGGGTGGAGAAATATGACACTAAGTGGCCAACCAATCCATAGGGTGGAGAAATGAGACAATGGTAGACCAAGTTCAATTCCTAAAGCACCATGCTAAAATCAAGTTAAAATATCACCCAATTATAGATCCCAATGTAGGAACAAAACCCCACCTTGAGCATGGATGGAGTTTTGGGACAGTAAAGAAAGGAAGAAGAATCTTGATGAGACCTAGAAATGCCTCATTATTACACTATGTTTGACATATAAAAAAATTGCCATATTACCAAACATAACAAATTTAATTTTCAAATAGTTTATTAGAATATATTATTTGTTAAGTATTTGGATGATTTTATGTTAGAAACACTATAACCCTGTTTTGACTATTTTTCAACATTTGATGATTGTTTTTGACATGATTTTGTTGATGAAAATAACATAGAAAAATAAAGCAGACAAGCATGTTCAGATCTGTGGCTAACTCCAGCATGTTTGAAGTGTCATCCCATTTCAAAACCAAATTTTTCAAGTGATTTGGCATGAAAATCATCTCTGCTACAAAACAGGGCAGTGCCAAGTTTTATGCAACATACAAAAAAACAACCAACTATCACATTAAAGGAACACCTAAAAATTGTCAGAAAAAGCAAGAAAAAATGTATGGAATGTGTTCATAGAGACTAAATAAGACTTATAACCTACTTGGATGCATTTCCACATGGTCTAAATGGACAGCAGCAGGGCATCACAAAATAAGTACAGTTGTGCAACATTTTTTGCATTATTTCAGTTTGATTAATTAATGGATAAAATGTGTAAATTCAACTAAAGTATATTGTGTGATGATGTATATCACATCACAATGGTGTTTGAATTATTTTCCTGCCTTCCAACTAATTTGAAATACAATTTGGCATCAATTTTCTATGACTGTGCAACAAACTATCAAATGTGAAAAAAAAAACCATATAAAAAACAAGCTGTCACTTTATTGATGACTTGGAATATATCAAATAAATAGGAGGAAAATGCTTGGAAATAGTGGAGGGAGGTTAGGAATGACTCTTGATCCACTTGGAAGCATTCCCACACAGTACAAATGGTAGTAAAAAGACAAAAATACAGAAAAGCAGGAATAGATGGAAATGCATATAAAAATCAGAATTATGCAATTATAAAAGAAGTCGTAGAAATTGTCAATATAAATGGATGGCAACAGTTGGAAATAATTCCTAAGGGATATGAAAAACATCCTATCCAGTTACAACCACATTGGCAGCTAATTTAGTCACATCTGAGCATAAAGTTGTTTCACATCCAAATATTCTGAGGATGCTCTAGAATAAGGGGGAAAAAGTAACCAATTTTGGTCAAATGAATGATTTAGTGCCCAAAATAGTAGGGAAAGGATATTATAATGTGGAGACAAGTGTGCAAGACTATTTCTAACCATTTTCAACTCATTCCCACCACTAAATATACATCTCAAGCAAACACCTACTGAAGTAGCCTGCCCTATCCTAAAATAGACCCAGTCAGTTACAGAATATTTGGCAAATCACTATAAAATAGCAATTAGGCTAATCTGAGAATTGGATGCATTGTAATATTTTATTATAAATAAAATATACCTTATTTGGTTGAGCTAAGTAGAATAGAGGAGAGAATTAGAATAGACTGTAATTGATTTTTAGCAATTAGCAGGAATTTCCTGCAACATTGTAATGTTGTGCAACAATTAATAAAAGTGCAGTTCTTTTGTTAATTTATGTTCATGAGTGAGTGTGAGTGTTAATTAGTTAAAGAGAAAGTTTCCCACCTTCTTCTATATCAGGAATCTTGGGCCCACTTTCAAGCCTAGAAGGAGGACTGTTATGACATGTTTTTCTGTAAATTTTGCGGTAGCAGAATTAACAGATTGCTTGTCAGATTTCCTTTTCTTGTTTTAAGTTTGTGTGATGTTTTTCATGTGTTCAATTGTTTTTTTTGTAAAACCAATGTGTGTGTGTCAGCTGATAAATTATATTAGACCTATGTTTTCTCTTGTTTCCTCTGCCTTCCATGTTCCCCAGTTTTCATGTTTCAGCAAATTTTATCGAATTTTCAGCATATTTTATTTTGCTATCAATTCTTGTAGTAGAAGCTTGACGATCTTCTATAGCAGGACATTGACAGGAGTTTTTAGCATAATTTTTATTTCCAAACATCATTTCAATTCTGTAAGAGTAAACTAGGTTTCAATTCTGCAAGTGTATAGCAACATTTTAATTCTGTTATTTCAATTCTGCAAAAGTAAATTAGATTTCAATTTAGCAATTTCAAATTCTTGCAATTGTAGTTAATTTTCAATTTTTGCAACTTAGAATTAGTTTTCAATTCTTGCAAGTTTCCATTCTGCAGACTAGGTTTAGTGTGACACCAAAAGGCTAAACCAACATCTGTTTCACCTAATAAATGCTTGAAATCTGAATGCTTGAATTGTACTCTACCCTAACCTTCTATCGTAGATAGCCTTGGAAACCACCCTGGATTGATAAATCATAAGGTTAAATGATGTGAATGACAACACTCATCATTTTGGAACCGTTTTCGTGGAAACGGTGTTGTTAGAGGGTAAAAGTAGTCAAATAATTATTATTGTTCTAAGTTGTGAACTTTAGAGTAAAATCTAAATATCATAACTGGTATAAATAATAATTTTTTATTATTGCATTTCATAACATTTAGAAAAAAAAAAGAAACCACAAGGAGGTGATCTTCACACTTAGGGGTTAAATTGCCTATGTTTGAAATTTTTGATAAAAATTGAAAGAATTCATCATCCTCATTATCAGGAAACATAAGATCTCTTGAAAAATTTAGAAGAGCCATCTGCTAGTATTGCTCTTTTTATATCCATATCATTAGGATAGTATAAATGAATTTGTACTAGGTGTTGGGAAGACATCATGGTAGATATACAAGACTACCCCTTGAAAAAAATAACCATATCAACTACTTGTAGCATTTGTTCACAAAGACATATCACTGATGAATGCCATTTACATCCATAACTCAAAAATATTCTAGAGATGCAAAATTTGTTGCCTAGTCTGAATTTTTCTCAAGAGAGATCCCAACAACAACAAACAGGGCAAGTAAATCAACCACCACCTCCAGCCCAACCTATGGCCAATTTGAATAAGACGAGATAGGTAGCCCCTATCTATGTAGCTGAATCTAGTAAAAAAACTATAGGAAATGTTATTGACTGCAGCAACATCCAACTGTGCTCAAACAAGAACTTACCTGAGTTTGAAGAGATAAAATTCAATGGAGATACACAAAAACCCTTTAGTCCATACACACATAAATCCACTTAATATGGTTCCAATAAAATATTTTCAATAAAGTACTTAGAGGTTCTAGTATCTGAATAACCCAAGACCTCCCTTCTAGCAAGGCAACCAAGGCAATAGACCTCCTTACAATGGCTATCCTAGATACTAATTTTAGTTCAATAGGGATACTGGCTAGGAGCAAAGCCAAAACCAACAAATAGTGCCAGTACCAACCCCTATGCTAAAATAATCTTCTAACTTTACCATAGATAGATTCCATAAAAAACAATTATGTGGAGGAGTTTTCTTCTTGGTATTGTCCACCTAAAAATACTTACCCAACAAATTCTTTCTTGAATAAATATCCTAGCCACTTGTAGTAGAATTTAGTGAAACAATGCTTCTATAGGTATCATCATCCTATTTAGAAGTTTACACACAAACCAAAATTTAACCTCTCATTGCTCCATATCTCCCTAAATTGGTGACATACCTCTAAAGCAAGTCCTAATAATGTGGGATTAAAATAAGGTATATATGGTATCTAAAAAAGCAATAAATCCATAAGTTAGTAGACCACAAGTTCAATCAAACAATGTGACAAGGAAATTAAGATGAAAAATTAAAGAGTAGGAGAAGAGCAAGTAGACAACCCTAAAATCTCAAAGAAGGCCAACTAAACCTAGAAAATGGTCTACTACTACAATTCCACCAAGTCATGACACATTAGAACCTTTGTTGATTTGTAAGCAAAGAGCTTAAAAAGTAATGAAGCAGCTCATGTCTTTATAAAATCCTATAAATACTCCCTAAGTAGTTTTACGCAAGCCCTAGGATCAACAAATATTGAATGCTCCTTAGAAGATTATTTACATTGGGAAGTTTAGCATAGTGGATCACCTAAAGAAGTCCACTATGGTTGTTTCCATATTGTATGTCTTTTCTGTCCCTAATCATAAGGAGAATTTGAATAACACATTGGAAGAGAAAAAGGAATAGATACAATACAAGGCACATATAATATTTCAAATATCTACTCTAAAAGTGAGAAGGCCTAAGCCTCTATCCTTTTGATTATCCTTGATCTAAAAGGACATGTTGATCAATAATTGTATGGTAGATTCTAGGGTGAGTATTTTAGCTATCTACCATTCCTTAGTCATACCAAAAGGAATGGTGGATGCTTTGGATCTAGGTTACTATCCTATGAACAAAGAGTGGTGTGACTAGATGGTAGTGTGGTCCAAATTTTGGGGGTGGTAGAAGATATTCTTCTCACTTGGTATGCCTATTCGAGCTTGACTGCAACACAAGACATAGTAGTAATTGATATCCTTGCATATTTTGGCACATGCCCATCCAAAGACTACTATTAAAATAGGAGGATATTTATACTTGGATTGAACCCTCATGGTCTTAAGGACTCGATATGAGACTAGGGTAAAAATTCTATTTGAGTCACTTTATCTACATCATGTTGAACACTTGCTAACATCTAAATTAAATATCGATCATAATTTGATGATAGAGGATGAATATTTTGAGTCAAATGTTACAATGGATGAAACACACTCCTTTATACTAGATGATAAAATGGACCAATGGGTTATTGAGGTATGGTATCCTAATCCTCTTAAAGTATAAGGATCTACAACCATGGGCTAAATACAAAATAAAATCATACCCTATTCTAATTAGGGTTTTATATAAAATATATGTATATATATAAGATTTTTATTTGTATAATTTTCTTTGTATAGGGTTAAATTCTTAAGGAATCATCAAACTACTCTAGATGCTCACACTATTTGAAATACTGTAGAGGATAAAAGTAGTAATAGAAATATAAGAAGGAACTTGAGATCCTCCATATAATTTTTAGAGAGAAAGCTCAACCATTACCATTCCCACAAGGACTATAATAGCATCACTCCCAAAATAGCATACTTCCTGATATAAGACCCCACATCGAGAAGCCCAAAGGAAATAAAAGTATAAGGTGAAGTCAACAACCAACCTGCTAAAGGAAATAATAAGAAAACAAATGTTGCTAGGCCAAATTTAAGCACCAATGATACTTTTATACCGACCCTAGATTCAATAGTAGTCCCAACAACCTAAGCTTTTGGAATTACTACCATTAAACTATTCCATATTCTATCCTTCTGATGTTTCTCTTGTCATTTATGCTCCCACCTATCCAATTCCTCCCTTCAACTATTTCATTGTTCAAGCCATTGTTGACATTTATGTTACCTCCAAGGTAGCAAGAAGGTTCACAAGGAACCTTACTAGAGCTAAACCCATGGAAAAATATTTAGAATATTTAGAGACAAATGACCCAACATAACCAAAAAACACAAGCCAATCTAGTGCAAAAGCTATCCACAACTTAGATAATTAGCCACTTTGTCCCTATAAGAAAGCATTATTGTTCACAAAGAGAGACCCACTGGTACTAAAGTTAGAGGGAGAAATGATAAAAAAAGACTAGTAGGTGGAAACAATTGGGTTTGAACTAAAATATTCTTAGCCTCAAGATACTATGAAACTCATGTAGGAGACCAAATGTAGTTGCATATGAGTACAAGTCATTGAGCCAAAGATTGGAAAATAAGAAAAGGGAATTGGAAAATACAAAAATTACTTTAATCAATTCATAAGCAGAGGTCAAGGCACTCCAAAGTCAAATAAGCATGCTAGCTAAGTGCTTAAAGAAGTAGGTTCTAGGATATATCTTGAGAGAAAAGGAAGAGCAAATAAAATGCTTTTCATATAGGCTCACCAATTAGGAGGATCAATTTAATTAGGAAAGAGATCCTTTATAGAAGTAGTTGGAGGAGAAAAGGCAAAAATTGATATGGAGCGGTGCCAAGGAATCAAAAGCTTTGCCAAGGAAGTTAGAGATGCTTACTAATATGAGAACGTTGATATTATGATGATTCTATTTTAGTTATTTAAATTTATTGATTCAACTACTAATGAATGCCTTCAAGTAAGCAATGAGATTGAGCATAACCTCAGTAAAATCACCCCAAAATCTAATGAGGCTAAGACTTATCAAGAAAAACTAGTCATAATAATAAACTAAAAGTTGATATCCATAGAAATTAAAAGCAATAAGAAAACTATGAAAAATGTGATGAATCTCCTCCTAAAGGAGAAAGTAGCACAATAATGTGTAGACCAAGTGACCACCTTATTCTATACCATTGGGAAGCTAAAGGGCTAGATTGACTCTTTATTTTAAGGATGAATTTCTTATCCCTATAGCGAAGCTATTAGGCTCTATTTAGATCATGAGTATTTGCAATTTATAATTATTAGGAGCTCATAATAGTTGTACAGTGTAAAACATGATCTGAAACAAGGAAAAAAAGGGTAAATTTTCAGATTTTTTTAAAAACTTTTTACATTTTTAATTAGGCCAAATGGGTATCCATAAAAATTGAATTAACTAGAAAATTAATTGTGCATAGAATGACATAGCCTTCTAAAATTCATGGATTGTTATGGAGAATTAGTATTTTTGAACTGTATTTTTGCCAAATATTATGAAATATTAACACTATGTATACAAATTGTGTACCATTGCAAATATTATCTCAATATATTTCCATAAAGCTTTGAATCACATAAAATGGATTTCTCTAGAAAATTTTATGGCCATTTTAATATTACAACTAATTATAGAAATAAAAGTGACAGAATTTTGGAAAGTACTAACAAAATCTTAAAAATAGAATTTTCCAAACCCTAACTTAGGGCTATATATATGAGTTCTAAGGATGTTTATTCATATGAGAAGAGAAGGAGGATTCCAAAATATTTGAAGGAGAACTCTTGAGCACCAGGGAAGGAAAGATATTGGTGTAAGGGGAGCAGAGTTGAAGAAGAAAATATTATAGTTTAATAACATACTTAAGGATTGTAATCAATGTATTTTTTTCCAATAACAATTTGGAAAAATATTTTGACCGTGGTTTTACCCATTCTAGGATTTCACATAAATTTGGTGTCTCTCTTTGAACTGTGTGAATATTTTTTGGGTATTAATATTGTAATTTTTCTTTATCGCTATAGTTATTAGATTAATACTATCACATAAAAATCATAATTTAATGAAGCATAAGGATTAAACAATATACATAGATCTATTTGTAGAGGTGAATCCATAATGTGGCACTTTACAAATCAAGTTTGGTATCAGAGCAATTTTTTTTGTGAGGCCTGTGTATACAAGGTATAAAATCCCCAAAATGAGAGTTATTTCCTTATTACCATGATATTGGGAGTAGGAGAATATCTAAATAGATGGTAGATCAAGCACAAATTCCAACCATGTCACAAGAATATTTCTAGTGTATTTTCTTGGCAATGGCATATACCCTCCAAAACCTGATGGAGATGATGTTGAAGAAGAAGTCAAGGAAGGGAAAGACAAGATTAGATTTTTATTTTGATTCAAATACTTTTATTTATGAAAAGGATAGAAGAGGTTAAAATATATTCATCAAAAAAACCTTAAAATTCCTCATCACAACCCCTAACCCTAGATCCATTCCAAATGGAGGTCATATTAGATATTCTAATATATAGTGGGGAATTAGATCTTGAGAAGTTGGATGGATGGCTCAAATAGCTAGAAATTTACATTAGCACCAAGGGTTATACAATGGCATAGCATATCAACTTTTCTAGGCTAAATATTGATGGTCATGCTCTCACATGGTAGGATACATATGTTGTTATATTGGTAAGAAACTAGCAGCCACCAATACATACATGGGTAGAATTTTCCAAATCTCTCAAAGGCCAATTTTATCTCATAGGGTATCAAGAAATGCTTGAGGATAAATGATAATTTTATGGTAGAAATAGGGGTATAATGTTTAAGAATACACGATCAACTTCAAGAAACAAGTAGTGTTGTTGGGCATAACTTTGCAAGACCCCCAGATATTTGAGAAGTACAAAAGTGGTTTGTACTTTTAGATCAAGAAAAAAATGGCATTATTTGATGTAAATGGAATTGATGAAGCATGCATCAAAGCTACCTACTTGGATATGAGAAGTTATAAACCCATGCAAGAAAGTAAACCCTAGACCCTTAAAAGTTCTCAAAGGTCGTAAAAAAATTTAAAGGTTCCAATAGTAAGGGTAAGAAGAAATTTGGAGCAACAACAACCAAATCACATAAAAGTGGAGAGAATTACAAGGAGTGCCATGTCAAAACCCGTTCAAGTGAATATTGTTGTAAGTTACATCCAAAGAAGATGTCCAATTGGTGGGAAAAGGGTAATAAGAAGGTAACAAGTGTATGCAAGAAATAACACCAATAGGATAGCTACAATGAAGGGTATGAAGAGGGTAAAATGATGTGCATCACCAAATCCCAACCCTCATGCCAAAAGAAGACCTCTAAGAAGGAGCAAAATCTTGAATCCAAGGATTTGTTTTAGGTGTATATCCAAGTGAAGAAAATAAAATTTACAACATTGTTTAATATGGGATCACAAAGGAATGTGATTTTTTAAGATCTAGTGAAGTAGTTGGGGTTGAGAGATATAAATCATACAAAACCATACCATTTGGGCTATGTACCTCACAAAATAAAACAATGTGCTATTGGATTTTTATCAATGATAAATTCATGGATACAATCACTTGTGATGTGATACATTTAGAAATTTTTAAATTAATATTTGGTAACCTATACATATGGTAAAAGGATGGATCATTTATAAGAATATTGAATCAATGATAACTAAGAAAGGATGGTACTATGTTCCTGGTAAATTCTAGTAAGATGGAAAAATTCCCAACTTGTGATAGGTCAACAAGCCAAACACCTGGTGAATGTGAGCAAAAGTTTTGTGCTTATGATGATAATAGGTATAGAGGATAGTGCTTAAATCAATAAGGATGTTGAAGCAGTTGATTGCAATCCAAAATAAAATTTGGAAATAGAGTCATTGCTACAATTTTTTTGAGAATTGATGCAAGCACCAAAAGGCTTATCACCAAAGCATGAAGTGGAGTATGAGATACATTCATTGATTAATTCACTTTTTCCAAATATTGGATTGTATAGGTAATCCATATTAGAATAATATGAGGTGAAGAAGTAAGTACAAGAGCTATTGGATCAAGTACTGATTTTCCCAAGTGCATCACTAGTTAGATCCCCAATTGTACTATTTTCAAAGAAGGATGATATTTTAAGAATGTGCTTTGATTACCAGGCATTGAGAAAGAGTATATTTAAGAATCAATACTTTCTATCATGGATTGATGACTTGCTAGACCAGATGAAGCATGCAAGGTATTTCACAAGTTGGATTGCAAATCAAGATACCATCAAATCTAGATGAAGGAAGAAGACATCTAGAATACAATCTCCAAGACCAAGAAAGTTCTATTCGAATGGTTGGTGATTGCATTCATATTAACCAACACTTTTGCAAAACTCATGATGCTAATGAATGACGTGTTGAGACCTTTATTAGATAGTTTTGTAATTGTTTTCCTTGATGATATGTTAGTTTTTAGTCCTTCATGGGAAGAGCATATACATCATTTAATGTCAATTTTTGAAACATTAACAAAGACATATTTTAATTGAATATGAAGAAGTGTGAGTTTGGCAAAATATCTTTTGTTTATTTTGGATATGTCATTGGTAGTAGGGATATAAGGATTGATCTGGCCAAATTTGTAGCCTTAAAGGATTGGCCAAAGTCCAAAATGTAGACTAAATTAAGGATTTTTATTAGGGTAATCCAATACCTTAAGAAATTTGTCAAGGATTTCTCACACATAATAGCACCTTTGCTAAATATGTTGTAGAATAACAAGAGAAATTATTGGGTTAATATAAGAAAAAAGTATTTAAATAAATAAAGTATAAGGTATGCAATGCACCCATGCTTGTTATACAAAACATAAGGATGCCAATTGAGGTAGAAATAAATGCTTCTGGACATGTAATGGAGGTTTTCCTACTTCAAGGAGGTAGACCTATTTTTTACCATTCTGAATTATTCTATGTGGTTGTTCTTAACTACCTAACATATGAGAACTAGTTGTTTGAACTAGTCCAAGAGATGAAGTATTGACAACATTATCTATTGGGAAAAGAAAAAATTGTGCATATAGACCATGAGTCATTAAATTGCTTGCAAACACTATATAAGTTACAACAATCAAGGCACTTTCAGTGGATGGGTTTCCTACAACAGTTCAATCTCATGATTAAGTACAAGAAGAGGAAAACCCATAAGCTTACTGATATGTTGTCCTGACCTCCTCTAAAAATTGCATTCGTGGTGATGGAGTTAGATCCCTTCTCATTTGAAGAATATAAGGGATAATATGATGAGGATGATGAATTAGGAGAAAATTACAAGAAGTTGAAGCATGGTAAGGAAAATCCAATGTAGACTATCATGTGCAGAATGACTTGTTATTCAAAGAAGGTATTATCTATATTCCCAAGGGAACTAATCACTTGCAACTAACTAGGGAAGATCATATTTTGTTAATTACTGGTCATTTTGGTGTGCACAAGACTATAGTACATCTGCAGAGGTATGTTTATTGGCCCAACATGCAAAATGATATTTCCAGATTTATCTATGGATTTGCAACATGTAGCACAAGCAAACCGAAAAATCATAAATTAGGGTTATACACTCCTCTACCTGTTCCAAATCATCCATGCAAAAGCATTTCAATGGACTTCTTGGGTGGCTTGCCAACCATTCAAAGAGGAAATGACTATCTATTTGTAATAGTTGGTAGATTCAACAAGATGGAAATTGTTGTGCCATGAAAGAAGATTGTTACAGTAGAAGGGATAGGCAAATTATTATTTAAAAATATTTTTATACATTTTTTATTTCCAAAGAGCATTATTAGTGATTGTGATACTCGATTCCTTAGTAAATTTTGGAATGCACTTTAGGTAATGTTGGACACCAAGCTAAAGAGTTCAAAAAAATTTCATATATAAATGAATGGGAAAATAGAAGTGGTCAACATAATAGTGGTGCATTTTCTATGTGGATATAATCAATGTAATCCAAAAAAAAAATGGGATAAAAATCTAGCATATGTCCAATACTGCTACAACCATGTAATACACTCATCTATGGGGTTATAACCATTTGATGTGTGTTATTTTTTCCAACCATAGTTGTCTTTTTATGGTTTCTAGCAATAGTTGTTTCAGGCCACAAGAAGGAAAGGCTTTTAATAGCTAGAGAAACCAAAATTTTTGAGATTCATACAAGACAAAAAAATTTGTCAAAAATAAGTCTTCCACAAATTTTTTTTGATAAAATTATAGCCTCAAATATTTATAAAAATTTGATGTTGTGAAATGAATTATAGTTCTAACAACCTTCTATTTTAAAAAATATTGGTGGCTCACACCACCTCAAAAAATAAAATAAAGCTAGGAAAAGAGCATAAGTGCTTTATAGAGCAAGGTATGACACAGAGGTGGCCAACAAAGAAGATGAATTAGATCTATATGTAAGATATTGGTGCCAATGCACAAAATCCCAAAAAGGTAGATGAGCTAAATTAATGCACCATTAGTAAAGGAAGTTTAGGGTCACATATTGACATCAATTGGGTTCAATAGTCCAAGGAGAGTTGATGACATATTAAAGGAAAGAGAATGGTAGATACAATAGTAACAATCATAAACCTAACAATATTGATTACATAAGATATTTCTGATCAATTTTAAGGATCCCTAGGGCAATAGTTGAAAATATTAAAACTTAAAATTGACCCAAAAACATTGAGAGGATAAATGTGATGTAAAAAATATAAAATCAAGGATTCAATATTCAATTCTTGATAGATACCCTTGTACAATTTTTGAGAGGAAAATATCTCTTTTTGTAATCTATAAATAGTAGTTGTTTAGGCATTGCAAAGGATTGATGAGTTTCTTATTCAAGCCTTAAGATTCATATGCAACTTTCCTTTCATTTTCTTCTATATAGAAATACCTGAGCCCTAAGTGGTTAACAAGCTTTTAAGCCCATGCTTCTGGCATGAATTGTAATTTTCTATATATATATATATATATATATATATATATATATATATATATATGTATGTATGTATATATATATGTATGTATGTATATATACACACATTAGAAGCTATGACTACTATATTTTTTTGTCCCATTTCTTGTGTGTGTATGCTTATGAACATGTATATACATTTTTATAAAACATATGTATATAGTGTGTCACAGTGAATTGAGTTTATAATCATGCATGCCTAATTATACCATTTTATTCCCCCTCGGTTATCAAGGCTTTTGGTGCTGACATCCCTAGTGGGTACCCAGTTTTTGGACCCTTCTTTCTTCTAGGTAATCTCTCTTTTGCTTCAATTACCGCTAAGGGTGGTAGCTCTAGAAGTTCTGAAATTATTTTTGATCTTTCTCATATTGAGGACAAAATGGCTATTCTGAATGAGTTGGTGGATTCAAATTTAGGAGCAAGGTCTTGGAACCTGGTTGGAAAATGTTTTGGTAGTAGGCCAGATATGGACATGATCTAGAGATGGGACTTGGCTAGGTGGAAGCCAATGGGATATTTGGAAATTGTGGCAATTTTGAATGTTTTATTCTTGAGTAAGCTTATATACGAGGACGACACGAAAAGGATTCTCGATGAGGATCCTTGGGTATTCGGCATAAGAGGGCTCTTCTTGCATAAATGGGGTCCTAAATTTAGCCTAAGATCTAAAAAATTCAATATATCTCCTCTGTGGGTGCACATTCTTGACTTGCATTTCCACTTCTGGCACGATGATGTCTTAAGGGGTATTACAAAGGCGATCGGTGAGCTGGTTTAGATTGACTTGGCCATAAGGTCACAATTCAGGATGGTATTTGCTAGGATGTGTATATTGGTATATTTGAAGTTTGATCTGCCAGGCCATATTGATCTGATATTCAAGGTAGGGTCTTGGAACCAATCTATTATGTATGAAAATAGGCCTAGTAAGTGCACGATGTGCAAAATAGTTGGACATAGCTGGGGGGTATGTATGATAAATGTTCAAAAGTTAAAGGAAGGGACAAAGAAAAACTAGGGGAAAAAACCTCTGTTGAATCACAACCCCAAATCCACCCTAGAAAAAGTTGGGAATGTGAATCCCATGAAGGAATCTCTCCCTTTTGTAGATAATACCCCAGGCAATGTTGGGAATGTGCATCCCTTATAGGATTCTCTCACATTTGTAGATAATTTTATTGAAGAAATACTTGAAGTGGATATTAGTAGCCCCAACAAGGTGGTGGTTAACAACTAGGTCTGCTCAACCCCAAACCCATACAAGGATGACAAGGAAGATTCAATCTATGAGGTAGATATCCCATAGTATTTTTTGTAAAATTCTTTTCAATGTCTTCACTTTGGTGAGGAATAGTGGTAGAGGAGGTTCTAGCCCTCATAGACCCCGGTAATGTAGATATAGCTAATAGCTATTTGGTTAAACCAGATATTTGTAAATCCTTGGGATTGGTGGAAGGGTTCCTAGAGTCAAAATATTCCCACCAAAAGATGCAAATTCTTCGAGAGGGGTCAGTGGATGTTAGAGTATCTAGTAAGGTAGGGAGACCCTAGAATAGGGTGGTTATGATCAATGAAGTGGATTCAAGGGTTGCATATGGTCTGCAAACTCATTTGAAGTTTGAGAAGGATAAGGATTCTAAAGGAAAGTAATTGTAGATGAAATATTTTTGTCGGTACCCTCAATCTCTGGATGGGAGGATTTGAGTCAAACCCTACAAATGAATATTATATCCTAGAATATTAGAGTATTTAATGGGGCAACTAATCATAGAGCCCTGGCTTCTTTGAAGAAATATCATAAGCCCAATATTAGTTTAATACTAGAAACTAAAATGGATATGTCTAGTGTTCAATTAGCCAAGAAGAGAATCTGGAAAGAGGTAGATTTTATGGCTAGCTTGGAAAATGGTGTTTCTAGGGGTTTCCTATGCCTGTGGGATCCTAAATCTATCAAAGTTTCATTCCTCTCTACAAAAATAGTTATAATTTTTTTCTTCTCATCCAAATATTCAGGTTTCAAATGAACCTCTTCGAATATTTATGCTCCTAATACGCCACATAATAGGGTGCTTTTGTGGAATTCACTAAGTGTAATACGAGAGGTATTCAAAGATGAAGCTTGAATTATCGTGAGGGATTTCAACACCCTCTATATACCTCAAATAAGAAAGGAGGAGCTCTTGTCTCCAAGAGTATGGAAGACTTTGCATCATTTGTGAATTCTCAAGAGCTAATGGATATGAAGTTAAAAGGGATGAGATTCACATAGAATAATAGAAGGTCAGGGAGCCAAAATAGCCATATTAGATTAGACCATTTTATTATGTCTATAGAAGGGATCCCTCTATTTGGAGATGTGATGCTGAACTCTCTTCCTAAGCTTACATCGGATGAGAAAGTACAGAATCCTCCTTTATATCAAAGGCCTTTTAGATTTGAGGGAATGTAGTTGTAGCACCTAGAGCTAGAAAATAGGATTAAAGAATGGTGATCTATGAGTTTTCCTGGACACCCTTTGACGTAAATTTCTTCCAATTTGAGGTGCATTAAGGTCAATTTGAAGGACTGGAACAAGAATATTTTTGGTAAAATTCACCAAAATAAGAAAGCCCTGAGTATCCATCAAGAAGAAATAGAGGGAATATTGGCCTCCTCAATGGTGGATGAAGACTTGATATCTGAAGAAAGGCATACCCTATATGAACTCCACAATGTGCTTTCTATAGAAGAGATATTATGGCATCATAAGTTGAGGTCCTTATGGCTCTGAGAAGTGGACCATAATACAAAAATATTTCATTCCTCGATATTGCAACACAAGAGATCAAATCAGATTTGAGAGATTCAGTTGGTAGGAGTGGTCTTCAAATATTTGTATGAGATTAGGGTAAATGCAGTAAGTTTTTTTAAAGAACTTATGTGTTCTCCCATAATTAGAGACCTCCTTGCAGAAGATCAGATGCTCAAAAATATCTTGGTTTTGCTCTTTGAAAACATGAATAAAATTTTGTGTGCGCCCTTTAATGATGAAGAAATTAGAAAGACATCAACTACAATGGGAGGTTCCAGGACCTAATGGTTTTCCACCAATTTTCTTCCATAAATTTTGGCACATCATTAGACCAAAAATCATAGGGGCGGTTAGAGAGGCTCAAAAGTCTTGTTTTATCCTTGTATATGTGAATTTGATGTTCCTTGTTCTTATCCCTCAATCCCTGAGGGCCATGGATTTTTATGATTTTAGGTCAATCATTATTTGAAAAACAATATTTAAAAATATAATGAAATCCATGGTGAATAGGCTGAAATTGTTGCTCCACTTAATTATAGACTCTCCTCAGAGTGGCTTCATTCTAGGGAAGTAAACTGTGGATGGTATCATTATTGTGCACAAGATTATTCATTCAGATAGTAAGAGTGGGAGACCTAATGTGTTATTAAATTTGGATACGAATAAGGCATACGACAGGTTGGCCTAGGACTTTTTACTCAAAGTCCTCAAGAAATTTGGATTTGTGTAGAGCTGGGTAAGTTTGGTTAAAGCCTACATTTCTACAATGAGATTTTTTGTTATTATTAATGGATCACCGGTTAGTTATTTTTGTATTTGTAGAGGGATCCACTAGGGTGATCCTCTCTTGTCATATTTATTCATATTAGTGGCTAAATATCTAGGTAGAGCCATCTGGGCTAATTCAAGCATTGAAGTTTTGAGACCTGCTCATTTGATTGACCCTATTTATCACCACCAATATGCGTACAATACTCTAATTTACTTCCTAGCCTTTATCCCTAAAGTTAAATCAATTAAATTTATTCTTGAAGACTTTGAGAAGGTGGCAAGATAGAAATTCAATTTCAGAAAGAGTATGCTCTTTAATCTAAATACTCTTATGGAGCGATAGCAAAGGATAGATAAGATTTTGGGGTGCCTTTTTGGTTATCTTCCCGCACCTTACCTTAGAATACTGATGTTTAAAGGTGCTTCAAAATATTCTCTTTGGGATTTGGTTGTGGAAAAGATTCAAAAAAATCTCATTGGATGGAAAGGTGCCCTTTTAATCCAGGCCAAAAAAATTTAGTTAGTAAAGGCTTCCTTACAGAGCATACCGGTATATTGTTTCTCTATTCAAAATTCTAGGAAAAGTTCTCAAACAAATGGAGTAAATCCAACGCACTTTTCTTTGGTCGGAAGATGAGACAAAAAATAGATTCCACATGGTTGTGTGGGATCAAGTTTGCAGTTCCAAAGAGGTAGGGGGTCTAGGTTTGAGGACGATGAAAACTCTCAACAAATATCTCCTAGAGAAATAAACTTGGTGACTAATTAGATATGAGGATACCAGCTAGGTTAATGTTGTAAAGGTAAAATAATTAAATGAGTATAATTTTTTAAAATCCCACTCTTTCCCATTGAGATCCACATTCTGGTCCAGTTTAATTGGCAGTCATCCATATATCTTCAAATGCTTGAGGTGGCTAGTGGAGGATGGTACTTCAATATACTTCTGGTGGGATACTTGGTTGTCTAACTATTTTCTTGCTCATCGGTTGGAATATGTGGGACTAAATCCTCTAACTAATATACTCTTTGACCCTAAAGTTTTTTATTTCATCGATGTGGTCAATGGGAGACGTAGGTGGAAACTGTTTGACCTCCCCAATTTGCCTCAAGCTATCAGAGGGGCTGTAAGTTTTTTGTTATATGATGTCAAGTGGTTGATTTTCCTGGGAACAGTTCTTAATGACAGATAAATTTGGGACCCACCTAAGGATGGAAATGTTTTAGTCAAGTCAACATATCATTGCCTAGATTTTGAAGGTGACCCTTGGTTCCCCACCAATCAAATTTGGATTAAAGGTCCTACTCCCAAAATCAATGTGTTTTTTTTGTTATATTTTCAAGGAAAATGTCTAATGATTGAAAATTTACAAAAGCAAAGGATGAACACCCGAAATAGATGTTTCCTGTGTGAGTGTGATTCAGAATCATCGAGTCATATATTTTCCAACTATTGCTTTTCCACCAAAGTGTTTAGAGATTTCTTTAAAGAGTTGGATGTGGTGTAGGTCCTACCAGGTACCCTCATGGAATTAGTTAATCAATATATCCCCCCTCCACTCTTTAAACATGACATCCCTATGGAAACTTGGATTACCCCACTTATGGTGACAAATTTGGAAGGAAATAAATGCTCGAGTGTTTTATGGGAGGATCCGATTAGGGTGCTAGGTTGCTTCAAGAGATGTAATTGATATGGTGGAAAATGTTAAGGCCCTGAACCTAGATAGGGTAATCTATGATTTTGAGGTAGTCTTGGAGCATAATCTAGGTCTATTTTTGCTCCTTGTGAATGCGGCTCCTAGGGTGGATTGAGATAGATCTCATATTGCTTAAGAACCTCCTCCGGATGGATGGTTGAAAATAAATTTTGATGGGGCTTCCAAAGGGACCTTGCTATAATTATGCTCAAATTATAATGGGGAGATTCTGCTCACCTTCACCGAATGTATAGGTCATCAAAAAAACCACTTTGCTGAGGCACAAACATTATTTCAAGGCATCTCTATGTTGAATAGGATCAATTGTAGGAAACTAATTATCGGGGGAGATTCCTTGAATATAATAAATATGCTTAGAGGTATCCATAACCCATCCTAGATAGTTTGAAATTTTATTTTAGAAGCCCAGAGACAAATACAAAGTCTCAAATAAGTTCAAATATATCGTAGGTTTATCTAAGGGAAAAAGGCCATCAATCTTCTCACCAATCGTGGTCTATAAATTCAAATATCTAGGTGTGGATGGATAACTTCTCTGTTGAAGTCAACATAGTGGATAATAATGGTAGATAGTTATAGGTTTAAGTTTTGGCTCAGTATTCTTATCAATAGTTCTTCGATTTTTATTCTCTTGGAGGGACAAGCCTGTCGAATTTTAAATTTAAATTTTTACCTGGTTGGAGTCAATTCTCTTGTGGATAGATGGAGGGATATCCTTTTTCCAGGTGGCCAGCATGTTAGGTTCAAAGGTAGTACCTTTGATTTGAGATTGAGGTGGGGTATTAGGGATCCTCTTTTTGAGGGAAGTGGGCAAGATCGCATGGGTGTGAAGTTTTTTTGAAATGTCCTCTAAGGTGTCATGTGGTCAGATTGTGAGATGGTGTTGAGGGCACAACTAGTGGGATTTAAGCTCATGGGTGTTGAGTTGGGAAATGGTCAAACCATCATTGGGACTTGTCATTCCTATTTGCCTCACCAATAGAGCCTTTGATAATCAATACTTGAGATACTAGGCGAGATTGAAAATCCATTTGGCTGGCGGTGTCATTTTCAACTCTGGTAGCTTCCTAAAATATATTTTTTATTTAAAAGGTACTATTTTCTATCTGTGGGAGTACCAAGATATGAGGTGGCAAGTTGATGAAAATATATTTTCTTATTTTTTGTATAACACTGGTAGTCCCGTTTGGGTGGTTCTATTTTTTGTACATGTCATAAATAAGGAGAGGTCACATGTGGAACTGGTTAGTGCAATAAATAGGTAGAATGGTCAATTCTCTAGACAACTTAGTCTCTTTTCTCTCGAAGGTTGGGTGGGGTGGTAGAAAGATATTTATTCCACCATTACTCACCTGAGAAGTGTTTGGTAGTGTGTTATAATGGCTACCCTGATAGTGGAACCCCAATCTCTCATGATGGATGAGGAGGTGCATAAAATATTGAAGAAAGGGAATGTACTTCAATGTCTACTAAAGTTTAATGCCTATCATTGGGATATGGTCAAACACCTTGGTTATTCATGGTGTGATGGAATGGTGAGAGTTGGTCTGGTGGAATCGAGATAAATATACCCCTAATAGCTGAGGTGACAGGGTTGGCTACGGATGACATGGTTCACAACAAAGAGAAACACTCACTGAAAAAGGTGTTGGTTTTCCTGGGTGGTGAAGAAGAGCTTGTTAAGATCCATAACTAGTTTAAACATAATTCTCTCAAGGTCCCTTGGGACTGCATTGCACTATTTATCATACAATACTTTACCTTATATGAGAATCTAGAAGTACTAAGGAGCTACCATTTTATGATCCTAAATCACCTTCCTTGTAATAAAACGATGATTCTTCTATCCTTTCTATTTTATTCCCTTTCGAAGACGGTGTCGAAAGTTAAGAAATGTGTAGCATCAGACCCATTGCACCAAGGAATACTCAAATTAATATTTGATTATATAGTGAAGCAATGGGCCCTTGATGGTGAGAATATCCTGAATGCTCTGATTAATATTCTAGTTCATGTGGTGGGTTTTCTGGCATCCTTGGTCTCTAAGGACTCTTAGCCATAATTCCAGGAGGAAATGGATACCACCTCGATTGCCCCATTGCTAGTGGATTTTGTGAGATATGCTCCTAGAGTACCTGGTAGCAGTGATGAGGGAACCAGGCATTCCAATATGCTAGTGGTGAAGTGAGCGAATAATGGTAAGAATCCTTTATTTATTAAAAAAATATGACTCGAAGGATTTTCCTCCTCTAGCAAAAAAATCTAAATAAATAAGGTATGTGGGGGGTGCTATGCATTTTATGGCTCCTACCTCCCAATCCAATGAATATAATCCTAAGGCCCTTAACTTGATGATTCTCAAACTTCAACGTTTGATGATAGATTCTATGCAAGCTCCAATCTCCTGCACCGAGGAATTTTTGGCCCTCATGGGATGGCAAGTCCCTGGTGGTCACACCACCAAGGAAGACATCGATGTTGGCCCTAGTGGAACTAAATCTTGAGCTGGTTTTTTTGGTTTTGTTTCAATTTTAGTGACTACATGTCTTTTGTGTCCTCTAGTTATGTGTTTTCAACCTGAGTGCCCGCTTTATTTTGCTTTGTTTGGTTTGGCTTTCATTCATATTGGCTTCCCCTATGTGGGATGTAGTTATTATATTTTTTAGTTGTTGGTTTGGGTTGGTTTTGTTGTGTGCAACTCTTAGCTTCTAGTTAGTAGGTTATGTGTTGGTTTCTCTTTACCTCCTTAGTTGGGTGGAGGTTAGTCCCTTTTTGTATATAGGTTTGGAGACCCTCCCAAAACTCCTTCTACCTTATAAAAAAAAATTGAGTTCATTATCAAAGTAATGTGTTTTTTTTAATGTGAATGTGTGCAATAAAGGTGCCCATTTTATTTTGAAGTGAAATGAATCCATGATGTTAAATATTACATAGTTGGAACATTAAACTATGAAATAAAAGTGATATTATATAATATAATAATATTTTAAGAGTAAAGTGAATTTGAAGGTGATTTTTGAAAATCATAACTTGTTTAGAATACCTTTTGTCTATATAGTTTCCACTTTCTATAAGATTTAACCATGTAAATACAAGATTGATAATAATTTAAATTTTGATTATGATTTGAGTGGCCTTGATATGTATTGATATGTAAAATTCCAATGTTCTAAGAACCCTATTTTGTAATGTAGATATGAATTATGAGTTAGAGGGTTACACAACCCACATGCGAGCACCAAAAAAAGCACTATTTAGGGTTATGTAGGAATATTTGCAATCTCCACTTTCTATGGGACTTAACCATATATTCAAGGTTAATAATAATTTAAAGTTTGATTATGATTTGAGTGACCTTTATATGTAAAATACTTAAGTTTCAAGAACTTTATTCCATGATTAGATATGAGTTAGAGGGTCACATAAACCACTTATGAGCACTAACAAAAGCACTATTTAGGGTTATGTAGGAGGTTAATAACCATTTTATTGTAAGAATATGTTCTTGATAAGTGAAATAATCTTAAAGTTTTTTATTACATATAGAAGGGGTTTTGAAAGGATCCTCAAACCTTTTACAATAGGATAAGCCCTACAAAACTTGACCTAAGACCAACAATACAAGGATAAGAATGACTGTAAAGCACTACAATTGGCCACCCATCACCAAGTTAACCAACTACAACTTACTACAAGAAATAAAATTAGAGAAATGTTGATGAGCCCCCCAATCGACCAACACTCCACACAGTTGTGCACAAAAAAAATCTTCATAAATAGTAAAATATTACAAAGGATTAAGAAGCATGCATTTCTAAATCCAATATTAGAAGGCCTTCAAGAAAAATTTCTCTCCAAATAGATAGACCATTGAGACTTATACCTATGTTTTCCATAAATTTAATGTGGCAGTTTCCTTCTTTGAAGATATGCTTTATCTCCCTATCCTCTCTAGCCTGAAGAATTCACCTATATTACATAATCACAAACTTAATATTTCAATCGAGGACTACATCACCTTTGACAAAGTTTATAATATTAAGCAAGTCTCCTTCAATGCAAACTTTTTGGTACCCCATTTTCTCCATAATTAGGATACCTTGGTAAAGGGATCTGGACTCCAAAACATGACAAGTCTAAATATCTAAGAATTCAACATATGCCAGTAGAAGCCCACCTTTGTCATATCTAAGCACCCCACCAACACTAGCATTACTGGTATCATCCTTTGAAGCTCCATAAAAGTTTAAACCAACCCAAAGAAGGAGGTTCCCACCTCATAAGGGCCTAGGGATTAAGACCAAGAATACCAACAACCCTATTACTCTATTGAAAGCTATTTTTATTTTTGAGCTCAACCTCCTAAAATCTACCCTTCTCCAATTCTAGGGTGGAGGCCAAGGCTCTGACACAAATAGAGGTAGGATATCTTTTGAAGTTTCTAAAAATTCTACTATTCCTCTCCTTCCACACCCACCAGAAAAGATGTGAAAAATATAAGTTTCAAAAATATTTCAACCTTAGAGAGTAAAAATGAGATGACCATTGATTGCAAACATCAACAAGCAAACTTGGCAACACCCAACTTAGTCCCAAAAAATTAAAAAAAAAAGTTAAGAACTTCCACAAAGAATAAGCATTGAAAGAATAGATGGATTCTTTGTTCCTCATTAGAATCACAGAGGCAACATTTTTTCAACATTGACCAACCTCATTTTTAAATATTTTCAATGGTCAAACTCTTATTATGAATTTCCAACCAAAAAAAGATATTCATCTTTAGTGTTAGACCCTTAAGCCATACTTTAAAAGGTGAGACCCATGGAGGAGTCTTGACACCCAATAGATTGTAGATAGACTTGACTAAAAGGATCTGTTATTTTACCTGACTAAGAATATCTCATCCTCTTCATTTATTAGTGAAAGCACAAGGATACGGAAACAAAAAGGAATATGCCAAGCAAGATGCGTTTAAAACCAAACTTAACGCTAAAAGCTTATATATTGCAACATGCATGAAAAGAAAGAACATAGAAGAATCAACACAAGATAAAAGCAATATGAAATATGCTGACATTTTTATTGATATGCTTTCAAATTCATGTTACAATACGTCTCCTTCCTTTTTAGGGGATAGGAGCATCAAATATGTTTCTTTATCACATCCATAGATAGCAAATCCTTCTTCCGTGTGCCCACATGTAAGATGGGAGGACCAAAACGTCACCGCTGCTTGTGTGTATGATTGTTGATTCCTTCCTACTCCTCTGATTTCGAAGACCTGTGTTCAAGGAAACAGAAAAGATTAGTAGCACCTGCAGATAGAATAAAACATGTGTTTCCCAAGGCCTATTGTTAGTGTATGCATGAAAATATTAAAACGATGACCAAATAACATCATAACAACTTGAAAATTTGATAGAAGCATGAATATGTTACCAAGAGACCACTACAAAAAGAACATTCAGGAAATTCCTCACAGATTTGTATTCGCTCTAGGGTGGGACGAATTAACCTACAACAATTTGTCAGAAAGCACCCTCTTCAATGTCCTACCTAGGAAGATCCAAATGACCTGCAAAGTTGGGGTTAGCTAATTGGGGGTATTTTGGGAAGACCCAGATGGTCATATTTCTCCAATTTTTCCTCTAGCACCTAGATTTTGATGATGGCATCTACAGATTAGTAAAGGCGGGAAATGATAAAAACTTGGTCAAAAATGCTCAGAATGAAGTGAAATTTAAACTACAACCTATTTAAATAACCTATAATAATATGAAAAATAAAAATTAGAGAAATATATCATATATTTCTATTCATCCCGGGGTGGGGCGTTTAGGACTACAACAGCTTGGGGAGCACCCGGGGGCAGGACGCCCATCGTTTGGGACTTTGTTTCGGCACCAATCCACTTGGGATGGGTCCAAAACCTGTTATGGGGTGTTTTCAAAAAATTTTGTGGGATATTGTGGCCAAAAATCATGTTTTGGGTCTTGATTCGTGCTTCCAATAGTCACCCAATAACCTCCCTTTCGAATGAGAGATTAAGGATGTGAAAGGCACAAATCGCAAGTAGGTATGTAAATTGGAAGTACTTCATTGCTCAAATGCTCCTTCTCTATCTATATTTTAGGGTGAGAAGACTCACCAATTTATAGACCTAGGGTCTCTCTATTTGAATGCGCATGCGAGGGTGCCACTGGAGTTGTATGTCCTATTTTGGGGAAAAATATTATTCCCTGATTTAGTGTCTCCTTGCATGAGTCCTCCAAAATTAAAGACATGCATGACTGAAGTCTCTCTCCTTGATTTGAAGCTGTTCCTCGTAATTGCATGGCCTAAAGTTGTAGTTAACTGGCGGACTTGTCAAGGTTTGACTTTTTTTGCCATTCAAACCTGCTATTCGCCCCACCCTGGAGCGATTGCTTAATCATCCCTGGGTGGGATGAATACCAGTTTGTATTCATCCCAGGGTGGGGCGAGTAGAGAGCAAAGTGCCAAAAAGGTGCCAAATTGACCTTTGACCTTCCAAACTACTTTTGGGAGTGGTTAGGACCATTGTTTAACCTCTTGGGGCTGCCCTGGGGGCTGTGTGTGTCAATGCGATCAGCGCTTGTTGTCACATAAACGGATTGGTGTTGTTTTGGTGTCTACAGATGCCCCTTTTTGGGAAGTGATGTGCAAGGCATAGTGCCGAGCAAAAAATAGATAACCAAAGCACTAATGATTAGGGTTTCTCATTAACCTAACCAAATTTTGATGTCCCAAGTATGGAAAGGGCACGCATTCTTGAATCCTTGCTTTTGATGAGCTAAGGAACTTACTTCAAGTGTTAACCTTGTTCGGTGAGGTGTTACTTGAGCTTGGACATTGATCAATCATGAATAGGCAAAGGGCACAACATTTTGTCTGTGGGAACCTTGAGTTCATAATTCATGAATGCCAAGTGTTTGATCAGCTTGTGATTATTGCTTGTTTCCTACCCCAAGCAGGGGCATGATTGTATTTGTTAATGATCCTTTGAATGCGTGTCATTTCCTTGATTGGGTATGTTTTTGTTGATTGGTGACTAAGTGTGACTACCCCCTCAAGCGACGAATCGATGAGGGAATGACCAACATGAGAAAAGCAACGAGTCACTTGACCCAAGATGACTTAAGTAAGGGTGCCTTCAGGTGTTTTACCGTTGAATGCGTAAGCAGTTTTTGAACATTCTGACCTATTTTTGGTGGGTTTGAACCCATTTTGTGACGCATTTTGGAGCTGAAATTGGCA
Organism: Wollemia nobilis; assembly: GCA_028583015.1. Taxonomy (NCBI): domain Eukaryota; kingdom Viridiplantae; phylum Streptophyta; class Pinopsida; order Araucariales; family Araucariaceae; genus Wollemia; species Wollemia nobilis. Next base: position 2,380,060 of record JAQPPZ010001195.1, read on the forward strand.
AAAATCCATCCTCCCGTGGAGCGGTCCGGCTATGGTAGCCTTATTAGGGAGTAGTATAGTGACAATTTGTAACCCCAAAATTTGTTTGGGATGCCAAGAATGTCAGGTGCAAAGGCGCCTTCATTCGGAAATATTATTGCTATTTTTGGTTGGGTTTTGACCCATTTGGCGATGCCGTTTGGGGATGAAATTCTTGAAAATCCGTCCTCCCATGGAGCGGTCCGGCTATGGTAGCCTTCTTAGGGAGTAGGATAGTGAGGATTTGTGACCACGATGTCTGTTTTGAATGCCTAGAATGTCAGGTGCAAAAGCACTCTCATGGGACAATTTTATTGCTTATTTTTGGTGCATTTTGTGCATTTTTTGATGTTTTTTTTTTTTAATTATATGATGTATGCATATGGAATGAATGAAATGATTTGTTGAGAACTTGTCGATGGCACCATAGACTGTACAATATTTACTGGCTTGCTGTACTTATGGGATGGTGTTGTGGAATGACTCTACATGTGAGGACTTTGTTTTTGTATTTTTGTGTATTATCTGATGATGATGGGCGTATTGAAATGTTCGAGTTGTTTTTAAAATGTATTTAAGCTTTTTAGAGATTCAAATATTTTAACTAACTAGCCAAGATTGTACATGTATCTTGCAAGACTTTTGAACAAGGTATAAATCCGACTTGTAGGTTAACCAAGTTATCTCACATCCTTGTGTGTGCAATTGAGTTTGTTTATGTGGTATTTATCAGGATACCGCTAGTGCCAGATAGGCTATCAACCAAACCTGTACTGAGGATCACCTAATTAGCTCCACTAAGTCTGTTGTTGTATTTAGTAAGATTAATATATGAGACAATCTAAGGTACCATAAGCTAGATCATCCACATGCAAACATTGGTTTGCTCACACGCAAAGCTAATATGATAGACATATCGTCATGCGGTTAGGATACCGCCATTGCCAGGTAGGCTATCCACCAAACCTGTAATGAGGATCACCTAGATGGTTTTTGAATGCTGAGAATTCTAGGGATTCAAGTTCAGGCTTTGTATTGGCGCAACGGTTGAGGATACTTGCTCGTATACATAGTGATAAAAATCACTGTTTATTTTTCGCTTCATTTTTCTTTTTGAGCAAAGATTTTGAATAGTGGTGATAACCACTGTCATTTGATTGGGATTTTGAGCTTTGTAAGGTTGAGCTTGTATGTTTTTGGCGTATGAATGGCCTTGATCCTTTTGGCCTTGGGGATGACTACCCATCCTGTTCAGGGACGTGTAGTATGAATCCTTATGACTTTGGGAACCAAAGGGGATGATGGAGATTATGAAGTAAGGGCATTGATATTTTAAGCCTTGGGGATGACTACCCATCCTTGTCAGGGGCGTGTAGTATGAATCCTTATGAATTTGGAGACCAAAGGTGATTGGAGATGATCATGATGATGGCTTGTGGAGATTTTGTTTTTGAATGGTCATTGATCCTTTAGGCCTTAGGGATGACTACCCATCCTTGGCAGGGACATGTAGTACGAATCCTTACAACTTTGAGGACCAACAATGATTGGGAGTTGTGGTAGTGGTGAAAACCACTGTTTATTAGGGGGAATGGATGGGGAAGAGCTTGTACTTTTGTCAATTCTCAGCACTCTTAAACCATTCTCATAGGGGGATGAATAGGCTAATATTTCACCTATGGTACCCTAGACTGCTTTGTAGGTTTCTCTTGCATTCACACAACTTAGGAATTATTTTATGTGTTTTAACTTGTGTAGGGATGTTACGTAACGAGGCTTGACCCAAGTAAAACTTTCCCTTGTAAAATACGTTTAACTTTGTATAGTTTTTGGCTAGCAATTTAAAGACAGCTAAATGACAAAAACCCTATATACATTAGGAGACAACTGACTATGCTAAAAATGGTGATGGTGTTATTCGGGATGTATGCGTTTATAAAATGGATTATGTAAAATAAAGGAATTACCGAGCAATTATAGTCTATGGTGCATGTGACATGTATGATCATCACATATGCAAGGTATGAATGCGATGCCTAATGCAACTTATATTTTTGTATTTTGATTTTTATGAATATGCATGGAATTAAGATGCAATTTTTTTTTGTTATTTTTAATGATTTTATTGTTTTTGTGTGTTTTTGAATATTTTTTTTGACCAAGCAGTTATGGTAACCCTTGGAGATTTTGGTTTGATCAAAGGATTTATGGACACCTTTTGGGGCATTTTTTGGGTTGACCAAGCGATTGTGGGGAATCCTTAGAGCTTTTAATTTGACCAAAGGGTTTATGGACACCTTTAGGGCATTTTGGGGTTGACCAAGCAATTGTGGGAATCCTTGGAGCATTTGGGTTGACCAAAGGGTTTAGGGATACCTTTGGGGCATTTTGGGTTTGACCAAGAGATTGTTGGAATCCTTGGAGCTTTTGGTTTGACCAAAGGTTTATGGACACCTTTTTGGGTATTTTTTGGGTTGACCAAGCGATTGTGGGGAATCCTTGGAGCTTTTAATTTGACCAAAGGGTCTATGGACACCTTTGGGGCATTTTGGGGTTGACCAAGTGATTGTGGGAATCCTTGGAGCATTTGGGTTGACCAAAGGGTTTAGAGATACCTTTGGGGCATTTTGGGTTTGACCAAGAGATTGTTGTAATCCTTGGAGCTTTTGGTTTGACCAAAGGTTTTATGGACACATTTGGGGCATTTTTGGGGTTGACCAACCGATTGTTATAATCCTTGGAGCTTTTGGGCATGTCTTTATAGGACCATGCAATAACCTCCTTCTTCTCTTTGAGAAGGAAAATGTAGTTGGCTTGCTCTACGGGGGATAGACTTACCCCTAGCTTGATGATTTGCAAATTCATTGGATCTGAGCCGATGTCTACATCATTCATCTCCTCAACTGACATGGGAGACCCGTCCTCCAACTGGTGTGGAGTTGGGATCAGGTGGATATCATTTGCTAAATTTAGATCATCGTTCGGAACATCAGGTTCCTCTTCAGCAGGGAAGACATCCTAAGTTTGTCCGGGGGTGAAGTGGAATATCCCACCATAAGGCCAGTACTCTGATGGGGATGGTAGTGTGTCAGCATGATCCTAGTCTATAACATCTAGGTCTAGATGCAATGACCGTGTTGGGTCGACTGGATTATGGATGGGGGCGGTTAAATCAATGGAGATCATGTTGATGAAATTATTTTGGTCTCCATTACCACGAGTGTGACTACTCGGACATCCTAGATGATCTTCGTGCTCCAAATCTAGCTCTATGGGTACTAGCACAAATGGATCAGCCCTATGTGTGGATAAGAGGACAGGATCTACCCTAGGTACTGATGGCTCTATAGGGTCTCCAGGCGGAAGATGTTCCTTCTATACCTGGAGTGGCAGGTGTAGTAATTGCTATAATTGTGCCTGGTTGAGGTGCCACCTATGTCTTGGCCCTATGTGTAACTGTTCAAACATGTCATCTATGTCCAAGGGATATTGTTGTTGTCGCATATGATTGAGATAAGCCATCTCAGTTTCATCTTTTTAATCACTATCAAATATCCAAAGGCCTCCATTGGCTCCAATAGTTGTTTGCGACATATGAGGCTCGTCTTGCTTGAGCAAATTAATGTGGTCCCATCAGGGTTGTTCCGCTCTCTGCATGGGGACCTGATTCCCTTGAGGTGGCATATGCTCAATTGTAGCATCCAAAGGGAACATTGTGAGGAAGCTCTCCTGATAATCATCCATGGGATGCACTTGTGAATGATTGCTATCAGATTTGAAAGGATCCCAAGGGGCTACCTCGTATTCTGACTCATCTTCTGAAGACCCTTCTAAGTCTTGTCCATATCCCTCTGGTACGTGAGTCCTTGAACTGTCACCATTTTTGACTGAAGAGAAAGGGTTGTTAAGGTCAACAAGGTTGTTTTTTCGAAATGGAAGATAATCCCCCAATGTATAAGTTGTGTTAGGATTGGCATATGGATCTAATGCCAACCCATCCTTGTTGCCTATCCCTAGGCCTTGCATATTCTCTACCAAGATGTCCAGGGGCAAGGGGTGGTTAAACCCTACTCTCGACTTGTCATAAGGCATTTGATATCTCGGTTGGCAAAGAACATGCACTCCTTGCTCATACCTACCCAACCCATATCCATGCCAATTACATTGACCAAGATATCTCAATGCGAAGTCTGGGTTAGACAAATAGTTGACGTCCTCAGCAAAGGGTTCTTCATCTTCATCTTCTTGCATGTAAGGTTCAATGCCATTATCCAGGACCCCATAAACAAAGTTTGTCTAATTGGGTGGGTAGCTTAGAGGAACCACAGAGCCGATGGGAAGGGGAGGTCTCCCCATGTCCTTCTTGGACTCAAGTGTGGGTGTTGCTACAATATTTTGCACTATATACTCCCCCAAGCCCGTATTGGCCATCTCAATAGTGATCATTGGTGATTGAGAGGGAGCGAATGGGAGTCCTTCCTGAGTCCACTCCATGGAGGGTGACCCAGGCATCTCGACTTCCATTCTGCTTGGCATCTCTTTGGTAGAGATGGTTGAGACTAGGGGTGGTTCCTTTGCTAGGGGTTTCTTTCCCTTGTCCTTTGGTGTGGCCACCATAGGTGGCATCGTTGTCGAAGGACCACATGAAGAAGATGGACCCGACTGGGGATTTGGTGGACTTGTCACCGAGGGAACCTATGGAATAGGACCCTATTTAGATGGATTTAACTAAAAATCTAAATGCATTGATGGAAGGGTCGATTGCGGCATGAATTGCACCGTATTGCAGTACTTGAAGGGCTCTAAGTTTGTTGGGACTACATGCACCTGTCCTTCAAATGTGTACTTTAAGCACTGATAAGCTATAGAAGGGACACACTTCATATCCTTGATCCAAGGCCGCCCCAACAAGATATTATAAGCCATATCACCTTCCAAGATGTGGCACAATGTATGAATAGTATTTTATCCCACTTGGATGGGTAGGACAATTGTGCCAACCATCGAGCATATTGCATCATTGAATGCTCGTAGTGTATAAGTGGAGGCCACGATGTGAGATGTCGACAGTTTTAGGTGTTTCAATGCTGCTGTTGTAATTATATTACTAGACGATCCAGTGTCCACCAACACTCTCTTATACGGAATCTCGTTGACCCGTGCGATGACGTGTAGGGGTGGATCCGCCACATCACTAGTCACTGATTTCAATTCTTCTCTAAAGGTTATGACTAGTTTTGTACATTGTTTTACATGTCCCACGAAGTTGTTGAAAGAGTTTACTTCATGGGGCTGTTGTTCGATGGCTTTTAACATCTCCATTAGAGCCTCCCGATGGGGCGCTAATTATTGAATGAGCTCGTATATGGAGAGCCTAGCTAACATGGTCCATAGAATTTGGGTAATTCTAGTACGAATCATGGCCACTGGTATAGGTGGTGGAAGTTGTGTAGGGTGCTTTTGAGGTTGTGATGTCGATGGAACCTCTCTTGTGGCTGTCGCGGGGGTAGCTCCTAGGTACCTCTTATTCCTAGTCACTATGTTTATCATCCCCACATACCCATGCATGGGGTAATCCTGTTGAACCTCATTGACTTGAAGGGGTTTTGCCTGTGCATCATGGGTAGGCAGAGGATATCTAAAGACTCCCATATGTTGGTTGTTTGGTGCTACAGGGTTGTCCACCGCCAACGTCTTGTTGTCAATTAGGTCTTGTACCAAACCTTTGAACTTCCAACATGCATTAAGGTCATGTCTCTTCCATCTATGGAACCTACAGTACAAGTCCTCCTTGTACCCTTTGGGCTTTGGTGCATTGGGGTTTATGGTTTGAATCTCTGGCAGGTTGATCAAGTTTACCACTGACAAGCAGTCAAACATGGAGTCCCTGGACTCTGTGTAAGGTGTAAATTGTTGCCTAGGGTGACGTTGCTGATTTTGTTCCTGCCTTTGGTTTTATCTATCATAATTGTTAGGAGACACCACCTGATAGTTAGCCTTTTGAGGCTGTGTTGTTTGTGCAGGCTTAGGGACATTTATAGCAACCTGATTGACCACAGTGGGTTTTTGTTGCGTGGTCCCTATTTTGGTGTTCTTGGTCCATTCTTTCTTTTTAGGTTTGGTGATCTCTCCATCTTGTATCTTGATCTCCTCAATGATTCTCGCTTGTACCAGAGCTTATTCTAAAGTGGCATATTATTGTAGCTGCAATAGCATGGAGATCGATCTCAAACAGCTCTTTGAGAACATTTGAGTCAGGTCAGACATGGGAGGGAGGTAGGGTAGCTTTGAAAGTAGCATCCTCCACTGGTTCCCATAGGCCACCATGGTCTCTTCCTCATATTGCTTGAGGCTAGCTAGGTCACTTAATGACGCCTTATTCTTGGTGTTGAAGGTGAAGTGTTCTAGGAATGCGTCCACTAGCTGATCCAAGTTAAAGATGTTGTGCTTTGGTAATTGAGTAAACCAATCCGAGGTAGAGCCTACGAATGTGGTTATAAATGTTCTTAATAGCAAAGCATCGTTGTCCTGAATGCCAAAGCATTGGCTCAAGAATCAAGTCACATGCTCTTGGGCATCTTCCTCCCCTCTAAAGAGTGCCAAATGGGGTAGCTTAAAGTGTTCAGGGTATGGAGGTGCCGACACTGACAAATGCACAAGATGACTACGGAGTTGGCGTAAAGTAGGCTTTTGGGGCCCAGAAGTCTTGAGCTCCATAGTCTCTAAGCGCTCTAGCAACACTTTATATGCATCGAAGGATTTGATCTCCTCCTCCTTGGTTTTCTCCCCCTATGGGTTATGGGGAATTTGAGGCCTTTGGAGGGGTAGCTGGGTAGCACCCCTTATGCCTTGATAGGGCATTTTAGCCCACTCTTCTTCTTGTTCATACTCATCATAGGCTTCTTGAGGAGTGTTTGGCCTAGGCCTATAAACATTGATGGGTTCCTACGAAGGGTGCCCATCATAGTGTCTAGGAGTGGCTTCCCGCTCAGGTCTAGGAGGTATTGGAGGCAGTGCTTGATGAGGTCACGGAGACCTGTCTCGCACTAAGGGGTTGTGCCTCTCATACACATCTAATTTATGTGTGCGAGGGGTTGGGACCTTATCAGGCACATTTTTGTGAAGCAACTTGGCTATCTGACGCTAAATGCGCTCTTTGTTAAGGCGACACAAATGTTCTAATTATTGTTGGTCTTGCCTGAGCCGTGTAATTTGTGCTTGGTAGGTGACTAGTTTGGCAAATTCCAAGTCAATTTGTTCTGTCGTATCTTGTTTAGGAAGCCTAGATGCCTCTCCTACATGTCTATCTCGATCATGGTGATCCGAGACCCCTATGGGTTGCTTCCCTCTGTCGAGGTTAGTGACATTCACTTGAGGCTCTAGCCTCAATGAGTGATCTTGATACACAATGGGTACGAAAGTGCATCGTTCCTGTGCTGTGTATTGCTCTTGAGGAACATAGTGGTCTTCCTCATTCTCTATGTTGTATGCGTAAAAGGTGCGGGCATAATTGTCTTGCCCTGTATGAAAATATTGATACTCTGGATATTGCCTAGTGTTTCTAACAGTAATACGTGGTAAAGGAGGGATGATGAAGTCATGTGGCCCCTCCTTCTAGACCCTTTGTTGCTCTAACACTTCATCACTAGGCCACTCATAATGATCATCTAAGGGAGGTATCCTGTCTATGTTGAGTGCCATGTGTAGGTTCTCCTCTTGAAAGGACCTAAGATGAGTGGGGGTGACCCTCAAGGAGGTGCCTCTATAGTCATGTTATGTAACAGCATGATGTGGACTAACTTGTGTGTCAGGCCACCAAGGCGGGATGACCAAGTCCTTAGGACTATATCGGAGGCAACTTGTCCCCCTTGGTGCACTCTCTGCAGCTTCTGCCCATGATTGGGCTCGGCTACGGGTGTACACCATGGTGATGTTGACCTAAAAATCTATAGATTTTTTTTTTGATTTTGATTTTTATAATTTTTTATTCTACACTAAACAAAAAATATCACACACACAAGCAATGATTATCTCTTTTAAATATTAAAAGTGTGCCCTAAATCTGGTTTAGTGTGTTTTTTTTTTTTTTTTTTGAAAGATTTTTGTGAAGACCATTTAAATGCAATTATGATGGCTCTTATGACTCCCAAAATGGTTGCCCCTTCAATATACCATTGTCGGACCGATATACCAACCTCTCTATATACCCGCCCTTACGTGAGGGAGACTATAGGTACATGAGAGTAGATGATATGTGGAACATATGCGGTACAAAAGGGGAATCACTCTGTTTATGACACCTACCATAGAATACTTATCCTCATGCACTAGGAATCACCCCAAGCTACACTTGGTTAGCTTTTGTCAAGATTTACATCTAGAAATAGTCGCGATCAAGGTTATGAATGCAATATCTCAAGCCAAGGTGATGATGAAATCCACCATTGGTCTTGCTCAAGGGTTGGGGTTTTACGACCAAATCCTTGGTTTAAATTACCATGTGGTGTGTGGGGTTCTTTTTAAGTTGCAAAAATGAAACAAGCAAGCATTTAAACTCTCCTATGCAAGCAAAAAAAACTAGAGAACAGAAAATAGAAAGCAAAAAATTGACAGAGGGTGTTTTTAGACCCCTACCTCTTCTCTACCAAAATTGGATGTCTCTGAATTTCTTCCTAAAAAGTGCACAGAGAGCTATTCATCTCGGGGTGAGACGAATAATAGATATGTATTCGTTCCAGGGTAGGACGAACAACAGTCCAACATTTGAGAACTTGGTACCTGTAAGAAAAAACAAGAAACTTTAATCAGAAAGTTAATATTAAAATCAAGGGACAATGTCCCACAGTGATCACCACTAAAAGCATGAGGATACAAAAACAAAAAGGAATATGCCAAGCAAGATGCGTTTAAAACCAAACTTAACGCTAAAAGCCTATATATTGCAACATGCATGAAAAGAAAGAACATAGACAAATCGACACAAGATAAAAGCAATATGAAAGATGCTGCCCTTTTTATTGATATGCTTTCAAAGTCATGTTACAATATGTCTCCTTCCTTTTTAGGGGATAGGAGCGTCAAATATGTTTCTTTATCACATCCATAGATAGCAAATCCTTCTTCCACGTGCCCACATGTAAGATGGGCGGACCAAAATGTCATCGCCGCTTGTGTGTATGATTTTTGATTCCTTCCTACTCCTCTAATTTTGAAGACCTAAGTTCAAGGAAACATAAAATATTAGTAGCACCTGCAAATAGGTTAAAACATGCGTTTTCCAAGGCCTACCGTTAGTGTATGCATGAAAATATTAAAATGATGACTGAATAACATCAGAACGATCTACAAATTTGACATAAGCATGAATATATTACCAGGAGACCACTGCAAAAATAACAGTCAGGAAATTCCTCACAGATTAGTATTCACTCTGGGGTGGGATGAATTAACCTACAACAATTTGTCAGAAAGCACCCTCTTCAATGTCCTACCTAGGAAGCTCCAAATGATCTGAAAAGTTGGGGTTAGATAATTGGGGGTGTTTTGGAAAGACCCAGATGGTCATATTTCTACAATTTTACATCTAGCACCTAGATTTTGATGATGGCATCTGCAGATTAGTAAATGCGGGAAATGATAAAAACATAGTAAAAAATGCTCAGAATGAAGTGAAATTTAAAATACAACCTATTTAAATAACCTAGAATAATATGCAAAAGAAAAATTAGATAAACATATCACATATTTCTATTCGTCCTGAGGTGGGGCGTTTAGGACTGTGACAACTTGGGGAGCGCCCGGGGGCTAGACACACACTTTTTGGGACTTTATTTTGGCACCAATCCACTTGGGATGGGTTCAAAACCTGTTATGGGGTGTTGTCAACAAATTTTGTGGAATATTGTGGCCAAAATTTGGGTTTTGGGTCTTGATTCGTGCTTCCAATAGTCACCCAATAACCTCCCTTTCGAATGAGAGATTAAGGATGTGAAAGGTACAAATCGCAAGTAGGTATGTAAATTTGCAGCACTTCATTGCTCAAATTCTCCTTATATATCTATATTTTTGGGTGAGAAGACTCACCAATTTATAGACCTAGAGTCTCTCTGTTTAAATGCGCATGCGAGGGCGCCAATGGAGTTGTATGTCTTATTTTGGGAAAAATATTATTCCCTGATTTAGAGTTTCATTGCATGAGGCCTCCAAAATTAAAGACATGCATGACTGAAGTCTCTCTCCTTTATTTGAAGTCGTTCCTCACAATTGCATGGCCTAAAGTTGCAGTTAACTGGCGGACTTGTCGAGGTTTGACTTTTTTGCCAGTTTTTGAGTGGTATTTTCACCCGATTGTGAAAACACACTCTCCGATAGGATTTGGGTTCTAAATCCTCTCTTGCAAAGAAATCAAACAAATGACTTCTCCAAGGTCTCCGCTATATTAGCATTTTACATTTGTGTATTAATAATCTCAAATAAAGATATTCAATTAAAATGCTTGGAACACCTTAGTGGTTGCAAGTAACTGAAAACAAGGGGCAATGTTGGTTTATTTTACTGTGAAGCTTTAATGATTGTTCGTTGAACCCGAATAAAGCAAATGTGATCTGGCCCTTATATGACCACGATGTAACTTCAAAGTGAATTTATAAAAAAATACTAACAGATCCGAAAATGAAATCTCTATATGCATATCTGAAATCTGCAGTATGACCTACACTCTGGTGAAACTATTTTTTGTATTTTGACATTTTTAATTTTTTATTTTAATGCCTGAGAATTAAAATAAAGTTGGAACTTCTAAAAAATAAAGTGCAGAAAAATGAAAATAAAATGCAAAAAGAAAAATGAAAAAGAAATTGCATTCAGTTTGATGCTATCTTGTCTCGACAAAACCGAAGATATGAGTTTCCATGCATGCAACCTAACCTATTGGACCTGCATGACATGCATAATCCCCATAGACTAAGTGCTAGTTCCTAGGGTATGAAATAAAGCTTAGATTTCAAATATTCGCCTAATGTAACCCACAAAGGTGGTATTTAACATTATCTACAAATCCAAAATCTAAAAGAAAGTGAAAGAATAAACATTAAATCCATAGCATGCACAGAAGATCTCCTTCTTTCTTGCCAATGAGATGCAAATTTTTGAATACTTTTGCATTAAAAATATGTCATGTTACAATAGTAGAATGTCTGGGTTTTCCAAACCAGTCTGTGGAGGAGAAACAACATTAAGCAGGCCCATAATAGCCTATCAACTTCAGCTCTGCAACCCTGCTTACAGCGGTTTTTGACCCTTGTACCAATCTGTGCTTCTACTTTTATACTTTCTAGCAATGCTCTCTACTTCGCCCTGCGATGCTTCATTTCATTTCCTAGATTGCATCATTTCGTATTCCCGTCTCATCGTTGTCTTTGACTTTCTGTTCGATGTCTAAACGTTTGATCTTCTCTATGAACTATAACGCCTCTGTAGCCCTTACACTTTTATGCCACGTGTTTCATGCTCTCTGCATGTTCCATAACTGCCCCCTATAAATCATGACCAAAAATAGCATGTCGCGATATCGCGACATTTTTATGTATGTAGCTTAGCTTTTCTTCTTTCACCGTGAAAATGAGACATGTCGCGATATCGTGACATTTTCCTGTCAACAGCCTTGTCCGCCACCATGCACAGTGAAAATGATACATGTCATGAAATCATGACATTTTTATGCTATCGGGCCATGTGGGTGCAACTTGTCACGAAATCATGACATTTTTTTGCTTCAGGCTATGCAGATGCAACCTGTCATGAAATCGTGACGTTTTTCTCTATCGTTGGGTTTTGTTGCACTTAGCCACGAAAATGTGACATGTCGCAAAATCGTGACACTTTTCTCTTCTGCACCATCTTTTGCTTTCTGTCATGAAATCGTGACAATTTTTGTTCGTACCACTTGCTACTTTCTATCATGAAATCATGACGCTTTTCTCTTTTGCACCATCTTGCTACTTTCTGTCGTGAAATCATGACAATTTTTCATTCCATACCACTTGGCTGCTTTCTGTCATGAAATCATGATGCTTTTCTCTTTTAGGTTGTCTCGCTGCTTTCTGTCATGAAATCATGACGCTTTTCTTTTTCATACCATCTCACTGCTTGGAGCCACGAAAATGCGACCTGTCACGATTTCGTGACACTTTCTTTCAATTTGCTCCTTCCTCACTTTCTTGCAATGAAAACCTGACATGTCGCGATATCATGACATTTTTCTCTTTGCCCTTCATCTCGTCTGCTTTTTGTCATGAAATCGTGACACTTTTTCATTTGGCATCATCTCGCTACTTTCTACCGCGATATCGTGATTCTGCTGCTCCTAGCCATGAAAACGCGACTTATCATGAAATCGTGACAATTTTCCATTTTGCTGCATTTTTTTACTCTTAGCTATGAAAACGTGACATGTCGTGAAATCGTGACACCTTTTCGTTCCATTGCATTTCGCTTGTTTGAGCCAAAAACGTGACATGTCACGATATCGTGACACCTTTTCATTTTCACATGTCAATCGGCAACTTTTCATTTTCGCGACGGAGCAACATGTCGCGATATCGTGACAACTTTTCATTTTCGGCCGCGACGGAGCAACATGTCGCGATATCGTGACAACTTTTCATTTTCGGCCGTGACGGAGCAACATGTCGCGATATCGCGACAACTTTTCATTTTCTAGTCGTGACGGAGCAACATGTCGCGATATCGTGACACTTTTTCTCTTTTGTGAAATTTTGCTTTTTCCTTGATTTTTTAGCATCTGGGTCACTATGATCTTTTTTTTTTGAAAGCATGCAAAAAAGGTGGGTCCCCAATTTTGGGGTGTGTTGTGGATCAGCCACAACAAATGGTGACTCTGCTGTCAAATGCTCCTGAGCATTTTGGTGAGAACCCAACCTGAAATATATGAGCTTAGATACAGGCGTCAGCACATAATAGATAAACAAATACCGATAGATCAGAAATACATGAAACATCAGGATCATTAAGTATCAGCTCGGTGTGTGCAATGTGCTTTCATTCCCTATCGCTTGAACTTGATCAACATTCCATTGTCAGTTTCACTTATGATTTGTATGCAAGGCTATGAATGATTTGTGCAGGATTTGATGTATGATGAAGATGCTAGAGATATAACAACCTGCTTTATAAAGGCTTAAACCTTCTAATATCATGAACAAACATATCAAAACTGTCAAACCCTCTTAAGGCCAAATAAATATATGTATACTGAATTAATTTATTAGATCCCAAAGTTGGTTATGTGTCACTACTATCTTGAACCCATGTGCAAGTGTAAGTGAAATCAGAACTTTGGGGAATAGGATTCCCAACCTAAGCGAGATGGGAATTTAACCCTATCCTTACTATTCTGATTTGGAGTTCATTACCTCATCTTGAACAAAATGATTTAACCTATTATGGATGAAATGGTCGAGCTAGTCTATCCATATGAGCAATCGGTGGTCTTGCTTTTAGACAAGACATGTTGCCACGCATGAGCATACTTAACCCCATAATCCATGACTTGGCTTCATTCATTCTTTTTCTTTTTATTTCTTGGACCTTTGGGATGACTACCCATCCTTGCTAGGGACATGTAGTACGATCCCTCCAATCCAATATTAAGAGAAAATGGAAAATATTATTTTCTTTTATTTCTTGGACCTTTGGGATGACTACCCATCCTTTGCTAGGGACATGTAGTACGATCCTTCCAATCCAATATTAGATGAAATGAGACTTATTAATTTTATTTCTTGGACCTTTGGGATGACTACCCATCCTTGCTAGAGGACATGTAGTACGATCCTTCCAATCCAAGATTTATGATTAAATGGAAACATGGAAGCTTTGGGGAATCGGATTCTCAACCTAGGCGAGATGAGAATTATGCCCTATCCTTACTACTCCATGTGGGTCAAATCAGAGCTTTGGGGAGTTGGATCCTCAACCTAAGTTCGATGAGGATTTAACCCTATCCTTACTACTCTGGTTTTAGGCTTTAAGCTTGATGGAAGTGGTAAAAACCACTATTTTAAGGATTATGTTGCATGATAGGACAGACATGAAATATTCTTTTCACCTCACCTTTTCTTCCAAGCATGGTTTTGACCATTTTGCCCAAGATTCTTTTTAATGTGCATGGAATGTGCTTGGTTCAAGATAGTTTGGGCATCAGTTCCCAACCTTAGGATTTTTATGTTTTCTGTTATAGAATAACCCTAAGAGGATTCGACACCTTCTCAATGATTGCACATGAAATGAAAATGTAACTTGAGATGACATGTATATGCAAATGTGGAATGTGACATGAGATGTGAATGCACTGCTTCTTTTGGAATATATCATCTACTTTACCATAATGTGCAAAACTGACAACTTCATGCATCACAAGATTCAAACGATATTATTTAAATGTTTGTGTTACTTGTGGAGCTTTCTACAACACAATTCCAATGTTTCATATTTCCCTGATCTAAAGCATAAATTAACATCTCAAAAACAACTTTTTCATCATTTTTTTTTTTTAGACAAACCAAACATGTCAAATAAACACACAACTTTAAATCATGATTAAACTAACAATCCCAAAAATGAAACTTGAAAAACACAAACCCAAAACCAAAACCAAAATCTATATACAAATGTACAATATGGTACAAGATGAAGCAAAGCTTGGACTATCACTTTCCCGGATCCCAAACATGATTAGAACATTTCAAAAGACATATGACACAATATGTATGCCAAATGTTGTAGGAATCCAACAATAATAAGATCAAACCAAGCAATGCAACAAATTTCAACTTGCCACGCTCACCATACCAATTTGATTTAGTTCTATTACCAACACCATAGGTGAGATTCAAATCAAATTGATTAGACAATGGTTGGTATTCAATTTTGTCTTGTCTATTCTTTAAATTGCAAGTTTCATCATTCCATTCATGATTTAGAAGTAGGCTTTCTTTATCCAAAATGAAACTTTGTAAGTAAAAGCCTATTTCTAAACATTTTAAAGCCAATTCATCTTCCAAGTTTGTAGGCCAATCAAACTTGTGTAACAGTTTGCAAGCATCTAGGATATTTACTAAATTAGGATCATTAACAGTTTTTACCCTAGATTCAATTAGCAATTGTTGATGAATTTGATTTAACAATTCAAGTGCATCAACTTCTTTTCCATTCATTAAAACAATGTTATTAAAGGTGTGATTAAAAATTATACCTTGTTTTTCATTTACCTTTAACGACATTTCACCATAAACATCATTCAAATTCAAAACATGGTCATGCAAATTTTCACCTAAATCTTGGATGCTTGAACACAAAAGGTTAGACTCTACCTTTTGAACATTTTTATTTACCAAAATTTGGTGGGGATTTGCAATTCCCTCTTTTACCTCATGGTCTTCATACTCTTCATTGATTACTTGTTTATCAAACATACCAAAATTGGGCACCCAATTGAAAACATGCCCATCCTTTTCAACCCTCAAATGTTTTTGGTCAAAGTGTATGTCAAGTAATCTGTCTTGATGATCACTTCATTTGAGTTGCTTCCAATTGATCAATCTCTTTGTCATTTGGTTCTAATTCTTTGTTCACTATCCATGGTATCTCTTCATGTGAGGTAGAAGTTTCAACATCCTGCATATCAAGTGAAATATGAGTTTCATCTATGGGGGTGTGAGAAAAGAATGCATTATCATATCTCCCCCAACCATTATAAAAATTATCTTCCAAATTTGTGGGATGAAACTCCATGGTATTTGTGACATGATCTTTTGATTCATTCATCAATTCACTTTCTTCTTTGTCCTTGGTAATAGGATCATTATAATCTTCCAAAATTTGATGAGATTTGAAACTCTCTTCCAAAACATCCTCAAATTGTACAGGAGTTGTAAAGTCTTCCTTTGAGTAGGCGATTATGTTGTCCTGTATATCAATTGGCACCCAAGTTTCATTAGTAGTTTTGGATTGAGTGTAGTCCTCCCACTTCTTCCAAGCATCATAATAATCATCTTTCAAAATCAAGTGGTGGCGTTCAACTACTTCTTCAACATCTTCCAATTCATCAATGTGTTTCTCATCAAATTCATCTTCACCTTCCTTAGATGGTTCAATTATTTCCAAAAGTGGGTCATTTCTTGAATTCAAATTTGTAAGGCCATCATAATCCAAATTAGTAACCCATGATTCAATTTTATCATAATTTGGAGGGTGAAGAATTTCTTGATCTTTAATTTTACACATCTCATCAATAGTATCTTCCAAGAACAAGTGGTGAAACTCTATCATGTCTTCAAATTCATTTATTGGTTTTCTTCCAATTTCACTTTCAACCACTTCATTCAATTCTATGGTAGGTTCCGTCCTATCACATATTTCAAACATTGTTGAATTTAGAACCCCTTCATCCGAATAATCATGTATCTCTATGAATGAGATCATTTCTGCATAATCCTCACTAGCGGATGTTGGCTTAGCAATTTGCACCTCCTCGTGGACTACATCTAAGGTGGTTGTAAGATTTGGATATTCAAATTCATCCCCTTGATCATTTACCTTAGATATCATTGGAGTGGAGGGTGCTATATTTGATGGTTGGTGTAGGTTGGCATCAATAGATTTAAAAGAACAATCTCTCATATGAACATGTTGTGCCTTTTCTTCTTCAAGACCTTGTCGTTCTATCTCTTCTAAGATCTCATGGATTTTCTCTAGAGACAAGCCACCCATTTTTTCCTCAATGAGTGAAGCAAGTGTGGGGTGTATGGCTCCCAAGTATACTTCTATGGCTTCCTCTTCTAATGTGTTAAAATTTTCCCACATTTGGGAGTGCAACTCACGAAATCTTCCATTGAATTGACTCAAGGATTCATTAGGCTCCTTACATATGGAGGTAAACTAATTTTTCAAGATTTCTAAGTCAACTTGATTACCAAAATGATAAAGATAGGTTGCTTCTAGTTGTATCCAAGAAGTCCTAACCTCCATGGGTAGTTGGCTGTACCAAAAGAATGGTTTATCATCCAAAATGTATGCAAATAACTTACAAGCCACCTCCTCATAGAAAATCTGGAATTTACATAATGTATCCTTGTAGACATGCAGTTTTTGCAAGTATCCTAGTGGCACCTCTTGATTAAAACATCGTAAAAACTCCAATAACATTTTAGGAATTTGATAGGGTATCACAGGTATAGACAAACCCTTATAATGGTCCTCCATTATTAATACCATTCTTTCTCTTAGAGACATCATTTCAGCTCTCAGGGATACAATGTGCTCCTCAAATGTTGCCATTAGTGAACTCAGAATATAACTTTTAGAACCAAATATGTTGAATACTCAACCTGCAATGTATAAAAAATCAAGTTAGCATCAACTAAGAGATGTATTCATTAAAATCAAATGAAAGTAACTGTTAGTCAAGACCAAAATTTTCAAAATTAAATCAAATCACTTTATTTCTGTATGAACAATCAGAAAAGCATTAGAATAATATACAGCATACCTGAATTGCTTAAAATAAAGTAAACCAATTCAGGCCGTCCTTTTAACAATCTGTTGAGAGTTAGAGGACTAAAGATAAAAATCAACAGGGCATGAAATATTCAAAATTTAAATCCCTGTAGCACTTAAATCACACTAAAATAAACCTGTCATGCCCTCCTTCTAGCGCCAATCTGTTGAGTGGTATTTTCACCCGATTGTGAAAACACACTCTCCGATAGGATTTGGGTTCTAAATCCTCTCTTGCAAAGAAATCAAACAAATGACTTCTCCAAGGTCTCCGCTATATTAGCATTTTACATATATGTATTAATAATCTCAAATAAAGATATTCAATTAAAATGCTTGGAACACCTTAGTGGTTGCAAGTAACTGAAAACAAGGGGCAATGTTGGTTTATTTTACTATGAAGCTTTAATAATTGTTCGTTGAACCCGAATAAAGCAAATGTGATCTGGCCCTTATATGACCACGACGTAACTTCAGTGAATTTATAAAAAAATACTAACAGATCCGAAAATGAAATCTCTATATGCATATCTGAAATCTGCAGTATGACCTACACTCTGGTGAAACTATTTTTTGTATTTTGACATTTTTAACTTTTTATTTTAATGCCTGAGAATTAAAATAAAGTTGGAACTTCTGAAAAGTAAAGTGCAGAAAAATGAAAATAAAATGCAAAAAGAAAAAATGAAAAAGAAATTGCATTCAGTTTGAAGCTATCTTGTCTCGACAAAACCGAAGATATGAGTTTCCATGCATGCAACCTAACCTATTGGACCTGCATGACATGCATAATCCCCATAGACTAAGTGCTAGTTCCTAGGGTATGAAATAAAGTTTAGATTTCAAATATTCGCCTAATGTAACCCACAAAGGTGGTATTTAACATTATCTATAAATCCAAAATCTAAAAGAAAGTGAAAGAATAAACATTAAATCCATAGCATGCACAGAAGATCTCCTTCTTTCTTGCCAATGAGATGCAAATTTTTGAATACTTCTGCATTAAAAATATGTCATGTTACAATAGCAGAATGTCTGGTTTTTCCAAACCAGTCTATGGAGGAGAAACAACATTAAGCAGGCCCAGAATAGCCTATCACCTTCAGCTCTGCAACCCTGCTTGCAGCGGTTTTCGACCCTTGTACCAATCTGTGCTTCTACTTTTATACTTTTTGGCAATGCTCTCTGCTTCGCCCTGCGGTGCTTCATTTCATTTCCCAGATTGCATCATTTCGTATTCCCGTCTCATCGTTGTCTTTGACTTTCTGTTCGATGTCTAAACATTTGATCTTCTCTGTGAACTGTAACGCCTCTATAGCCCTTACACTTTTATGCCACGTGTTCCGTGCTCTCTGCATGTTCCGTAACTGCCCCTTGTAAATCATGACCAAAAATAGCATGTCGCGATATCGTGACATTTTTATGTATGTAGCTTAGCTTTTCTTCTTTCACCGTGAAAATGAGACATGTCGCGATATCGCGACATTTTCCTGTCAACAGCCTTGTCCGCCACCATGCACAGCGAAAATGATACATGTCACGAAATCGTGACATTTTTATGCTATCGGGCCGTGTGGGTGCAACCTGTCATGAAATCACGACGTTTTTCTGCTTCGGGCTATGCAGATGCAACCTGTCGCGAAATCGCGATGTTTTTCTCTATCGCTGGGTTTTGTTGCACTTAGCCACTTTCTCTTCTGCACCATCTTCTACTTTGTCATGAAATCGTGACACTTTTCTGTTTCGTACCATCTTTTGCTTTCTGTCACGAAATCGTGACGCTTTTCTCTTTTGCACCATCTTGCTGCTTTCTGTCGCGAAATCGCGACAATTTTTTGTTCCATACCACTTGGCTGCTTTCTATCACGAAATCGTGACGCTTTTCTCTTTTAGGCTGTCTCGCTGCTTTCTGTCGTGAAATCGTGACGCTTTTCTTTTTCGTACCATCTCACTGCTTGGAGCCGCAAAAATGTGACCTGTCACGATTTCGTGACACTTTCTTTCAATTTGCTCCTTCCTCACTTTCTTGCAGTGAAAACCTGACGTGTCACGATATCACGACATTTTTGTCTCTGCCCTTCATCTCGTCTGCTTTTTGTCATGAAATCATGACACTTTTTCATTTGGCATCATCTCGTTGCTTTCTACCACGATTTCATGACAAGTCGCGATATCGTGACATTTTTCATTTCATCTTTCTCTCTCCTCTATGAACCGCGATTTCACGACATGTCACGATATCGTGACATTTTCTCTTCATGATGCATTCTGCTGCTCCTAGCCACGAAAACGTGACCTATCACGAAATCGTGACAATTTTCCATTTTGCTGCATTTTGTTACTCTTGGCTGCGAAAACGCGACATGTCGCGAAATCGTGACACCTTTTCGTTCCACTGCATTTCGCTTGTTTGAGCCACGAAAATGTGACCTGTCATGATATCGCGACAACTTTTCATTTTCGGCCGCGACGGAGCAACATGTCGCGATATCGCGACAACTTTTCATTTTTGGCCGCGACGGAGCAACATGTCGTGATATCGCGACAACTTTTCATTTTTGGCCGCGACGGAGCAACATGTCGCGATATCGCGACAACTTTTCATTTTCTAGTCGCGACGGAGCAACATGTCGCGATATCGCGACACTTTTTCTCTTTTGTGAAATTTTGCTTTTTCCTTGATTTTTTTAGCATCTGGGTCACTGCGATCTTTTTTTTTTTTTGAAAGCATGCAAAAAAGGTGGGTCCCCAATTTTGGGGTGTGTTGTGGATCAGCCACAACACCAGTCAAACCTGCTATTTGCCCCACCCTGGAGTGATTGCTTAATCATCCCTGGGTGGGATGAATACCAGTTTGTATTTGTCCTAGGGTGGGGCGAGTAGAGAGCAAAGTTCCAAAAGGTGCCAAATTGACCTTTGACCTTCCAAACTACTTTTGGGAGTGGTTAGGACCACTATTTAACCTTTGGGGGCTGCCCTGGGGGCTGTGTGTGTCAATGCAATCGGTGCTTGTTGTCACATAATCAGATTGGTGCTATTTTGGTGTCTACACTCTGTTTAATGACCTGAAACTTCAACTTCTTAGCAATTAGAATCCAAGATTCAAGTTTAACATTGTTGATAATAGACTAGTCTAATTATTTCTAAACCTTCAACCCATTAACCACCTTGATAAATTTAACCATTTTAACCCAAATATCAATCTGCTCCTAGGCTCCAAACATGCCAGATTTGGAATCTACATAAGGGGTTGATCCATAAACCAAATATATTTCCAAAAATCAATCTTGATTCCATAAATCAGTCTCCACCTACAAAATTTATAGACTAGCACCCTCAACTTTTGCAAACACAATGAAAAGGTTGAACCGGAAGTTGGTAGAGGATCAACAAGCAAAAAATTCTCTTGTCTCAAGTATTTGGTCAATATAATATTAATCCAACTAGTTTTAGTTTGATTTGCCAACTTCCATCCCTGTTTTACAATGAGAGCCTTATTCATATTCTTGATGTTATGAAGACCTAAGCCACCGTACTTTTTAGGTCCACAAACTTGCTCCCAAACAACTAAGTAAAAATGTTTCCTCTCATTAGAACCAGACCAAAGAAATGACTTTTTAATATGTTCAATATTTTATAAAACCATGTTAGGGTTTCTTAATATAGATAAGAATAAGGTTGGAATGCTTTGAAGGGTAGAATTTACAAAGTTTACCTTTTTGGCATGACTAAGGAGGGATCCTTTCCATACAATTAGTTTCCTATGCAATATTTCCACCATTGGTTCCCAAAGTGAATCGTTTATCCTTCCTTTAAACAAAGGTATTCCAAGGTAAAGAGATAGGAAGGCAGCCACCACACAACCTAAGATGCAAGCAATTATCCTTTGCTTGCTAAGGGGTATTCAAAAATAAGATTTTTTTTATATAATTTATCTTTTGCCTAGCTGTAGTTTCAAATGCCTCTAAGATTCCTTTTAGCACCCTTGGGGAACTGAAACAAGGAGGGAGAGTAGAACATCATCTAAAAATTGGTGATGAGAAATAGGATCCACTTGCAAAGTGGGTTTTATACCTTCCACAAAGGGTTCTAACTTGATAGCCTTACCTAGAGCTTCTACCACTAAGATATAAAGGTAAGGGGACAAGAGGTCCTCAACGTTATGCATAGTGGCTATTTATCGCCAAATTGGCTAAAATTAGTATTTTCAAAATTTTAAATTGGCTAATATTTGGGACCCTTGACCAAGGCCCATTAGCCAAAAAATACTAGGTGCAATTTTTTTTTGGGTCGATTTGCCCCATTTTATAATAATTTGACTTTTTTTTAAGTTTAAATTTCCAACATTGCCCTTAATAATAATGAACCTTCTACATGTGTTTGGACACTATCCACTTAGATTTCAAAACTTATTCACCAAATTTTTATAAATACATTTTTGTTCTGACCCTTTATGCATAACCCTAGTTGGTCCCCTTGGTGAATGCCTCTTAGAATTGAAAAATAACCTATTGGGGACCCGTTTATTAAGACCAAAAATTTGGCAGAAGAGATACAAGCATGGGCAAGTTTTATCCAACTTTGGAAAAAACCAAAATTTTCCAAAACCTCTAATAAAAAATCCCATGAAACCCTATCATAAAATTTGTTTATATCTAATTTGAGGAGGAGATCAACTCTACCAATTTTATCAATTGAATGAAGGCTTTCATAAATATATATGATACTATCAGAGATTTGTCTACCTAACACGAATCCCATTTAGACTGAATCAATTAATACTAGAATTTTTTTTTAATCTACTAAAAAGAGCTTTTGTCAATTTTTTATAAATAGTGTTACATACGTTGATGGGTCTAAAGGTACCAAAGCCCTTTGCACCTATAGGCTTGGTGTTATGAGTTAAAATTTTAGAATTCACTTTGAATGGAATATGATTTATGATTTGGACCTCCCAAAGGACATCAACAATATTCTTCCCCATAATATGCCAATACTTATAGAAAAAGAGGGGAGGAAACCATTAGGATCCAGAGCCTTCATTTCTTCCATTGTAAAGATAGAAACATTGAATTCCTAATTACTGAAGGTAGAGACAAGGGCTTGGTTCATATCAAATATGAAAATGTTGGGAATACTACCAAGCAATGTATTTTGGAATTCGTCATTACAAACCTCTTCCACCTCGATGAGATTTTTGAAAAAATATGTAGCCTCAACTCTTATATACTTAATGTGAGTAACACTAGATCTGTCAGGCTTTTGAACTTCTCTATTCCTATTGGTGCTTCTATGCTTCAAGATTGTGATGTGAAAAAACTTAGAATTTTTATCTCCCTCCTTTAGCCAAAGTACCTTGGATTTTTGTTTCCACAAATTTCCTCCTTGGAAATAGTGTTATGAAATTCAGCGAACACCTCCTTTTCTCTGTATTTAATCTCTTGAGATTGATTTCCAAGTTCTATCTTAGATTCAATAGCTTTCAATTGAATTTTTAGATCTTTCTTCTTTTGCAAAATATTCCCAAAAACTCTTTTATTCCATTATTTAAGGTCATTTTAACAACTCTAAGATTTGTCATAATTTTTGAAATGCCAAAGCCTTAGACCATTGTTGACCACTAGTTTTTTATTTTAGCTTCCAACAAAGGATGAAGGCACCACATTGCCTTAAACCTAAATGGCTTAGGGAATCTGGTTTCTGTCTGTTTCACTTAAAAACATAAGGGGTTATGGTCGGAGCTAATTTTGAGCAAAGAATAGAGAGATAGGTTTCCAAAAAATGGAGGGCACTCCTTGAATACAATAACCCTATCCAACCTTTTTTGGATGATTTGGTTACCCACTTTCCTAATGCTCCAATTATAGCTTGAACCCTTCAAATCAACATCCAATAGCTCATTACCATTCACAAGATATGCAAACTCTTTCATGTTTTTTGAGATTGGGGATTTCCCTCATTTTTTTATCTAAATAATAGAGGAGAATTAAAATACCCTGCTAGGCACTAGACTTCTAGAGCAAAAATCCTTCTCATGGAACTCAAAGTTTACCACAACAAGTTTCTACTAGTCCTAGAGTTTGGTGCATATACATTAGTCGTAACCCACCTTTATTACTTTCATTTTTGCAAAAGAGAATATTAATAATCTTATCTAAGGAAGAAATTACAAAGCTCACAAAATTGTTGGCATCCTAGAGCTAAAGGTGTCCCCCAGAGAAAGCATTGGCTTGGATTATAGCAAAATGGGTGTCTTGACAAATTCTTCTTCTAACAAATTCTATATCCCAACTATCCAACTTGGTTTATTGCAAGAAAAAAATATCAAGCAACCACCAGTTGTTTAGAAAGAGACCCCTAAAATTCCAAGAAAGGCACTTCATTTATGAGATTTGGAATTAGATTTCTTTTCCCCAAACATCCCATGGTTACTCTAGTAAAAAGATTTTAGATTTAGTTGTCTTACTCCTACAACCTTTCCTTTTTAAAGTTTGATTAGAGCTTGATATCCATTCATGATCTCAGAATCTGTTTCCCTCTTCCTCACAAACATGTTAAGGGAAATTTCTAAATTATTCTTAACACCCACATCCACATTGTCCTTTATTTATCTCTAGGTTTTAGGACATGGAGAACCTTTATCCAAATAGGTATTTAGAGAGCTAATTGAAGATCCTACCTTAAGGGTCACCAACTGAATCATAAGCTCCTCAAGAGCAAAACCAATACAAAGCCAATCAAAGGAATTGTGAAGAAGAGCCTTAAAAATAGTGGTTTCAAAAATGATATTCAAATGACATACCTCAATAACACTAAGCTTCAAGGCTATGTTCTTCTCCTAAGATGCCTTCTAAATCACCACTAGGTTTGCTAGAGTCAATTTTGAGGGTTGCAAAATCTCCTCCATAAGAGCCTTCAACTTTTGAACCTCATCCATCTGGGATTGAGCTTCTCCTTCCCCCACCTTTGAGGAATTACCACCTAAATCCTTTGAGGGGACTTGGAATAACTTATTGTTTGGATCTATTCCATTCTTGCAGGTCTCTTTTCCTTATCTACATGTGTCTTTAGGGGACATTGGTTCATGTAGTGATCCAATTTTCCATAGCAACAGCATCAAGTTGGCCTATTTTTGTAAACAATGGGATGGTCCCAAGTACCTAGGAATGAGATAAGCTTGATAGAAGAGGGAAGATCCACCTTTAGATCTGCCATGACACACATTCTTACATACACCATTCTTGATTTGGATTTAGTTACTAAATTGATAAGAAGGAGATCACCCTTAGCATTGACCACACCTATCAACACATCTTCATGCTAAACTTAGTAAGAGAGGTTAGGGAGACAAGCCCATAGAGGCACAAATTTAGCCCTTTGCATATGAGGATTGAAATTAGATTTCAACTTTCACAAAAATAGACCTCTTTTGCCATAGAACTAGGGGTCTCCTCCTAGAATATGATTTACATATTCCATGTAGCTTAATATGGTATGAAAAAGGCTTTAGGGGTCACTACAATTTCCATGTAACCTAGAGGTTTCCACTTCGCTAGTGCCCATGTTCAAATTGAATCTATATTTGGACTCACCCTTGAAACTTTTCCACAAGATCACAACCACCACCCATGGTGAATTTAACCAATTCACTCAGGATGCTAACGGTATTTCCCATAGGGGATATATTACAAATAGAATTTGATAAGGTCTTCCTCGCACCTTTATACATCACCGTAGCATAAAAAATACCAAGGCTTAAGTTTTTAGGGGAAAACAATAGGCCATGAGAAGGGGACCTAACCTCTAACTTACTATTTGATGACCCATGGCTTCCTGAAGGACCCATCAAGACAATATCAAGGTCTCCTACAAACATACCATATGGGAGACCTAGAACTACCACATTCACATCCAATCTAGCTATCATCTCCACAACTTCTGAGAGCTCCCATTGCTCTTCTACAAACTCGTATAAACTAGATTGCAATAATATTTAAATTAATTTTAGTTGTTTTTTAAATTAGATAATCACAAAGAATACTATTCTTTAAATGAGTTTGTAGCTCTTTAACATTAATTCTATATTCATGTAAAACTAATAGTGTCCAAATTATCTTGAAGTGAATAAGCTTGTAGATCTTTAACATTCATTCTATACAATAACTTGCTAATATTTATCTTAAAGTTGTTATCATAGTGAAACATAGACACACATAATTATTTTGTAAGAAATTCTAAGGAAATCACATGGAGTATTACAATTGAATCATTGTATCTATGATTTTTTAAAGTGATGAAGAATAGAGTTGAGGGAAGAGAATAGATTACAAATTGAGTAATCATAAAATAAATATTTAGCTTTAAATAACTTTTCATTGTTCTTTGTAGTTTTTTTTATTAGGTAATCAAAGGGATTTTGAAAGGGTCCCAAAACCTTTTGCAAAACAAAACAAAGGTACTCTTGGGTCAAACCCAAGGAGTACCTCACACTAAAAGAGAGAAAATTCAAATGGATACAATCTAGCAATAAAATAATTGGCTCAAATAAATCAAGAGAAAATATATCCCAAATTAAAATATCCAACAAACATTGAGGAGCAGCCAACAACAAATTCAAATAAATCCTGCATAAAATAAGCATCATCAATTGAAACTAAAATTTAAATATTAGAAATCTTACCTAGAGTTGGAGCTCTAAAACTTAGGATCTAGACCATAGCAGATCAAAAACTAGACATATGATAGTAGGCACAAAGTAACCTACAACTAGAGCCCACAAGGAAAGGTGCTCTCAATTGAATCATAGGGCACACAATTTTTTTTTTCCAAAAAATGACCCCGCATCTGAAACTACAACCATCAACAATAAGAAAAAATCCTTTAGCCCGGTCACCAACTTAAAAATTCCCCTCCCAAAGAGGGAAACAAAGATATGATTTCAAGGGCATTCAAAATTTAATCATCATCTCACCCAATAGAGAGCTCAAAATTTAAAAGCCCACCCCTCAGGAACTCTACAATAGACCTTTCCTGTCCAAAAGAGTAGAGATTCAAAGACAAAATGGAAGTAAATCTAGAAAAATTGAAGCACAAGGCACAAAGAAGAATATCCCATCTAATAGGCTCCGCCTAGCTTAGGTTGGAAACAACAACAATAAAAAGTCCTCTTCAAAGGATAGATAAGACAAAAATAGAGGAAGATCTCCCATCCAATGAGAGCTAGAGCGTAGTCGAATAGATAAATCTTCCCATCCAATGTGAGCCTTAGAATCAGAGCTCAGACCAATTGAAAAAGCATTCCTACCTAGTGGGAAAAGGAAACAATAGCTAATCATTGGCAATAGAAAAATCCAACATCCAACAAGATTTTGGAGATCTTGCAGTAGGTGCAAAGGTCTACAACACTTACACCAGTCACCAAGATCCCAAACACACTGCCACAAATTGATCCAGCCTTCCATCCAAAAACATGGCTAGCTATTACGGTTTATTGAATTTCCCCAACCTTCCACCTAGCCTCCCAATTATGGTTCTTTGAATTAACCTAACCTTACACCCAATCATCAACCTATTGTTGTAGTTATTTTAGCAAAACCAAAATGTCCAACAACCCAAAATGAACTAAAGCAACCTTCCACCATACAACACAACCAACTGTTGCGGTTCCTTCAGTTGAACAAATCTTCCACCCAACAAACTAACCTGCTCCTACAATTTCTAGCCTAATTAGTTCTCCACCTAGCAACCCATTGTTGTTGGATGGGAGGGCTTATTTTCCAAAATACCAACCCTACCATAGCACCCATAAACTAGGTCGCAGGGCTTATTTTTATGTGTAGTTGATAATTATTTTTGAATAATTATTTTTTAAATTTTGATTTATCATATTCTTAAAAAATTAAAAAAATAGTTTTGCATATTAATTTAAAAAATAAAATAAAATAATAAAAAAAATTATTGTTAACTTCTTTTATTTTAAATAAAAAATACTTTAAAATTTTGTTTATATACTAAGTTTTTTTTTGAAAAAACTTGTATTAAAACATTGATCAGTTACAATTGGGATAAGACACATCCCAGCCGAAAACAATGAAAGCACATGATTACAAGAGAAGAGGAAGATTTGCAATGGATCCAAATCTCTTGAACCAATACCAAGCTAGCTGAGAGAGCTGATAGGTTTGTTACAACAACTTATCGCGAAAACACGTAGCAAACACCAACTTCACCTCTGTCCACAAAAAAGCTACAAGTCACAAAATCGCGACACAAGACTCCTCTGACCGCAAAAAAGTCAACCTGTCGTGAAATCGTGACATGTCGAGAAATCCATCCTTGGCCGCGATGGAGCAACAGTTAAAAATAATATTCCAACTAAACTATATATAATTTATCAAAGGGATATTAAAAGCAACTATTAAAAAAAATCATCCTATATATATATATTCTCCCAGTGAAAAATTTCATGATCTTGGATACCTGGTAGGCTTCCGTTCCATTTATACGAGCTCATGAGCTCTCAAGATAATGGTCAATTTCTTGTGAAGTTGATCTAGTTAAAGAATTTTGACTGTCAAAATTAATATTTTCTTTTGGTTTGGGGTGTAAAATAAGATCTTATCTATTGAAAATCTTATTAATAGAGGTCTTTGTTTAGTTAACCATTGCTTCCTTTGTAAGTAGGATTGGGAGTCGTCTTCTCATCTTCTACTCAATTGTTGGGTCTTTCAGGAAGTGCTCTATTTCATTTTTTTTGGTTCAATATTTTTAGGGTGTTGTCCAACTTGATCGTAGACTGTGTTTATCAGTAGGGGTCTTCTTTTTCCTCTGCACGTCTCAAGTGCTTTTGGAAATGACATGGAAGGTGAAGTGGATCGCATTAGTTTTAAAATCCTCTTGAAAGTTATGAAGAATGTTTCTTCTATTTTCAAAAATTTGAATTCTCCTCTGGCTCACTCCCCAAGTAAATTTAAATTGGAAAAGAAGTTGGGTTTTATCTCGTTGGCTCGGCCCCCACCTGACCCAAGGAATGTTGTACGTTGTTCCTCGCTGCCTGAAGGGTGGTTTAAGTTAAATTTTGATGGGCTTCCAAGGGAAACCTAGGTGTTGCAGGTGTTGGGGGAGTTATCCACGATAGTAGAGGAGATCTCATTTATGCCTACACAAAAAATATTGGCACTCAATATTCCCATTTTGCTGAAGTGAGAGTTGCTTTCCTTGGTGTGAGGTTGTTGAAGGATCTGGAAATTCACAATGCTATCATTGAGGGTGACTCCTTTAATGTAATTAAAATGTTGAAGGGGGAATTTCAGGAAGGTATCCAGTCAAGAAGGTGTCCAATCTAATAAAGGAGACCATATGGAACATTTGTTCTTTGAGTATTGTGTTCGTTGTGCACGTTTTTTCGAGAAGCGAATGTCATTGCAGTCTTAATGGTATATCTGGGCATTACTACACACCCATTTTTTATATGGCATACAGATTTCCCTGATAATATTATGCGCTGATCCATTGATAATAACTCTTAATACTGTTAAAAGGTGGTGAATGGCCTACAAATTTGGTCTGTGAGGTGCCTTCTCAGGTCCTTGATGGCATGGTGCAAGTACGAAGGAGTTAATTTTCCATCATTATCGGGAGTAGCCATTTCTTGTTCTTGGTTCCACGTTGTCCCTTCATGGGATAGTGGACGAATCCTTTGAGAAAAACAGTTGTCGAGGCCATTGATTTTTTTATTTTGAATATTTTTTACCGAGGAACCCAAGAGGATTGTTTGGGGGGCTTCGGGTGTTGAACTCTCTAGATTCTTCCGAAACTCCTTTTATATATATATATATATATATATATATATATATATATATTATTATTATTATTTTTTTTTTGTTTATATGGTCTTCTCTTAAAAGGCTTCATTGTTGTTTGTGTTTAAGCACCAGCTGGTGTTATTCTGGTCCCTAGGTGATTGCCTTTAGAATTTCGTTTTGTAAAAGGTTGTGGAGATCCCTAGTAAAAAAAATATGTGTTATTCTAGTCGCTAGGTGGTTGCCTTTAAAATTTAGTTTCGTAAAAGGTTGTGGAGATTTCTAGTAAAAAAAGTATAATACAAACGGCCAGCTGAATATGTATAATATTTCAAAAATACCCTACGCTGATATATTGTCAACTACGCCAAATATAACAGTAGGGCAATTTCTCATTGATTGAAAAATATTCATTTGTCGATGATGTAATGTCAACTACGCCAGGTAATAACATCAAGGCAATTTTTATTGACAAATATTCTATGAAACGAGAAATCGTTTTTATTTTTATTCTCTATTTTTTCCTTATAATTACATTTTCTACATATGAGCATGTTTTTAGTTTTCAATTCGGCAAAGACTGTCTAGGGATCACCGCAGGGTTATTGTAATGTCAAACTCAAAGAATTGTTTTTCTATCTGCTCTACTAAAGATTTGTTTATCATGATCTTCAAATTAAGGGACCTTTAGTTTCAATTTCCTTGAAAGTCATTGGCGCACCTCCAGTTTAAAAATTTCATTGATATTCATGTACATATACTTGTAATTTGTCGTTCGTAATTGAAAACGATCAAGAATTTCGGTCAATATCGTGATCCGAGAATACCAACGGAAAGAATTTAGCAAAGAATTTGGATGGTTGGACCCGGCGTGTTTTAAGATCACAACATGTGCGAATGTGATGCTTGATACATGAAATAAAAGAGCAGGTTCAAAAAAAAAATTGATTACGTTTCCCACGTTCGAAATAAAATAAAGACAAGACAGGTAATCATCGATGCTTTCTCATTCTGCACATATTTTTGACTTAATTGTAACATGGATGCTCCACATATATATGTATTGGGGAGATCAAGAGACTTAAAAATTGATTACGTTTCCCACGTTCGAAATAAAATAAAGACAAGACAGGTAATCATCGATGCTTTCTCATTCTGCACATATTTTTGACTAAATTGTAACATGGATGCTCCACATATATATGTATTGGGGAGATCAAGAAAAGGAGAATAATGCAGAACAAAGAGGAAAACGGCAAGATCCTAACGACAAGGAGGCCGATGAGCTACTGATTTGGTGGAGCGCAGACAGCCTGGCCGGAGGCTGTCTGCGCTCCACCATAAATCAACAGAATTTGGTAGATGAATCATCCGATAGCTAGATTGTGGGACACTCCATATCTTCATTTTCAAGTTAAAAAGAAAATGAAAAACGGAGACCACCAATACCAAATCCCGCTGAATTTAGCAAAAACGGATTGAGACAGACAGCTACTTTTGCTCGATCAGGTATTTCCCGCTGACGACATAAAAGTAGTGTGCAAGATCCATCTCTAATTTGGTAAACAGCTCTATGTGGCTTAATTCTTTAATTATCAGAAGAATTGACGTAAAAGGAAGCTGCGTTTGCATCGATATTACACATAGATAAATTAAGAAAGAGTTTAACACGATTAACATGTAAGTAATGACTCGCCTGCCTCCAATCTCATTATAAAACTTCAGCTGGAAGCTTCTTTGGGTTGTAATATCTATTTCTTATAAGTTTAACCTAAATATAACTTAGGGAGTTTCCGCAGTTGTCTGCTTATGACAAAGGCAAGCACTGTTTTTCAACTATTGGAGTTGATTATCAATATCACTTCACTTTCACGTGCAGATACAAGTCTTACTGAGTGGAAATTCGAATTCGAGAGAATAAAGTATGGCATACTTGAAATCTCATACATCAAAATTGTTTTATATGACTTCCAACTTCATTAAAAATTACTTCATTTAAACTTTCCTGATTTTGAATTTGTTGCTCAGCTATATCGATAGCCCTCGTTTGGAAAGCTGTCCCGTTTTCGTCCTTAGTTCTACAGTTCTACTACGTCTAGCCATTCTTTTGCTTTTCTTGAACCAAAAAGGGCCATCTTTAAAATCTTGTAAAGTTTGTATTAAAAAATGGTTCTTATGAAGGCTGCTTCTATGATATGATCAGTTGAACCTTTTTCCCTCTTTCAACATAATTATATTATCTTATATATTTTTAATGTATATAATTATTGTATATATATTTATTTATTTTGTATTGTATATTACTTTACGTTACAGGTTGAATTACTTTTGATTTTTTTTTTTTAATTTATTTGATCGTAGAGTGCTGAATGGAATTTGTATAGTTTCAAGGTTTCAAATCTTATATACGTGAGCAACGTCATTATATATATATATATATATATATATATATATATATATATAAAATCATATTCAAATCTTAAGAGTCAAAATAATAATTTGATTTAAATTTTTTAAAAATAACTTAAATGTACAAATTATGTTTCAACTGGTAAACTTATTAAAATATTAAAAAAAAAATCTTTATTACTATTTTTATCTTATCAAATGTTGTGGACAAGACTCTGAATTTAAAGCGTCCTCTTACAAACCTTTTATATGAATAGAGAAATAATTAGCTATTACTTATTGCTGCGGCAAAATGACTTCCTTTGAATATAAGAAATTAAGAAGTAAAAATCATCCGTTTGGTGTTCAATTATTTTCTTTGGATATTAATATTAAAATAATAATTTTGTGTATTTTTTTTATATTTTTAAAAGTTAATTTGATATCTAATAAAATAAAAATTATAATTATATATTATTTAATTGAATATATTATAATTTTTATTTTATCTTGAGTTTATTAAATGGTATTAATTTAATTAATCATTTTTTTTAAATTTTAAAATAAGATGTCGAAGTTTGA
Organism: Wollemia nobilis; assembly: GCA_028583015.1. Classification (NCBI taxonomy): domain Eukaryota; kingdom Viridiplantae; phylum Streptophyta; class Pinopsida; order Araucariales; family Araucariaceae; genus Wollemia; species Wollemia nobilis. Next base: position 2,412,426 of record JAQPPZ010001195.1, read on the forward strand.
ATCTTATTAAGTAATACATGCATAAGTGTCAAATATCACTATGTGGTTATGATGTAATAGGGATATGGACTATTTCAATCCTTTATAACCTATTGAAAATAAAGTAAATTTTTTGAATCTTGTCTTTATATGGATTGATAATATTTATGATTTCTCGCATGTATAAAGAAAGCATTTTATAAAATTAAACAAATTTAAAACTTAGTAGTCCATGCTTTATAAGAATAACATGACATATTCATAAGATGAATATTGAATATGTTGAAGAAAGTGTATATCATATTCAGATCACATATGTAAATCCACACTATTTAATGATGAAAAGGTGTCATAATCCATGTTATCTTCGTGTGCATTGATAACAATGAATAAGAAATGTTTAAATTGATGATTCACTACATTACAACTCACTCATATATATATATAGACTTCTAGATTAATAAAACTAATCATAATGCTCAAGGTCAACTCAATCATAACCTATAGGATTACCAACAAAATTATACAATAGTCAACTTGATTATATTGGGGCCATTACAATCCCTTCTCCTTTAGAGATATTTATTCTCAAAGCTAAATTCATTGAAGAATTTCTTCTAGCTCCCATGTCACCTCCTCCTCTAGAAAATTCTTTCACTTGATTAGTAACTTCTACACACATTATGTTTGCATGCTCTTATCTCATGTTTGTAGCACCTCTTTCAGCTCAATTGTTTTTCCTTCTTCATTTGCATTTGAAATATTCATCTAGGATTGCACCTTATTCCCTAAAAGCTATTCAAGATAAGATATATGAAAAATATCGTTTTTTTGAATGTAGATAAAATATCTAATTTTTCATCACCTTTCCAACCTTGTGAACCACTTCATATGGACCATAACATTTTAATCCCAAATTTTATCTTATATTTTCCTTTATAGATGCTTTTATATATGGATGAAGCCTTAAGAAAACATGTATCTTAACTCAAAATATCTCTTTGAATTATGATGATCATCTTGATACTTCATTTGTACTTTTCCTTGAGAAATATTTTATAGAAGTATATTTATAAATTCTTGTCTTTGTTATATGCGGTTGTTCACCTCTTTTACCTTGGAACTATTTATCCATCTATTTGAGGATATGATGTGTTAAAATCATGTTAATTTGGGTTCTACTCAATGTCAAAAGATTCTTCTAGATGTTGCTAGTGAAGACAAGATATCTATAAAAGACAATGGTCTTAGGCATGCTATGAAGTTTAAAAATTTGAACTAAGAATATCTATCCATTTTACTTGATTTGAATCATAAAAGTCAAACACGCCACAAAACCACTATTTTTTTTCTAATTTAGGAAGACTTCAATGAATTTTGTATAAATAAATAAATATTTATTTATTTAATTGGTAATGGTTGCAACAATCTTGAAGATTTGATAGTCTCATATTTATTCTTTTGGTATACTTCACATTCTTTTAACTTATTTATGTTCACTTTCATTCCCTTTAAGGCAATGTTGGTTTACCTTTTTGTACATGTTAAGAACCATGAAGATACTACAAATATAAATGCATGAAATTCTTTGAGGGCCTTATCTTTTACCTTTGAGGATTTAGTCAAGAAGACCACATTATTTTTTCTTAAAATAACTTCTTTACATGAGTAGTATAGGTTCAATGATTCTTTATCTTCAAACCTTTGAATAATTTGAGAAACCAAGACTAAGATTAGTTTTTATTTTCTTCCTTGATTGCTCAATATACAAAGATGTAAGACAATGTTTTGTATGAATGGTGGTTTAATTTTTATATTTCTAAGAATCTACTACCATTTTTTTCTTTTTATTTTCAATCTCAAAAGCATAACCAAACAATTTTGTCAAACACTAATTTTATTTTATGTAGGATAATCATTGATCCAACAAGTATTGGATGATGCTATGATCAATATCAATTTTAAAATAGATTCCTAGTAAATAAATATTTTATTTTTTAAATTTACATAATATTTCTATCATTTTCTTCTCATAAGTTAATACCCAAATTCTTTCCAAATAGTTTTTCATTCTCAAAATCTAAAGGTTTAATATTTTGGATCAATATTAAATCATTACTTATTCTTGATGCATCATGCTCTATGACAAATAGTTTTTTGAATTTTAAAATAGGTAAATTGGGAGTAAAGCACATGGCCTATTTTAAGGTCTTAAAGCATTTCATAGCTCTTTATATCTAATTAAATATATTTTTTTATAAGCATAGGCAATGGTGTAACAATTTCCTATCATTTTTCAATATCTTATAACACCTAAAAATCCTCTTTTACTCTTTAGGGTTTTTGAAATATATTGATATTGCATTAACTTAATTTATTGGGATAATGTCACACATTTTCTAGTCACAAATTGACTTAAATACTCTAATTTAAAAATTGTAAAGGAGCATTTAGAGTTTTCTAGTCACAATCTAACTCAAATACTTTTTTTTTTAATTGTAAAGGAGCACTTAACATAGAAAAATCACATGAAACTCTTTTTCCTCTTGGATAGAAATATTGTTCTCTCACATTAAATTATCTATTTTGGAAAAAATAATATATTTAGTTTATTTTTTGCTACCTTTTTCAAATTTTTGCATCACAAAGTATTTAAATATTATGCATGTTAATTTCCTTTTTCATATCCCTTTATAATTATCTCTAAATATTGAGAGCACCATAATTGAAATTAAAATCTATATGAAGCTTAGAGTACTCATGGAATTTAATAGATTCCCTCTACTTGGTTTCAAACAAGATTACTGCATAAGAATTTTATGAAGCTTTATCAAACTTTTAGATAACAACCATTTGAATTCTATCTAGGCATGGTCATAGCCTTTACACCTCAAATTCCATATAGTTTAGTTAAATGTATTTTCATATAGAGATTAGTTTTTTTTACTTTTCTATTTTTTAGACCCTATGCAATATTAATAAGTATTCCATATTAGAAATCAAACCTCTAAGAATTTTGTACAAGTACGAAAATAAGATAGTTTATATTTGGTACATGTAAATAAGGACAACACTAAATGAGATCAAAGTATCCTAATACATCCTTGTTGGACATTTTGAGTCAAAGTTGTCATTGATGTCAAGGAACGAAGTTGTCATTGATGTCAAGGAATAAGCTACTGTTGATGTCAAAAGGTCAAGAGGAACAATGCAAAGGTTAAAGGCAAAAGAGCTTCATAATATTTTTAATATTATGTGGAAGCATATGTTAAGAGGGTTTTCATTAAAACCATGGTTGAGCAAAAATATTAGGTTTTTCATAAAAACCCAAGGAAGCCCAAGGAGGTTTTAATATTTATTTTATAAAATATTTAAATTCAAATTGAATTTAAATTTTATAAATAAATATTATTTATACAAAGTGGTAAAATCAAAGAGGGCTTTGATAAAGCCAAAAGGATTTAAAAGTTAATTTATAAAATTTAAATTCTAAAGAATTTAAATAATTTATAAATTAATTATTCAAATTTTGAAGGCATCGACGTTCAAAATTAAAGGAGGAAATTAGTATATATACTATATGCCTTAGTGGCATTTAAATTATCCTTCGTTCGAAATAATAAAATGTGCAATTATTGTTGTGAGAATTCGTGCAAGGAAGAAGACAAAAACCTTGTCTTAAGCGCCAGCGAAAGGGTTAAGTTTGTCATGTGCTAAAACGTAATATCCACCGAGGCAGCATGGCCTAGTGGCAAGTGGACGAAGTGCTAAGGCGTTTGTGGGTGGAGTGATCCGCGTTCGATTCGTGGCAGCAACATTTTGTTTGTGTTTTGAAGCATCGAGGAAGCGACACATGATTTTTTTATTTTGGCACGTGCAAAGAGGAATATAGAGCATATTGGGATCTTGCTCTCCAAATGAGTGTCTAGCTCATACGACGGTTGGAGTTACGACTAGGGTGCTCGTAGAGGCATCGTGAGTTTGAGTCCCACCAAGGCAAAGGTAATACAATTTTCAATTAAAATTTTTAATATGTGTTGTGATGCCTAAGGTTTTGACATAAGGTCCTAGGGAGTTAAAAGGGTTAAGTTAAAAAGGTTTTTAATTAATCATTTTTTTTGGTTAATATGAGTAATAAGGAGTTGGATTTTGAATAAAGTATTTTTGACATATTGGTTTATTGAATATTTATAGTCTTGAGAGGACTTAATGCCATTGAGTTATTTTGAAAAGGAGATTGTATTGACATTATTTTTGGTATTAAATATTATTTTAATTGGGAGATTATAAGGTGTATTTGGTCAATCATTTTTGTATATGTTGATGGATGCTTTCTTTAAGATGGAGTGATAAGGTGTATGTGTGCTTTGATATTTGCATTGTATCTTTGAGATAGCTTATCATCTTCTAACCTTCCTTTGAGCTTGGCAAAGAAGTGTTTGTGGTTGTGGTAGATGTTTGAGGTTCCTTCATCAACAAGAAAAAGGTATGAGCACATTCTTCCATAGTTGAGTTGATTGGTTGGTTTTCTGGAAAATAAGTTTGGAGTGAAAAGGACTTGATTAGGGTTTCCTTATTGAGTGTGTTGAGTTAATGCTTCAAGGTTTTCTGGAATAAAGAGTTGTTAAAACCTTGTTTTATAAGCATTGTTGTTGAAGCCATTGGTTGTGTGAAGAACTTGAACTAGGGTTTGCAAAGAACATGAGTATCATTGTTATGTGAAGATTATCTTATAAGCATTATTGTTGAAGTGAGTTGTTGAGTGAAGAACTTGAACTAGGGTTTGAAAAGAACATGAGTATCATTGTTATGTGAAATTGGTTGATAAGCATTGTTGGAAACATTTTGAGTGAAGGATCATATGCTTGGACTAGGGTTTGTAAGCAAGGATTGTTTCATTGAGTGATTGGTTGAGTAGAGTTGGTTGAGCCTAGTCAAGTGGATGTGTGAAGTGATTGTTCAAGTTCCATAAAACAAACTATTCTATATTCTGAATTGATTTAAGAAAGTGATTGAGTATTGAGTTGAATTTGAAGCATATTGAGTCTAACAATTCTCTGTATGTTTCTGAGAGAGTGATTGGAAGTGATTGAGTATTGAGGTGAATGTGAAGCATATTGAGTCTCTAACAATTCTCTATATATTTCTAAAAGAGTGATTGAAAGTAATTGAGTATTGAAGTGAATGTGAAGCATATTGAGTCTCTAACAATTCTCTATATGTTTCTAAGAGAGTGATTGAAATTGATTGAGCATTGTGATATATGTAGAGCATATTGAGTCTCTAACAATTCTCTTTATATTTCTTTGAGATTGGACAAGTTCTAGTGTGGACTTGTTGAGAATATTTGAGGTAAGTCTTTAGAGAGGACTTGTGGAAAGATTGGTGTGAGATTTTATGGAAGCTTACAATACATATTGAGAGTAGATTTGGATAAGTTCTAGAGAGGACTTGTGGAGAAGATTTGGACAAGTTCTAGAGAGGACTTGTAGACAGATTAGTGTGAGCTTTTGTGGAAGCTTACAAGGTAGATTTGAGACAAGTCTTTGAGAAGACTTGAGAGCAGAGTTGATTGATTGATTTGTTCAAACCTTGAGTTAAGGTTTGGGGCAGATCTAATAGAGTTGATTTGAGATTAAGTCAAGCTTTGAGTTAAGGCTTGAGGACAGAGATTGAGGATATACTTGTGCTAGACCGAAGGACTATGTTTAGTGCAATATATAGAGGAGATAGATTTGTGCTAGACCGAAGGATTGAGTTTAGTGCAGATCAGAGGATAGATATTGAGGATAGAGATTTGAGGATAGAGTTTGGTGTATATTTGAGGATAGGTTTATTCCAGACTAGAGACAGAGATTGAGAAGATTTGTGCTAGACCAAAGTACTGTGTTTAGTATATATTTGAGATAGAGATTTGAAGGTGACAGAGTATAGAGGATGATAGTATCCAATGGATAGAGATCCATTAGCCAGGGTAGTGAGGATAGGTGTCTTCAGTGGATAGAGATCCATTAGCTAGAGCAGTGGGGGCAACATTTCTTCTAGAAGATCACTAGCTAGAGCAAGAGGAGAAAGGAGTTATCCTATGGATAGATATCCACGAACTTGATTAGGGGATTGGTGTCTCCTTTGGACAAAGGTCCATAAACATTGTAATAGGGAAAGGATTCCCAAGAGATTGATTGAGAAATTTTTTAGTAAAATATTTTCTCCGTGGAGTAGCCCACATTGGGTGAACCACGTAAATTTGGTGTCTCTATTGTGTGTGATGATTTGTGCATTGCTTTGGTTATTGCTATTGATATTGCCATTGATTATATTGGATAATACTATTTTGGAAAGAAAAGTAAAAAGTGGTCTTATACTGTTCACCCCCCTCTCAGTATAAGCTTGTGTTCTTCAATTGGTATCAAAGTTGGTTCCTTAGGAAAAGGTTTAATAGCTTGAAGGAAGATCTTACAAGAACACAAATGGCAAATAAAGGCAAAGGTAGAACCATGAGACACAAGAAGAAAAGAACACACATGGTCATGAAAGAAAAAGAAGATGAATTTGATATTATTGTTTTAGGAGGAAGAATGGAAATAGATTCAAGAGATGAATCAAGCAGTGGAGAGTTAACCAGATTGATAAAGTTCTATACCAGATGTAGGAAGATAGGTCACCTTGTAGTTCATTATTCACAAGAAGGTGAATAATTTTTTGTTTGTGGATAAGTCGGTCATGATGCAAGTTATTGCAATGGTTTTAGTAATAGTTAAGATGAAAATGGTTTAGAAAAGGATAACAAGGACAGTCAAAATAGGTATGAAGAAGAAACTCTACTTTCAATAATAGAAGAAAAAGGAGTTGCCCTATAAAAGACCAAAGAAAGAAAGAAGAGGAAGATTCAGAAAAAGAAAAGGAGGAAGTCACTCTTAAGGAACTTGTTGAGTTGAAAAGAGAGAATTTAGAATTAAAGGCTCAAATACAAGAGGATGATAAATGTAAGACAAAGCTTCTACAAGATCTCTCTGACTTTAAAGTTAAGGTTGAAAAAGGAAAGAAGAGTTGAAAAAGATATGGTAGAACAATCAAAGGTAAAAGAGCAAGAATGTAAAAGACTTAGTGTTGATCTCGAAGAATTAAAAAGGGAGAACTCAGGATTAAGGGTTCAAGCTCAAGAAGATGAGAAAGCAAAAGCAAAGTTTCTACAAGAACTCACCAACTTCAAAATCAAGGTTGAAGAGGCAAGGAAACTTGAAGAAGGTGTCACCAAAAAATTAAAGACAAAAGATCTAGAGTGTGAAAGATTAGAACATGAGATAGTTTCACTAAGGTTGGAAGTAAAAAGCTCCAAGGACAAGCTACACAAGTTTGAGAAAAATTCAAAGACTTTGGACAGGATTATCAATGCACAAAGATCATCAGTCACCAAAACAAGACTTAGTTTTGAAGAAGAACAAGGGAAATAGGAAGCAGAAAAAGGAGAGTCAAGCTCAAGCACTAGAGAATAAGAAGCATCAAAAGAAGTAAGTAAAAGAGAGAGTGAGACTTCTAAGGATAAGTTGGACAATAGAAATTTCAACAAGGAAAGGAACAATACACAAGTAAGGAACATATGGAACTAGAAATAGGATAGGGTAGAAGAGACTAAGAGACCAATGGGTTCTAGGCAAGGAAATTTCAATGGAAGATGCTTTCTCATGTCATAGGTTTGGGCACATGGCTTCACAGTGCAGGACACATGAAAGACAAGAATATGGGAACATATAGCTTTTCCATGGGTATTGCTACTCATGTAATCAGTTTGGTCACAAGGCAATGAATTATAGGGTTCATGATAGAAAAGGATATGGCTTCACTAGGAGAAATCCTAAGACATTTGCACCTCCAAGGAATAATAACATTAAGTGTTATAAGTGCAATAATGATGGTCACACAACAAAGTGGTGTAGAGCAGACATTCCAGAATCAAGTATGAACAGGAACAAGAATAGGAAAAGGGATATGGAGGGGGGGGGGGGGGGGATATGAACAAGAATAGGAACATGAACAAGAACAAGAATATGGATATGGATAGGAACATGGACATGGAAAGGAACAGTCAGAGGAATCAAAAGGATCAGATAAGAAGAAAAGAGGATAAAGGTAAATACTAGTGCTTTTTGGGAGTAGAAATACTCCCACCCTAGAATTAACCACCTCAAGAGGAGGTGGGGGAGGGGCTAAGCTAAGAAACTCATTCTTAGCCCTGAGCCCCAAAGGTGACCCTTTGCCATTGATGTCAAAGGGGGAGAGATTTGAGTAAAGAGGAGAGATTTGAAAAGAGCATTGAGCTAGGGAGAGCAATGTCCCAGGGGGAGAAGAACAAAGAAAAGGTTAAGTTTCTGGTAAAAATAATTTGGGTTGCCATCAATGAAAAAGGGGGAGATTGTTGGACATTTTGAGTCAAAGTTGTCATTGATGTCAAGGAACTAAGTTGTCATTGATGTCAAGGAATAAGCTATTGTTGAGGTCAAAAGGTCAAGAGGAACAATGCAAAGGTTAAAGGCAAAAGAGCTTCATAATATTTTTAATATTATGTGGAAGCATAAGTTAAGAGGGTTTTCATTAAAACCATGGTTGAGCAAAAATAAAAGGTTTTTCATTAAAACCCAAGGAAGCCCAAGGAGGTTTTAATATTTATTTTATAAAATATTTAAATTCAAATTGAATTTAAATTTTATAAATAAATATTATTTATACAAAGTGGTAAAATCAAAAAGGGCTTTGATAAAGCCAAAAGGATTTAAAAGTTAATTTATAAAATTTAAATTCTAAAAAATTTAAATAATTTATAAATTAATTATTCAAATTTTGAAGGTGCTCGATGTTCAAAATTAAAGGAGGAAATTAGTATATATACTATATGCCTTAGTGGCATTTAAGTCATCCTTTTTTCAAAATAATAAAGTGTGCAATTGTTGTTGTAAGAATTTGTACAAGGAAGAAGAAAAAAAACCTTGTCTTAAGCGCCAACAAAAGGGTTAAGTTTGTCGTGTGCTAAAACATAATATCCACCGAGGGAGCATGGCCTAGTGGCAAGTGGATGAAGTTCTAAGGCATTTGTGGGTGGAGTGATCCGCATTCGATTCACGGTGGCAACATTTTGTTTATGTGTTTTGAAGCATCGAGGAAGCGACGCATGAGTTTTTTGTTTTGGTGCATGTGGAGAGGATTATAGAGCACGTTGGGCTCTTGCTCTCCAAATGAGCACCTAGCTCGTGCGGTACTTGGAGCCACGGCTAGGATGCTAGTAGAGGTAGTGTCGTGAGTTCGAGTCCCACCAAGGCAAAGGTAATAAAATTTTTAATATGTGTTGTGATGCCTAAGGTTTTGACATAAGGTCCTAGGGAGTTAAAAGGGTTAGGTTAAAAAGGTTTTTAATTAATCATTATTTTTTGGTTAATTGGAGGAATAAGGAGTTGGCTTTATTTTTGAATAAAGTATTTTTGACATATTGATTATTGAATATTTATAATGTTGAGAGGACTTATTGCCATTGATTTATTTTGAAAAGGAGATTGTATTGACATTATTCTTGGTATTAAATATTATTTTAATTGGGAGATTATAAGGTGTATTTGGTCAATCATTTTTGTATATGTTGATGGATGCTTTCTTTAAGATGGAGTGATAAGGTGTATGTGTACTTTGATATTTGCATTGTATCTTTGAGATAGCTTATCATCTTCTAACCTTCCTTTGAGCTTGGCAAAGAAGTATTTGTGGTTGTGGTAGATGTTTGAGGTTCCTTCATCAACAAGAAAAAGGTATGAGCACATTCTTCCATAGTTGAGTTGATTGGTTGGTTTTCTGGAAAATAAGTTTGGAGTGAAAAGGACTTGATTAGGGTTTCCTTATTGAGTGTGTTGAGTTAATGCTTCAAGGTTTTATGGAATAAAGAGTTGTAGTTAAAACCTTGTTTTATAAGCATTGTTGTTGAAGCCATTGGTTGAGTGAAGAACTTGAACTAGGGTTTGAAAATAACATGAGTATCATTGTTATGTGAATATTGTCTTATAATCATTGTTGTTGAAGTGAGTTGTTGAGTGAAGAACTTGAAGTAAGGTTTGAAATTAACATGAGTATCATTGTTATGTGAAATTGGTTGATAAGCATTGTTGGAAATATTTTGCATGAAGGATCATATGCTTGGACTAGGGTTTGTAAGCAAGGATTGTTTCATTGAGTGATTGGTTGAGTAGATTTGGTTGAGCCTAGTCAAGTGGATGTGTGAAGTGATTGATCAAGTTCCATAAAATAAACAATTCTATATACTTAATTTATTTGAGAAAGTGATTGAGTATTGAGTTGAATTTGAAGCATATTGAGTCTCTAACAATTCTCTATATGTTTCTAAGAGAGTGATTGAAAGTGATTGAGTATTGAGGTGAATGTGAAGCATATTGAGTCTCTAACAATTCTCTATATGTTTCTAAGAGAGTGATTGAAATTAATTGAGTATTGAAGTGAATATGAAGCATATTGAGTCTCTAACAATTCTCTATATGTTTCTAAGAGAGCGATTGAAAGTGATTGAGCATTGTGATGAGTGTAGAGCATATTGAGTCTCTCATAATTCTCTTTATGTTTCTATGATATTGGACAAGTTCTAGTGTGGACTTGTTGAGCAGATTTGAGGTAAGTTCTAGAGAGGACTTGTGGACAGATTGGTGTGAGCTTTTGTGGAAGCTTACAATACAGATTGAGAGCATATTTGGACAAGTTCTAGAGAGGACTTGTGGATATCGATTAGTGTGAGCTTTTGTGGAAGCTTACAAGGTAGATTTGAGATAAGTATTTGAGAAGACTCGAGAGCAAGGTTGATTGATTGATTTTTTCAAACCTTGAGTTAAGGTTTGGGCTAGATCCAGTAGAGTTGATTTGAGATTAAGTCAAGCTTTGAGTTAAGGCTTGAGGACATAGATTGAGGATAGACTTGTGCTAGACCGAAGGACTGTGTTTAGTGCAATATCAGAGGATAGAGATTGAGGACATATTTGTGCTAGATCGAAGGACTTAGTTTAGTGCAGATCAGAGGACATATATTGAGGATAGAGTTTGGTGTAGATTTGAGGATAGGTTTATGCCAAACCAGAGATAGAGATTGAGTATATTTGTGCTAGACTGAAGGACTATGTTTAGTATAAATTTGAGACAGAGCTTTGGAGGTGATAGAGTATAGAGGACAATAGTCTCTAGTGGATAGAGATCCATTAGCCAGGGCAGTGAGGATAGGTGTCTTTAGTGGATAGAGATCCATTAGCCAGAGCAGTGGGGGTAAGAATTCTTCTAGAAGATCACCAGCTAGAGCAAGAGGAGAAAGGAGTTCTCCTGTGGATAAAGATCCACAAACTTGATTAGGGGATTGGTGTCTCCTTTGGATAGAGGTCCATAAACATTGTAATAGGGAAAGGATTCCCAAGAGATTTATTGAGAAAGTTTTTAGTAAAATATTTTCTCCATGGAGTAGCCCACATTGGGTGAACCATGTAAATTTGGTGTCTCTATTGTGTGTGATGATTTGTGCATTGCTTTGGTTATTGCTATTGATATTGCCATTGATTATATTGGATAACACTGTTTGGGAAGCTTGTGTTCTTCAATCCTCACATTCAACTCATAATCAAAAGCATACCCCATTTTCTATACTTTTTATGAGTTCTCCTTGGAGAGTCATCATTAGGTTCAATTCAACTATCTTCCTCCAGATATTTGCTTATTTAAATTATATGTCAATTTTGTGCTTTCTTGTTATTGATTTTTTAATCCTTTTTTATGTACTACTTGAAATAAAAACTTTATCATCTTTAAAGCTTGTTGTAAATCATGGATTGAGTAATTATACCTAATTTTATATCTAAAATATATCCCATCCTATCCAATCTATTTTCTACATAACTATGCTTTGGTAAATAACTACGTCATAGTTTATATGGTGTGATCATGGTGTCCCTTATTTGCTTTCAATTTTGTGAGTATTTGTTAGAATCCCATACTAATATTATTATGTAATGAACCCTTTCGAATGTAGGAACCCCATTCTAATGATATTTTGTAATGGTAAGTGTCACTTGAAGTGCCTAGAAAAGTGGGACCATTTCATGTAACTGTTATAAAGAATGTAATTGTTTGTTTGGTAGAAGATTCTAGCTTGGGTGGCACTTTGCATGTAAGCCAACTCTTGAGCATTAGGTTAGGGTTGCATGAAATGTATCTTTAAAATATAAGGGGGCACAAACAAATGTATATTTTTGCATATTAAATCAAAACATTTAAGGAGGTTGCCCCCTCAAATAAGCCAATGATTTTGTATTATGATTTGTGAGATTGATATATATATTTGCATTAACATTTTGTATTGCAATATTCTATTCCTTCATGAATTCCTACTTTTAATGCAATATTTATGCGTGTGCTTATTCTAATTAAAAGGATGCTAACAACTAGTATTAGAGAACTTTGCAAGGCCACATGTCACTATGATTATGATAGTTCTTGTCCTACCATTTTATCTATTAGGTATAAATTTTTCATATTTTAATTTTTTTGCATATTATTCTATTAAAAAATTGAGTCTTTTTTTTGCTACTTTAGTTTAATAGGTTAGAAACCCTATGCCAAGGGTTTCAAAATATCACAAAGCAGTTGTCATTATTGGCTAAGTTAGATTACAAGCAAAGTGTCTAGTGAAGTGAGGGATGATCAGGCTCTATTGTGACTCCTTCACAATGACCCCAAAATTGGGGACCCATTTGAAATTTGCAATTGTTCAATATTTGTCTTCGTGTTTGTTTTCATCATCTGATGTCAAAACTAATCTTTAGGAGGGTTGTCTTATAATTGTTTCACTTACAGATTTTATTTCTCAATCAAAGGGGATTTGCCTATTTTATGTGGTTCTGTTAGGTGTGTTGTTTACGTTTTAATATTTTATGTTTGTTATAATTATTTATATATGGTTGTGTTAATTGTTATGTTAATTGTTTTTTATGTTTCTAAATATTTGTTTTGTTGTTAATTTATGTTTGTTTTAATGTATTAGAGTTCATGTTTATTTTGTTATGTTATAATATGTTATGTTCATTTATGTACTTGTTTTATATTATGTTGTGTTAGTATGTGGTTAATTTTAAATGTTTTCTCTTTTATTTTTATGTTATGTTATTTTGTGTCTTGATTTTGTTGAGCTTAGTATTTTTATTTATTTTTATTTTTATTTTGTTGTTTAATGTTTGTTATTATTTTATGTGTTTAATATATTTTTTGTGTTGATTCTTTTATATGTTTAATGTATTAGAATGTCATGTTTTGTGTTGAATCATTTGTTTATTGTTAAAACTTGTTTTATGTTATGTTATTTTGTGTCTTAATTTTTTTGAGCTTAGTATTCTTTTTTTTTTAAGTGAAAAACCCCTTATGGGGCCACCTTGGTCTGAGAGACCATGAACAGGGGGTTCTACACCATCAAAGTCACCCGGGAGTCGCACTCGACCCTGACCACACCAACATTATCAATTGGATTTTTGATACCTAATTCAGCTTTTTGGTAGGGTGGAGATTTGAACCTGGGACCTCTCTTGGAGGATTTCTCTCTCCTCTCCAACTCACCTACAACACCTGTTTGAGCTTAGTATTTCTAATCTTAATGTTAAGTCAATATTTATTTTTATTTTGTTGTTTAATGTTTGTTATTATTTTATGTGTTTAATATATTTGTCGTGTTGAAGTAATTTGTGTTAAATCTTTTATATGTTTAATGTATTAGAATGTCATGTTTTTGTGTTGAATCGTTTGTTTATTGTTAAAACTTTAAAATTATGTTTTATGTTAATAAAATAATATGGTTTATTATGTAGGTTAGAGCGAGCGATGCAATTTGCAGAGTTAACGATATGTTTCTCAAGGACCATCAAGACGTATGTTCAAATGCGTAGAAGTTATTAAGGGTCCATGGCTGAATCGAAAGCAATATGATGCTTTCGCATTGATAAAGCCCTTATATCGTAACGACCCATTATATATGGGATAAAGTTGATTTGGTTGGAACCGCAATGGATGCCCTACCAACAATGTTAATAAATGCAGATAGAGGATCAATGTGCTTTGTTCAAAGCTTTACTTTCACAACTTTGCTGGATGTACATGGTGTCCCTGTGAAGATAAAGTTACATTATGGATCATCGATTGAAGGTTCATCTGATTTAAAACTGTGGGTTATGATAGCTTGTGAATGAAAATGCATCTCTTGGATCGAGATTGATCTTCATCATGTTAGAATAGAATATACTAAATCAACAGTAGAATGAATTAGGTGTGACACAGTGTGGTGGCTTTGAAATAATGACATCTCCACAATGACATATGTTAGAGTAAATCACTATATAAAAATATATTTATATAGAAAAGCAATTATAGTGTTTCAAACTTTAACGACAGAATTAAAGAAAAATTAGACAAACACACACAGAAGAAGAGACAATGATTTTAATGTGGTTCACCCAATGTGGGTTACATCCACCGAGAATTTTTAGTCCTTCATTTTCTCAATCCAAGCAATAGAGGGTTACAACCTACAGCAAACATCTGCTGTAATTTCCTCTCTATATTTCCAAGGAATTAACACAGTAATTTTCTTTGTCATAGTCTTCTTTGTTTTTCCTCACAACTATATATAAGAAAAAAACAAAAAAAACAAACTGCTTTTCTTAATACATTCCAAGATTAACATTGAGTTCCCAACATCTAATTTTGGGATAAAAACAAAAAAACTTTCCCTGGTTGTCCTGTTGTAAATCCGAAAAATTTCTCTGGTAGACTAACAGACTGTAAATCTGGAAACTTTCCCTGCCCGTCTTGCAGTAAATCCAGAAACTTTCTCTGTTTACCCTCCTCATAATTAGGCTCCATTCCTAACAATCTCCCACTTGGAGACTAATTCCATTGCACCATACTACAACCAAGGACTGAAAAATTATCATCATGGCCTCTTATTCCTTAAGGCCAACTGAAGTTGAGCAAAAGCTCAACTTTTATCTTGACACCACTTTTGTAAGCATATCAGCAGGATTTTGTGATGTGTGAACCTTCCCTAATTTCAAAGATCCATCTTCCACTATTGATCTAATGAAATGATACCTGAGTTTGATGTGTTTAGTTTTTGAATGGAATGCCGAATTCTTCGCAAGGTGTATAGCACTCTGGCTATCACTCCATAACCTATTATCCTCTTACTTCTTCCCCAGTTCTTCCATTAGTCTTTGCAACCAAACCATCTCTTTGCTTGCTTCTGCAGCAACAACATATTCAGCTTCAGTGGTTGAAAGGGCAACTACGTGTTGGAGTTTAGAAATCCAACTAACCACTCCTCCTATAGTAAAGATGTAGCCAGTAGTGCTCCTTCCACCATCAAGATCACCTACCATATCAGAATCTACAAAACCTTTCAAGCATATATTAGAGCCTCCAAAATTCAAAGAATAATTTGAAGTTCCTCTCAAGTACCTGAGTATCCATTTTACTTTGGATTACTCATAAATCTACTCACTACTCCCACTGCATGGGCAATATCTGGTCTTGTACAAACCATTGCATACATCAAACTTCCAATTGCTGATGCATAGGGAACCTTAGCCATATGCTCTTGTTCCTTTTGTGTCTTGGGACACAAATCTTTGGTGAGTTTGAAATGCTTTGCCAATGGAGTAGCAATAGACTTTGCATTGTTCATGTTGAATCTCTTAAGCACTTTTTCAATGTATTTTGCTTGTGATAATTTTAGAGTGTGACTCTCCTTGTCTCTTGTTATTCTCATACCAAGGATTTGTTTGGCTTCTCCCAAATCCTTCATGGCAAAGGATTTAGCCAACTTCTTCTTGAGAATGTTTATATCTTGCATATTTGTTCCTGCAACTAACATGTCATCCACATACAATAGCAAAATAACATAGTTACCATTTCCAATTTGCTTAAAATATACACAGTGATCACTTTGACATCTTTCAAACCTTTGATTAGCCATGAACTTATCAAATTTTAAATACCACTGTCTAGGAGCTTGTTTTAACCCATACAAGCTCTTTTTCAGTTTACATACCCAATCCTCTTTACCTTTCACCTGAAAGCCTTTTGGTTGGTGCATATAAATTTCCTCCTCCAAATCACCATGAAGAAATGCTGTCTTCACATCCAATTGCTACAAAAACAAATTTTCTATAGCTACAAGACTCAAAATAGCTCTAATAGAGGTCATTTTTACAACTGGAGAAAAAATCTCATCAAAATCAATACCTTTTTTCTGAGCAAATCCCTTGACCACTAGTCTTGCTTTGTATCTCTTATGCCCTTCATTCTCCTCTTTAATCTTGTACACCCATTTATTGGTCAAAGCTCTTTTACCTTTGGGTAGCTCAACCAAATCCCAAGTTTGGTTGTGAAATAAAGAGTCCATTTCTTCATTCATTGCAAGCTCCCACTTATTCCTCGTATCCATTTGTAATGCTTCCCGAAAACATTCTGGCTCACCAGCATCAGTATACAAAACATAATCAGAGAAACGTTGAGGAATTTTACTTATCCTGGTAGAACGTCTAATAACACTTTCTGGAGATTGAGGTGCTTGTTGTTGCTGCTGAACATTTTGATCTTCTACCACCTTTGGAGTTACCTTTTCTATGTGTCCATCAAGGTCTATGTATTCAGCATTTTCCTCTTTCTATTTCTTTCCCTGCAACCGATCTTTATACAAGTTTTTTTCATTAAATATGACATCCCTACTTCTAATGACTTTTCGGTTATCACAATCCCATAATCTATAACCCAAGCCATCAATACCGTAACCAATAAAATAGCACTTTTGGGCCTTAGCATCTAACTTATTTCTGTTCTCTTTGTCTATATGCATAAAAGCCTCACATCCAAATACCTTAAGGAAAGAATAATTTATTGGTTTACCTATCCAAAGCTCTTCCGGAATTCCTCCATCTAAGGCACTAGACGGTCCTCTATTAATCAGATATACTGCAGTATCAACAACATGAGCCCATAAAAATAATGGTAAGCCTGCATGTATTCTCATGCTCCTAGCACGCTCCATGATGGTTCTATTCATTATTTTTGCAACCCCATTTTCTTGAGGTGTTCTTGGAACTACCTTGATTCTTCTAATTCCATTTTTAGAACAAAACACATCAAATTCTCTACTGCAATATTCTCCACCATTATCCGACTTTAGACACTTTAACCTTTTTCCAATTTCATTTTCAACTAATGCTTTCCAATTCTTAAAGGTATTAAAAACATCACTTTTATTATTAATGCAATATATCCATGTTTTCCTTGTTGCATCATCAATAAAAAGTACATAGTAAGAGGAACCTCCAAGAGAAGTTACCTGAGCTGGGCCCCAAACATCTGAGTGCACAAGCTCCAATTTCTCTTTCTTCCTTTCCTTGCCATCCTTGAGAAATCTAACTCTCTTTGCTTTACCATAAACACAATCCTCATAGAATTCCAAATCAATCTATTTTAACTTAGGCAATAACTTTCTTGAATGTAAAATTTCCATACCTTTTCCACTCATATGGCCAAGTCTTTGGTGCCACAAAGATGCACTCTCACTTGTAGAAACTAAATTCATGGAGCAAGGAGAAAAATCAGTAAGTAAATAAAGAGTACCCACCAATTTACCTCTAGCTACTATCAATGAACCTTTAGTAACTTTCCAAGCATTTTCTCCGAATGCAACCGTGTATCCTTCACCATCAAGCTTACTTGTCGATATAATATTTCTCTTTAAATCTGGTATGTGTCTCACCTCTTTAAGAGCCCATTGACATCCATTTGGGGATTTAATCAAAATCTTTCCAATACCCATGATTTTACATGGTTGGTCATTTCCCAACAGAACCTGTCCATAATCTCCAGAAACATAATCTATGAAGTATTCCTTATGTGAGGTAGCATGAAATGAAGCACCACTATCAATTACCCAATAATCACTATTTCTATCAAGAGATAAGATTAAAGCATCTTGTAGAATTTGTCCAGTAATATTGGATTCTGAAGTGTTACCATTATTATCATTACCTTCATTTCCATCACCCTTTCTTTGCCAACAGTCCTTCTTGAGATGACCCTTTTTGCCACAGTACCAACACTGTAGCTTTCCTTTTCCACGTGATTTGGATCTACCTTTGGATTTTCCATGATGTGAACTCTTGCCTCTTTCTCTTCCTCTTCCTCTATTCTCAACAGTTAAGGCGGTGCTAGATGATTCTCCTATGGTTTTTCTTCTCATGTCCTCACTGAGTATCACACCAACCACATCATCAAATTCTAATTTATTTGAACTCGAAGCAGAGTTACTTACCGCCATTACCAAACTGTTCCAACTTTCCGAAAGAGAGCATAAGATTAATAAGGCCCTAAGCTCATCATCAAAATCCAATCCTACTTAATGCAATTGATTAGTGACAAGATTAAATTCATTTAAATGATCATGCACAGATCCTCCTTCACTCATTTTCATGTTAAATAACCTTTTCATTAAGAATACCTTATTTGATGCTGATGGTTTCTCATACATCTTGGCCAACTTATCCATGACTCCCTTGGTAGTCTTTTCATCGGAGATGTTGAAGGCTACAGTGGCTCCCAAGCACAACCTCACAGTATCCAATGCCTTTCTATCAAGGAGACTCCACTCCTCATCGGACATAGATGAAGGTCTCTCTGTTTCCTCCTCAAGAGGTAAGTAAAGATCCTTCGGTACAAGTAATCCTCCATCTCGCATCTTCCGTAATTGAAAGTTCGGCCATTGAATTTTTGAACTCTAAACCTCCCTTCTTCCGCCATTGCTCCCACTTGATCAAAAAATTCTCCTTCTGTCAAGTGCACCCAACAAAACAACCACTCTGATACCACTTGTTAGAGTAAATCACTATATAAAAATATATTTATATAGAAAAGCAATTATAGTGTTTCAAACTTTAACGACATAATTAAAGAAAAATTAGACAAACACACACAGAAGAAGAGACAACGATTTTAACGTGGTTCACCCAATGTGGATTACATCCACCGAGAATTTTCAATCCTTTATTTTCTCAATCCAAGCAATAGAGGGTTACAACCTACAACAAACATCTGCTGTAATTTCCTCTCTATATTTCCAAGGAATTAACACAGTAATTTTCTTTGTCATAGTCTTCTTTGTTTTTCCTCACAACTATATATAAGAAAAAAACAGAAAAAACAAACTGCTTTTCTTAATACATTCCAAGATTAACATTGAGTTCCCAACATCTAATTTTGGGATAAAAACAAAAAAAACTTTCCCTGGTTGTCTCGTTGTAAATCCGGAAACTTTCTCTCGGTAGACTAACTGTATCAAAATCTGGAAACTTTCCCTGCCCGTCCTACAGTAAATCCAGAAACTTTCTCTGTTTAGCCTCCTCATAATTAGGCTCCATTCCTAACAACATAAATATCAGGATTTGACAGTTGCTTCTATTTAAAGTGGAACAAAATTTTGACATGATTGGGAATCTGAATATGCAACATGGTGACAAATTATACAGCATTCAAATGACAGTGATGGTATTTCAAGGCAGTGAACATACAAAATAATGCATACCTAAGTGTACAATTAAACGAGGCGAAGATGAGGTTTGATGGCATAATTTACATAAAGGTTTAAGATAATATTGATAATATTATGTGTTCAAAGATTTTATGAGGTGAACAAAAAAGTCAATAATACGTCAAAGTGGTTTTGGAATGAAATGATCTAATGGTAAGACGAAGGAGATTCCAATTTTTGAAAAATAAACAGAAAATTATGTGATGATTTATCAATAGGATAAAATGAATGATTGGCAGTGAAATAATAATGAAGTGTTGTTCCTGATGAGGTTAAAATACGGCAGCAAACCATGACTGTAAAAATATATGTATGCAAATTTACCCTAGGTATTTTTTAGATGCAATTCAACACAGCAGATGCTTGGCATTCGATAGTAACAGTGGACAAAGAGGATAGATGGGCAGAAATTTTGACTCACGTATCCACCAAGACGAAGAAGTCTAATTTTGAACACAATGGTTTTGAATGAGTACACCATGAACATGCAGATGTTGATTTCATGGATACAATGTGGGATTATTTAGACTTGATATTGGTCTCATAAACAATAAACATAAACATCTACGATGACAAGGCAAGGCAACATGTTTGAGTTTTGAAATGTCTGTCTATATTATTAGAGAACAATTGCGAATAAGGAGGACTTTGGACTTGGGAATTGTAATATCGGTTATAAAATTCTTAATTGATACATAGAAGAGGTGCTACCCAGAATAATGGATGTATTATGGCCATTGCTGAAGTAATTTCTAATGTTGCAATGAGCAGAGATAAATTTGGGTGAGAAGTCACACAGTGTTACAAATGATAAATGATAGCTATAATGACGATGATTGATAGTATGATTGAGGTACATGAAATAAAAAATAATTTTGTGAGAAATTATCTTAAATTCAATAATGAGTGTGCTATCATGTCTGTTTTAAAACTAGGTGAAAACCTATGAATTATATGGATGTTTTTATACTACCCGTGATTTCTATATTCCAAAAGAAAAAAAAGTTAAATATAAAATGAAGGTACATTTGATTCAAATGTATTGGAGATGACATCATTTGAAAGGAATTCTTTGGTCAATAATATGTGCAGGAATGATAATTTGATGTCGGCATGTTATATTGGATGGTTTGGTACACCTTGGTCGTGTTGAAAGTAAAGGTTAAAATACATATCATGCAAAAAATTATTCAAGAAGTAGTTGTCAGTACGCAAATTTATGATAATAGATGAAAGATTCATTTTTTAGGGTTTCAAAGCATTACAAATGAAAACAAACGAGAATGAAAACATTTGCATAAACTATAATTACAAAGAAATCATAAATTGTTGTAAAATGAGGAGAGAGAGGTCAGAAAGTTTGTGTACAGGGAAAGGAAGAGGAATTGAAGAAAGCCAAAGTTTTTTGAGGAAGATACAGAGAAGTTTATTTTGCAGAGAGCTCGAGCATCATTGTAAGATCAACATTTATATTAAATATTTTTGACTCAAATATGTGCAAGTCTGTGTTTGAATTTGGTAAAATATTTGATATAATCTCCTTAGTTTAAATCCCATTGAAGATTGCATCAGTTTTTGGTCTCATTGTGTTAATCTGGTGAACCTTAAACTGGTTATAGTTGCTCTCTGTGATGTTATTCTGCTTTTCTGAAATAGTTGTCCAAAATATGATATTTCTGAACCTATTAGGACTTTTATAATTTTATTTCACATTCAAAATAGTTTCATAAATTTGACTTAGTTCCATTATTCTTCTAACCTATAGTTTATAACTAAGTCATTAAATAAGCTTATTATTCAAATATTAAAGCAATTAATATTTCGAATGAATAAGTTTATTAAGGATAAATGAACATTCTGATTTTTCCACTTTAATTCATAAAGTTGAGAAAATCAGAATTGATATCTTTTCAAGAGTTAGATTGAATATCTTATAGTTGGATTATATATTTATTAAAAGACATATTTATTCTTCAATGTTTAATACAATAAGTCATTGGAAGAATAAATATTGAAAGGAGGAATTACATGAACTTAAGTTTGCAGGTTATATATTTTAAAAGTTCATGATTAAACTTATATTAAACTCCTTATTCATAATTATTAAGGTTTTAAGAGCCTTATAGTTCGAGTTTAATAAAAGTTTATGAATTTGTTCATTATTCAAATATTATAAGTTCGATATAATATTTGAATATGCAAAATATTCAAAGTAAATAAAACCTTGATTGTTGTTATAAAATCAAAACTGTGTAATTAAGGTTTTACATTTTTAGAATTATTAAAATTTTATAAACTTTAATTTTATTGAAGTTTAATAAATTTTAATAATAATTTAAATGCTAAAGTAAATTGTCATTTCAAATTGGTTGGAAAGCATTTTAATTAATGGTATTATTAAATTTGCATAAATAGATCTAATTCATAAAGCAAATTTATTTTATCATTTGGAGAATAAAATTCGTATGGAAGACGTGTTATACATGATGAATTCAAAATCACTTACCTGATTCCCAGGCCCCTTGTAAATAGTAATTTTTGCAAACCATAGAGATTATTCGAGTACTTATTTATGCACATACATGCATGACACATCAAACATTAAGTAAGAACCTTGGAGAAATAAAATTTCTTTGCAAGAGATAATTTTAAATTCTAAGTTGTCGAGTGGTTTTTGTGACCTGACAAAATCACACCTCAACAAATTGGCGCTAGAAGGAGGGCCCGAAAATGAAAAATAGGTAGTTTGATTTCAGCTTATCATTAGCACGTTTTCAATCATTCATACGTTCATTCTTGAAGTTTCATGTTTAAATGCATACTTGAATATTGCAATTACATTGTTACATTAAGATCATATTTCAAGTATTGTATATTTCAAAAAGTGGTTAGATTTCATTAAACTGGAGTCTAAATAAATTATCACAAGGTCAAAATCTACTGGATCTACCATATTTCAAAGTTTGTCACCAACTAAGAAACACAGAAGAAGTAAAACTCAAACGGTAATTCTTCCTAGTACTTCTAACGTAAGTTCACATTTGATTGTAAACCCACCACTTGTCAATATGGCTGCACCTGTTGCACCAAATCTGGCATGGATGGGTAACCAACGAAGTCCATTAAATATAGCTGGTGTTGTACATGATATGCCAAAGAATGTGGAAAAGTATTTACCAAAATATAAGCACGATGGTTCTCGTTTGGCAGAAGAGCATATACAAGCATATACTGACGCAATGTCCAGATTGCAGATTGAGCACGAAGATGTGGCATGTAGGTTATTTCCTCTAACTTTGGATGAGATAACCTATGATTGGTATGTTTGCTTACCTTCTAATTCCATTACTTCATGGGATATGTTGAAAAATACTTTCATTACTCAATTCAAGTTTGCTATTGATCCAACAAGTGTTTATTTGCAATTCGCTTCTACTCGTAGAGAACCTAGTGAACCATTGCGTATGTTTAATACTAGGTTTCATAAGATGTATTCAATACTGACTGCACCTTATAATATTGCAGAAGATGCAGCGATCCAAATCTATTTTGGTGCTTTGGATCCATTAACGACAATGTTCATCAGGAGAACGGGGCAAATAACTACACTTACAGGAGCTTACACTGAAGTGCTCATGGTTGAACAACAGATGATGCAATCAAGTTGTGGATTAGGGCAACTACCATCTATTGGTTATCCTGGTATGCAAAATCAGATTCCTATGATAAATCATGCTTTAACTAATCAAATGCCAATGTTGAATTCAATTCCACAAATTCCAAATCAAATGGCATATGCTCAGTCGAGTAATCCTTTATTTTTAGAAAGTCATTATGTTGCACACAAAACAAGGAATAACAATGTACCTAATTTGAATAATTTTGGGAATGTAGCAGCAATGCAAAATGTGAATCCTTTTCAAAATTTTCAAACACCACAAAATAATCCAATGCTTGCTCAAAATCAAAATCAAGGTAATCCAATGTATGCAAATTCATGGTTAAATCAAAATGTTTTGCCTAATCAAAATGTTCCAAATGTTATGCCCAATCCAAATGTTCCAAATTGGATGAATTCGAGTGTTCAAAATGCTTTACCAAACCAAAATGTTCCAAATATTATTCCAAATCAAAATCAGGGTAATCCTCCTAATGTTGTTAATGAGTCTAATAAATTAGCAGATCTAAAGAGGATGTACCAAAATTTAAGTAATGATTTTGTTCAAATGCAAAAACAAAACACTCAAAATTCACAATCAAATCAAAAGTTTACTATGCAAAGACCAAAACATTTCAATACAAAACCAAATAATGGGGGAGTTCCAACTCCTGTTGCTAACAATAGTGGTGCTTCTAATAAAATAGCAACTGTCAATGTATCTGAAGTGGTATTGGATAATTGGTGTAGGTTACATCGTACTGGTGAACATAATGAATTTGATTGTAATGAATTTAGTTGTGTTACAAATTGCATTCAGCAGGGATTAGATAAAATGGAATGGGTTCCAAATGATGATGTTGATGAAAATATTAAGGGCAAAAGTTCTGCTTATTGTCTTGATATTTTTGGTTCAAGCGATGATGATGATGAAGAAGAAGAAGAGGATGAAGGTATTGAAGAAATCCATACACTGAAACAATATAGAAAGGGGAATCATAGTTATAACTTGAGAAGTAAAAGTAAGTCTTTCAAAACTACTTCTACTCCTCCTAACAATGTTGTTATTCCTCCTGATGTTAATGCAAATAATAATTTGGTTCCTCCATCTTCTCTTGATACACCTAAAATTGCACATAAGGTACAAGATAACAAAGAGATGACTTATAACATCATTGAAGATCTTAAGAAAAATAAGGTCAACATCAATCTGTTTGAAGCTGCACATTTACCTAATCAACAAAAGTTATTAATGGAGGCTTTTGATAATCAAAATACCAAAGAAATTAAGAAAATCACTGAAATACAATATGTTGCATGAAAATAAAAAGAGGATGCTCCTCCTTTTCTTTTAACTATTAAAATTGTAGGTAGGAAGTTGCATAATTGCATGGTGGATTTAGGAGCCTCAGGTAATGTGATGCCTTTCATAGTTTGTCAAAAGTTAGGTTTTAAACTGACATCTTCAAATAAAATTGTTGTGCAGTTGGATAAAATAGAAGTAAAAGTTATAGGTATGCTTAAGAATGTGCACATACAGTTGTCATCAGAACCTAGAATACAACATTATATAGATATTCACATTGTTGATATTCCTGATAAGTATGGTTTGCTATTGAGCAGGGAATGGAGCAGAAATCTGAATAGATACTTCTCCATAGATTTTTTGCACTTATGGTTGCCCTAGAAGGGCGTAGCTAATCAGATTCATGTTGAAAGGGAGCCTAGGTTAAATAATATGATCATAGATTATGATAAGGAGTTTAATGAGATTCTTTATAATGATATTGAACTAGGCATATACACATTTGATGTTGATTCGATAACAAAAACTTTGGAGTCACCAAAAATGGTTGTAGATGATTTTGAAGAAGAGTTTCTTGAAGAGCTTGAATATTATGAGGAAGATGCAATAGAATTTCATCCCATGAGTTTAGATGATCATTTTTATTATTTGAAAAAACATGAAAAATCATTATTTGCTCATAATCCTATTGATGAGATTTATTGCATTTGATGCAGGTTATTGAAAATTCTACCTCAGATGAAGATGTTGAAATTCTTACGCAATCAGAAAATGATGTGTCAATTGCAAAAGTAGATAAGGTGGTTGATGAAAATGAAGGATTACAAGATGACAATGATAGAGCTCATGAAGAAAAGAGAAAAATTGAAATGACTCATCAAATTTTGGTAAATGCTACTCATGGTGTCTTGATCATGGATGACAAGGTAGAATCTATACTTTTGTTATTGATGGAAATTCCAGGTAATAAGTTGTATGATGTTCCTTTGAGTGTTTATGTTGTTGATAAGAAATCGAATATAACTTCTAAAGTTTTGATAGTAAATACAATGAAGGAAAAGGATTTGACTCTGAAATTATTTCAAATAAGTTCTTACTTGCAAAATTTCATGTTTGAAACAACTAGTCTAATTCTAAATCAGGAATTGACTTATGATATTTACATTATGAGGATTAGACAAGAAGGAATTTTGAATCAGTCATTGTTTTGTCTATCTATTGATTTGGCATTTCACTATGAGTTTGCTAATGGAATTAAAATGAGAGTTTTTGTTTGGTTTATTCCATTGTGGTTGGATTTATATGAAATTTGGTATGCATATCATAAGAGGGATTGTTTGTTCTGTGATGATAATATTTGGGATCCAGGGAGAGAGTAGTCTTATTTGTATATTATTGTATATATTTGTTTCGTCATGTTATTGTTTTGTTAATGTTTGATGTTTTTTTGTTTTGTTATTTTGTTGTTAAAGTTGTGTTAGATTTTTGTTGTGTTTTGTTAAGTACAACAATAAATTGGTCTTTGCAAGATTTTGGGAGCTTCATGATTTTAGTATGTCATTCAAGTTGGTATAGTTTCAAAGGGGTTTTCAAAGATTAAGGTAGTTGTTATTGAGACACTTGTCATTTGATGGCTCTATTTGGTGTTTGATCCTGGGTCGTATAGGATGAAATTACCTATTTTGAAAACCTGTGAAACCTGGAGAAAAAGAAAAGTGAGATGTTAGTCTATATCTTCATGAATGTGAAATAAGATAAGGAAAATATGAAATATTAGAATCATATTGCAAAAGCTTCACGAGTACCACAAACACATTAAAGAATATATTTTGAAATTTTGGATGTATGAAGTTGTCAATTTTGCAAATTAGGGTGAAAATTCTATATACTCTTTCAACCTTACCTGATCTCTAACCCAAGTGGCAGGTGGATTTGTTGCAAAGTACCATTATACCAGATATATATTAAAAAAAGAGAAAAAGTGAAAAGAGAAAAAATGATGAGAAATAAAAAATGAGGGATAAAAATGAAATGATGAATACAACTGAAAATAAAGTCAAATCTATCACCATGAACTAGATAATCTTCACCGGAGCTATAGACGCTCGATTGACAGTGAAGCTATGTCTAGAATAAAGGAAATGCAACATTCAAATTCACCTAATATTTGGGAGTTTCAGATAATCTCTACCGGAGCTATAGATGCTCATAGGCAGTAGAGCAATGTCTAAAGGGAATCAGGTGGAGGTATTTCTTCAAAGAGAAATTGTTCATAGCCTGAAATGCGAAATTGACAATGGAATGCTGAATGGTTTCAAAATATATAGAATGAATCACTTTGCACACATCAAGCTGATGCTGATGATTCTGATGGTTCATGTTGAATTGGTCTATTCTCATTCTCTGGATATCATTGATGCTTATAATTCTAATATTTGGGTTTTTGTTGTTTTCAGAGTTTGGTTTTTAAGTCCGAAATGTCTAGGGATATTTACCAGTAGAGTCACCATTTGTTGTGACTCCTTCACAACGACCCCAAAATTTGGGGACCCACTTGAAATTTGAAATTTATTCCAATCTTTGTCTTCGTGTTTGTTTTCATCATCTGAGGTCAAAACTGATATTCCAGAGGGTTGTTTTATAATTGTTTCACTGACAGATTTTGTTTCTCAATAAAAGGGGTTTTGCCTATTTTATGTGGTTTCGTTAGGTGTGTTGTTTATATTTTAATATTTTATGTTTGTTATAATTATTTATATATTTTTGTGTTAATTGTTTTGATTTTTCTAAATATTTATTTTGTTGTTAATATATGTTTGTTTTAATGTATTAGAGTTCATGTTTATTTTGTTATGTTATAATATGTTATGTTCATTTATGTACTTGTTTTATATTATGTTGTTTTAGTATGTGGTTAATTTTAAATGTTCTTCTCTTTTAGTTTTATGTTATGTTATTTTGTGTCTTAATTTTGTTGATCTTAGTATTTCTAATATTAATGTTAAGGCAATATTTATTTTATTTTGTTGTTTAATGTTTGTTATTATTTTATGTGTTTAATATATTTTTCATGCTGAAGTAATTTTGTGTTGAATATTTAATATGTTTAATGTATTAGAATGTCATATTTTTGTGTTGAATCATTTGTTTATTGTTAAAGCTTTAAAATTAAATTTTATGTTAATAAAAGAATGTGGTTTATTATGCAGGTTAGAGCGAGCGACGCGATTTACAGAGTTAATGACATATTTCTCAAGGACCATCAAGACTTATGTTCAAATGTGCATAAGTCATTAAGGGTTCATGGCTGAATAAAAAACAATAGGATGCTTTTGTATTGATAAAGCCCTTATATCGTAATGACCCATTATATATGGGATAAAGTTGATTTGGTCGGAGCTTCAGTAGACACCATGTCGACAGTGTTAATAAACATAGATAGATGATCAATGTGCTTCATTCAGAGCTTTGCTTTCATAATTTTGCTCGATGTACATGGTGTCCCTATGAATATAAAGTTACATTTTGGATCATCGATTGAAGGTTCATATAATTTAAAACTATGTTATGAATACTATGTGGATCATCAGGATTGAACTTCATCATGGTATAATTGACTTTACCAAATAAGCAGTAGAATGAATACTGTGTGACACAGTGTGGTGGCTTAGAAATGATAACATCTCCACAACTGGGTAAATATCAAGATTTGATAGTTGCTTCTATTAAATAGAGAAAATCGAAAGAGGTATTAAAGTGGAACAAAATTCCGACATGATTGGGAATCTAAATACACAAAATGGTGATAAATTATACAACATTCAAATGATAGTTCTAATTTTTCAAGGCAATGAACATACAAAATAATGCATTCCTAAGTGTATAGCTGAACAAGGTGAAGATGAGGGCTCTTGGCACAATTTACATCAAGTTTTAATATAATATTGGAAATATTATGTGTTCAAAGATTTTATGAGGTAAACAAAAAAGTCACTAATACATTGTTGGAAATATTATTTAATCAAAATTCCGTACTCACCTTCGCCGTTGTAACGTCCCATCAATAGTTCATCTAGTAGAGGAAGTATGGGCGAGTTAAGGGAGTAGGTGAACTCCGTAAGTCTCCAACTCACCTCGAGATTCCTACCATGCCAGCTTGAGGTCCTCTGCAGCTATATATGCCTGCTCCTATGTTCGCATTCTGCATTTTGGGTAGCAACCCCAATTTCCCTGTAGTTTAGAAGGTTCTGCTCTGCAGCAGTGCAGATCAGTTATGCTCAACAAAGCTTCAGAGGTTCTTGCTGCTCCTTAGCGTAGAACCCCTTTGTAACCCTTCGATGGTCGAATTCGTGTTCGATAGTAGACACTATTTTGGATGGTTTTATCTACAGGCGGCAATGTCACAGATGTAAGGGTCTACAGAGCCATTTCCCTTTTGCTCCCTCCCCTATTTTTCAATATAAACCCTGTAATTTATTTTTGTGCCTTCGCCTGCGTGTGTTTGCCTATAACAAGGCATGTCTTAAAGATCCTCGGATTTAATTTTGTTATGGTTTATTTTAAAATTTCATCATGGTATCAGAGCAAGGAGACAAAGACAGCATGCAAGGTTGTGGAGAAGCTACGTGGAGAGCAGCCATGAAATATTTTGGAGGGTTGTCAAGGATTTTTCCTTCCGCTATGCAATTTCGTAGTCAGGGGAAGAAGAGCGAGTTTAACATGGGGACTGCGGTTATGCATTCGCAGGATTGTTTGACCCCTTACCAGAAGAGCAACAATGGCCGCCAAACTTTTATAGAGGTGGTTTATCATCACGGCGCGAGATCGAGCCTTCAATATGAACAAGCTAAGAATTTCCAGCCTCATTCTCAAAGCAGGAGGAAAGTGGGACATGGTGGCTCTCCTCAAAAAGCCAAATCAAAAGGCATCGAGGTTCAAAAATTCCCTTTCAAGTCCAATGAGGTCTGGAGTGTGACGAGGAAGAAGTTTGTTAAGAACCAAAACCAGAATTTTCAAGGTAAAACTCAGAGAAACAATGGCAAGAGAGAACAGTTGGAGCCCGTGGCAAAAAATCTTGTCATCGGCCAAGTCATGATTCTAAAGCAAGGGTAGGCGGTCAAGAATTTGAGTCACATGATGAGGGAAACCCCAGTTTCGACCCCCAGAAACCCTTGTGTGGACAAGGAACCAACAAGGTTCAAAACCGAGACCTATGGAGGCGGTGCTGTGAAGAAATGTGGCCAATATCCATCTTTGAAATTTGAGGGAATGGGCTTTGGATCGCCTCATTAGACAGTTGAGGAATGTGGCAGATAATAAGGGAGACGTGGCTCAGGTTTGTAGTGTTTTGTATTCTGCTGTTAATGTGCTTTGGCATTCAACTTCGAGGAGAAGGCGAGATAGAAGGAGATCAAGAAGGCCCTTCGAAAGGTTCAATATCAAAGTGGTAAAGTAAAAGGAAGTTTCATGATTTTTAATCATCAATGAATGCTTCAAGAGTTTGTTCAACGAAGCAGCAGCTTCGCACCATTTTTTGCTGAAGCGAAACTACTTCGGTAGTTTGAAACTACTTCGAAATATTGAAGTGGAAATGCTTCTGCAGTTTGAAGTCGCTTCGTAGAAGTTCTTTGCCAAAGTACAAATTGAGCAGATTCACAGTGTTTTGGCCCAAGTAAAATTATTTCGAAAGCCTCAGTACCTTCGCATCATTTTTGGCCAAAGTAAAAGTGCTTCAAAAAATTGCTTCAAAAGTTTTTGGCCAAAGTGAAATTGCTTCGGAAGGATGAAGAGAAACTGCTTCGGTAGAATTAAGCTTCTTCGCGAGTGTTTCGGCCGAAGTGAATCTACTTCGGGAGTTTGAGCAGCGAAGTAGTTACTTCGGAGAGAAAATCGCCGAAGTAGAAAATCCTGCATTGGAGAATGCCGAAGCTCATTTTTTTTTGTGTTAGAGGAATTTGGATTAAGGGAGGATGTTGGAAATATTATTTAATCCAAATTCCGTACTCGCTTCGCCGCTAGAACGTCCCGTCAATAGTTCATCTAGCAGAGGAAGTATGGGCGAGTTAAGGGAGTAGGTGAACTCCGTAAGTCTCCAGCTGGCCTCGAGATTCCCACCATGCCAGCCTGAGGTCATCTGTAGCTATATATGTCCGCTCCTGTGTCCGCATTCTGCATTCTGGGCAGCAACCCTAGTTTCCCTATAGTTTAGCAGGTTCTATTCTGCAGCAGTGCAGATCAGTTATGCTCAGCAGAGCTTCGGTGGTTCTTGCTGCTCCTTAGCGCAGAACCCCTTTGTAATCCTTCAACGGTCGAATCCGCGTTCGGCAGTAGACACTGTTTTGGGCGGTTTTATCCGCAGGCGGCAATGCCGCAGATGTAAGGCTCCGCAGAGCCATTTCCCTTTTTCTCCCTCCCCTGTTTTTCAATATAAACCCTGTAATTTATTTCTATGCCTTCGCCTGCATGTGTTTGCCTGTAATAGGGCATGTCTTAAAGATCCTCGGATTTAATTTTGTTATGGTTTATTTTAAACTTTCATCAGTTTTGGCATGAAATGATCGGATGGTAAGCCAAAGGAGCTTCCAATTTTTGAAATATAAATAGAA
Organism: Wollemia nobilis; assembly: GCA_028583015.1. Classification (NCBI taxonomy): domain Eukaryota; kingdom Viridiplantae; phylum Streptophyta; class Pinopsida; order Araucariales; family Araucariaceae; genus Wollemia; species Wollemia nobilis. The sequence continues at coordinate 2,443,640 of JAQPPZ010001195.1, forward strand.
AATTATGTGATTATTTATCAACAGGATAAAGTGAATGATTGGCAGCAAAATAATAATGGATTGTTGTTCTAATGAGGTTAATATGTGGCAGCGAACCATGACTGTGAAAATATACGTATGCAAATTTACACTGGGTATTTGTTAGATGCAGTTCAATACATCAGATGCTTGGCATTCGATAGTAACAGTGGATAAAAAGGACATATGAGCAAAAATTTTGACTCACGTATCCACCAAGACAACAAATTAAATTTTGAACACAATGGTTTTGAATGAGCACACCATGAACATGCAGATGTTGATTTCATGGAAACACTGTGGGATTATTTAGACTTGAGATTGGTCTCATAAACAGTAAACGTAAACATCTACGGTGAAAAGGCAAGGCAACATGTTTGAGTTTCGAAATGTCTATCTATATTATCAAAGAAAAATTGCGAATAAGGAGGTCTTTGGCTTTGGGAATTGTAATCTCGGTTATCAAATTCTTCATTGATACATAGAAGAGGTGCTATCCAGAATAATGGATGTATTATGGCCATTGTTGAAGTGATTTCCAATATTGCAATGAGTAGAGATAAATTTAGGTGAGAAGTCACACAGTCTTACAAAGGATAAATGGTGGCTATAATGACAACGATTAATAGTATGAATGAGGTACATGAAGTAAAAAATAAGTTTGTGAGAAATTATCTTAGATTCAATAATGAGTGTGCTATCACGTATGTTTTAAAACTGGGTGAAAAGCTATGAATTATATGGATGTGTTTATACTACCCATAATCTCTATATTCTAAAAGGAAAAAAAGTTAAATATGAAATGAAGGTACATTTGATTCAAATGTATTGGAGATGACATCATGTGAAAGGAATTCTTTGGTCAGAAAGATGTGCAGGAATGATAATTTGATGTCGACATGTTATATTGGATGGTTTGGTACACCTTGGTCGTGTCGAAGGTAAAGGTTAAAATACATATTCTATGCAACATTATTCATGGAGCGGTTGTCAATGCACAAATTTATCATAATAGACGAAAGATTCATTTTGTAGGGTTTCAAAGCATTACAAATGAAAACAAACAAGAATTAAAATAGCTGCGGAAACTACCATTACAACTAAAGCAACAGAAGCCTCAAAGAAATTATAAATTGTTGTAAAATGAGGAGAGAGAGTTCGAACAATTGGTGTACTGGAAAAGGAAGAGGAATTGAAGAAATCCAAATTGTTTTTAGGGAAGATACAGAGAAATTTATTTTGTACAGAGCTCGAGCATCATTGTAAGATCAAAATTTATATCAAATAATTTTGACTCAAATATATGAAGTCTGTGTTTGAATTTGGTAAAATATTTGATACAATCTCCTTAGTTTAAATCCTATTGAAGATTGCATCATTTGTTGGTTTCATTGTGTTAATCTGGTGAACCTTAAATTGGTTATAGTTCCTCTCTGTGTGATGTTATTCTGGTTTTCTAAAATATTTATTCGAAATATGATATTCTTGATCCTATTAGGACTTTTATAATTTTAATTCACATTAAAAATAGTTTCATAAATTTTGACTTAGTTCCTTTATTCTTTTAACCTATATTTTATAACTAAGTCATTAAATAAGTTTATTATTCAAATATTAAAACAATTAATATTTCGAATGAATAAGTTTATTAAGGATAAATGAACATTATGATTTTTCCACTTTAATTCATAAAGTTGAAAAAATCAAAATTGATATCTTTTCTAGAGTATCTTATAGTTGGATTATATATTTATTAAAAGACATATTTATTCTTCGATGTTTAATACAAGAAGTCATTGGAAGAATAAATATTTAAAGGAGGAATTACATGAACTTAAGTTTGCAGGCTATATATTTTAAAAGTTCATAATTAAACTTATATTAAACTCCTTATTCATAATTATTAAGGTTTTTAAGAGCCTTATAGTTCGAGTTTAATAAAAGTTTATGAATTTGTTCATTATTCAAATATTATAAGTTCGATATAATATTTGAATATGCAAAATATTCAAAGTAAATAAAACCTTGATTGTTGTTATAAAATCAAAACTTTGTAATTAAGGTTTTACATTTTTTAGAATTATTAAAATTTTATAAACTTTAATTCTATTGAAGTATAATAAATTTTAATAATAATTAAAATGCTAAAGTAAATTGTCATTTCATATTGGTTGGAAAGCATTTTAATTAATGATATTTTTAAATTTGCATAAATAGATCTAATTCATAAAGCAAATTTATTTTATCATTTGGAGAATAAAATTTGTAGGGAAGACGTGTTATACATGATGAATTCAAAATCACTTACCTGATTCTCAGGCCCCTTGTTAACAGTAATTTTTTCAAACCATAGATATTATTCAAGTACTTATTTACGCATACATGCATGACACATTAAACATTAAGTAGGAACCTTGGAGAAACATAATTTCTATGCAAGAGAGAATTTTAAATTATAAGTTATCAAGTGGTATTGTGACCTAACAAAATCACACCTCATCAGGCTCCAATACCTAGGTATCAGACAACACTTATATATGGACTTAGGCTACCATATATATTTTGGTACATCACGAGATCCCCTTAGGATTAGGAGAAACCTTTAGCCCTAGGAAGTTATTTTACCATGTATCTATCAATAGTTCATTGAGAACAACAATAGGGAAGATCACCCTCCTATATTGTTAGATAGACGTGTAGTTTTATTAAGGGAATACATGGAATCCTCCTTGAGTAGTGGCCTAACATATTGGTCTAAGAATTATTTTTCATCGTTGTGGTAAAAATATAATAGAAGGCTATGAAAAATGCATACACCTTGGCCTAGAGTACCCTATTTTTATTTAATGTTTAACCTATATTCCACAAATCCTATCACAAAAAATGAGCATACTAAAGAGACTATACTCTCATAAAATAGATTGAACTAAAATAGATGAATAAATTATGTGGGATGTAACAACCAAAATAGGGTTTGTCAATCATAGCTGGATAACATTTCATCCAAGGTTATGGTCAATAATAGTCAAGATAAATTCTTCCTATGTAGTTGTCAGTTATAGCTAGGAATCATAATAGTTAAGAAATTATCTATAATAGTTATAGAGTCAAACAAAATATCTGTCAATAATGGTCACTATAGGATTTGTTAAGGGGGTTGTAAATAATGGCCACTATAGGACTTTTTAAGGGGGTTTTCAATAACAGTCGATATAAGATTTTTTAAGGGGTTTATCAAATAAAAGTTATTTTTTGAGTGAACTGAATCCAAGATAAAAACTAATGACACTTGAAAACAACACTTCCCAAGAAAAATTAGCCCTTATTTTTTCTCCGTTTATTTTAATAGGTTATAAAAATTTTGCTGAGGGTTTTAAAATATCATGGAGGAGTTGTCGTTATTGGTTAAGTTAGATTTCTCATAAAGTATCTTGTAAAGTGAGGGGTTATTAGGCCCTAATACCTAGGACTTAGACAACACATGTATATGGTCTTAAGCTCTCATGTTTCTTTGGGTATATCGAGAGACCCCCTAGGATTAGGAGAAACCTTTAGCCCTAGGAAGCTTTTTAACCGTGTATCTATCTATAGTGAACTGAGCAAAACACTTAAGAATATCACCCTCTTGTACTATTAGAGATATGGATAGTGTGATCAAGGGTATGCATGGAATCCTCCTTAAGTAGTGGCCTAAAATATTCATCCAAGCATTATCGTTCATTGCTACGTATAATAGAAGGCTATGAATAGTACATACACCTTGGACTAGATTACCCTATTTTTGTTGAATGTTTAATGCAAATGCCATAAATCCTACCACATAAATTAGGTATATTGAAGAGACTACACCATCAGATAATAGACTAAGCTAAAATAAATGAAGAAATTATGTGGGAAGTAACAACCAAGATAGGGTGTATCAACAAGAATTGGGTATCATTTTAGCCAAGGCCATAGTCAATAATAATAAAGATAAATTCTTCTTATGTAGTTGTTAGTTACAATCAAAAATCATAATGGTTAGGAAATTATTAGTAATAGTCTATCAAGATAGCAGTTAGAAATAGTTACAAAGTTAGATCGAATAATTGTTCTTAATAGTCACTACACAATTTGTTAATGGATTTGTTAGACAAATTTAATATTCTGAGTAAATAGATATTGCGGGAGAAAAATAGATGGCACTTGAAGATAACACATTCGTAGAAAATAATCAGGGGTGCTAAAAAAAATGGTGTGGAAAATAGTTCATTATAATTGTCTCAAGAAGCTGATCATTTTGGTATATAGCCTCCATGTACTTTTTCTACAATGTCGAAAAATGTCATTGTGAGACCTAACCCATTGTATTTTTTTTTAAGCTGGCAATTTTGATATATACCATCCATGCACTTTTTTTGGCTCATTACTAAAAATAGTAACTCCTAGAACAACACTTATATTTTTAGTAAGTCAATGGGAGTGGTCCAAATCATACATATATGGCTAGAGGGACTAAAGGATCAATGAAAGAGTTAGAACAAAGAGAATATATGGAGCAATTAAACCACATACTCAGTAACCTACAAAGCCAAATATCCCACATTAAATAAGAAGTTACAAAAATGAAATATCACATGCAAGTTATGAGAACTAGCCAGATTAAATCCAAATAAAAAATTGAAGAAAAATTCCTAGAGTTTGAAGAGTGATTAAAGGAAGCGTTGAAGTTATTAGAGAATCTTAACATTGAAGGACTAGGTGGTAGTTTAGTCAATAAAGAGAAAGGAGTCTCACATGCTCTTTTTGATGCAAATACCCTACTTAATATGCCTAGATTAGATTTTCCCAAGTTTAATAGAAAGGGTGTTGATGGTTGGTTGTGTTGACCAGATCAATTCTTCAAAATCCATAATGTATCCCAATATTTTTGGGTCACCATGGCATCTTTTAACTTTGAATATAAAGCCCTACAATGGTATCAATGGTTACAAAACATGACTTTTGAGCCTTCTTGGGAAGACTTTGAATTCCAATTACTCACTCATTTTGGTCGTAGTGAGTATGAGGACTTTGCAGAAGACTTAATCAAATTGAAAAAAAAATCTACTCTTAAATATTATTCGAATCAATTTGAGATACTGGCTAATAGGAAAAATGGGTTAATGAAGAAATCTTTCAGATCTATTTTATCAGTGGGTTGAAATATGACATCAATGCCAAGGTAAAATGTTAATCATAGTATATGATGCAAGCCATATGATTGGTGATATTGGCAAAAGAACATTTTTGGCCCAAAGGAGATAATCCAAATTACCATAAGCCATACCCACATTTTCCTCCAAGTTCACCGAATATTGGCAATAAATATCCTCCAATTGAACGATTGACTAGGGAGGAAATGGATGCCCATAGAGCACAAGGATTATGTTATAATTATGATGATAAATATGATCTGGGGCATAAATGCATACAACAAAAATATTTTTTTTGGATGTGAATGAGCCAATAACCATAAAATATTCTAATGAGAAAGATGATCATTAGGAAGAGGAACATATTGAACAACCAAATGTCCTAGAAGAATTATGACCAAATATTTCAATGCATGCCTTAGTAGGTGTATCAAATTCCCAAACCACGAAGGTGATAGTACACTACAAAGGACAATGAGTCATTACTCTCATTGAATCCATGAACACACTTAACTTCATTGACCCAAGGGTAGCCAAATAGGGGAATTGTTATATTAATATCTGTAATTCTTTTGATGTCATGATTTCCAATGGAGGAATTTTTTCTTGTAATAGAAAGTGTCAAAATGTTAAAATAAAAATAGGGTAAAACCCTATATTACACTATTTGGTTTTTGAAGATTTTAGTCTTCAATATTTGATTCTTGTCTTTGTACTTTGGTTCTAGTTCTAGCATTGATTGAGGTTCTGGTAATGACTTGTCAACCTAATTCTTGCAATATTGGTTAGACTTCCTTTGTGACCATAAAAACATTGTAACATATTCATGATACTATTATAATCTAATTTCTTGATCCATCCATAGTGTAACTCAATTTCCTTTTCATGATCTATTTTTATTTAAATTTATCACAAATTTTATATTTTTGGAACGATATAGATTTTAATTTGTATCTTTCAATTATTTCTGTTGTCTTCTTTATTTTGATTTTATTTTATTATCTAAAATATCAGTGCCATTGGAAATCTCTAAATGATTTATATTTACATTATTTTCTTCAATTTGGTCTTCATATGTTATCTCTATAATCCTTGTTATAACGGCTCTAATATAATTTTCTCTAGATTCTTTTGTTTCTTGAACCTCTTGAACTTTGTGAACTAAATTTCCCTTTTGATTATATTCTCTTGATCATTGCTTTTGCTATGGATATCGATATTGAGGCTGATATTGCCTTGGTTATTATTTTTGGAATGGTCTATTCATTTGATTTCTTTGATTCAAAGAATTATATCTACAAAAATTTGTAGTATGACTTTTTTATTGCATATGTGACAATATATCTATTTCTATTTAGAATGAGATTGTGATGAAGTTAAAATGTTAGTTGGTACATTTTCTTTTTATATCAAGGCATTATTGTTTATCTCATTCTTGACTAAATTTCCACCTCATACTCTTGAAGAACATTTACTAATTCATCAAATGTTGTCTTATTTAGCACTTGAAGTGAAGTGACTAAATACTTGTAAGTTTTTGGAAGTGCTCTTAATGTAACTTGGATAAAAATCTTGCCATCTAATTTTTCTTCTAGAGTTAATAACATAGCCTTTAAATCAACTATTCTTTGAAGAAATAATTATTTACTGTCTCCACTATTAACCTTTAATGAATACAACTATGACTGTAAGAGTAATATAGTTGCCTTATTTCCTTCAAATATTGTGCATAATTTTTCCAAGAAAATTTTGAAGTCTCTACTTCACTTATGTATGGCTAGATTTCATCAATCATCTCAAATGTAATCAACATAAGGGATTTTGAATCATTTTCTTCAATTTTTTTCTTACTTATTTTGGCTTGTATTTTGTTCCATTAAATATATCCCAAAGTTTCTCAACAATGATAATTGATTTCATTTTGTTTTTCCATGATGTAAAATTTGATCCTTTTAAAAGTTGTGATATAGAAAGGAAAATCTTACTATTTAACATAATGGAACTCATTTAAATTTCAAATATCAAATTTATCAACTTTCTATAACTCCTAAAATTCATAAAAAATCAATCAAATTTCTTAAATTAATCCTCACATCAATCAATCTTCAAATTTTCAAATTTCAATTAATAATCAAATTTCCTCAATACATCAATGGTCTACTTATAACTCCCAAATTATCAAATTTGGAATTCAATTTTAATTTCAAATAAAAAATTTCCTAAATCTCCTTTTCATCATTTTCAATAATAAAAAAAACTTTATAAAATCGATTTCAACCTTATAACTCCTCTTTTAATAATCAATTGTTAAAAAAATAACTTTCACACCTTATAACTCCAAAATAATATTATGTGCTCAAAAATTTCTCAAATAATATGCTTTTAAAAAGTAAAATTCAATTCCATACCTTGATGTCCTTCCATATCCACCATGTTATTTGTCAACGCTATGAGAAACCACAATAAGCATTATGCTGGGAATCCAAATCCTCCAAGTTTAGCTCCTTGAAAATTTTAAATTCTTCAAATTAATTTATCTCGGTCTTTAGGCAATAAATGTATTTTTCAGGTGGCTTCTCTAAAGAATTCACCCAACAACTTCAACTTATATTTTATGATTATCAAAACTCTCCTTTGAACTTAGACATCCTCCTACTTTAGCTCCTCCTTTCTTCAAGCTTCTATTATCGTAGGCACCACCCATGGTTCTATATTTTTCTTTCATGTAATATGAAGCTTCATAGATGTTGTTCTATAGAATTGTAATCCAGAAGCATTTTGTGTCTTCAACCCTTCACAACGACTAGAAAACAATTTGATTTGGTTGGAATACAATCTAACTTCTACAACTTATGCACTCAACTTTCTTATTTAGTAATATTTAATGACATTGTCCATCAATATAGCTCTATTTTCCTCTAGAAAACTTTAACTTCTTATTTAGCCACGATCTTACTTTTTTTTAGACTTCTCATAGGTATTTTATCTTATTCAATGTCTACACTTATCCTATTAGGCCACCACCTTGATGTTTATCAATGAATGAATTTCATCCAATTCTCTTTCAATGAATTCAATATGATCTACCAACTCAAAATTCTTCTCATAATTCAACACATAACTTTAATAAGAATTTGGGACACTAGACCTTCAACAAATCCTCTAGAAATTCAACTTCCAATTTTATCAAAGTGCAACTCTGATACCATTGATGGATTTTTTTAGCCAGATTAAATTATAGGTCCCAATATCTAAGATCTAATATAAATTAATATTGATGCATGTAATAGTCTGATCAACATAAATCAATCACAATCATGAAATAATAACAATATTTCCATATAGAAAACTCATAATATTATTGATCAAATGTACAAGAGTTGCATTATATTTTTTATAATTTTTTCTCATACAATACATGGAGCTTTGTATCTATAATATAACCTTAGAAGATGAATTTTCAATACTCAACTATTGCTCTCTTCACATATATGGGATATGCATCCTTTCATATTCCTCACATATGGAAAACCTCTCATGTCTCTTGATTTTACATCTTCACTTGTATACTTGACACCTACACACATGACTCTTGACTTTCTACACACTTGCACACTTTATTACATGACACTTGCACACTCTCACACTCTACACATATATACACTTTATTACATGAAACTTCTACTCTTTTAACACATTGACACATACTTTAAGGGAAATATAAAACACACACCCTAAACTAATAACTCATAATTTAGTCTAATATTAAAAAATGTACAATGGTACCATGGGGTTAATTTAGCATAGTACCAACTAATGTAATATTATCCAACATTTTGAGGATCAACTTTGATGCTAAATTAGGATACAATGAATCCCAATATTTATTCTTGATGTAACCTTGAATATGCACTTCTAAGGCTTTAGGAATACCTTATACCCCCTTAGCTGCTCGAAGATGGATCTTAGATCCCAAAAATTATCTTCCTAGTTTAAAGACTAACCAAGAATATCAACATAGTCTTCCATGATGTCATACATCATGTACTAAAAATGTATGTTATGTCTCTCTAGAAGGTATCTCCTACATTATTTAACCCAAAGGACATGACATTGTATCATAAGGTTACCCACTTGGTGTTGAAATTTATTTTGGATTGGTCCTCTAGGGTAATTTTGATCTAATTATAGCATGAGAATCCCTCTATCAGAGACACAATTCCATATCCTATAGTGAAATTTATAATCATGTCAATGTTACATAGAGGGAAGTGGTCCTTAGGATATGCTTTATTCATATCCCAAAATTTAATGCACACTCTAATGTTGTGTTTTATTGAAACTAGGGACAACATTAGGGAAGAATACCTTGCCTAGCTTAAGGATCATGGTATCTTTTTGAATGCTAACATTCATATCTATAGTTTCATCAATTAGAACATGAGGTTTATATTCCAATTAAGGGGGATTTGGCAATACTTCTAGAGTCTCTAGATCTATAAGGGTTGGTTAACTATTATTGGTTGGCTAGAGATAGTGATATTGGTAATTTGGAAAAATTATCCACAAAAATAAAAGTCATTTGGCACTAGATAGTCTAAGGAACCATATTGGGAAAATAATTCAGGATATTCTTCAACTCATGGTTATCTTTTTTAGTAATCAACTTGGGATAGGCTAAGGTTAAAAAATTTACTTCAATAGATAAGGTAAATTTGGAGGGACTTGTTTCTATAAGAAGTGATGATCCATCATCATCATCATTATCCTAATCCAATTTGTTTAAAGAAATGGAGTCATCATGGGACATCCTATTAGGATGGCTAACTTTTCTTTTACTATCAAAAAAAGAAGGAAAAAACTCACTATGGTTGAGAATATAACCTATCCCACAATGTCTTAACCATACTTTAATATGTAAGAATTCTCTGATAACCCATTTATATAGACCTAGTCCTTTTTCTAGATATCCTCTATTGCAAAGTATCTACTTAAGGATGGGATATGAGTTTGATAAAAAGCATGAAATATATTATGTTTTAGTTGGGTAAGGTTTACTATAGTGTATTTTCTCATCATTGGAAGTACTAGTGCAAATGAAGTAGCAACTTACTATTACATTATTTTACCCTTATTGCTATAAGGTAAACCTAAGGTTCAAGGTGATAGAGGGAGCTTGTCTAGTCCAAGGGATATTGATTATAATTTTATTTTTTATCTTTAATGATGATTGGATTATCACTATAACTCTTATAAGTTTTTCCTTCATATTCATATTTATGACACTAATGACGAGTTCAAGGGAAAACCTGCATCCTATGGATCCATGGCCTCCCAATAAGAGTGTTGTACATTAGATCACATGGCATGAAATAGAAGATAATATTGAGAGTGTAGGGTTTGACTCTAAGAAGTAATATTATAGTTCCACTAGCCTCACATTCTCCAATGTCAAAGGACCTAATAACAAGATAAAATTCCTTTAAGTATTATTTTTTTAGCTTAAAATAACTAATGTAATTTATGCTATAGACATTAAGATCAGATCTATTATTTACTAAGATTCACTTGATGAACTTGTCATCTATATGTCTTGTGATGTATAATGGAAGATATTCAATTATAGAGGATTAAGGAATATCATCCTCATGGAATGATATAGTTGCCTAATTAACCCAATGGACCATACGATAGAAGTAAGGTCATTAATGTTGAGGTCTTGAGGAATGACCTATTTAATCAAACTTTTGCGCAAGATCCCTCTATGGGCTAGATATTTCCTAAGAATTTCAAGAAGATATATTTTGGTTAGGGTGCTTTCAAGTTATTGTGATAGACTAAGAATACCCTCAACAGTGGTTCCTAATTGGATGATGGATGGAGGTCCTTTGAGTGGAGAAGTTATTTTTGTACAAAGGACCAAAGGAGGCCTTAAATATTGATAAGGTGATTGATTTCTATATTTTTGTCTAGTTACAACACAAATTTTAGAGATATGATTTAAATAATAGAGCACCCCAACCAACCCTTGGTTTGGTGATGGGATATTCTTCGAGTGAATTTTATTTACACTATTTGCTCTATTTGGTATTTAATTATGATTAGCCATTAGATTCTAGAAGATTCAAATATATTTATTATAAGAATATTGAGAATTAGATCAATTGAGAACAAATTGACAATTGGAAATTAAGTCTTGAACCACATTTCTAAGGCTCATGCATTTGTTGATCATATGAAAATATTGATATGATGGAAGGAACATCGATCATTGGGACAAAACCAAGGATCCCTTTCCTTTGTAATTTTAATAGTTTTAATAGGATGAAGCTTTATCATCTTAGTTTTTAGGATCTATTATAGGATGGATGAAAGAGGTTCATCTAGTTTGGAGTACCTTATTTTGGGTTTTTATTGTTGATGCTTCTCTAAGATTAGTTTTTGAAGGTTTGTGATAGCACTAACATTATTTGTCTAGTTTGAGTCTATTAATCCATTGCATGCCTACAAGTTTTTTGTACATCTTTGAAATAGAGGAAGACTTATATTCATTTTTATGGGACTTAGTATATAGTTTTCCTCTTTTATTAAGGATGGTCTCTACTCTCTTGGTCATGTAAATTGCATCTTCAAAGGAAGACACATTATTTATTTCTAAGTAGAAGTATAATTTCTCAATAATATTTCCTATCAAGATGTCTAACATATATCTAGTTGTAGGTACATATTACAACCTCCCCAATAGGGCTCACCATATTACTAAAAATTTCATACAATTATCATATTTAGACTTTTTGAGTTTGTATAGGTCACTTATGATGACCTTTTCCTCAATGTGGATGAAGAATTGCTTAACAAACATTTTGATAAGGTTTTTAAAGCCTTTTAGGAAATGTCTTGGTATTTAGTAGTACCATTCAAATTTAAGTCCGCTAAGACTCTTAGAAAATATCTTAAGTAGAAATGTTTCATTATAAGTAATATCACTACAAGTAGTTCTAAATAATCTAATGTGGAATATGAAATTATCCTTTCCCTTGTACATTTAAAACTTGAGTGTTTTAAAGTTAGGAGGAAAAGAAAAATTAGCTACAAAGGGATCTAAGGGTTGGCTACACAAGTCATCATATGAGTACTTGTGACTGGATGAGGACCATCAAATAATGGCCATTTGTTATTTAAATTGCTCTAGTTGAGAATATAAGGCTTGAAATTTAGGAGAAGTATGATTTTATGGGACAAAAGCTATATGTTGAGAGATAGAAGGGATTTATTGATGATTAATATAATAAGAAGGTTGGTATACCTAGGCATATGATGCCAAAGTTTTCATCATATGGTTTGATCCTAGGGCACCTAATATGAAAGCATTACAATAAGGATGAGATATTATGGGGTTAAAATTTTGTCCAAACCCCATACCTATATTTCTAGGATTACAATGAGGGTTATTGGATAAATTTATATGAATATTAGAGATTGGAATACTTAATGGCACACTCTGATTGGGATTGTAGATTGTGCCTGCCTATTGAGATAAAAGGTAACTAAAATTTCCTTACAATAATTCATCAAAGGTAGGTAAAGGTTAATAATACTCTAATGGAGGTAGGAGTTTTTTATCTTACTATATATTGATGTTTTCTCACTATCTATTTATGCATCAATGTTTTCACCTATACACCCAGAGAATGGATCCAATTGGTTCAATGATAAAATATTTAAGTTAGGTTATTAGGGATAGTCCATTAGTGAATCATCCCCTACATAGATATATATGGCTTCATGACCTTCCCTAAGAAAAGCCTTTATGGTTTCCCTATGATTCTATAAGAAATAGGCCATATGAGTTATAGATTAGAAGACTATTATTCCATCTTCCTCATGGGTAAGGCTTAGAGAACTATGAGGTGTAGAAACCTTATCATATTGATTGAATATGGGGTTCCAAAAGGTAGATTTTTCATCATGATCCCTGATAAGAGGATTAGGTTTAGTGGTTAACTAGTAGTGGTACTATGGGTTAGGTAGAATTTCTCAATCATAGGTTTATGAAAAGAGAGGACTATTTAAGTTTCAATTATCTATAGAGTTGATTAAAGAAGAAAAAGAGGATGTTTTAGCAATATTATATCTCCTTACCTTGATATATCTAATTTTATCTATATACCTTAGGGACATTCCTATATATTGAAGGTCCCAGTATACATAACCCCTCTTGATATACCTACTAGTATGTGAGATAAAACCGATAATGGGATACCAATTATACATGGGAGTGATCTCCTATATACATGACCAAGATGGTACATGAGGGGTACTAGTATACCTCCTTATGACTCCCACTAGCCCATTTTAATATACTCCTTCCTAGCCATAAGTATGTATGAGACCATATATGGGTGGTTGGCAACCCAAGCTCACTACCCAATATATGCTATGACATTGTATGATATTTACTCAAAGGATCGTAAAGATCATTACTAGGAATAGTAATTGGATATGCTCTTGTTATCTAGATTTAATGTGATATGATATAGATAGACAAGATTAATGATCTTTATTAAAGTTCGATAAAATTAATCCTGGTTAAGAAAAATATAGGGACTCATGATGATGTTCATATTATGTTCATCATAATGTGGGATTGGGAAAGGATTACAAGGGTCCCCTTAAGGGGTCTACCACATGTTTCTCTCTCTTAACTCAATTATAGGGAGCAATTTGTAAGCTTAAGTCTAAGTTTTAGTGGATTTGTTATAGAACACCTACATCTCTTCTAATATTTTTTTTTAATAGAGCTTAATCTTAATCTAATCATATGTTAGCTATGATTCCATCAAGAAATGCAACAAACAAGTCCTAATATACTAAAATAATTTTAATTTTGATGATATATGAAAGGTACCATTTTTTAGAGAAATTTTTCAAGAGGATAATGCATCAAGCCATCCTTAATTCAACTATGTGCCATTTTTATTTAATGATATGCAAGATAGCATATGGTCCCCTAATGATTAATGCTAACTAGTTTCTTTTTCCCATTTTACCTTTAGTTAGATAAACCATAAATATACAAACAAAAATAGATTAACAACAAATAGAAAATAGACCTATGATATAAATGCTAAAGATAAAGGTTTGGAATTAGAAAACCTACATTTTTTCCACAAAGGTAAAAGCCTTGTAGTTTTGTAAAATTGTTACTAGTACCATAGGAGCAACACTCGCACTACCAGTTCCTAATGGCACTTTTATTCACCTATAAAATAGATACAAAAGATATGGATCAACAGTGAAGGGGTCTACCTAAACTAGATAAGAGTGTGAGGTTTTTTCAATATCATTAGACCCTACTTTAGAGATTATATGAAAAGATTTAAAATTATTAAAGAATTAGTGTGTGCTTAGTGGCAAAAGTACCACTGGATGAGCAATAGTTATACCATCACTTTTATCAACTAACAATGCTTTTGCTTTTTGTAACTATGATCTCAATTTCTAAAATAGAGTGTGATAGTGGCATAAAACCTATAATTCAACAATGTGATGCTTATATGAGGGATTTATATTTTTTTCAAGTGATGCAATGAGGGTCCCCAAGTAAGAGGTGTAGAGATACTAATAGATGTAGTAAGACAATATGATTGCTTATGGAAAATATAAGCTAAGGATGCACAAAACCTAAATGATAGGTAGATGTAAATATGATGAAAAATTCAAAGTTAATATGCAATAATAAAATATTAGAGAGCTACAAAATTATAATGACAATATCTAAGAAGGGGGGGTAGCATAATCCAAGCAAACTTATAGCTACAATATGCCAAGCTTGATATCCCTTGTGTTTTATTTGAAATTACTCATTACTTGGGATGCTTGATATCTTGTTGCATTAAAAATATCATAATATAATATTTGATAAAGTTTTGTTATGTAAAAGATTATTAATATTTTGAATTCCCCAAGTGCTAGATTTATAGGAAACCATGACTCCTTAGATGATCATTGCATTAAAGTTGATAGGATTGGTGAATGTAAGATTTCAAAATAGGCTCAATATGCAATTAATGGATAGGAAATAGAAAATGACAAGTATTGGGTATTAGATATATATTGTGATTATGGATCAAATTGATGTGATCATATCTATATTTGGAGGATGGCTTGTAAAATACTAACTATAAAAATTTTATCTTTTGATATATAATAGTTAGTAGCACTAGAGGCAATAGCATTGGTGATGCTAATTGTCCCAACACTTTTGCCAAGATGATTGTTTTCAATCAATTTGTGTAGAAAACAATGAAAAATTTAAAGTTGCATAAAAGCACTATTAGGGAGAAAAAATACCACTAATGCTTTTTATCATGTCCTAGATATTTTGATTTTGAAACAATAAATTCTCTTGATTTGAGCTTAGAGATAGTTGATTTGTTTTGGATGCTTGATTGGTTAATTAATGATGATGTTGGTAAGCTTGGATATATGATGACACACTTAAAATTAGGTATCTATATTACCTTTATGACTACCAAAGGCATGAAGTTATAATTTAGAGAGATGTAATTTTTTATAAGGTTCTTCTAGGTGCTCCTTCTAGTGCACCATCTAATATTTTGGTAGAATATTCTTCTACATATTTGACTAATTTAGCTGTTTTATTTAGAGATATTAGTAGCCTCTATTCCCGTTACAACATTTTATTAACCTTCATATTTGAAGGGAGGTCCTTTGCCTATGTATTTGGCCCTTTCATGGGTAGCACCACTTGCAACACCTTTTCTATATTTAGGATATATTGAGCAGAATACATCAATTCAAAGAGCTTATAATTTACATGTTGATGTGAGTGGTTATTTTGAGTAAAATTACTTAAGTTAGCTTCTAATATTTCTTTACCATAAATTACATATGATTCTTCCTCAGTTCATCAAACATACAAATGGATTAAGACACTTATGAAAGATGCTCAAGCTATTATATCTCTAGAGTAACACCAAATGTCTCTTTCTCAAGCTTTGCTCATGGAAGTTGCTCATTATATGGACCCTCTTACATAGTCTTAGGCTAAGGGATGACTAGAGTGGAAAAATATTATGCTAGTAGAGTATGAGGTCTTATTGAAGAATAAAGCATGAGATATTATTTTTGTTTTAGAAGGTAATAATATGGTTAGATGTAAATAATTATATAATATAAAGTACACATTAGATGGTCAAGTGGAGAAGCACAAGGTATACCTTATTGCTAAGGGATTCTCTCAACAAGGAGTTGATCATTTTGAAATATTTGCTCTAGTTACTAGATGTATTCTTTTAGGATGATTCTACATATAGAAACCTCAATTGTATGGAAGGTATATTAGATATAAGTGAAAAGTACCTTACAACATTATAATATTTAATAGGAGAACTAAATGTAGTAGACACATGGTTTTGAGATTGAGTGACCTACTCTTTTGGTTTATCAATTAAATAGTCCTTGTATGGACTTAATTAGGCACCTCACACTTGATATGAGAAAATTTACTCATTTTCATTAGTTATGGGTTTTGGTGATGTGAGGTTGAATATGATGTTTACATTAAAAATTAGGATGGGAAGAATTTGGTAATTATTCTCTATGTTGATGATATTTTCATTATAGATTGCTCTCCTACCTTGATTCAAGATAATGGAGGCATGACTTCATTCTACTTTTGAGATGACAAATTTGGGGCCTATACATTAATTTTGGGGATTTAGATTGATTAGACAAGTTATAATATTACCATTCAATAGTCCAAGTATGAACTAGATCTTAATTATCATTTTAGGATGGATGATTACAAGTATGATCGTACTACTTTTTCTTTAGGACTAGATATTCAAGCTGATTGTATGACTTCTTTGGTGGATGATAATATATACTAGTATCTTGTGCGAGGATTTCCTTTCATACTCACACATGACCTATTATTGTATTTGTTATTGGATATTATTCTAGGTATATGAAGACCAGTTGGTCACGAATCTGCCATAGGAAAGGATTTTATACAAAATGCGCCCTAGACCCGGCCAACATTGAAAGGTTGGGAGAAAGAAATGTCTTCCAGACCAATCTCCAGAGAGGGCTGGTTCCCTTACTAAATCTAAGCTTGATTTAAGACTAAAGTTGCAGGAAAGGAATTGGAAATATGCAGAAAGAAATGAGAAATTACAGAAAGAGATGGGAAATGTAGCCACAGGCCAAACTTGTCAGATCGGGAAATATTAGCAGCAGATAACTTTAAGCACATTAACAACATATAACAGAAGACAGCGACGTAATTCACTTACAACCTTGCGTAGATAACCTCCAAAATCACATTCCAGAACTCACTTCCTCACTAGCAATATTTAAACTCAGATGCAGAATTCAAATTAAGCAGCAGATAAGAAATACGAGCGTAAATGAGGAATGCATGAGATAGAAGGAAAAACACACAAAAAGTTGCTTGCAAAACCAGAGGCCAAATATCTTTCATTCATGCAAAGAACTTGAAAAGTGTTTCAGCAAAAGTCTCTCTCTCGATCCCTCTTTCTGAGATATACATTGATATTTATAGAGGTCTTGCCTCTTTGTAGCATTTAAAATATGAAACGAACCTCCTCGAGATCTACAAAATGTGCAGCAAAAATAAGGAAATGATCCCCTTAAACCAGCCTCGGAGAAACCAAAAATTAAATGAAACAAGGAACCGGTCGTCTTCATTAAATGGTCATCCTCGGAGCATGCTAGAACCGTTAGAAAATCATGAACAGAAGCTTTGAATAATGGAGGCGTCTTCAATTCTGGTGGCTTCGAAAGCTACAGGCCTGAGCACGTTCTTCTACCTTGCATGCATTGGAAAGCAGCAAAACATTCAATTCTGGAGTGCTTTTAATCCTTGGAAATCACAATATTTCATCGGGCCGTTGAACCGCTTTCTGGCGCGAAACTGTAACAGGTCGCGAAATCGTGACATGTTTCTCCTCCGTACGCTTTTGTCATTTTGGATCACGAAAACCAACCATGTCACGAAATCATGACGTATTCGGCTCTTTGTTCTCCTTTGTCACCTGAGGTCGCGAAAACGCGACGCGTCGCGAAATCGTGACGTTCTCGTACTATTCTGCTCCTTCTTTGCTTTGTTCTCACGAAACTATGACCTGTCGCGAAATCGTGACGTTCTTTCCTCATGTTGTCTTTGCGTTGTTTCAAACCATGAAAACGTGACAAGTCACGATTTCGCTACATCTTTCTCTCTTTTGGCTTTCTCACTGCTTCCCGTCGTGAAAATGCGACATGTCATGAAATCGCGACGTCTTCTACTTTCTGTGCCTTTCTCTTCTGTCTACCCGCGAAACTGCAACATGTCACGAAATCGTGACAGTTTTCTCTTCCTTGGCCTTCATCCTCTTGCAGGTAGCGAAAATGGAACATGTCACGAAATCGCGACGTTCCGTACCATTTTGTTCTTTTCACGCTTTCACATCGCGAAAATAAGACATGTCGCGAAATCGTGACACTTCTTGTCTATTTAGCTTTTCTCCACAATATGTCATGAAATCGTGACGTTTCCTTGCTTTCTCTACTGTTGCCACTTTTTGTCGTGATTTCGTGACGTCTTCTTCTTGCTTGGTCTCATCTTCAAAAGTGTCGCGAAATCGTGACGCCTTTCATGCCTTAAGCTTTTCTGTCCACCTTGACCGCGATAATGCGACATGTCGCGATATCGCGATGATTTTACATTCTGGCCCTTGTTCATTTTTCTATCGTGATATCGTGACGTGTTTCATTGTCATTGCCCTTTGCTCAATTATGTCACGAAATCGTGACCTTTTCTATCACTCTGCTCCATGGCCATCGCAAGTCGCGAAAACGTGACATGTCGCGATATCGCGACAATTTCACTGCTCTACCTCCGTTGACCATTTTGACCATGATTTTGGAACACGTCGCGATATCGCGACATTCTCCGACTTTGGCTTCTCTCTCCTCAAAGACCCGTGATAACGCGACATGTCGCGATATCGCGACAATTTTTAACCCGTGCTCTCCATGCTATTTTTGGTCGCGATATCGCGACAGTCTTCGGACTTAGCTGTTTTGGCACCAAAACTCGTAGAGAAACACAGAGGAATGAGAATTTTATAATTTATGCATGAATAATCACAAATCAAAACAATGTGGCAAAAATGCCAACATTCTTGGCGGCTCGTGGGGTATACAGTTCTGCTGTATGCACGAATCCCAGGCCTGAATCCATTGGGCAACAGAGTCAAGAAACATGAGAAGCAGGAAAGGAAGTGCTGACTGATAGGAAACATCTCTGTAGACTGCTGCAACAACTCTTGCTGACTTACTGAAAACTTCAAATAAATCTGTATTTGGCTTAGCTCACCAGGTGTTGTAAAAGGATCTCCATAACAGTTATGAAAGCACTGGGGTTGCAAAATGGAAATGAACGGAATGAGTGGAGTGAGGACTATGGAATGGAAATTGTAAATGATGGGGATGGTGGGAATGGAAGAAGTGAAGCGGTAGATACAACAACAGAGTGCTACTGTGCTACCCACTGTAGAGATAGAAAAGCGGATAATGAAAATGAAGGTAAATGATAGTGGAAAATGTGGTATGAACTGCAGATGAATGCTGAAAAGAAAACAAGGATTAGAAGAAAAGGGAAATAAAGAAGCGGGAATGTTAGAGAGGGAAAAAGAAACAATAGTAGTGGCTTAATTACAGATGATAGAAGAAAGAATGAGTGAGGAAGGGAATGAAAAGAAGGGAGGGGAAGGAAGAAATTAACAAAAGCCACTATCTGTTGGGAAGGAAGAAGAAAAAAGAAAGAAATAAACGTACCTGCGGGCTCGCATGCAAAAAGAGCCGAAGTTAACAGAGGAAATCCACAATACTCTTTTTTTTTCTTTTTCTTTTTTTTTGTCTTTTTTTTTTACAAAAGCAAAATAATTGTACAAGGTAATACTGGACTCATACTTCATGGAGTGTAGGCTTTCAGATGAAAGTCATTCACTGAAATAGGAAGTGGGCTGCCATCCAAATCTTCCAGATGAAACGAATTTGCTGCACCAGCACTGACAATGCGAAATGGTCCCTCCCATAGAGCATCAAACTTCTTGTGCATTCCTGGCTTGGCTTTCTTTTCATTCCATTTCAGGACCAAATCACCCACCTTAAGTGGACGATCAGCAGAATTTTTATGGAACCATTTGGAAACAACCTGTGTATGCTTAGCAAACTCCTCATAGGCCAAAGAACGTTGCTCTTCCAACTGCAACAACTGAGCCAACCGCATATCCATGGAATCTATATCTGCTTCATCATCCTGAAATCCCTACAACTGCTGCAAAACTGGTAATTCTAGATGAACAGGCAATCTTGCCTCTTTTCCATATACCAGGGCATATGGTGAAGTCTTGATAGACTTCTTGATCGAAATCCTATCTGCCCATAAGGCTTGATTTAGCAGAAGGTGCCATGATCTCTTGTTATCACCCAGGGATCTCTTCAAAATCCGTAGCAAGTTCTTGTTTGTGGACTCCGCCAAGCCATTCCCCTGAGGGTAATAGTTAGAGGATGTCTTCAGGAAAACACCATATTTGTTTGCAAATTCTGCTAGCTCAGCTCCAACAAATGGAGTTCCGTTATCTGTGATAATAGCATCAGGAATGCCAAAACGTGTGATCAACCCTTCGATGAAAGAGATCACCACATCTTGATTTGCAACCCTGGTTGGAATAGCCTCAGACCATCTCATGAAATAATCTGTAGCCGTCAAGATATACTTGTGTCCAGCTGAAGAATTCGGATCAATGATCCCAATAAAGTCCAATCCCCACTGCTGGAAAGGTGCTTCAACCTGAATTGGATGCAGGGGCAATGATGCATTTCTAACCCTTCCTGTATACCTTTGACATCTGTCACATGCTTGGGCAATCCTGAAAGCATCTATGAACAAAGTTGGCCAATAGTAACCAGCCCGAATAATTTTCAAAGCCATTGGTCTACCTGCATAGTGTCCTCTTGATATGCCAGAATGAAACTCCTCCAGGAGTCTAGCCTTCTCTGATTCCTTGACACACCTTAAAAGAACGCCATCGATATTCTTGAAAAACAATCCTTCGGGTAGCAACACATACTTGAGAGCTTGCAGGCGAAACCTTCTCCGTTGTGAGGCATCTAACTGTGAAGGGCATCTGCCAGTTGTGAAATAGTGAATTAGATCCTCAGTCCAATCTTGTCCTTGTACTAAGAGGTTCACCAGATTCCTATCTTCAGCAAGATCATCTGCTTGATAATCAACTATCCCAGATGTTGCAGTCTTTGCTAAGTGCTGGCATAAGGCTTTACCCCGCACCAGCTTGGTCGGATGAATCTCAACATCAAATTCTTGAATTTTTGTGACCCAACCAGCGCGTTTATCACCCATCTCACCCTGAATGATGAAATTCCTTACATCGGGATGTATAACATAGACAACTGTCTTACTCTGAGATATAAAATGCTTGAATTTCTTAAGAGACTTCATGACAACATATACCTGCTTTTCAATGAAATTATATCTTGCCTCATGAGGTAAGATAACCTGACTAAGGAAAGCAATGGGCCTTTCATTCCCATCATCTCCTTTTTGTGTGAGTACTGCGGCATAGCTCTCATCTTCTCCAATTGCATACAGAATGAAATCTTTTGAATAGTTAGGATTAATTAATACAGGAGCCTGCGCTATTCTGTCTTTAATCTCCTGGAATGCCTCCTTCCTCTGAGTCGTCCACTTAAATTCTGCGTCCTTCTTCAACAACTCAGTCATGGGCTTGACGACCTGGGCAAAGTCAGAAATGAACTTCCTGATAAAATTAATCTGCCCGAAGAAAGACTGCAGCTCTTTCTTATTGGCAGGGAGAGACAGTTTCTTCAATGCTTCGACTCGAGATGGATCAATTGCCAAACCATCTTCTGAAATGACATGCCCCAAGAGTTTACCTTCCTTCACTGCAAAAACTGACTTCTTTGGATTAATGGAAATACCAAACTCTCTACATTTTCCAAAGATTTGCCTCAGATGAGAACAGTGATCTTCCCGTTTATGTGAAAAGATAGTCATATCATCAAGATAAATGACAATAATCTTGTTCAAAAGCTCCTCGAATGCAATGTCCATGGCTCTCTGAAATGTGGCCCCAGCATTGGACAATCCGAAAGGCATGCGCTGATAGGCAAAAGTGCCCCACTTGGTTGTGAATGCAGTTTTGTACTGGTCCTCCTCCCTAACCCAAATCTGGTTATATCCAGAGAAACCATCTAGCAGTGAGAAACGCTGAGCCCCAGTGACAACATGAAGTATCTGATCAATGCGAGGCAAGGGATAATGATCTTTCAGAGATGCACGGTTCAGATTTCGAAAATCTACACACAGTCGTATGTCTCCATTTTTCTTTCGAACTGGAACCAGATTAGCGACCCAAGTCGAGTGCTTAACCGGATATATAATCTTGGCCTGCAACATTTTCACAAGTTCGGCCCTCATGAGAGTCTCAATCTTTGGATTCACTGGTCGCTGCTTTTTCCTGAAGGGTTTGACTCCTTCCTCCAACTCAATAGTATGCTGAACAATCTGTTTATCATATCCCCTCAGATCCTCATAACTCCAGGCCACAATATCAAAAAATTCTTGACACAGTTGTCTAATCTCTTGCAATTCATCAGGAGTAGAATCAGTCCCAATCTTAATGACCTTATTGGGTTCCAACTGCAGCTCCATATACTCCTTCTTGTCGATCTCAATCCGATGTTTCTTGGACCGATCATGCTGATCAAACAAACTTTCTAGAGTGATAAGACCTTTCGGAATATGATTATTCCGCAACTGAATCAGACCATCGGTTTCTTCGTGCTCCAAGGTTCTTCCTTTGATAGTGGCAGCTTCTTGAATCAAAAAGTTAACAATTTGCTCATCACTCTCGAAGACTTGCCGGAAAGTATCTTTGTCTGGGACACTAGGCCTGTACACCATTCTTACTGTTTTTGGTTTCTTTACTACTTGCTCAATGGGAGAAAAATTTGCTCCAAGAGATGCTAGAAGATCAGCATGCTTATTCAGCTCTCGTGAAATGGCTTGAATACTCAGAGCTGTGAAAGACTCAAACAGGTCCCAAACTTGGTTGCGATATGCTTTGAGATAATGCTGCTTGGAAATACACCTGTTTGTTACTTGGTTTACAATCAACTCAGAATCACCAAAAATCTGCAACTGTTCAATTCCCAATTTCCTTGCCTTTTTCAAGCCTAGGCATAATGCTTCGTACTCGGCAGCATTGTTAGTACAATTCCAAGTGAGACGGTATGAATATGTTCTTTGTAAACCAGAGGGAGAAATCAGAACAATACCTGCACCTGCACCATTTTTGCATCTTGCCCCATCAAAATACAACTTCCATAATTGATCGGGGACAGAGCTCTGATCATCTTGGTTAAGGAGTACCTGCATTGCGCCATCCTCGGGCTTTGTGATAGAATAACAACCAATTTCAGTCTCCAGCATAGCATTGAAATCAAGCATAGAAAACCCATCTTCCAACTGAAGCTCATCCAAAACCTCATCCACCAAATCAGACCCTTCTAACCCCTCGGTTAGCATGTTGATAGACTGCATGGTCTTTCCTGCTTCATCCAACCTTTCAATATGAAAAGAGGAAGGTTTTTCATTATGAATCCGGAGTCTCTTTCCTTTAAAAGGGATCTCCAAGTGGGAATAATCCAGTGAAAGGTAACCTCCCAACTTTGCAATAAATTCTCTTGATAAGCACATACTGAAATACGGTTCTAGATCAACCACAACTATCTCCTGAATGACCGTAATCTGAGGCATACTATGTAAAATAATCGGGACATCCTTGATTACCCCCACCATTTTCATAGGAGTACCATCTAACTGCAAGACTCCAGGGCTACTTCGTGTGTATTCCATACCCATAACTTCGCAAACTGCCTTTGGCATGACAGTTGTAGCGGCACCGAAATCAATCATGCAGTTATGCACGATCCAACCCTCCATTCGAAGTGATAGATAAAATGGGGGTGGTCTATTCTTACCAGTGATTGAGGTGGTTAATGCTTGAGCATAAATTGTCTGAGTAGGGCTATTCTCATTATCCTTCATAGATTTCAAAGATTCTTGCAATAAATCTACCTGTCCAGGCAATTGTAATGCATCATAAAGACTAACCTTAGCTGGGATCTTCTTCAATTCTTCGACAATGTTGTATGCAACCATAGCAGATTCCTTCTTTTCAACGGGGAGATCATATCTGCTCCGATACTGCTGAGTGGCTTCTACTCTCAACCTTTTAGTCAATGATGGGTACTTCAACTTTTCTCTTGCTTGCTCCTCTGCTTCCGATCTTGCCTGTGTAGCTGCAGCTTTTTCTTGTACTCTGTGTGGAACAAGATCTTTTGGTAAAATAGGTGCATCTAGCTTTGATACTGGCATAGGAGTTTTCACTTGTTTTCTCAAATCAGCTGGCACTTTTAATGGCTCTAGCTCAGCAGGATCTACTGTAACAGGCTTCTTTCCAGTCCTTGTGAGAACTGAAACTTGTTCTTCAGATGGAACCATTAAGCTATGACCTATCTCAGAGATCATGTTGACTTGCCCTCCCGAAGAGCTAGCGGCCAATGTCTGCACATAATTCAAATGAACCATGCAAGTGTCTTCGCCATGTGGATCATTACATGTTGAACACCAATATGTTCTTTCTGCAAGGGCTGCATCTTCATTTGCCAAAATAGTCAGGTTCTTCTCGGGTGCTTTGCTTGTTGAAGCAGCTTGTTCTCTAGTAATCGGCGGAGGCTGAAATCTCTTGGGCTGGAAATCTCGCTCAGCTTGCTTCCTTTCAATAAGTGTGATCTTATTGCCCATTGCTCTTATTGCAGAATTGGCAGATTTTACCTCTTGCAAGAGTGTTGTATAAGGATCAGGATTTACAGGCGTAGGAGGTGCTGGTAAGGGCAAAGGTGCTGGCGGCGCCGGTAATGCTGGGAATGAAGTGGAAGCGGGGAATGGTAGAATGTTGGGTGCAGGAAACTGGGGATTTGCTGGAGTAGGGAGCTGAGGAACTGGGATGGGTGCAATCTGAGGTGCACTGGAGCTCCATGATGGAACAGGATACATGGAAGACATAGATTGCGAAAATGAACTAGGATATAAATGTTGTGGAATATCAGGTAAAATGGGCATTGCTACCTTTGGAGGAAGCCTACCGATTGCAATCAAGTCTGCCTCCACCTTTTGTGCTTGTTCGAATAGTTTCGGGAAGGTCATCACATTGGATTGCCTGATCGCCAAGCCAATGTCTGTGTTGAACGCTCGAAGATAGTAGAATGTAGCTTGCTCATGGGTAGGGCGAAGACCCTCAGGCACTCGCTGCCAGCTTTTGGTAAATCGAACATTGAAATCTGCTATCGCCTCCTGTGGGTGCCTCTGAATTGCGTTAAACTGATGCAGCAAAGAAAATGGATCAGCCTGTTCATGAAAATTCTTAACTAACAGTTCTCCTAGTTGATCCCATGATGCAATAGTGCCTGGTTGAAGAGATCGGTACCAGTACAACAATTTTCCTCTCAAGGATAGTACTAATAACTTCACCATCACATCTTCATCTGTAATATCATGAATGGCTGCCAAAGAAGCTATATCATGAATATGTTCATATGCCATCTTACCAGTACCATCATAGGTTGGCAAGGCTTTCAAAGCGACCTGAGGAACTGGATTTTGAGCCTACAAATTCAAGGCTCCTGAACTATTCCATGCTGAAAACTGCCTGGGTTGAGGATACTGGGCCATTGGGACTAGTGGATGTGACTGAGAAGATGGAAAACTAGTAACAATACCAGGGATGTTTGTGGATATGGCAGATGATGCAAGCGATGGGGAAACCAACCTAGAGTGTTCACCTCTTTTTGTGCTTTCAAGTTCAAAAAACTCAACAAGATTTTCAACTTTTTTGGACTTCGATCTCGTGATCATGAAGTACAGCTTTCACTGTACCCACGTTCAGAGATGTTTGGGTATTACAGAGTCACCAAATGTTCTAACTATACGGCATGAAGGCGAACATTAAACCCTCAATACTATGGGATCTCTCTGAGACAGAAATAGTCTGTCCCACCGGGCGTGCCAAAAACTGTTGGTCACGAATCTGCCATAGGAAAGGATTTTATACAAAATGCACCCTAGACCCGGCCAACATTGAAAGGTTGGGAGAAAGAAATGTCTTCCAGACCAATCTCCAGAGAGGGCTGGTTCCCTTACTAAATCTAAGCTTGATTTAAGACTAAAGTTGCAGGAAAGGAATTGGAAATATGCAAAAAGAAATGAGAAATTACAGAAAGAGATGGGAAATGTAGCCACGAGGCCAAACTTGTCGAGATCGGGAAAGATTAGCAACGAGATAACTTTAAGCACACTAACAACATATAACAGAAGACAGCGACGTAATTCACTTACAACCTTGTGCAGATAACCTCCAAAATCACATTCCAGAACTCACTTCCTCACTAGCAATATTTAAACTCAGATGCAGAATTCAAATTAAGCAGCAGATAAGAAATACGAGCGTAAATGAGGAATGCATGAGATAGAAGGAAAAACACACAAAAAGTTGCTTGCAAAACCAGAGGCCAAATATCTTTCATTCATGCAAAGAACTTGAAAAGTGTTTCAGCAAAAGTCTCTCTCTCGATCCCTCTTTCTGAGATATACATTGATATTTATAGAGGTCTTGCCTCTTTGTAGCATTTAAAACATGAAACGAACCTCCTCGAGATCTACAAAAATGTGCAACAGAAATAAGGAAATGATCCCCTTAAACCAGCCTCGGAGAAACCAGAAATTAAATGAAACAAGGAACCGGTCGTCTTCATTAAATGGTCATCCTCGGAGCATGCTAGAACCATTAGAAAATCATGAACAGAAGCTTTGAATAATGGAGGCATCTTCAATTCTGGTGGCTTCAAAAACTACAGGCCTGAGCACGTTCTTCTACCTTGCACGCATTGGAAAGCAGCAAAACATTCAATTCTGGAGTGCTTTTAATCCTTGGAAATCACAATATTTCATCGGGCCGTTGAACCGCTTTCTGGCGTGAAACTGTAATAGGTCGCGAAATCGTGACATGTTTCTCCTCCGTACGCTTTTGTCATTTTGGATCGTGAAAACCAACCATGTCGCGAAATCATGACGTATTCGGTTCTTTATTCTCCTTTGTCACCTGAGGTCGCGAAAACGTGACGCGTCGCGAAATCGTGACGTTTTTCTATTCTGCTCCTTCTTTGCTCTGTTCTCACGAAACTATGACCTGTCGCGAAATCGCGACGTTCTTTCCTCATGTTGTCCTTGCGCTGTTTCAAACCGTGAAAACGTGACAAGTCACGATTTCGCTACATCTTTCTCTCTTTCGGCTTTCTCACTGCTTCCCGTCGCGAAAATGCGACATGTCGCGAAATCGTGACGTCTTCTACTTTCTGTGCCTTTCTCTTCTGTCTACCCGCAAAACTGCAACATGTCGCGAAATCGTGATAGTTTTCTCTTCCTTGGCCTTCATCCTCTTGCAGGTAGCGAAAACGGAACATGTCGCGAAATCGTGACGTTCCGTACCATTTTGTTCTTTCTGCGCTTTCACATCGCGAAAACAAGACATGTCGCGAAATCGTGACACTTCTTGTCTATTTAGCTTTTTCTCCACAATATGTCGTGAAATCGCGACGTTTCCTTGCTTTCTCTACTGTTGCCACTTTTTGTCGTGATATCGTGACGTCTTCTTCTTGCTTGGTCTCATCTTCAAAAGTGTCATGAAATCGCGATGCCTTTCATGCCTTAAGCTTTTCTGTCCACCTTGACCGCGATAATGCGACATGTCGCGATATCGCGACGATTTGACATTCTGGCCCTTGTTCATTTTTCTGTCACGAAATCGTGACGTCTTTCATTGTCATTGCCCTTTGCTCAATTATGTCACGAAATCGTGACCTTTTCTATCACTCTGCTCCATGGCCATCGCAAGTCGCGAAAACGCGACATGTCGCGATATCGCGACAATTTCACTGCTCTACCTCCGTTGACCATTTTGACCATGATTTTGGAACACGTCGCGATATCGCGACATTCTCCGACTTTGGCTTCTCTCTCCTCAAAAGACCCGCGATAACGCGACATGTCGCGATATCGCGACGATTTTGAACCCGTGCTCTCCATGTTGTTTTTGGTCGCGATATCGCGACAGTCTTCGGACTTTAGTTGTTTTGGCACCAAAACTCGTAGAGAAACACAGAGGAATGAGAATTTTACAATTTATGCATGAATAATCAAAAATCAAAACAATGTGGCAAAAATGCCAACAAGACCCCTTGAGAAAGTTAGTGGAATAGGACCAAGAGGACTCTTAGGTACACCGAAGAGACTCTTTATATGAGTATTCATTACTTAGTTGGTTTTCCTTTAAATTTGATAGGATTTTCAAATATTGATTGGGTCGGTGATTTGGATGAATGATGGTCCACCATAGACATTATGTTCTATTTAAGATATAAACCTATTTCTTAGTATTATGGATGTCAGTATACCATATCATAGTCTTCTATAGAAGATAAATATTGTTCTACCAATGAGTTAGCTAATATTATTCAATATATGGTCATGATTTTATGGGATATTGGCAGACTTTTCAAGTTAGTATTTAGTATGATAATTAGAGCACTATCCAATTTGTTTGCAATCTTGTGTTTCAATAGTGAACCAAGGACATTGAGATTTATAATATGGATTCATTAAAATAGGATGTCTTATCCTATTTTTTACCTTTAGTGGAGTAGGTCATGGATATCTTGACCAAGTTCATGCCCAAGGTCATGCCCAAGGTTATTTTTGTGTACATGTATGAGAGAGCATCCCTTAGGGGGGATGAAAAGTAAGGGTTTCTCTCCATGTACCCCATTTATATTAAGAGGGTATGTTAAAATATATGATGGTCAAGATTCTATTGGCTCTATGATTGGATTTTGTATTGTATTGTACACATAAGCACTTTGGACCCTTGTAAACTGTGAAAAGGGCATTTTTTGTAATATTTTATTATTTTAATCCTAAAGGTTGGTTACTTAACCTTGAACTAAAATTAAATTTTATTTGGGTATATATACCCCATCATAAAAAATATATTTTATTATTAGTTGGAGTCTAATTGTATTGTTTGATAGTAAAATTATTTGGTGTCCATAGATACCCCCATATATTGTGTGAAGTTATTTGTGAATATTTTATTTTTAGCAATATTGGGTAATGCATTGATTCCATTAATTTCTATAAATTCTTGTGAACTCTAATAGAATGAGGAGAAATGATAATAAGATATTTTGAAGATATTTCATTTCCTATTTAGTTGGATTAATCCTAACATGATAATGATTTCCTATGGATATGGGTAAATTATAATCTAATATGGAATCCCTATCTCAAGAGTAAGTATCAATAGGTCCCTTTATAGATAGGGATGAAGATCTATGGCCCTATATTATCCCAATTCCTAAATAGGATCCCAATCCTTCTACCTAGTTCATCTTATAGAAGGCTGACACATCAATTATAAACTTTAATATAGTCATGGCTTCACACAACATATTATAGCTTTAACCTTGGTCCACATATATCACAACCATATCTTTATGTATCACATTAATAAATAAAAATTTGATAGTTTTTGTTAACTTTAGAATCCATACTAGTTTTAAACTAAAAAATAAAAAATTTATAGGTTTTGTTAACTTTAGAATTTATACTAACATTCTAATTTAGTCTAATTGTAGCACCATGTTAACTTTAGAATCAATACTAGTTTTAAACTAAAAAATAAAAATTTGATGGCTTTTGTTAAGGCTTGCTTTTTGTTTTTAGTAACTACCCTCAATTACGTTGGATTTTTAGTTTATCCTTTAGTGTCCATATTTATTTATTTTTCATTATTTTTTTCTAGAGAAGAATATTTTATTTATTTTCTTAATTTAGTTTTAAATTTATCTCTTTTCTAGGAATAACCAACTTCTATAGTTTTCATTTGAATAGGCCTAATGGTTAAAACTTTGGAAATTTGAATAACAAGTACAAGGTTTGAATCATACAGGTGAAGGGTTGTACACCATACTTTGGTATAAGTGGATAAAATCTTAGGTAACCACATCATCCCATATGGCATATGGCCTCATGGACATTAAAAACCACTTTAATTTACTTTTTATTTTTAGTTTTACTCCTATCCTAAATTACACTAATAATAGAACATTTCTAGATTTAATTGTACCATTTGATATTGCTTTTTTCATTTTATTAACATATTTATCCAACAATATCCTTGAAGTAGAAACATTATGAATATGATCCTAACCATTTTTATAATTTTAAAATGTAAGAGTAAACCATACCTTTGATTCTTGTTACAACTTTAGTGGATGCAATTTCTTTCTTTATTATCATGTGATTCATCTTTATCATGTTTTACTATTAGGAGTTTTTCCCCTATTAGAGAAACTATGTTAAATAATTTTATTTAAAAATAAAGTCTTTGACATACTACTAAGACACTTATTCTTATTTTGAAGCTTTATTTTTTCTTCTTCTAATTCTTCAATATTTTTGTAATATTATAAATACTAACATGAAGCATATTAACTGCACTTGATGTATCCTTTAGAGGATACAAAATGATTGTCAATTAGTACTTTTTTTCTTGGATTTTCTCTTTTTAGGACATCTAGGTTTCAGTTCAACATTCTTGATGACCAGTCTTTTATGTGTTGTATCATATGTTATATTTGATTATGATTATTTCCTTTTTCGCTCTGAAAGATCATCAAAGAAAAACACATTGGTGTTTGTTGTTTAATCCATAAAATACATCTCATCACTACAATTCATATTCATATCACTATTTGTAGTGTTGAAATTATGTTTTTGGGTATTTTTAGATTTTTTTGCTTGACACTACACAAACACTACAAATAATTTCACTATGTATTTTTTTATGCTAGTATATGTAGTTCCTACAAATATTGTATATGTAGCTGCTAATTATAACATCAATGTTTATATTGGATGATACACCATTTTAGCACATTAATATCATCAATTTTAATCATAAACTTAACAACAACTTGGAAAAGAGCATAAACAAAATCTTTAAGCTAGAGTGATGCAACAATTTGTTCAATTTGGAAAAATATAAGAATAAACTTAATGTCTAGATTCGATCCCTCTATTTAGAAACTTTTTTCATTTTTAATTTGTTATAAACTATATACATTTCTCATTATTGATATTAAATTTAAATTTATTATAATTTTTTTTAGTGATTTTTAGGTTGATGTTTATTCTTTTATTAAAAAATCCCTCCATTAAAATGAAATAAAATTTCATCCCATCTTTCTAATTTGAAAAAGGTACTTGATCTTGAGATCTCACTTATATTACTAAGGCCCTTCATCATTGTATCAAACACTAGATAGAAGAAACATAGTTCATAT
The DNA here is from genome assembly GCA_028583015.1 of Wollemia nobilis. Lineage (NCBI taxonomy): Eukaryota > Viridiplantae > Streptophyta > Pinopsida > Araucariales > Araucariaceae > Wollemia > Wollemia nobilis. Next base: position 2,475,430 of record JAQPPZ010001195.1, read on the forward strand.
TGAAAGAAAAAGTTAATGTCAAGTTGGTCCTTATGCCTTCTTAAAAAAGGAAAGAAAATTTTAACACCTCTTTTTTATTTTAAAAAAGGGAGTTGAATTGAGACATCCTCAATATAAATGAGGCCCTCCATTATTAAACTAAACACTAAGGATAAGAAATGTAGGGTACATGAAAACCAAAAATTGATGCATGTGCTTAAAAATAACTTAACCATACACAAATATCACTCTAGTTTGACACAAAAAGGAGAAAAACCAAGATTTGAACTTGCATCCTACTTTGACACAAAAAGGAGAAAAACCAAGATTTGAACTTGCATCCTTATGGTTGTAAGAAAGAGTTTCCAACCATTGTTCCATAAGCACATTATGAAATAAAAATGTGTTCACTTCAATATGAAGCTGATATTGGAGAATAGATATGAAATCAATGAGAAGATCTATGTTAACCACACAAATAAAAATATTCACACCATGTTGAAAAAGTATCTAAGTGAGAGTTGAATTAATCACATTATTTCCATGAAATTATGCTACTACATTTGTATCAATGTATGGACATAGGATGAATAACTAATATCCTTCACTATGAAGAACCATATTCAACAATAGCAGAAAGCACAACAAGGGAGGGACATGGCAAGAAAAAGGTACTAGGTGAGATTTTTGTGGCACATATTGAATGAATGGTTATCTCTCTTTTCCTAACCTTTATATTTGTAACTATATAGTGATTATCATGAGGGATTCTTGGGCCCACATGATAATGTGAGGGTTAAAATGGAGGTAAGCTCATTTATTGGGGACACCAATATTTAGTTATATGTGAAATAGTACCAAAACTAGTGCAAAGGTGACATGATAAGAATTTGGGATGAGGTTTTGCTAAGTGCTTCAATAATGTTGATATCATAAAGGTATGAGTGGAAAAGAAAAAATATTTACTACACCTCCAATACTTGTGCTTTAGGAAATATGCAAGCACTAATGTAGGAGGCATATGAAAATTTATTTTTTATAAAACTAGAATGAGAAGCACTTGATTCTCATAAACATAACACCTCCCATATACAATGAAGTCATTAAAGAGATATCCTTCAACTGCTACTCATAACTCTTTATTTCTCTTATACCAAATTTTAAAAATTAGATCCACTTTAGGCTTCATATTAAATTTAATATATATTTTTTTACATACCTAGGATTAGCTCTTCTCAGATAAGTGAGAATAAACTATTCTCCTAGAAATCTCTCTACATTAATATATCATATCTAAACTATAAAACTACTATATATTCTCACATATCACTAATAGCATGATGATTATATCATTCTTCATAGTTTTTTGTTCTTTACTACATATATATGCTTCTATACCTCACAATAAGAATAAAAAAGATTATTTTTATTTGAGTAAAACAAAAAATATGTTTGAGATACAAATACTTGCTTAGTATCTATTTTGGTTCTTTTATTTCCATTTGCCTTCGGGCATTGAATGTGTTGTACCTCTAGCTCCTTCATAGGTGCTATAATGGATAAATTATTCATATTAAAAATAATAACAAATAAAATAACATGATATCAAGTGATTAAAGACCCAATATCCTAAAGTAGAGAGCACTTTTTAATTTTACAAGATGATATATATATAATACTAAATTTTAAGTGGAAATTAGGTGAATTACTATATTTAAATTTAAGTGTAGTGTATCCCAATTTGAATTTGATTAAGAGATATCCATGGACATAATAATTAAAGGTTTTTTAGTTTATCATATAGGATTGAAATAGGCCTTATCTATATTACATCATGACTATGTTACCTTGATTAAAATGAATTTTAATAGTTAAGTTGAAGGTTACCCATACTAAAATGAAAAATGTAATGAACTTAAAAAATTATAGATAAATGCATACCACTAGATGGTAAATATCTCTTTTTTAAGCATGTTGAGGAAATTAATTTTATAAAATGAGAGCAGGTTGGAGGTGAGTAGGAAGGAGGTGATCAATGTTCTAAGCGGATTGTAGGTAGATTTTAGGGACTGCATTGATCCACTAGCTTAGTCTAGAGATCTGGACCCTCTCCTAGGCATGTCTGGTATCCACTTTCCTTTCAATCCTAGAGATAATTCATACGCATTGGTTGGCCTCTATTTGAGAGGTATATTTGATCTTCACCCAGATCAAAGAAAGATCACCATTCTTGATAGCCTTCTAAAACTCACCATGAATTAAGGAGTGTGCAATATGGTAAGAAAAATCCTAGGAGCCCATCCAAACATTGATTATATCAAGATATGAGCTTTCTCCAACTGGATCTCGTAAGACCACATGGAAATTATTACACTTCCCAATGACTTATTCCTCATTAAAATTAACTGTGATAAAGATATGAATTATATGTTAGGATATCCTTAGTTCTATTGAAGGAGAGGCATATTCCTCCATATCTCACAAAGGATTAACACAACTCATTTATGGATTAGTCTCTCTATTATTATCTTTCATTTATGGCATGACAATATTCTAAAGGGCATTTCTAGAGCTATGGGGATTTGATCATGATTGAACCAGCTACCAGAACTAAATCTAGAATGATCTTTGTGAGGATGTGCATCAATGTTGACCTTAATTGACTTTACCACATCCATTGATATTATTTTTTATGTCGATTAATGGAATCAAGATATTGTATGTGAAAACAAACTCCTTTTTTATGTTAGTTGTGAGAAACTAGGGCATTTATCTTCCCAGTGTTCCCTTAAGAAAAAAAAATCATCCAAGAAAGTTTGGATATGAAAAGAAAAAAAATATTCTTCTCTTATGATAGAAGTGGAAGACTTAGAATAATATCCTCCCTTTCTCTAGAATGTTTATGGAGGCCTATTAGGGGCTGAAGACCAACTAGGAAAAGAATTTCCTCCTCTTCTTTAAGAAGTTGTTGCTGACCAAGCAGTATTCTGAAGACATGATGGCTGAAGAAGATGGAAAATTTACAAATTCTATTGTTCATGTAAGCTCTTTGAATACCTCCTCTAAAAATGCTTTTTTAAATTCCCTTCAAATAAATCCCTTTGAATGTCTAACATCAAATTCAATAGCTACAAACTTGGAAATAAACACTCTATAATCTATTATAGCAAACTCAAAGTATACCGATCTACAAAAGTTAGGATTTGAAACTCTAATATTAGAATATTTTTGTAGTTACTCTCCTAAAGGTAATTCCAAAATGGGAAAATAATCTAAAACCCCATGTCCTATTATAATAAACCAAAAAAAGGGAATGCAAATGTTTATTTAGAATACAAGTTTGGTAGACCTTCCAATAAAGACATAAAAAAAGGGAAACATACATGGATATAGTGAATGGATCTCATATTATAATGAAACTAGAAAAAGGAGTAGTTCTTCAATAAGAACCATTAAATATTGCTTCCTCCAAATTCTAAGGTCCTTCTACCTCAAGTGGAGGAAATAAATATATATCTAAACCCTAAAAAAAAAGTTCATCTCTTGGAATGTAAGAGGTCCGAATGACCATTATGAGTAGATACTTCTAGCATCAATAAGAAAAGATGTCATGTCATAGATTATCCTCTTACAAGAAACATAAGTAGAAGAAAACAATGTTAAGAAGGTCAAAAACATTATTTGGAAGGAAGCTTAGTTTGCTGCAAGCCATACCCAAGGTTCTTTAGGAGGACTCTTGTGTCTTTGGGACCCCAAAAAAGTGGAAGGTGCGGTGATCTCCTCCTCAGATAGATTTACAAATATTCTCTTATTTTTCAAGGAGTCAAAACATAGATGGGTTCTATCTAATATTTATGCTCCAAACTCTATCTCGGGGAGATCCTCCTTGTGGACTAATCTAGGTTAGTTGAGAGAATATTTCAAAAATGAATGTTGGATGTTGGCAGGTGACTTTAATTCCCTTCTATATTAGTTGGAAAAAAATGGTAACCCAATATTATCAAATGAAGTGGAAGAATTTCCCCATTTTGTGAACTCAAAGGAACTAATGGACCTTGATATCAGAGGAAATAAATCCACCTAGAGTAATAGGAGAGTTAGAAACTAGTTAATCCAAATTAGGCTAGACAGAGTCCTAATATCCAAGGAAGGCCTAACCTCCTTTGGTGATGCTTCTATTAGCACTCTTCCCAAAGTGATTTAGATCATAATCCTTTCTTTCACAAGACCTTCCCTATATTAAAAAATTTCACCAAAACCTTTATATTTAAAGCTACGTGGATTCAACACCCTGATATAGAATCTAAGATAGTGGAATGGTGGTCTCAAATTTTTTTAGCCCCCTTATCTCTGAAGTTGCCAAAAAACTCAAATTCATCAAACCTAATCTAAAATTCTAGAATAAATATATTTTTGGTCACATTTATTGAAATAATGAGGAGTTCAATAGATAACTAAAGGATATTTAATCATCCATGAAAGTTGGTTCATTATCTGCTATCTCTAGAGAAAAGGAGAAAGAAATATTGGCAATATTTCATAACACTTTAGCCTATGAGGAGATATTCTAGAGGCAAAAATCTAGAGCCTTATGGTTAAAATAGGGGGATCGTAACACTAGATTATTTTGTGTTTCTACTATCATACATAGGATATCCAATAGAATTAGAGAAGTTTTAAAGGTGGATGGGTCCAAATGAGGATATTCTAGAGATCATGGAAAAATCTGTGAATTTATTTGAAATATTGTTAGATTTTAGAGATGTAGGGGATGTTCAAGCAGAAATAAACCTTTTGTATAACATCCCTCCTTAATTTCTACATATATGAACTATATCCTAATCAATTATTTCAAGGAAGAAGAGGTCAATAATGTTATCTTCTTAATGATCTATAAAAATCCCCTGGAATGGACAACATCCTAACCCTATTGTTAAAAACAAATAATGGCATATAATTGGCAAAAAAGTGGTAGAAGCCATTTTGGAAATTCAAAGGACCATTAATATACTAAAATATGTAACTTCTATTTTTTTTTCCTTATCCCAAATATTGTGGGTGCTAAGTATTTTAAGGATTTCAGGCCTATTAGCCTATGCAACACAATTTATAAGATCCTAAAAAAAGTGTTGGCTAAAATAATTAAAAGAAACTTGGCCAACATTATTGATTTAAATCAAGGACGATTTGTAGTGGGGAGATAAATCTTGTATGAAATCATCACAGTCCATGAGCTTATTCATTCAATAGATAATATTGGAAGAGTTGTCTTTTTCCTCAAACTTGACATGAATAAAGCATATGATAGAGTTTCTTAGGAATTTCTAATTAAAGTTATGACCAAATTTAGATTTCACAAAAATTAGATCAACCTCTCCAAGATATGTATCTCTTTAGCTATATTCTTGGTCATCATAAATGGAGCAACCTTCAGTTACTTCATGAGTTCTAGACAACTTCACCAGGGAGACCCTCTTTCACTCTATATTTTCATCATCCTAGCTAAAGATTTAGGAATATCTATCAAAGTTTCTTCTACCCTAAATATGGTTGATGAAATTAGGCTATTCCTTTCTTTAAACCTAATTACTCATCAAAAACTTGTTGATGTCACCCTTTTATCCACATCTTCCTTTGTACCATAGGCTAAGGTTATCAAATTCATCCATTTTTCTTATGACAAAGCAGTTGGTCAAAATATTAACTTCTTAAAAAGCAATTTTTTTCCTTAACACTCTTCTCCAAAGACAAAGAAAGATCACCCATATTCTAGGTTATGTTGTAGCAAATCATCCCTCTTCCTACCTAGGAATACCCCTCTTCAAAAGTAGAACTAAGGATGATATTTGGTCCCCCATGGTGGAAATAGGGCAAATAAAACTTACAAGTTGGAAAGAATGACTACTTATCCAAGTGGGAAAAATCCAATTAGTTAAATCAACTCTCCAAAGCATAGCAAACTATTAAATGTCTCTTTTCAAAATCCCAATCTATATTGTTCAAAAAACTAAATATATTTAGAAAAATTCCTTTTGTCTAATTTTGAAGAAAGAAAATATTTCCGCTGGTCTCCTAGAAGTAATTTTGTTCCAAAAAATATGATGGGAGATTGGGTTTCAAAAAATTGAAATGGATGAATAAGAACTTATGGATAAGTAGGGGTAGAAGCTCCTAAGTATTAGAATTTTGGGTGGGTTCATAATCTATCTAATAAATATTTGAAATAGGATTGGAATTTCCTAGAAGATATTCATCCTACCTCAAGATTAGCCTTTTGGAACAACCTCCTCAAACTAAATCTCTCATCCAAAAATTATGAAGATGGAATATAGGCAATGATTATAAGATATATTTTTGGAAGGACTCTTGCTTGTAGAATTTTGTCTTGATTAATATCCCTAATCATGCTATCCTTGAGCCCAAAACCCATCAATTCTTTGGATCCAAAGTTGTTGAATTTATTGAAGTGGTTAGTGGCAAGAAAATATGAAAATCCTTTCTAGAACTAGACCTAAACCCAAAATTAATAGGAAGATAAACGATTTCTTTTAGAAAATATAAAAAATTAAGTTATCAATAACTTTAATGAGGAATATAATATAATTTGTAAAGAATAACAAAATGTTGCTTCTCTGTGAAGTTAACATACTTTCTGGATATCAATGATCCTAACAGTTGGTTCCCTAACAAGTACATATGCGTCAAAATCCTCATCCCCAAAGTCAATTTATTCTATCCATTAGCTCTTCAAAACAAGACTCTCACCATAGATAACATTCAAAAGAGGGGAATGGTTAGTTTGAATAGATGTTACCTTTGTGAGGAGAATGAAGAAACTTCCAAGCATCTATTTTTGGATTATCCTTTTTTTAAGGAATTCTTCCTTTTATTTTTTAGGAACATAGAGGTTTGATAGGTGCTTCCTAATAATATTTTGGATCTCTATGTCCAATGCTTCTCTCATTTCTATAGTAAATTACTTTGAACCCTTTAGAACCTTAGCCTCCCACATTTCCTGTGCGGAGTGTGGAAGGAAAGAAACAATAAAGCCTTCAAGAATTTAAAAAGAGATGCTAACTCCATTGGTTTTATAATTTTTAATACCATTTTTGAAAATATTGTAATCATCTTCTTATTTGAAATTAGAGAGAGTGAAGCAGATATCATATTGGTGGATAATTTGGACCTTCCTTCATATAATAGAGAGATGGTCAATCCAAATAAAACTAATAAATCTTATATCATATGGATCCCTCATCCCTTGGGTTGGATTAAACTAAACTTTGAAGGTGCCTCCAAAGGAAACCTAGGAAGTGTGATATCTAAAGGTGTTTTCAAGAATAAAAATGGTGAAATTATCCTAGCATATGTTGAAAACATTGTATCTAATTCAATCACATTGCAAAATCTAGAGCACTCTTTGAGGGTGATTTTCTTCTTGATTCCTAGTAATAAAAGAAGGTGATTATAGAAGGAGACTCCTTAAATATCATTAACTCCATAATGGGCTCTCATCCCTCTAGTTGGAATATTTTTAACTTTATGGAGGAGTCAAAAAGGAATATTAGGAATCTTGAGAATTTTTAGATCAAACATGTCTTCAATGAAGGTAATAGAGTTGTTGACTTAATGGAAAATATTGTATTTGATCAGGAAGACCTCTCCATTTAGAAGGATATATTTTTCAATATTCTAACTCAACTCTCCCAAAAAAAGTTTAATTCCCTCCCTAATGGTTCATGATTTATTTTTAGGATCTAGGCCTTTTCTAGGAAATAATTCAAGGTTGGGGGTCTCTTTCGGGATATTTGGAATTTTGGATAGGCTAAAATTTCAAATTATTCAGTCTAATTTGATGGATATTCTCTTTTTGTTCTTTGTGATGAAGTTTTTTTGCTTCTATATCGTTTTAAATTTTAAGTCTAATTTCCATGGTGGGAAAGAAAGCTTGAGCTTGAATTTTGCTACTTGGTTTTTGCAAAAGTCTAAGTTGGTGGGCCTTATTATCATCCATAATTTCAATCATATTAGTATGAGGGGATTTACTTCTCTCTTTATTTTCTATGTGAAGCATCTCCTTTGGAATGAGAGGTTCAACCAGTTCATGATTCGAAGGAATATGGCATCCCTCAAGGGCTTCATACGACTGCTAAAACATGACTAATTACTTAGTAAGAAATGCCAATATGCTTCCCAATTCAGCCTAATCGATGTTAGTAGCAAAATATTTCCTTCTAAATTGGATTTTGATATCATTATTTCCAAGAGTGGGAGCATCAAGGTGTGGTGGTAGGTCACAATTTTATCTTTTAGCTTCCTCTCTAGTGGGATTGGGGGAACCCTCGTGATTCTTGAGTCTTTCTATTTCAATAAGCTTTGTAATAATTATGAAACCAAAGTGTCTATGGATTTTCTATGCCCTTGTATGTCTCACTTGCTTTCTCATTAGAGTAGCATCCTATGTCCCAAATTGAGATCCTTTTCGACAAATGAGAAAGATTTTCCTAAGGAAGATAATATGGTTTGGGATTCATTTTCAAATAGTGAACCTTCTCGAAACCATTATTTGTTGATTTATGGTGCAAATTGGGTGGTGTTATAATTAGTTCTAGTCTTTGTCTTTTCTTGCATGTTGTAGGTTCTTTTATGCTCAGTGGTCTATGTTTGGCCTTTAGGTCTTATTTCATATCTAGGGAGTAGAACATGGAGGTTGATCTCAAGATAGTGGAGTCCTCTTCCATTACCTACGATAAAGAGATACTAGAAATTATAGAAAATGGAGGGCTCTTAATGTCCCTTAATAAATTCAATGGTTTTTATCAATATTTACGTATCCAAATGGCTCACTCTTGGCAGGAAGGTAGAGTCATGGCAAAAGGAATTGAATCCAATATCACCATACCTCTTATATATAAATTTACTAGGCTTCCAATTGCAAGGGAATGTATTAATAGGGAGAAACACTCTCATGCCAAGGAGCTCAAGTTATTCACTAGCAAAAGGGAAATTCTAGAAAAATAATAGAATGACTATCTATGCTAGTCCTTCCCAATGGTGTGGGATAGGGTGGATATCATGATCATGGAATATTTTACTCTTGATAATATCTTTGCAACCATAAGGAGCTTTCATATGGCTTTTATAAACCATTTGCAACACAACAAAAATATAAATATTGTAATTTTTATACAAGTATCTAGAGAAGATATTGTTGTAGGTACAAGGAGGGGACATGATGGTGCCTCTTCACCAAGGTATTTTGAAGATGATTTATGAGCATGTGATTAAAAAATAGAGAAATAATAAGGGAAAATATTGGATATCTAGTTGGGTAGCCCCTCTAAATCTATAAAGTTAGATCTCCCTCTTGAAAAATCAAAGAGAAACAAGTTGAGAACCCCTTCCCTAGTCTTATTAGATCAATCTCTTTTTGGGTACAAGATTTCTCCAAGAAAAGAGGATGGTGAGGTCAACAAAGACAAGGAGGATTGTAGGCAAATAATAAGTGATGAGGCACTCCAAGTTCTTGAAGTCTAAAATAGTGAAACATGAAAAATTAATGCACTTCATTCTAGACTCAAAGGACTCTAAGGATTCTAGCCAGTCTTCTCCAAAGAAAAATAATTCCTATTCTCATGGGAGAGTCTCTAGAGTTAAAGCAAAAAAGGTCTTTGAAATTTTAGGACCCTCTTAAAACTCCAAAATATGCCATGAAGGTTACCAAGAATTTGTTAATCTATTTATGAAACACTCTCATAATGGTGACTACATATTCTAAGGAGATCACCATGATGCTAGGAAATATTTAAAGGAGTCAAAAGGATTTTTAGGTTGAGGCTAATCTCACTGAGGAGGGAGAGCATTGACTAGATGGAAAATGTTCTTTCTCTCCTTAGGTTGTCTTAGATTCCCTATTTTCATCTTTTGTTGGCTCTATTTTGTCCTTGGATCCCCAGGTGGGTCTTCCCTTTATGTTTCTAGTTTGGGAATTCCTTTTGTTATTGTATTATATTGGATGTAAGTGGTTTGAGGACCCTTTCAAAACCCATTCTTCCACCTTATACATTTTTCTAATTATAAAATAACCATACATTATTCTTCTTGTTTAATAAATATCATTAAAATATATATAACAAAAATATTTTGATCCTTATAAATATGACATTTTCGTAATTCATTGAACCTTATGCATCTATTATTTTGTGTTGTAGCCATTTTCTTTTCAAATGAGACAAAAGTTTAAAAAATAATCTACAAAATAAAAATGAAATATTTTGATAATTTTATAAAATATCTTAAATTTAAGGTATTCAATTATTTAAAAAAAAAATCAAATGTTTTGCAAATTTAGCTTCACAAACTAACATTTAGAGTTTGAAATCATAAAAATAAATAAAAAAATGAAAACCATATGATTTCTTTAAAATTTAGGGTTTGAATTTTTTCCAAAACATTAGAAGAGAAAAATGTGAATATCACTAAAATAAAATAGGTCTTAGGAATATCAAATTTTACTTTCATTGATAATATTAATTCCTTAGGAGTATTTAAAATTTATTTTAAAGGATTTTTATAACAAATATTTAAATAATATATGAGGTTTTAATATAAATCCTATAAAAATGTCAACCTAAGCCTTATTAAATTCAAAATGAACAAAAGAATATAAAATTCTAATTATATATATATATATATATATATATATATATATATATATATATATATATATATATAAATATATATTATATTTCTCTTTCAATCTATAATAGGAATATTTAGATCAATTTTGCCAGGCCTATTCCTTTTGGGGTGATGCAGGTTCTCATTCATGGCCTCTAACCATTGTATCCTCTAATCGAATAAATAAAGAGGAAATATAGGAGTTCATGTGCTTTATTATTTTTAGGGGTTCAATATAGCACTAAGTTCATACTACATAATGTTGGAATTCACAATGCTTTCCAAAAATAAACATAAGCAAAACATACAATGAAATCTTATAGAAAAAGTGAAAGATACAAAATATTTTAGGGAGCTTGTAATCTCCATAAATAATCACTATCCATAGATCACAACTTTTTAATGAAAATGAGGAATGTGATAGGGGTATTTATAGAAATACCAAAAATACAAATTACATCACAAAGTTTGATCTAAGTTGATAAAACAAGTGGGTTTTAATTTAATTATAAATATTAAATAATGTTTAACCATAACAAGGTTAAGCATGGCCCACTAGGATTACATAATAAAATGATATAATTAATTGAGACATTATACAATGAAATTCCCATAGTCCTATCCAATACATCATATAATGTCAACCTTGGCCATGAATCATATTATAATTTCAACACCCGCCATAATATGAACTACGGGACCAAGGAGATGAGACATTACTAATGATAATATCATCCCATAATGGATGATTTGGTAGGACTCTATATTTTTATGTAGACTCATCTAGATCCTGCATCATCTCAAATCTATTGCTGCAAAAATATTTTCTACAAACGAGTCTTCTTAGGCTTGATCATTGTTACCATTACCTCTATTAGATGCCCCTACACATATCCAAAAAATACTTTTTCTAATAATTCAAATGAAGAAGGAAAGTCAAAATCACCAACTTTTCTAAATATAAACTCTATCAATCTTCCTTTGTCACATAAGGTATGTATTTAAAGTACAACTTTTCAATTAATAATATGCATTACCCTATTTTATGACTTCCTTTTGCTTATAAGCCACCTGATTTTAGTTACCAAAAGAGGCTTTGCATAAACATGTTTAAAAAATAGTTGTAAAAAACTTCCAAGTGTACCTAAACAAAGAATAGGAGGAAGATATCATGAAATATTAGATCGTCATGAAAAATCTAAATCCATTTCTGAGAGGATGAAGAGGTGTCGACTAAAGCACATCCTAAATCCTTTTCTTGCAAGCCTCCAAAATATTTAAAAATATTACAACTATCACAAATCCATTTAAATCTCCCCCAAAACAAGCCAAATATTTTGATTGCATAAAAAAGTGTAAATTTTCCCTTTCAAACTAGGGAAATAGGGTTTGAAGACTACTTCACATATTTTGGTCCCAAATACAAGAAGTCCATAAACCGATGTCACCAATGCGTAGAGCTCAAAAACTCATGATTTTAAAAAAGGGGCTTAAAACATTTTTGTATGCAAAATTTATGGCCTCTAAATATTTTTCACTAATAACCTTGAAAAAATAAAAACCAAATCCTCTAATTTTAGAAAAGCAAGAGCCAGTTTTGACCTACCACTTAACAATTCCTAATTCATTGGAGCACTCCAATCCATCTTATTTTACCTCAGTTTTTCTAATTCACTATATCACTACCACTTGCATCTGTTTTATTGGTTGAAAGGATTTAAATACATAAAAAAATTCTCTTTTTGGATGCCACATTGGCCTCTACATAGGCCAAAAATTGAGTGAAAATTTACCAAAGAGTTAAGGTGTCATGAGAGGGAGGTTTGAACTATCTATATCCTAGCGGTAAGTGACCTATGCATGGTGGGTAGCCATCCTTCCATGCCATGGTGATGGAAGAAAAAATTACCTAACACCTTTTACTTTTATGACTATCCATTTGTACTCAAAATGTCTAATTTAACCTCCCATTCATACCCTTATAAAATCTTACCAACACTCATCTACCACTATGCCAAAATCTATAGATACAATAGAGAGTTGACCTCTCCATAAATATGATTATCAAGGACTAGAAATGCTCTACCTATGATCACAAAATGAGGAGAAAAAAGGGTGAAACCCCTGTATTCCCTATAATACATGTCATGTCATGACCTAATATCTATATTTCCATTGTCTATGAATGTAATCAAAAGAAAAAATGTCACTAGAGCATACTTTTTTGGCAATATGAATAATAGGAATAGATGCAAGATATCCCATATGACAAGTCAGTTTTTCTAATGGGTTTACAAGGTGGTCAAATGGTATTTTACATATTATTTGAAGCCCATAGCATTCAAAAAACTTGGTGTTAATATAAACACCTTATGTGCTCCATCCTAGACTAATGCAAATATGAAAAGTAGTCTAGTTTTTTAAAATTTGAATTGAATTTTCCCTCCATATAAGCTTCCTCCAAAAAATCACTCATACATGTGACATAGATAAAGAGATTGTGTAGAGAAGATAGTTGTCAATGTTTTTTATGCAAATTCAACTTATAAATATTTGGAGAAGAATTCACCCTAAAAATAAGGACTAGAGGCTTCAAAGACACTTCTTGTGTGACCAAGTAGTATTGCTCCATACCTACTCTAATACCATGTGGGAAATTAATGGTTTAAAAATATGAATAGAAGAAAAACATACACTCAAATGATATATATAAAGTGAAATAGAAAAAATAAATTGGAGAGCCCATAGGCTCCATAAATAATCACTATCTATAGATAATATTGCACAACACTCCAATGAGAAATGAGGAGTGTGAGGGGAGTATTTATAGTAATACCAAAACCTCAAATTACATCATAAATTTTTTTAGAAGCTAACATAGCAAGTGGGTTTTAGATTAATTATAAATATTAAATAAGGTTTAACCATAACAAGGTTAACCATGGCCTATTGGGCTTACATAATTAAATATTAAAATTAATTAATACATTATACAATGAAATGTTTGTAGGCCTATCCAATACATCATACAATGTTGGCCTTGGCCATGAATAAGGTTACAATTTCAATACATAATGCTAATATATTTTCATTTTTCTAATGCCATACCAAAAAAACATCATTGCTTTATTAAATTTAGAAATTTTGTGATTATCAAAACTAGGTTATGGGATAGCATAGAAGAGTAACATATAATATATCATAATGATTAATTACCTTTTTATTTTCATAAATCTAAGATACCATAACATACAACAAAAAGAATTTTATTGTATTCATTATACACAAAATATCACAATATTAACATAAATGAGCACTATAAGTTATAATTGTTGGTTTAATCCTTTTATAATTCATCTAGTTCTTCATGTATTACATAGGATTGATATCCAATAGTTTTTATAGTTTTGACTTTGTATGTGTCAAAACTTTTCTTGTAGGTATACCACATTCTTTATGTCGGTATCTAGCTATTGGAGTATTCTACTCATTATCATCTATATTATTCACATAATTTTTTAACTTGATGCATTTTGCATGTCATGTGGGGGACTAGCATGCCTTATATTCATAAGGATTATTAGGTATAAAGTAATAAAATAGTATAATAGGATTTATTCTTCATAGTAGATTTTTAGAGAAACAAATATTCAAAGTTTACAACCTTTTTGTTTGTTAGTATGCAAATTTTAGTAATCCATGGTTTTATGCTTGTGTTTTTGGTCCAAAGGTGATTTGCAAAGGCTCTTTCTTGCCTATATAAATAGTATATTACAAATGCAAAACTTAGCTTGTTTTTGAGCCAAATTAGTTGGTGTCGGGGCCCTATTTTGATCAAAGGGTTTGGGTTCCTATTTTTGACCCTTGGTTTACGTTTTTATGCTCTAGTTTGGGTTTAATTTGATCTCATAGTATGGTCCTCTTGAGAATTTAAAGCTCAAATTAAATACTAATTTCCCTTGATCCCCATTACATTTATACTTGGAATGATTGGATAAGCATATGTTTGTGGCCTACGATGACTATTTGATATGTCATTTGATGCTTGGGGGTCATTGTTCTTCATATTACTCATTCATATTAACCTACACCTACTTTTTATTATATTAACCATTTCCTCATCGACGTTATACAATACATCAATAATAGCCAATACCATGTGTCCACCTATAATATATAACATCACTTGCAGCAAAACTGTTGGTCTAAAAAAATTTCTTGAGATGCTTTGCTCATTTAACCCTCAATGACATCAAGTCAATGGTGTAACATAATTCAAACTAAGCAGACATGGATTCCATACAACAATATCAAAAGTTCCATTTGATGTTATAATAGCCTACTTCCATCCAAATCATTATAGACCCCCAATTGCTAGTATCATATTTTGGAACACTAGCAATGTCATTCCAATTCTAGCATCATTTCCTACTCTTCTAGTGACATCACAAAATATACACTTGTTGACGTGTATGAAAATTTACATGTGATTCCAATGAATATTCTTGCCCATGATATTTTTTCCTTACAACTCTTCATGTCAAATTTTTTTTTGCACATCATTTTGGACATTTACTACAAGGATGGGCCATTGTGACACTAAAAATCTATATATTACACATTTTTAATGGATTTTTTGTGGTAAATACCAATGCGGCATGAGTCCTATAAGCATGATGCATCTATCACTTGTTCTTGAAACACATACACCACCTATATCAATTCTCTTCCACACCACATTCATCCAAGATGTCACATTATGCTACCTCATGACTTTGGCTTCTAAAATAGTTCCATCCATTGAATTATGTGTCCTTATAATTAGATGCCATTTAGTGGTAGATAATATACCTCTTGAGTGCTAGTGCATAGTTTCCCATGTCTTACGTAGATATTTCTAAGGTGATGATGATGTTATTGAGGTTAGGTGAAGTTGAAAGGTAGGACATACACACTAATCACTATGCATACACCCTTGCTAGTGTCGTGGCGTTGATTTCTACATAATAAGGAGTTTTCAAATAAAATACATTTTATTATCTGATTTCAACTATAGGAGAATGTCAAATTGGTCTAACATGGAGATGACTAAGAATTCTTAAATTCTCTCTAGCTTCCAAATCTATTGTATGTAGTAAACTTATTGGTACTAACCACTTTTGGTATAGACTACACACTATTTTCTCTACCATTGTACCACACATTCTCAAAATATTGTGCACTACTTTCTCCTACCATGTTGTCACTCGCCATAGAAGAAATGAACACCACCATTCTTATCTTAACTCTACTAGTGAGAGTAACTTTTACATTCTCTCTCCATAATATTTTACACCTTGTTTGTGCATTCTTCGCCTGCTTGAAGCACGATCTGACTACTTCAAAGTAAACTATTAATCAAGGTAAAATATTATAGGTATAGATAAATTTTGTGCATCATATTTTATCTAATAAAGTGCAAGATAATTTAAAACCTCATCTTTATTTCAATCACAATTTACTACCTTTGAAATTTACATAATGCATGCATTTTTAAAGCAAATTTTGTTGAGCACACTAATTGTTTTGGATATTAAACTTGAATTTTGAATATTTTACCAAAAGTCAGACTCTTGTCACCCTTCGTCAACTTAATTAAAAGTGTGAAGAACACAAGCTTATACTGAGAGGGGGGGTGAACAATATAAGACCTCTTTTTACTTTTTCCTTTATGCTTCAAAATAGTAAAGCAATATACCCAAAGCAATATCAAAGCAATGCACAAAATCATCCACAAAGTGACACCAATTTTAACATGGTTCACCCAGAATGCCTGGGCTACGTCCACAAAAATTTTCTCTAAAATTTATCTCAAAGTTCTTTGGGAAACCTTCCCAATTACAATGTTTATGAGCCTCGGCTCAAAGGAGATACCTTCCCCCAATCTGAATTTATGAGCCTCTGCTCAAAGGAGATACCTTCCCCCAATCTGAATTTATGAGCCTCTGCCCAAAGGAGAAACCTTCCTCCAATCTAAATTTATGAGCCTCTGCTCAAAGGAGATACCTTCCCTTCTGCTCTAGATATGATCCCTTAGAATATCAACTGTCTCTACCTCTTGCCAGCATGTGGAACTCCTTTCCATCGAAGACCTCCTGTCCTCAATGCTTAGCCTAAGAGACCTCTGCCTTCTATGATCACGTCCATAGTAGCTCAGTAACCTATACCAAACACAGTCAGTCGATCTAGTACAACTATTCCTCTGTCTATCAGATATGTCCAACTCTTGAACAAATCAATCCTCTGTCCACAAGCCTTCTCAAAGACTTTCCAAATCTGTCCTCAGGTTCTCTGATAGAACCAATGTACCTCTGTCCTCAAGTTCTCTGATAGAACTATCAATATCAACTCACAAGTCCTCTGCTAGGACCTGTCCAAATCTGCTCACAAGTCCCCACCGAAACCTATCCAAAACCTACTCACAAGTCCCCAATGAAACCTGTTCAAAACCTTCTCACAAGTCCCCAATGAAACCTGTCCAAAACAGCTCACAAGTTCACCAAGAAAAAAATTGCTTAGCATGAACCCACAAAGAGAATTGTTAGAGACCCAATGTGATTCATCAACCTCATAGAAGCATAAAGAGAATTGTTAGAGACTCAATATGTTCTATACTTAACTCCCAATCTCAATCTCAAATCTCATAGAAACATAAAGAGAATTGTTAGAGACTCAATATGTTCTATACTTAACTCTCAATCTCAATCTCAAATCTCAATCTCAAATATCATAGAAACATAAAGAGAATTGTTAGAGACTCAATATGATCTATACTTAACTCCCAATATCAATCTCAACTCAATCTCAATCTCAAAAGAATAAGATAGATGTAGTATGCTTTTCTCAAGAACATGAAACACAACCCAATAATTGCCAAACATGCAATATCTCATATAACAATGCTACTCATGTTCTTTCCACAACCAATATATTTTCTCAACCAATTAGGGCTTTAACATCAATGCTTATAGACAAGGTTTAACCAACATCATTCAACTCAACATTAACCTTGAAGCATTCAACCAATCATCACAAGAAAAGGAAACAAGTAGAAATCCTTTTCCCTCCAAAGATATTTGAACAAAACAACCACCAACACAATATCACCAAATGCAAAGAATAACTTGCTCAAATCAACTCAATGGAGTAATCCCAATATCATGAATCAAGTAAAGCAATAACTTGATCAAACAACCTCTATGGAAGCAACTCAACCATCAAACTCAAAACAGCCAACCAAGGGTTCCACCAACTTAATGCAAGTAGCTTGACTCACAAATACAAACCCTAATGCACAAATCTTCCACTATCTCAAACTAGAAATTATGCATTCATCAAAAAATCTTCTTAAGGATAACAATGCATAAGTAGTCTTCAACAAACCAAAAAATAGGATTTACACCCAATCAAAGAAAACCTATTTGAAAACCTTTTCACTCCAACCTTATTTCAGAAAACATACACCAATCATACTCATAAGAATAATGTGTCCATACCTTATTGGAGTAGAAGAAACTTGACCCTTAAAGTTGTCACCACACACAACCCTCAAACTTCCAACCAAGTTAGGGTTAGAACCAAGATAAATGAGCATATAAAAAATTTCCTTAGTACACCTTTTAGCTTCTCTTCTTTTGAAAACAACCACCAAAGAAGTCAAAAACACAACAACCAAAACTTACACCTTATATCTCCATTTTAAACTTTAGCATAGCAAAAGACTAATCTCAAAAATACAACCAAAGAAATATCCCCTTATTTCTCCTATGTCTTTTAAACAATGCTAAACAATGCCAAAAATTATATCAAGAAATTAATCACACCTTAGAATGGCTGTCCTTGAAGAATCCGAAAATCGTGGAATGGCTGCCCTTGACGAATCCAAAAATCGCGGAATGGCTGCCTTTGACGAATCCGAAAAACATGGCACAAAATACGTTTTAACAAAAACATGACTTAATCCATGCACAGCTCCCTCCACGGGAATCGAAACACAGACCTCCGCCTACGCAAAGCCCAAACGCAGCCTATGCTACCACTAGCCCACAAGGGGCTAACAAATTCTAAGATAGACTTCCTACCACTTCAACGAACAAGCACTTCGTAAGTTTTTCAAACACGAGCTCTCTTCTTCCGTGACGTCAACAGAGCATCGATCGCAGCCAAAAATTAATGCATTCAAAATTCTCAAGAGGAGTTAAACCTTAGGATCCTTCCCATATTTATAGTCCAATCGTGGAATTTAGAACACGTTAGCGATAGAGAAACGTAATTTTGAATTTAATCGAAATTGCTTTCTAAAGGGTTTAAAAACCCTTAATTAATTTTAATAAATTAAGAATAAAAAAGGTTCAAAAACCTTTAAATATTTTTAATAAATTAAAAATAATTTCTCCCTTAATTAATTAAATAATTAATTAATTAAAACCTTGAAGGGTTTTAAATAATAATTAAATAATAAAGAGAACCTCCATTGGTTTTAATAAAAACCATTTAACTTGGTTTTAATAAAAACCCTATCCAAAAACCTTATCCAATGGAATCTCTCCGGATTCTCTTAAAAATATTCTCTTGGAATATTTCACCTTTGAAGCCAACACATCCTCTTAACATTAATGCCATTTCCTTTTGACATCAATGACAACTCATAGACAAGGAGCTAGGATCTCAAACCCAAAATTGCCAACAATCTCCCCCTTTGTCATTGATGGCAAACCATGCTTCTCAACAACAAAAACTCAACATAAACAACTCCCCCTGTCTTGAGGCTCTCCCCCTCACTCAAATATCTCCCCCTTTGTCATCAATGGCAAAGGGTCACCTTTGGGGCTCGGGACTAAGAATGAGCCTCTTAGCTTAGTCCCTCCCCCACCTCCTGATGAGGTGATTAATTCTGGGGTGGGAGTAAAACTCCCATTAGGCACTGATCATCATCAGCATCTATAACTTCCTTTTTGGGCCTTCTCTTGAACTCTTTTTCCATATTCCTGTTCCTGTCACTGTTCTTGTTCTTGTTCTTGTTCTCATCCCTGTTCTTGTCCATGCCTTGATCCTTGGACCTGATCATGCCACTGTTCCTGTTCCTGTATTCTGGAATTTCAGCTCTACACTGTCTAGCTATGTGACCTTTATTGTTGCACTTATAACAAGTAGCAATGTTATTTATTTACGGTAAACCTGATATTTGAATCCAACAGTTCTGACCAAACCTATTTTGGCCAACCCTGTTCTGACAAAACCTGTTCTGACCAAACCTGTTTTGACAAAACCTATTCTGACCAAACCTGTTATGGCCAAACCTATTCTGACCAAATCTGTTCCTGTTATTTGCCTTGCAATAAACTGCCTTGTGCCCAAACTGTTGACAAGAGTAACAATACCCTTGAAAGTAACTGGCACTTCTAAAACTGTCATTTACCTTCTTCACTTGAGCCATGCAATGTGAAGCCATGTGACCAAACCTATGACAAGCAAAACATCTGCCTTGAAAATTTCCTTTATTTGACCTCTTGGGTCCTGAAAACTTCTTCTTCTTCTCATTCTAAATTCTATTTTTTGTTTCTGTGGATATATCATTCAAGGACTCATGATCTGAAATACTTTCCTCATCAGAACTCTCTTCATTTTGGAGTCTCTTACTAGACTCTTCAACTTGTTCCTTGTGTGACTTAACAAAACCAAGGCCTGTTTTATCTATTGTCTTTATTTGACATTTGATGAGTGACTTAACCTTTTTGGAGCTATCTTGAAACCTGTAAAGCTTATCCTTGTACTCTTTAGTTTCCTCTTTCAAAGAAGCCATTTTCTGTTCTAACTCACTATACTCAAGAACCTTAGACTCTAACTCATCCTTGAGTTCTTGTGTCTTAGCTATAGAGAAATCAAGATTTTCAATAAGATCATCTCTCTCCATACAACATTCATCTAACTTATCCTTGAGTCTAGCATTCTTCTTTATTTCCTTTTTCAAAGCACTAAGAGCACTAATAAGTTCACTCTCAAGATCCTTTATTTGATTTCCTTTTGAATCATCAAAGCCATTTTCAGATTTCTTATCACTAGAGGTGCTACCCTTTTCAAAAACCATACATGCATCTTCCTTAGAGTTTTCTGAAGCATCCTCATACATACTAGAAACCAAATCATTATTTGTGCAATCATCCTCAAGGTGACCAAAATTTCCACATCTAAGACATTTCATGATAATGAATCTATGTTTTGGTTCTTCCTCTTTTTTGATATGAACAACATCTCATTTTCATTATCACTTGAAGAACTTTCACTATCACTACTAGAACACTTACTTGCTTTTTCTAGGTAGAAACTCTTCTTGTGCTTGTGAGAATACCTCTTTCCTTGATTGTTGTGCTCATCTTTTTTTTCCTATGATGCTTGTACCTTTCAGAATCCTTGCTCTTAGAATCCTGTTTATCTTCATCACTTTCATTCTTGGAAATAGTACAGTTAGTAGCATAATGACCAAACTTTCCACAATTGAAACATCTTACATTTTTCATACTTTTGTGCTTTCTAGAGAACTTGCATTTCTTGCTATAATATGCCTCTTCATCACTAGAAGACTCATCACTATCTTGAAGTTGTTTACCCTTGGATTCTTTTGTAGCCTTGAAAGCTGCCTCTTTCTTGACATCAACCTTCACTTGAGTTCTTAACTCAAATGTTGCAAGTATACTATGGAGCTCATCCTTTTTCAATTTATCCAAATATTTAGCTTCCTCAATAGCAGAAATATTTTCACTAAATCTATTAGGAAGAGATCTTAAAATCTTATCACAAACATCATTTTCAGCAAGCTCAAGACCAAGGTCTTTCATGGAGTTAACAACCTCATCCATACGAAGCATGTAGTCACTAATATTTTCATCATCATTCATCTTGAGTTGTTCAAACATACCTTTGAAGTGTCTCAAAAATGGCCTTTCTGACATTTGTATCACCTGTATGAACCACCTGCAACTGTTTCCACATTTCACTAGTTGTCTTGCAGTGAATCACTTTGGTGAGATCTACTTTTTGTAAGCCTTTCAGGATTGCATTCATTGATTTTGAATTGCTGTGATGTAGGAGTCTTTCTTCTTTAGTATTAGGACCATGTTCAAGAATAGTGTACTCATCTTCAATCACTTCCCAAACCTCATTCCCAAGTGCCATTAGATGAACCTTCATCCTTGCACTCCAAAGACCAAAATCTGACCCATCAAGAATAGGTGCTACATTGCCACTTGAATGATCCATTGTGTTCTTTACTAGCTTTTCCTTCAAGCTGTTAAACTTTTCGAAGGCACCCGCTCTAATACCAATTGAAGAACACAAGCTTATACTGAGAGGGGAGGTGAACAGTATAAGACCTCTTTTTACTTTTTCATTTATACTTCAAAATAGTAAAGCAATATACCCAAAGCAATATCAAAGCAATGCACAAAAACATCCACAAAGTGACACCAATTTTAATGTGGTTCACCCAAAATGCCTGGGCTACATCCACAAAACTTTTCTCTAAAAGTTATCTCAAAGTTATTTGGGAAACCTTCCCAATTACAATGTTTATGAGCCTTGGATCAAAGGAGATACCTTCCCCCAATCTGAATTTATGAGCCTCTACTCAAAGGAGATACCTTCCCCCAATCTGAATTTATGAGCCTCTGCCCAAAGGAGAAACCTTCCCCCAATCTAAATTTATGAGCCTTTGCTCAAAGGAGATACCTTCCCCTCTGCTCTGGATATGATCCCTCAGAAGATCAACTGTCTCTACTTCTTGCCAGCATGTGGAACTCCTTTCCACCGAAGACCTCCTGTCCTCAATGCTTAGCCTAAGAGACCTCTACCTTCTATGATCATGTCCATAGCAGCTCAGCAACCTGTACCAAACACAGTCAATCATTCTAGTACAAGTCTTCCTCTATCTGTCAGATCTGTCCAACTCTTGAACAAATCAATCCTCGGTCCACAAGCCTTCTCAAAGACTTGCCAAATCTGTCCTTAGGTTCTCTGATAGAACCAATGTACCTCTGTCCTCAAGTTCTCTGATAGAACTATCAATCTCAGCTCACAAGTCCTCTACTAGGACTTGTCCAAATCTGCTCACAAGTCCCCATCGAAACCTGTCCAAAACCTGCTCACAAGTCCCCAACGAAACCTATTCAAAACTTGCTCACAAGTCCCCAACGAAACCTGTCCAAAACAGCTCACAAGTTCACCAAGAAAAAACTTTCTTAGCATGAACCCACAAAGAGAATTGTTAGAGACCCAATGTGATTCATCAACCTCATAGAAGCATAAAGAGAATTGTTAGAGACTCAATATGTTCTATACTTAACTCCCAATCTCAATCTCAAATCTCATAGAAACATAAAGAGAATTGTTAGAGACTCAATATGTTCTATATTTAACTCTCAATATCAATCTCAAATCTCAATCTCAAATCTCATAGAAACATAAAGAGAATTGTTAGAGACTCAATATGATCTATACTTAACTCCCAATATCAATCTCAACTCAATATCAATCTCAAAAGAATAAGATAGATGTAGTATGCTTTTCTCAAGATCATGAAACACAACCCAACAATTGCCAAACATGCAATATCTCATATAACAATACTACTCATGTTCTTTCCACAACCAATATCTTTTCTCAACCAATTAGGGCTTTAACAACAATGCTTATAGACAAGGTCTAACCAACATCATTCAACTCAACATTAACCTTGAAGCATTCAACCAATCATCACAAGAAAAGGAAACAAGTAGAAATCCTTTTCCCTCCAAAGATATTTGAACAAAATAGCCACCAACACAATATCACCAAATGCAAAGAATAACTTGCTCAAATCAACTCAACGGAGTAAGCCCAATATCATGAATCAAGTAAAGCAATAACTTGATAAAACAACCTCTATGGAAGCAACTCAACCATCAAACTCAAAACAACCAACCAAGGGTTCCACCAACTCAATGCAAGTAGCTTGACTCACAAATACAAACCCTAGTGCACAAAGCTTCCACTATCTCAAACCATAAAATAGGATTTACACCCAATCAAAGAAAACCTAGTTGAAAACCTTTTCACTCCAACCTTATTTTAGAAAACATACACCAATCATACTCATAAGAAGAATGTGCCCATACCTTATTGGAGTAGAAGAAACTTGACCCTTAAAGCTGTCACCACACACAACCCTCAAACTTCCAACCAAGTTAGGGTTAGAACCAAGATAAATGAGCATATAAAAACTTTCCTTAGTACACCTTTTAGCTTCTCTTCTTTTGAAAACAACCACCAAAGAAGTCAAAAACACAACAACCAAAAATTACACCTTATATCTCCATTTTAAACTTTAGCATAGCAAAAGACTAATCTCAAAAATACAACCAAAGAAATATCCCCTTATTTCTCCTATGTCTTTTAAACAATGCTAAACAATGCCAAAAATTATATCAAGAAATTAATCACACCTTAGAATGGCTATCCTTGAAGAATCCAAAAATTGTGGAATGGCTGCCCTTGACGAATCCGAAAATCGTGAAATGGCTGCCTTTGATGAATCCGAAAAACACGACACAAAATACGTTTTAACAAAAACATGACTTAATCCATGCACAGCTCCCTCCGCGGGAATTGAAACGCAGACCTCCGCCTACGCAAAGCCCAAACGCATCCTATGCTGCCACTAGCCCACAAGGGGCTAATGAAGTCTAAGACAGAATTCCTACCACTTCAACGAACAAGCACTTCGTAAGTTTTTCAAACGCGAGCTCTCTCTTTCCGCGGTGTCAACATAGCATCAATCGCAGCCAAAAATTAATGCATTCGAAATTCTCAAGAGGAGTTAAACCTTAGGATCCTTCCCATA